>CM077308.1:62008513-63258513 GCA_039655065.1 Glossophaga mutica
ATATTTATATCTTAATGTCATAACTGTATTTAATAAAACAGCTAATGGACTTTCATGACATAGAAGGAAACTAAAGCAATAAAATATAACATATTTTTCTTGTTTGACAAGGCACATGGAAATGGGCTTCCTTAGACTGTGGTTCCCCCGCATATGAACAAATTCCCAATTTGTCCCTAGTCAGAAGTGACTACAGCAAAAGATAGGCCTGAGATCAGGAGAGAAGGAGCAAGAAGAGATGCCACATATAAGGGAACTCTGAGCTACATCTACAAAACTCACAGTTCTATCTTCACAATACTCCCTGTCTTCACAGGAATACTCCCTCTGGGCCAATAGGCTTTGGCACATAGGGCAGCAAAAAAGTATGGAGGGGGTGAAGACGTTATAGTGGAGACTGTTTTTGTCACAGCCAAGAAGAAAGAGTCCTTTCTCCTTATCTATCTGGACATTCCCACTCTCTTTCAAATAATCATTACAGACTCCAAAAGCCCAATACCAAGAGTCCTCTACTTGCATCTCCCAGTAAAATCCACCAGAGGGAAAAATCTGAGTGCCCCAAGCGAGAGCAATACGTGGTACGGTTTGAGGATTACCGCCAACACTCAGGCGTCTTAAATCTGCATATAGGAAGACATGTCTATTAGCTCGGGATTCATACTCCAAAGTAATCTTCACACCAAAAAAAAATAAAAAAAAAAAAAAACCAAAACATGTGGACACATTGTAGATAAAAGTCCTGAGGCCAAAGTTGTTATTCTGAGATGTTACTTTACTGTGAGGTCACAACAGCAATTTTTGTTGTCATGTTTAATAAAGTTTAGAGATGAACAATACATCTGCAGAACAAACAAATCCCTAACCACACACAGTTGAACTGTTTTTGAAATTCAAATGTTTAGGGTCAAAATATAAGATGTATCTCTGCTAATTCGCTTTTCATAGCAAAATGGGCAGTGCATAATATTCTCTGAGGTCTTCAGTTATCAAAAATTAGAATCAGAAGAACATTTCTTCTCTCTAAATAATCACATCATCATCATTTTGGAAAGGATGTGAAGATTTGCCACAAGTCAAGCACTTCCCTAGATAACAATGAAAATCCGCGTATGTCCGTTTTAGAAGTGGTTTCTTAAAACCGAATTGTGCTAAATCCTTCACCAGTCCCTCTGGTTCTCTGTCCTCACTCAAGGCTGCCAGCATTTTGAGGTTTAACACATAACTCTTTAGATTATGAGTAAACTGAATTTTAGTGTGTTTTTACTTTCTTGTTCATAAAAATATTTCTTCCTTTAACTTTTACATAATAAATCTAAACTTTACATTATATAAATTTCCATTGTAAAAAAATACAAAGAAACCCAACAAGCTCCAGTATATTATATACCACAAAAACTGCTCTTAACATTTGAAAATTATATATTCTGAAAAAAATTGTACAGTTCTGTACATGACATTGAGTAACTAACCTTAAATCTGAGCATTGCTCCATTTAGTAAAATGTTCATGTCTGACAACATTCCTTTACCCACTAGGTCACTCACTGTTCTTCAGTCCACATCGTATTTCCCTGTTTCATTGTGTTTTGCTCTTCAGATTGTAAAAGTGACTGTAAAGATGTGTTCAGTTATGAAAGGATTACACAGTCATGTGATCTACTTCTGTCTGAAAATGAGTAACACACCTAATACCAGGGAAAACACTACCTGCATGAGCCTAACAACAAATGATAGGAGATGAAAATATGGCTGATGGGCCTACCAGTGCCTCTGCAGCAGGTGAAGCTTTCAATGAGTCCAGTGATGGGCCTGCACAGAGCTCTGGGTTCACAGCCTGGTGCACATGCTCCTTCACTGCCTCACTCCTGCAGGAAGGCATGTCAAAACACAGAAACACTATTTTTATTGACAAGACCCTTCAATAGAATTCTTTCAATCCATTAGATTGAAAACCAAAAATTATCACTTTGCCAAAAAATTCTTATTCACAGTTCTTTGATTTTCAAGTATAATGAAAAGTCTATTTTTGTCAGAATTCAGTCTAATCCATTCCCATCTTGTTTAGGAATTTGTAAAGATCTTAATGTCTTATGCCCTTAGAAATATTCAAGAATCAAATTCTAAAGTTCAGTCCTTGCCTAACTCCACTGAAATGTTCCCTCTCTGAAAATGCTGGGGTTCTCTGAAGACTGGTGGGTTCTGTTGCATTCCTACCCACCTAGAGGCTGTGAAACTTCCCCAAGGCAGGGCAATCTGCTTCCTAGGGCCGAGCTGTTCCAGGGGCCTTGCATGGTTCTTGCACTCAGAGAATTTGTGTCATGTTTTTTCACACCTGTCACCTGCTATGTACAGAATGAACAAGCCACCAGGGTTTTCTCACTGCTGGGTATTTCCTCTCCCCTCTTATCCCCAATTCCACTGTCTGTGCCTCTGAGGTATTTGACTTTCTCCTCACTCAAAAAATGTAGCACCTTCTCCTTTATATAGGCAGGCTGTCAAGAACAAAAAAGGAAATCAGGAATGAAGCAGTTTTCTTTATTTACTTTTTTTGTTTGTTTGTTTTGCAACATTTCTATTGAAACTGCCAAATGAAATCACTGAGTATAGCAACAAAAATAGATGTCTACATGCAGTGGGGGAGGGGAAAAGATCCAGTACAAAAACTGAAGCAGGATCCCAGTAAGGTGTGCCTTTACTTTAGCACATCCTGCCTGGCATCTGTGGAAACTCTGAAAAGCATCAGATGGTGTCAAGAGTCACACTCACCTATGCAATATGTCTCCAAAGTCCTGTGAGGAGAAAAATGGAAAGGTTTAAAGCTTTGCACAAATGCATTTTCCACTAAGTCCACTGTGAGATTTTGAGGCAGTTCTAGAAGTTATCATTTCCCCTCTGTGTTCTTTCCTGGGAAACATACCTATTTCCTCCCTAATGAAAACCTCAGTTTACCATATTGTCCTAAGTTGATGTCCTGCTGGAGACTGATTCTTGGAGACTTGCCCTGTGTACGTGAAGGGGGAAGAGACTGGGGGGAGTCACTGTGCTGTACCTGGGATTGAGTATTTGGTGTCTTTCCTACTTGCAAAGTGGGAGGGCCCAAAAGTGACAGCAATGCGAGTCCAGATTCCCAAATCTGTCCATATTGCCATGTTATGAATTAACCCAAATACATGTCAATGAACAACCGACCACTTTGTGAATTTTCATAAAGCCAAAAAATATCATTGACTTTCGGGTGTGGAAGATAACTCAGGACTCTTTAACCATTCCAAAATTCGGTTTCTCAAGGGTCATGTAGGAGGGATCTTTGGTCCCTTGGTAGAGCAATGCCCTCCCAACAAAGTAACTGAACTTATGGAATTACGTTTTTGGGGGGAAGTGATGTGAAAGAGAAGGTGGATTTCAGCTGGAAGAACACCAGTGTGTGTGAGCATCCAACTCCCCATTTCTCCGTTCTTACCAGGAGCAGCTCTACAGCTGGTTTATGGCACATTTCCTTCAGCGCTTTACACGTTCCTTTTAAAAGCTCCCTGTCCTGAGCCATCTTGGCTTTCCTTCTCTTGAGCTACTGAAAACCCTCCTTGCCTTCCCTTTGCAGTCTGTCCAAATGATGTAGCTCCTCCTCATGGAGAAAGGGAGGCATCTTCCCATACTCAGCACTGATTGCTTCTCTCTTCAAATGCACGTAAGTCTGCAATGACATTGAGCTCATGAAAACGTGAACGCTTTTACCAATCTCCTACTGAATCTCACTAATTCTTCTTTGAAGATTAATTATTTTCAACTTCTAACCCTCAGTCTTTCCAATTCTCAGAACCCATGAAATTTTCTATTTCCTCTTTTCTACATTAAGATCAAAATATTTTCATTCAACCAATTATATCCACTTAATTCATAATGAAGTGTCTGATAAGACAATCATAAAGAAATACAAAATTTCCAATTTCTATCTTCCTGCCAATATGTGTGAGAAGGCAACATAGTTCGTTCATAAAAGATACACTTTATTTAGATTTGGATTAGAATCCATTATTTAGCCTGATTTCTGAAATCTGGGACAAGTTACCTAAACCCATTTTATTTGCTGAGACTTCAGACCAATATGCTCACCCCCTTGCGTTTCATCCAGCTAAATTCTGTTCTAATACAGCTCCACTTACATCTGACCCCCATTATCTCTTTGACTTTACTTCCCTTCATTCTCCTCTTAATTCACTCTGACACCCTTTGTGGCTTTTCCACTGCCCCAAATACACCCTCCTGCAGTACCTCTGCATGTGTAGCTTTCTCCCCCTAGAATGCGCTCTCGGTACATAGCCTTATGGTTGCCTTTCTTTGCAGAGGTCATTCTGTAACGGGAAGTTTTCAGTGAGGTCTCTCTGATGATCCATCTGTTTACAACTCAGACCCTCATCTCCAGTCCACACCCTCCTGTACTCCATTTCTCCTTGCTGCTTTAGTATTCCACACAGAACTTACCGCACTCTAATGAATCTTGTATTGTACCTATATACATGTTGACCTTTTGCCCTCTGATGTAGACTGTAAGCTGTCTTAGGGCAAAAATAGTTTCTGTTTTGCTTACTGCTACATTTTCTAGGTCCATATTTGGCACAAACTAGATGCTCATAAAATATTTGCTGAGTGAATTCATATTAGATATCACACCTTCAAGAAAACCATCCAAAACGAGGAAATCACTTATGTTTAAATTCTCCTAAAGTGCTCAGACGTCTCTTTCTATTTAAATATATTATATATTTTTCAAAATTAATTACTTGGGGTAAGTTCACAGTTTCCCTAGATTTGACACTCTGCTCTCTTCCTGAAATTGTCCACCGCTTTTCAAACATTACTTGTCCACCAATATTCTCATTAGTGCTTACACTGCCTCAAATGCTTCACCTGAATTTTCGGTGACTGCCAAATGCCTCCTATGGCTTGTATTCACCCCCTCTTGCCACCTATGGCACTCTGGGGGATGGCCCAGTTTCTTATGGTGGATGGTATAGAAGTAATAAACATTGTTTATCCTGGGAGCAAAGCAGTGTGATTTGAGTAATAGCTGCCATTTAGTTAGAGGTCTTGACTAAGAGCCAGACTATTGAATATGGATAAACACTTTTCCTGGTGATCACTCCTTCCCTTTTGAAATGGAAAGAACATTGTGGTTTTAGAGTAAGATCCCATTTTTAATTAATTAATTTATTATTTTTGAATCCTCACTCAAGAATATGTCCATTGATCTTAGAGGGAGAGAGAAACATCCATATGAGAGAGGAGAATCGATTGGTTGCCTCCCATACGTGCCCTGACCAGGAATCAAACCTGCAACACTTTGGTGTATGTGATGATGGTCCAAGCTAACTGAGCAAATGGCCCAGGGCTACGTTCCTATTTTAGAAGTCATTCATACCCATATTCACACAGCAGGTTGTCCATGTGCAATACTAACCTCCCAAGATCTGGTTGTTACAGTTTCCACATTCAGGTTTCTGTCATTTTCACAAGATTCATCCCACAAAGAACACATTTTCTTCAGGAGCTTCTCCTGCAAAGGAAACACACATCAGTCAGACCTGGTGAAGAGGATAATATACCATTCAAACCTAATATAGGGAGGGCCTTCTGAATGAGAAATAAATCAGTGTCACTGAAAATAAAGGGATTGTATATTTGTCAAATGTGGGAGTATTCAGACTAAGGAACCCCAGGATAGAGATTCTGAAAGGGACACCTGGATAGTGTAACCCAGTCCCCAAGGAAACAGACGCACAGGAACTTCATACACACGTTTCAGAAGTGGGTCTTCAGAGGCAGCACTTTCCCGGTGTTCCTCAGCAGCGTCTTCTGCTGGGCAGCTTCTGTGAGCCTCGTGCTCCTGAGCCAGCAGTGCACACCGAGCAGGCTCCTGCCACCTTCACAGAAGATCTGCTATGTCTCCTTGGGTAGCTCACACCTATAGGGCTCAGGGCTCGGAGCTCAGGATCTTCCACAGACTGTCTTTGCAGGCAAGGAAAACCAGTTTCTTGAATCGGATATTTGTTTTAAAGTCGTTCTGCCATGTTGTTCCCTTGCATCAGAGCAATGAGCAGGGACTGAGGTGTCCTGCCAGCTGAGGTAGACACAGGGCCCCAAAAGCTGTGCCCACAGTCTGTGGTGATGGGGTCTGAGGAGCATTTCATGCACATGGAGCAGTGAGTCTCTCCTGGAAGAGCTGCAAGACCCCAGAAGCCATGTTTCTGGGGAAGAATTAGCAACAGGTTGTTTCTGGGCCTGGGCTGGTGAGAAGCTTCTGAACAGTTACGTGAGGGCAGTGATATCCATGCTTTTGTCTCTTTGCAATACTCACTAAAACAGGACAAACACTGTTTATTCTACAACACCAATGGAAAATCTGAGGCCAAGAAAGAGTCCTCAGGCTTTAGAGCAGACATTCTGACTAGAGGGCTTACAACACCTTCCACACCCAGATCCTAGTCCCTAACAAAATACAAATTTGTGCTAGTATCCATTTCTTGGGTGTGGATATGGAATTTGGATGATGGTCTTAATTGTTGTAAATCAGAATTATCCCCATTCCTCTGTCCAATAACTTGTTAGTGAGTGCAGAAGTGGAAGATTTACCCCATAAATCTACTTTATCCAATAAACATGAGAGGAAGGTGGCCAGAGGTGTTCTATAAAATGATGTCAGAGAAAGGGTCCCAGAAGCCCAGCTCTTTCCTTTAAAACAAGCACATAAGGAAACAAACAAAAACACCAATTGTGAAACCAATTTAGATTCACTAGAAAAGAAAGAAATGTTGAATCGGGCCTTCCTTTTTATTCTTGAGGATTGAATTAACTTCCACCCATACAAACTCTGAACTGACATATTTATTTAAATATGCACATATGTTATCATTACAGTAGTAAATGCTATGCCCTATAAGTATTATATTCCATATTCCTGGCAGGAAAAGAGATGCTAAAAGTTTAAGTAAATATTTTTCTTGTTTTTTTTTTAAATACAAAAGAGTGAATTTATTTTAAACAAAAATATGTATATTGTTGTGCAACTAGAAACTTTATTTTCACAGTTCTAAGGACTTGGCTTTCCTTTCTGAATTAAGGCAAAAGTGAAGAGGTCAGAATTGCCAACAGATTTCAGAGGCAAGAGTTTACACGAATTTTTTCATAGTTCAGTAAGATGTAAATCTAAAGTAAAATGACAACCAGCACCATATGGAAAATCATGCCTTGAAATAAATTTAACTGGTCAAACAATTGTGTTCTGATTTTTTTCATTTCTTTTTTTTAGGGATGAATTTTATTCCAGAGTCGCTGATGAAGTTATGACTGCAGGTGTGGTGAGTTAGGGCAGCTGCCTGGGGCCCGTGTTACCTGGGACCTTGAACTGCTGGAAAACTGGTGGCATTCAAGGAGGCCCCTCCTGGTTAAAATCACTTACCTCACCGCATACACTCCCCCATCAACGTGAAAAAGAGCGTTCACCCACTTTGCCACATCAGATTGGGCTTCGTACCATGATTTCTTCAGGGAGACGTCATTTGATTTTTTTTTTAATTTTTATTTTAATTGTTGATCTTGTACAGTTTTCTGTCTTTTACTCCCACCCCAGCCCACCACCATGGCCCTCACCACCTCCCTCTCATTTCCACCCCCCTACTTTTTGTCCACGTGTCCTTTATACTTGTTCCTATAAACCCTTCCCCTTTTCCCCGAAATTCCCTCCCCTCTCCCCTCTGGTCACTGTCATCCTGTTCTCAATTTCAGTGTTTTTGGTTCTATTATGCTTGTTTGTTTGTTTTGTTGATTAGGTTCCTGTTAAAGGTGAGATCATATGGTATTTGTCTTTCACTGCCTGGCTTATTTCGCTTAGCATGATGCTCTCCAGTTCCATCCATGCTGATGCAAAGGGTAGGAGCTCCTTCTTTCTTTCTGCTGCATACAATTCCATTGTGTAAATGTACCATAGTTTTTTGATTCATTCATTTACTGATGGGCATCTAGGTTGCTTCCAACACTTGGCTATTGTAAATTGTGCTGCTATGAACATTGGGGTGCATAGGTTCTTTTGGATTGGTGTTTCAGGGTCCTTAGGATATAGTCCTAGCAGTGGAATTGCTGGGTCAAAAGGAAGACCCATTTTTAGTTTTCTTAGAAAATTCCATACTGTTTTCCATAGATAAGGTATTTCAGAGAGTGCTCTTATTTCCCTTACAACTGTATCCATATCATTTTCTTAATAACTCGGAATCAGGTTGGAAAAAATAAGATCTACAAGCTAAGTCATGAAGGGACAGCATTTACAGCATTCAACAACAAGACCTTTTTAATACGCTCATTAGATATATGTGTGTGTGTAAGTGTGTATGAATTAACATGAACTCCGTAGGTTCACTATGCATGCATATCTATAGCAACAAACACTCGATATTTTAGATACTTTGCTACAAAATTACATGCTATTTGGCATCTACCTTCTGGGTCATAACAATATGTCAAACAACCACAACATAGCAGCAACTTGTATCTTAATTCATAAAATGCATAGTAAGAATGTGAGTTACAAATAGTATCATTTAGTAGGTTTGGGATGAAATATTTTTAGCGCCCAAACAGAAGGAATTACTTTGGTTTAAGTTACACTCACCCTGGGTTCTATGAATGCTTTCCACAAGGATTTTTCTGAAATGGCTCTGTTAAATATACCTCAGGAGGTTACTGGCTGCAGCAATAATTTTCAGAAGTCTCCACAGTGCGGTCAACTTTAAGTGCAGTCTGTCTGCTCTAGAGGAAAATGAGCTTGTGTCTTTTATTAGACTCTTTGAAGACCACACTCACCGCTTAGAGGGAGTGCAACTCCCACACATTTAGGAAGGTGACACTAGAAGTGTATGCCATATGAAGAAGTCAATTTCACCCCATTGATTAAATGAACACCTGGCTTTGTTTCTAAAAACAACGGTCTGAACCATGCAACTGAAACTAAATACTATCATAGTAGACATGCACTCAACAATGATCTGAGGTTTATTTAATATTTATTGAGGTTTTTGTAAGTGGAGGCATTCCTTAAAGTGATCTTCTAATCTATCTACAGGACATTCCCTGGAGTACACCAACAGGGAGCACTGCCTACAATTTCAATTACTTTCCCTGGCTGACACTTAGAAGAAATCACCAATTGTCCAATACTTGGAGATTATCATCAAATTTACAAAACTTTTGCCAATGTCATGGGTAAAACATGGCTCTTATTATTTGAATTTCTTTCTCTTCATTGTTAATTACAGTTGGCATCTTTTCCTGTTTATTTGCTCTTAATTTTCTTTGCTATACTTAAGCTCTTCAAAAAATTGCCCATTTTTCTATTGAGTAATGTATTTTTTATTTTTAACTACAGATTCCTCATTGCAATGTACAAAAATGCTTTGTTTTTAAAATGACACACATCACAGAGGCAGTAAATTCCATTTTTTCATGGTAGTCATCTACAAAGTGGCACGAACACTCTGCTAGGAAGTACTGAAACATCATTTCTAGCAACAATGCAGAGCTTCCCTGGAGCATCTGGTCACAACATTTCCATCCATCAGTTAGTGCATAACTTTGTTTTATATGTGTTTCTATTAAAGACACTTTATTTAATTTACAGTATTAATTTATTAACATTAAATTCATGGACAACAGTACTAGTTCATACCCTAAGGAGCTAATCTAACAAATACATTACCTCCATATGCTATATTACAGGGCTTCAGCACTAAAGTAGGGGCCATGATTGTGGGGGCTGGCTAAGCAAGTATGAGATCTGTGGTACAGTAAGTCTGGAAGAGAAATCACCAGCAGGCTGGAACCCAGTGGTCATAGAACAAAGCATTTGTCGCTGTCAGTGAGGAGTATTTGGAGCCATAGCCATTTGCTGTTTGGGGTCTCGATCAATGATTGTCTAAGCCATTCTTTAAAGGACCTCCACTGATGAACTCAGGCTCATTTGCGATTCTCTCTAGCTTCCAGTCAAAATAAGGGGTTTTACTGACATTTGCAAATCTCGTCACATCACCACCTAGCTTAGTCTTTGATTGAATGACGAGGCAAGCGGTATGTGTGCTCAAAAAGGCTGCTGCCCTCGTTTCCATTATTGAAGTTCCGTCTACCAAGTTGGCACATCAAAGAAACTATCATAAGTTTATATGCTTTTAAATTTAAGAAATGTAAATATAGGTCTCAAACCCATTGGTGTTTCGGACCATTCAGCCTGGTTTCAGGAGTTGTAACCCTCACCCCATGGTGGGCTGTGTAAGAGCCCAAGGGACCCACTTCATCTGGGTCTGTTCGTCACAAGGACGTGACCTACTAAGGAGACAAAGCTTATCTCCCTGGCAGGAGCACTGCTTCTGCCTCATCCATCTCTGGCTCCAATGCTTGGTTGGCAGTCAATGACGGGTAAGACTCCTCTTGGGAGGGGCAACCTAAGCCAGACACAACCACTTGGGAGGCCTCATGGAAGGACTCGGAGGTTGCAGCAAAGAGGATGTGATGGACCCTCACCCCCCCGCCACCCCGACTATTCTGACATAGCCCGAGTCCTCATCTCCATCTGGGAGATGTCTCCTGCTTCCTAATAGGCTTAAAGCCTGAAACTGTGGGGGTGAGCGGTGCAGCCCTGTCCTGGCCAGGACGGCTCCCTGGGTGATCCGGACATAAGAAAGAATTCCTAAAGTCCTGTGAAACCTGCTTTGCTAAGAGTGCTCTTCCTTAGGTGACAAGTGTCCCAGGAGGAAATGAGTATGTCTCCCAAAGTTTGGCAACCCCCCTTCCTGACAAACACTGGCTCGGATTAAGCCCTCAGATTTCTTTGACATGTTAAACTTGTATTCCGGTGTATTGGAACCCAATAAAAGCCTTGTGAGGAAGGGGCTCTGGGTCATTCTCCTCTGAGAGTTTGACCCCTTTCCTCCCCAAGCAGATCTTGTCTTGGTAGTTTTTATTTTCATCCGTGACGAACGGGGGGCTCTACGGGCGGAGGCCCCTGCACATTGGCTCAGTTGGTTGGGCATCATTGCACAAAGTGAAGGGTTGCTGGTTTGATTCCTAGTCAGGGCACAACAAAAAGGAAAAACAAACTGGTTGCCTTGTTCCATTCTAGGTTTACCATGCAGGACTACCCACAGAGTAAATGCCCTAGAGGAACCTTCTGTAAATCAACGAATTGATAATTTTAATAAATATTTCTTCTTATATTAGTAATAAATTGAAGCATTAGCCCCTAAGAACACTAACTGTGATCCTGACTGATATGAGGGAATTTTTATTTTTAATTTCATACTATTCAGTTCTGTAAATTTGCTTGTAGTGGTTTTCTAGTCATATGGAAGCAAGCATTTCTTATTACTAAACTCCATTAGTTAAAAACACACAAGGTAACACGGACTAAGCCAGTGACTGGAGAATATTGTCTGCTGCATAACTGACTAGTAATATGAAGTATATTTCATTAAATGATACTCCACATTTCAGAACATTTATTTCCTATGGCTTCATTTATTCAACTACTGAAAATTCTACAAAATACATCCTTTGTGTCTATTCTTGTTTGTGAGAAATTCTGTTGTAAAGATTGCTAAAGATGATGTTACTTGGTTAAAGGATATGTAGATATGAGATTCTGAAATTGCTACTGGACTCTCCTGAATTTAAAATTTGTCAGGAAATTCCTGTTTCTTAAAAACTCATTTACTTCTCTTCAAAGGGAAATATTGCAATGTTTTTCTCCAATCGTTGAATACTTAGAATACCCTCTCATGTACACAGGCATTCACTACTTTTAGAGTAGACTGTAACATGTACTACATATAGAATCAAACACTCCTAAAAAAGTACAGTTTAGGATCTGTAACATGTACGTAAGCACTAGATACCTGGCAAGTATGTTCTGAGTCATCATAATACCTAGGAGCACCTAACGGATACTTAAAGTAAGAGAACTAAACTCATCATTAGTCATCATACTAATTCGGAGGCATACCAAGGCAAGAGGACAAAACAGTGATGGAATCATTCTCACTAACTTTTCAGATAACGTGATTTCATAGGAACAAGCACAGTTTGCTGATAATTTCGAACTCATGAATGCTTACTCTAGAAACCAGGTGAGGGATCAAGCCTTTCAAGTGTGGTGGGAGGAGCTTTCAGAAGTCTCCTCAGCCAGGTGAGCTCCAAACACTCTCTTCAGGAGAAGAATAAGTTTGGCTCCTTCTATTGTGTCTGAAGACCACACCCATTTTTTCCAGGTGATTACACTTCAGAGGTCTTCACACAGGTGTTAAGAATGGATGATTCAAAAAAGAAGATTTAACACCTTTGCTAATCTCCCTAAATAAACCTCTACCAACAGAACATAATCAAGAGTCACTGATTTTACAACAAACCAACCCTCACTGGCAGCCTTTATTTCTAAATTTCTGGACATCAAGGGCTTTTATAGTTAACTTACCAAAAGATAGAAAGGATTATTTCGTTAGCTAGTGATTTTAGCAAATGTCCAAAAACTTGAAAATATTTTGTCTGTGTTTACCTTAGAGCTATTTTAACTATTTTCTCTTATGTAGCAAATGCTTTAGTTTATTTATTAGCGTATGCATATATTTGAGTGTGAGCTTTTAAAGTAAGAACACCTCGGCCACCACTGTTGAATGAAGACTTCTCCTGCTTCTCAGACTCCACAGTAACCCTGCAGGGCCTCCCAGCCACAGCGGGACAGGGGAGTCTCTGCCTGGTGCTCCACAGCCCAGCTCAGGGAGAGTAGAAGAGAAAAGATGAGATGCCCTCTTGGCAATGAGATGAGTTTCCTGGCAAGTTTTCAATTCAGGGAAGAGTTGTGTTCATGTAAATTCAAGTTTACATCTTCTCTGTCTCTATGCATTCGGTTCAACTGCCTGTCGGATGGAGAGCTGTTTTCCAAGTTGTACCATTGAAAAACCTCCCTCCAGGTTACCACTGGCTCCAAATATCTTTCAGGCAGCCATGGAAAACTGAACTGTGGGTTCTGAAGAACCAGCTGAGACCTCTACAAAGGGTCCTTAGGGCATGGCCTTGGCTTGGCATAGACCTGGGCCCCAGCAACAGTCCGAGTTGTGTGAGAGACAGAACAGGCTCTGAAAGGCTGGGGTTACTGAGGGGAGGAGAGAAAGGGAGGGAACCGCAGTTTCTAGGATGCCCCACTTTGTGTGTGTAGGAAGTTGGATATCTCCACCATGAGGTCACCATTCCTCTACCTGAGCCTATGAGATCTGGAGTTTTCCTGGGCTGAGCCATTGAGGGATGGGGCAGAGGTGGCTTTTGCTTCTGGGGGCAGAAAGCAGCCACTCAGCAGGAGGGATGTCCTATGAGAAGGAGACTCAGCTGAGCAGGTACCTAGACACGTGGCATAGAGTGTAGGTAGAATAGTTGTTCTCTTTTAAAATTTGCTAATGCCCCAAATCCCCTGACCCTCCAACATCGGTGCACAGAGCAAGTCAGATGAGGAAGGGGTAGCTTAAGGGAATTCTGGAGCTGTTACCAGGCAGGGACCTGACCCTGAGTGGGTCTGCCTAGGGCCAGCTATAGTGTGTGGGTTCTTGACTTTGTGTAGGAAAGAGTTCACAACATGAGTTCAGGTGACAAAGAGGATTCATTGATTAAAGCTGGGGAGAGTGGAACAAAGAAGGGCTTTGCACAGAAGAAGCCACAGGAGAGCCCAGGCTGGGTTGCCTTAGCTAACTAGGAAGTCAGAAGAAAGGGGGCCTTGTGGACAGGTTCAGGGTATTATCCTGGGATGAGCTGCTGCCGCCCATTGTCTCAGAGTTTAGGAGAATCCTGACTGTGAGGCAAAGTGGGGGAGGAGGGAAGAGAAAACGGAGCAGGGTGCTCTCCAGAGGGAGAGTGCAAACACTGGGTCTTTTGTCTTGAGGCTTTTATCTCTTTCCTGCAGGTGGGAACCTTAGAGGGAATCTCAGAGGAGGATTTCAGCAGAGTGTTCATCAGTCTTCCAGCTACACCCTTTCAGGGTCATGGTCTCCACGGATTGGTCGGTGGCAGGGCAGGAAGTGTTGAGTCCTTGCAGTTGGTCCTGGCATCACCCACCTGGTTTTCCTGCTTTCTGGGCCTGGAGCAGAAACACAACCGAGGCCTAGATGTTCTCTCCAGGGAGGAATGGCCAGAGGAGCAGAGGTTACTCTAAGGGCGAGGTCTTTGCTTTCCCAGTCTTGCCCCTTGCCAGGTCTTCTGGGGCTGGGGTGCCTTCTGCCCTGATGACCATCTGCCATTGGGCCACTGTGTTTAGCTGTCTGTCTCAGGTTTCCTATTCCACTTGCCAAAGAATTTTCCTAGCATCTTACTATCCTGTCTCATGGGAAGGGAAGTGAGAAAAGAATCTACTTGTTGCAGGTTGGGTTTCCAGGAGGGTTGGGGGTGGGCAGGTACCAGACAGAACATTCTCCCTTCTTGTCTTCAGAAACAAGCAGTTGGAGGTGAACAGTCGCACGTGTCCTGGGACTAAGGCGGTTGAGCCCTTCTCTGGTCTCCGGAAGCACCTGATCCAGTCCCACAGGCAGACAGATGTGCAGTTTCCTGCCTCCTGGAGCTTCTCCTGTCAGGGACTCCCAAACGCCCTGCCTTGCATCAGGGCTGTACAGCTTTTACTCCGTGATTGCTTCCCCCAGTGAACCATGTCAGCACCCTGAACAAGGCCTGACAGTTTTAAATGTCAACCCAGCCTTCCATGCCAACATGAAGGTATATAATATTTGTCAAAATTGGAAGATAAAAGATTTAATTGACTGTAAGATATGGTTATGCATTTTAAATATTTGACCTATGGGCCTGGCTGGTGTCACTCAGTGGACTGAGTCCCGGCCTGTGGACTGAAAGCTCACTGGTTGGATTCCCAGTCAGGGCACATGCCTGAGTTGCTGGCCAGGTCCCCAGTGGAGGGCAGCAGGGACTAGGGGACCAATGGTTGCTTCTCTCATGCCTAGATGTTTCTGTCTCCTTTTCTCCCTCCCCCTGTCTCTAAAATAAATAAATAAAATATTTTAAAGAAAATATTTGGCATGTAGTTTATGGACCTTAATTTATGCTCTTGCTTGACCTCACAAATACTATACCTTTGCTTTAATATTGCTGCCCTACCCTACCTCAGCCTTGACCTCACACACATTTTTAACATTTTGTGAAAGGCTAACACTGAAAGTAACAGGCTGGGTGCTCCCTGTACAAGTGGTAAGTGAGGCTTTCCACCGTCACCCACCTCTTTCCAGCCTAGTGCTTGCTTCCAAGTTAGCTCCTTTGAAAATCACTTTGGTAACCATTTACTATTTAGTTTATAGCTCACTATGACAAAACAGAACCCCATAAAAATGGGGGGAAATAACAAAGAAAGAATATTTTTAAATGAGTAATTCATATTTGGACTCTACCAAACATTGATGTTGAAACCTGGATGCATCCCTTCCCAAGTGCAGTTCTCACTGAACATCCCAGCGGTGGGAAGGCAGAGCCTCCGTAAGGAAGGGGAATGATTGCCTGCTCTCCGAACCTTTCACACCAGATGTGCTCATGTTCCAGGTGGAGGATGTAAGCTTCTACAGAGGCGGTATTTAAAAATAATGTTGAACTCCAAAGCACAATTACTTCCTCGTAGGTGCCCACCATCGTTCAGAACACAGCCAAAGGCCTTTTTTTCTTCTATCTATTCTCTAAGTTTTCTAGCACCAACTTTTCCTCAGTGAAGTACAAAAGATTTATTTATTAAGAAAATATAAATCCTTCCAAAACATTCATAGACATTTATAGTAATAATGTGATTAAAAATTATTTATTTTTATTGGATTTTCTGTGTTTCACAGAACATCAGTGAGTAGCCTGTGATACATGTGTAACTAGAAACACATTTATTGGGTGGGACAAAAAAGACTGTAGGTTTTTTCTGTATGTTGCCTCAAGTAGTGCTTAGCTGTCTTTAACTTCATTCAAAACAATTTTGTTAGATTGTATTATGACAGCTGTTATATCAGTGTGCATTTTAGAAAAAAACATCAAATTGGTGAATTTTCGTGTAGCCATTTTAACATGGAAGATGGAAGAAGATACACAACATTTTCACCATATTGTGCTTTTTATTTCAACAAAGGTAAAAATGCAACTGAAACCCCAAAAAAGATCTGTGCAGTGTATGGAGATGGTGCTGTGACTAATCAAATGAGTCAAAAATGATTTGTGAAGTCTCTTGGTACTACTAACATTTTGTCCAAATAAATCTTTGCTGTGGGGCTGTCTTATGCGTTGGAAGATGTTTAGCAGCACGCCTGGCCTCTACCCAGTAGGAGCCAATAGTGGGAGATGGCCAGCAATGCTCGAATATCTAAATCCATAAAGTTACTGGTGAAAATGAAAAATGTGACTTTTATTCTACAGAGAAAACTAAACAGGGTTTTTGGCCAACCCAGCATAATATAACCAAAGACACTGAAATGGAGAACAGGCTGACAAGACAAGAGGGGAGAGGGGAGGGAATTTCAGGGGAAAAAGGGAAGGATTTAGAGCAACAAGTATAAAGGACACATAGACAAAAACTATGGGGGGTGGAATTGGGAGGGAGGTGGTGAGAACGGTGGGCTGGGATGGGAGTAAAAGAAAGAAAACTGTACAAGATCAACAATAAAATATTTTTAAAAGAAAAAAGTCAAAAAATTGTACAAGAACAATAATTAAAATATACATATATTTATTTTTTTAAAATATATATACATATATATATCTCAAAACACAAATAACAATGACAGCAGTTCATCTTTCAAAAAAAAAAAATGTGAATGTGTTTGGTGTGTCGGATTGTGAAGGAAAAGGGGATGGCTAATCCTCACACTGTTCACAGCCCTTTCTGCCAACTACAGACCTGCAGTGAGGAATGTCACCTTTCCTCGCATAAATCAACACGACCACCTCCAGACATGGCCCTTGGGCCACCAGGGAGAGGGCAAAGGTGCGGTTTTAAGTTTCACCGTCCTCTGAACTTTTTGCTGCAAACTACCGCTACCATCCAGCTGAAAATAAGGTGGGCTGTTTGACAACGATGTTCTCATCATACATTGAGTTGGTGTCTTTTTCCAGTAAATCTGAGGACTTGAGACTGAAACCAAGCTGTGCTAATGGAACTGGGAAAACTGGGTGTGCAGGGTGAGGGAAGCTAAGGATGAATAGGATCACAATACTCTCATTTATGAACCTCAGTTTTCTCATCTGCAGCTTGTGCTTTCCACCGAGAAACCAGAGCCCATGGTAGGAAGCTGCTGTTTAAGGAATGTCGGTGGCGGCACAGACCCTGCAGGAGCAGGCCAGGCAGAGGCCTCCATCCCACCCCCTGAGGCAGGGCAGAAAGTGCCCTGCTGCAGCCCCTCTGTGAGGGATGGCCTTTCCAAGAACATCTATTTTCACAGATTAATATCCAAAAAAATCACGCAAGATACTCTACGCTCTACAAATAAAGAACAGTTTTGTTTGTTTGTTTGTTTTTCCATTTTTATGCCAAATTAGATGTCACTGTGCTGAGGTGGAGTAAGAGCCTCTAGATTTTCTAGCTTTTTATTACATATCCCATCCCACACCCACAGTTTCCTTGGAGCTTTACCAGAGCTTGGTGACCAGGCAAAAGTGCTAGGAAGCCCACCCCTGCAGGCTTCTTGAGCCTTCAGGTGGCCCTGGGGAAGGGCAGTGGCTATCCCAGCTTGATAGAGAGACTCGGGAGAGCCAAAATTGGTCTTCGTGGACTGGGACACGTGTTCACATTTGCCCCACTTTTATTTAAGGGTGAAGGTGCAGAATAAATCCATAGACAGAAAGAAAAGGGCTGGAACTCTGCAAAGCCAGCCTGGGGCAACAAGAGTGTCCTTCCTAACGAGTTCAGCCTCGTCATAGCGATGCACAGACAGGACATGGACATGCACAAGCAGCAATTTCCAGGCAATGTCAGCACCAGGGAAAGTTAGCCATGGATGTGAATTCCATGCAATGATCAGCCAAGCATCCATCACCTCATGATGTGTGTAAGGGAGAGGAGGGGCCTTCTAGAACTGCCTGCAGGGTAGACCCATGATCCTGGGGCTCTGCATTGTCAGGGAGGCACACCTCCTGAGAGCCGAGTTCTAGCTGGGCAGAGGGGAAGGTAGGAGGAAAACCAGAACGCCCAGAACCTCTTACAAAGGGACTACGGTCAGCCCTCTGCCTTTCTACCAAAGCAGGAAACTCCGGCGCAGACTCCAGCCATTCCCCATTACCCACAGGATTTCCGGCCATGTGGACCAACTATCCTCTTATTTAGTCAACTGTTTTAAAGATATGCTAATATTTTTACTTAAATGTGTTTATTTTGAAAGACAATTTTATATCACTACACTTAAATAATACATTAATTTACCTTCTAAAATTGAAATAAAAAATAAATTGAAAAATTACAAAATTTTAAATAACAAAAATAAAATTAAAAATTGCATACAGAAATACATCTCATTTCAGAAAAATACTATGAAGAGGATGAGCCCTAGCAGGCGCGGCTCTGTTGGTTGGGCATTGTCCCACAAACCAAATGTTGTCTGTTTGATTCCCACTTGGGGCACATGCCTGGCTTGCTGGTTCTGTCCCTAGCTGCGGCTCCTACCAGGAGCAGCCAATTGAAGTTTCTCTCTCACCTTGATCTTTCTGTCCCTGTCTTTCTCTTTCCCTTCCCCTCTCTCTAAAATCAAAAATAAAAATTTTTCTTAAAGAGACAGAGAATGAGAAAACCAGCCATAGACTGGGAGAAAATATTTGCAAACAATATAGCTAATAAAGTACATTATGTAAAATATATAAAGGAGCCTTAAAACCCAGTATTAATAAACAAACAATCCTATTTTTTAAAATGGGCAAAAGATCTAGACAGCCAAATGAGCATGTGAAAACCTGTTCAACATTATGTCAGTAGAGAATTGCAAATTAAAATAGGAGATATTATCATTGACCAATAAAATGGCACAAATATAAAACTCAGCGACAACTAATGCTAGTGAGGATGTGGAGAAACAAACCCTCATGCATTGCTGGTATTAATGCAAACTGGCACCGCTGCTTTATAAAACAGTTTGGTTGTTTCTTACAAAACTAAACATAAGTTTACCATATGATCCACATATCATGCTCACTGGTGTTTACCCAAAAGAGTAGAAAAACCCAATACATACATAAACCTGCACATGGCTGTGTGTAGCAACTTTATTCATAATTGCCAAAGCTTGGAAGCAACCAAGATGTCCTTCAGTAGGTGAATGGATAAATCAACAGTGGTATATCCAGCAATGGAATATTCAGTATTAAAATGAAATGACCAATCAGTCCATGAAAAGAAGGGAGAAACTTAAAGACATATGATTAAATTAAAAAAAAAAAAGTCAAGCCCTGGCTGGGAAATTTGGTCAATTAGAGTGTTGTCCCAATACACCAAGGTTGCAGGTTCAATCACAGGTCAGAGCACATGCAAGAAGCAACCAATGAAGGCAAAAATGAGTGGAACAAGACATGGATGTTTGTCTCCCTTTCTCCCTTCTCTCTCTCTTTCTAAAATTAAAAAAAAAAATTAATTAAAAAGCCATTCTGAAAAGACTATATACTTGATGATTGATACTTTATGACATTCTGAAAAGGGCAAAACTACAGAGACTTTAAAGAAGTCAGTGTTGCATGGACGGTGGGGGAGGTAAAAAGGCAGACCACAGAGGGTTTTCAGGACAGTGAAAATATTCTGAATAATACCATAAGGATGGATGCATGCCCTTAAGATTTGTCCAAACCCTTTGAATGTATAACATCAAGAGTGACCTGCATGGATTCTTGCAATAAAGATGAGTCAGTGAAGGTTCATTGATTACAACAAATCTCCCACTCTCCTGCAGGATGTTGGTAGTAGGAGAGAATGTTGATGTGAGCAAAGGGAATATGTGGAAAGTCTCTCATTTTGGATTAATATACCGTAAACCTCAACTCACTCCAAAATGAAGGTCACCTGAAAAGTAATGTAAGAGGTCTAACTACTACACATTGTGGATTGATTAAACTCCTATTTTGTCATATGCCTCCAAAAATAATCTTTACATTTTACATTCACCTGGGAATAAATATGGCAGACCAGATTCAATGGTTTTATTATTTAAATTTTATTTATTTATTTTTAGGGAGAGAAGAAGGGACGAGACGGTGAGGGAGAGAGGCATTGACATGTAAGTAAAACATCGATCAGCTCACCCTGGCAATTGAACTGGTGACTCTTTTGTCTGTGGGATGATGCCCAAAACACTGAGCCACACCAGTCAGGGCAGATTCCAGGGTTTCATATAATCCGCTTATAAAAGATGTGATTGGAATCTGTTAATGAATTATAGAAATACGAGTTTTGAGCCCTGTTGGGAACTGCCATGCCTGTTTTCAGAAACTATAACCCCCCCAGGGCTAAGGCTGAGTGAGCAACCTTGGCATCATAAGCCAGTAAGGAGAGGAAGCTTATCTCTGACAGGGGTGCCGCCTCTGCTCCTGTTACTTCCCCCTGACTGACCCCAAAGGTTTGATCGGTTAGCCAATGCCTGGTAAGATTCCTCAAGGGAGGGACAACCTAAGACAGGGACAATCACAGGGGCCCCAGGGAAGGACTTGAGGGCTTCAGAAAAAGAGGGTGATGGACCCACGCCCCTCTGCTTTGACATAGCCTGAGTCCTCATTCTGTCTGCAAGAGGTCTCCGAATCTTTGGGCAGCCTTACATCCCCTGCCTGACTTAAGCCTGAAACAATGACTTCAGGCTGAAACAATGTCAGTGGTGGGTGGAGCCCTGTCCCGGAAAGGGTGGGTTCCCTAGGGCAATCAGGCCAAAGAAAGAATGCATAAAATCCTATGAATCCTACTTTGCTAATACCCTCAATTTACATGATAAGGGTCCAAGCAGCACGTGAGTTTGTTCTCCAAAGTTTTATGGCCATTAAACTATCTGAACCGGACTCACAATAAGCCCTCAGAGTTCTCTGAATGTTATCTAGAGTTTAATCATTTCTGCCTGACAATGATTGATGAGCTTTATGTATACACCCCGAATTCCTATGCAAATTGCATCCAATAAAAGCCCATCCAGGTCAGAGACCCGCTGTTCTCTTCTTGAGAGAGTGGCCCAAGCACTCAGGCTTGCTGTCGGCTTGAGAGAGAAACCGCGTCTTCCCTTTTCCTCCACAGGACTCGATAGTCCAAGTGAATTTGTCTCATATCTCATCCAGAACGACGTGGACACTGCAGACCCGTATCCAGGTTAGAACCCAATCATATTATTCTGTATTTCGGAGGGGGATAGGCTGGAAGTATATTCCCATAACACTTGAATAGAGAATGACAGCAAAAAAAAAAAAAAGTGTTTAAGTAGTACTCCATTATCTTCCACTCCTTTTTGAATAGTGGTTTCACAGGTAATAACTTCTGCTGAGTGGTGAGAATGGGAAAAGAGTCAGACCCCAGTAACGTGTTTCCTAATGTTTGATAAAGGAGTAACGTAGATCCTTGTGCTGGAGACAAAATCTTCTATTACAAGCATATTCATTCATATTTTTGTTATTTCTACTCACCTATATACCTCGGACTACACACAGTAATGCACTTACTCATGTCTAAATATCAGTTACTATTTTCTTCTTATTTCTAGAGGCAGGAGTCTCTCAACCTTGCTGCATATATATGAGCGCTAAGTGCACCAACGGAAGACACAGAAAAGAAGGTAAGGAAAATTACAAGCTGGCCACTCCCATCTAGGTCACCATCTTTCTTGGTTTCCCAGGGCTCAGATAACAAACGGCCACACACCAGGTAGCTGTAAACAACAGAAATGTATTCTCTCATAGTTCTAGAGGCTAGAAGTCTGATATCAAGGAATGGCAGAGCACTCTCCCTCCAAAGGCTCTGGGGGAGGATCCTTTCTTGCTTTTTCCATCGGGCAGCTCTGGCATTCCTCGCCTGTGGCAGCGGGACTGCCATCTTGGCTCTTCTCTCTCTCTCTAAGGCCTTCTTCCTGTGCCTCACTGTCTCAAATCTCTATGGCCATTCTCGTCTAAGTTCACTAGTCATTCATTGCGTTTAGGATCAACCCCAAATCTGGGATGTTCTGGACTTCAGTTACTCAACTTAATTACACCTACAAAGACCTAATGTCCCAGTAAGGTCACATTCATCATAGGTAGAGGATGTTAGGACATGGAGGTAATTTTCTTTTTGTGAGGGCGGGGGGAGAATAATTTACCTCACCATACCCTCCAATGAATGAAAGAAGGTTGTTCTGAAATTCCAAGGATTCAGTTTTTCCTGAAAAAATAAAAATAAAAAACCTTTATTCCCGATATGTTACGTACATCACTCTCATTTATTCTGTGAGAAATACATTGCAATACCCCCAGGGCAAGCCTGAATCATGACTAGAACGAAACCCTATATGTACTATTTTTTCTCTATACAAAGATACTTATGATAAAGTCTAAACTACGTCTGTACTGTGGGTCATTATTAAGTAAGATGAGGGTTGTTTCAACACACACACTTCAATATTATGACAGCGGATCTGATATCCAAGATGACTCCTAAGTGGCTAACAGGCTGGTAGGGACTCCAGGTAGATGCTCTGGATGCTTCATGTCCCGGGAAGGGCAGAGAGTGACAGTGTTGGATTGCATCAGAACGGCCTGCCATTGGAACCCGACGATGGTCTCTTCATGGAACCTCCCACTTAGTATTCCCAAACCGTGGTTGACTTCCGGTAACTGAAACTGAGGAAAACAAAACGGTGGAGAAGAGGGAAGCAACTGTGGTAGATTACATTCAGTGAGAAGAGAAATTGCTGATGTAAATTTCTTGTATGCTACGTGTTGTCTAGTGAGTTTTTCAGGATTCTCTTCTAGAACTAGAATGACTAGGTCAGAGGCAGATCTATTTTTAAGGATTTTAATGCATATTTGCAAACTGCCCTTCATTAACCTCTAACATACTGTGTTGCGACCCTTCAAGGCCAGGCAGGTTCTTGGTGTTCACACGGACGGAATACTATTCGTGGAGCCGTCGGGATGTCTGGCACGCCTTCACTCACGGGTGGGCAAGCCAGGCACGCTGCAAGCTGCCTGTTTATCTGCATGTCTCTGTGTGGCACAGGTCGGGGCCCTTGTTCCCCAGCGTGGCACCCATCAATGGCATCTCTACCTTTGCGTGTTTCTCCCATCATCATCCCCAGCAGGGAGTCCCTAACAGCTTAAGTACTAGAGGGGAACAAAGGTGGCAAGATGACGGAAATTAGAGAACATAACATAATTCTGCCCATGGGAGCCCACTTCATGTTATGGTAACAGTTTATCGGACTGGGCTCAATGCTATGGGAACACTGCTTCTCAGGTCCACTCAAGGCTATGGGAACGGTGCTTCCCTTAGCTACCCAGACACCTGGGTGAGGCAGCCAGACTGCCTCCACCGACCCTACACACACCTCAAAGTATATGACGGTGCCCACTTCATACCTTCAGTCATATTAGAATATTATTTTCTAATATTTTACAACTTCATAGTTTAATAATTATAGCTTACATGCTTTAGAGTACACTTTGCTTACGTGTCTTTTTTATTAAAACTATTTATTAGTTTTCTTTTCATAGTCCAGTGAACAGCGCATTTATTGTGTGTGTCACTGAGCACGGGTGAAGAGGTATCAGGTAGGGGCAGGGCTCTGGCTCCAGGAAAGCAGGAGAGTGGGATTCTTGGCCTCAAGTATTTAAGCCAATTTCTGAAGAGCTCTAACAGAACACCAAGCCTGCAGGTGTGCATGCTGGGAACTTGGGTGGCTGATGCTGTGGGGGATATGGGTGTGGTCCAAAAACCCAGAGGAACAGACAGGCCAGGAGTAGAGCAAGAGCAGCGAGTCTGGGTGTCACTCTGCTCTCCATGCCCCTGGTTCAACTGTATGTGCAAGTGGTGGCTCCGGGGTGCCGGGTGCCTCACAAGGGTGGGAGGGCTTGCCTTGTCCTTGGCTCTTCGGTGCCTGCTCTGCAGACTGGCAGCTGCCAACGACAGCGATAGAATTGTCAGGGTGCCCAGTGACATTTTGACTGTGGAGGTTGTAAACCCTGAGGTGGTTGGTGGGTATCCCGGTGACCAGGGACAGGTAGGGCTGGGGAATATGAGGATGGGTCTGTAGCCCCTTGGGTTGCACGCAAAGTCTATGTGAGTTATTTCAAGGTATGTGGTTGTATCTGGCAGTCTATTTTTATAGAAACAGCTATTTCTTCTTGCAGTGCCTCATTCTCATTACCAAAAGTATTGTACAATATGGAAAAAGAGACGTTTATTTAAAAAGCTCACACCAACAACTTATTCCCATTGATAAACACAAGGAGTGTAGGCTTCCAGAAATGTCTCTGTACAAGTTAGGCTGTGTCTATGTATATGAATAAGTTGAACAATCCAAAATTAATTCATGTTTACATACTGCATTATAACCTAACTGTTAAAGCACTTTACTAATTTAGAGTTTCTTGACAATATGCTATTGTGGGGGAATTCATATAATAAATTATTTGATGGAAACAGTAATAAAATTTTTAAATACAGGAGGAAGTAGATTTTTTCAAAGATTTATGAAGCCTGATACTGTAAAAAACAAAGTCATCATTTCAGTCATGATTTCCTGATTGCTAACTTGGGTTTCATCAAATGGCTTTCACCAAATCACCTGTATTTTAGTACATATCTTAGCTCTCTAAATGTAGAACTAAATATGGTCATTCACATGTTTATCTCAAGTGCCACCTTAACCTCGAAAGCCTGAAGAAAAATTGAACAGGATTGAAACAGTTTAAACAGCCATCCTGCAGATGACAGAATTTCAGATTCTAGACCACAGGACAAGAATGAAATCGGTACTGAAGGGAAGGACTTGTATTCAAATACCTCACTGAAATAAAGTCAGATGTGGGAGCAGGAATGGAAGTAGAATGTGGGAACATTTTCACAAACAGTGGCCAGAAACTCAGGGGAAATTTCGCCACCTGCATATTGTTAAAAATCAATGCCCAGCATGACCCAACAACAAGGGAGGGGGGTGGGCGTTAAAGAGATTGTTTCTGGAGATTATGGAAGGGATTAATCTAATCAAGGATGTCCCCATCTGCCCCACAGGTTTTCAACACCTTGGAAACTGAACTGGGGCAGAGCTTCCAGGGTCCCAAGATCAGCGCTGCTCAAAAGCCAGGTTCATTCTGCTTGGAGGCCTTTGTGGTTGGCTGGACTGTGGAAAACTCAGAAGGTTACAACTGCCTTCTGGTACTGAGAGGCCAGACAACACAGGACCCTTGATCCAACAAGCATCCATTGGAAGAATTATACAATCATCAGGTCAGCACACACTTTTATGTAGATGAGTTCTTCTTTCCCTAAAAAACAGAAATGATAGTTTAACTATCAGCGGGCTTAAGACTTTCCTAAGAAAATATAATTTGCCTAGTTAAATTAAAATGAGGGAATTACTTTAGTTTACTCTTGAGCTAGCTATAAAATTTTAATGTCATTGTGTTCCTCGTCTGTACAAATTGTGATAACCTAGAGGGAAAGTTCTAGATTTTGTGTAGTTTCTTATTTAGGCATGAAACCTGAAACTTAATGGGAAAACCTTGATGTGCAATGGTAAAAGTGACAGACGATTAAAAATAAAGAAAAGTTAACCTAATAAAATTGTAGCTATTCCAAAATTCCCATTGGATCCTTGACTTTTGAAGGGAGAAGTAATATGGTTCATTAGAAGGTACTCATTCCTCTGCACTACAAATAATCTATGCATTAGTCATTTACTCCTGGTTTGAAATTCATTCATAAAATATACCAGTGTGGAATGCATGTCTGCTTAGCTTGCTTCATTTTCTTTCTAGCCCGTACCTTCTGCACAGACACCTGCGTGCACTTAGAAGGTGGCCACTCTAAAGGCACTAGAGATCAATAGTCCTTTCCCTTTTCAACATTTCTCTTTTCTTTTTAATTTTTGCTCTTCTTCCCCAGGGCTTTTTTCTTACATTGAGCACCGAGTAGCCAGTTCTCACTGTATTTAAGAAAGGCCCTGATGAGATCTGGCGAAAGCAGGGTAGAATGCAAGGTGACAGGTAGATTTTGAAGAGTGACAATGTAGCATATGAAAGGTAAACAAAATTTCACTTCAAGGGTAGGCAATTTTTCATTTATTTTGTTAAGGCAAGTCAATTACATGAGGGACATATCCCAAGTTGGTTGTGATTTTCTCATTCATTTCTTCTCTTTCTCCTCAGAAATATAGAACCACACTTTGCAGAACTTCTAAAATAGCTCATCTGCTAAGTCTTAAGAGTGAAGAAATTTTAGCTTCTGCTGTGGTGTCTGCAAACTTTGTAAGGGGCTCAAAGTCCTGGAAATGGCATCGACTAATGGCCAAGACCAATGGCCCAAAGAAGACATTGTGATGTTACTGGACCTCCTAGAGAATAATCTCCCACCCAATGACAGCCACACATTCAAAACAACCCAGTCACAGATGGACTGGGGGAAAGTAGCTTTCAAAGATTATTCTGGAGAAATGTGCAAGCTCAAGTGGTTAGAGATCTCTAGGAAAATAAGAAAGTTTCGTACTTTGACAGAGATAGTTCTGGATGCTAAGGAACATTTTAAAAATCCTTACCAAAGGAAAAAGCTCAAGAACCATCCCCACTTACCCAAGAAGCCCCTGACTGCTTACTTCCGCTTCTTCATGGAGAAGAGGGCCCAGTACTCCCAAATGCACCCTGAGCTGAACAACAAGGAGCTGACCAAGGTTCTGTCTAAGAAATACAAGGAACTCCCAGAACAGATGAAGTTGAAATACATCCAAGATTTCCAGAAAGAGAAAGAGGAGTTTGAGGAGAAACTGGCTCAGTTTAGGAAGGACCACTCTGATCTGGTCCAGAACTCCAAGACTCCTGTTGGCCCTAAAAGGAGCCCTACGAAAGACCACAAGAAAGTTCAGGAAAATGTGGAAAAAGTGAACTCTCCCTCAGAAAACTATTTTTCTGAGAAGGTAAAATTCCATGGAGAGCCCAAGAAGCCCCCAATGAACGAATACCACAAGTTCCACCAGGATTTGTGGTCGAGTAGGGAGCTGCAACACCTGCCCCTGAGGGAGCGCATGGTGGAGATTGGCAGGCGCTGGCAGCGTGTCCCACTGAGCCAGAGGCAGCACTACAAGAAGCAGGCCGAGCAGCTGCAGAAACAGTACAAGGTGGACCTGGACCACTGGCTCAAGAGTCTGTCCCCTGAAGAATACTCTGCTTACAGAGAGAGAACTTGTACTAAGCGTAAGAACATGAACAGGAATGGAGGCCCGGACCCCAAGATCATCAGGAGGGATGTCCTCTTTCCTTCAGCAAGGACTCTGCAAGAAGGGCTTGCACAGGAGCAGGGGCTGCAGGCTCCAGAGACAGAATCATCAGGGACAGGAGGGGCACATTCTCATGCCTCATGGAGGTCAGAAGGAAGATGGGGAAAAGGCAGGAAGCAGTAGCTCCTCAGACTCCAGCATTGGGGACGAAGATGAAGACTGTGAGGACAGCAGCTGCAGCTCATCTTCCTCAGGGGTCACCTCTGACTCAGACTCCAACTGAGCCTTGTTTATTCCCAACATGGTGGGACAGAGAGCTTCCCGACTAAAGTCCCTGACATTTGCAACAAAAGGTAGGGCTGTTCTTCCTTCCCCTTTTATTTCCTTCTTTGTTCCTTCATCACCCCTCCCCCTCCGCAATACAGGGTAGAACACCTTGGGGATTATGAAATTTGGAACAGTGCTCTTAATATCAGGTCCATGAACCTGGGAGGAGAGGGTCCTGCTGGGAGAAGAAACATAAGTAATGAGCATGTATTGCATCCCCTACACCATGTTTACTACTCCCCAGGAACTCTGTGTGGCTAAGGCTCTTGAAATAGATGATTGGGCTGTGGAGGTCACACTGCATTAGACTATTTCCGAAGTCAGAAGGTTTACTTTTGGAACATTTTCACAGTTTCCAGGTGTGAAGGCCTTGGGCGAATGGGCATAAGAGGTGAACAAATTAAGAAGCACATTTGTGGTTATGTAACAGTCATGGGATGTACAGTACACCATAGAGAATATAAGCAGTAGTCTAATAACTGTGTAGAGTATCAGATAGGTATGAAATTTACTGGGATGATCACTCATTAAGTTATGTAATGTCTAGTCACCAGGGTGTACACCTAAAAGTAATGTAATAATGTATGTCAACTGTAGTTTTTAAGAAATGATTTTTTTTAAAGTTATACTTTCCCCATTTTCTGTCTGCCAGAGGTTGTCTGCGGCCACCTTGAGCCTGTGGCTCTTGCACTCCCTCCAAGAACTGTACCTCTGGACTCTTGCACTGTCTGGTGTGAGGAAGGAGTTGGCCACACTGAAATGTGAGAGTGGGCAGCTCACGTAGGAGGCAATATATATATATAAAACTCTTACATCTCTATAATTTCAAATATATACATTTCTTAAAGTTCACTAATTCATTTGATAAGTGCCTCCATAGAACAGAAGCCAAAATTCCTTCCTGATGCTTCAGGTGCAGGTGACTCTCATATTTAGCATTCAGGATTGATGGAGGGATAAAGAGACAGACATACAAGGCACGTAGATAAATACATAGATACTGAACTATAGACATAGATTTATAGACTATTGTATTCTACTGGTCTGTCTGTGAATTCTTGTCCCAGTGCCACATTGCTTTGATTAATTTGGTTTATCAATATGTTTGAAAATCTATTTAAGATTATTGTTTTCTCATTAGATTTTTTCCTGTATATTGCTATTTCCATATTGTGTTCTCATGCATATAAGCATTATAAAATTAATTGTATCATTTTCATATGAAAACCATTAAGGTTTGAGCATTGAGATAACTAGATATCTTACTGAATTATTTTTATTCTTTTTCTAGGTAATCAGTTTCCAAAAATGGTGGTAATATTAACATTTTTAATAGCTCTAATACTTGTTACTAAATGATTTTTTTGAATATCCAGAACAATGTTAAGTAATAACAGTGAGAGGTACTTGCATTGTTTCTGATTTTCACACTAATGTGTAAGGGATTTACTGTTGAAATTATGCTGATTTATATATACATTTCAAATAAATTATGATCTATTCAGAAAATGCCACTTTACTCATGGTGTTGTTTTTATTGCAAAATGTGTTTTATGATTTAGGAAACCACTTCTATGAGCTATCAATGAAATTTTCCTTCAGTATATTAGTGTCAGAAATTGGGTTATTGTGCTACCTAATATTAAACCCTCATCAGATTCTAGAAATAAACCCACTATTTTATTCCATATTGAAGAGGTGATTAGAGTATACACAAATTTTCCATCCTTTCCTATGCTGGGAATGTAACATTTCCACAAAGTTCCTGGATATGTTTATTACATTTGCCAATTCTTTTTTTTTTTTACTTTGTTTTTATTAATGACACTATTACAAATGTTGCCATTTCCTCACCCTGCTTTGGCCACCTCCACCCAAGCCTCGCCCCCTTCACCCTCTTTTTCATAATCTAGATTTGAATTGATTTTCCCCACAGTAATAATAACTGAGGAGGGCAACAGGGTGACAGAAATACGACATGTTAATTATTGCAATGAAGCTGAAAGATTCCCGCCTCTCTCTTCCTAGAAAGGTCAAATGCATTCAGGGTAGAAGAACCAGGGAGGAGTCTCTCTCAGAGCCGTTCCAGACACCTACACTGGGCTAGACTAGCACTTCGTCACTTTCACTTTGCATGACACCAGAGAGAAATCGAATGACAAGTGTCACACATCACCTGGGTGCCACAGTGTGCATGTGTCCGAAAGACCAGAGGGAGGGTGGGTATCCCTTGTGCCGTGATGCTTGAACTGAGTCTCAAGGAGCTGGCAAGTTCAAGAGGGAACATGAGATTGTGGAGTGGTTTGCTTCATACATTCACCACACTTACCGAACGGTTCTCATTCATCAGGCACTCCTTTTCAAGGACCAGAAAGTCCTGGTTTCCTAACATGGCCTCTCAGTGTCTCCTGCTGCTTTCCCTGCCATGGGGATCTGCATATTCTCATTTTAGTCTCCATGCTTTTCTGGCATGGCCTAAGTATGCCCCATGAGTTTGTTTATCATTCGAATATCAAGGAGACCCATATCCACAGGAATTCATATCACAAAGTAATGATCTCATTGACATCTCCAGAACAAGTTTCCTCTGGAACATCATTCTCCAAGTGTCAAATCAGAATTCACCCCAAATCCAAAACCTGCTCTTTTCTTCAGCATGGCCTTGGCATTGATCCCACCAGTCACCAACTGCCCCAATCCTTTTCCTTCTGTATTCAGTGATGTTTCCTCCTCATCTCCACAGCGTGGTGAAGATGACCCACCCTCTCAATACGCAACCTTAAATGTCAATGAGAGGCCCTGGCTGGGTAGCCCAGTTGGTTCAAGCACTGCCCCCATATCTAAATTTGGGGGTTCCATCTCTGGTCAGGGCAACAACAGGAAACATCCAAAGAATGTGTTAAGTGGAACAAATCTCTCTCTGTCTCTCTGCCTCTCTTTCCCTGTTTCCCTCTGTCTCAAATGAATAAATTAAAAAATATTTTTAAAAGCATGGCTGGATTTTTTAAAAAAGTGTATCTGAGGAGGAGTTTCATAGGGCGTGCCAAGCTCTGGTAAAATTTTCCTAAATTATCTTTTTTTATTATATTTTATTGATTATGTTATTACAGTTGTTCCATTTCTCCCCCATCATTCCCTTCCACCCTGCACACCAGGTCCCACCCACATTCCCCCCTTTAGTTTATGTCCATGTGTCATAAGTTCTTTAGCTTCTACATTTCCCACACTATACTTACCATCCCCCTGTCTATTTTCTACCTACCATCTATGCTACTTATTCTCTGCACTTTTCCCCCCTCTCCTCCTCCCACTCCCCTACTGCTAAACCTCCATCTGATCTCCATTTCTGTGGTTCTGTTCCTGTTCTAGTGGTGTGCTTAGTTTGCTTTTGTTTTAGGTGTGCTTGTTAATATCTGTGAGTTTGCTGTCTTTTTACTGTCATATTTTTGATCTTCTTTTTCTTAGATAAGTCCCTTTAACATTTCATATAATAAGGGCTTGGCGATGATGAACTTTAACTTGACGTTATCTGAGAAACACTTTATTTTCCCTTCCATTCTAAATGACAGCTTCGCTGGATAGAGCAATCTTGGATGTAGGTCCTTGACTTTCATGACTTGGACTACTTCTTTCCAGCCCCTTCTTGCCTGGAAGGTCTCTTTTGAGAAATCAGCTGACAGTCTGATGGGAACTCCTTTGTAGGTGACTGTCCCCTTATCCCTTGCTGCTTCTAGAATTCTCTCCTTCATTTTCATCTTGGGTACTGTAATTATGATGTGCCTTGGTGTGTTCCTCCTTGGGTCCAACTTCTTTGGGACTCTCTGAGCTTCCTGGACTTCCTGGTAGTCTATTTCCTTTGCCAGATTGGGGAAGTTCTCTTTTATTATTTGTTCAAATAACTTTTCCACTTGTTGCTCTTCCTCTTTCCCTTCTGCTACCCCTATAATTTGGATGTTGGGACATTTAAAGATGTCCTGGAGGTTCCTAAGCCTCTCTTTATTTATTTGAATTCTTGTTGCTTCATTCTTTTCCTATTGGATGTTTGTTTCTTCCTTCTGGTCCACTCCATTGATGAGTCCCAGTTTTCCTCTCATCACTATAGGTTCTCTGTGCATTTTCCTTCATTTAATTTATTGTAACCTTCATTTGTTCATCTAATTTGTGAGCAAAATCAACCAATTCTGTGAGCATCCTGATCACCACATATTGAGTGGTGAAGCCTTAGGTGTTCCCCAGGGCAGGGTAGCCCAGTTGCAGGGTTGTGATGCTGTATGTGGGGGCTGGGTCTCAGTGTTTTTTAGGTTTTATTTCCCGGCACTGCGGCCCTGGGTTGCGAGTTCTGTCTTGTTCCCCATTTTCGCCTGGATTATCTGTGTGCAAATGTGGGACTGCCTGATGAGCCAGCCACCTTGTGCCTGGGGTTTGCTAGCCACCACCTGTGCTCCTGGGGTCTGCTAGCTGCCACCTGCCAGCCCAGGTCCGCCAGCAGCTGCCTGTGCACCTGGGTCCACCAACCTCCGCTTCCTCCTGCTGCAACTCCACCCCTCTTAGCGGTTCGGATGAATGGTTGTCAGACCTCCGCACAGTTCAATTTTCTCTCAGTTCTGATTGTTTTCTTGTTTTTAAATCCTTGTTGTCCTTAATTTTGGTTGTTCGAGGAGGCACAGTGTGTCCACCTATGCCTCCATCTTGGCCGGAAGTCTTCCGAAATTACCTTGACTAGTTAAATTTTCTTCAGGCTTTTCTAGTTGCTAAACACAGAGTGAGTTGTAAAGATAGAAGAGTAAAGGAAAAGTATAATTTTATAATTGATTATAATTTTGTTGACACTTAAAAGAAGGAAAATGTTTTTAATTGACTTTATTTTTTTTCAGCACTTTTAGGTTCAGCAAACTTGAGTGGAAAGCAGAGGGTTTCCCGTACACCTCCTGTCCCCACACAGGAGGGGCCCTCCCCCATCATCCACATCCCTATCAGCACAGCGTGTGTGTTTCTTACAACCGATGCACCCATGGGACATATCACTGTCACCCAAGTCCGTAGTTTTCGCTATCGGTGCAGGAAAATATTATTTTTTCAACGTTACTTAGAGTTATATTTCAACACACCAGATTAATCTCTTCATTTATTTGCTTCCTTTTTACTGAATTTATTGAGATAACACTGGTTGACAAAATTATACAGGATTCAGGTGTACAACTCCACAGCACATAATTTATATGTGTATTTTCTTTCTCCACCCTGTAGGAAAATATTTTTAACACATAAAGGCTTTGAATATTGTATCTCAGCTATATATGTGGTTCAGACCCTTAAGAACATTTTTGTTTCCTTTTATTAAAACAAATATTTATTAAAGCCGATTTTGAGATATTTATGAAAAACAAGAGAATGCATGAGACATTTTGCATTCAGAAAATCACTAATACTGTTACTGCCTTTAGAGTCCTGTTTTTGCAGTTTTGGTAGTATGCTAAGTATAAATACATGCATTTATTCTCTTAAAGTTCCTAGAGTTTTATCAGTTTCCTATGACTTCTAGATGGCTGACATATTTATTTGGAAAATTCTTCATCAGATTGTGTCACATGCTCCCTCCTTGACATTAACGTGAAAAATTAAATTTAAGATATGATTCTCTTTACTTCAAATGAGCAGATCCCAGAAGTCATTTTTGCCACTAGGTGGTAGGAAGATTTATAACCCAGGCTGGATGGAGAGATACACAGAGTCAATTAGGGCTCTGCTTGTGAATTTAAAGCATGTGTTTCTGATTCATCCAGCACCAGTGTTTTCTAAGCTATGTCTCATTGCATGGGATACAGAGATGAAAATTACAGTTTCTGATGTCACACAATTCACAGTCTCACAGGGAAGACTGACTGGTCAAGGCAATCAGTAAGAGGAAGCATTATTTGGTCAACAGAGCACATATACTGGAAATGAACAAACATACATTAAAATTCTGAATTTGCTATTACAATGACATTGGTTAAAATAAGTGTTTGTACCCTGGCTGGTGTGGCTCAGTAGATTGCGCACCGGCCTGTGAACCGAAAGGAAACAAAAGGTCACTGGTTTGATCACCAGGAAACAAAAGGTCACCGGTCAGGGTTGAGGGCCAGGTCTCCAGTTGGGGGCGTGAGAGAGGCAAGAAAATGATGTATCTCTTGCTCATTAATGTTTCTCTCACTCTCTCTTTCCCTCACTTCACCTCTCTTTAAAATTAAAATAAATAAAATCTTAAAAAAAATATTGCTTATCTGTTTCCTCATCTACACGTTCATGAACTGGGAATAAAATTGCAGTTAGGTAGGATAAAATTAAAGATTAAGCTTAATGTTTATTCAATGCTTGTTTCCATTGGGAATGCTCCAGCAAAATATCATAGACTGATTGGTTAATAAACAACAGAAATTTCTCTCGCACAGTTCCTAGAGGCTGGAAGATCAGGGTGCATACATGCTGGCGGATGGCTCTGTTCCAGGTGGCAGACTTCTTGTATCCTCACTTGGCAGAAGGGGCAAGGGATCTCCCTGAAGCTCATATAAGGTACTAATCCCATTTCTGAGGGTTCCTCTCTCATGACTCAAGCCCATCTCAAAGACCCCACCTCCTTATGACATCACATTGGGCATTACAGTTCAATACATGAAGTTTGGGGGCCACACAAACACTGAGACCACAGCACTTAGTTCCTTCTATCCCTTTATTTCATCCACCTTCCATATTTCTCCTTTGCTGAATTCCAACATGAACCTTTAAGTAATATATATCATACAGCAAGATAATTTACATTAAAATAAATAAAAATATACTTAATAAAATTACAGTCTACATGTCATGATAACCTACAATCTTGCTGGAATCTGGTTCCAACTCTGACATAAAGCATCACTCTAGAAATTAAAAAAAAAATAGTGTCATCAATCTATAGATAAGATTTATACAAAATAGTTGTAGGAGATCCATGGATCAATGGAAAATGATAGAAGTGCAGCATGTTTCTTAAAATGTAAAAATTTTTCTGAAAGGAAATTATTCCAGAGTTTGTCATTAAACAAATAGGGACTGAGAGAGAAAAGGGACAGTGGAAGTGGTGTTCAGATGGAGATAACAGCATGGCCAGAAGTTCAAAGTGAAGGTGGGTATCCTTGTACAACAACTTCCACAGTTACTTTGTCCCGGTTCTTTTACACACAACTCTTACCAACTACGAAAAACATTGGCATTCAGGTGAGAGGCATTCTTCATTCAGGGATACTTCTTACAACAAAACTAGTTGACAAGTCCCAAAATATGAACAGATGCAGACATATCAGGGATACCTAAAGACCCACGTGGTCCCTGGCTAGTGTAGCTCAGTTGGGCATTGTCCTTCAAACAGAATGGTTACCAGTTCTATTCCTGGTCAGGGCATGTACCTGAATTGAGGGCTAGATCCCCAGTTGGAGGCACCAAGAAGCAACTGATCGATGTCTCTCTCACACATCACAATTTCTCTCCTTTTCTGTCTCCCACCATCGCCTCTTTAAAAGTGAATAAATAAAATCTTTGTGGAAAATAAAGATCTATGTGCTATCAGGGTCTCTTAAGAAGAAAATATAGGGGTGTAGAACAGAACCTCTGGTGAATCTGAGAACCACAAAAGTCAGCAACAGAGATTCATTGAAAGGCATGGCAGACCAGTTCAAAAACAGCTACTGAACTTGGGTAGGGTGGGGTCATGCACAGTGAAATATGCAAGATGGGCCTGGCTGGTGTGGCTCAGTGTATTGAGTACCAGCCAGTCTGCGAACCAAAGGTTTGCTGATTTGATTCCCAATCAGGGCACATGCCTGGGTTGCAGGCCAGGTCCCCAGCTGAGGGTGTGTGAGAGGCCATCGATTGATGTATCTTACTCACATCAGTGTTTCTCTCCCTCTCATTTTCCCTTCCCTTCTCTCTAAAAATAAGTAAATAAAATGTTTTTTAAAAATGAAAAATGCAAAGGGTACACAATAAGATGTGAAAGGGCTGGCACCATCCAGTTGCAACAACTCTCAAACGTAACAAAAAAAAAACTCCCTTCTAGGGTCAAGCTCCGTACTCAGAAAAAAAGTACTGGGAGTAAAATATGTGTGGAGCAAAACCAAGGCACTAGGACCAAAGAAAGACAAAATCCCAATAAAATAAATGTGACAGCGCTAGCCAGGTGCCTCGGTTAGCTGGAGGATCATACAATGCACCAAAAAGTTGCAGGTTCAATCTCTAGTCAGGGCACTTACCTAGCTTCCGTGTTTGAGCCATGGTTGGTGTAAGCTTGCTCTCTCTCTCTCCCCCACCCGCTTATCTCTCAATAAATAAATAAACAAACAAACAAACAAATACAAGTGAAAGAGAACCAGCAGGTGACAAAAATAAGAGGCCATACTATTGAACACCTCATGAAAACAGCCAGAGAGCTCTAGACTCATGAAGCAAGGAAAGCTATCATGATGTACCTGCACCTCATAAAAGTCCAGGCAGACTAACTGCGTATAAATACCATGAATAGGGCATATCTTTATTTCCTACTTAAAGAGAGTCCAGAGAGGAAAAATGCCTTTTCAAAAATAATAAGCCTCGATATGACTGCTCACAAAGTGGTCTTTAGAGACAGTTCCAAGAAGAACGCTAGTGCCAAGTATACAGCTAGACTTGTACATTGTTTGTAGACTTGGTTCCTGCCTTGGCAGAACATGGCTCTGAGAGGTGGTCTCCAATTACTGCCCATAGCCCCGCAGCCCCTCAGCCTCACAGCCTGTCAGCTTCATAGTCCCTCAGTCACACAGCCCCTCAGCACTATAGCCCCTCAACCCTCAGCTCCATAGCACCCTGGTCATACCTTCCTGGATCCTACTCCTTCACTCTGCCTCGCTACCTCTAGCTGTTTCTGAAAGTCAGTTGCTGCAGTATTTCACGATCCTCTGCTTTGCACACCTCCTCTAGTCCCTGAAGTTTTCCTCCCAAGAAGCAACTTACAAGTCATTTTGTCCTGACATAATAGTAAACTTTTCTAAGAATCCATTAGAGATAGACAAAATCTATATAGGGTGCAGGTCCTCTAATTCCTGATTGAATATCACACACCTGGACCTCGTAAGGGCTTATTACTTTTCTAGATGAAACAAAGAATTCATATTTGGGACTGAGGACTTCAAGACAGCTCCAGTATACAAATGTATTACCCGCAAATCAAAGAGCAAGGTTTTGGACTTAAAAAATGATCAGAGGAAGGCAGCCACCCTGGAAGGATAGAAGGAGAAATCAAAGTGCCAAAGGATTTTACCTTGACTATCATCATTACTAGTGAAAAAGTCCCTGGAGGTGAGGGGATGATGGGGAGGCTGTCTTCCACTGTGTTGGGGGTGGGGTCAATATGGAGGGTGTGGTCCTCCCTTACTCCTCTAGTGCTAACATGGTGGGGGATTTTGGACATCAGGACAGTCCCGATGGGAGTGAAGAAATCCAGTCATCTGTAGCCTTGAGGGACAGAGGTGGTGCTCAAACGTTTTCAGAGCAGAAGCTGATTCCCTTGTTCATCCACAGCACCAGGAGTAAAGGGAACCCTATCTTCTCTTTGCACACTGCACTCTGAGTCTGTGAAAGCAGATTTGGGTGGGTGAAAAATGAGTAATCTGAAAGGAATTGTGTCATTTCCCTGAAAGTCAGTTGGCCATCACAAAGACCTCCAGAGGAAGCCGGGCTTGGTGAGGCCCATCAGAGCGCCCCCAGGCCTGGACGGTCCCCTTATCACCAAGGCGGAGACTTCTGAATTAACTTTCAAAGCACAAAGGGACCAGTTCAAGGAATGGGCCCCTACATCGCCCCATGGTGACTGAAAAGCCTAGGAGGCCAGGATCCCTGTATCAGTACCCTCCTTTATTTCACAGATTTTCAAACTGGTCTTGAAATCAGCCCCAGTAGAGGCGTCAACCACTGCCCCAGTGGGGCTGGTGGCATAGCCGAGCCCATGAGCCCACAGGGCCCATCCCAAACTATCCCTTGCCAAAGACCCTTTGCACAGCCCCTCTCTGGCACTCCCTCAGCCTCAGGACTCTGGTCTCAGGGGGTGAACCTGGAGACAAGAGATTTTGTATTCACAGGGCTATTTGAGTTTTAAAAAAAATTAACAAGGGAGAAATAAGATGGTCATCTGATTTCTCAACAGAAGAAAATGGCATCAAATATTCTAAATGATGGAAATCAAGGACCTGCAATCAAGATTACTCCACCCACCAAGATTGTCACTTGGAATTGAAGGAGAGATACAGTTTCTCAGACAAGAAAAAGCTGAAGGAGTTCATCATCACCAAACCCATGTTATGAGAAATGTTAAAGGGACTTCTTTCCTAATAAGCAGAAAAAATATGAATAATAAAGTGGCAATAATTACATATATGTCAATAATTACTTTAATTGTAAGTGGATTAAACGAGCCATTCAAAAGATGTAGTGTGGCTGAATAGAAAGGAAAACAAGACCCATACATATGCTGCACACACAACAACCCCTTCAGACTGAAAGACATATACGAAGAGTAAAGGGACGAAATGGTATACCATGCAAACAGAAACAAACAAAAAGACCTGAGGTAGCAACATTCATATCAGACATAATAGACTTTAAAACAAAGGCTACAAAAAGAGACAATGAAGGAGCAAGAAATTCCACTTCTGGATATTTATCCAAAGAAACCCAAAACACTAATTTGAACAGGGATCATTGTTTACAACAGCCAAGATACTTTCTTCTACCTTCACCCCGAACACACAGACAGGACACTTCTTACTACCTACTACCAAACTCTCTAGCATTTTCCAAAGAAATACACTTTGAGTAAGCCTAACCACCCCATAGTCCATGAACAAACTTTGGTGATTCATGCACATGGTAATAAATATACACACAAACCAGCAGACATGTGCAAGACACATAGAAATATCTCCAGAAAACCACGTATGAAACAACTTCAAAACACCAAATTATCCTTACCTAATGACTCATATCCACAAATATTAACAAATAACCACATCACACATCTCAGATACATATAAATACAATTTTCTCCCTTTCCTGTATAAACTCTCTCTAAATCAAATACACACTAGCCCCCAACTGAAAAGTATAAACACATAGCTCCAGAAAATATCCCTCCAAATGGCCATGGCCCTTGAATATACACACAACTCAATACACACACAACTCTCCACAAGCCTCAAATATCCCACAATTTCCCAGTAAAATACAAATATGAAAACATATCACCTTATACCTTATGTCCCAAATACACATATAGTGCCACAGTAGCTGCATATACGTAACCTCACACTCCCAAATTCTCATGCAGAATGAACTCTTCCATCTCACACAATACACAATCACATAAACACCACATCAAAGCATACGAACACCACAGAACACCAGCATATACAACACCCACCAGCATACACAGCTCCTGAAAATCAAAAAATGAAAAAATACACATAACCGTACAACATGCCCTGAATACATAATGACCCTTCTACATTCCTCAAATACAAAACAAAAGGATCATACACTCAAGCTAGTGAACAGAAACAATTTTTTGCATATGCAGATGATCTTTCCAATCACCCATTACAGAAATCCCCAAATACATGGGATGGGAGGGGGAAAAGAACAGGTAAATATGCCCCACCCACAAACACAAAATACAAACACTTAACCACCAACTCCTTAAATATACATGCACTACATCTCAACACCCTCCAAATACAACACTCAGTCCTACACACTCTTACAAAAAACAGACATGACCTCCCCTTAATCACAATTATCCTCAAACAAAACCAACTCACACATTTCAAGACATAATCAGATTCCCACCAATCAATTAAAAACTATAAACCCCCTCTGCGCTCACTAGTCCATGATTTGACAACAGACGTCATTGCCTTTAGAGCCAGCAAAGTCACTCACTTCATTGACAAGAGTGCAATTAGAAAGTAACTGCTGGTTGAGATTTTCAGGTAAAACTATCAGGAAGTAAGTGAAAGCTTCACTCATTTCCACTCACGTTCCATGACTTGAGCTACTTCTTGCTGAACAAGAGGACCATTTTCAAATACAGAAGACTAGAACATCCCCGGAGTTCATGTATTGTTCAGAATGCAGGAGACACAGAATGACCCTCAAGAGTTTGATAGCTTACGGGCATTAGACTTCATTGTAGGCCTGACAATTCCCCCCCGACTCCCCTTACAGTGAGTTCCCCTGGTGCCAATTCCCTGGTGTAAACACCCCTGGAAGTGAGCTCTATGTGTTAGGGGCAGGGCATGAACAAAGACCCAGGGTACAAATAGCCCGCAGTGTGAACAACAGTGGAGTGGGGTGATACCTAAGCACAGAAGAGTCCAAGCATCCCTTACCTCTTTGTTTATATAACCCACTCTGGAGGCCTCCATGCCAGGCCCCATGCCAGCCAGGATGACTGTTGGGGCCCATCCCTTCCTGCTGGCACCCATGCACCCACCGGAGCCTACGCGCCCACCAGAGCCTACTGGCCACAAGAGCCTCTATGATCAGTTGCAGGACAGAGCCCTGCCCCTAGTGCAGTGTGCATGCTCATGAGTCCTGGTGCTAGGCACACCCCCACCCCACTGCTTAGGGAAGGAAAGATGTGAAGGGAGGAGGTGAGGGGTTTCCTGCAAAACTTCTCCAGAAAGGCCTCTTTGTAGTTGTCCCTATTTCATACCATAGCATGCGAAAAGTGCACTTCGAATTTTTAAAGTTGCAACCTTGCAATCCTTGAACGTAGATACAGCCTTCCCCCCGAAAGAGTGTTGGAGAGGTCTCCCTAAAGCACATACCCTCAAATTGGAGCAAGTGCCTTCATGCACTTTGGACTGCATTTCCATGGTTTCTTTTTGTTTTGTTTTGTTTTTTTAAAGAAAGTCCATTTCTTCTTCTTTTTTAAAAATTTTATTTACTTTAGAGAGGGGAAGGGAGGGAGAAAGAGAGGGAAAAAAACATCAATGTGTGGTTGCTTCTCATGTGCCCCTTGTTGGAGACCTGGCCTGCAACTCAGGCATGTGTCCTGACTGGGAATCAAACCAGCGCCCATTTAGTTCGCATGCCGGCGCTCAATCCACTGAGCCACACCAGCAGGGCCCATAGTTTCTAAATCATAGTAAATCCTTTCTCCAGAATTGTCATTAAACAATTTTGGCAAGAGAGAAAAAAAATTCTGGCAAAGAAAATTAGACCTGGGACACATTTGAAGAGATTCCCTCATTCAATTCCTAGAGTTTTTCCAAATGCACTAACTGGATTAGAATAGTTTTCTGTATCTTTTTCCTTTGTAAAAGGAAATTTCTCATTATTTATTGTCCACAAAGCATGTGCATGAAGACATATCTTCACAAATTATACGGGGGAGTCAGTAAAGAAAAAAGATATGGTCAAGTTTTTTTTTTTTGGCAAGAAAATATTTTTATTGACTTCCCCCCAAGTTTTTTTACATATTTTTTCTTCATGTTTTTGTTTTTATTATTGTTCAACGACAGTTGTCCCCATTTTCCCCCATTGAATATTTTCTCAGTGTGTTTATTTAGTAGATGGAGGTTTTTCAATAAATGTCAATTCACAGATATTTCCATTGCAAGTTTGCTGTTATAATGTTGATCAAGACATGACTGCCTTGGCCAGTGTCTGTTCACACTGTGGGCAGTGTGGGAACAATTTCACCCTCTCCTCCCTCCTTTTTTTGTATTATACTGCAGAATTTGTGTTATATTGGAGTCTTTCAGTGAATGTTCACAGTGTGGAACAGTCACCACTAAGCATATTGCTGCTCCAGCAGAGAGTGAAGCTTGTCTTCTGAGAGATTTGATTCCTCCCAAGTTGTCACCACTCGTCTCTGTTGACCAACTTCCTAAAAATCTTCTCCTCTCACAACACAAAACACAAATGCTCATTCATATCATTTGACAGAGATAAACTGACATTTATGTACAATGTGAAAGTAAGAAACAGACAAGGTTTCCAAGGGGTGCTGCTATGATTCACAGGTAGGTGGAACCACATGCAATGATGAGCTTAGATTCGGAAGGTCAGGGCTGTATGTGTGGTGTGGACAGGAAACAAGCCCATGAGCAAGGCTTCCAGGCTCAGCCTGGCAAACTGGGGCTTGGGTGGATGGAGCTTCTGTGAATGGGGGTTGGACATGGTGGATAGAATTCTGGCTTTGTTTCACGGTGCACATCCATCTCATGTGCAGTGCGGTTTTAACACCTAGGAAAGAGGACCTTAGGGTATTAAGCCCCGTTAACATATGGAAACAGATTTTCTCTCTTCCCATCCCTTACTTCTGTCCTTACTGCCACTGAGCCTAGATGTCTGTGCTTGTGATGGCTCTCACAATCTCCTTATCCTCCAAAGAGCATGCTTGTTTCACCAGTGCGTGCAATTGTGTTTTGTGGTGGAGCCAAGATGCACGCTTAAGTCCCTTTAATACGAGTGATCTTTCTTATGGGGGGCGTAGCTAACAATAACCTAGTAAGTTACTTGTTTTTTGTTTCATAGAGTTCGCAGATAAAATACAAGATGCCAGTTAAAAGTACATTTTAGAAAACAGTGAACAAATTTACACTAAAGGCATGTACCAAATATTGCAGGGAACACAATTTTCCTAAAAACTAATTTATTGTGTGTCTGAAATTCAGATTCAATAGGGTGTCCATTATTGGCTAAATCTGGCCACCTGGAAAGATTTCAAGGCACTACTAACACCGGCATCCCGTGGGAAAGAGGACTGTGCTGCCGGGGAAAGAAGCAGGAGGAAGACTCATCACTGAGTTTCCCATTTCGCACGAAATGCCTGTGAGCCAAGCAAAGGCATTGCTTGTGTAAAACATCACATTAAGATCATTCAAAAGGTAAAAAATTAAATATTGAACAATATACTACTCTGAGAAACAAAGAGTAGTGACTTCTGATCCTGGCTGCGTGGGCTACAGGGCCTCCCCTGACAGACTGGAGCACAGGAGACTGTTGGTGAGGCTGGGCCAGCTGCAGCCTGCAGAGCTGCCAGCACTGGACGGTGCTGGGGCCTCGGGACTGCGTCCTAGAGAGTGATTGCACACCGCTGCTGAAAGGGCTGGGTCTGCCGAGTCAACCCCAGTTTCAAACACTGGGCTGTGTGTGGCCCGAAGTATGCATTATTTTTGCAGGTCATGTGTTTGACTTTTGTTCTGAAAGTGTAGCTTGTGTTGAAGTAAGTCAAGAGTCAGATAGGAAGCAGGTTGAGGGACCCAAAATTAGGTTGATGGATCAAGAATTGAAATAAAGGGAACATCAAGTGAAGCCTTTGTGCTATGAATCAAAACAAAACAATGTATAAATTGCCTAAAGAGGCACACACCAATTGTGTGACCACTTACATTTGAAAGGAACTTCTGGTTCTCCCCTACCTGCAGAGCCTGGGGTGGAATGTCTCCCCACTCCCACCCCCCATACCACCTGCCCTTCGCCCCTCCCCCGCTGCAGAATGTCTGGAGCCCTGCATTCTGCTGTTTAAATTCAAACTCCTCCTTCCACTGGATGCTGAGCATCTGTTGGGGCAGGTCACTCTCTGGATCCTGGACTTGGATTTTCTCATTGTGGAGGTTCCTGTGCAGCAGGGGTCAGCGCCTCAGCCTGCGGGGATGGCTTCAGAAGGAGGTAAGTCTGCAGGTTGTGGGGGGGGGGCGTGTTTTGGGACAGCGCTGTCCCTCAACACTTAGGATTAAAACATGACAGTTCCACTGGGGAAACACACTTTGGACTGAAGGAGAGGAAGGAGACAGCACTTGACCTCCACGGACCTGTCAGCCGGGAAGGCTGGGAGCCGGTGGAAACCGGCGAGGGCGCTGGACAGGAGGGCTGCCGAGAAGGGGTCAGGATGGCTCAGGGGAAGTGCCTGGGTGTACAGAGAGGGTGGCCGCAGGCACATTGCCTCTTTCTAGAGGAGAGACAAGCCACTTCAGCCTGTGAGTGTGGGGAGCAGTGGGTATGTCGCGGTGGTGGCACCTGGGGGAGGGTTCCAGGAAATCCTTGTCCTCTGTCCTGCTCTTCAGGCACTTGGAGCCTACCCCACAGTATCTTTCCAGGGGATTTGAACTGACTGTATTAGAGCTAATGGGGGCAGCGGGGAGAAGTGGTCTTAGCCATGCAGTCATCCAGGGTGGCAGTCTGTGGCCAGGTCTCCAGTGAAGTGTCAACCCTGAGAGCGAGGCTGGAAGGTACCCCAGCTGCTGCAGCCCAGGGCTTCCTTCCAGCCCAGAAGTCACTTCTCCTGAGTCCAGGGAGCTGCCTGTTGTCTTGGGTTCCACAGGGGCAGTGCAGCCGGGTAACTTCCACCAAGACAGGGCTCAGTTCCCTGACCTGTCCAGAATTGCTCCCCCTCTGCGGGAACTCGGTTCCTCAGACCTCCCACTGCGTATGTCATGGCGCATCCCTTGCCCTGCCTTTTCCCTTTGAGATGAAGGGTTTGCTCGTAGGCCACGGCGCTGCTTCACGAGCAGAAAGGAGATTTGAAGTGCTGTGGGTTTTCCGTTGGAATGTCTGTAAAAGCAGATTCTTTTTTAAAAGGGGCACCGAATCAGGAAGATGATCTTCTGTATCATTAGGAAACATCCAATGACATCTGTCATGTGTAATTAAGGGCACATGATCAACTTTCGTAACCTCTGTCCCACCTCCCTGTCAAAGGACCCAGCATAAAGTCTGCTAAGGACCCAGCTGGGCGGGGTGGGGAAGGGCCTTGGAGAATTGATGGCTCTGCATGTCCTCACGATTGACTCTTTTGAATGTTCCCCTCTGACCTCTCCCTTCCTAAGATCACATAGCTTCGGAGGGCCTGGCCCAGCTGCACCATGTTAATGTCCCTCCAACACTGCCCTCACCATCGCATGCTTGGGAGGTGGAAGCTGGAGCCCCTCACACTCCCTCCTCTCTGCCCCAGCTTGCATTCCCAGGAAGGTGGCACCCAAGGCCCAGGGCACCCACAGACCCCAGCGGCCCCTGGAGACCAAGGCGCCCAAGGATACCCTCCCTGGGGCCTTGAAAGGGTACAGGGACATCATGGACAAGCTGGTGCGGCTGGCCCTCTCAGCCTCGGGGCCGTCAGGTGGAGAATCGGAAGAGGACAGGAAAAAGTCGCAGCAGGAAGAGGAAGAGACCTACCTGGACCCCAGTCTCCTGAGCTACAGTGACAAGCTGTGTTCCCAGGAAGACTTTGTTGTCAAGGTAGGCTGGCTCAGAGCTCCAGGGTCTACAGGATTCTAGAGGGCAGCACCCCAGGCCCCAGACCGGGATTCTGCCCAGTTGGATAGGATGAGCTCTGTTCTTTGTTCCTTAGTTGGGGGTGTGTGTGCACGTGAGTGTGTGTATCAGTGTGCATGTTGTGTGTGTGGTATATGTGGTGTGTGCTATCTGGGTATATGTGTGAGTGTACCCTTGTGCTTGTATGTGTACAGGTTGTTCCTGTGTGTGTCTGTAGCTGATGACCATGAGTTGTAAAACACTCACCTTGTAGGAGAGGATGGGGTGGGTCTTTGCTTTTCCAATTTTCCTGCAGGTCATGCTGACTCACAGGTCACTCCTTGCCAGGGGTGCTCATGGCCTCTTCCTTCTGTCCCAGGTGGAGGTCATTCACCCCAATTTCAGTCACAGTTGCTTTCCCCAGAAGCACAGTTGGATGTCTTGGCCCTAGCTGAGGACTTGATGGAGCCGGAGAAATGACTTGCTCCTGTCCAGATGAGTCATGGGAGGGAGGGACCCCAGGTGAGTTAGAGGACAGAGGGGCCCTAGGTTAGACAGAAAGGGAGGGACCTCAGGTGAACTATGAGAGGGAGCACTCAGGTAAACCAGGGCAAGGGGCAACACAGGACAGGGGCTCATGTGATTCTGTCTAGCCCACCCCTGCCTGTAGGCATGACATTTAGAGGGACCAGATCTGGGGTGGGAGCAGTACAGGATGACAAGAAGGAAAGGGTTATAGGAAGGAGAGGGTGACAGGAAGGAGAAGGTGACAGGAAGGAGAGGAGGATAGGAAGGAGAGGGTGACAGGAAGGAGAGCGTGACAGGAAGGAAAGGGTGGGAGGGAAGAACAAAAGCTGGGGATATAGCAGAGGAGGACAGCAGGACAGCCACATGTCTGTTTTGGATTCAAGTCATAGTGTCATCCCCTTCCTACCTCCCCTGAGTGCCATTGTCCCTGCACCCATGTGCAGAGCCAGTCACTGTCCCCCTCTTCCTCCCAGCTGGTAGAGGAGCAACTCCTGGCCTCAGAGGAGGAGGAGGGTGTGCAGGCACCCTTGAGTCATGGTGCACCCCGATTGGACTCAAGTCCTGAATCTGTGGCCAGCCAAGAGACCCAGAGGCATGACCATGGCCCCCAGCTGTGGGTCAATGACAAAGCCTCCCCACCAGAGACTGACTTCAAGGACTGCCAAAGCCACAGTCAAGCAGATGCTTACCTGTGCAAGCCCAAAGCCTTTGCTGTCTCTTCAGGATGTCAGGAGTGCCCACCACTGCAGGCTCAATGCCCACCGTTTGCTCCCCAGGGTCCCAGGCGCACTTACTCTGCACTGGGGCCCAGGGCTGCCTCCATTCCCAGAGAGACCCCTCCTGTTAGGGAGACTAGCGGGCCAGTGGGCAGGTCCAGTGAGAATGAGGAGGACCTGCCCAGCCTGTCCTTCCTCCAGGCCTCTCCCAACAGCCTGCTGCCCCCTGCACTCTCTCTGAGTACTGTCCTTGCCTCAGGCCTTGCCTGCCCTGGAGTTTGGGGGCCCCAGGGAGCTGCCCAGTCCCAGCCTCAAAAGAGAAAGTGTGACCAGTCTGTCACAGGGAGTTGGGGGAAGCGGTACTGCAGCCAGTATGGTGCAGTGGGGTGTCCCTCCCACTACCAGACCCCTTGGGACCCAGCCAAGGTGTGACCCGGCTGTCCTCCGGAGGAGCCACGGGCTCTTCTCATCCCAGGGCTGATCCTGGCTATTCCACTGACATGGGTGGCAGGGAGGAGAGCAGGACCATGATGGTGGGGGTGGGCCTGGGGTAGGAGCGGCTCCTCTGTGGCATTGTGTGTCCATTATGAATAAAGATGGTTCTGTTTGAGAATGCTCTAGTGGCCATTGTCTCCATATTGGAGTCTGTGCTGCAGCTCCGAGAGGGGACCTGAGGGGAAAGAAGGGTATGAGAGGTCATGGGCACTATGGATTCACAGGTGACCCTCAGTCCCTCCTTCCAGATCAACAGGGGCTCCTTCAGACTGCTACTGGGAGCACGCAGCTCTCTAATCCTCAGGGAGTCCTCCCACCACTTCTACTCCCCAGGCCAGCCTGGGTGAGGGGCCTCCCGGAAGCCACCAGACAAGGGGCGGGGCGATTCTCAGCTCCTCCAAGCTTTCCCATCCGGACAGGGAGGAGAAGGCTTGGCCTCAGGGGGCAGGCTGTCTGCCTCTGTGCCTGGTCCAGGAGAAGCATCCTCCAGTCTCAGGGGGATAACTGAACATGGAAGGTGGTGGAAGCAGTGACGCTGGAACAAGGGGGTGACCAGAGAGTAATGAGGCACCTGCTAAAGGTGTGCATATGGGAAATAATGGGTGGGGAATACACCAAGTCCCTGCGGGATTTCCGTGTGGGAGAATCTCGTCCAACTGAGGGAGGAGGACCCATCTCCTGTGGCTGGGGGACTGGACTCAGGGACAATAGGGCCCACAACTACTGTTTCTTCTCTTACAACCATGGCCGGAATCTTGTATGAATAGATGCAGATGCAAATTTACATTCGTGTGGAAAACAGCTCCCATTAATGAACTGTGACCTGGTTGCACAAGCACAGCACAACCAGCAGGGGCGGTAGGGGGCAAGGTGTGAGTGTTCCCTGGGCTGGTGGGAGCTGGAGGTCCAGGCCATGGGAGGGGTCCTCAGTCACCCTGTTGTAGGCACAGGTTCAGACTCCACAGTCAATGTGGGGGGCCAAACCCCAGATAAAAGAGACAGAGAAGCAATACGTGAGGGATGCGAGCGGGGCCAGAAAGGAGAAGCTCGGTCTCCAGAACTGCCTTGCCCCAGCACCGGTCGGATGTTCTGATACCATGTGGCCATGTCCTGGCCTTGATCCCCTTCCCTCCTGGGCAATGCCACTTCCCCAGGTTTAAGTTCTGATTCCTTCCCCGGGCCCAGGTTGTGTTGGGAGGCTGGACCTCTCCAAGCACAGCCCCAGCTCCACCCAGCATGGAAAGCTGTGGCCCAGGGTGATGGTCCAGCAGCAGTGAAGGGACGGGGCTAAAGCTGTCCGTGTCCAAAAGTGGTCCTCTGTGGCCCCCACCCGCCCAAAAGAGCTTGGGCGAGAACAGACTCACTCCAGGGCCCTCAGCTCCCACGTAATTGCAGGTCAGCCCACAAGCCCTCCTCTGCTGCCTGCCCTCCTCCTGTGCAGTGGGCAGCACCGACTTTGCCCAGCCTTCCCGGGCACTTTGTGAAGGAGACTTCTCATCTTGGCCGTGCTTTCCCCAGCTGATGCTCCATCCCTGTCCAGCTGGGCCTTAACACAGAGAAACAGGCTCAGAGGTCAGTGTGTGTTGTGGGGATGGCCCAGAAGCTGCGACCCCTTGTGGGTGAGCATACTCCCCATGTGCCCACCCAGTGCGTCTCTGCCTAGGGTAGCAGGCACCGAATGCAAATGTGGTGGGTGATGGATAGAGTCTGGACCCTTTGTTCAGCAGTGTGAATTTGGCCTGTGACTTCTCTGATTTCAGGGTCTTCGTGGTGAAACAGGGTAACATGGCACCCTCTCAGCATTGCTGGGAACACAGAGTGAGTTGTGTTGGAAGGGAAATTACTGGCTCCTCCTGTGTGTGCTGGGGCCTCAGTCACCGCCATCAGGTTCACACTGGCCCGTGGGTGTCTCTGCACCTGTCCTCACTCACCTGGCTGTCTGTGCCTTTGAGTCCTTGTTTGGATGAACGGATCCCAGGAGGAGACAGAACCCCTGCTGCCCACAACTCGGAGGCCTGTGAACCCTGAAATCTCCCTGGAACCCGCACAGTGGGGCTGACTGGAGGTCCGCTGCTGCTTCAGCCCCAAGCAAGTCCAACTCCACCGGCTACATGGAATCTTGTAGAGAGTTGCACATTAGTCTTTGGAAAATATTACAGTTGTTCCAGTGAGAAAAAAAGGAAAAAATGTTTCATATTTTTATTTGCAGCCAAACTTCTTTACTACAGAAAAAAAAAAAAAAACTTGAACTGACACTTTGCGAGGACAGTGTATAAGGCAGGAATCAGAAAGGAGTTACTAGTGACTGAAGTAGAATCTCCCATCAAACCTCCATGGAAACCATGATGCTCACACAGGGAAGGCGCTGGCTGTGTGCTCGGCGATTTCTGGTGCTCCACTTCCTTGCAGCTCACTGGGTCTCCACGGAGAGCCTGGGAGTCACGTTTCACCCATTTTTCTGTGAGGAAAGTGGGCTCAGGGAGGTCGGGGGACTGAGCACAGGTTACACACTAGGAACTGGAGCAACCTGGTCAGCGGTACGTGGGTTTGATTTCAGAGCCCTCCTTCTCCTCCACGAGGAATAACTCCTTTGAAGAAGCCATGGCAACCTGGGAAAATCCCAGTGATACAGGAGCGAGAATCGTTAGTGCCCTCATGGAGGGGAGAGTCACAGGCCAAGGAAAGTGACTGAACTAAAAGCTGGGAATAGTCCTCAGCTTACAACCAGGAAGGACTTCAGTCTTAAAACCTCAAGGAACTGAATTCTGCCAGTGCCTCAAATGAGCAGGAGACATTCCCCTAGAGCTTCCGGACTGGAACACAACCTACCAACCCCTGGTTTTAGCCCAGTTAGAGTCATACCAGACTTCTGACCCTGAAACCTCTAAGATACTAAACATGTGTCCTTTTCAGCCACTGGTTTTGTGATAAATTATTACGACAGAAATAGAAAATGAACACAGCCCTGGAGAAAGACCTGCATGCGTCTCCTCTCAAAAACACAGTAGAATTGTTACGTCAGCGATGGTCAGTGTAGAAGTTGAATCTGCAATAATGAAGTGATCATCAAAGTCACTGATGTATCATTCATGATGCTCATGAGATGCTATATTATAGAAAATATTGATAAAATACACACGACAACAGAATTCCAGAAAAATAATTTTATTTTAAAAAGGAACTCTCAAAAGACACGATGACATTTTATAACATTTAAAAACCTGCCAAATGAGCAACCTTATTGTATTAAAATTTTTTAAAATAAAGGACAAAGATAGTAAAATGATAAGAAAACACACAGAACTCAGGGCTGATCATTAGGAGTGTAAAAGAAAGAGAGGTAAGCAGCAAAGGTCACATAGGTGACTTCCAAATCGATCACAATCAAGTTCTTGGACTGGGTGGCTGGAGACTCAGGTGTTTATTATGAGGTTCTATATACATTACAAATACTTCATTATATTTTGCTGTTTATAGTTAATACCTAATAAAGTAAATTAGTATAACAAAGAACAATTTAAAGCAATCCACACACATGTCAACTATTTTTGTGCCAAATTTTATAAATTTGCAAACTTACTGTCTTGGTGTATAACAACCAGCCTTACAATGCTTGCAGCATCGACACCGAGAACAGCTGCCCCCGGTGGGCCTCATGCTGTGTTTCTGGGGTAACACGTGCTCTCACCTGGGCTCTGTAAGCCCGATTCTACCTCACAGTTACCCACCCCGGTTAACAACTTGGGGAGGTGTCTCTGAACTCTACCGGGAGAGCCTGTGGTCCTAACGACATGACGAGATGACACAGGATCCCCATACACCTGTGGGTCTCTTCTGTTAGGGAGAAAAGGGGAAAATTTATTGTAGACTTATTTAGGAGAGTTGTACAGTATTGATTTTATTTTTATAAAAAAGCCACCAAGTAAATTAAATCTATAAAAACAATAATAATTGTAGGCTTCCTCACATTAAACCTAACCAGAGAAATAGAAAGGTAATCTGTTTCTCAACCTGTTCAGGATGAGGCAGGAACCGCAAGGAAAACCACCCCCGGACCTCTACCAGGGGGTGCAGGGGACCCTGTCCTGGGTGCCAGATGTGGGGGGCTCCACCCGCAGAGCCCCACCCCTCCATCATGGATGAAAATAAAAACTACCAAGACATGACTGCTTGGGGAGGAAAGGGGTCAAACTCTCAGAGGAGAATGACCCAGAGCCCCTTCCTCACTAGGCTTTTATTGGGCTCAAATACACCGGGATACAGGTTTAACATGTCAAAAAAATCTGAGGGCTTAATCCGAGCCAGTGTTTGTCAGGAAAGAGGGTTGCCAAACTTTGGGAGACATACTCATTTCCTCCTGGGACACTTATCACCTAAGAGAGAACACTCTTAGCAAAGCAGGTTTCACAGGGCTTTAGGAATTCTTTCTCATGCCCAATCACCCAGGAAGCCGTCCTGGCCTAGCCAGCACAGGACTGCACCGCTCACCCCCACAGTTTCAAGCTTTAAGCCGATTAGGAAGCAGGAGACATCTCCCAGATGGAGATGAGGACTCGGGCTATGTCAGAATAGCCGGGGGGGCGAGGGTCCATCACATCTTCTTTGCTGGAACCCCCCGAGTCCTTCCATGAGGCCTCCCAAGTGGTTGTGTCTGGCTTAGGTTGCCCCTCCCATGAGGAGTCTTACCCGTCATTGACTGCCAACCAAGCAATGGGGCCAGAGATGGATGAGGCAGAAGCAGTGCTCCTGCCAGGGAGATAAGCTTTGTCTCCTTAGTAGGTAACATCCTTGTGACAGAACAGACCCAGATGAAGTGGGTCCCTTGAGCTCTTACACAGCCCACCATGGGGTGAGGGTTACAACTCCTGAAACCAGGCTGAACGGTCCGCAACAAAGGGGCCCTTCTGTACGGATCAGAGTGCACATCTCATTCTCATTTTGGAGATATTATTTGTCTGGAGTCAGACAAAGTATCCAAAACATAGTTTCAGTATCACAGCCTCCTTTCCAATGAGGAAAACATGACCATCGATGATACAACAGCTAAACCCAAGTCTGATGCTGTCCACAGCGATACCACAGTGGCTGGCAGCTTTGCAAGAAGCAATGACAACTTTCCCAGGATCACATGTGATTTCAGTAGCAGGGCAAGGACATTTTTGTTGGCAACAACTAATCTTGCCCTGGCTGGTGCGGCCCAGTGGATTGAGTGCCAGCCTGAGATCCAAAAGGTTACAGGTTCGATTCCAGGTCAGGGCATGTGCCTAGGGGCAGGCAGGGTCCCCTGTTGGGGACATGTGAGAGGCAACTGTCAATATTTTCTTTTTTCATTCACTATTATCATCTGTATTCCTAATTATATAAAAGTATCTTCTGTACATGTTAAAATAAACTCACACTAATGGTGTGAACACCTTCAGCTGTGAAGACAGTGCCATGCACCTACCCGCTGCTGTTACTCCACAAACATGAAGAGAAGATACCCTTTCAGCGTCTGTGTCGCCACCCTTTTCTTTCTCACCTTTCTCAAGTAGCGTGTCTCTTACATTCAGCGTAGAACGGAGTTTTGTGATGTAATTGGACAGTATGTTTTTTTCTTTTCACGAGAGAAGTACATTAACTGATTAATGTGAATTTTGTTTGCTTTTATTTTGGGGTATAGAATTTTATACTACGTGTTATATGCAGATATTTGTACTTCACTATTTTATTTCTGTCCACTGCTTTTCCTCTAGTGTTGAAAGGTTTAGGAAGGTTAGAGTTCTGTTCTGATGGCTCCTTAAGTCGGCCCTTTCTGTGGACGGCAGGTACTGTCTCTAGACTAAAACCTTCCTTGTATTCTCTGTCTTCCTCCCCTCCACTGACCCTCCAGCCTGATGTAATACCAATTAAGTGACATTACGTGCTTTCCTTAGTGGTAGGAAACATGCCTGCTCCTCCACAGACAAACCCTTCTCTTCTTCCTTTTCTCCCACTTTTCTTCATTATTTCTACATTATCAGAGTGCCTAACAATGGCATTCCTTTTCATCAGCTAAATTTTGCATTTGGTTTTGTCTGATTTGAAGTTAATTATATTCCATGCTCACTACCTTCAAACAGAAGGAAAGAAACCTCCTTTTTTAATATGGAAGAAAACAAAAAAAAAAAATGTACATGCCCATGGAACAGAGGGGTGAGAGAGAGCCAGTGAGTGGGAATGAGAATGAACGTGTTTCGTCTGGACTAGGGAGGGACGCCACTCCGAGTGTTGGCTTGCACAGGAAGGTGGCATATCTCAAATGGGTGGCATTAATAGCTGTTTACACATGGAGGGACGTACTGACCCCAGTGAAAAGTGGAGCAGAATCAAGCACTGGGGATATTTCAAAGCAATGGTAGCCCCAGAAGTGGGAGTTTGAGAGAGCTCTTTCAGCACTTACTTTCCCAAGAAACAGCTAGGTACTGTTTGCTGAGCGACCATCTGTGGTGTGACAGCGCTGAGAAAGGAGAAGGATGGATTAGTAACAAGGGACTTCCAGTGAGTTGACATTCACAGCATCTGGCGTTTCTGGGACTTGAAGGTAAAGAAATTACCTGCGCTCGAACTTGCCGAGACCCTCCCTCTGCCCTCCCCCCCACACACACACACACATTTAATCTGGACTCCTTTTCTTGGGCCTTGGTGTCCTCGTCCAACTTTACTTACAATCGACTTTCTGAAGCTACTCCTTGGGACAGCGCTTTGTCCTGGGAGTGGTTAACTGACGGGGGTCCAGCCCAGCACCCCACCTGCTCTTGCCATCCTCTCTGTCCCCTAAGAGCTGGGACCTGAGAAGCCCCTCCAGGCCTCAGCTGCTGCTCTCAGGTTGACCTGCTGGGCTGAGCTCCCCCTGCCAAGCAGCAATCCCTGAGCTGGGAGAGGTGTGTTTGTTAGCACATGAATTTCTAAGTTTCACAGCTCTCAGAGCCTTTGGGAACAGTGTGTTCTCGCCCGGTGATCTTCAGGACAGATGGCAATGCCCCTGGGTTTGTGGTTGAGCTGCACTTGCTCAGTGTGGGTTTGTGGGGGTGTGGGGTTCATGCAGATGCCTCATCACTCTGTCTTGTCTAGATGCTGCCTTATCCTACCTGCTCTGCCAGGATTTGTGGCAGATTTGGAGATTCTAAAACCGTGCTGCTGCGACGAACATGCTGCAGAGAATCCCTAGTAACATGTGCGTGTAACTGGAACCTGTCATTTAAATTCTAAGTTATTTAACAGAAATGTAGGAGACGGCCTGCTGGATTTCCACCTTTGTGAAATACATAATTTTTAATGCAGAAGATACGAGAGCAACATAAATGACTGAAAACAAACCCATCACCTATCAATCATAAACGGAAACACTATTTGGGTGTTAAGAATGAGGGAATTAACTTACACGGAAGTAATTACGTTTTTAAAAGTAATTTATACTTTTTAAATAACATTATTTTGTTCAACTTCGTTTTGTTATAATGTTGATGAGAGAAGAAAAAGCTTGATTCCCGGCTGGGGCCCACTGTCTGGGCGGGGTCTGCAAGTCGTCTCCGTGTCCGCACGGGTTTCCTCCGCGCGCTCCGGCTTCCTCCCCCGCGCACTCCGGCTTCCTCCCCCGGCCCTGGGATGAGCTCGTGAGGTGGGTGGGCGAGTGCGCACAGTCCGTGAGAGTGAGTGTGAGGGAAGGGCGTCCTGTCAGGGGTGGGGTCTTGCCCTGGGGAGAGGCTGTGGCTACTTACTGTCTTGAAATAGAATAAGTGGATTGGAAAAATGTTATCTTGTTCTTATCCATTTTTCTTAAATGTGCATACAGTTCATATTTGTTTCAGTTTTTAATATCAGAAGAGCTTGGGGTCTTTGTTTTGCAGTTTGGTAACATTTTTGTAACCAGAAATATACCTTAGGAACTTAATTTTTGTTTCTATATCACTTAGCCTATGGCAGATTGGTTTTTTAAAGGTTGATTCACTTTGAGTTGCAGTTTCCAGGAACCACGAACAACATCAGAGCAATCGCAATTGTACGTGGACACACCCTCAAGCAAAATGGGTGGAGACCGTAAGAAATATCTACATTGAGTAAATGGGATAATTTAACTTTTTTGCAAGTGTATGTTCTCTGAATCTTTTGGGGGCTAGAACCAGGCATTACTGTTTTATATTTGTTTTTAAATTTTGAGGTAAGTGGAGATCCACATGTTGTAAGGTATAAGACGGAGATGGTACTTACAGCCTTCACCATTTTCTTCCAATGGTGGCATCTTGCGTAACTATGGTGCATTGTCACAACGCACAAATTGACATCGATGGAGCTCACAGATTACACAGGTTCTACATGCACCCACTTGTGTGTGTGCCTTTATTATGTGTGTGAATCCACAGAACCAACACAATCAGGGTAAGAATGTTCCATTACCAGGGTCCCTTGTCCTATCCTTTACAGCCACAGCCAACTCATTCATTCTTTCTGTCCCTAAGCGCTGGCAACCACTAGTCTGTTATCTATCTTGATGATGTCAGCGTTTCAGGATTTTTTTTAATGGATTGATTTTAGAAGGAGGAGAAGGGAGAGAGAGAGAAACTTCAATTTGTTATTCCATTTATTTACAAATTCATTGGTTGATTCTTGTATGTGCCCTGACCAGAGATTGAATGCTGTATCCAACTGAGCTATTTGGCCGGGGCTCAAAATTTGTAGTATATAGAATCATACAATAGAAATCTTTTGAAATTGACTTTTTAAACTCAGCATAATTCCCTTGGGATCCATCCCCATTTTGTATGTACTTACAGTTTGTTCCTTTTTATTGCTCAGTAGTATTTCATGGTATGGATACACCATGGTTTGTTTGACCATTCACCTACTGAAGGATGTCTCAGTTCTTTCCAGGTTAGGGATATTATGAATACAACATACATTCATGTATATCTTTTTGTATGGACATAAACTCACTTTGTATCCCTAGGAAAAATGCCCAAGTGCTCAACTGGGCAATGCTCAATTGCTGAGTCATATGTTTAGCAAATATTTAGTTTTGTAAGAAACTTCCATATTCTCTTCTTTGCCAGCATTTGGTGTTTTTATTTATAAAAAATAAATTTTTTTATTTTAGCCAGTTTGGTAGTTGTACAGTGATATCTCATTGTGATTTCAGTATGAATTTCCCTAATGGCTACGGCTACTGAATACACTTTTCTGTGTGTAGCTAATATCTGTGTCTCATTTCTAGTAAAATGTTTGTTCAGGTCATTTGCCTATCTGATTAGATAGCTTGGGATTTTCCTACTGTAAGTTCTTTGTGTATTCTACATAGATGCAAATTACTCCCCCCAGTCTGCAACTTGTCTTTTCAGTGTTTATGGGTCTTTACCAGGGCAACATTTTTCACTTTGATGAAATATAATTTTATAAATATTTTTATTTTTGTGGATTGTGCTTTTGTTGTCAAGCATAAAAATTATGACCTAGCCTCAGGGCCAAGGATATTTCTCCTATTTTTTTAAAAATAAAAGTTGTATTGTTTTATATTCTCTGATCCATTTAAATTAATTTTTGTTTTAGTTATGAATTTAGTCCAAGCTCATTTTTGTGCCTATGGATGTCAGATTATCCCAGCTGACTACCCTTTCTCCTTTGAACTGTTGATGCATCCTTTTAAAATCAGGTGTATTTGTGTGGATCCTTTACTCTTTAACAAAATAAAAAACTTAATATTCACCAGTTGTGGAATGTTAGCATTTTTTAGAAGGGATAATTCTGAAATTAGAATAAAATACTTTCACATATCAAATTTATCAATATGCAGAACACTATTTCCTTTAAATACATTAAAATAAATAATTCAAACCACTAAAATAATCACGAAAGAATATAAGTAATAAAAACATACGTAAGTCAAATTGCTTAATTCTATACATTAGAATCAGTTCAGAAAAACCTATTTTAAGCCGGAATAAGCAAAATCTTAAGGTTTCCTTCCACCCCCCGCGGAGGGTGGAATTGATGCAATACTGTCACCTTGTGGAAATATTCTACATTACAGGCTATTATGAAAAGCAACGATCGTGTGTAATCCTGGCAAAAGCCTTTTTTTGCTTTCTCAATTCGTCAAAGAATCATGCTACTTATAGAGAAGCCTTTTTTTTTCCTTTCTTAAAAACAGTCATATATATTCGCATCAGGGAACTATGGTATTTGTGGTAACATATTTAAATATATTTGTGGTAATATGTTGGAATAATTTAATTTGTTACATAAATTGTGTCAGATGATTTTGATTAGACCTACAGACAAGCAGGGTTTCTCCCCCCCCACACCCTGTAAAAAATTAAAGTGCATTCTAAAAGTTACGTAAAAGGTTTTGGCAACTATGAATGAATCTGGGGAAATTCCGGCCTCCTGGAGGATTTCAGGTCTCATTGTCCTTCTAGCCCTTCCACCAGTCCCCTAATCTCCTCGTGGGAGGAAAAAATTCCTCCCACTTTCTAACTTCTGCCTGGACTAATAAGCAAATGAAAATGAGACATATTAACAGGAGAAAATGACCAGATTAAATAGATAAGTATATATGAGAAAGCCATAAGAATATAAGACCTGGGAACACTTGGACAGTTGAAGCTTGTATTCAATCTGGAGCTAAAGAGAAGGGGGTTGTGGTTTGGGATTTCAAAGGGCAGGAAGGCAAGGCCAATGTGTGGTAACTATGTTTGCTGATCTGCCTTTAACAATGGGGCATAGCAAGGAATTGATTCAAATGGACCTTGGTAGGTTCTGCCTCGCCTCCCACACAGTAGTTCATTTCAAATTCTAGTTATCTGTGATGACATCTCCCTCCTGGAGCAGGTCCTTTATCTGAATTCTTTCAGGGACTGAGAGGAGAGGTCAAAAGTCTTTCCTGAGCCTTTCTTTTCTTAAAAGTAACCAGCTTAAAATAATCAATATCCCCAAAGGGCATATTTGGGTGGTGCAAGTTCTACTCCCCCTCACCCTCAATACAATGGCTTGACACCAGAAAACAAAATGTTATGTAAAAATTCAAAGTGATAAAAATATTCCAATTAATCTTGAAGAACACATTTTGAAAGACTTGTACTCAGGACAGCAGTGTATTTTAAGAAACGTGTCCCATGGGAGTTCGTATGTTTTTCTAGACCAGTATTCTCCAAATTAAAGTACATTTAGGTCACCTGGGTTTGTTGTCAAACTGCAGGTCCTTCTTGATTGAAAGCGAGGCCTGCGAGTGCTCCCAGGTAACACTGAAGCCACTGACCTTTGACCACACTTTGAGTAATAAGATTGTAGACTAATAGTTTGCAGCCCTAGCCACATACTCATCTATGGAGCTCCTAATTCCAGCCCCTGGGATCAGAACAATGAGTTTAGGGTCTGTGGCATTAGGCTCCAATCACAGGCATGTTTAAAGGGCCAGGTGATTTGAACGTGCAGTCACTATGCTCCAAACCCAAGAGATCCAATGTGTAGGGAGAAGCCGGCATCTGTCAGTTAAAAACCACAAGGGACAGCACTGTCTCTGTCCTCCTCTGAAACCTGAAATGAATTTCAAAGTTGGGACAGAGGTGGCAACTATATCAAAATGATCCTGAAAACAACAAACACTAGAGGATATTTGCATACAACATGACCCATATGCCATGAGGTCAGTTTCTTCGGAATACTATTAAGAATCAAGTCTAACAAATAAGTGGAAAGATATCAAAGTCTTTGTGCCTGATACTTCCGAAGGGCAAAACTCAAAACATCAGAGTTTGGAATAAGGGAAAATTTTACTGATCGAAAAGGTGCCAATTGAGAAGATGGGAGATTTAATAGTGTCTCAAATCCATTTTAAAAAGTACAGAGTTCAGGCTTCTTTTATGTCAAGGGAAGGGGAAAAACAGAAAGAGCCAGAGGTAACTGATGACTCAAAGACCTCTGGGCACCTGCAGGGATCCCAGGACGATTGTACTTAGTCTTTTAACTGTAACTGATGCTCTCCATGTTCCTGAGGTTCCAGCAAATCTTGGTTAAGTGGTACACCCTTCCCTTATCTCCTTGGGAGGGGCACTTTCTGGTAAGAGGCTGTTTTTTGTAAAACTTAGCCTCAAGCAGAATTCCTCTAAGGATTAGCTTGTCTATATGCAAGGAGATACTAACCAAAAAGCCAGGGGAGCAAAGTAGGCTTGGACAAAGTGGAGTCAGGCTGAGCATCTCACTGTTATAATCCCATGTTCATGGATTGGAAGAATTAACATTGTTAAAATGTCAGTACTCGCGTGGCTCAGTTGGTTGGGTGTCATTTTGCAAAGCGAAAGGTTTCTGGTTCAATTCCCAGTCAGGGCTCATGCCCAAGTTTGGGGCCAGGTCCCCAGCTGGGGACGTGGGAAAGGCAACCAATCCATGTTTCCCTCCCTTTCTCCTTCTTTTCTCCTCTCTCTAAAAATAAACAAAATGCACCCTGGCTGGTGCAGATCAGTGGATTAAGTGCCAGCCTGTGAACCAAAGGGTCGGCTGGTTTGATTCCCAGTCAGGGCACATGCCTGGGTTGTGGGCCAGGTCCCCAGCAGGGGAAGTGCAAGAGGCAACCACACATTGATGTTTCTCTCCCTCCCTCCCCCTCTCTCTAAAAATAAATAAAATCTTTTTAAAAATTTTAATAAAAGTAAATAAAACAAAATCTTCTTTAAAATGTCAATAATACTGTTGATGGGAGAGACCTGGTTCTTCTTGCTGACGCATGTAAAGAATTACATATCAGCAAATCTTGTAATATGAAATCAGTTTATTAGTGATCCGTTCCCATGAATGAGAACAGGACTGGATAGACTAGGGGGTGAAAGGCAAAGTTTCAGGGCAAAGCGGGGTGAGAAAAGTTAAGAGTGGCTGAAGACCAGGGTGGCAAGTCCCTGGGCAGCCTGAGGCCAGGTGGCCAGAGGCCCTGTGGCCCGAGAGCCAAGAGCACCCTGAGCCCCTGAGAGAGAGAGAGTGAGTCCTTTGTTCTCAGGACTTATATAGTTGGTGGGATAGGAGGGAAAAAAAGTTACATATTGATTAATGGGTACATGTGGTGCCAGCTTTCCTGGGGGAATGTGATTACCCCAAACTTAGGTATGTGTGGGGGTCTGTTAGCCCGAATCCTTATCTTGCTCCAGACCCCATTTGTTCATCTGGTTGTAAAACAAATACATGACTGGAGGCAGTTAATTAAAATTGGGGCACTTACGGGCTCTTTCTGTAAGCATCAGGGACTACCTCGTAAAACAGATAGTGACCAGAGGTAGGCAATTAACCAAAGTTGTTTTATGGGCTTCTTCTTTGTGCACCAGGGACCCTCTCCCACATTCCAGGCCTTGGGATGAAAAGCACAGTTTCAAGGTTTTCTCTCCCAGATAATAGAAATGTTACATAGAATTTCAAGGACTTCCCTTCTTCCTTGTTAGTATAGTGTGTTTTGTGATGTTGGAACACCTGGCAATATTATCAGACCAGGCTCAGGACTGCTGAGTTAGCGTGTGAGACATGTCTCCCTCCTCCTCCCTGCCTTGATTTACCATTTATTTTACTTAATTGGTAAAAGATGTTTCCTGGCAACCAGGGTGCTAAATGCTGGACAGTAACGGCATTGCAGTCTCAGAATTCTTCCTATGCTGTCTCCTGCTTCATTTCCCCCTGAGAGACATGGTTCTCAAAAATTCTTTTTTGGGTTGCTGAGGGGTGAAGGTCCGTCTTCTGTAGCTGCTTCAGGCTTGGATGAGACAGTAGACCCTGCCTATGGAGAACCATGAAACTCTCGCCCTATTCTATCTGGAAGTTGGTGAAGAATTTCTGAGACTGTCAGGGATGCTGTATGTTGGTCAGAGGAGGGGGAGGAAAGTGTCCTTCCATTGGCCCACAATAGATGCCTGGAGCCTCCGGTTTCAGAGGTTGATAGTTGTTCGTGACAATCATTTGCAGCTTTATAGCCTCTATTCTAGAAGAGATAAATTTAGTTAGTAAGTTGATTATCATGGGTCCAAATAACAGTATTACTAGTATAATTAATAACGGTGCTACAAAGGGAAGGAGTAAAGACATGAGCCATGAATTTGAATCCCATAGAGAGGTTGAACCTTTGATTCTAGATGCAGACTCAAGGATACTTTGGATGTTTTGCTGGACCTGACCTGACTTGTTAACATAGAAGCAACACTGTTCTTTGAGGTATGAACATGTTCCTCCTGCTGAGGCTGTGAGGAGTCTAATGCCCTTCGATTTTGGAGGGCAACTCCAGCTAGTGAGTCCAGTTGCTCTTGGAGTGCTGCAAGCGTTTCCCCTGTTTTAGTCAATGACTCAGCTGTTTCCTGTGATAGGCGGTGGTGGATTCCTAATGAAGCTCCTCCTACCGCTGTTCCAGTGGCAGAGAGAATCCCAATAAGTGATATTAGAGGAATAAGGGGACCTGCCCTCCTGAAAAGATGTCCTTGCCCTCGTAATGGGAATGGGAGGGAGGCATTTTCCCATGCTATGGACACGTCAGGAAGAACATACCCCAGGGAGCAGATGCCCCTCCACTGTGAAGGGAGGGTTCAGTATGCCTGGGACCCACAGACCCAATAGACTCCTGTCAGAGGGGGTATTTCTGCCATCAGATCAATTTCTGCCAGCTTAACTGGCTGAGTTTCTACAGAGACGTATCTTCCTTTGACTAGTTGCTGGGTCCTTGGATATTTGGTGCCCCACCACTGTAATCCTTGTGCTGCCAGAGAAGCTGCAACCAGAGGATCTATTATGGGATTGTTGAAACTTGTGTTATTTATGAATTCAGTAAAGATAGAGCCTCTTTTTATTCCAAAATGTATGGCGACTCGAGCGTTGCGGTACAGAGTGATACATTCCTCTCTTTCTTGTGGGAGGAAATTATTGACTGGATAGGATGGTCTGCCTTGGCAGTATGCTGTTTTGGGTGAGCTTTTGTCTAAAGGTGGGCTAGGAATAGCCGGCTTTGGAAAGCGGGTGTGTATAAAATTTGTTTCATCCCCCAGGTTAGTAATTCCCCTAGAGATATAGGGTATCGCAGTGAGGAAAATTCCACGAGTAGTGTTTATGAGTGGGGGATTTGGGATTAGAAAATTTTGTCGGCACTGGCCATTAGCAAGCTTTCCTACAGGCATACCTCCTGGAGAATCACTGACAATGCAGAAGGGGTAGTTGACTTGTAGGTGGTTTATTAAGTGAGAAAATAGAGGCCCTCTAGGGGAGCGTTGACTGCTAGTGGAGAAAGTCCTGGGTAATAGTTTAGCAAGGTTTTGAGAGGCTATTATGCCCCATGGGCTGGAATGTACAGTCTTTTCATCTAGGGTTGCAGAGACGTTTCCCCACTGTTCTGGTGCCAGTGGCTGAACATAGCCCCAACTACGGGTGGAAAGACAAAGCAAACAGGAATAATTCAATTTTAAAGATTGGGCCATATGGTCAGCTAATTCATAGACAGTTTTAGGTGGAGAGTTAGCATAAGTGAAAGGGGTTAAGTGGTAAAATAGAAAGATACTTATCAGACTTAGGAGTAGTTTTGTGGAAGAGGAGCATGGGGTCCTCTGCCTGCGCACAGGGGTAGGTGGTGTCATCTTGTTGTCTGAGTCGTTTTCCTTCTGAATAGGAACTTGAGGTCTTCTACCGGCTCACAGGTGTATGTGCAGTCTGGATTCCTCTGCTGGTCTGAGGAGTGATCTGGATCAGCAGGAGCCGGTTTTATCCTAGAAATATGAACCTAACCATTTCCAGGAAAGAGCAGAGCTGCTGTTTGGTAGTAGGTGGTGTTAGCTCAGTAATTGCCTTTATTCTTTCTGATGACAGTTGCCTAGATCCTGGAGTTAAGATATATCTTATATAGTTTACTTTCTGCTTGGAAATTTGGGCCTTTTTCTTAGAGACTCGGTATCCCCAGCCCCCAAGGAAGTTCAGAGTTAGGATAGTGTTGCAATCTGAGGCTTCTTTTGAGGGGCTACAGATTAAGATATCATCTACGTATTGTAAGATTGCCCCTTCTTGTAACTGTAAATCTCTTAGATCTTTCTCTAACACTCTTTCGAATAGATGGGGGCTGTCTCTAAATCCTTGTGGTAGCACCGTTCAGGTATATTGTTGATGGGCCATTGTTTTAGGGTCTGTCCACTCAAATGCAAACAAGTACTGGGAATCTGGGTGGACAGGGATACAAAAGAATGCATCTTTTAAGTCTAACACAGTATACCCTCGAGCATAGTCTGGTACCTGGGTGAGGATAGTATATACGTTGGCCACAAGGGGATGTAAGGGGACGACAGCCTCGTTAATTAATCTTAAGTCCTGGACTAACCGGTACTCCCCTGTGGGCTTAAGAACAGGGAGGATTGGAGTATTGCAGGGGGACTGACAGGGTACTAGCTGCCCGTGTGTAATAAACTTCTCGATGATGGGCTGCAGACCCTCTAAAGCCTCCCGCTTGATGGGATATTGTTTCTTGTGGGGATAAACTACCCCAGGCTTTAGGCAGATTTGGACTGGTTGCGCTGTGCTGGCCTTGCCAGGAACCCCAGAGTCCCAAACTAGGGGATCTACTTCTTGTAAAATCTGTTCTGGGATATTATTTTCTTTCTTGTCTTTACAGGCTAGCATAATTATAAGGACTTTATCTGGGACCTCCTGGAACTTCAGAATAGCTCCTAGTCTGGCCAAGAGGTCTCGTCCTAGTAATGGTATGGGACATTGTGGAATAATTAGAAAAGAATGCTTAAAAATTGGGCTCTCAAACTGACAAGTAATAGGGGGTGTGTAAAAACAAGTCTTAGATTTTCTTTCTACTCCCATAATGCTTCTTGAGTTAGAAGAGAGAGGACCAGCATATGAATTAAGGACAGAGTAAGTGGCCCAGTATCAACAAGAAAATTAATTTTCTTACCTGCCACATCAAGAGTCACCCGGGGTTCTTCATTAGAGATCGAGATGCTGGTGTAGGCTGGGGCCAACCTGCTCCCCGGGCACCCGGGTGCTGCCATGGCAGTCCTCAAGTGCTGCCATGGCCAAAGGAGATGACCCCTTTCCGCTCTGGGAACGGGGGCAGTCTACCTTCCTGTGCCAGGGATCAAGGTTTGTTTCTTTGCACTTGGGACATGGCCCTGGGGGTGGCTTAGTGCATTCTTTTCCCCAGGGTCCAGAGCATTTGCACTTAAAGCACATTTGATCCTTGTGCCCTCCACGCCTTTGGGGCTTTCCCAGGTTACCTTGAGGTGGCTGGACATAGCCAATGTTGCCACTAAGAGCTAATGCAAGTAGCTTGGCCTGTCTCTCCTCTAAGTCTCGATTGATAAAGACTGAGAAGGCAACATCCATCAGTTGTGCCAAAGGGGTTGGGGCCCCATTTGTAACTTTTGAAGTTTCTTACGAATATCAGGGGCTGCCTGGGTGATAAAGTGTTGCCCTATTAATACTTGTCCCTCTGGAGATGATGGGTCTATATTAGTGTATTTCTGAAAGGCTTCTACCAGTCTGTTGCAGAAGAGTGCAGGGTTCTCTTCCCTTCCTTGTGTTATTTCCTTGACTTTATCATAATTCACTGGCTTTTTGATACAAGCCCTCATTCCAGCCAATAAGCACTGTATCATGATGGATTTACTTCTGTTTCCTCCTGGTGTATTATAGTCCCAGTTGGGCTCATGATCTGGGACAGCCTCGGCTGCAGGCCTTGCATGGCCTTGCATGGTCAGGGTCTTCAGTATGTCATTGATCTGCATGTTTACGGGCCCCTTCCCAAATTAGTTGCTTTTCTTCTGGAGAGCAACATGTAGTTAGAACTATGTAAAGGTCCCTCCAGGCCATATCAAAGGCAAGGGTTAAGATATGGAAGTTATTAATAAAGCGTGTAGGATCCTCAGAAAAGTTTCCTAGCCTTTCCTTGCACTGCTGCAGGTCAACTATTGAGAAAGGCGCGTGGACCCAAGTAGGGCCTTCTGCACCCGCTACTTCTCTCAGAGGCAGGAGGTCAGAAGGAGCAGGGAGATACGAGGCTCCACTCCTAGTATGTCCCGCTGGACTGGGCTTCTCCTCCTTTGGTAACTTTGGATATATGGGTGAGTAGGGCAGAGGAGAGGTTCTAGTAGTTGACTCAGGGGTTGTGAGGTTTCAGGGCTCTGAGGCCTGCTAGGTTCCCCCTGAGAGACAGGTGAGGAAGCCTCCTCTCTGTCCCCCTGGGAGACAGATGGGAAATTCTCTCTTGCTTCTCTCTGAGAGACAGGAGTGGCATTTAAAAGGGGGTCATCTAGAATGTCATTGGGAGACCCTAAGGTATACGTTTCTTTCGACCCAGAACAAAGAGATGGAGCATGAGATAACACACAAAAAGCTTGTACATAGGGAAGCTCCGACTACTTGCCTAGCCTCTGACAGAATAGATGCAATTGGAGTATGGTGTTGTAATTGCTACTCCCATTTTCAGGCCATGTTTCCTTCTCCCCTAACTTATATTGAGGCCAAGCTGTGTTACATAAGAAAATCAGCCTCTTTTTCTTAAGACATTCAGGGTCAAACTTATCCCAGTTTCTAAGGATGCATCCCAACGGTGATGCTGCAGGTATAGAGGGTGTATTTCCCATTTGGTCAGATCCGTGGCTCACCTAGTAAAAAAACAAACTAAAAAAACAAACCCGTCGTACTCCTGAGCCTGGAGGGGCGTCCCCCGTCGCTGCTCCAGGAGTTGACTGGTGGGATGTAGGGCGTCCCCTGTTTCTCCCACCCGCAGCTACCAGACGTCTCTGGCGACACGAAGACCGAAGACCAGCGCCCTTGGGCTCCTAAAAGGCGTCCCCTTTGATCACCCAAGGTGCCAACTAGTGGTTCACAGGGCGTCCCCCGTCTCCCCACCGAAAACTACCAGACGTCTCTGGCGACACGAAGACCATGTGCTAGGCTTGCCACGAACTATTTGTATTATTACGGAGAAATGAAAGGATCCAGATGCAGGGAGTTCATGAAGCACGACTCTTTATTACATGCGTGGTCCCAGAGCAGGCAGTCTCCAAATTCTGGGCCCCGATCTCAGGGAAAACTCTTCCTTTTAAGCATCTTACATCTTGGCTCCCGCGGCAGATGCGGTCATAAATTTTAACTCCCTTTCCCCCTTTTCCTGATTTATTTCTTCTTTAGTCAGGGGGCTCAAAAATAGAATTTGTATCCTGCCATAATTCTTTTCTTACATCAATGGGACTGCTATCTAAATTCTGCTATATTTCTTTTTACATCAATAGGACTATTTCTTTTCCATATCATTCCCCCCTTTTTTTGGATGCTAGACAGAATCTTCTTCTGTCTCAGCATCTATTACTGGGAGTCTTTAATTTTATTAAGTCGGTTAAGGTTCTCTTTTATCATGTTGCTTTTGGTTAGATTCTGTATAAGTGAGATAACGTGGTATTTATCTTTTTCTGTCTAATGTATTTCACTTAACATGATGCCCTCAGGTTTATTTATATTGTCACAAACAACAGGACTTTATTTTTTAGGGCGGAATAATATTCCATCGTATATACATGCCGCAGTTTCTTTACCTACTGCTCCATCGGTGGACGCTTAGGTTGTTTTCACGTCTATTGTAAAGAATGTTGCAACGGACATGGGCATACAGATATGTTTTCTACTTTTCATTCTCTTTGAATAAATATCCAGAGGTGGAATTGCAGGATCACATGGTAATTATATTTTTAATTTTTTGAGGAGTTTTTTAATTACAGATGAAACACCCCTGCACCTGGGTGAGAGACCATCTCCCAATGCCTACTGAGCAAGAATCCAAAGTGACATTTAAAGTGGAAGGTAGACAGGAATCACCCCACTCTAAATTCTGTACTTACAGATCAGCTTTAACTTTGGTTTCACCAAAACCAATCAAATAAAAAATATATAAAATTCAGAAAGCAGACTGTCTATGAGCGCAGAGTCTCTCTTCTTGGCTGCATCTGGCTGGGTAGGGGAATCAAGTCAACCAACTGCAGGCACAGGGTCCCCTTTAAGCAACACAGAACAGGAACGCACAGAATTCAGCGTTGCTTCATGGCGCACCTGCTCACCACCACCTGCTCACCACCACCTTCTCTCTTTACAGGGATGACGATGAGGATAACCAGAATAATGATCCCGTGTCTGTTTACATTCCTGAGTTGATTGGAGTTAAGTGCTTTTTAAATCTTTTTGGAAAAAAAAAAAAAAAAACTTGTGACAGTGTCTGCAGATAGCTATAGTCATCCTTTGGATTTTTTGTTTATACACTTAAAATCAAGTGTTACTCACTGAGTTGTAGGGGCTTTTATTCTACTCTTCCACATGCAAATTACACTCAGGTTTTGGTTCCAGCTTAAAGGAATTTTTATAAAATATCTTTTTCTTAAAAAAGACAATTTATTTTTAGAGAGAGGGGAAGGGAGAGAGAAAAAGAGGGAGAGAAACATCGATGTGCAAGGGAAACGTCAATTGGTCACCTCTTGCCCACTCCCAACTGGGGACCTGGCCTGCAACCCAGGCATGTGCTCTGACCGGGAATCAAACCTGCAGCGTTTCAGTTCACAGGCCAGCACTCAAACCACTGAGCCACACCAGCCAGGTCATAAAATATCTTAATTACATTATTATTTATGGAAAGAGATCTTAGGAAGAATAAACAAAATATCTATGTTGGTTAGAGATTTAGATTTTTTGTGAAAGGATGACCCGTGTTTTAGGAATTAGGATAGCAGGTTGTTAAAAAATGTTTGTCTGTGTGAAAGCGAGAGAGCATTCATTGAATGCTTATTTCACATTCTTTGAACCACACCATGGTTCTCTCACTCTGCCTGTTCATCCCTTGATCTTTCCATTCTCTTTCTATGTGCAAACCAGAGTAACTTCACCCACTCTAAGCAAAAGCAGTAAAGGTTTTTAATTATCTGAAAACCTCTTTCAGTTACTCACTAGTAGCCTTGCTGGTCTGGGTCTCTAAAAAAGAGGGAATTCTGCATGAAAGCTGGTAGTGGTGGAAGCCCGGTGAGTGTCTAGCAGCAGTCTTTTTCAGGATGGCCGCAGATTTATTTATTTAAAGATTTTATTTAGTTTTAGAGAGAGGGGAAGGGAGAGAGAAAGAGAGGGAGAGGAATATGGATGTGTAAGAGAAACAAAGATCAGTTGTCTCTTGCATGCCCCCAACTGGACACCTGGCCCTTAATGCAGGCATGTGCCCTGACGGGGAATTGAACCAAAAACCTTTAGGTTTGCAGGCTAACACTCAATCCATTAAGCCACACCAGTCATGGCTCAGATTTTGAGAGAAGGTAATAAGTCCTGAATCCCAAATACTGGTAATGCAGTTCAGGGAACCACAGAGTTGATCTTTATTGTAGATAGGACTTGAAGAACTGGAACTACATTGCTATTGTTACGAATGCTATTATCCTTGGTCATTTGATCTGGCCAAGAAGAGCTACCAGTTAACTAAAGTATCTCAGCTCGCCAGAGCAAAACCATGAAATACTTTTAGTTTTTCTATTAACTGCCTCTAATTGTGAAATTTGAATACTTTTTTCATACAGTTTTGCTTCGCTGGGCCTCCAGAACAACACTGTGAAAGAAGACCGGGAACTTTCTTGGCCATTTGCCCGTTACCGATGCCTCCTTCATCAGTAGACATGTGAATGCACTGCACTCTCACTAGGAGGGCACCATAACACAGGCCCGCCTTGGTGATTGTCTGGTTCTTTGTGATGCTGGCGGCTGCTGCTGATGTGGTGGTTTCCTGGTCTTGATGCATTTGGTGTTCATGTGTTTCTTTCCCTTGAAAGGAGGCAAGATTCAAAAGCTAGATCAAGCGGGGTTGGTTGCCAGCCCAAGCAGTCTGAATGTTGTTTTTAAGTTTAATGAGAAAGCTTTGAAGGTTTTAATAGTAACCCGATCTGATCGTTACTCCAGGCAGGAAACTCTACTAAGTCAAAGATGGCCTGTGTGTGAGCAAGAGTGGGGGGCAGAGACCACTCAGCGGGGCTGTTGCAGAGGTCTTGATTGGAGACGGCTGTGCTGCTGATTAGAGGAATACTGGTGAAGCAGCCGGGTTCAAGGTGCACTTGGACTGCAGCGCCTGCCTGTAGAAGTCACTGGGAGCTTGGATGTAGGGTGTGAAAGAAAAGAAAGGGTGAAGGGCCGGAGGTGCACCCACATCTACAGAGCAGACCTGCCAGCAACCGCAGAAGGTGCTTGACTGGAGACAAAGATGAGAACAGGAAGCAAATGACAGGATCAGAGGGTAGGAACTTCAAAAGAAAATAGATAGCAAAACTTTCAGCAGAGAAAAGGCCCATCCTTCCCCTCTGACCCCATAATCTCTGTGGGACTCACTTCCATGCCCCCAGGAAGTGGGGATGTTTATCCTATCCGGTTTGAGGGAGACTGATCTCATCAAGTGAAAACAGGTGTCAGTCTAGATGGAGTAGAAAAAGGGATGTTAGAAGCAAGATCAAGAATCTAGAAATTTTGCCCTGGCTGGTGTAGCTCAGTGGATTGAGCGCGGGCCTGCAAACCAAAAAATTGTGGTTCGATTCCCAGTCAGGGCACATACCTGGGTTGCAGGACAGTTTCCAGCAACAGTTCCCAGCAGGAGACACACGAGAGGCAACCATACATTGATATTTCTCTCCATCTCTCCTTCCCTTCCCCTCTAAAGATAAATAAATAAAATCTTAAAAAAAAAAGAATCTAGAAATTTTGTTTTCATTTTTAAAGTTTACTCTTTATTATATCTTTCCATCAGAGATTTTTTTTTTTTTTCAGAATCTAATGATACTGAGAGTCTGCAGGGACTGAGGATGTGAACGAGGCCAGAGGAGGACAGGGCTGGAGGGAAAACCCTGAGCGGCCCCTGATCCCAGCACTGTTACTGAAAGCCACGGTGGAAAACAGCCTGAAGGCGTGTGCTGATCAGGAACGAGAAATGCTGACAGAGAAAATGTGCTTTAAAGGCCAACTTACAGGACTCACCAGTGCTGGGGTTCTGCCTGGAACGCTGGCACCGTGGTGTTCGCACCCTGTGTGGGTGGGAGGACACGGGTGGGGGTCTTCTGTTTTACACTGTGACTGGGGGCGGGGGGTTTCTACTTTATACACTTACTGTTGAATAGAGTAATTGTGACATCAGAAGGAAAACACCCAATCATGGTTTTGTGCTTTCCTTTTAAAATTTCATCTCACTTTTATTGTCTTTTACCCTTTTGTCACTACCTATATATATACGGTGTCTTCTCACTGACTCTCACAGGTTATGGTATAGTGTACAATGTATTAACATTCTAACATCTTAAATTTGGAATGATTTTTGGCAGTTTCTGGACCTAAGGTTCAGAAATATTCGACCGGAATAGATCTTTTTTTCATGAATCTCAGTCACCTTAACATCACCCTTTCACTTCTTCAGAAAGTGAGCTTTGCCATCTGGATGGCCAGGTCATCATGTGACCTTGTGACATCATCAATGTCTGTATCATGTCCATATCAGGTCTATATCTGTGCGGTAGCACAGGGAGTCCCTCTCTCAGGAAAGATAAGGCAAGATCTTTAAACAAAATATAAAACTTGGCACAGTTAAATATTATTTCTTCTCTAGTAAATCTTAACTACTGGTATGTTCACTCAGGAACGTACATGCACTGTTTTATTAGGACATGTTACGTTTTGACCCATGATGGGGTTTGAACTTTGAAGTTACAAGATTGCCTCTTTCAGGATGTGAAAAGGGGGGGAAAGATTATGTAAGAGAAGTTTAAGTTTGTGAATGGAGAAAATAGTTCGGTCACGTTAGAGGCTCACTGAATAATGAGCAGGTCAAATGTGTTAAATAATATAATTGAGAGATGCATTTTCCAACACTAAAAGTTTCATAGGCACTTTTTAGCTTTGAAGGAAAGATTGAAAGGTGATAGCGTAAATCAACAAGGTTGCTTTGTTAAGTGTGTTTGCAGGAAGCAAATATCTTCCAAGACACAAATAATGAGAAACTGATAGCAGCCTTCTCTTATGAGGTTAATTGAGATAAAATAAGGTATCTGTATTAACAAAGACGAGCTGAACCAGCGACCTGGACTTTTCCCAATGGATTGGCAAGATAAAGACTGTGGATGCCACCTACTGCGGCAACGACAACCTTCACACTTAAGGTAATACTGTTCCTTCTCAGAACACTTGTATTTAATTACGAGTTCAATATTTGCTTTCTCATTGTATTGGAGGTTTCCTAAAGGCAAAGATCATATTCTCAGAATTTTTTGTAATGTCTGGCATGCTATAGCCTCTCAATAATATTGATTTAAGAATAAACAAATTTTAATTTGGGGAAATTAATCAAGTTGGGAAACTGTGCTAGTTAATACACTGGTTTCCTCCACTAATCAAACTTTAGCAATAACATTGAGATAGGAGTGGGCAAAAACAAATTTCACAAGTAACAGTCATTTTAATCACTACTCTCTAACTCCTCATTCTGCAACAAGCCATTTTCTAGAGATGATTTTGAGCTGCCTTTTGAGAAAAATGTGGTCAGTAACAATGATCCCATGAGTAGCAGATAGAAAATGCCAAGGGCCTAGAAATAAATTATATAATCAGCCCTGGGTGGGTGGCATGGTTGGTCATAGCATCATCCTGGGCACCAAGGGTTGCAGGTTCCATCCCCAGTCAGGGTGCATGCCTAAGTTGTGGGTGGATCCCTGGTCAGGATGTGTACAGGAGGCAACTGATTGATGTTTCACTCTCACATCTGTCTCTCTCTCTCCCCCTTCCTCTCTCTCTAAAATCAGTAATAAAAATACATATCCTTAGGTGAGGATTTATTTATTTTTATTTTTTTAAATAGTCTCTTATGATTTTTTTAAGAAAAATATTTTATTTATTTTCTTGAGAGAGGGGAAGGGAGGGAGAAAGAGAGGGAGAGAAACATCAATGTGTGATTGCCTCTCACATGCCCCAACTAGGGACCTGGCCTGCAACCCAGGCATGTGCCTTGACAGGGAATCAAACCATTACCCTTTGGTTCACAGCCCGCATTCAATCCACTGAGCCGCACCAGCCAGGGCTAGGATTTTAAAAAATTACATAATCCTCAAGTTATATGTGTAACATAACACATTTTTTGTGTGTGTATACTGACACAAATAACATTTGATATTGTTTGTGGCATAGAGGAGACCCTGATCATCTCCCCCACTCAACAGTTAAAGTAGAAGCTGAGTTTTAAGAACACAGAAATATTTTGAAATACACTAATCACTAACAATATTTGGTTCAAAGATAATTATCAGGGATTGCACAAAAGTGCCAGGAGAAAAACCATCAGATACATTCACCAACAATTACAGTGCAAGAAAAAGAAATTAGGCTCTCCTGGAAACTCCTTAGGAGCAAAGGCCTTAACTATGTTAATCTAAACTAAAAGACCAATGTGATCGGCAACAAGCATTTACCTGATATCCAAAAGAACAGCTATTCAGAAAGCACTGATTCTGGCAGAAACTCAGATGTTCTGAGTAAGGGGTGAAGGCAAGGGGGTTTTATAAGAAAGGGAATGAGAATGATCACATTCATAGAAGGAGGGAGTTTCTATAGGTGCAGATAAGTTAAGTGACTCTTCAGCTATACATAGTGCTGCCAGTTTCAGCAGTCAGAATGTGTATTTTGCAAATAGTTGTTTGGAATACCATGTGGCTTTGTCCCAGTTATTTCGCCCGTTTAAAACATTTCAGCCCTGGCTGGTGTGGCTCAGTGGATTGAGTGTCAGCCTGCAAACCAAAAGCTTGAAGGTTCGATTCCCAGTCAGGGCACATGCCTGGGTTATGAGCCAAGTTCCACACTTGGGGGCAGGCAAGAGGCAACCAGTTGATGTATCTCTAGCATGCTGATCTTTCTCTCCCTCCCTTTCCCTCTAAGTAAACAAATAAAATCTTTAAAAAAAAACATTTCAAAGTTTGAGAAGTCAGATGGACAAGGCAGTTCCTCTGGATGGTGACTCCAACTCCATTTTGAAGTGACTCTATTTACGTTATTTTTCACAGCTGAGATCATCATGTCCTCTGAAAACAGTGAAGATTGGGTGTGTAACTGTAAATGTACTGTCTCTTTCATAATCCACTCTGTAGACATTTATCCTTTGGCTGCAAATCTAGTTTTGGTGGGATATGAGGAATCTAGTCAGAAGCTGCTGAAGATTTCCTCTAGGCTGAAATGGGTGGATGCAGGAGTCCTATTTATAAGGACCACCATTTGGCAAACTTTTTAAACACTTTTTTTGTTGTTGTTCAAAAAACTTACTATAAAGACAAAACACCTTTATAAAAAAAATTTTTAACGGACTCAATTTATTTTTAGACAGAGGAGAAGGGAGGAAGAAATAGAGGTAGAGAAACATCAATGTGAGAGAGATACATCAATCAGTTGCCTCTCACATGCCCCCAAGTGGGGAACCTGGCGTACCACCCAAGCATGTGCTCTGACTTGGAATGGCCCTTTGGTTTGCAGGCTGGCACTCAGTCCACTGAGCCACACCAGCCAGGGCAAGATAAGAACACTTTTAAAGAGAAACATCTGTAAATGCGGTAGTGAAAATGGAGGGCAATCGAGTCCAGGGCTCAAGCAGCCAATCACAGCTCGGCCAAAAAGCAGACATAGGGACTGGACTATAATGGCACTTTTATTGATATCAGAGGCCAGCAATCTAAGAAGTGGGAGGGTTAAAACCCTGACATCCACTTGCCCTTGAGCTTTCAGAAGCCAGCTAGGGGAAACATGGGGATTTAGGAGGGGGAATTACTAGGGGGAGGTGAGAAAGGAGTTATTTTATTTATTTTCATTTTTAGAGAGAGGGGAAGGGAGGGAAAGAGCAATACGGACGTGAGAGGGACAGGTGGATTGGTTCCCTCTCACGTGCCCCCAACCGAGGACTTGGCCTGAAACCCAGACAAGTGCCGGTGACTGGAATGGAACTGCGGGGCCACAACGCACACTGGGCCAACCCCCGTTAATGCCCAGTCCTGTCAGTTTCGATGCCCATGGGTGGTGAAAGATCCCCTGCGTTACAGTGGGGCGGTCAGGACCCAAAATGCTTCCCGACTGTGACCAATTAGAAATTAGGACAGAGAAACCGGGGGAAGCAAGGTAATTTACAGGGAAGGAAAAGCGTGACTGAAATGCACCTCCAGCTGAAATTCAGCAATTCCTTGTATGGGGGTGACAAAGACGCAGGAGAACAGAGTTCTTCAGGCAACAAGTCGGGACGTTTTCAGCAGCCCCCACCGCACACTTTGTCCGGGTAACTACTGAGAGTTGCCAACCAACAGGAAGAATATATTTGCTTACCCTGCAGGGTTCTCCCCTCACAGCCCCCCGAGGACCAAAGGAGCCAAGAGTTGTTTCTCCCAGGGTTTTACTCTCCTTCGGAGGAACCCGGGGGGAGGAGGCGTGGCCAGCGGTGGCCATGCCCTGCGGGAGCCTGGATGCTCGCCAGGTCCCCACACGCACTGTCTCGGTTCATCTGCACTTCCCAAGCTCCTTACAGCAGACTTCGCTCCAAGCTCAGTCGCGAAGAAGCCATGGCGAAGTCCAGGGGCCGTCTGTACCTTTGGATGTGTTTGGCTGCCGCGCTGGCGTCTTTCCTTGTGGGATTTATGATGGGTAAGTGTATGACCCCCTTCTCCCCCGCCCAGGGCGGCAGCTCCTCCGCGGAGAAGTACGGGTTGGGCAGTGGTGGGCTCGCTCAGCCAGCCAAGCTCAGTCTCAGTGCAGATCGTGAACTCCCGGAGTCTGGGCCAAACTGGAAACTGAATGGAATGCATTTGGGCCTTCCTTCTAAAGTGTGCCTGAAATCTGAGTCAGGGTACTGATAACGACTGTTGGAAAGACGTTCAGAGTTGTCACTATCCGCAGGTATGAAAACGGTGGTTTCAGTTCTAAGGATTACTGAGTCAAAGTTTGTGATTAATGTGGGCAGCACTGCAAAAACTGTCCTTCCCTCATCATTTAGTAAAGAAATATTTGTGGAATGTTCCATGTGTGTCAGAGACTAGTTCCCCCCGGGGAGAACAAGACAAAGGTCCTTGTCTTGATGTCTAACGTGAGAAAATGAAAAGAACTTCCCTCATATAAAACTCACTTTAACCAACTCAAAATTACATTATACAGCAGAATTGGAGGTTTCCCTGCATTTAATGTGAATATACCTTAAAGCTCACCATAATCTATTTCTTACTTAGGGAAGGGCTATTTTTGGCTTCTAGCTTTTATAAAAGTCTAAAACAATTATATGTATACATTACATGGTATGTATGTGTACATATGTGTATTCTTCCCATAGGCTGGTTTATTAAGCCTCTCAAAGAAATCGACACTACACTGCACTATCATCCAAGTATACGGCAGAACCTGGTATCTGAGATGAAAGCTGAAAATATTAAATCATTTCTTCGGTAAGTTTGTTTTGCATATTTGATCTTAAAAATAAAGTGTTTAAAATATTGCAGAGTGAGAAGTGTATTAAAAGTGATTATATTCATATGGGTAGTCTTCTTTGTGTGAAATTATACATCACGTTCATTTATGGTAGTTTAAAATGTCCCTAAACCACTCTTAGGGGAAAATCTATTAGAATGTTTCAGGAGTCTTTCTTCCCTAACTTTATCTATAGAAAAATTATCTCAATGCTTTATTAAGAGATGTTTCAACTTTATGCAACTTTGGACTGCAACTGAATATTACTTTTGTTCCTCACTGCCTGGATTTAATCAGCAATGTTATTTAAACATTATGTTCTGCCAGAAAGACTTAACTGGTTGCAAACAGCTGATTTCGAGGAAAGGAGGTTAAAGTTTCAGGATCTCTCTGCCACAGATTAAACCTCTCTCTCATGCTGCAAATATATGTAACACAAATAGGACAAAACACCAGCAAAGGAATCAGTGAAAATCCACCAGTCTTTAGGCATGAAAAAGAATAATATTGGAGGGAGTGATTATGAACTCCTTGAAGGCAGTCACCGTGACATTCATTTCTATGCTAAGACTCTTTCAAAGGATTGTCATAAGAAATATTCCAGCTTTATTGAAGTATAACGTACATAAAATAAATTCCTTCCATATAGAGCCTACAATTTGAGAGTATTGACAGATGTATAATATACTCAACAAACCACCTGCTCAATTCTTAATGCAGAAAATTTACATCATGCCCTTTGCATAGTCCTCCCTTCACCCCCAATCCCAGACAATCACAGATCAGTTTTATGTGACTACGGGTTCCTTTGCATTTTCTAGAATTTTATGTAAGTGGAATCATACAGTAAGTTTATTGCTTTTTACTGCTGAGTAGTATCGCACTGAATGGATGTACTTTATTGTATAGATGATAGATGTTTGAGTTTCTACTTTTTGATTATTGTGAATAAAGCTGCTATGAGCTTATGTTTACAGGATTTTGTCTGTACATATGTTTTCATTTCTCTTGGATGAGTGTTTTTGGTTGATATAGCTAGCATATGTTTAACTTTTTAGGAAAATGCCAAAAAGACTTCAAAAGGAATTGTACCATTTTGCATTTCTACCGATCACACATGAAAGTACCAGTGCTCCCCATCCTGGCCAACCCTTAGTATTGTTAGTTGTCTTAACCTTAACCATTCTAACGGGCATGTAGTGGCAGTGCATGGCGCCTTTGATTTGCATTTCCCTGATGTTAAGCATCTTCCGATGTGTTCATTGGATAGTTGTATTTTGCTCATTGGATAGTCGTATAAATACAACTTCTTTTATAAAGTCCATCCTTAAATGTTTTTCTGTTTTTAAATTGTTTTGTTCTCATTGAATTGTAGAATTTCTCAATTCTGGATATAATACTTTTGTCAGTTATATGCTGTGAATATTCTGCTCTATGGTTGGCCTTTTTGTTTGCTAAGTGGAGTGTTTGAAAGGCAGGAATTTTTAAGTACAGTGAATTTTTGTTTTATGTTTCATACTCTGAGTGCTATCAGATTTTGCATATGAGAATTTGGGAAGATTTAAAACATTTTTTTAGAAGTTTTATAATTTTAGCTCGCACATTTAGGTCAGTGATCCACTTCCAATTAATTTTTGTGTGTGGTATGAGGTAAGAGTTGGTATTTTATGAAATACAAATATTAATTTATTCACATAACATTTTTTGGAAAAAAATAAAACTTTTCTTTTTCCTGTTACGTGTTCTTGGCATCTTTAGTCAAAATCACTTGACCATAAAATGTGTGGTCTGTTTTTTTGACTTTATATTTTCTTCTAATAATGATCTCTTGATTTATATATCTCTATACTGCACTCTACTTTTTAGTATAGTTTAACAGTAAGTCTGAAAATCAGATAGAGTTAATCCTACATTTTTTTCTTAAAAATTGCCTTGACTATTTTCAGTCATTTGTGTTTCCAAGTACATTTTAAAGTCAACTTCTCAATTTCTACAAAAAAAAAAAAAAAAGCCTGCTGGAATTTTGATTAAAACTTCATTGACTTTATAGATGAATTTGGGAGAGAAGTTAACGTTTTTAAAATATTGAGTCAATTACTTCTTTCATTCATTTTGGAGGATGTACTACAATTTAACTTTTCCCACATTGAGGCACACTGCCATTTTTCCCAGTTTTGGGGCATTAACATTAGTGTACAGCTTTTATGTAATCATAGGCTTTCATTTCTGTGAGACAAATGCCCAAAAGTGAAAATTGCTAGGTTGTACATTTTTAGTTTTAGAAGAATGTGCCAAACTACTGTATAATATTTCATATAGTACTTCTACAAACTACTAGTACAAACTGCCATATAATAGTAGTATAAGCTATATAGTACAAACTACTAGTATATGATATTTTACATAGCTAATGGTATGTATAAACATACAATTTTATGTTTTCCAATGGCATCATCACTAGTTTAAATTTTATTCATTCTGACAGGTACATAGTGATACCGCATTGTGGTTTAAATTTGCATTCCCCTAATGGCTAATTAATTAATTATATTGAACATCTTTTCCTGTGCTTATTTATCATCTGTATACTCTCTTCACTGAAATGTCTGTTCATATCTTTTGCCTATTTCTAGTTAGTTTTTTTCCTTTTGCGCTTTGAGAGTTCTCATATTTTCCAAATACTATTTTGTAAGCTTTGTGATGTGTAGACATTTTTCCTAGTCTGTTGTCTTTTCATGTCTTAACAGGGGCATTTGCAGAGCAGAAATTTTTAATATTAATGAGGTTCAGTTTATTGGTTTTTCTTTTTATGGATCATGCTTTTGGATTCATGTGACTAATCCTAGATTCCTTTTCTCCTCTTTCCCTCTCCCAAATTTTATAGTTTACATTTTACATTGAAATCTGTGATTCATCTGGAGTTTTTACATAAGGTAAAAGGTTTAATGAGGTTTATTCTTCTGCCTACTGGTATTTCTAGCACCATTTGTTGAAATGCTATCCATCTTCTGTTTAATTGCTTTTGCACCTTTGTCAAAAATTAGTTGGACACAGCCCTGGCCGGGTCACTCAGGTAGTTAGAGCACATTCCCCATATGCCAAGATTTGGACCTCTGGACAGGACACATATATGAATTCATAAAAGATTTTCTAGGACTGTTATACCTAATGAAATGTGAGAAGAATTCAGCTGAGATCTTCCACAAAAGGGAGAAAGAGAGGGGAAAAAAACATTGATGTGAGAGGGATAGATGGATTGGTTGCCTCTCGCATGCCCCCGTGTGGGGACGTGGCCTACAACCCAGTCATGTGCCCTGACTGGGAATCAAACCAGCAACCCTTTGGTTTGCAGGTTGGTGCTCAATCCACTGATTGGTGGATTGGTGATCCAATGATCCTGATTGGTGATTTCCACACCAACCAGGGCTCTCCTTTGTTTTAAAGTTTAAAGTAGCATAAGGTGGTAAGTTATGTATGAAGAATTTGCATGATGATTATATGTATGGAGTTGTCTTTTCTTTCTTTTACATCTAACTGAATACAGAAATTGACAAGAATAAAGGTAGAGTGAAATATATTCAATCCTAAACCCAAGATTTGAATGAATGAAGAGGAGTTACCCAGTTTTCACCACATCTAACATATGTAGCAGGAGGTGACTTTCGGAATGAGCTTCAAAAGAGTTGTTGTTTTTGAAAGAAGTAAAAGGAAAAATATTTGAAAGAGCCAGTGGAGGATAAGAAGGACTCCCACCTGATCTTCTAGCCCTGAGATATGTGGGGGCATGGAAAATAAAACCACTTGCAGGGGAAGAGACCTCTGAAGAAACCAGTTAAGCAAGGAGTTGGAGTAAATATTCAGAGAAGAGGCTGAGGATGGGGAATTGTTGTCATGGATCCAGAGGGTTCAGGAGAAAAGAGGAAGAGCTCAGAGAATCTAGGAGGGAAGGAGGGGTTCACAATTTTGTTAAAGGAATTCATGTAGTGGGAATGATTTGATTTTTCCCCAGGCATTTTCTTGTTGGCGGACCCTTAACTGTTGCCTGTTGGCTCTCCCTTCGGACGGTGCACGTTTAGTAAGGATTACTGTCCAGTCCAGGAATCTCTTGAATGGTCCGTAATCCAATCATAACTCCCTTTCTTTTGGCAATGGTTAGTTTGAGAAGGGGTGTGTGACCCTATTGTACCTAATGAAATGTGGGGAGAATTCAGCTGAGATCTTCCACAAAAAGCTTCCCTCCGTTAAAAGAAACACAAAAGAGGACATAGCTGTTCTGGTTTGTATGAGTCTGTCCTCCACATTACAGAGTGAATAGGTAACACCTAGAGCTGTAAGGGCCGTGTTGGGACCATAAGGAAAAATTCAGATGTAAAGGACGTTACGCTCTGCTGCTTTTCTTTTCTTTTCTTTTCATTTCTTTATTTCATTTCAGCGGGTTCTCTAAAATATGGAAGGGAAAAGTTCATAGTTAATCCTCTATTTTAACTTCAGAAGCCAGGCAGTGAAAGACAAATACCATATGATCTCACCTTTAACAGGAAGCTAATCAACAAAACAAAGAAACAAGCATAATATAAACAAAGACACTGAATTTGAGAACAGTCTGACAGTGTCCAGAGTGGGAGGGGAGGGAATTTCGGGGGGAAAGGGGAACGGTTTAGAGCAACAAGTATAAAGGACTCATGGACAAAAACTATGGGGGGTGGAAATGGGAGGAAGGTGGGGAGGGCTGGGGTGGTGGGCTGGGGCGGGGTAAAAGACAGAAAACTGTACAATATCAACAATTAAAAAATACTGATTAAAAAAAATAATAAAATAAATAAATAAATAAAAGATAAAAAAAAAAAAAGAAAAGAAAACACACCATACTTATTTTTCCTAATTATAAGGATATTATCTGCTCACTGTGGAAAATGAAACAATGCGAATTACATAAAATAGAAATTAAATATTCTCAGCCTCACTGTTTTTTTTCTATGTGTAAAAAATAACTTTAGTCTATAAAAACATTAATTTTTGACACATATTGTATAAAGTATTAATATCTGTAACCTGCGGTTTTGATTTAATGCTAAACAGGGTCTGGCAGAAGTAAGGCCTGCTTGAATGTGGCTGGTAGGGTAATAATATGGTTGTAATAATTTATAGTTTTTATCTGAACATTTCACCTAAAATGTCACTTGGTGTGCTTGAGTGTGATATTGTTATGTTACAGAATTACATGCTTATGATTTTGTAATAAAGATTTTGTAATAAAAAAGGGGCATTATTTGTGCCAGACCCTGTAGAAAGGGAAGTCTACTCCTGGAGAAAGAGGCTTGAGGAAGTCCTAATGGATGATTAATAGCCTGCAGGAGGGAAAGGTGAGTGACTAAAAGTGGTTATAGAGGGAGATTCAGGTAAATAGGACATTTATGTTTGAGTGAAGACCTTGTGCAAAGGCTACAAGGTGGTCCCTTTAGGAGAAAGATGAATCTATTAGATGATACAGAGTGGAGAAAATTGTAAGGAGAGGGGTGGAACATGAAGCTGGAAGGTGGAAGGTGCCTCGTATGAACGAGAGGCCCAGCCCTGGCCGGGCTCAGGTGGTTGGAGCACCTTCCTGTACACCAAAAGGTTGTGGGTTCAATTCCTGACCAGGGCACGTATGGAAGGCAACCGATAGATGTTTCTCTCTCCCTTCCTTTCTCTAAGCATGTCCTTGGGTGAGGATTAAAAATAAAACTTAAAAAGAAGAAAAGAAAGAAAAAGGCACCATATGCAATGTTGGAGTATGAACCAATAATGTAGGGATAGGGAGTCAGGGGGTTTGAAGCAACTGAAAAATATGATCAGATAAATGTTTTTAAAATAATCAGCTTTTCAAGGTGAAACAACTACAACCTTCAGAATCTAGTCCTGGTGTTGAATAGTTATGGAATTGTGAACAAGTTCTTTAAGTACCCTCTTTTACATCCATCAGTTGCCTCTTGCACGTTCCCAACTGGGACCTGGCCTGCAACCCAGGCATGTGCCCTGACTGGGAATCCAACCACCAACCTTTAGATTTGCAGGCGACTGCTCAGTCCACTGAGCCACACTAGCCAGGGCTCCCTCATTTTCAGAATGGGAAGAGTGGAAGAAGGGGTGTGAGGATTAAATGAGATAACCCATGTGAAAATACCTGACCAAGTTCCTAGCATATAGTAAGCATTCCGTGAATGTTAATTTTCCTTCTTCTTCCTCTTCTTCTTCTTTTTTTTGTTCTACGGTTGTCTAGAAAACCAATTAAAAAAAAGTATTTTTGCTCTACTGATAGGGGGAAGAGGGTTGGGAAACTTTTAAAATATTTACCTCGAGCAAAGTATATCTCATTAAGGACAATGTTTGTGAGGTAACTTAAATGTTTCAAATCATTTAAACCCACAGCTAAGAGAACATTGCCCAGATTCAATTCAACAAACCTCTGTTGTGTAATTCTTAGATAACAGGCTGGAACTAAGCATGAGAAAATATAAAACTAGAAATTTATGGACTTTATCTTTTTTTTTAGTTTTAATAATGTATTTGTCCCTCAACTACTTCCTTTACATTAAAAAAATAAGAATATCATCAATGCTAGATAAAAAAAAAAACACTTTAAAAAAAGACTCTTTTTTAAGAGTAATTATCACCAGATGCAATTCACAGCAAAACTACTGCTTTTCTTACAGTCTAACTCTTCATCCTGCCTGCATTAGATTACATCATAATGCCCATGGTGAAAATAATAGATTTTTTTCAGAAATAGGGGCCCTTCTAGCAACAGTCCAACAAATGCATGTAAATGTACATCTGTGAAATACATTTGCCACAGATGCTGCACCTGGAAATGAGGTCTCTAACAGAAACCATTTATTATAAAAATAAATTGTATCTATAATCTATACAGACCCTCCCCCACCCAATCCTTAAAAAAATATGGCTTCTTAATTTTAAAGACACTAGGTCACTAGAAAAGTTAAAGTTTGATTGGAGGATAATCCTCACAAAACTGCAAGCTATGTATATTTAAAAGACAATATGTACATGCTTTTACAGCTTAAGTTCCTTGAATTTACATTAAGAATGAGACTGAGTCTATCTAGTATCTAAATTAATCTCTAGAAGTAGCTAAACGATGTAAACCTTGGATTTTTAAAGCAGCGTAGTAATCAAATCACCCTCGGAAACCTTACCTGTCTCCCCACACCTAGGGACCAGCATGCACCGGGAAAAAATGATTGTCGATAGATGTCTTTCCCTATTGAGTGTTCCCAGCTCTTGAGCTTCACGACACTGTGGTAAACTTACATCTCTCACATACTTCTCAGCAGCGCAGGGAAGATTCTGTAATACAACACCACCCAGCTACTCTCAGAAGCTGCCAGCCTCAGGGGCTTGTATATCTTATATCTTTTCTGATGATCTTGTAACTAAAATTTTGGTCCTGTCAACATGGTTGCTTTTTTCTCAGCAGAAAGTAAAACTGCCAGTAGCCAAAGGTAAGAACAATAGGAATCAGAAAAACTCCAGTCATTTTAATTTCCTCCTCCCACCTCATTCTACTCTCCTTTTTGGCTGTGGTTAGATGGGGTTCTTAATCTGGCAGAGGTCGCAGCTGATCTGAGAGATACAAACAAACTCTTTTCTTAATTATCGTTACATATATTGGGTGCATAGGTTCAAGGTCATGAGTAGCTTGAAAGTAATGGCTTAACATTAGTCATGTACAAATGTAATATATAACAATATTTAAGAAAAGTGTTTGTATCTCTCAGATCAGTGGCAGCCTCCTGAAAGCTCAGGGCCACTGCCCACCTCCCTGCCCCCATAGACCTGAAGCCAGACGCCAGGAGCAAGGTGGGGTGAGGCTCTGCACTGGCCCTGGCAGTGCCCACTGCAAGGAAAACCAGCCCCAAGGGCCATGGTTGGCTCCTGCCCAGTGTGTATCAGCACAAGACGGTGTAATTGGTCCTACCACCGGACTTCAGCTAGATTACATTTAAAAAGAAAAGTTAGAAAAAAAGTTGCCTCCTTTGGTCAATGTTCCTTAATGTGTCAGCTTTATAAATGGACCTATATATGAAATAACTATATAAAATACCTTAAAATAAGAATTCCTTCACCAAACTATTCAATATAAAATTATATAAACTATCTCAACCTATGAAAACACAGTCCTATATAAAGTGAAAAAAATAGGTTAAAATACAAAGTTAAAGCTACTATTATTCAGTTAAAGGTTAATTTAAAAATAATATAATTACTGGCTAATCCCAGAAACCTGCTGTTTGTCTGGTATTACACTTAAAATTCATTAACCCCCCAAACCTTAGCCAATCTCATTTATTTTCATCAAGAACTCATAGAATAGAGGGAAGAATCCCAAAATATGCAAAAGACTGTATCTCACAATGATGTGTCCTTTAAAAATGAACTCAGTACTTGTTAATGTGTAATATTTCACCGCCTCCTTTCTAGCTATTTTAAGTTAGTTACCTAGTGTGCTGATTATTCCAGAATTTTTCCAAGCAAAAAGTTAAGCTGATGAGTATTTCTAGGGTCACCATCCATTTCCGTTTTTGAAAGAAGTTCCTCAATATGCCCTTTTCCAGTCTTCAGGCACCTCGTCAGACCTCCAGGAGTTCTCAGAAGTGATATCTAGCGGTTCGGTGATAGCTTCGGTCAATTCATTAAATACCCCAGAACGCCAACCGTTGGGACCTTGCGGATGTGTGGGGGTTTGCTCAGGTGGATGCTGTCGTGGACGAGCTGATCCCTGATCATGATCTTGAGCTTTAGCTTGGGATAGCTCACCAGCTCCCTGCTGCGTGGGGCAGTGGTCTGACTGCAGGGGTCCCCGCGGGTGCCCTGGGCCCAGACCCGGTACGGCACCCCGCAGCGCCGGTGGGGAGGAGGATCGCAGGCAGTCTGGGCAGCGCCGGCTGTGGCTGCGGCTCCAGCGTGAAGTAGAGGCCGGTAGCAGCCGGGTCTTGCTCCTGCAGCCAGGGCTCGGCTTCCAGGATAAGGTGGTGGTGTGCGGGTGTCAGCATCCTGATGGCGTCCAGGTCTGCGTCCCGGATCTGCTTGCACACCTCTAGGTCTTCGAGTATCATCCAAGAAGGACGCCGAGTACTGCAGGAGCTGCAGGGCTTTACTAGTAAACTACGCGGGTGCACGTGGTAGGACTAGCACCCGGCTGGCAAACGCAGTCCCAGAGCCCAAGCGGCATGGGCAGCACCAGTTCTTGGAAATTTTAATCCTCTCCTCCAAGGGGAAAAACGAAATAGCAGTAAAGTGTTTCTTTTAAAAGAAAGGACAGAACCAGTCTGGGGTAGTGTGGAAGGGTCGGGGGAAAGGCAGAAAACTGTACTTGAACAACAATTTAAAGAAATGTTTACTAAAAAGAAAGGATAGGGCCAGAGACAAAAAACCATCATAAGAATCCTGAGGACGGAGAAGGGTAAAAGCGGACAAAGTGAGTTCCCCAAGCATCCTAGAGCTCGCTGGACTTGATCTTTCGTGAGATAAATAATTGCTTACAATATAATAAAACAACAGTAGACATATATGTTAAATAGACTGCCCAACTGGTTTCTGGCAAACTTTTTTTCCCCCCAAAATGCCCTCTGTCATTCACTGATGAGCAGCAAGAAGGCATGCCATTGGTGTTAGAGGGGTGTGTTTATTCAGGGTGTTTTCTCATACCTGGGCCTGAGCTGATGGTATGTATTTATCTTGGAATACATTCTTTTCCAGGGGAGCATAATGTGAAAACTACAGTTACGCACAGACATTTAAAAATTGGGTTAGGGCAGAAAAATAAATTTTCCTCTTACTTTTCCAAGGTCTTCTGACTAGATTAATAATCAAACTAACATGAGGTGGATTAACAGGAAAAAATAATCAAATTTAATACATATGCATACATGAGGGTTCCATAAGAATATGGAGCTGAGCACAGGTCACAGTGAAGGCTCATAGTCCATCTTGAGCTAAGAAGAAGGGGCATTTGTGGTTGCGGACTTCAAAGGGCAGGGAGGCAATTCACAGAGAGATGGAAAAGCAAATGTTTGGTAAGTACATGTTTTCTGGGCTCTCTTTAACAATGGGACACATCAAACGGGCTTATGTTCCTCCCTGTGGGTTACACTTAGTTCACATCAAACTATAGTTATCTATAATGATATCTCCCTTCCTAGAGCAGGTCCTGAAGGCAAAGGTTTTCTTCTGAGATTTTTATTTCTTGAAAATAACTAGTTTAAAATAATCAATATCCCAAAAGTTTGGGGTGGCAAACTTTGTTCCCCCTTACTAGAAATTGATAATGCTAGTGAGTTTGTTTGTATCTCTGATATAGAAATGATAAATTAATGCCTAAAAGATGAGTAATACATCTTGACTAGTTGTTAGGCACATCATTTGAATATAGTAGTCTTTAACTCTACCTTGTATTTCATTTTAGTTCTTTCACAGAGCTTCCTCATCTGGCTGGAACAGAACAAAATTTACTGCTTGCCAAGAAAATCCAAACCCAGTGGAAGAAGTTTGGACTGGACTCAGCCCAGCTGGTTCATTATGATGTTCTCTTATCTTACCCTAATGAGACAAATGCCAACTATATATCAATCATGGATGAACATGGAATTGAGGTGATGCAGAATTGTTGGTACTTCTCATACTTTATAGCTCCACCTATTTATGTGAATTGGAATCCAGGGTCAAATGAAAATAAATTTGTTCATAGTGCAATGGAATTCATTTTCTAGAAAAATTATTAAGTTGCAAACTATATATTCAGTGTTTACTATGTGAGGCAGAGTGATAGCTCCTGAGACCAGAGTGAAGAGTAGGACATGGTTCCTTTGCTTAAATAAGGTGAGGCAGACATTGGAACATATATTTCACATCAATGCAGTAGGTGCTATAAAGAGTATGATTAGGGTTCTTTATCTACAAGGAAAAGGGCCACTTGTCCTAGCATTGACCTGTAAGAACATACAACCTGTAGAGAATTTTTATGATAGTTTATTTGAGCCAAATTGGTAACATATGATGGGTTGCAGCATTTTATGCATTTGAAATTAAGAATGGAACATAAGGAAGATTACATGGAGTAGTGAGAAAACATGGAGATTGAATTCAGGAAAATTAACAAGATTATGTTCTTGAGGGTAGTAATTTCAAAGGTATGTTAACTAGATGTACAGAAATAAAGGACAGAGCTTGCTTTAAGCAAAGATAAACTTTTTAACTAAAATTTGTATGACTATTTTTACAAAAGACAATTATGGAGAAATGTAGAAATGAACATTGTATTTAAATGGAATAATAAGCATTTTTTTAAAGGAAAAAAGTTATGTGACTAGGGTGTGACTACCCACCATAACCTGCCCAGTTAGGAATTTATGATCAGATCATCCTGTGAGGTGACTTTTTTTTGTCCACACCACCCTATAATTCAGAGAAGGCTTCCTGAAAGAGTTGATATGTGAATCATGAAAGACTCTAAAGGGTTAATTAATTCCATGAAAAAGCAAGATAAGAGAATTCTAGGTGGAAGAGAAAATATTGACAAAACTTGGAGACATATGCTAGTTTAGTGTTGTTAGGGGAATTTAAAGATTTTCTTTATTTCAAGAGTGTAAAATACAAAGTGAGCCATGATAAGAGACAAATCAGTATACAGTTGACTCCTGGACCACATGGGTTGAGGATTGCCAGTTACAATCCATGTATAATTTTTGACTCTCCAAAATTTAGTAATAGTCTATGTTCACTGGAAGCCTTACTGAAAACAAAAATAGTCAATAAACACATCTTTTGTATGTTATATGTATTATATACTATATTCTTACAATGAAGATAGAAATAAAGAAAATGTTATTGAGAAAATTACAAGAGAAAATACATTTATGGTACTGTATGTATTTATCAAAATATCTGCGTGTAAGTGGATCCATGCCATTCAAACCTGTGTTCTTCAAGGGTCAACTGTATACGTTTTAAGGACAGGTCATAGGACTAATGCATTGTCCTAAGCAGTGAGGAATTCAACCTCAGTCAATGGAAACCATTGACAAGTCGTAAGCAAGGAAGGGTGTGGCTAGCAAGACATTTTAGATAGTTTGAGCAGTCTGCACATTAGACCTAGATGAAGCAAGGAGTTCAAGTTGGAGGCTAAGACAATAGTGCAGGTGAAAATGATGAATCCATGAATGAGGATGTTAGCAGAAATGAGGGAGCGGGGTAGATTTAAGAAATAGTTAGGAAGCAGTATTAGCAGGTGTTGATTAGTGATTGGAGGAAGGAGGTGAGGACAGAGTTCAATTTGATTCCTAGGTTTCTCAGTGTGGGTGGCTAGCTAGTGAGGCTAACACCAACAGCAGAAAATGCAAAGCCACAGTGCAGAGCCAGAAGCAGGCCTGGGGTGAGAGAGGATAAATTCACAGTTTAATGGCTGAGCTTGGACATGCCAGCTGAAATGCTCATCGGGCCTTTACATATATGAGGCTGGAAAGCTGGGCACCAAAGATATATTAGGTATAGATAAAACTTTAAGAGTTGATAAGATCTCATAGGAATGGAGTAGGAAATGAGGCTAGCACTGTGCTGAGGATGAAACACAGGGAAACATTTAAATGCAGATGAAAAGAAAAGGGCCCTCAAAGACATCTGAAAGGAATAGGAGATTCATCAGAATGCCTCCTTCAAAGCCCTGTTTTTATACTTCAGCTGGGAACTTTTAGTTACTGAAATTGCATGCATTTACAAGAAGCTTCTACTATTTTGAAGACAATAACAATGATAAAGCTCTTTCTCATTGTTGCTAGTGGAATTTATCTATTTGATAACAGAACCTAGTTTCAGGATGCTCTATCTTACGTGTGTACTTGAGGGCAAAATGCATTATCTAATAGCAATCTAGAAAATTTCTTTCTAACTTCATGTGTTTCAATGCTTGCTAGGTTTTTAAAACATCATACTCTGAGCCACCACCAGAAGGATATAAGAATGTTACAAATATTGTACCACCATATAATGCTTTCTCAGCCCAAGGCATGCCAGAGGTAAAATAAAAGATATTTTCTTACTCAACCCTTTAAAACTTTCTTTGTTATATAAAACTTATGTGAACTACTAAACCGAGGAGATTAGGAAGATCATACATGCTTATCTTTGAGGTTCAGGGCTATATACACACTTCCTAAAAAAAAGAAAAGAAGAAGAAGAAAAGAACACCAGAAAAAAGCAAAAATACATAAAAACTGGAGCCCAATGGAGCAGACGCTACTCTGAAATAACAAAGAAACTGCTGAACATGCCTTTAATTCAGTAAAAGCAATGAATATTTTTACACGCTTTTCCTTTGTTCATCAGCTGACTTTGTTACATTATGGATTTATAGATATGATTTTATAGATCACACTACAGAAGTTTTAAGATGAATGCCATGGTTGGAAATAAAACATAGTTGGGATTTTAAAATGACTTTTATTTATTTCCTGTGATTCACTGCACACTGATAATTTCTACAAAATAAAACACATGGTTTAAAATGTTTTACATGTTGTCATTTTTAAAACTTGTGAGCATATTGAAATATTTTCTGACTGTTTCTACAGAATGAGCATGCACCTGTTTATAGAACCCAAGCCAGGAAAGATAACTTTTGATGATGCAGTTTTGTGAAGCAAACTTATTCTTTGGTTTTCTCTTTAACTAGAGCAGTGTTATGTATAGTTTTTCTCTTTTGTTTTCCCTACAGGGAGATCTTGTATATGTAAACTATGCTCGTACTGAAGATTTTTTCAAACTAGAAAGAGAAATGGGCATCAACTGCACTGGGAAGATTGTTATTGCCAGATATGGGAAAATCTTCAGAGGAAATAAAGTACTGTTATTTGTTTTTCTAGAGGGAAGAAGATAAAATATACCCTGTAACTGTAAATGAACATCTTACATCCCAGTTTCTAAAATTGCTTTCACCATATATGTATGGTTGCACAGAAAATCCTGTTTTTATGTTACCTCACATATCTAGAGAGGGAAATTATTTTCAATAATTTTATTACCAAAGCAATATTTGCTTTTTTATTTAATTGACAGAAATATATGTAAACTAAACTAAACTAAAATAAAATGCTCTCCTGTATTACCCAACTTCATTGCCCAGACATAATCGATCTTAACAGCTCTTTCCAGACCCAATTCTGTGAAATATGAATATAAGTGTATGTCTCCATAATCATTTCAGATATATTATTTTTTAACAGAGAGGGTTTCAGACACTATATATTGTATAACTTTATTTTTCACTCAGCAATAACTAGTGGGTATTTAAGAGTGGGTATTTCATATTTAAGAGTATAGGACTTGAGATCCAAGCAACCTGAGTTTTGGTCTAATCTGGGCTTCCTATTCTTTAGACCTTGTACTGTGAGCAAGTTGCTTAACCGGAGTGTTTGTTTTCTCATGTATAAGATGGAAGTGCTAATAATAACACCTATCTCTCATAATCCTCATGAGGATTAAATGACTTTAGATTTGAAAACAAATCAGATAGTGACTTGTACTTAGTAATTTCTATGTAACTGTTGATTAAGTAAATACGTCATAATTTTAGATGGTTGCATAATGTTTCACAGAATTGATAAACAATTCATTTAACTCTCTGTCAACAGATGCTTGATGTGTCTTAAATTTGTTACTATTGCAAATAATTCCATTGTGAACATCTTTGTTAATATGTATTTGAACATTTGTGTGAAGGGGTTTCTTGCACTATAGATTCCTGGAAGTTAAATGGCTGAATCATGTTGGGTATTATTTCAAAATTTCGACAGGCATCTGATTACCCTTCAAACAAGTTGTGACAGATTGCATTCTCACTAATATTATATGAGTGTTTTCTGAATATGAAAATATTTTAGTTGATCAAAACTGATGGTTATCCATCTTTTACTATAATACTTTTGGTAATGAAAAATTCAGTATCTTTAGGGTAGATTTTCTTATTCATGGTTGATTTGGATTATTAAAAAAATGTTTTCAAAAACACTGGGCAATTTTTCACCCACTATGACTATTCTGCATAGAATTTTAAATTAATTTAGTTCCACACATACAGTAGAGTGTTTATGATATGGCAGATTTTGAAGGGTGGACTGTTAAAAGTAATTAGCAGTGCAGGTTCTCACAAATACCCTCCGTGCCAGTGTTTTCTTATATGTAAAACAAGAATATTAATAATAACACTGATCTCTTAGATTTTAACCCTAGGGGAGCAAGATATTTAAGTAATATTTCAAAATACTTTTATCTGTCCTAACATAGAAATATGTACAAAATATAGGAGTATAAAGAAGGGAGACATTAAATTTGCACTTAGGAACACTAGGAATGTTTCACAGAAGTCTAACTTGTTTGGAGTTGTGTAAAATACATGAGAGTTGTTAGTCTATCAGAAGAGAAAAAATAGTCAAGGCAGAGAACAAAACGAGTAACAGCATGGCAAAATGCACTGTTTAAATTTCCTTACATTATTAAATGATTTTTCTCTTAGATGAATAAGTTGAGCATTGGCCATTTTTACATCATTGATTGCGTACTGCCCCAGCAGGTTAAAAATGCCATGTCAGCGGGAGCCATAGGAATCATCCTGTACTCAGATCCAGCTGACTACTCTGCCCCTGAGGTGCAGCCATATCCCAAAGGATGGAACCTTCCAGGACATGCAGCCCAGAGAGGGAATGTGTTAAATTTGAATGGTGCTGGTGACCCACTCACTCCAGGCTATCCAGCTAAAGGTAATGGATGAGTCTGTCACAGTCTACCCATTTTTTGCAAAAATAGTATTTGCCTGCATAAAAGGCATAAGAGCAAGCAAGCATCTACAGAACAACATTAAAACTGTGTGCAATGATAATATTTTGGATTGCTGTTGCTCGGAATTCAAAGACATTTCCCTTGTATTAGTTTCAGCTTTTCATTAGGTGTAGACATGGAGAAGGAAAAGTCAGTTGAATTATCTCTATTTTCTCTCTACCTTTAGTAGAGCAGAGGTTCAGAAACAAGATCCTCATATCCAAAGTAATAGTGTCCTTACCAAACTAGAATATAAGACTTCTTTTTTTTTAGTATATTTCATTGAATATAGTATTACAGTTGTCCCAATTTTTCCCCATTGGCCCGGTTCCCCCTTCCCTTCTGAGATCCCCCCATGTAGTTCATGTCCATGGGTTGTGCAGGTAAGTTGGCTTCTTCATTTCCTTTTCTGTTCTTAACATCCCTCCTGTCTATTTTGTACCTACCCAATTATGCTTCCAAATCCCTGTACCTTTTACCCTATTCTTTCCCTTCCCCCTCCCAGCTGATAACCCTCCAAATAATCTCTGTACCTATGATTCTATTCCTGTTCTAGCTGTTTGCTTAGTTTGTTTCTGTTTTTGGTTTTTAGATTCAGTTGTTGATAGTTGTGAGTTTGTTGTCATTTTAATGTTCATAGTTTTGACCTTCTTTTTTCTAAAGAAGTCTCGTTAACATTTCATATAATAAGGGCTTGGTGATGATGAACTCTTTTAGCTTTACCTTGTCTAGGGAGCACTTTATCTCTCCTTAACTTCTAAATGATAACTCTGCTGCATAGACTAATCTTGGTTGGAGGACCTTGCTTGTCATCACTTTGAATACTTCTCGCCAGTCCTTTGCCTGCAAGGTTTCTTTTGATAAATCAGCTGACAGTCTTCTGAGAACTCCCCTATAGGTAAATAACTTTTTTTCCTTTGCTGCTTTTAAGATTCTCTATCTTTAACCTTTGGCATTTTAATTTTGATGTGTCTTGGTGTGAATCTCTTTGGATTCAACTTGTTTGGGACTCTCTGTGCTTCCTGGACTTGTATGTGAATTGCCAAATTAGGGAAGTTTCCTTCATTATTTCTTCAAGTAATTTTTCAATTTCTTGTTCTTCCTCTTCTTCTGGCATCCATAGATGTTGGCATTTATGGAGTTGTGCCAGAGTCTTCTTAAACTCTCCTCATTTTTTTGAATTCTTGTTTCTTAATTTTGTTCTGATCGAATGTTTCTTTCTTACGTTCCACATCTTTGATTTGAGTCTTGGCTTCCTTCCCTTCACCGTTGGTTTCCTGTGGATTTTTCTTTATTTTCCTTAGTAGACCCTTCACTTCTTTCCTTATGCTTTTGCTGTATTCAGTGAGATATTTGAGCACTCTGACCAGCAGTGTTTTGAAGTCAGCATTTGATAGGTTGGCTATGTCTGCATGGCTTAGTTCTTTTTCTGGCGTTCTGTTCTGTTCCTTCATTGGGCCGTATCTCTTTGTCTCCTGATTTTGGCAGCCTCCCTGTGTCTGTGTGCGAGGTAGAGTCACTTTGACTACCTTTTAGTGCACCCATTAAATCATGTGGGATGAAGCCTTGGGCATTTTACAGAGTGGGGCAACCATGGCTCTGTGTATGTGGAGGGGGAGGCGTCCAAGAAGGGACAGTGCCACTGCTGGCTGACTTCTGGGGGCTTGCCTGGCCCCCACACTATTTCAAGTCACTTCACCCACTTCCCCTATGCAACTGCTGTCCCTCCAGCTGCTGCCCTGGTTGTGGTTCCCAGAGAGGGTGGCTTTGCATACGTTCCAGGCTCTCTTGAGAAACCCGCAGTTTGTTCCTCCCCCTCCCTCCCCTTCCCTGGGTTTACAACCAGAAGTTATGGGGCTTTCTTTTCCCCAGTGCTAGAGACCTGGGCTGCACGGCTGGCCTAGGGCTGGGCTTGCTGGCTCACAAGTTGTCCCCCTGAGTTTTATCTACCAGATGTGAGTGCAGGGCTGCTCCTTCCACTGGCCACCACCGCCTCGCCACCTCTCTGTGGCCCCCCCCTGTTGCCACCTCTCCTACCCATCTGGATGAATATAACTTCTTTAAATCCTTGGTTCTTGGATTTCCATACAGTTTTAGGTGATTTTCTGGCAGTTCTGGGTGTTTTTCTGTTTTCGATTAGTTGTGTTCCTTCTTATGGTTGTGTAATGAAGTGAAGCTTGTCTCTCTACACTTCCATTTTGACTGGAAGCTAGAACATAAGGCTTCTGAATTGCCTAGAGATTTTTATCCTTCTTTAGATCATATTTTTTCTTTTAAAAAATACCAATGAGTTTTTTGTGTGTGTGTGTTATTTAGTATCTAAAGTGTGAAAATTTTGACATCTATGTAACCATCTCCACAGTCAAGATGATGAACTTACCCATAACCCAAAAGTTTCCTCTCATCTCTGTGTGATGGCTCCCTCTGACCCCTGCCTGTTCCCTCCCTGTGAATCCACAGAAAACCACAGGGATGTGCTTCCTGTCAGCATAGTTATTTTGAGGTCTATCCATATTGATATGTGTCTATAATTCATTCCACTTTTCCTGACCAGTATTCCATTGAATAGATATACTAATTTTTTTATTCATTTACTCCATGAAAATGTGGATTGTTTTCAGTTTGGGAGCTATTAAACATAAAGCTGCCCTGAAAAGTTGTACACAATTCTCTTTGTATGATTCTTTCATTTCTCTTTAGTAAATACATAGAAATGGAATGGCTGGGTAATATGATAGAGGCTTGTTTAACTTTTCAAGAAATTTTAAAATTGTTTTCTAAAATGGTTGTACCATTTCACATTCCAGCAGCAGTGTATGAGTGTTTCAATTGCTACATCCTTACCAACACTTAGTATGGTGAATCTTTTTGACACTATATTCTAATAGAAATTTGAACCCTCCAAGTTGCAATTGTTTTTCAAAGTTTTTGATTTCTTTCAGCATATTTATAGTTTCATTGTACAGATCATGTATACCTATTTTCACATTTATCCATAATTGTTTCAGATTTTTATGCTATCTTAAATTACACTTTCTTTTTTTATTCTATTTTTTAATTTGTATTGTATTTTTCCCATTACCATTTAGTCCCTGTATGCTCCCCTGCCCCCAGCAATCCCCACACTGTTGTCCATGTCCATGAGTCCTTTTTCCTTTTTGCTCAATTCCTTCACCCTCATAAATTAACATTTTAAATTTCAGTTTCCAACTGTATTGCTAGTAAATAGAAATATTATTGTATTTCTAGAAGAAATATATTGATATTCTATCCTGCAAACTTGTTAAATTCACTAATTAGTACTTTTAGGTTTTTGTAGATTCCATCAGAGTTTGTACAGGGAAATTGTATCACCTGCAAATGAAAACATTTTTTTTCCCAATCTGGATGCCTTTTATTTCTTTTTATTGCCTTATTGCACTGGCTAGTCCTTCCCAAAATTTGTTGAAACATTGTTACAGTAGATATTTTTGTCTTGTTGCTGCCCCAAGGAGAAGTCTTTCTCTGTTAAATATGATACTATCTGTATGTTTTTTATAGATTTTTTTGTCAGATTGAGGAAGTTCACTTCAATGGTAATGTGATGAGCTTTTATCTTAACACATGTATCTAGAAACGTATACTGGATTTTGTCAAATACTTTTTACTGCATCTATTGAAATAAAGTCGTTATGTACTTTTGTTAAGTTACACTGATTGATTTTTGAACCAACCTTTCATCATGGGATAAACTCTGCTTGGTCACAATACATTATCCTTTTATATATTGTTAGTATATTGCTGAGTTTGTGCTAAAATTTAGTAAAATATTAGTCTTTATGGGTATCAGTTTATAGATTTGTTTTCTTGTAATATCTGTCATTTTATTTTTTTAAAGAGTTTATTTATTTATTTTTAGAGGGCGGACAAGAGAGGGAGGAAGAGAGGGAGAGAAGGAGAGAAACATCAATGTGTGGTTGCCTGTCACATGCCCCCAACTGAGGACCTTGTCTGCAACCCAGGCATGTGCCCTTACTGGGAATCCAACCGGTGACCCCTTTAGTTCGCAGGTCAGCAGTTCACAGGTCAGCACTCCACCCACTGAGCCACACGCAGGGCTGATATCTGTCATTTTAGTATCCATAATGCTGACTTCATGGAATGAGTTGGTGACTCTCTCATCTTTATTTTTTTATGCAAGAGTTGTTTTGTTGTTGTTGTTGTTGCTATTGTTGTTGTTATTTTAGATTTTACTTATTTCTAGAGAGGTGGGAAAGGGAGGGAGAAACAGAGCAAGAGAAACATCAATGTGTGAGAGATGCATTGATTGGTTGCCTCTTACATACCGCCAACTGGGGGCCTGACCTGCAACCCAAGCGTGTGCCCCAATGGGAAACTGAACCAGTGACCCTTCGGTTTTCAGTCTAGTGCTCAATCCACTGAACCACACCAGCCAAGACTATGCAAGAGTTTTTAAGAATGGGTTTGATTTTGTCTATGAATGTTTGGTAGAATTCCCCACAAGATCCATCCAGGCATTCAGGTTTGTGTGTGGGAATGCTTTTAACTACAAATTCAATTTCATTAATAGATATATGGCTGTTTAGGTTATCTCTTTATTCTTGAGTGAGCTTTGATTGTTTGTGTCTTTCAAGGACTTTTTTCATTTTATCTAAGTTATTGAATTTATGGGCATAGAATTGTTAATAATATTCTCTTTTTTTTTGTTTGCAGGTACTAGAGTGATATTCTCTTTATTCCTGATATTGATAATATATATTCTTTTTTTTTCTTTTTTCCCTGATCTGTGTTGCTGGAGATTTATTGATCTTCTGAATGACCATTTTATTGATAATTTCTATCTTTTTTCTGTTTTCTGTATCTTAGATGTGTGCCCTGGTCTTTTTTTATGTCCTCTCTCTTACTTTTCCTCATTTATCTTCATTTTCTAGCTTCTTAAGGTAATATATGAAGCCATTTGTTTGAAATCTTCCTTTTTTCTAAAATAGGTGTTTCAGTGCTATAGGATTCTATTTTGGTTGAAAGTCAAAGTCCTAAGGAGGTTTTTAAGCCTGGAAATATTTTCAACCTTTCTTTAATGAGAATATTGTGTTTGAATAAAATCTTTATTACTTTTTCCTAAGATCTCTTGAACTCCCTTTAACTTTTTCACAGTTATTTCTAGCTTGGGGACATGAGACACATTTTCCAGACATCTGGTAAACTGAGGCTTCTCTAAGAAGGATTCAAGATATCCTTGAGAAATTAAAGTATTATTTAAAAAAAATTTTAAATGTATTGACTTGAGAAAGAGAGAGAGAGAGAGAGAGAGAGAGAGAGAGAGAGAGAGAGAGAGAGAGAAACATCAGTTTGTTGTTTCACTTATTTATACGTTCATTCGTTAATTCTTGCATGTGCCCTGACCGGGGATTGAACTGACAACCTTGACATGTTAAAATGACCCTATAACCAACTGGGTAATCCAGCCAGGGCAAAATGAAATGTTCTGGTAAAATTTAAGAGAATTATGTGGAATGTCAAAACAAGTTTTGGAATCTACAATATCTATAATTGATTTTAAATTAGAATGTAAATGATTTAATATCTTACTGTTGAATTACGTAGACCATATTAGTCTACGTTTTACCAATGATTAGTAAAACAATCATTGATTTTGGGGGAACTTTTAATTTTGAATATAATGTCAAATGTATTACGAATCTGCAAGAATCATAAAAAAAACTTCTATACCCCTAGCTCCAGTTTTAATTGTTTTCACGTTGTGCAATTGATTTCTGCAGAATACACCTTTAGACTTGATGTTAAAGAAGGAGTGGGAATGCCCCAAATCCCTGTACACCCCATTGGATATAATGATGCAGAAGTATTATTACGGTATTGTGTTCTTGTTGGATATGAGATTAAGATATTCTGCACTAATGTGTTCATTATTTCTTCTAAAACCAGTGTAACCTAATTATGTTAAAAGTCTTGGGTCAAAATAGCTCCTGAAGTAGGAATAACAACGCATACCTTTCCCCCCCATAGATGCAGTCGGTTTAGTCCCTAAGAAAACATTATTCTTTTTGCTACAAATGGAAGTCTCAAAAGTGAAACTATGTCTAAAGATAAAAAATATTTATTTGAGACTTTTCAAGTAATTGGATTTTCTTATACATTCATTTGATATTTGTGCTTGACCTGTGTTTTATTTAATTTTATTATTTTAATCTTGTACTTGACCTGCATTTTAAAAATATGATAAAGGCCACCACTCATTAGATGTGTGAACTTGGGCTATTCACTCAATCTTTCTATGATTCAGTTTCTTTATCTGTGAAATGAGGATAGAAATAGTTTGTTCCCAATAGGATTTATAAGAAGTAGACAAGATCATGCATGTCAAGTTTTTAAATTTGGTAAACATTCAATTAATGTTTGCTATTATATGCATTCTATAATTGGATTTCCCTTTCAAATCTAATTTATATATTTTTTAAAATGTATCAGTGTAGTTTAATAATTGCTTTAGGAATGCCTACTGTGTCATGTGCAGCTTCAGTAGAAGTTAATTTCTCCTTAGCACAGTAATGGATTTCATACTTGCAGGATTTTTTGGACCTAGTGCATGCTTACATAAATAAATAAAGTCAAAAGTAAGGAGGCTAAAGCTTTCCTTTCCTCTTCACTATTTTTTTTCTCCTTAGCTCTTATCACTAACACATTAAATAGTTTGCTTGTGTATCTCAATTATGGCTCTCCCATTAGAAAGTGAGCTCCCCAAGGGAAGCAAGTTTTGACAGTCCTTAGTAAATGCTCAATAAGTATTTGTTAAATGTATAAGTGAAATACCTCACCATCACACTTCATGAATATTTCTAAGAAGTTGTGATGCTCTGCCTTTTTTTTTTTTTTTGTCATTTTCATTTTCTCTTGACAGCCATATGGGAGGAACAGCTTCACCAGATGACAGCTGGAAGGGAAGTCTTGCCGTGGATTACAATATTGGGCCTGGTTTCACAGGGGACGGCTCTTTTAGGTAACTTCCCATTAATTTTATAGCCTGGAAAAGTTTGATATGTTTAATGGAAAAATGTCAGGATAACTGTTTGTTCTACCAGGTAGATTTTGCATATCTTCGTTTTCCCATTTTTATTTGATTTTTTAAAAGATTTTATTTATGTATTTTTATAGAGGGAAAGGGAGGGAGAAAAAGAGGGAGAGAAACATCAATCAGTGTTTGGTTGCTTCTTGAGTGCCTCTACTGGGGACCTGGCCAGCAACCTGGGCATGTGCCCCAAGTAGGAATTGAACTGGCGACCCTCTGGTTTATAGGCCAGTGCTCAGTCCACTGAGCCACACCAGCCAGGGCTGTTTTCCTGTTTGTAATAATGAATAAGTGATCATTTTATATCATTGAAGTACCTTCAGAATAACATCTGATTTCTTCCAGTAGTGATATTACAACATTTAATTCATAAAGTCTCAAAAACTGAGACTTTTGAATCATAGATTCAATATTTTAACACTTTTCAGTTAAAGTTTTAAAACAGTTTTCATAACACTTTCAGAATGTTATGTATGTGAATCACTAGGCTAACTTAAGGAAAAGGAGTGAAAGAGAGAAAGGATGTATTTACTAAACATTTGACTGTGTGGGTGGGTTAAGTGAGTCACATGAGCAAGCACGTAACTATTGCAGGGCTCAGTACACTCAACTGTTATTAACACATTGTAGCACTGTTGTAGAGGAGGCGTGATAACAGCCTGCTTGTTTATTAAGCTTAATTTTACAGAAAGGTAAATTTTCCACTGGATGGAGGCAGGCAGGAAATGCCAGCTAGAGAGATCAGCTTGAACAGAGTTGTGAAACAATGTAGCATGATTCTCCTGACAGGTGGAGAGAAAGGACAATGGAACCCTCATAAATCAGAAAAGATAAAACTTTTTATTTTTAAGTGTATTTTATTGATTATGCTATTACAGTTGTCCCACTTTTTTCCTCCTCTTTTTCCCTCCACCCTGTACCTTCCCTCCCTCCAGCATTGCCCCGCCCACCTTAGTTCATACCCATGGGTCATACATCTAAGTTCTTTGGCTTCTCCGTTTCCTATACTATTCGTAACCTCCCCCTGTCTATTTTGCTCCTGACAACTATGCTTCTTATTCCCTGTATCTTTCCTCCCATTCTCCCCACTAAAATATCAACAACTTTTAATTTTTTTACTTCAACTGCATGCTTAACTGCTTAGAAGTAAAATACCATGATGTCTGCAACTTGCAAATGTTTCAACAATATTAACAATAATTTAGGTGGTAGATACATAAGAATTCATTAAACTATGTTAGAGTTTTTTTGTGCTCTTAAGATTTTTCATAATTAAATGTTGAAAGAAAGCTGTTAGACACAATGCTCTTTGTGAAGTAATTTATTTCCTTTGGAATTCTAGGAAAGTTAAAATGCATGTTTATAACACCAATAAAATTACAAGAATTTACAATGTAATCGGAACTATCCGAGGATCTGTGGAACCTGGTGAGTCATAGAATTTTTTTAATAATTATTTTTTTAAGATTTTTATTTATTTGCCCTGGCTGGTGTGGCTCAGTGGATTGAGCGCGGGCTGTGAACCAAAGGGTCACGGTTCGATTCCCAGTCAGGGCACATGCCTGGGTTGCGGGCCAGGTCCCCAGTGGGGGCCATGTGAGAGGCAACCACACTTTGACGTTTCTCTTCCTCTCTTTCTCCCTCCCTTCCCCTCTCTCTAAAAATAAAGAAATAAGATATTTAAAAAAAAAAGATTTTTATTTATTTATCTTTAGAGGGGAAGGGTAGGAGAGAGGGAGAGGAAGAGAAATATCAATGTATGGTTGCCTCTTGTGTGTCCCATGCTGGGAACTGGCCTGCAACCCAGGCATGTGCCCTGACTGGGAATTGAACCGCGATCCTTGGGTTCGCAGGCCCACGCTCAATCCACTGAGCTACACCAGCCAGGGCGAATTTTTAAAACATTTTTGTTTTTACACATATTAAAAGAATAAGATCATTTTACTCAATAGTGGATTTTTTATGGTGACATAAAACAACTAAATTTGAAAAAAAAAAAGCACTACTCTAAAAGAAGACATTACTTTATAGTGTTGGGTTTTTTTTTCCTATGGAGAGAACTCAAGCAAGAGGAAGTTTACTTTAAGAAAACCTAAGTCACAATATTTCTAATGCACTCCAAGTTGTAGCTCTTTTGAACGCCTTCTCTTCCAGACAGGTATGTTATCTTAGGAGGCCATCGGGACTCCTGGGTGTTTGGAGGCATTGACCCAACCACGGGGACTGCTGTTTTACAAGAAATTGCTCAGAGTTTTGGAAAACTGATGAGTCGAGGTAAATAATGTTTCTGGTGGGGTGATGACAAAAACTGACTCACTGATTTTCCTTTATTTTTAGGCAGGTGTACCTAACTATGTATGTTAACAATGATTACAGGCTGGAGACCTAGAAGAACTATCATTTTTGCCAGCTGGGATGCAGAAGAATTTGGACTTCTGGGTTCCACAGAATGGGCTGAGGTAAGACAAAGAAAATTATTTTCTTGGTCAACCAGAAACAAATATGTGTATCTCAGGATGTTCACAAATATATTCTATTACCTAATATGGTTTTAATAAAGACTCGAGAATTTAAGAACTTGAGTTTGCTTTTACTTTCACATTAGTTTGGCAAAACAGAATACCTTCTTAAAATCTATACATTCAGAAAATAGCCAAGACTGTTTCTGACAAGTGAATTGGCTTATCTGAAAACTCATACAGATCCCGGGAGTTCATTTTCAAGTTTTTAGTTTCCTTGGAATTCTTCTAAGAAAACATAAGATGTTCTATTAAAATATCTTTCATTATAATTTCGCATTTATGAATTTCACATAAAATTGCAACCATATGTATACAGGGTCTGGCAAAAATAACACCCTTTTTTATTACATAAAATCTTTTATTACAAAATCATAAGCATGTAATTCTGTAACATGACAATATGCACTCATGCACACCATATGACATTTTATTTTATTTTTTAAAATTATTTTATGTTATTTATTTTTAGAGGGTAAGGAAAGGAGAAGGAGAGGGAGGGAAACATCAATGTGTGGTTGTCTCTCACGAGTCCCTTACTGGGGACCTGGTCCGCAACCCAGGCATGTGCCCTGACTGGGAGTGAAATCAGCGACCTTTGGTTTGCAGCCCGCACTCAATCCACTGAGCCACACCAGCCAGGCCCTATATGCCATTTTAGGTTAAATGTTCAAATTGCTGTCCATCTCGTGCAAGACATTCACGTACCCTACCAGCCACACTCAGTGGCATTATTTCTGCTGGACCCTGTATTTTACAATTCACAAAAGTGCCTGATTATTGAGTATATGATAATTTTATAAATAGAATTACTTTAGTTGATTGCCTTTAGATTTTCCAAGATTTGTTTTTTCTTCAGATATGATTGACTTTCATTTGTGACTACCTCTTAATGCTTTATCCTTAAGTGTCTCTCCCAGGCCACCTTCTTTCATCCTTTTCCCTTAGCCTCTCTGTCGAGTAACCCTTAAATTCTTAAATGTACAAGGTAAACTCATAATTCTTATAAAGAGAGGTGCACTATATAAGTACTTATTCTCCCACCACCATCCTCTGTGAGTCCATATTGTTTTCATAAGTCCAGATTTTATAAAGGAGTTTCAAACATGTCATACATTTCTTGACATTGGCTGTGGATCTTAAAATGCTTTCCTCCTGACCCATTTTCTCTTACTTCACATTAAAATAATAGGAATCAAACCAGTATGGGGGTAAGTAAAATCACACACATAGTTGCCTGTCAATCACTTATCTTCTTCTTCTTTTTTTTTTTTTTTTTTTTTTTAATTTTTAGACAGTGGGGAAGGGAGGGTGAAAGAGGGGGAGAGAAACACTAATGTGAAAGAGAAACGTTGACAGGTTGCCTTCTGTACATGCCCTGACTGGGGACCAAACCAGCAACCCAGGCATGTGCCCTGAGAGGGAATTGAACCATCAGCCTTTCGGGTTGCTGGATGATATCCAACCAATTGAGCCACTCTGGCCAGGGCAATCACTTATCCTTTTGATTTCATTTATATTACAAAGTTCTATTGTTACATTGGTATTATAAACATGCATTTTGGAAGTACACTAGATGAATGAAATTTCACTCATTAAGTTCATTTACTTTAGAAATAATGTAATTTAATGTGAATACATGTATATATGAATACATGTCTCTGTTTCTGTAATTTTAGCAGATTAAAATAAAGATTAAAAATCTAAGATATAAAATAATATGCTTTGCATTAAATACATATGTGTTAAAAGGCAGTTTCAAGACTTTCTAGTTTTCTACTAGATTTTTCATTGTATTTGACAGCATACTCTCATTAAATAGTTAAGGAATCTTCCTTATTTCTAATGTAAATTTTTTACAATGGAAACCCTGACTTAATATTTTTCTGTAACAGAGGCAATTATCATCTGGCCTGTGTGGGCAAGAGCCGAGAAGTAGCAGTCCTCATTTGTGGCATAACCTCTCATAGCTTTAAATGTTTTTAATTGTAACATGTTCTTTATTGTTGTTGTTTAATTACAGCTGTCCTCATTTTCTCCCTATTATTCTCCCCCTGCCCTATCCACCCCCACCTCCTACATTCAATCCTCCTCACCCGCTGTTGTCCTTGTTCATGGGTCCTTTATACATGTTCCTTGACAACCCTTACCCTTTTTTCTCCTAGTATCCCCTTCTCTCCTCCCCTCTGCTCACTGTCAGGGTGTTCTTTATTTCAATGTCTCTGATTCTATTTTGCTTGCTTGTTTGTTTTGTTGATTATGTTCCACTTATAGGTGAGATCATATGGCATTTGTCTTTCACCACCTGGCTTACTTCACTTAGCAAAATGCTCTCTAGTTCCATCCATGCTGTCATGAAAGATAGGATTTCCTTCTTTCTTTCTGCTGTGTAGTATTCCATCATGTAAATGTACCACAGTTTTTTTATCCACTCATTTACTGATGGGCACTTAGGTTGCTTCCAGCACTTGGCTATTGTAAATAACGCTGCTATGAACATTGGGGTGCACAGGTTCTTTTGAACAAAGGCATAGATCAATGGAACAGAATAGAGAGCTCAGAAATAAACCCATGTCTGTATGAGCAATTAATATTCAACAAAGGGGTCAGGAGAATAAAATGGAGTAAAAATAGCTCTTCAACAAATGATGTTGGGCAATCTGGACAGCTACATGTAAAAAAATAAAACTTGACCACCAACATACACCATACATAAAAATACACTCAAGATGGATAAAAGTCTGAACCATAAGTTGCAACACCATAAAAGTCCTAGAGGAGAAAATAGGCAGGGAAATTTCAGATCTTCTGTGCAGCAGTATTTTTACCGGTATGTCCTCTAGAGCAAGGGACATAAAGGAAAGAATAAACAAATGAGACTTCATCAAATTAAAAAGCTTCTGTATGGCTAAAGAAAATGTCAGAAAAATCAAAAGGGAAACATCCGTATAGGAAAATGTATTTGCCAATGATACCTTGGGCAAGAGTTTGATCTCTAAAATATATAAAAGAACTCACACAACCCCACACCAGGAAGACAAACAGTCCAATTTAAAAATGGGCACAGGACCTTATAACATGGTTTTATTAAGGTAGTAAACTAGAAAGACAGAGTTAAAGGATGCTCTTGGCATATTTCGATCTGTGTGTGACATTAGCCCTTCTCTACCTTATGTTGTGTGTGCGTGTAAAGGAGTCAATCAGTCTTGTGTTTGTCCTAATGTCCTTCCTTCTTTCTATTTTTGCTGTCCTCTCATTTTTTTTTATTTTTTTCATCATATCTTCTCATTAAAAAATGAAATTTTCTCCTTTTCGCATTTGTGTTTTAAATTTTTTCCTTTTTCTTTTTTTGTTCTATATTTTTCACTTTAAAAATGTTACGTTTATTTGGATATCCAATATCAGAGGATCTCAAAACTTCAATGCATGCAGGGATTGCCAGGGACACATTTTAGAAATTACAAATTTCCAGGCCTTTCAGCAACTCTTTTTTTTTAAACTAGTTTATACTTTATATTATTTTTGTTTTAATTTTTATTATTTTTTTAAGATTTTACTTATTTTTTAGAGAGAGGGGAAGGCAGGGAGAAAGAGAGAGAGAGAAACATCAATGTGTAGTTGCCCCTAGTATGCCCCTACTGGGGACCTGGCCCACAACCCAGGAATGTGCCCTGACTGGGAATCGAACCAGCAACCCTTTGATTCACAGGCAGGTGCTCAGTCCACTGACCTACAACAGCCACAGCTATTTTTCTTATTTTAAAAGTATATTTAATTGATTATGCTATTACAGTTGTCCCAATTTTTTCTCCATTTTATCCCCCTCCACTCCATACCCCCTTGCCTCCAGGATCCCCCACCCCTTAGTTCATGTCCATGGGTCATACATATAAGTTCTTTGTCTTTTCCATTTCCTGTACTATTCTTAACCTCCCCTATTTTGTACCTACAAGTTGTGCTTCTTATTTCCTTTACCTTTTCCCCTCTTCTCCCCATTTCCCTCCCCACTGATAACCCTCCATGTGATCTCCATTTCTGTGATTGTGTTCCCATTCTAGTTGTTTGCTTAGTTTGTATTTGTTTTTTAGATTCAGCTGTTGATAGTTGTGAGTTTGTTGTCATCTTAATGTTCATAGTTTTGATCTTCTTTTTTTCTAAATAAGTCCCTTTAACATTTCATATAATAAGGGCTTGGTTATGATGCACTCCTTTAACTTGACCTTATCAGGGAAGCACTTTACGTGCCCTTCCATTCTAAATGATAGCTTTGCTGGATAGAGTAATCTTGGATGTAGGTCCTTGCCTTTAATAACTTCGAATACTTCTTTCCAGCCCCTTCTTGCCTGAAAGGTTTCTTTTGAGATGTCAGCTGATAGTCTTATGGGAACTCCTTTGTAGGTAAATCTCTCCTTTTCTCTTGCTGCTTTTAAGATTCTCTCCTTATCTTTAAGCTTGGTTAATGTAATTATGCTGTGTCTTGGTGTGTTCCTCTTTGGGTCCAACTTCTTTGGGACTCTGAGTTTCCTGGACTTATATGTCTATTTCCGTCACCAGATTAGGGAAGATTTCTTCCATTATTTCTTCAAATAAGTTTTTGATTTCTTGCTCTTCCTCTTCTCCTTCTGTCACCCCTATTATTTGGGTGATAGAATGTTTAAAGTTGTCCCAGAGGTTCCTAAGGCTCTCCTCGTTTTTTTTTTTGAATTCTTGTTTCCTCACTTTGTTATAGTTCAATGTTTATCTCCTTTTGTTCCAAATCTTTGATTTGAGTCCCAGTTTCCTTCCCTTCACTCTTGGTTCCCTTTATATTCTTATATTCTCTTTATTTCATTTTGTGTAGCCTTCAGTTCTTCCTTTATTTTGCGGCTGTACTCAATCATTTCTGTGAGCATCCTGATTACCAGTGTTTTGAGCTCTGCATCTGGTAGGTTGGCTATCTCCTCACTGCTTAGTTCTTTTTCTGAAGTTTTGATCTGTTCTTCATTTGGGCCATCTTTCTTTGTTTCAGCACACCTGTTATGTTGTAAGGGGTGGAGCCTTAGGTATTCGCTAGGGTGGGGCAACCCATTTTACTATTTGTGGCACTGTACGTGGGGGAGGGGGCCTAGAGGGAACAATGCTCGCTTGCTCAGCTCTCACTAGCTTTCAGTCACTTCCCTGTTACCCACAAGCAAATTGCACCCTTCTGATGCTGATTCCTGGGTAAGTGGGCTTATGTATGTTCTGGGACCCCATGAGCCCCTCCAACAGATTCTACAATGAGAACGGCAGTTTCTCCTGCCACTGCAACCCCCACAGGTTTTTTACATTTAGAGGTTTGGGGGCTTTATTTCCCCACCCTGGAACCCTGGGTTGTGTGGCCTGTCTTACTTCTCAGTTTTTCCGTCCTGTTTTTCCACATTCAAATGTCTGCCTGGTCTGCCAACCGCCACCTTGTTGTGTGTCTTCTCCTCCCCAGCTGCCTATTTCCACCCCTCCTACTGGTCTGGATGAATGTTTCATCTTTAACTCCTTGGTTGTTGGACTTCCATACAGTTCAATTTTCTGGAAGTTCTCATTGTTTTTGTTTTTAAATTGGTTGTTATCCTTTTGGTTGTGCAAGGAAGTAAAGTGTATCTGTCTACACCTCCACCTTGGCCAGAAGCCTCGCCTTTCAGCAATTTCTATTCAGTAGATCTGGGGTGGCACTCAGAATCTGGGAGCCTTGCCTCTTCATATGTTGGTTCAGGGAATCAAGGAACTACACTTTGAAAATATTTGATCTCTGAGGCTCCCTACTCTTGCTATAAACAATAGTACAGCATCATAATAATTTTTCTTTCTTGTTTTAATTACACTAATGTTGTCATCAGGCAATCAGTTATGAGCATTTTCCAGAAATTACCATTGAAGACATAGGTATTTGATTCATAACATAGTTGCAGACCACTTTTATACTAAATTAATTGGCTTCTTTTGTTTATATTTCCACAATCATAAATACTGTGAATTAAGTAACAACTTTGCTTCAAATATAGGAGAATGCAAAAACACTTCAGGAGAGAAGCGTTGCTTACATCAACTCAGATTCATCAATAGAAGGTAAATTCAATTCATAGCTAAACTACTATTGATCCTATTTTTCAAGGAATATTTACCATATGCCTATCTTGGATTCCTATTTAAAACTACAGTATTAACCACATTCTTCTTCTAGATGGATTAAAAGAATTTGTTTAACATATTTCCAGAGAAATATTTTACAGAATTTTTCATACAGAAATACTTTCTGTATTGGAACAAATTTTAAGTAAGCACAAACTATAGGCTTTCTGTTGAACCTGACATGTGACATTTGTGTTCTAGGCTTTCAGTGTATTACGATTATGTCTAGATAAATGTCAGAGCATACTCACTAGCCACTGACATGCTCTAGTCTGTTGTCTTGCTGTAATACCATTTAACAGAATGAATAAGGAATGAAAGTTGCAGCCTCAGCATTTTCTTTGCCAGACTCCCCCTAAGAGACACTGTGTTAAGAATGACCTGTGTGATTACTATGGGGGCTGCTGCCTGAGCAGCCAAAGTGTACTGCCCCTTCTGTGCAGAGTTTGTACTGCAGCCGCTCTTGCTCCGGAAGAACTATTTCTACCCTGTTTTCAATTCCTGGGGAGTGATACCTTTGGTCTAAGTCTATTATATATTATTTATCATTAGAAAATAAAGTTAGAATTAAATACAGATTGCAATTTCAGTTGAAAGTATGAAAATACATGTTTTTATTTATTTTTCAGGCAATTATACTCTCAGAGTTGACTGTACACCCCTTCTTTACCAATTGGTGTATAAACTGACAAAAGAGGTATATATGTAGGTTTGTCTTAATGTTTTCTGATGAATGGATAAGTAAACACTTGTTTTTCTTAATTAGTGCTACTTACTTTTGAATTGGTGACAAATCAGAACAAAAATCACTAATACACTATTTATATGACATCACAATTAAGATAATATTGCTAATTTCTCTGTTCTAATAGTTCTTATTGTGCACATCATTGTAATGTATAGGGTATATAATTTCATCTGGAAGAGGCATTTTGATATAACAGAAAGAACGCTGAGCTGGAATGGAAAAGCCTTGGTTCAAAGACTACCTTGGCTACTCATCCATTCGTTCAACAGGTATTGAGTAGTTACTAGTTATCAGGCCTTATAAAATAAATTACAGCAGCAACAATGAAAAATGACAGTGACAGGTTACTGAATCCAAATACTTTGTAATCTAGAGAGGATACAGACCTGTAAATGAGGAATTATAGTTCACTGGAATATTAGATACTATATACAATGGAGAACAATTATGGAATACTGAACCTAAAATCCTGGGGTGGCTGGGGAATTTGGGAAGCATCAGAGGATGCTTACAGAGTAATTAATGCTTGGGCTGTGAAACGGAAGGATGTGAAAGTAAGGGAGAAGGCATTCTAAGAAGAGGACATAGTTCCCAAAAAGATGTGAAGGTATGAAAGAAAATACTTCCTGGCCTGGAGGTAGCTTAGTATGACCTACGCACAAAGCATTTGTGGAAAGATGGGGCATGACAAATAGGCCAAGGAGTTCAGAAATCTAATGATGGAGAAAATAATGAATTTTTAACAAAGTTGTACATTATCATATTTGTTCATTAGAAAAATCACTCTGGATCAGTCTAGTGAATAAGTTAAGCCATAACAGGCCTAAAAGCAAAGTGGAAATAATTCCACATGCTTATCACACAGAAATATTATAAATATTAGTTGTTGATAAAAAGGAAGGTGGGGAGGGCTGGGGTGGTGGGCTGGGGCGGGGTAAAAGACAGAAAACTGTACAATATCAACAATTAAAAAATACTGATTAAAAAATAAATAAAAAAAGAGTACTCTGAAAACTCTACTGTAATGACTCTCTAAAAATTACATAATCTATTAATTTACTGTGCACTAGTTTAAATAGTTCCTTGTTATAAAATGTAATTATAGAAATGTTTCTGACAAGTAGGTATCACTGAGATGGCAGTGTGAAGTATAGGTATCACTTTGTGTAGGTGCTATTTCCCAACTTCCCTTAATCTTGCCTTTCCATTTTGCTGTTTCTTTAAAAACTAGTTCTCCCAAGAGAGTCCTCCATTATGCCCATCACAACTTTCTCATAACACTGCGTAGCTTGTGTCTTTGATGCTTTCATTGGAACATCCTGTAAAAACATCTAAAAAGCAAGCTGTAAAGAAAATCTGTATTGGCAGAACCCTTAGGATATGCATTTATGCTTTGGGTCCTACAGAGCTGGCTCCTGTTGGTGAGACCAAAGATAATAAAAAATTCAGGGCCAATAAGGGGGAAGCTTAGCTTTGTACGAAGCCAGATGCCTATGTTTGGCCATACCAAAACTCAGTAGAAAAAGGACTCTTATTCTCCTGTAAACTGATGGTTACAATTTTATTAGCCCTTAATGTATGTTGGCACAGTCAAATTATGCTGGTGAGATGAGGGTAGGATGAGGTAGTAGAGAGGGTCCAGCTAAAAGAAGGGCAGCTGCCTGATACAGGCAAGAAATGGGACAAGGTGTTGATACAGTGGAGGAGGGGCAGCAGTTATGACAGTGCCTATACCTGAGACAGAAAAGTCTGATCTAGGATGCCCAGGACAAAGGGACACAGTTCTGGTTAGTGCTAGACTGAGATGGCATGATTTCAGAAAATGAAGAGAATTTTGTAGGGAATTTGATCCAAGCAGAATGTAGGAATTGGAGCTGGATCTCAGCTATTGCAAATTGGCAGGAGCCAAGTAGAGAGTAGAACCCAGTCATTTGGCAGGAAATGAGCAAAACATCGCTGCAGCTGCAACATGCTAGCAGGGAAGGGAGGCTTCTGTGGAGTGTGCGGACTGAACCTAAAGACCTCTTCTGTGATGATGAGCAGATAACCAACTCTGTAAAAAGGCCAAAGAAGATATCAGAGGAGATGATGTTTAGGTTGAGATGAGTACTACTCTCCTCATTTCCACAGGCGAGAAAACTAGGGTTTAAAGCAACACATCAGAGGTTATATAGTGCTTTCCAAGCAAGTTGCATAAGCAGGGTCTGCCTTAGGTCCAGTTTTGAATTTACTAAAATAAGCAGGAAATTTTATCCTTGGTATCTGGCAAAATTACCAGTAGGCAGGTATCATAAACCAACAGAAATTTGGGCTGGTATTTTTCTTCCTATTTATAAAAGCATGTCTTTCCCTACCTCACTTCCTCCCTCCCTTCTCTCCCTTTCCTCTCCCTCCCTCCCTTCCTTTGATTTTATTTTTAGAGAGAGGGGAAAAGAAGGAGAAAGAAAAGGAGAGAAAGATCAATATGTGGTTGCCTCTCACATGCACCCTACTTGGGACCTAGCCTGAAACCCAGGCATGTGCCCTGACAGGGAATCAAACTAGCGACCCTTTGGTTCACAGGCTGGCACTCAGTCCTCTGAACCACACCAGCCAGGGCAGAAAAGCATATTTTTCTACACTAACATATATATAGTTAGAAATTGGAATTAACTAACATGGTTTTATGTTGGTATAAATTTAGTTCCTTCTGCCTCTAATTGCCAATGTTTGATTTATCTTTCCAGATCTCCAGCCCAGATGACGGTTTCGAGAGTAAATCTCTTTATGAAAGCTGGTTGGCAAAGGACCCTTCATCTGAAAATAAAAACTTTCCTAGGTAAATTACTTGCTTGTATATTTTCTACCACAGGATAAATTATGAATTCCCCTTTACCCTGTGTTTCTCCAGGCATGCAGGTCCCAGGTGCCTCATCAACTAGAGCCAATGCTAAAGGATCGCTTTGCGCAGCCTTTGGTGTGCTGACCCAGAGAACCACCGCAACATTTAACCCACAATAGGGCAGATCTAGTTTTACAAAATTTTAGTCGTAATTATTTTGCCACGTTGTTAGACATTATTTTGCATTCTTGCATAAAATTTTATTCAGATATGAACTAATGCATTAATAATATAACACCAAATAATAATGATGAAGTAAAAAACAAATGATGGATTGTTTCTGAAGTTATTAATGGGCACTATCAGTAACCACCAAATTGTGTCCATTGCCTGTCAGTCAATTTGGATTTTAAGTATTATTTTATTTAGTTCATGTCATTCGCACAACAGTAGCTTTCCTGAATTCTTTATAGATTTTAAAAACATCCAAGGCTTCAATCTAAAAAAAAAAATCTGTTTAGAAGTATATAGTTATTTATGTTCTTCATGCATATGTAATTTTATGTTCTGCTTTAGTGACTTACCATTATGAAAAATTTTCCATGTCATTATTATATATGTATGTATATAGTGGCTTTTAATTATATGCAAAAATATAATTAGATTTTTGTAATAAGGCACATTTAAATTCTTCATAATCTTAAGCATCAACTTTCTCATGGCAATTTTCTTATTAGACCATAATTCTCTAGGGCAGGTACCATATCTTATTTGCATTTCCCTCTAAATACTACAAATGCAGAAAATATGGGAAACAGCATAGTCACTAGGCTGCCATTTTTGGTGGCACTGCCAAACTGGTTGCAGTCACTATAGATTTACAGGTTTATCACACCAATATCCAGCAGATGACATGAAAGTCTCTTGGGGGTGGTATACATTTTCCTAATTCCTATAAATGTGCCATGAAATACCTTGTTATTCTTAGGACAGGATTCATTGTCTCATCTATTTAATTTCATATTATTTATGCCTCTGTGTGTGTGTGCATGTCTGTACTTGTTTATTTACATCCTACATCTAGAATCAACAAGCTGGGATCTGGAAGTGATTTTGAAGCTTATTTTCAGAGACTTGGAATTGCTTCAGGCAGAGCCCGTTACACTAAGAATAGGGTAAGCCATTTTGAATTTTTGGGATACATAGTACTTCCATCCACATTCTTTTGGTTAAGAATTCTATCATTTAGTAGTTTGGTACAGGCACAGGTGGACATTTCAGGGATAGAAACAGACTGCATGCCCCTTTGTAGATGGACTAGATAGTAATTTGGGTTCTTTAGTGACTTTCCACTGCCAGTGTTATTGAATGAAGTGGTCGTTGACAGAGGAATGTCAGAAGTTTAGCTGGTGTCAGAATCAAGTAGTTCACATCCTTTTCCTGACACAGGCTTTGTTGGGAAATCTCAGTCTCCTAGTCTTATATGCTTTGATGTGCTTTTCCTGGAGAAAACATGTAGGTGGAGAACATGTTTTAGTTACAGGGAATTCCTAGGGAAGGGTTACTAGTAACCATTGGTTACTAATAATCCCTAGGGAATTCCTAGGAATTACTAGCATTCCTAGGGAATGCTAGGCTAAAATTCTTTATTGTTAAGTACTTGGATACACCAACATATACCATGTTTGCTTGCCTATGTTATAAATGTCATAAACCAAAGTGAAATTTGTCATAGATTTTAATACTGGGTTGGCCAAAAAGTTTGCTTGGTTTTCTCATTAAGATGGCTCTAGTAGTGTTTAGTGGTCTTGAACTTCATTTGAAACAACTTTGTTAGATTGTACTGTGACAGCTGTCATATCAGTGTGCATTGAAAAAAAACATAAAAATTGGTGAATTTTTGTGTAGCCATGTTAATAATGAAGATGGAAAAAAGTACAAAACATTTTTGGCATGTTATGCTTTACTGTTTCAAGAAAGGTAAAAACAACAAATGCAAAAAACAGTTTGTGCGGTGTATGGAGAAGGTGCTGTGACTGATCAAACCTGTCAAAAGTGGTCTGCGAAGTTTCGTACTGGAGGTTTCTAGCTGGGCAATGCTCCACAGTCAGATAGACCAGTTGAAGTTGTAGCAATTAAATCAAGACGTTAATTGAGAACTGTCATTGTTATACCATTTGGCAGATAGCCTATGTACTCAAAATATCCAGATTGATAAAATTGTTGCTGAAGATGAAAAATGTGTCTTTTTATGGGAAAAAACAGACTTTTTAGCCAACCCAATAATTTTCAAATTGTATCAATATACCAGTATCTTGCTTGTATAGAATATGTGTACACAGCCTTTGCAAATTTGATCAGCTAGAATACAACTCAGAACCAAGCAAAAACAGCTCTAGAATAACCCAAAATAAATGCATATGTTTGTATACTAATACTCATTACACTTAATACATAAAAATGCACATTACCTCTCCCAATGCCTGTTCACTTTTATCCTCTGTCACCATTCTGAATGAATTAATCTAGTTTCTAAGAATGTAGATCAAAAACAATACTAGACAGAAGGAGTGAGACTGGTAAGAGGAGATTCCTTTTAGTAATAATAAATCGGTGAGAACAGCAATGTAAAAATAGGTAAAAACTAAAGATAGACCTAAGAAGTCAAAAAACATATTCTTTAAAGATTTTATTTTACGTTTTTTAGAGAGAGGGGAAGGAAGGGGAGAAGGGAGGGAGCATCAGTATTTGAGATACATCCATGTGCTGTCTCTTGAGTGCCCCCAACAGGGAACCTGGCCTGCAACCCTGGCATGTGCCCTGACTGGGGATCAAACTACCAATCTTTCAGTTTGCAGGCCTGCGCTCAATCCACTGAGCCACACCAGCTAGGGCAAAGTCCAAAAACATTTCTATAGGAAACCAGCATGTGATCATTTATGTTTTTATAATGGTAGTACTTAATGTTGTAATACCGGTTAAATGGCATTTGGTTATGCACTGTTTGGGGAGATGGGGAAGGTGCTTAAATATGTAATCCTTCAGCTATACAGATACCTAGCTTCCCAGAACCTTTCATTCCCAGCCAATTGACAGATAATTTTAAATGGTTCTGCTTTGCAACTGGAGTTATGAACTCAATTTTAATTATTAGAAACACAATGAGAATTTTTAAGAAGCAGTATTTTGAAAGAATACATGAATTATAAAATGAAAGGTAAAAATTTAAGTCACTGAACATTTGGTGGTAGTGTTTTATTTAATTAGATTTTACATTTTTTCTTTATTGTGATAAAACTTAGGGTGCCATATGGTTGTATTTTTTCTGTAATCATTTTATGATTACATAAAATATTGTAATTCAAATATGTAATGTTTGTCTGCCCTTGGTTCTCCCCCACCCCCTTTTCTTTAGAAAACAGATAAATACAGCAGCTACCCATTATACCATACAATTTATGAGACGTTTGAATTGGTAGAAAATTTTTATGACCCCACATTTAAAAAACAGCTTTCTGTGGCTCAATTACGAGGGGCACTGGTTTACGAGCTTGCAGACTCTCAAATCATTCCTTTCAATATTCAAGACTATGCAAAAGCTTTGAAAAACTATGCGACAAGTATCTACAATTTATCCAAGAAACATGACCAACCATTGAAAGATCATGGAGTATCATTTGGTAAGAAATGAGTGAGCAGGTATTTTATAATCTTTAAGTTAGAGGTTTAACATATGTCCTCTCATTATCAATGCATACTATTTTATCCTAGAATTTATCCCTGCCTTACTTACTAGTGCTGGCTTCTGGAAAAAAAAAATTAACATCAACTGAACACTGTAATTTAATTTGGTATTTGTAGGATTAATCCATTTTGCTTAGTGCTACAAATGTTGGGTTTTCCCTTTATTTCTGCCTTTAAAATATTTTTGCTGTTATAAGAATCTATAAAAATGCAATACACTGTAACACAAATATTGGAAAGTAGAGAACATCACCAATTCTACTACATAATATTATAATTATGACTATGTATCTCTCTTAATGTTTGTCTACATGGCAGTGTTTTTTACATCATTTTCTACATAGCTTTCTTTGCACATGTTGGCCATTTTGTGGTTATTCTTCTACAAAACATGGATGAACTATTGTGTAGTGTACTCCCATTGAGCATTGGGTCTGGTTCCAATCCTGGCTCGAATATTTATTCACTGTGTGAACTTGGGAAAGTTACTTAACCCCTCTATGTGTCAGTTGTTTTATGAGTGAAATGGTAAAAAGAATAGAAGATGTTTCAAAGACTGCTGTGAAGATTCAGTTGATTGACACATAGGAACAATGGTGACTGACACTTAGTGCTCATAACTGTTACCTATTATTACTGTTTTGTTGCAACCTTTTTATTATTCTAAGAGTATATATTCTTAGTATATACCATAAATATCAAATACATACTGAATGTCTATTGTATGCCAAGTACTGTTTTATTTCCTGGAATATATAAGGATGTTTAAGACAGTCATTGTCCTCAGAGAATTTAAGGTCTCCTGTGGGAAGATGACAAAATGCAAGGGACAAGTTATTATAAAGCTACACACAAAGTACTAGAGGAGCACAAAGAAGTTAGTCATGATACTTGAATATTATTACATAAGAATTAGTAATCTTCAGAAAGTTACGAGCAGCAGGTACTTAGAAATAAAATGAAGCAAAGAATCAGAAAATTGTGTTTAGATTGATACGATAAGGAAAACGGAGAGAGAAAAAATGGACATAGCAGGGCCTGCAGCAAGATCAATATTCATAGTTCATGGCTCTCCAGCATCTAGTTCTCTTTCCAAATGCCCCGATTTCCTTTCGGTGAATTACAATTTTATCAATTTGTTTAAGTCAGGGTCTAGTTCAGAGAGAAACCACACAGTTACAGTGGAAGGACTTTTTATACAAGGTTAACTGACTTGCCAGCCTGTTTACCTGCTTAATGCCTTTCTCTCCTATTTCCAAACTCTCCATTTCTCTTGGTGACTCCCCATCAACATTAAACATTCTTATGTCTTTTTTATCTTAAAAACAGTTCCTCTCCTGATGTGCCCTAATTCCTTCATGATCAAAATTTTTCTTTTACTGCCAGGAAAAAAAGCGGTTCCTCAAATATTTTAACGAAGGGATGAAAGAGTGACAAATGGATGGATGCAAATCTACAAAATCCCCAAATCCCAGGGATACGTTCCAGTTCTTATCTATCTTGATTTCTATTCTTCATTTGAAATTTAAAATTCCTTCTGAGAGAAACATCAGTGTGTGGTTGCCTCTTACGTGCCCCCTACTGGGGACCTCACCTGTGACCCAGGCATGTGCCCTGACTGGGGATGGAACTGGTGACACTTTGGTTTGCAGGCCGGCACTCAATCCACTGAGCCACACCAGCCAGGGCTGTATGTCCTAAACTCTTGAAAGTTATTTTCTTGAGAACCAATTTAGCCATTTTGTATTTGATACATTACAATATTTTAAAACAATTTCCATGGTTCTGCAAGAAGGCTCAGTAGAAAAACGGTTTCAATATTATTCAGTCATATCAACCTGGAATGGGAGGGCAGAAAAGTGAACCCCTGAAATATGAAGCACTTGTGTTTGTTTACTCATTTCCCTTCTGCTTTTCTATTTTTGAAAGATTCATTATTTTCTGCTGTGAAAAACTTCTCAGACGCTGCTTCTGATTTTCATAGAAGACTTATAGAAGTTGATGTTAATAAGTAAGTTTTAATGCATACGTTTCAAAATTGAAGCCCTACTGTTTTAAAAAGCAATCTGGTTATACTAATAAGCACTGAACTCTAAGTCACTGCTACTCAAATTATGGTCTGCGAACTGGGAACATCAGCCTTATCCTTATTTAGTATTATTTTAAAATATGGATCCATGGTAAGAGTTATAATGCTCTGTTTCTTGTTCTCAAAGTCCTATTGCAGTGAGGATCATGAATGACCAATTGATGCTCCTGGAAAGAGCATTCATCGATCCCCTTGGCCTACCAGGAAGGAAGTTCTACAGGTAAGGAAGCAACAGGTATTCCTAAAGGACACCACAAACTTCGCTATGACCAAAACTCAAAGTCTGCTTTAAACAACTGTCATCAGATGAGTAGAAGGTAAATATGTATGCTGAGAGGAACATGAATAAGTTTATGCGTAACAGTATAATTTGTAATGTCAGAAAAATTAATTTCATATTGTTTATTGCTTTGCTGCAGATGTAAATTATAAATGACAGTTAAAAATAACTTTGTAACAAAGATCTCAAAGTCATAGATTCTCAAAGGGGATTTCACAGCTCATGTGGTTCAATTTTCTACATAAATCTTTTCTAAAGGATTTCAGATATAGACAAACCTCACTTTAATGAGCTTTACACACATTGCCTTTTTTACAAATTGAAGGCAAAACCCTCCACCAACAAAAAGATTGTGAAGCTCACTTTACGGCAAACCTTGCTTTACTGAGGTGGTCTGGAATTGAACCTGCAGGATCTCCAAGGTATGTCTGTATATAGTTATCCAGCCTCTGTTTGAATCTTCCAGTGATGGGAAGCTTACTACCTCTTGAAGTCCGTTCCACTTTAGGAGATCTATGTAATGCAAAAAGATTTCTTCATAAAAATCTATTTCCTATAATTTTTTCCCTTTGATTCCTTTTGCTGTCCAAAATCAAGAGAATAAATCTAGATCTATTTCCATTTAACATTTTATGTTTTTGAAGATGGCTCTCATGTTTCCCCTAAAGGAATAGCCTCCTTTTCTATCTAGACCTCCGTGTCATGGTTTTTGGCAGCATGCTTTTGGGTAGTCTCCAGTTTTTCAAGGTATCTCTTAAACTGTGGTTCCTTGGCAGACATTAGAAAAGTCCTATCATTTACAATCAGAACAATTTGTGTTCTAGTTCACTTACACATGTGTAATAAGTAGAACAAGTCACTTCTAGAGTGTTTTCATCTGAATTAAGATGGTGAAAACTGCTATTTTACAAGGCTGTTTATCATCAAGTCACTTGCATTAAAGATAGTTCCGTATGTTGCCTTTCTTATAAATATTAGGGATTGGCATTAACATTTAACTAATTATAAACACAGGACTTTCAAACCTTGCTCTGCCCTATACCAAGTATACATTGGGCAGATTATTTCTTTAAGCCTCAGGCTGCCCAGATGTAACTGGAGATTATAACTGCTTTCACCCCATAGCTTGTAGATTTAAGGTATGCAGAAGATTTAGCTTAGGGAGAGATGCACTCAGTAAATGGCTGCTAATTTTATAAAGTCATAAATAATATGCACATAAATATTTGATACTAGTGGAATAACCATTGGTTAAGTGTTTAGAATATATCATTTTAATCTTCTCTTGCCTGGTATTAGTCTATCTTTAGATATTTATTTTTTATTTATAAGCAAAAATCTCTTTGTCAATAAATTCAGATTCTGTAGAAGCGAATAGACTAAAAAGGTACAGTACTCCTTCAGAGTCCTCTTATAATTCACATCCAAACATTTCTGTTATTTTCTTCAGAGAAAATCAGTGTTAAGAATTTAGTATGAAATTTTAAACGCACTTAACCATGTATATACTGCCTATAAGAGACTCATTTCAGAAGTAAGGACACCCATGGACTGAAATTGAGGGGATGGGAAAAGATATACTGTAGAAAACAGAGTACCTGCCCTTACATGAGACAAGGCAGACTTAAGCCAAAAATAAGAGACAAAGAAGGGCATTATATAATGATAAAAGAATCAATACACTGAGAAGATATAACAACCATAAATACATGTGCACTCAATATAGGAACATCTAAATATATAAATCAGATATTAACAGACCTAAATGGAGAAATAGACAGCATTACTATAATACTGGGAGACTTCAAGACCACAGTTACACGAATGGGTAGATCATCTAGACAAACTCAGTAGGAAAACATTAGCCTTAAATGATACAATAGGCCAGATGGACTTAAAATATAGATGTAAAACATTTTATCCAAAAGCAACAGAAAACGCATTTTTCTCAAGTGCACATAAAACATTCTCAAGGACAGCTCATGTATAAGGCCACAAAACAAGTTTAACAGATTTAAGAAGACTGAAATCATACCAAGCAAATTTCCCAACCAGGATAGCATCAAACTAAAAATCAATTACAAGAGAAAACTGGAAAATTCACAAATATGTGGAGATTAAAAAACATGCTACTGAACTAATAGGTCAATGTAGAAATCAAAAGACAAATAAAAATACACTTTGAGACAAATTCAAAGCATATCAGTCTTCTCAAACACTTTCACAATGTAGAAAATGAGGAAGAAATTTCAAACTCATTTACAAGTAGTCTAGCATTACCCTGACACCAAAACCAGATAAGGACACCAGAAGAAAACAAAATTACAGGACCATATTCTAATAAACATAGGCACAAAAATCCTCATCAAAATATTAGCAGGTTATAATCATGATCCAGTGGGATTTATTCCAGGGATGCAGGGATAGTTCACCATATGCAAATCTATGTGCAGACCATATCAACAAAATGAAGGATAAAAATATCTCAATGGATGCAGAAAAAGCATTTGACAAAATTCAACATCCATTTATCATTAAAAAAAAAAACTCTCAACAAAGTGAGTATAGAAGAAACATACCTCAACATAATAAAGGCCATATATGACAAGCCTGCTACCATGATACTGAATGGTGAAAAGCTGAAAGCTTTTCAGGAATAAGACAAGGATGGCCAGTCTAACCACTTTTGTTCAACATACAATAGAAAACTCTAAAGACTCTACCAAAACCTGTTAGAACCAATAAATAAATTCAGTAACATTTGCAGGGTAAAAAAAATCAATATACACAAACTATTGCGTTTTTGTATATTAACAATAAACTATCAGAGAGATAAATGAGGAAAACAACTCTGTTTATAATTGCAGTAAATAGAATAAAATGCCAGGAATAAATTTAACAGAGGAAGTAAAAGACCTGAACAGTGAAAGCTGTAAAACATTGTTGAAAGGAACATTGTTGAAGATGACAAAAAGAAACAAAAAGATAGTTCATGCTCATGGACTAGAAGAATTAACACTGTTAAAACATCCACATTACCTAAAGCAATTTATAAAATCAATGAAATCTTTATCAAAATCTCAATGGCACTTTTCGGAGAGATAAAACAAAAAATGCCAAACCTGTATGGAACCACAAAAGATCCTGAATAGCTAAAGCAATCCTGAGAAAAAAAGAACAAAGCCAGATGTGTCGTTCCGATAGCAAACTATTATACAATGGTATAGCAATCAAAACAATATGGCACTGGCAGAAAACAGACAAAAAAATCAATGGAATGAAAATGAGAGCCAGAAATAAACCCACATGTATATGGAGAAATAATTTATGACAAAGGTACCAGAATATACAGTGGAGAAAGAGAAGTCTCCTCAATAATTGGTTTTGGAAAAACTGGATGACCACATGCAAAAGAATGAAACTAGAACACTATCCTCTTACGCCATACAGAAAAATTAACTCAAAATGGATTAAAGACCTGAATGTAAGGCCTGAAAACAAAATATACAGAAGAAATATAGGTGCTCCACTTCTGGACCTAAGTCTTCAATGTTTTTGTGGATTTGATTCCACTAACAAAGGAAACAAAAGCAAAACTCAACAAATGGGGCCATACCAAACTAAAAGGCTTCTGCACAGCAAAGGAAAGCATCAGCAAAACAAAAAGGCAACCAACCAAATGGGAGAAGATATTTCCTAATGATACTTTGATAAAGTGTCAATACCCAAAATATTTAGAGAACTTATAAAACTCAACAACTACAGAACAACCTGATCAGGAACATCACCCTGGCCAGGGGTTTACTTGGTTGGAGCATCGTCCTATACAACAAAAGGCTGCCAGTGGGGGCAAGTACAGTAGGCAACTGATCGATGCTTCTCGCTCTCTCCCCACACTCTCTTCCTCCTTTCACCCCTTCCTCTTTTCCTCTCTCTTTAAAATCAATAAAACATATCCTCAAGTTAGTATAAAAAAAAAGAAATGGTCAAAAGATCTAAATAGACATTTTTCCCAAGAAGATATGCAGATGGTCACCAGGCACAGAAAAGACGTTTAATATCACTAATTATTAGGAAAATGGTATCAAAACTAGAGTGACATGTTACCTCTTACCTCTGAAAGATAAATGACAAGTGTTAGAGAGGATGTGGGAAAAAAAGGGAAACTTGTATGCTATTGGCAGAACTGTAAGTTCGTAAAGCCACTAAGGAACAGAATGTGAAAGCATCTCAAAAAATTAAAAATATAACTACCCAGCAATTCCACTTCTAGGTATTTATGTGAAGCAAACAACACTAATTCAAACAGATTATATTACCCCTATGTAATTGCAGCACTATTTACAATAGCCAAGATATGGAAACAACCTGTGTCTGTCAGTGGATAAAGAAAATGTGATCTATATATGTATAGATACAGATAAAGATATAGATACACACAGTGGAATATTATCCAGACATAAAAAGAATAAAATCTTGCCATTTGCAACAACACGGATGGACACTGAGGGCCTATAAGCTAAATGAAATACATCAGAGACAATACCATATGATCTCACTTGTATGTGGAATTCAAAAACAACAAACAAGTTTATAGATGTAGAGAATGGACTGGTGGTTGTCAGAGGCAATGGGGTGGGGGGGGGTGTGAAATGGGTGAAGGTAGTCAAAAGTTACAAGCCCTCAGTTACAAAATAAGTCATGGGAATGTAATGTGTACAGCATGGTGACTGCAGTCAACGATACTGTATTGCCTATTTGAAAGTTGCTAAGACAGTCAATCTTAAAAGTCTTCATTACAAGAAAAAAATTTGTGTAACTCCATATGGTGACAGATGTTAACTAGACTCTGTGTGGTGATCATTAGATAATATACACAGATATTGAGTCATTATGATGTATACCTGGAACTAACAATGTTGTATTTCAATTATACCTCAATAATAAAAAAAGTAATTTTAAAATAGCAGTTCATATTGCTATTTTTATGTTTCTGTCTGCAGTGGCATGAAAATAATTTTCTTTCTGATTATAAAGATTAATTAAATATGTATTACATACTCCCACTTTTCCCAGTAACTCCTTTGAGAAATGTAACTAACTACTAATCCCAGATAGGTAGAATTTTTCATTTGGTTAAATAAAAATTCATTTTGTTTGTTTTCTTCATCTAACAACATAGATCAAATCAAAGCAAGCTTGTATATTTTTTTAAAATGTGAAACCAAAAACTTTCAGCATATGTACTGCATCAATGCCACTTTCAAGCTGTTATTTCACAAACTTCAAGAAATAATAGAGTATATTACCAGATTTATAGTGCAGTAAAATTCTTCTATCACTTAGGACAGATAAATATTGGATTAAAAGTCGAGTAATCCAATGTGTACACGTATGTATCCTACAGGCATATATATATGTATTGTGTGTGCGTGTGTGTGTGTATCATAAAATCAGTGTTGAGATTAGTGGTAACTGAACCAGAAAAATTTATAAATATTTTAAATAAAATGTTTTATTGTGGAATATATTTAAACCATTCATCTTAAAATTCAGAAGCATAAATGTTATAGAATAAAAAGCATGCTTGAAATTAATTTCTGCAAACTTATCTGAATTGTGCATCATACATTGAAACTATCATAACAATCCACATAAGTAATATTTCCTTCACTCTCCTTCATTGAGCACATTTTACACATTTTAATACTCCTTTTATTGCTTTTTCTCTAAGGAAATTTCCATACATTAATTGCTCTACAAAATAAGGGTGTGTCCCAAAGGTGTCTATTTCACAATGCCCAGAACATGAACATGTTTGGTAACAGCAAAGAGGAATTAAGGTAGCAGATAGAATTCAGGTTGCTAATCAGGTGATCTTATGCTAGGAAAGTTTACTTGGATTATCAGGGTAGGCACCATCATGTAACCACAAGAGTCCTTAAAAGTTGGCGAGGAAGAACAGCAGGTTAGATGATGCCATGTGAAGAGGACTCACTCTGACCTGCTGTTGCTGGTCTTGCAGATGGGAGATTGCAGAAGGCCTGTAGAAGCTAGGAAACTATAAGGAAGTGGATTCTCCTCTAAAACTTCAACAAAATGTGGCCCCACTGATACTTGATTCCAGCCCAGTGAGAGCCAGTCAGTTCCAGAACTATAGGACAATAAAATTGTGTTAAGCCCCTACATTTGTGGTAAATTGTTACAAGAATAGAAGACTAACAAACTCTGTAAAGTATTAAATAAAGCATACTTTTTCTTGTAAACAAAAGTGAAGATATGTATAAAGAAGTCTTTAAAATCTGCAAAGCATTTTATGAAAATACATGAACATTTTCATTATGTCCTGAGGGGAAAGTTAGAGGAAAAAAAAGATTCTAGTGTAGACTGTATGCTACAGTCTGCTATAGTTCTTGATCTCTCGAATTTCAGAAATGTTCGTTGTGGAGGTGATATATTTTCATGATACAGTTGAAACCTTGAGAACTAGACCAGAGTTTGAATTGTATGGGGCCAGGATAGTTTTGGGGGTCTATCACTCATGAAAGGGTATTTGAATTGGTTAAACATTGTCCATTGTCAGATTATTTCTTTTCACTAACTTCCTGCTTTATTAACATTTATTTATGTGTAGTAGGTATACGATATTATATATCAGGTGTACACTGTGTTGTCACTGTGGATATCCAGGCAGTTAGACAACTTATGTACACAACTTAAAAGAGCTTGGCAACATGATTCATGAGACATGTCTTAGCAAATGCAAATTGTGAGTCCCTTTCTTTGCTTAAAATTATACTGTTACATAAGTATCTGAAATCGATTATATATGTCTTCATTTTGGAGTAACAAAAGTGAATGCCAAGAGACAATACTTAATAAGATGTACTCTAACAAAAGGGAACGAGTTTAAACAAAGACATATAAGATATATGTGTACTTTTAGCTCAACCTGTCTTGTTTTTTCTCCCCAATAGGCACATCATCTTTGCTCCAAGTAGGCACAACAAATATGCTGGAGAATCATTTCCCGGGATCTATGATGCTATGTTTGATATTGAAAATAAGGCAGACCCACGTTCGGCCTGGAGAGAAGTAAAGAAACACATTTCTATTGCAGCCTTTGCAATTCAGGCAGCAGCAGGGACACTGACAGAAGTGGTGTAGTAAGGTCTCAGCCAAGTGGAGCTGTTCATTAAAAGTCTGGTATTCTGAGGATAAAAATCCATCTTCATGTTTTGATTTTAGAGTTCCACCTTGTTCATCTGAAAAGTTTTTTTGGCTCTTTAAAAAATGCGTAACTTTATCACCAAAGTGTCAATCTAATAAAATAAAACAAAAAACTCCAGTCATATGTCAGGTTAACTGAAAATTCCTTAAAGTGATGTATGGCAAGGAAATTGCTCTCAGACATTGCTGGAAGAAATGTAAAATGGTATAACCACTTTGGAAAACAGTTTGGCAGTTTCTTATACAGTTAAACATATACTTACTCTATGACTTCAAAATTCCACTTTTAAGTATTTGCTAAAGCACAGGTGGCAAATACAAGGTCCGAGGGCCGAATCCAGCCCTCCACCCTGTTTTATCCAGCCTGGCACCTTGTTTCCACCCAGTGGCAGCACCAAGCTCTCGCTTAACTGTTAAGGAGTAGTTACATTGATACAGTCCTAGAATTACATTCGGCCCTTTGAAGGCAACCACAAGACTGATGTAGCCCCCAGTGAAAATGAGTTTGACACCCCTGTAAGAGAAGCAAAACATGATTACAAAAAGACTCTTGTATGTATGTTCCTAGTACCTTAAACTGAACAAATTCAAAGGATGAATGGGTAAAATGTGGTATATCCACAATGCAATACTACTTATCAATACAAATTAAATAACTGCCAATACATGTAACATTTTTGGCAGATGTTGTTGAGGAAGAGAAGCCAGACACAAAAGAATACCTAGCATATCATTCTATTTATAAGAAGAGGCAAAACTAATCTATGGTGTTAAAAATCATTGAGTCAGTGATTGCCTGGAGCAAGGGGCAGGGGGGAAATTGGCTGCAAAGAAGCATAAGGACACTTTCTGGGATGATGGGACTTTTCTGTATTGTGTGATGTGAGTGGTGGTTACACAACTATATACATTTGTCAAACCTTGTCAAACTAGAAATTTAAAATGTATGAAAATCAGACCTCAATAAATGTGATTATGTCCCTATCACCTCAAAAAAGAGAAAAGAAGTCTGGCAGGGAAGCCAGTAATAGTACACCTCTTTTGAAATCACCATGAAGTACAAATCATAAGGAAAAATGAACACACATACGTTTAATAACTTTACCTCTAGTAAATAATTATAAGTGTGATAGGTAAAGAAAATAGTTGCCACAAACCTTCATAATCTGAATTCTAAAAATGTATTATCAGCATCTGTAAACTTTTATGCAGAGTCTCAGAATTATGGGTAAACTAACAAAAGCTTCAACCAACTTGGATGTTCAATAAGCCAGAGAATTAAAAATTTTAAAAGCCACTATAAGCAGGCACACTAAATAAAATAAGTGACCACACAAAGCTTGCAAGAAGAAACTACCCTGGCTTACTAACAACCCATTTTTTAAAAAATCCTCACCCAAGGGCATTTTTCCATTGCTTTTAGAGAGGGAGGAAGGGAGAGAGAAACATCAATGTGAGAACATCAGTTAGCTGCCTCCAGTACATGCCCAGACGAGGGATCAAACCCACAACCTATATATGTGTCCAGATGGGGAATCAAATCCTCAACCTTTTTGGTGTATAGGAGAATACTCGAACCAACTGAGCCACAATGGCCAGGGCACCAACAAAACCATAAAACTGGGAGTATTTAGTTTAGGGACAAACGTTTCCTATATATCTCAGTATTACCAGAAGGCATCTCACTAATTCTCCATGAAAAACATAAGTGGAGAATAAAACAATAATGTAACAAATAATGTGATTCTGCAAGAGCAGTTCTGAGAAGAAAGGTAAAAGTGATACATATTAAGAACTTAGATCTCAAAGAAGGAACTAGAAAAAAAGAATAACAACCTCAAAGTTAGCAGAAGGAAGGAAATAATAAAGATCAGAGTGGAAATGAATGCAATAGAGGTCAGAGAAAAATTCCAAGAATCAATGAAGCTGAAAGCCACTTCACTGAAAAGTTAAAAATGGTGAATCTTTAGTAAATCTAAGGAAAAAAGACTCAAAATTAGAAATGAAAACAAACAACCGGTACTACAGAAACTCATAGGACCATAAGGGACTACAGTATTATGAAAAACCATATGCCAACTATTAGATAACCTAGAAGAGATGAATTAATTTCTAGAAACACAACCTAGCGATACTGAATCCAAAAGAAATAGAGTATCTGAACAGACTACTAATGAGCAAAGCGATTGAATCAACAATCTACAACCCCCCAACACTGAAAACTCCAGGAGAGATAGCTTTGCTGGGAAAGTCTACCAAACACTCAAAAAAAGAGTTAAGACCCATCCTTCTCAAACTCTTTCAAAACTTTGAGGAAGTGGGAATACTTTCATACTTATTCTTTGAGGGCAGCACCATCCTGATACCAAAGCCAGATAAGGATACTAAGAAAACCATAAATCAATATTCCTGATGAATAGGTAGAAAAATTCTCAACAAAGTATTAGCAAATTGAATTCATGAATGAATAAAAAGGGTCACACAGCTCATACTGCTTGCAAATTTGCTGAGCTGAAGAAGATTGATTGTCGCTCTGGGAACAAGCTGGAAAATGGCCCAAAGTTTTTGAAACCTGGTGATGCTGCCATCGTCCATGTGGTTCCTGGCAGGCCCATGTGCGTTGAGAGCTTCTCCAACTATCCTCCTCTGGGCCGCTTTGCTGTTCGTGACATGAGACAGACAGTTGCTGTTGGTGTCATCAAAGCAGTGGACAAGAAGGCAGCTGGAGCTGGCAAAGTCACCAAGTCTGCCCAGAAAGCTCAGAAGGCTAAATAATATTATCCCCAAACCTGCCACTGCAGTCTTAATCAGTGGTGGAGGAATGGTCTCAGAACTGTTTGTCTCAATTGGCCACTTAAGTTTAATAGTAAAAGACTGGTTAATGATTAAATGCATTGTAAAACCTTCAGAAGGAAAGGAGATGGTGGACCGTTTAACGTGTGTGTGTGGCAGTTTTTAAGTTATTAGTTTTTAAAATCAGTACATTTTAATGAAAACAACTTGAACAAAACCTGTCACAGATTTTTGAGACCCATTAAAACAAAGTTTAATGAGAAACCTGTGTGTTCTTTTGGTCAACAGTAACTTTCTTTTATATTATTAAGGCTAAATGACTTAAGAATAGCCCATTACCTATTTCTCGTGTTATATTTGCTGATGATTCAGAATTAGATAAATCTGTTAGGGTTTTTTTTTCTGTGTGGGAACTTTTTTTTCCCTCCACTTTGTCCTAAGGGGAGGAATCTGTTTACACAGTAAAAGCTGTAGGAGGGTCTCTGGTGCAACACTGAATAGGTTAAGACAGATAAAGTAACTCTTTATGTGTAAGCTAGCTTGTAAAGACCAAATTCTGGTGTATTAAGTCCACGTGTTTCACACAAAAATTTTGTAGTTAACATCAATAGTGAGTAAATTTATGTCAAATTCTAGTTTCCATTTTTACTAAAATGTGAATTCACGTTTACAAATGATGAGCTAGTTTAAAGAACTTAAATTACGGCTTAAATAGTATTGAGCACTGTCCTGCTACAGTTAATTGTATCTAGATTCTAGGAAAAATAAATGATACTGAACGTTGGGGAAAAAAATGGGGGTTACACACCAAGACCAAATGGGATTTATCCCTGCAATGCAAAGATGGTTAACATATGCATATCAATAAGTGTAAAACATCACATCAATAAGATAAAATAAAAATCACATATCTCAACAGATGCAAAAGAATGCATTTGACAAAATATAACAGCCTTTTATGATGAAAACCCTCAGGAGAGTGCATAAAGAAGAAACATACCTCAACATCATAAGGACCCAAAATGACAAACCCACAGCTGACATAATACTCAAGGAAGAAAAAATCAAAAGCTTTTTCTCTAAGATACGAAACAGGACAAAGATGCCCATTCCCACTCCTCTTATTGAATACAGCATTGAAAGTGCTAGCTCCAGCAGTTAGGCAAGAGAGTGAAATAAAAGGCACACAAACTGGTAAGGAAGAAGAAAACTTGTCACCATTGTGGGTAAGATTTTGTACACAGACAATCCCAAAGGCTGAACCAAAAAACCCCCAAAAAACTGTTGGAAATAATCAATGATTTCCACAAAGTTACAGGATACAAAATTAACATACAGAAATCAATTACATTTCTACACAGTAAAGATGAAACATCTTAAAAAGAAATAAACCAATCCTACTCAAAATCACATCAAAAAACAATAAAATCCTTTACCCAAACAGAAAAACTGATCCTTTCTTCAAATAGAAAAAACAGTCAATCCTTCATCCAAATAGCAATAAGAATCCTGAAATTTGTATGGAACCACAAAAGTCCCCCAAAAGCCAAAGCAATCCTGAGGACAAAGAACAATGCTGGAGGTATCACACTTTCTGTACTCCAAAGATACAGCAATAAAAAACAATATGATATTAACAAGAAAAATAGACACAGACAAATGGAATAGGATAGAGTTCAGAATTAATCCCTGCTTATGTGGTCAACTAATATTTGACAAAGGAGCCAGGAGCATCCAATAGGGAAAGAACGGTCTTGGGGAAACTGTCCTGGGAAAACTGGATGAACACATGCAGAACAATGAAATTGGATCAATGAATCAAAGACTTAAACATAAGACCTGTTATTATAAAACTCCTAGAAGAAAATGAAGCGAAGAATTTCTTAACATGCGTATTGGCAATGAATTCTTAGGTATGACGCCAAAAGCAAAAAACAACATAAGCGAGAACCAACAAATGGAACTAAGTCAAAATTTAGAACTTTTGCACAGGAAAAAGAACAATTAAAATAAAAAGGCAACCTACAAATTGGAGAAAATTTTTTTGTAAACCATATATCCAATAAGGGGTTAATAACAAAATATATACAAAACTTATGCAACTCTAACAAAAATTAAAAAAGAAAACAAGCAGAAGAAATAAACATTTTTCCAAAGAAGATAGCCAAATGACCAACAGGTACATGAAAAAATACTCAATACTGCTAATAGGGAAATGGACATTTAAAACCATGATGAGACATCATCTCACACCTGTTAAAATGGCAATTATCAAAAATACAAAATACAAGTCCTGGTGAGGATCAGGAGAAGAGAGAATCATTATGCACTGTGGGTGGAATGTAAACTGGTGTGGTGCAGCCATATCAAACATGTGTTTGAAGCTGCCCTCAAAATTAAAGATAAAACAATAATATGATCCAGCAATTCCACTTCTGGGTGTTTACCTAAAGAAAATGAAGACACTACTGAAAATATACATGTGCACCTCTCTGTCCACTGTAACATTATAGAAACAACTTGAGAGTCCAACCATAGATGAATAAAGAAAATATAGGCTATATAATAGGCTATATAGGCTATATAGGCATATATAGGCTAATATAGGCTATATAGGCATATAATATATAATCAGGAGAAATGAGGACATTTGATATTTTCAACAGCATAAATGGACTTCGATCAGATTATGCTAAGTGAGGTAAGTCAGAGAGAGAGAGAGACAAGTGTTGCATGGTAACACATATGTAGAATTTTAAAAAACTAAACTTGTAGAACAGAGGAAAAAAATGGTGGTTACCAATGAATGGGGGTTGGTGGGCAAGGCAGGAGTTGTTTAAGGGTACAAATCTAGAATTACAGCCCTAGAAATACAATATAATGTATAGTACAGTGAATATACACACAAATACAGTATAATCAAACTTGCTAAGAGACTAGAACTTAATTATTCCAACTACCAAAAAGAAAGTATAATTATGTAATGTGATAAAGATGCTAAGATCACTACCATAGCAATCCCATTGCAATATACAAGTGTATCAAATTAACATGATGTACACCTTAAATTTACAGTTATATGTGATATATTACAAGAAAAAAGAAAAAAAAAACCACTACGGAGAGGAATGATAGCTGCTCTGAGTCCTTATCATATGGCATAATGCCTCCTGAAGTTCTCATTAAGTTTCAATCATACACAAATGCAGACAGAACAATGAACTCCCATGTAGCCGTAAGTCAGCTCAAAGAATCATCCCTCACAACAATCCATCCCACTTCTTTTTCCTCTAAGCATTTGTGATCAGTCTACATAGTGTTAAGCATTGTTCCCCTAGCATACCATTTGTTGGTCTACATAATAAGGATACTTAAGAAATTGCAAAGAAATTATTTTACTAGTCTGTATATTACCTGTTTTATTACTATAAAATTTAAAGCCATAAATTTCTATTATAATGCAATAATTTAAAAATATAAACTGCTTAATAAAAGTTGTCTAATTAAAAAACAGTAAACAAAAAGCATTTGAAATGTAATATATGTATAGCTTAATTCAGAGTATCTAAAAATTTATTCTAAAGCTGGAAAGCCAATACATGTGAAAAAGTTTACTGCCATTTTTTTAAATTATATTTTATTGGTCATGCTATTACAGTTAACCTGATTTTCCCCCTTTGCCCCTCCCAGCACCCCTCACTCCCTAAGGCAATCCTCCCCTCCGAGGGTCATGCATATAAATTCTTTGGATACTCTATTTCCTATCCTGTATTTTACATGTCCATGACTATTCCATAACTACCTATTTGTACTTTAAAAAAGTTTTATTATGCTATTACAGTTGTCCCATTTTATTCCCCTTTATTCTCCTCTGCCCTGCACCCTGCCCCCCTCTATCATTCCCTCACCTTAGCTCACAGGTGACAAACACAAGGCCAGTGGGCAGATCCTGACCCTCCACCTTCTTTTATCTGGCCTATCACCTTGTTTCTACCCGGCAGCAGCACTCAGCTCCTTGCCCCTAGTTAAGGAGTAGACATTTATATAGTCCTAAAATTGTATTTGGTCCTCTGAAGGCAACCTCAAGGCTGATGCAGCCCCCAGTGAAAATGAATTTGACTCCTGCCTTAGTTTTATGTCCATGGGTCACACATACAAGTTTTTTGGCTTCTACACGTCCTATATTACTTAACCTCCCCATCTATTTTGTACCTATCTATGCTTACTCCCGGTACCTTGTCCCTTATTCTCCCTCCTCCCTCTCCCAACTGATAATTCTCCATTTCTGTGATTTTGTTCCTGTTCCAGTTTTTTTTTTTTCCAGGATCAGTTGTTGATAGTTGTGTTTATCATCTTTTTTTCCTTAGATAAGTCCCTTTAATAAGGGCTTGGTAATGATGAATTCCTTCAACTTGACCTTGTATAGGAAGCACTTTATCTGCCCTTCCATTCTAAATGATAACTTTGTTGGAGAGAGTCATCTTGGATGTAGGTCCTTGCCTTTCATGTCTTGGAATACTTCTTTCCAGCCCTATTGCCTGTAAAGTTTCTTTGGAGAAATCAGCTGACAGGCTTATGGGAACTCCTTTATAGGTAACTGTCTCCTTTTCTCTTGCTGCTTTTAAAATTTTCTCCTCTTTAATCTTGGGTAATGTAATTATGTGCCTTGGTGTGTGCTTCCTTGAGTCCAACTTCTTTGGGACTCTGAGCTTCCTGGACTTCCTGGAAGTCTGTTTCCTTCCTTTCCAATTCCAAGTAGAACTGTTATGTACTTGTCTATTGTTACAGTCTTGTTTTAAAGTATACTTAGTCTGGTATAAGTATTGCTATCCCAGCCTTTTCATTTCCATTTCCATGAAATATCTTTTCCCATTCCTTTCAGTCTGTGGGTGACTTTCAACCTGAAGTCTCTCACAGGTAGCATACAGATGGGTCTGGTTTTCTTATCCATTCAGCCAACCACCTATGTCTTTTGACTGGAGCATTTAATCTATTTGCATTTGAAGTGATTGTTGAAGAGACCAGGAGTGACTGCCTCATGTATTTTTCCTGCTTGCAAAAATCCCCTTTGCCACCATAGGGATGTACCAAGTGAGAACGAATCGGGGGAGAGTGGAGTGGTACAGCGATTACTAGCTGTTGCCCATTTGTTAGAAAACTAACAAAGTTGGAAGAGTATTAACCTCTACACTTCTCCATGGCACCACATTTCCTGGTGGACGTGCAATGGCCATGCCCCTTCCCACAGTGGATGGTCTACAGAGTCTATAGAAGCCTGAAATCAAAATTCAGATGTTTGCTTAAGGGTGAGAGAAAGAATGCTTGGGGGGCTGAGCAAACTATTTTCTCAACAGGGCATTTCTCAGCTCCAGGCCTTTTGACATCCTAGTCTTTCTCCATGGACCTCTCCCCTATCTGGTTAACTCCTACCCATTCTTTTTTCAGGACTCTTGTTATCTATCCCTCTAGAAATCCACCCATGACACCTACCAAATATGCTACCAAACTCTTTACAGTTTTATTTTTAGCATAGTTTTCAATGACCTATTACATTCCTTGTTGAAAACTTTCTTAGAAGCAGAGGTCTCTGTTTGGTTAACTGAGTGCTGCTAGAAGCAAAGATGCCTCAGTAGCAATGAGTACACCTAACATCCGGATACTGGTTTCTAATACCATTTTCCAATAAAAAGGACCAGGGATCCTTGGAGAAGGGGCTGACTTCAGCCTACTGAAAAACCAGAAAGTAGTATGTATGTATGTATGTATGTATGTATGTATGAATAAATAAATAAGATAAAAAATAAAAGCAACACTTCCCCCCCAAAAAACAAAAACACACACGTCACAACAAAATGGGGTATAGCAAAGGAACACAGGAACCAAATGAAAAGCCATAATAAACAAAGCAGGAACAATCTGAGACAAAATAAAGTAATACTGAATTATGACTTAAAATGTAAAATACACTCCATATTGATATAAATGATTAAATAAAATGGGGAGGAGAAATCTCCTAAGCACAAACATTTTAAATAATACTCTGCTCTCAAGAGGTGAACTGTTAACTCCCCATTCTTTTATTTAACTCACCTGAGGTTTTTTCATCACCTCACCACCTTTTTTAAAGAGACACACACACAGACAGACATTGATCAACTGCCTCTTGTACGCACGGCAATCAAGGGAATCAAACCTGCAACCCAGGAATGTGCCCTGACCAGGGATCAAACCCACAACCTTTCTGTCTATGGGATGACATTCCAACCAACCCAGCCACAGCAGCCAAGGCCTCACTCCTTTTTAGTGTGAGCTGCACATACTGACTTCCTTCTAAGGAAGGATGGAAAGAGGAAAAAGCAACTATAGTTACAAAACTGGTAAATACTACCTTAGCCAAGTAATCAAAATAAGTTGATAGTATGTATCCTTGATACCATCAATGAGAGTAACACTTTAGTTTGCTTTCTTAAAATATGTAAGTTTAATTGTAAGAAAGCAACAGACAAATCCCATCTCAAGTGTCCGTCAAAATATGTGATGCTCTTCAAAACTGTTAGGGTTTTGAAGGCTGAGAAACTGAAAACCAAGAAGAGCTCAACATGACCAAATGAAATATGGTACCCTAGAATAGAAAAACGACAGGAGGTAAAAAACTAAGAAAATCTGAATGAAGTATGGATTTTATTTAACAGTATACCAATATTTGTTCATTAATTCTAACAAATGTATCGCACTAATGTTAAAATGTTAATAATAGGGAAAACTGGGTATGAAGTATATGGAAACTGCTCTATCTTTAGAGTTTTTCTTTAAATTTAAAAACTGTTCTAAAACAAAGTTAATTTAAAGGAGATTAAGCTGATAGAAGTAAAAAAATGCAAGCCTAATTAGACTTTCATGCTGCTCATGTTTTTCAAACTTTATTGTATGTCACAATAAAACACAAAATACTCTGCCCATTTTTGGCCCTTCTCCCAGGTTCTGATTCAACAGATCTCGTATTGGGGATAAAGAATTCGCATTTCTAACAAATTCTGAGATGCTGATACTGCTGGTCCAGAAATAATTTTGATAATCACTGACCTGGCCTAGAAGATAAAAGCAAAAAATTCAAATGACCCTTTGCCATCTGGCCCTATGTTTACAAGTCTTTCATCTTTCCTATGGAGGTACCTCTTATGCTGCAGACACTCTAAATTAATTTATATTAATGGCAAAAACAAAACATTTAATGCTATTTCATTATACATTTTATCTAACATGTAGATATGCATTCCTATCTATGAGTTACATACAAAATACACATCACTATCAAAAATGGCAGTTGGGTCTGCCAGTGTGGCTCTGTTGGTTGGAGTGTTGTCCTTGGAAACTGAAAGCCTGCAGGTTCGATTCCTGGTCAGAGCACATATCTAGGCTATGAGTTCGCTCTCTCTCTAAAAGGGAAAAAAAAATGTCTGGATTAAAAAAATTAGCAATGGAAACTGTTTTTTTTGTTGTTTTGTTTTGCTTTGTTTTTTTTAAACTGATAAGAACAGATACTACACTTGATCTTAGCCAAAAGGCCGAGAAGCGATGCTGCTTTGTTTTTTTTTAACCGATGATTCTGAAACTTACTTGGAGGCTGTGTAGATAAACTAGAGACTCTAAGAGTTGTCAAATAAAAAATGATGAGTTTTTAATCCAGCTATTATTATAACAAAACAATCCAGGCAAAAGAACTATGTATTTTATTTTATAGATTTAGCTTCTAAAAAAATATATGAAACTAAAAAATGTGTTCCTGGTGACCAGTGTTTTTCATGTCATATACCAATTTTTACGGAACTTATTAATTCAACTGATGGACATAAGCAGCACAGACTAGAGGAGCACACAACACAAAGCCAAGATGCCTGATTTTGAATTCTCTCTTCCACAATCCACTTGTTTTGACTTAGGCCAAGTTACTTACTAACCTATACCATAAATCAGTTTCCTCTCCTGTTACGTAAATAATACAACCTACCTCACAGGGATCAAGTTCATATCCATTGAAGTCCTTAGAATAGTAACTGGCCTATAACAAGTCCTGCATGTCTTGATATTTACAATAAACAACCAACACGGCAAGTACTGTATTAGAAAATGAGGATGAAATGACCAGAAACATAAAAGTTATATACAATCTGTGAGACACATTGACAAATTAATCATACAGTAAATAAAATATAAAGTATAGAACTGCAAACTGAAATAAGCATTATGAAGGAATGAATAAGGGTTTTAAAAAGCATTAACACACCTACCTAGTATCATTTTTGGAGGAGGAGTGGGAGGAGGTATGCCTATTCCAGGTTTAACCAGTACTTTTACATAAACTACCAGTCTTTAAAAAAGATAATTTAATAATCCTATCATTTAGAAATTATCATAGTCAACAATGTCAAGTTACATTATTTTGATACGATCTTTAAGCGACATAAGAATGTTTAAGGCTATATGTTTTATTTCACTTCAGTAGATATGAAAGGTGGCCTAGTAAACTGGAAAACTAAAAAATAATTAATTAGCATTTAATAAAAAGCATGCTGTTCTTGAAGAAATTCTTCACAACCAGGAACTATATGAAAACTTAACATCAAACAATAACTACACAGAGGAACAACTTTACAAGCCCAGTATTTTAGGGACTGTGCCACCCCAGGTGCTTACCCTTACAACATGACAAAGCAAGCCATGCCACAATTCCAGAGGAGTTTAAGTTGTATGATACTTTGACACTAAGAAAGCAATCAGGTTAAAAATCAACTTCCCAGCTACCCAACAAACCAATAATTAAATGAAAGTAAACACTTAATAGCAAAACCTAAATACAAGATGGACTTAGCTTGCATTTTAAAACTGAGGACAAGGAATGATATAAGCAAAAAAATCAATACAAGTACCACGTATGAGTGCTAAAGCAAAATAATTTTTAATGAAGCAAAAAAAAAAAGTTAATGTTCTAAGAGATAACTTGAAAATACCTGTTAAAAAAAAGGTTACAGAGTACATACCCAAATGCCCTAAAACTGACACCAGACCTCATTAATGAGCTTTTAAAAATTTTATTGTGTATGCATGAAAAACATTTTCATGTGGAGAATGACTGGTTTTGTTTAAAAGCAAGGGGTGGCAGAGTAATAATCCAAAGTCACTTAAAATACTGCGAGAACTTTTTAAGGTTCTCTTTAACCTTAGACAGCTGAAAAATTATCTAAAGAAAAACAACCAAAAAATATACATAATAAAAATTAAAATCTACAGCATATAATACCAGTTCTAATGAAATAGATTACTATAGTTCTTTGCTAATATATGGTCAGAACAAATGGCATTCTTTACCTAAAAACATTTGTGCATGATAGACTAATTTCAATTTATATTTTTAAAGGTTTATAAATTCCTGGCTTAAATTATGACCAAAACTAGGACAGGTCAAGAACTACTCTTTAATAGTGTTCCTCTAAAACCAGATGGTCAAAATTAGTTACTAGTATTGTATCAACACTAACCTCTTAGGGTTTTGTTAATGGTCTATGATTATGTAAGATTTTAACTTAAGAGAAAGATTAGGATATAAAGGACTCTGTACTTTTTTTGCAACTCTTCTGTAAACTTACCTAAAAAATAAGAGGTTGAAAAGAAATAAAAGCTCAACTTCTTAGGATCTTACTTACTTTATACTAGCAAATGTGATACACAAGAAAACTAATGTTTCCCATGGTTAGTTTAGCTGTCAGATTAGTTACTAAGTATCTATAATAAACCTATCTTTGACTGTTTTGCTATGGTAATTACTCTGAATGCTGAGAACAAGTACCTTTCTAGAGAAACAACTTAATAAGGTTAACCGTTTTTAAATTTTTGACAGACTGATAAAAGTAAAATATATTTTACCTAATTATAAGTGTCTCTTTATGTATGAGTTAAAAGAATTACTTAGAGTTTTATTTGAGCAACAAATTCAGAGGTTCATGGGAATAAGAAACAGAGAAGGATCACAGATACAACAAAACTAAATACATTAAGTTGTGTCCAAAAACAGTAAAAAAAGTCAGAGCTTTATAACTAACTCTTAGGTGTATAATCCACTTGCTCTAAATAATAGTTAAATCGTACATACGATATTAAGGTTCTATTTGGGGGAAAATAGCCTCAAAGAAGGAAACATTAAAAAAGGGTGTATTAATCATTACCTCAAATCAAAACAAGTAGCAACCTCTCCCTAAGCCATAAAGATTGTATGTGTCCTAATGAACCCAGGCTCCTAAATTATAAAACATAAATTTAAAAGCTTTAAATATAATTCACTATAAACTTACACACTCTATTTGGTTCCAATTTTTACTGCCAAAATTTCTTGCCATGGTATTTTTTCATGAAAGCCTGGTTGCCAGATTTTTTACATCTTTATTTGTAACAGAGCTAATAAACCATTTAATCACTACATAACTACACCTAACAGTTATTTGCTAAGGGCAGTTTAGTAAGATACACCAGTTCTTTAACTAAAATTGTACTTCTGCAAATTTTCCTTTATAAGAATTCCATTAATCCCAAGAAAAGAAAAACACTCAAGGGGCTTAGGAAATAATCATTTTAATCTATGTAAGCATAATTCATGCTCAAATTTATTAAATTCTGCCAGTTTTTGCCTTCATAACATTTTTCATTGTCTTCATGAGGTCTGCACTACCTCAAAAAGTAACCTATCATTTAATGGTTTCAATTAGCATAAAAAAATCTAATTCTGTGATACCTGTTTAATACAGTACGATATATAATCAATATTGTATCACCTAGAATTGCCAAACTGTTCATGAAAGCCTAAAAAAACTGTAAAACAATTAAGCTATCTTATTTAACATGTAATAGATAATTGTCATAAAGCAAAGCTTAAATATTTAGCTTTCTGGAACTAATGTATTTCCATAAGCCTTTTAATCTATAATTTTACAGATACAGTTTACCAAGAGAAACCAGATATAGATTTAGTTTCTCTTTATATTTAAATAAAAAATTTAAGAGGGTGTAAGCTGTAATTCAGATACAATTTAGCCATAACACCATACCAAGACCTTGTAAATAATTAGAGAAGAGACATTTAACATTATTGCTTAGTCTTACAAAATGGTGAATTTTAACCAAATTGATACCTCTACACTTTTATTTATAATGTTTCCTATACTCTTAAATGGTACTGCTTGGCAAGTAATACAGGTATTGATAACATTTTTTTCAATTAGTTGCAAATTCTGATTTGTTAATCAATGCATATATTCCTGTTTAACTACTTATTACACTACTTCAGAATTAATCCTTTTATGGAAAGTAACCATCCCAAGTGGAAAAAACATTGCAGAGCTTTATCCTTCAAGATCTTCAAGTATTATAGGAACAAAAACGCATGAAAAAAACTATTTAAAAATTTGACATTTCATCTTGTTTTACTAATTATGAAATAATAGAGGTGTGAACATGTTATTTTACATTTTGCTGCTTAACATAATATTTACTAAGAACTACTCTATTTATGAGCTATTTTCTAGTTTCTTCAAGTATGGGACACAACTACAGTTCTATTAGTGAGGAGAAATGGATAATCAATATTAGGTAACTCAAAAGAAAAATGGGAAGCACAAGATAAACTGACTTTGGCCTTTAAGAACCTACACTGTTGACCCTGAAATGCCAGATTCAACAGCAGCAAAACCAAAGATTAAACCAAAGATTACAGCAGCAAGCCATCACTTCACCACATATTAAGAATTCTGAAAGAGGCAGTAACGGGTTATTCCCTCTCAGTTCATTCTGTTTTATCTTCTTTTTGTTTTTCCTGTTTTTTTGTTGGAGGCAGTTCAAGGCTTGCCCATTGCATAGGTTCAGCTTTTCTCATGGTGATCTCAATCTTTGTCGCAGTCATACTTACATAACTTCGCTTTACATCAATTACCTGCAACATCAGAGAGAACTGAAGTAAACCACAGGGGTGATTTAATTAGTCTTAGGGGAAAATACTGGTCTTATCTATGTTAATAATCAAAAATCTAAGACTCTACTGCTATTTTTTTTTAAAGATTTTATTTATTTACTTTTAGAAAGAGGTGGAAGGAGGGAGGAGAGAAACAGCAATGTATGAGAGATATATCAATTGGTTGCCTCTCACATGCCCCCAACTAGGGACTTGGCCAGCAATCCAGGCATGTGCCCTGACTCGGAATCAAACTGGTGACCTTTTGCTTTGTGGGCTGGTGCTCAATCCACTGAAGCACACCAGCCAGGGCTCTAATGTGATTTCTATACCTATATTCCAACTTTTTGGTTAGAATAACCAAGTTATAAACCTATCTTACATCAATTACTGAAGTACTACCTTTTATTATATGAATGGTATTTTAAATTATACGAAAAAATTCTGCAGGATCTATAATACTTACACCCCACAATTTTACGTTTTGATGAAATTCCTTTTCTCCTTCAAATACGATGTGCACATTTAACTGAAAAAGATATACAAAGTTGAGTGATCAAATCCAAAGTGAAGGTTTATGATATAAAATAATGATTATAAAAATAAGAATATATTGATAAAAATCATTTAAGCTATTTTAACAAAGTGCCAATATATTATTATTATTTTTTTTTTTTTAGAAAAACAGTGATGGAAAAAAAATAACAAAGTTTTACATTGAGAAAACTAAGTACCGTATTATTTGATAAACCTTCTAAGCTACCACAGTACCTCCAGAATGCTTCACAAATAACTCTGTATGTAGAAATTTCCATTTAAGATAGTTTCTGTGAAAGTAATTTCAAACCATTTTTTTCAAATGGGAAAGATTTTAAGATCTTACCTTAAAATCAGTTCAAGTAAGAAGAATATTACATCAATATAAACAAAAAAATGTAAAAAGACAGTTTTTACTCAGGGATCCTTAGTGTACTTACCAACGTACTGTTTGCAACTACCTGACTAAGTTCTGGACGTGAATTTTTAGCGTACACTGAGACGGTGACTTCACCCCCAGTTTGATGCCAGTCATGTCTACATGGAACAACTTTTTTCCCCTGTAACATAAGACAAAGTTTATAAATTTACAAACTGCCACATGACCTCTTATGAAGAAGAATCTGAGCCATCTAAATGAGAAAAAATTACCACGTGCCAACAGAGCCCTTAATTTTTATAAGGGCAAACTTCAAAAATTTAAATGTCACGATACAAAAAAAATTTGTAATTTTATGATTTGAGAACATGAGAATACAGTTATTCCTTCTATTTAATTCTTTTCTTTTAGGGCCACAGTATTAACATACATTACAAAGTAATTTAAGAACTCCTACAAGTATTTGACTTACATTCTACCAACTGGAATTTTGGGAAAAAATAATTGACTGCTCACACCTATTTGTTATTGAGTAATTATTTTCTCATAACAACATACAGAAAAAGAAAGAATTTGTGGAAGTAGTCTCTTGATTACTATAGAAATAATTATTGTCTACCAGTAATATATTGCCATATCAGCAACTATTTTTAAAAAGACAAACTATGATTTGTTCTATATATATGAAGGTAAATTCATCATATAATTCAGGAAACTGTGAGGCACTGTTGCTGTAAAAAGTAATATTTATATTTTGGTACCATTATACTATCTGAATTTAAATTACTTTTATCACTTACATTTTATTTTGTCCTTAGGCTACTGGCTTAGACATAATACTTGACAAATGCATGCATTAAAAAAAATAAAAATATTTCACTGAAGGGTATATTCTGAAAACTTTTCCATATTATAGAAAACAAATTTATTTTTTTCAAACTAAACCTTTCAACCTTTTGGACCTTGGAGAAAATACTGGGAGACATCACTTTTTGCTAATTAAACATTCTTAGTTTTGTGGTAGATGAATTATTTTGAGTGATATACAGCTTGGGGCAAAGGTAGGTTTACAGTTGTTATTATGGAAAACAATACAATATACATAACAACACAAGAATAAATCCTGTGTTTCATATACTCAAAACTGTAGAACTATTTTTGCCCCACACAGTATTTATAATCTCCAACCATATGTTATTAAAAAGCAAAAACTATAGAATACTCAAATGCAGAAGAAATGAATCCCTATAGCAACTTGAAAATTTACAATTACCTTGTAAGTTCAGACACGTGTACTGAAAAGGTTCATTACCTTGGGTTTAATTTGTGTGCCAAGGGAGCACACGAATCTGATTTAATATATTATAAAATACATTGGTAATAGCTACCAAACACTTATTTAGTGATAAATTGCTTGCCTTCTTACAACTTAATGGGATTTGGGGAAATATTTGCAGAACCCCAAGTCTTTTTAAAAAGCTGTCCAGGGAAGGAGGAAATGATGCTTTCTTTTTTTGTTGATAAAATTCCCTGTAGCAAGCAGAGGCATTCAAAACAATTCCAACGAGTCTGCCATCTTCCTCTCTGGCCACCAGATGAAGTGTTTGTGCATCTGTAAATAGTTGAATGAACTGCTAAGAGGCCAAGAGAGAATCAGAGATCTAAATGATTAATACTTCAAATGGGCAGAAAAGTGATTTCTGTTGCACAGAAAGTGGGAAAAAACCACAGAATTACAGAAAAACTGCTCTAATTTCTACAGGCCTAAGTATTTCATAAAAATCCATATACTTGTATCAATATACACAATGACTTTTTTTTTTTTTTTTTAAGATTTTAGAGAGAGGGGAAGGGAATGAGAAAGAGAGGGAGAGAAACATCAGTGTGTGGTTGCCCTTCGCACACCCCATGCACTGGGAACCAAGCCTGAAACCCAGGTATGTGCCCTGATTGGGAATCGAACCAGCCATCCTTTGGTTCACAGGCCAGTGCTCAATCCATTGAGCCATACCAGCCAGGGCACAATGACTATTTTGATCAAAGGGCTTGCTCTGGGAGCTTCACTGAGATTAATTATAGTTTTTAGGCCCATCAAAACTCTACTGTGAGGGAGAGACTTTTTTTTTTTTTTAATCTAAAGACAACATAATCTTAAATTTTTAAAACAACTCAGATGAAAACACATGAAAGTATAATTTTGAAAAAGTTACTTACAGCATCCTTTGCAGTCCACATGTGTTTTCCTGTTGTACAGCCCTCTTGGGCTAAGAATGTATTAAAGTCAGAAGTTTTTCTTCTACAACAGCTCCAGTATTTCATCCTTTAAATTATCACAGAAGAATTTCAGAAATAAAATCTCACAGCCAATCAAGTCCAGAAGTATCATAGTGACAAGTGTGATTTTTTTAAAAAAAATCAATAACCGCACTTTTAATATCTTACAAGTGTCTAAGTTACCTAACAGTTAAAATTATCAAAAGACTAATAATTTTAAAACCAGGATGCCATTTATTATAGCAATTTTGGATCTCCTGAATAAAGATGCTTAAAACCACAAAAATTCCGAATTAGTTTTTCACTGAAAGCTCACATTCTCATGTCCTCATGAAGCCACCAAAAGTGGTATGACCAAAAATTTTCTATCCTCACATTTTAATAACCCAAGTGTGAGAATATGCAAACAAACTAAAAAATAATGTCCACACAACTGTGAAGGTCAATCCTAGAGTAGGTGAAACCCACCATTATATACTCGAGAAAAATTTAACACTGGTAGACAAAAATTACAGTAGAACTTTGGGTTTGAATCCTGAAGATTACTGGAAACAGAACGGAAGATTTTAACACAGTATTGTGTTTCTATAAACTACAGGGTAATACAGAAGAGAGGCTCTCAACTGAGGGCTATAGGAAAGTATGGGTTTTCTTGGATGCCACATAATGCTGCTGTCCTTCCTGCCCCAATGTTAAAAACTGTAAATGTCCTGCAATGCACAGACAGTCCTTCACACAAAAAAACCTGTTCAGCCCAAACAGAGTATCGCACTGAAATCTAACAAAACAAGGAGAAACATGAGGTCTGAATCACAGTAACCACTTAACTGTAATACTGTTTCAGTTTCTCAAGTGTAAAAAGGCAAAACCCACATTTCTAGGTTATTGTGAAGACTACACGACAATCTAAATAAAATATCTAATTATGCTGCATGGCAAATAATATTTAAAAGCATATTAACTTTTCTAACCTCTACCAGACAGTTTGAATTAGTCATGTATAAGTTACCCTTCATGGAAAATAGGTACTCCAGAATGATATACACAGACTTCTTCTAGGCTCTGCAGACCCTGGTATGTCTAAAAGAAAAAATAAGAAAAAACATTACCTTCCTATGTCAGTGTCACATTTCACACATATTGGTAGTATTGGTGATCTCTATGAACTATGAAAATGCTCAAGAAATAACATTACCTAGAACAGTCATAAATTCACCCCAGGCCATTCCAATAAGAAATAAAAAATGGTTCCTTTTTGAATATGCTTAAGTTTCAGTTCCCTATGAAAAAGGCAAATAGAAAAGTAGGCAATAGGATGTATTAAGATGCTTTCAGACTTTTGGGTATGAGGTCACATCTAAGCATATTCAGGTATTTAAATTTACAGAACAATATTAAAACCAAGAGATTAGTAATCTCAACAGAAATATAGTTACAGTATGATTTATGTGCATAGTAAACTCTGTGTGGGCATTATGAATTAATATGGAAAATCTAATAAGCAATTCTGGAATTTCTAGAGTGATGAGTTCTTATCCCTACGAAGGGTAAAATGAGCTGCCGACCTATATATACATCCAGGATTTGTCTGGAAGATCCGGGCCCCATTGCTGCTGTAGGTGAAGGCTCTACAGATGAATTCACAAAAAGTTATATTAATAAAACATAGATGCAGCCAGTAGTATATTTTCTCTTTTTTGGTGTTTATTTCAACCACCTACAGTACAGAAAATAAAAATTCTGTGTATTTACTTTTTTTGTAAATCCAAAGTATTGTGTGTGTATCTCCTAAAATCTACCATAAGTACATGAAACTCAGTATGTTAGGTTCTGAATTTATCACTGTTGCCCCCCAAACTTCCTAATTGTCTTCCCACCTTATTTGATGACACCACATTTACTCAATCTCCCTGTATGTGCTCTTCAATTTCTCCTCCCCTCCGCCTATATCTTGTATATCACAAAACTGTCAATTTGACTTAAAAATATCCATCAGTTTAATTTGCTAACCTTCCTCATGATCACCAGCAGATTTCAGGCAATAAAACTATACTAACGGATTCTAATTCATGACCTCGAAGTAAGCAGATTTCTTAAATAGGACTCAGAAAACAATGGAAAAGATGGACAAACTGGATATTACTAAAGAGACTCTGTTTATCAAAAGCCATTATTAAAACAGTGAAAATGTATAGTGTCTCTAACAAAGAACTTCAGCCAAAAAATATATATACATATATATACATATACACATACATATATGTGTGTGTGTGTATACATATATATATAAAAATAAAGAATTCGAAATACCAGTAAGAAAAAGCAAACTTAAATGAGTAGGTAAAAGATTTTGGACATTTTACAAAAGACAACATCCAAATGACCAATAAAAATACAGAAAAGTATTCAATTTCATCATCTGGAAAGTTAAATTAAAACCACAGTGGGAACACTACACACCCACCAGAATGACTAAAATATAAAAGACGGATATGCCAAGTGCTACCCAGGTATAGAACAAATGAAATCAGCAATAAATTGCTGGCAGGAGTGTAAATACAACCACTTTGGAAAACTATGTGGAAGTATCTGTTAAAACTCAATACATACACACTCTATATAATCCAGCAATTCCATTTCTAGTCATATCTCTAATAGAAATGTATTCATCTATCATGCCCAAAAGTCACGCCCAAAAATGTGCAGGTAGCTATTAATCCAAAAAATTTAAAGGGCAATAAAAAGGGTAAATTGATCGTACATTCAAATGATGGCATATTTTAAAGCAATGAAAATGAACAATATATAGCTACGTGTAACAAAGATAACTCTAACAAACATTTTCTTCAGCAAGGGTAACTGCCCTATAAATCTATTTACATTAAGCTCAAAAATAGGCAAAACTAATCTACACTGATAGAAAAAAATGCGGTTACCTTTGGGAGAGGAAATAAAGAGAGGAGGCATAAGGAGGGCATCGCTTTGTGAAAATCCCTTGAGCTGTAACTTATATTTGTGTGTTTTTAAACATTATAGTTCAGTCAAAAAGATTAAAAGTTGTCTTTAATAGCCTCCATAAGCTAAAGTCTAATTTATTAAAAAAAGGTTTTACTTAATTTTAAAGAGAGGGGAAGGGAGGGAGAAAGAGGAAAAGAAACATCAATCTGTTGGGATCAGTTGGCTGCTTCTTGTATGCAGACCAAACCCACACCCTAGGTATGTGTCTTGTTGGGTATCGAACCAGAGACCAAACTGCTGACCTTTCGCTTTCTAGGAAGATGCCCAACCAACTGCGCCATACTGGTCATGACGGGCTAAAGTTTAACTTTTGAGCATTATAATAGGCTTTCAGGATCTGGCCCCTATTCACCTCTTTTAATCTCAACTTCACACTAGCAAATTCTGTACCATTATTAACTACTTGTTTTCTGTATGCTACTTGTATCATCTACCTCTGCTTGGGTTATCCTTTCCCTTTTTGTCCATTTACAGAATTGTCATATGTGTTTCAAAATTCACCTGGGATACTTTCTCTCTGTGGATCTTCCTCCACTAACCTATCACTTGCACTGTCTCCCCTACCCCAAGAATTAATCATTCTCTTTTATTTACTTCTACTTTTGTGAATACATTTACATTTCCATCCCTATGAGTAAGATGACCTCAAACTTAACATGAGGTTTGTAAACTACAAACCTATTCCCCTCAACCCTGTCTTCTCAGTTACTGTCACCAGTCACCTAGATGCTGGAGTCACAACCCTCTTCCTTCACCTCCAGTTCAATAGCAAGTACTGCTGATACTTCAAAATATCATTAATTCTACACATATTTGCTATGTGCCAGGTACTGTTCTAGACATTCAAAATACAGCAAAGAACAAAACAAAATCATTTCCTTATAAACCTTATATGAGGGAAGGGAGGGAAGAGAAAGTTAGATGGGATGGATAATTATTAAAATAAATATGCAAAAGTAGTAGTGTGTTATAAGATGCTAAGTGCTATGGAGAAAAAAGGCGAGAGTGGGTATCTTGCAGGATATGCAATTTTACAGAGAGTAGGTAGGAAAAAGCCTCATTGAGATATTTGATTACATCCCACATTTAACCACTTCTCAAAAACATGCCCTCCAATCTCACTCCCTGGTCTTCCACAATAGCATCTTAATTGGTTTTCCTTTTTCAAATTCTACTCCTGCCCCATTATATTTGCCACTTAGTAGCCAAAGACAAATTTTAAAACCCTCCCTTAAAACAGATGATAGCTTCCCATTATACTGAGAATAAAGCCCAAACACCTCATTGTTGCCTATAAGGACCTCCATAATCTTGCCTACCTCTCTTTTTGCAATACTTATTTACATACTTCTGACCAAACCCCACTGACTTTTTGCATAATTCTTTGAAGATAGAAGCTCTAAAGCCTCTACACATACTTCTCCCACGTCTACTCCAAGGGTTACGAAACTCATCCACTACATTCGGATTTTTGATTTAGGGTCATCACGAAAAGATTTCTCTGACATTCTGATTTAAAGCTTCACTCTATTTCCTTGTCTTCATAACTACCTGAATTCATTTAAATTATCTATTTGTTGTTTTTCTCCCCCAACTGTATCAGCTTCACAAGAATAAGTTTCTGCTTTATTTATACTATGTCCCTATCCCCTAAAACAATATCTCACACATAGTTAAGTTCTCAGTGAATGCTGACTACATTAGAATTATTTAAGCCCAGGATTCTATGACATATGTTGCTCTTCAGAGACAGTCTCTTATCCATGTTCATAAGCCCTAGCTCATAGCACAGTGTCCAACATGTAACAGGCACACAAGTATTTGTTGAACTGATTCACTAAATTGCACTCGCTTTTTTCAAAATTAAAATTTTACTTCTATGACTCAACATAGATTTTACAACATATACCTTTGAACACCCTCCGTTTTTACATGAAGTCCCAATTTTAATGTCATCACTGTCTTCATCTGAAACAAAAAAATCAAATGAGAAACATTAAAATACAACACTTTATTATAGTGCCACTCTTAAAAAGTAACCTTTTCCATAAAATAAGTATTTACAAAGTAATCTAAGTATAAAAAGCACTAACATTTTAAAAATAAATAATTTAAAATTAAAATCATTTTAATAAGTTTTCTTTGTGACCTTTCAGGTAATGTATTTAAAAAGCTAGTAAGTCAATTATTGTGATTAGATTTTACCAATATCCCTAAAATGGCATGGCACATTTCTATTCTATAATACAATTTTATATCCAGTATCTTAATCTTGTGAAAGAGAAATCAAGAAAGGGTAGTTTTTTTCCCATCGTTATCAGGAATAGGTCAGAGAACACAGAATATATTTTATCTCGTGTACAATGAAACATTTATAATTGTCACAGAAATTTAACTCACTGTTAAACGACATATCCATTCTGGTATTACTGGCATTTAAAGAACAGAAATAAGTTCTTTCCTACAATGTGCTACTTTTTCATTATTATATTCGGTCACATATACAGCTCTTATCTTTGTTAGATAAATGATTAATTGTACAAAAAAAATTACAACATAGAAAACAAAAATCTTACCTTTATTGTTTTCATTCCCCGATGACAGTTTAAGTTTATCAAGTGCTTGTTTAAGGGAAGCAGATACTTTTAATTCCAAATTTGTCATTGGTTCATCTGGGCTGGAGAATTTTGAAACTTTGTTACCATCATTGACATACCAAAATATTTCTTTGTACTAAAAATAAATATACTTAAGAGTCTATTTATGAAAAAAAAATGGTTTTGAATCAAGTTTTTCCTATTAAAAATATTAACATATCTAAAGTTTTTACAGACAAAGTTCTGATATTAAAATACTAAGTCTCAAATAATCACGCTATCACCAACATATTAAATTAATCAGTAAGGCTAATGGGAAGGAAATACGGTCTAGCAATCCAAGTTTGTCAAAATGAGTTAGCTTGAACGAAGGGACCTTGATGTACTTTGACAACCAATGCCTAAACAATGGATTGTTTATTAAATGCTGAGCATATAATAAACAAGCAATACATATCTGCTAAGTAAGTCCATATTCCTGGTAGAGATAATTAACTTTGTGTGACAGTGTTATATGCATCTATAATAAATGCAGATACAATTGTATCACAAGGCAATTTCAGTAGAGTTAAGAAAAACAGTAACAGCATCCACTAACATTTCATAATGCTACCAGTATGTACTGCATGATCTGTTTAAGGCCATTCAATAAATAAGAATATTAATACAATAAAAATAGAAATCCTGGGGGATTTCCAGCCAAGATGGAGACGTAAGTAGACACACTGCCTCCTCGCACAACCAAAAGGAGGACAACAATTTAAAAAACAAAACAAAACAAAACAAACAAAACAAACCCAACCAGAGTTTACAGAAAAATCGAACTGTTTGGATGTCTGACAACCAAGGAGTTAAAGAAGAAACATTCATCCAGACTGGTAGGAGGGGCGGAGACAGGCAGCTGGTCAAAGAGGACTCACAGCAAGGTGGCAGCTGGTGGACCTGGCCAGGAGCAGGCAGTCCCACATTCACATGCAGATAAACCAAGAGGAACAACTGGGGAGCGAGACAGACTGCACAACCCAGGGTTCCAGCGCAGGGAAATAAAGCATCAAATCTATGATTGAAAACACCAGTGGGGGTTGAGGTGTAATTGGGAGAAACTCCCAGCCTCACAGGAGAGTTCACTGGAGAGACCCACAGAGTCCTAGAACCTATACAAACCCACCCACCCGGGAATTAGCACCAGAAGGACCCATTTTGCTTGTGGGTAGTGGAGGAAATGACTGAAAACCCACAGAGAGCTGAGCAAGTGCCATTGTTCCCTCTAAGACCCCTCCCCCACATACAGTCTCACAACACACAGACGTGGGTTGCCCCACCTTGGTGAACACCTAAGGCTCCGCCCCTTACTATGTTGTAACAGGCACATCAAGGGGGAAAAAAAAAAGACCCAAATGAAAGAACAGATCAAAAGTCCAGAAAAAATACAACTAAGTGACAAAGAGATAGCCAACCTATCAGATACACAGTTCAAAGCACTGGTGATCAGCATGCTCACAGAATTGGTTGAACATGGTCGTAAATTAGATGAAAAAAATGAAGGTTATGCTAAGTGAGATAAAAGAAAATGTACAGGGAACCAACAGTGACAGGAAGGAAACTGGGACTCAACTCAACAGTGTGGACCAGAAGGAAGAAGGAAACATTCAACCAGAACAGAATGAAGAAACAAGAATTCAAAAAAATGAGGAGAGGCTTAGGAACCTCCAGGATATCTTTAAACGTTCTAACATCCAAATCATAGGGGTGATTCTCCTCCAGAAGGAGAACAGCAAGAAATGGAAAACTTAATTGAACAAATAATGAAAGAGAACTTCCCCAATCTGGTAAAGGAAATGCACTTCCAGGAAGTCCAGGAAACTCATAGAGTCACAAAGAAGTTGGACCCAAGGAAGCATATCCCAAAGCACATAATTACATTAGCCAAGATTAAAAGTAAAGAGAGAATCTTAGAAGCATCAAGAGGAGATAGTTACCTACAAAGGAGTTCCCATAAGACTGTCAGCTGATTTCTCCAAAGAAATCTTACAGGCAAGAAGGGGCTGGAAAGACGTATTCCAAGTCATGAAAGGCAAGGACCTACATCCAAGATTACTCTTGGATGAATGAATGGAACTTCCATTCATACAGAATGCAAGGGCAGATAAAGAGCTTCTCAGATAAGGTCAAGGTAAAGGAGTTCATCATCACCAAGCCCTTATATTATATGAAATATTAAAGGGATTTACCTAAGAAAAAGAAGATCAAAAATATGAACAGTAAAATGACAACAAACTCACTGTTATTAACAACCACACCTAAAACCAAGACAAAAACAAACCAAGCCAACAACTAGAACAGGAACAGAATCACAGAAATGGAGATCATATGGAGGGTTATCAGCAGGAGAGTGGGAGGGGGAGACAGGGGGGAAAGGTACATAGAATAAGTAGTATAAATGGTAGGTAAAAAATAGACAGGGGAGGTTAAGAATAGTATAGGAAATGTAGAAGCCCAAGAACTTATAAGTATGACCCATGGACACGAACTAAAGGTGGGGGAAGTGGGTGGGAGGGGGTGTGCAGGGCAGAGAGGAATAAAGGGGGGGGGGGAATGAGACAACTATAATAGCATAATCAATAAAATATATTAAAAAATAGAAATCCTAGGTTATTCATTCTACATCATCAAGGAAATAAAACCTCTGATACAGGAGGCCATTAACAAAGGACACAAAAAACCTATATCCTCAAAATCCCTACAATACCACCAAATGAATTCAGGACAAAATATTTAATTTCTCTCACTTGCTCTTAAGTAAAATTAGTAGCAGTCCATTGTTTAATGAAAATAATACCTCATATCACCAATTATCGTATTAGAACTATACTGTAATACTCAGGAAGGAGTCATGTCAGAATTCCTGTCTTTTTCTGATAATTATTTTTTGCCTGGCAAATCAACAGCCAAGGAGTTTGATAAAATCTCTCATGATTATGAGTAATTTTTAACATGGAATAAAATCATTGTAAGTGGTTTGTTTAAATAAACAAACATCAAAACATCTCAGGATTCTTATCTTGGTCTAGAATTATTCAATATGCTGTAAATTAAGTAAGACTGATAAAGAAAAAAGTCTGCAAAACTGTTAAGTCCACAGTATGAATAAAATATCTATAGGAGCCTTATTTGAGGCCAAAACACTATTTTCTGGTTCCTGTATTTTGGTTCTAAAACAATTCCACACTCATATGCATCATGAAGACCTGATATAGCAGTGATACCCAATATGTATGATGTGTGGGAATGTCAAATTAAGAGTCTAGATGATCAAAATGTGAGTATGAAGAATCTGTATAATTCTACTGCAAATTGAACAAAAGGTATTTTAAAAGTATTTTAACAGATATGCTATCTAAATTAAATACATTAAAAGCTTGTCAGTAATAATGAGACTAATAGTCTTCAGCATCAGAAAATAAAAGATGAATCACAAAGCTTGTTCTAAGCGGCAATATATGGTACGTAAGAAAGAGAATTTAGCTCAGTACAAGGGAAAATTATGTACTGATTTAGTAACAATATAACAGACCATTTGGAAATAAAAGGAAATTCTTTTTTTACTAGATTTGAAAAGGAACTAATTATTCTGCCATCAAGAATACCCTAAAAAATACTCAAGAAACAGCAGAAGAACAAAAACAAAGACCTCTAAGTTTTTTCAACCCACAATGATTCCCTGACAAGGACAATCACATTACAGAATTTCACTATGCCACAGTGAAAGACAAAAGCCAAGGCACAGGACTGATGTGTGGTTCCCCAACCCTTTGACAATTATGATGGCACAGTGAGCAAATCTGCAATGCAGTTTACTGTGTACATGGTCTCAAGTTGAGGGAGAATAAAAATAAAAGATGTACTTAAAGGAAAATCAAATAGTAAAAAAGTCAGTGACCTGAATAATTGTTACAAACAGAATTATGCAACATCATGAAATACCAGGAACAAATGCTATTATTCAAGTGTGCCAAAAATATGCTATCTGTAAAAAGTGTACCTTGGCCTCTTTATTGCTTCTACTGGTTTAGGGGCTTGAATGATGTGCTCCTGAAATTTGGGTTTCAACTCAGATAGTTCTTTCTTCTCAGTAGTCTTGACTTCAGGTTTAACTGGCTCAGGTGGCTTTTCACTATTATGTTTTCCTTTTGTACAGCCCTGTTAGTGAAAGGTATTAAGAGTTATCCTCTCATCTATTTCACATGCCATGATAGAAATACTATTTTTGATGCTTTATTAATAAATCCTATTGTTTTCTTCATTTTTCTCTCACAGACTGTTGGGAACCACCCTGCCTGGTTTCAGAAGCTGTAACCCACTATGGCTAAGGCTGACTGAGTGACCTTCAGACCATAAGTCACTAAGGAGATAAAGCTTATCTCCCTGGCAGGAGCACCACTTCTGCTCCTTTTACTTCATCCATAACTGGCCCCCAATGCTTGATCCGTTAACCAACAAGGGGTCAGATTCCCCAAGGGGGAACAACCTAAGACAGGCACAATCACAGGGAGGCCTCTAAGAAGGACTTGGGGGGCTACAGCAAAAGGGGGTGATGGACCCTTACCCCTTGGCTTTGAAATAGCCTGAGTCCTCATTCTGTCTTTGTGAAGTCTCCTAATCTCTTGGCTACCATACTTCCGCTGCCTGACTTAAGCCTAAAACAATACCTTAAGCCTGAAACAATGCTGATGGTGGGTGCAGCCCTGTGCTGGAAAGGGCAGGTTCCCTGGGGCAACCTGAGAAAGAATATCTGTGAAACCTGTCTTGTTTAGAATGCTCTAAATTAAAAAAGGGTCCAAGAAAGAAGTGAGTTTGTTCCTCAAAGTTTTATAGCTCTTTTAGCTATCTGACCCTGACTCAAAATAGGTCCTCAGAGTTCTTTGTACGTTACCCATTGTTTGATCCTTACTGCCTGACAATGATTAATGAGCTTGTATCCCTATGCAAAATAAACCCAATAAAAGCCCATTGAGGAAAAGGCCCTTGGCCCTCCTCCTTTGAGAGATTGGCCACCTTTCCTCCCCAAGCAGATCATGTCTTGGTAGACGTATTCTCATCCTTGGTGGCTGGGGGGAACCTGCAGGTGGAGCCCCCCCCCCGCCCCACCAATGGACTTATTTTAAAAACTAATAAGGAGACTCCCAACTTGCTGTATTTTTAAAGATTTTATTTATTTATTTTTAGAGAAGGGAGGGAGAAAGAAAGGAAAAAAACATCAATGTGTGATACATTGGTAGGCTGCCTCTCACACACCCTCAACCTGGCCTACAACCCAGTTATGTGCCCTGACTGGGGATCAAACCGGCAGGCAACCTTTCAGTTCACAGGCTGGCACTCGGTCCACTGAGCCACACCAGTCAGGGGATATTTGTTATATTTTTAAATGAGTTATTATGTCTGAATAATGTTTTGTTTTTTTTTTTAAAGCTTCTGAATAAAACTTCATAAATATTTACTGAAGTCCTCTCTATTAAATGTACAGCACAAACTTCTTGTTTATAGGAAAACAAATTCTAGAAAACAAAGAGAATGCTACAAATTACAAAATAGGGCCTCAATCTGATCCATAGTTCCACACTACCTAGTTATATGACCTTAAGCAAGTTAATTAATCTTTTTAAACCTCAGTTTTCAGTAAATGGAGATAATGGCACTTAAGATATTAAGAGGATTAAATAAGATAGACTACTTGGCATATCTGGCAGATGGCAAACAGTAAGTATCTTATCCATATTCTGCTGGTCATACATACATTTTAACATCTCTGAAATCATAAGATCAATGACACATCACTCAATTAGCAGCTTAATTTTCTTTCTTAAAAGTATACAAAATAATTGTATATTTCAATGGTATCTTAGATTCGGTAAAAATATATTGTTCCTAACTAAAAATGCATTAACTTTTTGCCTATCACCTTCCATCTTCTAGATGTTCTTTTAGAACTGCTAACATCAAGAACAAACCAAAGTTGGCAACATGAAATTTTAATCTCTAAAATAGATAAATTCCTATTTTAAAGACTGTAGGAGGGAGATGAGCTCCATTTTAAAAGTATGATCTGCAAATTAAGAGGGACTAGTCTAAAATCAGACTCCTCAAATTTGGAGCTTCCCAGAATATGTACTTTTAGGAGATAATCTAGAAAATAATTAATACTTACCACGATGCTTAAAAAATCAGAAAAATCAGTTGTTCTTCTCTTACAGCAAGACCAACCCTATGAAACATAAAAGAGGAAAAATATTGAAAATTGTATTTGCATGAAAACCACAACCCACTGAAATACTCTACTTGCACTTATCTTCTTGAATCTGGAAGTGACTTGCATATATATGTTTCTACAGTTTTGAAATGGTGTAAAATGATTCATCTAACCAAATGAAATATTTTTAGTCCTTGGTTTTAAAAAAACTAACAATGTTAGAAGTGATATGTGTTATGATCTATTATGAAAAGAAACACCTTTTAAAAAAGGGAAAACAAAAACCCCATCTGTTTTTAAAAATAGTACTTGATTGCCCTGACTCAGCTGGTTAGAGTGCCATCCCTTTGAACCAAAAGGTCATGGGTTCGATGCCAGTCAGGGCACACACTGAGGGTGCAAGTTCAATCCCCAGTCAGGGCACACATGGGGGCAACCAATTCGTGTCTCTGTGTCTCTCTCTATAATCAATTAAACATATCCTTAGGTGAGGATGTTTTAAAAAAGCACTTAATTTTTGAAAGTCAGCGATAATAATTATAATAACTTAGTTTCTAAATACTGTAGCTGTTCCTCAACAAAGGTTCTAACTATTCTTAGAACATAGATTAATTAATGTAGCAGCCTTAGCATTGCTAGATCTTTGAAGGTTAAACAATCTTTTCAGTCAGAAGCATACAAAAATAAAAATTGTTATGCACTATGTAATTTCTGAACAAAACATCAACTGGTTTATCAAAAAACGCCTCTAAGTTTAATTCTACTGGAGTGCAGAAAATAAGGAAATAAAAAGTCAGCACTCTCAAGACTTCGGAATTCTGAAATACACAGTAAGGGTCAGCTTTGCATGCAACCACCTGTGTCTCACTGTTTTTCCCAGTATACTGCTTGAAGAATTTGGTAGTAAGTTATTTTCACGATATACACTTAAAGATTTTCTTGAAGAAAATTTAAAATATGTGATAACTCAAAATTCCCTTTATTTTGAAATTTAATTCTTTACTCTAAATAGAGACACAGATTGGCATTTGGGACAGATAAATTTAAATATGTGTGTATAAGGAAACTATTATTTCTTAAGGATTGTCCTTTTCTCTAAATATGCCTCTTCTAATTAAAATATTAAAATATTCTTTATTTTGTTAATGCAATGTTTAACTCCTTATTTAGTCAAATAGAAAACTGGCAACAGTAAACACTATGTTGATTTAAATATTTTGTTTAAAATCCAGTGAGCTATGAAATCCAATAGTCTTGGAAAGTCTCGGTCTTCAAGAAATGTTTATAGAGACAATAATAAACAGTAGGATTGGAGAAGAGAGAAATAGATACTTTAAAGTAAAATCATTAAGATTAATTAATCAGAATAATTAACAGTTATGTAGTAAAACAAAGAGCAATGGACTGAATAACTGGAAAGTTAAGTTATATAATTACTAGCTGCAGCAAAGATGAGAGGCAGGCTATTTCTGGAACAAGAATCCACTTTAAAAACTGGTGTGTGGTTGCCGATGACACAAATAAACAAAAATATGCTGCAGAAGCCATGGAAGTAACATTTAAGGGTAGGGATGAATGAACAAAAAGAGAGAAAACAGGAAGTCAAAGACTGAGAAGCAAAGTATGACTACGGTTAAGATAGGAAAAAACATCACAGGAAAAGAAAAAAGAAAAACATAAAATAGGAAAAATAAACAGAATGGCAGTCCAGGAGAGGTAAATTGCCCCACCCCTGGAAAAAAAAAATATTCCCACAGAATCATAATTTCTATCCACATAAGTTTTCAAAAAGGCTAAAAAGATATGAGAAGAAGTCAAATCTCAATTTGCCCCATTGAATGTTTGATCCATTTTCCTCACTTAGAACTAACCAGAATAGCATGAACTTGATGTTTGCTTATACACCTTTGTTTATGGTTGGCTACTTAACAGACAAATGCCAGAAAATCCCCAACTACTTTCTGAAAGGTATAGTTAGAAATTCAAAGGGCACTGACAATATATTTAAACATTTAATAAAACTGTTAATGTTCCTATGTACAAGCAGCAACAGCTAAAACCATGGCAGCCATGCTGCAACATTTTAAGATCTACAATGGGAAATGTACCACATTACCATAAAGTGTAAAAGGTCAATATAACCCCACCATGAAAAACCTGGTTAAACAACATTCTGTTATTTCACTACCTCTCCAGAACACCAAAGTACACATAGGAAACAGGTGGCTTCTCTTTCCTGCTTACTTTCACTCTAAACTTACATGTACATAGGAACTTCTGGCTAAGATGGAGGCATAGGTAGATACACTTTGCCTCCTTGCACAATCAAAAGGACAACAAATTTAAAAATAAAAAGTAAAAACCAGAACTGCCAGAAAACCAAACTATATAAAAATCTGACAACCAAGGAATTAAAGAAGAAACATTCATTAAGACTGGTAGGAGGGACAGAGACAGGCAGCCATGGTGGAGAGGACTTGCAGCAAGGTGGCTGGAGGACCCCACGGGGGGGAGGCAGTGTCTGGTGGTCCCACATTTGAGTGCAGATAAATTGGGAGGAACAACTGGGGAGCGAGACAGACCACACAACTCAGGGTTCCAGCATGAGGACATAAAGCCTCAAAACCTCCGGCTATAAAAACCTGTGGGCGTGGCAGCAGCAGGAGAAACTCCTAGCCCCACAGGAGAGTTTGTTGTTGGAGACACCCAGGGTCCTAGAATGTACACAAACCCTAATACCCAGGAATCAGCACCAGAAGGGCCCAATTTGCTTGTGGGTAGTGGGGGAAGTGACTGAAAGCCAGCAGAGAACCAAGCAAGTGGCACTGCTCCCTCTCAGACCTCTCTCCCACATACAGCACCACAACACAATGATGTGGGTTGCCTCACGCTGGTGAATACCTACTGCTCCACCCCTTACAAAGTAACAGGTGCACCGAGACAAGGAAATATGGCACAAATGAAAGACCAAAACTCCAAAAATAGAACTAAGTGATGAAGAGATAACCAACCTATCAGATGCAGAATTTAAAGCAATGTTAATTAGGATACTCACAGAAATGATACTATATGGACACAAAATAGAGGAAAAAGTGAAGACTATGCAAAATGAAATAAAGAAAAATACACAGGGAACCAACAGTAAGGGGAAGGAAAATGGAACCCAAATCAATGATCTGGAAAAGGAAGAAATAAACATTCAACCAGAACAGAATAAAGAAACAAGAATTCAAAAAAATGAGGAGAGGCTTAGGAACTTCCAGGACAACTTTAAACATAGGGGTGCCAGAAGGAGAAGAAGACCAAGAACAAGAAATTGAAAACTTATTTGAACAAATAATGAAGGAGAACTTCCCCAATCTGGCAAATGAAATAGACTTCCAGGAAATCTAGGTAGCTTGGAGTCCCCAGGTAGCTTAAAGTGAAGAAATGAGAAGTACAGTAAATAAGAAGTTGGGGTAGAGATAACACAATTTTATAACTGGAAAAGACCTGTACCTGCATTTAGTGGAGTATTTAGTTAAATCACCTGAAAATGGTCATTAAGAAAGGAGAGTCACAAAAGATGAGAAAATAAAGATTTAGTATTACACCTCTGAATTTACATTACAAATATAAAGAGGCTGAAATATATCAAGTTCCTACCTTTAATGCATCAAGAAGCTGGACCCAATGAAGTACACACCAAGGCACATTATAATTACATTACCCAAGATTAAAGAGAAGGAGAGAATCTTAAAAGCAGCAAGAGAAAAGGAGACAGTTACCTATAAAGCAGTTCCCATAAGACTGTCAGCTGATTTCTCAAAAGAAACCTTACAGGCAAGGGACTGGAAAGAAGTATCCAAAGTCATTAAAGGCAAGGATCTATGTCCAAGATTACTGTACCCAGTAAAGCTATCATTTAGAATGAAGTGCTTCGCAGATAAGATCAAGATAAGGGAATTCATCATCACCTCCCCCCCTTATTACATGAAATATTAAAGGGATTTATCTGAGAAAAAGAAGATCAAAATACGAACAGTAAAATGACAACGAACTTACAACTATCAATAAGTAAACTTAAAAACAAAGATGAACTAAACAACAAACTAGAACAGAATCAGAATCACAGAAATGGAGATCACATGGAGGGTTATCAGCGGGGAGGTGGAGAATCTGGGGAAAAGGTACAGAGAATAAGAAGCATAAATGGTAGGCACAAAATAGACAGGCAGAAGTTAAGAATAGTATAGGAAATGGAGAAGCCAAAGAAACTTATATGTATGACACAAGAACATGAACTAACAGGAGGAGGGGGGTCTGCTGGGCAGAAAGGAATAAAAGAGAGAAAAAAAATGGGGCAACCGTAACAGCATAATCAAAATATACTTAAAATAAAATAAATATACATCTATATCCTGAGATTGGCACCATTTAGAGTTTATATCAATGTTCCCTAAAATTCAAAGCTGCTCTTACTAGACAGAAGCTGCCTAACAGACTGAGATTAGGATTTAAAACAACTGCTTTCATTTCTCCTCAAAATTAGTAAAGGGAAGAAATGAGAGGCAGAGTAAATGAGGAGTCGGGATAGAAATACCACAATTTTATAACTGGAAAAGACCTGTACCTGCATTTAGTGGAGTACTTACTCAAATCACCTGAAAATGATCATTAAGAAAGCAGAGAGTCACAAAAGATGAGAAAATAAAGATTTAGTATTACACCTCTGAATTTACATTACAAATATAAAGAGGCTGAAATACATCAAGTTCCTACCTTTAATGCATCATGAAAGACTGGAACACCTGGGTGGTAGGTACAAGCATCTGGTCAAAAACAAGAAGAAACAATACCACTTTATAATAAAAAAAATAACATTATTTCCTTCAGGCAATAATATTTAACCTTCTTTCCAAATTCAGCTAATACTGTTCCTTAAAAATTAATTAATCCTAAAGTATGATGCATGGTACACAGTGCTTAATATAACATTTTATTATAATAATAATAAAGTTCTGTTCAAGAGTATCATGGGTATAGATAAAAATAATACAGAATAGTTCAAGTGTAACAAGTTATATTCTGTATTCCTGTTATTTGTAGTAAAATGTATTCAGTACCAAAACTTTATTCTCCAAAATTTTGACTGTCATCTTTCAATTGTTTTTACAAAAATACTATCAAACTTAAAGTGTCCTTACGTGTATTGGTCCATAAGATTAAAGAGAGTCCCTAAAAAGATATTTTATGAGAAAAGGTTCAAAATTTTGAAAGCTGATATATCTAACTGCCAGTTTAACTTTTGTGTTAATTCCTAGACACAAACTTCATTAAAAAGTTCTTGTTCTACAGTCTATTTTCACTGATTGTTATTTTGTATTTCCTTATACCCTTTCTCATCACACCACTAATTTTTACTTTACTCTTTTATGAAAATGGGCTCATTACATTTTGCAACACAGAGTATTAAGTTTTAAAAAATTAGAATAATAGACACACTTATTCCCTGGCTGAGGGAACCATAAGCTTAGAAAAAAAGGGTCAGCCCCACACCTGTGTAATTTTCTTATAAGGCTGCTTTGCCCAACCTTCATGTCTGCTTAGATTTCAATTGTTACGACCTCAAATTCCTGGTGTTGCTGAAAAATTCCTGAAATCTCCTAGCCCCGCATTAACAGCCATTATGGTTCCTAACTTAGTAACCAGGTGTTACCCAGACACTGTGCTAACAAATCAAACAAAAGTTTCAAGTATTTTCATGGCATAGTAGGTAAACCCATGGATTAGAAAGAAGCTATTAATTAAGGATTAACAAAGGAGGTTCAAAATAGAAGTGAATATGCAAAAGGATATGAAATTGAGAGGGGAATCAAAGTAGAGAACACAGCATTTTTAAATACCAAATTTACAAAGAGTTAAGGGCATAAAATGCATAATCATAATGTACAGCACAGTGAGAGGCATTAATCCTAATAATGGTCAGTTTTGGCAGAATGGCAGTAGCAGTGAGTCAGGTTTTAGCCACACAACTAGTATGAACAAAATTGGAAAATTACTGCTTTCAAAAGAAAATAACAGACAGATGGACAATGTCCTGTCTAGCTTTTCTTATTAGGTTTACCAGTTTTTTCTCAAAGAAATATTTGATGGAGAAGAAGCTATAACATGGTTGTGGTTAAGAGCCAAGGGCTTTTAACACAGAATCTGACCCTTGCTCAAATCTGGTTCTGCCTCTTGGTAGCTGTTTGAATTTCCTCACATACCACTATGTGGATTAAATAAAGTACTGTTTGTGAAGTGATGCAATTTTCAAAATATTGCTTAATATAAGCAAGCTACCAACCAGGTTTTCTTTAAACACTCATTTAGCTGTGCTTCAAACTACAATGTGCTATCAGCTTAGAAGGGAGTCTTGTTATCTAGTCAATACATGTAAAACTTCTCCCATTACATAGAACTTTCACCTAAGTCCAGTTTGCCCTTGGCTCTTACCTTCTCCCTATCTTCATTTTCTTAACTTTCCATTTTATCAACCAACTTATTGGAGTATTCATTCTTAGTCCCTAAAACAAGCCCCATTTTTCTAAAGCAAATATACGTTGAGCACCAACCTTACTGGCACTGCCAAGCGAATTTGACACTGCCCATCACACAATCCTTGAGGACTGTCTACTCCTTGGGCCATCCTGAGGCCCACCCCCATCTCTTTCCTAGGACTGTGCCAACGACACAGGCAGGACTGACTTCCAAAACATGGCTGCATCTCCTTTTAATTTAGGCCGATATATAACACCCTATAAACACACTGTCTGGTACAACAAAGCATCGGCCTTTCCTCTTTAATTGATACTAAGGTAGAATACGTGCAGACACTAAGAAAGTTTACTTTTTTACAGAGGCAATGGTTTTAAGTAACGTCACTAATTCACCTGGGCACCAAGATAAGTATTTCAGACATCTCAGAGGTCAGAAAGATTTTAAAAGGCAAAGAATTGAATCTTCACAATGTGTGACCATGTTGCTACCATGTTGAACTCAGCTTCTCTGAGTAACACATACTTCACAGGGTTGCTGTGAATGAGATAATGTAACAATGTCTAATATCTGGCACATGGAAGATATACCCTAAACAATAACTGATTTTGAGAAAGTGGTGTCATGTCCTGCAATATTCAAAGAATCAACTTATTTCTGTCCGAGTCACCAATAAAAATGCACGTTCATTGGTCATTTCCTATCTTCCACGCAGTCTAGTCACTAACTTTCACTTTACGTCTGCAACCCTACGCCGTGGTGCGGCGGAGACAATTCGATCCCTTCAGGCACACGACGGCACGGAATGAAAACAGGAAGGCCGCGCGCCCCGGCCGGTGTGGCTCCGCGGGCTGGAGCATCACGGGGACAGGCTGTGGCTTCCACTCCCGGTCAGGGCACACGCCGGGGTGGCGAGTTTGAGGGAAGCAACCAATCGATCTTGACATCTCTCTCTTTCGGCAATGAAAACATGTCCTCAGATGAGTATAAAATAGTAATAAGAAGAAATAGGAAGGCCATTAGCAAAAATACCCATATTTTGTGGGTACAAATGCAGCTGTACCACCACTCCCCTCCCCCCCCGGGGCGGGTCTAATAAAACTTAACAGCGTAAAGATACAGAATAATTTTCCTAGCCAACTACACTTCTTAAAAAAGTAACTTTGTAACGGTGGGCCTACCAAACACCCCCACTGATAGCGGGCTATAAAATAAAGCCCTATACAAACACCACGAGGCTGCCCCTAAATGTTACATTAACCTGCCTACGTACCCAGCCCTGCCGTCTCTGTACGTCAGTCTGCATCTGTCTCTCTTACACACTCACACACACTCACGGCAAATCACTCGCCAAGCGAGATCACTAGCCCCTGGTTGACTTTTTGAGTCCCCAAATAACCCGAGTTGGGGAGAAAGATATTCTAAATTCCAAGCGAACGAGAGAGCGCGGACGGCCAGGGGAACACGTGGGGCCACCGGGAAGCCGGTCCGCGGGCTCGGGCGGCGGCGGAGAGGCGTCAGAGGCGGTTGCCAGGGCGCCCGGCCAGCGGCCCCGCGCACCAGGGACGCAGCTGCCAGGGTGGCCGGAAGGGCCCTGGCGGGGCGGCGCGGCGGCGGCTGGCTGGGGGACCCCGGCCCACCGCCGGGCCCACGGGCGTCCCCCGGGACGCGGTGGAGAGGGGAGGGAAGGCTGGCAGCGCGCTTCCTTACCGTCGGCATTGGTCTCGGGATCGAAGCGCTGACCGCAGCCGCGGTTGTAGCACAGTAGGGCCATGTCCCGCCACCAACACAAGTCAGGCCCACAGACCGGGACCGCACGGCAGCGCGCTTACGATTCTCCCCGGGAATCACTGTTCGGCTGGCTGGGCGGCAGCCAGCTTCCGGAAACGGCCGCTTTTGCTTCAGGAACCTTCGCGAATTTTCCGGTCGCGCAAGCGCAGAAAAGATGGGAAGAGGCGGGGGAAGAGGCAGGAGGCGGAGCAATCAGCGGGGCCGCCAAGGGTCAGACACCCGCAGCTGGCCTGCGGGGTTAGAGGTGGAGGTCAGGGGTTTCAAGGCAAACCTTGGAGACGGAAAGCGGGGGTATGGGACGGGGAGTCGTTTCCTCTCCCCGGATGTTTGCCACTCCTTATCGGCTGTGGGTGTCTGGCGCAGACACTGCCCTCTTATGTTTGAGACTGTTTTTACACTATTTGTTCTTTATTCCCTAGATGCTTGAGAGTATCTGCAGATTCCTGCAGTTTTCTGGAATCTTGCTACAACGTGGTTGCCTAGGAAGTGATGACAGGATTGGTGGATGACTCTTTCCACGTGAGTCTCCATTGTCTTGATTCTTAAGCTTTGAAGAAATGTTGGCATTTGGAGCGGTTTTAATAACTGAAGATCTAGGGTCAAATCACTGTGAAAATGCAAAGCACTTAGAGATGAGCATATCAGAGAAGAATATGGATCAAATACAGTGCAGAAAATGGTTGCCATTGCTCTAAGACCCTAGAGTGTTGCTATTATTTCATGGTAGTCTCCATTTAATTAGTTTGTCAATATGAATTCTTCAGCCCTGGAACCTGTAGTGACATTTCATCAAGTACATTGTAAAAAATATAGTAATATACTGACAGGCACACACAAACAACACTAGCTCCGACTCATATATTTCCCAAACTTGGTGTATTTGAAAATAAAGAGACCTTACAGGCAAGAAGGGGCTGGAAAGAAGTATTCCAAGTCATGAAAGTCAAGGACCTACATCTAAGATTGCTCTATCCAGTGAAGCTATCATTTAGAATGGAAGGGAAAATAAAGTGCTTCTCAGATAAGGTCATGGTAAAGGAGTTCATCATCACCAATCCCTTATTATATGAAATATCAAAGGTAATTATCTAAGAAAAAGAAGATAAAAATATGAACAGTAAAATGACAGCAAACTCACAGCTATTAACAACCACACCTAAAACAAAAGCAAACACCTAGAACAGGAACAGAACCACAGAAATGGAGATCACATGGAGGATTAGCAACAGGGGAGTGGGAGGAGGAGAGAGGGGGGAAAAGGTACAGAGAACAAGTAGCGTAGATGGTGAGTAGAAAATAGGGGGAGGGCAAGAATAGTGTGGGAAATGTAGAAGCTAAGAAATTTATGACACATGGACGTGAACTAAAGGGGGGGAATGTGGGTGGGAGGGGGTGTGCAGGGTGGAGGGGAATGATGGGGGGAAATGGGACAACTGTAATAGCATAATCAATAAAATATATTTAAGAAAAGAGAAAAGCAAGTGCTTTTAGGTAACATGTATACTAAACAATCTTAGAATAGTAATAATAGCTTTTCAGTAGAAGTAGAAAGCTATACCATGTTCTAGTGATCACAAATGTGTTAATGACAGGTTGGCTTACAAACCACCCACCCCAATAAAAAGACTTTGCATTTTTCCATGTTCCCCTCCTCTCTTTATATTTAGATTAAATGTTATGTAGTCATTCCAACATAAACATATACAATGCTGTATTTTTCTTCATTTAACCTGGGTATTTTTCTATTTTGTTTCATAATCAGTATGAATGATGAAGTAGTATTCTCTTAAATAACTGAACTAAATAACCATTCTTCCTTTAAGCTCACCAACTTTATTGTAGATAAGCTTCACTAATCAACTTGTATTCATTTTTTAATTTTAGATTACCTCTCAGGATAATTATTGAGAAGTACAGTGCTGGAGTAAAGAGCATAAGCTGTTGAAATTAATTTAAAGATTTTAAAGATAAATATTGCCATTTATTTTTAAAAGATGATACCAATTTTCAATTTCACCAGCTGTGGATGTGAGGAATAAACCATTGGAGTTGGTCTTACACAATTAGAAATGGAGAGATGTAGAAACTTGGAAAGTTTTGATTGTGACCAAACCCATTGTCTGAATATCCTAACAGCACTGTAACGTTCTAAGGATTATTATCAAATGGTTTAAATATTTATTATCATTTTTGTCAGCTTAGCTTTTTAAAATCAGAAAATTATGCTTATAGTAGATAACTTGAAAATGCAGAAATGTATTAAGAACAAAACCCATAATGATTCTACCACCCAGCAATAATGACTAAATCACTGAAATAACTGTGATAAATTCATTTCCAGTGGGTTTTTTTCTGTTTTGTTTTGTTTCTTTTTTTTTCCCTCAGGCATTCATTGGATTACCAGGTACTCAGAATACAGGGACTGTGGTGGTAATGTACTTAATTTATATAAACTTTAATTCAGCTCTTGATCCCTCCCCCTATCCAATGCACACATAGTGTATGTATTGATACATATTATCTTTTTTTAATTATATTTTATTGATTATGTTCTTACAGTTGTCACAATTTTCCCTCTTTGCCCCCCTCTAAGAACCCCCACTCCTTCAGGCAGTAACCACCCCATTATTCATGTCCATGGGTCGTGAGTTTAAGTTCTTAGGCTAGTCCATTTCCTGTACAGTACTTTATATCCCTGTGGCTAACTGTGACTACCAATTTGTACTTCTTAATCCTTCTACCTCTTCACCCATTCCCCAAAACCACCCTTCCACCTGGCTACTACTAAAAGCTCTCCTTATCCATGCTTCCGTCTCTTCTCTTGTTTGCTTAGTTTGTTTTTTGGATTCAGTTGTTGATACATATGTGTTTTTTGCCATTTATTTGTTCATTGTTCATCTCAATGTTCATTTCAATGAACATTGTTCATTGTTCATAGTTTGATCTTCTTTTTCTTAAATAAGTCCCTTTAACGTTTCATAATTTAATGGGTTGGTGATGATGAACTCCTTTAGCTTTTTCTTTCTGGGGAGTTCTATATCTGCCCTTTGATTCTAAATGCTAGCTTCTCTGGCATTTAGAGTTCTCTGGAGTACTCTTGGTAGTAGGTCCTTGTTTTTCATAATTTTGAATATTTCTTGCCAGTCGCTTCTGGACTGCAAAGTTTCTTTTGAGAAATCAGCTGACAATCTTATGGGAACTTCCTTGTAGGAAACTAACTACTTTTCTCTTGCTGCTTTTAATAGTCTCTTTGTCTTTAACCTTTGGCATTTTAATTATGATCTGTCTTGGAGTAGGCCTCTTTGGTTCATCTTGTTTGGGATTCTCTGTGCTTTCTGGATTGTATGTCTATTTCCTGCACCAAGTTAGGAGGTTTTCGGTCATTATTTTTTTCAAATTGGTTTTCAAATTCTTCTCTCTCTGCTCCTTCTGGCACCCCCATGATGCAAATGTTGGTAGGCTTGAAGTTTTCCCAGAAGCTCCTTACACTCTTTTCTTCCTATCTTTTTTTTTTTAGATTTTTTTTTCTTCTTCTTGTTCTGGTTGGTTGTTTTTTCCTCCTTATATTCCAAATCACTGATTTGATTCTTGGCTTCATCCACTCTACTGTTCATTCCTTATAAATTGTTTTTCATTTCAGTTAGTGCATCCTTCATTTTGGACTTTTTTTTTTTTTATGGTTTCCATGTCCTTTTTTTGTGTTGAAGTTCTCTCTAAGTTTATCTGCTCTTCCCCTAAGCTCATTGAGCATCCTTATAACCATTGTTTTGAACTCTGCATCTAGTAGCTTGCTTGTCTCCAATTTGTTTAGTTCTTTTTTCTTTTTGTTTGTCTGTTCTTTCATTTGGACCATGTTTTTTTTTTTTTTTTCCCCTCATTTTGGCAGTCTCCCTGTGTTCATTTTCATGTATTAGGTAGAGCTGCTTTGTCTCTCAGGATTGGTTGAATGCTCTAATTGTAATAGGTATACTTTAGAGCCCCGTGGCACAGCCTCCCCTATCACCTAAGGTGGGTACTGGAGATGTGCCTACCATGTGTACTGCATACACCTTCCTCTTGTAGTTGAGCTTTGATTGCTTTTGGTAGGTCAGTGGGAGGTATTTACCCAGTCTGATCAACTGCAAGAACTGGCTGTGACCATTGGCCACCAACCACTGACCACTATGGAGGATCAACTGTGCAAGGGCCCACTCCACAGAACAGAACTCACGTTAGTATGGCTCTGGTGCCCCCTGAGTCTACCCTTGTGTATGTTGCTAATGGAGATGGTTGGGTGGTTGTGCTATCATGTGATCCGTAGCTATCCACTGGATGTGCTGGCTCTGGGGCTTCCTAGGGGTGCAGTCCAAGGTTAGCCACTGCCTGTGTTCTGTGTTCTGTCTAGAGCTACCTAGCATAAGCTACAATACAGCCTGCAGATGGATACTAAATATGCTATGTTTGGAGGTGCCCAGGATAGGCCAACCTGTGAACTGAGTCTACTACTGACTGCCACCAGTAGTAGGTCTGAGACCACCTATCAAAAGGTACAGGGTACACAAAGGCCAAATGCTGGTTGTTGGAGAGACTTTAGGAAAATCTGAAGCATGAGCCAAGATAAGCCATTTGTATGGAAAGCCCCTGGAAACAGCCTGGGTGGCCTTAAAGTTGGAGGAAGTGGAGCCTCAGGAAATCACCAGGCAACAGCATGAGCCATGTTGATGGAGTCTCCTATATGGTGCCAGAAACAATGGCCTCTGCCAGTACCTGTTTAGGAGAAAGCTGTCCCCCCAGCTCTCGCCCTGATGCCATATACTTCAGCTCCTCCCCATTTACCTCTGCTGATTTCACACTGCTGCCCCTGTGCTGGAACTCGGAGGGAGTAAACTGAGCAAGACCATGTGTGGGCCCTTTAAGAGGAACTGCCTGGAAATTCAGAAGTTTGTCTTCCACAGCCTCATTCCCCATTGGTTTTCACAGCCAGAAATTATGAAGACTTATCTTTGGCACTGGAACCCTGGGCTGGGGGGCCTGTTATGGGCTGGGACCCCCCACTTCTGAGATGTCCCTCCTAATTTTTATCTGCCACACATGGGTGGGGGACTACCTTATTCTGTGTCTCCACCCCCTTACCAGTCTTGATGTAGTTTCTTATTTAATTTCATAGTTGTAGGACTTCCATTCAGCTTAATTTCTAGTGGTTCTGAGTAATGGTTTTTCTCAATTTCTAATATTTTCTTTTATAAATAGTAATATCACAAAGGCATCAAGAATTATGTACAAGAGTGTTCATAGAGTAGCATTATTTAATAAAAAGATAAAAACTGGAAGTAAACCAAATATTAATGAATAATGAAAAGGTATGCACAAATTGTGGTATATCTATTTGATGTGATACTATACAAAAATGGGAATGAATGAACTACAAATACAACAAAATGGATAAATTTCACAAACATAATGTTGAGTGGGAAAAGCCAAAGAAAAGAATACATACTGTGTAATCCATTTACATAAATTTCAGAAGCAGGCATAAATAAACTATTATGTTTAAGAATGCATACTCATACGATAAAGCCATAAAGAAATATTAAGAAGTTATTATCATAAATGACAAGATAATGGTTACTTTTCAGAAGGTTGGAGGAAAGGTGAATATTTTTGAATTATGGACTTATTTCATTTCTTTAGTGGCCAATGTTCACTTTATAATGTTTCATAAAGGAATGCGTATATTTTATGTACTTTCCTGTCTTATTTTTCCCATATCACAGGAATCTGAGGTCTACTTAAGCATTTAAAATTTCCAGTGGTAACACAGCTTTTAAATATTATAGCATAATTTTTTCATATAAAAATTTGCTTTGAATAATCAAGTTAGATGCAGATTCATTGACTACAAAAATAACTTAGGGAGCTGCGTAGAGGTAGGTAAATGACCAGTAAATGTATCATCAGCTACCTGTTGTCCCAAGTCAGAGGCATGTCATAGCCAAGTCATGAGCAGTTACCTTTCACTCTTCTTCCTGATCACTTGTGACAGGTCTTGAGTTCCACATAAGATTAGTTATACACTTGACCTGTCTACCTGTCTATAGCTAGAAGTCCAATCTCAGGGCTTAAAAAGTAATCTTATTTATTATAATTAGTCATGCCACATTGAATATATACATTTACCTCCATTTTTCCCTCAGATCCAATTAAAATTGTGATGAAGGGAATATATATATATATATATATATATATATATATATATATATATATTCGCCACAAGGACAAATAAATTTGATTCGGGTATTACAATAGACAAATTGTATCAGCAAGTTTTGTTTTGTTTAATTTTGTCTTCCTTTTGGCATTTAGGAATGTTTGTGTTTTTGTTCAAGTGGTTCCCTGTATAGTAATACCTTTAAATAATAGACTCTTTCTTTTTCTTCTTAGGATTTTCTACTCAGTTTATTATATTTGACTGACTTTGACTTTTCTATAAACTAGTGTTTTTCAACATTTTTCATCTCATGGCACACATAAACTAATTACTGAAATTCTGTTGCATACCAATAAATCTATTTTTGCCAATCTGACAAAAAATAAGTATGTTTGATTTATTCTAATTGGACAACTCTTTTTGTGTTGGTTGTTATCATTGTTTTTATTTGACAATCTAAGGGAAAATGTCAGTGTCCCTGACTAGATGGTCAGGTATTGTGCGTTTAAAAAAATTTTGTAGCACACCAATGTGTCTCTTGCAGTACACTGGTTGAAAATCACTGCTATAATGCCCTGGCTGGGGTGACTCAGGGGGTTGGACACCAGCCTATGGACCAAAGGGTCACCGCTTGGACTCCCAGTCAGAGCACATGCCTGGGTTGCGGGCCAGGTCCCCAGTTGGGAGTGTGAGAGAAGCAACCACACATTGACGTTTCTCTCCCTCCCTTCCCCTCTCTCTAGAAATAAATATATATTTTTTTAAAAAGAAATCACTGCTATAAGCAATTCATGGAATTATTATTCTTTTCTCCCTTTCTTCCTTCTTTCACTTTATTTATTTTTCTTTATCAGAGAATGTAGCATTCACATACTAGTCTTCTACCTTGATGACTAACTTTATTATTTATTAAATATATTTATTATATACATTATATGTTGATATATAAGTGAATATTCATCAAATAGATATATTTACTTACAAAAATTTATTAAAAATATATCCATTGCTTACTACTAGTCTTATGGCCCGAGTTTACTCATTCTTACAGTCTTACAGCTGAAGTTTGTCTTCCAGTAGAATTGTCAGGAATTCCACTAGAATATTGATTATGAAAACAATATTCTCTGAGTTCTTATGTGTTTAAAATAGCTTTTTCTGTTAACCTGAAACTTGAAGCAGGGCTTGAGTGGATATAAAATTCTTGTTAATACTTGCTTTCCAAATATTTTTAAAAATACTACTTCATTATACCTATTTCTGTGTTGTTTTTATAAAGATGAGACATTTGATATTATATTAAATCCTATGGTAAATTCAATTAAAAAGCTCTACATTAAAATTAAAATTATTTGTTTTTATTGTAACAATGTGAACACCAGTTTTCTTGGAGCACAATGCTATGATATGATTTTCTTACCAAATTAAGGAACTTAGGAAGCAAAGATGTACTTGGGATTAGTGGAGGTATATGTATAATTGTGTTTACTTAAGCTGTAATGGTGTACTAATTAAAATAGAACTCTGTGGGAATTTGAAAACATTTTTTTACAATAATAAACCATCCTGGCTGGTGTAGCTCAGTGGACAGAGCGCCAGCCTGCAAACCGAAAAGTTGTGGGTTCAATTCCCAGTTAGGGTGCATGCGTGGGTTGCAGGCCAAGTCCCAGGGTGAAAGCATGAGTGAGGTAACCAACAGATGAGAAGCAACCAATCGATGTATGTCTTGCATATTGATGTTTCTTTCCCTTTCTTTCTCCCTCCTTTCCCCTCTCTATAAAAATATACAAGTAAAAAAGTATTAAAAAATAACTAAAATAAATTCGATGGAGGGGAGCCTGTGCTGAATGAAAAACAAAATTATGGAAAAAAAAGTAAAACCTTATTATGGCAGTACATGTTTTCTTTTAGGTTTCCTGCATTAATCAATTTTTTTAGAACTGTCCTGAACTTATTTCATTACTCTGTAGATCAATATAAATGTTCTACAAATAGTACCGCATATATAGTGATAGATGCTCCCAATATTTGGTTACTTTTTTTTTTCAAAATAAGCTGAAATATCTTTAACCAAAATAGTTCATAAATTTAAATTGCTTACAACTCTCCAGCTTTTGAAGTCCTTATGAACTGGAATTTTAAAAGAAAGATTACGAACGAGAATACATTAGAACTTATCCCTACAGAGCCAGGCAGAAAATAAATCATAAATAGAGAAGAAGGATTAGAGATGATAATTTTATATATTAAAAACATACATTTATGTTTACACTCTTTAGTGCACACACACACACTATTATTTGAAGAGTTCAGCTTTGGTAATATTACTCACATTTGAATTTCCAGTATAGGCAGCAGTCTTAATGCAAGAAATGTATTAAATCCTCACATCAAAATTGTAAAGAACATTTTCTTACAATAAATTTGTATTTAATTTTACTCTAAAACTTTTCATTCTAACATGGTGTTCTTCTTAGTTTTAACAGCATCACAAAACAGGAGGTAAGAATCATACACATTTTGTTCTCTGCCTCATATTCTCTTGGACCACCATTTTATTCCAGTCATTGTGGATGAACCAAAAACATCTCATTTCATCTGCATCACCTACCTTCCGCTCTCTAGTCCCAGGCTTCTCTGGTGCCATGTGTAAAACAACTGATAGAATCCAGTCAGCCATTCAGATGCTTACCAAACCTGAAAGTAGGAGGAGTGAAGAGCTTAGTTAGGCTCTTTGTATTGTACATAGGAGGGGTAAATGAAATGTTTTGTAGATTTGAAGAAATTAACCAAAATTTTAAAATGTGTTGCTGGCTCATTTATTTGTAGCCCACTTTAAAAATCTTATAAATACAGAAACAATCACTAAAAGTTCCAGTTTCTATAAAATTTTATATGCATGTTCCTAATTTTGAATTATTCTAGACTACATTTTTCTCTTTTTTCTTTTTTTTTAATCCTAACCTGCAGACATGCTTATCGATTTTAGAGAGAGGGGAAAGGTGGGAGGGAGAGAGAGAGGGAGAGAAACATTGATGAGAGAGAGAAAGATCTATTGGTTGTTGCACACGTGCCCCAACTGGGACTGAACATGTAACCCAGGGATGTGCCCTGACCAGGAGTCAAACCTGTGACTCTTCAGTTTACAGGATGACACTCCAACCAACTGGAGCCACACCAGCCAGGATTCTAGACTACATTTTTTCTAAAAAGAAATCCCATTTATATCATCCTTCCTTCCAAACAAGGAACTTTCACAATTTTCAAATTGTGGATAACATAGAATATTTTTAAAGACTATCAAGACATAGAAATTTACTTTATAAGTCCAACTAAAATGGGAGATCCTTGAAAGCAGGTAGTTTGTTTCTTTATTCACTATTATATCCTGAAGCTTTAGAACAATGACTGACATTAGATAGACATTCAATAAATATTTGTTGAATACAATGAATGAATGAGTTTCTATGTACTCAATAGGAAAATAGCTAAAAGACAGAAAAGTCACAATTAAATTATCACTGAAGTTTTCTTTGCATAATCTGGAGCAAAATTGAACCAAAAATTAAGTATAGAAGTTAATTTAGAGATATTTATATTATAACAAACAAAACAATATTAAACTCCAGAAAGAGCAGTCCATGTGAATTGAAAAGGAAGTTTGCATGAAAGCAGCAGAATACTTTTCAATGTTTAAGGGTTAAGTTGAAAATTATTTCTTTTTAAAAAGCAAAGAATTTAACTATGATAATTATATACTCAGTCTCACAAAACTTAAACATTGTTATACAATGTAAAAGGTTTTTAGCCACAAGGTGGTAGCAAAGATTTATTTTAGAATCACTGGACATCCTCAGTCAATAATACCAAATGATATAGTACACCTTTAAAAGCCATAATGTGTAAGGAATGTAGGAAATATATATATATAATTCCTTAGAGGTACCATTTCATCAGAAAGATTCTATCATTGGTGCCTAGAATTTCTATGGCTGTTTATACTTGCCTCCTCTCTTTCAAACTCTCCATTTCCATTGCATTTTGTACATTTCAGATTAATCATACATTACAAATCTGCTTAAAAACTTCAATAAATCCCTAAACATACATAATTTAAAAATTATTATATTGACTCAACCAATTAAGTAACTATATTCTATTTACAAGACACTGTGATAGACACTAAGAATGGAAACATAAATACATGAAACTTTGCATTTTGGGAATTACAAATATGTAAAGATGAAACTGCAACAAATAACTAGAAAAAGTCTGACTTGAGGACTATTGAGCAGAAGACTGAGGATGAGAGGTGAGTTTGACTACAGGCTTCTGGGTCTGGGATTTAGGAAAAATATCTGGACTTGAGAGAGAAGTTTGAGAATTATCAACATGAAAGTATAATGGAAGAGCATATAGATATAATTTGTCAATTTGTTATTGACTTCAATTTTTATACGTAATTGCAAAAATATTTAAAAGCTATAGAAATGATCAATGCAAAATTCACTCAGAACATCTTCATTGCATGCTAACATTTTGGTATATATATTTTCAGACTTATCTCACACAACACAACTCACATGTTCACGCTCTATATATCTGCATGTAGTAATAAATGGCATCCTCATACACATCCTGTTTTTGTAAATGCAGTGCACTTCATAAGAAGGGGGAGGTGGAGAGGTCAGTGAATGAGACTAAAAAAGAAAAGCCAAGAAGCTGTATACGAATCAGAAGAATAGCCACGTATGGCAAGAACTGAATGACTTTTAGGAATGAAACAATAATTTGGTGTTAAATTCTGCAGAGTGATTAAATGAGAACAACAATCAACTGGATTTGGCAATTAGCATCCAGGATGGTGACGTCTACTCAAGCAGCTTTAGCCGGATGGCTAGGGGACAAAGAGGAGTAAGAAGCAGAGGAGCAGTGGCAGCAACTTTTCCTGTGAGAGGATTCCTTTGAAAAGACAGGATCTGCTGCTCCTGCCAACTCCTGCTGGCCCAACCCACAGGACCTCTCCTGCTCTGCTCGTGCCCCACTGGAGTGGCCTGGATCCCTGCTGTCCGCAACGCTCCCACCCCTGGCATGTGACCTGGGTGCCTGACTCATCTTGGGATGCAGGGTGGGCTGCAGTCAGGGGTTTAGGGCAGGTGCCCCCAGGGTACTCCCTGGCTGCCCCTGGACACAATAATTGACCATCTAGATGGAGGCTACTGTAGAGGCATCTCTGGCTTCTGATCAATCAGCTTCCTCCAGGACGTCCTTTTGTTTTGAAAGAGACCACAAACAATGTAGAGGGCCCGCAGCATCACAGAAAACAGAGCACTGTGGGACCATCAAGGCTGAGCTGGATCCGGTGGAGTACACCCTTCAGAAGTAGTTGCCCCACCACCTGCCCCAGAGGCCCAATGACATTTATGTTAACATGAAGACTGACTTTAAGGGCCAATTGGCCCGCTGCCAGAAGCTGCTGTACAGGGGTCATGTGGTCAGAATGCATGCATTGAGATCTATGTTCATGACTTGGGCCTGGCCATCAACCATACAATCTACATTGCCCCACAACTTCGGGCGGGCAGCTTCGGGTCCTTGCAGGTGGCTGCCCGTACCTCCATAGTGAAGCTCGTTGATGATCTGGAACCAGAGACTGGTACACAAGAGCCATTGACCAGCATCAGAAACAACTCAGCCATCCACATCTCAGTCTTCAGGGTCACACTCGAGTAATAAAATGAGTCTGGCTCTTCTCGTCCACCTACCCTCAGTTAGGCTCAGGTATGACTCTCCTTGTACTGAGTACTGCCATGGACCTCCTACTAGAGCCATATAAGGAAAAGTTTGCCTATTCATAGCCCAAAGGACTTTGAATTGACAGGGGGAGAGTGTCTCTTGTTGGGCCCAAGCAATGGGCCTTCCTGAATCTTTGTGGTCTATAGGCCATTGTCCTAGGCAACAAAAGTACTGAATTGTGTCAGTGCCCACCCACCCCACTGCCATGGCCTCTCCCCTGTGTAAAGTCTGTGTGTACCTGAAAAGGAGCGTAGGAAACTTGACAGTGTTTAGGTGCAGGAGGGGAACATGAGTGCTTTCACAGAGGGTATAGATTGTAAAATGGACCTTGTATCATAAACTTCAGTACAGTGCAGAAGAAGCCTGACAACCCAATGTTTGCTTTAAAATTTCTCATTCTCTCAGAGGCAGGCCAGATGGGTAAGGTGTCCATTCTTGTCTGCTGAATGCAGCTGGGATAGTTTTATGCTCAGGAGCATCAGGCTCTGGTAGAGGTTCTCAGGCACAGGAAAGGTGAGGGTTTAATAATGTATCAGGCTCTGTGGTAGGAACAGACATATGGCTGCCTTTGCTTCCTGGTCCTGTGGGCCCAAATTGTGCCAAGCAGCTATGGTCCAGAGCCCTTGAAACGCTTCTGGCTGGGCTGCTCTAGCGGGAAAGGAAAGCCTCCCTCCTGAATTACTGGGCACACAGATAATAAATACTTTTTGTTTGGCGTTTTTTTAGAAAGATCTGGTCTTATGTTTATCAAACAAGAGTCATCTAAAGCAATGTTTACCAAAGTGGGTGGTGATCCATTTGTGGGTCTTAAAATCATTTTACTGGATCATAGACTTAAAAAGCATGTCAAGGAGTAGAACTTAAGGGACAGTTTTGATGCCTCTCTTTCAGTTATCTTGTGTTTATATATATACATGTGTACTAGGTAAAAAAAGAAAAAAGAAAAAAGAAGAAGGCAGGATGGTAGCTCCATAGTCTGAATAGAGGAGTGGTTTTTATTGATTGATTGATTTAAAGTAGAGAAGGTTACAGCATGAATATAATTTGTGAGGGAAAAAAAAAAGCCTGGTAGACAAAGAGATCTAAAATGTTAGAAAAGAATAAATAATAGAAGAAGATCCTAGAAATGGTCAGGCATGCTCAAAAACTAGGAGAAGCATTTGTTTATGCACGGAGAGGATGTTGCTTTTTGTTTTTTGTTTTTCCTTCTCCTCGGCTTGGAGGAGATCATGTGAAAATGAGCGTTAAGTATAGTGAAGTGTTCAGGTATAGTCGCAGAGTTCGCATTCAAGGATCTTCACAAGACGATGTCAGCCCTTTGTTTAATTCACTTCTTATTGTACAAATCGAACTACTTCTTCTTGCCCAAGTATGTACCATGATTCCATTACACTTTGTTCACTGCATTCTCTTTTCTCTAATCTCTTCTTGTTTAAAGCTTATACATTCTTCGAGGTCCAGAACAAATTATACCTCCCACCTGGAGCCCTTTTCATCACATAATCTAGTTCAAGTGCACTTCTCCTTACCTAAAATTTACAGGTTACCTAGTAAATGTTATCTCCAGAATAGAACCAGTTAGAGCCCTGGCTGGTATAGCTCAGTGGATTGAGCGTGGGCCTGCGAATCAGAGGATCGCGGTTCGATTCCCAGTCAGGGCACATGCCTGGGTTGCAGGCCAGCTCCCAGCAGGGGACACACAAGAGGCAACCCTACATTGATATTTCTCTCTCCCTCTCTTCTACCCTTCCCCTCTAAAGATAAATAAATTTAAAAAATCTTAAAAAAAAAAAAAAAAACTAACCACTTTAAAAAAAAAAGAACCAGTTAGAATGCTAGAGGGAATTAGAGCGAGTGTTAAGTGCAATGGTGGTTTTAAGGAGAACCTTCCAGTCCTTTCATGGTCTGACATCAGAGAATCTTAGGGATGGTGGAGGGGTTTGTTTGTTTTAACCTGTCTCGGTAGCTTTAGAAAATATATTAAGTTCTTCTAAAATTTATTTCATTGCACTGCTTTTGAAAGCACAAATTTTAATCTTGTATTAAATGTAAAATGTATATTAGATTTGATTTGTCAGTAAGAAATGTTTAAATTTTTTGTTTCTGCTAAGTTTCCCAAAGGTAAATCTAAAATTGTGTTAAATTATTTATATAACATGTGACTTTTTATCAATGCATAAGAAGAATAAAACTAAGAAGAAAAATAAAAGCAGTTGTATATTAACAAAATAATCAAAAACAAGTAATGAGAAAAACCAGGATTTGGATTAAATAGACCTGACATTGAATCCAAAGGTGTAATCTTGGGCATGTCACATGTCTAACCTTAAAGTAGGCTGCTAGGGGTATCGGTTGAGAAAGTTTCTGTAAAAATGTGTTGTGAACCAAAGACTTGCAAAAGTATTAGTAAAGTTGTTTTAGGAGCATTCGTGTAAAAGTATGCCATGGCCTTTATTTAAAAAACTTTATTATTATTATGTTACACAATTACAAGTTTGACAGATTGACAGTTTTGAATTTTACAGATATTTATATTGACAGCAGTTTGGTTCTTACTACTAAGCACAAGTTTGACAATTAGAAGTCCCTTAGCAAATGTTTATTAAATTAATAGTGAATAACTGGCTGTATCCTGAATGCTATCAAAATAACTAATTTTGTTTTTAAGCATCAGAGGTCTTTATTATGCTTTAAAAACATACATATAGAATATTTGGTTCAGTTTTTAGCTAGCAGGTATTTAACTTCAGATTTTGATTCTCAGATCATTTTGCCTTTTGCTCATGCATATAAAATATTTTCATCAGAACTATTATAAAGTTGATTATTTTATATGAATATATTTGGAGGAATAGCTGTGATTACATCAGTTTAATCTGTTGATCAATTTTCTCTACACTATTAACCACTCACAATTTTGCCATTTTAATGTTAAATTTACTGAAATTGTTTTCATTAATATAATTTTTTATTATAAAGGTTTAAACAAGATTTGATACATTGTTTCCTCACGTAAATAAAATGTTATCATTTTAACAAGGTATTGGGAATGTTCTTTGGTGGCCATTATTTCTACCAGATCCAATGTGCTTGCATCAGATTTTATATGTCAGTGTTATCCCAGGGATTTTATCTACATGCAAATTTACTTGTCTTATAGTATTTCTACCAATCATACTCATTAAAGTTTTAAAGACTGGAAGCTTATATTTATTTGTTGACTATTCTAAAAATCTATATATAGAGTGATTGTCTTCACATAGTTTAAGATTAAGCTAATGTCCAAGGATGATTTCTTATATGGATAAGCCAATGTTTTCTTATTTTGTCAATCAATCTGTATCTTAGCCCTATTTCTAATTCATTTTTTAGTATATTTATAATGTACCTTCCTTTTCATAAGTCTGCAAAAGGAGTGAGCTTAGTAGATATTATTTAAGTAGACATTAAAACACATATTTGGTCAATTTTTTGTGGTTCTGAATAATATGTGCTTAGGATTCTCTCCATTTCTTTGAATAGCTAAGTTAATAAAAATTATTTTATGAGAAATACCATAATAAAATACAAGGTCTGGCAGAAGTAATGCTTGCTTGAGTATGGTTTGTAGGGTAATAATATGGGTGTAATAATTTATTTTTTAATTTGTACATTTCACCTAAAACACCATATAGTATGCTTGAGTGTGATATTGTTATGTTACAGAATTACATGCTAATGATTTTGTAACAAAAGATACTGTAATAAAAAAGTGGTGTCATTTGTGCCAGATGCTGTACTTATTAGTTGGTCATGAGATAATGTAATGACGATCTGTAATAATCAAAGCAGAATGTGTTAAGAGGGCTAATGAGAAATAAGATAATATTGTAATATAATAACAGAAATTTTAAAGAAATATAGTTTCAGGGAAAATGTTCTCATACTAAAATAATGCTGTGAAATATCCTCCCTTGGGAAGTGTGAGCACTTCAGTTATTCAAAACCAGCCTGGAAACAGCATTAAAAAAAATACACCCCTGGGAGTAATTTTATACAGTGGTTGAGTCGATTAAGAGCCTAATAGGCCTTTCCCATATCTACTTGTTATGACAAGCAAAATAGCAACTTTCACATAGTACTTGCCATTGGAAAATACAAATTAAAAAATAATGTGACCAGTGCAGGTAACATGATTCTTTTAATAAAATATAGCCACATTTTACTAACCTATCAAACAACAGGAGCAATGATTTTCAAAGGGTTTGAAAATAAAGAAGGTTATGAAGTGTTGTCAGGATCCATTGCATATTTTTATTCACACATATTACTTCTCTGGACAAATAATTCTAGAAGCAGAAAAGAGGAAAAGAAAGGGGGCTAAGGTAATAAAAAGGAAAAAAATAAATTGGAGGGAAAACAGAAAACATATGCTAAGCACTCAAGGGGCATCAGGCTTTAATGGGACCAATTCAAGGAGTATTTATTCATACTAAAATAAAAAGAAATCCATGTTTCTGTTTGAATGTGTTAAAGAAGTACATGATTGCTCTCTCTCTCTCTCTCTCTCTCTCTTAAGAATACACATCTTTTACTGGTAGCAATATCATTTTTAAGATCTCATATAAACAATATTTCATTGGTTAAGCTTTTGAATGTATTTTTCATTATACTTCTGTTCATTTTTCATCATTGAAAGTAAGTGAATATGTTGAAAGATAATGTGAACTACAACTCCAAATACATAATATTTATAGTATCGTAGACTTATTTAAAAGAATGGAAGGTTAGGAATCTTTGAAAACAGCAAAAGCCAACTAAATGTCTAAATATGTGCATGGTTATGCTTCAGTTGTGCTATGTAGGTATGATTTCTTAATTTTTAATATTTTTAATAATAGCAGAGAACATGGGATTATTCATTACTACATATGACAACAAAACAATTCAGTGCTTACTCTGTTTCAGGCTGTTTACATTCAATAATCCTCACAGAGCTCTGGCTCATATGGCTCAGTGGATTGACTGCCAGCCTGTGAACCAAATGGTCACTGGTTCGATCCCCAGTCAGGGTCATGCCTCGGTTGCAGGCCAGGTCTCCAGTTGGGGGCACGCAAGAGGCAACCACACATTTATGCTTCCCTTTCTCTGTTTCTCCCTCCCTTTCCCTCATCTAAAAATAAATAAATAAAATCTTTTTAGAAATAAATAAGTAATCCTCACAGAAACTGAGGTGGGTGCTTTACTATCCCAATTTTTCAGATTAGGAAAACAAGGCACAGAAGAGCTTATTAACTTGCCTAAATTGTCACAGTTGGTAGGTTGAAAAGATGTAATTCAAAGCCAGGCATTCTGAATCTAGAGCTCATATTTGGAGCTCTGTCCAAAGAATTTTAAAATAAACTTATTCTATAGTATTTGTGATTTATAGAATTTATACAACAGAGCTGTAATATATTTCACAGTACTTGTATAATTAATTTGAAGACACTTTCAGGTAGAAATTGACTATTAGTCTCTTCTCAGTAGGTGTTCTATTGCAGCCAAAGTCAAGTCCTACTTTTGTTCCCATGTACGTAGTGCAAAGTCAGTATATACTTCTGTGGTTACTTAATGTATATTTGTTGAATAAATTATACATTAAAATTTCACAGAGAGAAGTTGTTCAATAAAAGGGAATGGAAACAATATTTTACAGCTACTTTTAGTCTATGGAGAAGATTTTAAAAATGTAATTAGATTTTTATTTGGGAATTATTGAAGATTCACGTGCAGCCCAAAAAAAGTAACACTGGGAGATCCCATGTAGCCTATACCCAGTCTCTCCCTGTGGTGACATCTTGTAAAGCTATCATACAAATACCATGATGAGGAAGTCAACATTGCTACAATCTATGTATCTTATTCAGATTTCCCTAGGTTACATGCACTCATTTGTGTATATGTGTGTATTTAATTGTAGGCAATTTTGTCACGTCTCACTGCTATATGTAACCATCATCACAGTCAAGATACAAAACACTTTCACTACTATAAAGTTACCTATTGTACCCTTTAAAACCAAGCCCTCCAGCTCCACCCCCTTCCTTAGTCCCTAGTGAACACGAATTTGGTCTCCATCTCCATTCTTTTGCCATTTCTAGAATGTTATATGAGTAGAATTTTATAGTGTAAAGCTTTTTGGAATTGTCTTTTCACTCAGCATAATTCCCTGGAGACTTATCCAAGTTATTTCATATATAATTACTTCATTCTTTTTTATTGCAGAGTTATATTCCATGGTATATGTGCCCCAGTTTGTTTAACCTTTCACTACTGAAGGACGTATGGGTTATTTCCAGTGTTTAGCCATTACAAACAAAGCTGTCATAAACATTTGTCACGTGTTTTTGCATGAAGGCAAGCATTCATTTCTCTGGGATAAATGTTCAAGTGTGTAACTGCTGAGTCATATAGTAGTTGCACATGTAGCTTTATGAAAAACTTCCAAAATGTTCCACAGTGGCCATACTATTTTATATTTCCACCAGTGATGTCTGATGGAGCCAGTTTCTCTGCATACTTGCCAGTATTTGGTATTGTAATTTTATTTATTTATTTATAATATATTTTATTGATTATGCTATTACAGGTATTGTAATTATTTTTAATCTTAGCCCTTCTGGTATGTGTATAGTAATATCTCATTGTGATTGTAATTTTCATTTCTCTAACAGCAAATCATGTTATGTTGAACATCTTTTCATGTGCTATCATGTGCAAAGAGTATCAGAGGATACTCTTTGGTGGTATGTAGGTGGCAAAATTCATTTTTCATTTATGCATCCCCTTTGATAAAATGCCCAGTCCTCTTTTGCCTATTTTCTAATTGTATTATTCTTTACTATTGAATTTTGAGTGTTTTTAAATATAATCCAGTTACTTTTGATTCTTCATGCATTCTAGATACTAGTCCTTTGTGTGGTTTGCACATATTTTCTCCAGATATCTCTTATATCCCTTAAAAAAGTCTCCTGTGGAAAAGGTTTTGATTTGATGACATTTAATTTACTAGTTTTTCTTTTGTGGACTGTGCTTTGGCTTCAAGTATAAGAATTCATCCTCTAGTCTTAGATCCTGAAGACTTTTTTCCTAAAATTTTTATAGATTTATAATTTATGTTTAAGTTTATGATTCATTTTGAATTAATTTTTAAATTTTATATAACATATGAGATCTAGTTTAAGTTTTTTTATGTAAAGGCTATTTCCATTGAATCATTTTTTTTACTTTTATATTAATAATATCTGTTGGACTAACTCATATAGGTATATTTATTCTTCATTTTGTTCCACTGATCTATGTAAAGATATTTTAAGATATATTTAATACCAAGAAAAATAAAGAGAAAATCCTTCAGGAGAGGTCAGCAAATATTTTATTTAAAGGTTCAAATAGTAAATGTTTTTGGCTTTGTAGTTTCTGCTGCAACTATTCAGCTCTGTTGTCAGGAAAAAGCAGCCATAAGCAATACATACAATAAATAAATGTGTGTGGCTGTATTCTAATTAAACTTTATTTATAAAAATATACAGTAGATTGGATTTGGCCTATAGGCTATGGTTTGCCAATTCCTCTTCTACAGAAGAGAGTAATGATTGAGGTAAAAATCTAATTATCCAGAAAGTATTGGATATTTGTAAAATACTGCTAAATTCTTCCCTATACTACAGTGATTAACATGCTAATATCCTTGTTTTCATCTTAATTAATATATCTCACTTGGGTAATGTATAAAACCATTTTTAAAATGAAGGCACTCTTGTAAATTACTTTTTACTATGGTATAATTAAGTATAATGAGTATAATTTTATTTTGTTTATAGCTCATATATACATAAGCAAAACTACAAAACAAGGAAAATAATATTAACAAAATTAATTTGATGTAATAAATGAATTTCTTATTCAATATAAATAACTTTCCTTGGATTGAAAATGGTACTGACTCTTCAAAAACAAATGCTACTTAGTTTGAAATGACTATGTGATGACTCAATTCTCCATATTTTTTCCTGTTAAATGAGACTTAATGATTTTTTCACTCTTTTACAGAAATAACTAAATGACAAAGAATTTAAGTAACTTGCTAAGATACCACAGATAAAAAAACTAGTTTGAATTGCCATTTAAACTAGGCACTCTGACTCAGTAGCCAGTGCCTTTAATCCTTGCTCAATGTTATTTTCTCCAGAAGAGAAGGAATGCCCTTCAGGTCAGTTGATCATGGACAAGCTTTGAGTCAGCTGACTCTACAGGTTGTATTTGACCATCTCGTACCCTGTAGCAATCCAATCAATAGTGTAACACAGTCATTTTTAAAAGTTCTATAATGGGGGAAACTATTTGATCATTTATAATGGTCATATTTAAAAAAATATATTTAGGAAAAGTATCTACCTTCTAAACACCTTCAACTTTATTTTGGGGGACTCCTTCAGAATGACTGCTCCTGATTTTGACTTCCCTTTAGTTGGAATGGTAAAGACAGTGCATTTATTTATTTATTTATAATTATATTTTATTGATTGTGGTATTACAGTTGTCCTGATTTTTCACCCTCTGCCCCCTCCACCCAGCGCCCCCTACTCCCTCAGGCAATCCCCACACCATCGTTCATGTCTATGGGTCATGCATGTAAGTTCTTTGTCTACTCCATTTCACATACTGTACTTTACATCCCCATGGATATTCTGTAACGACCTATTTGTACTTCTTAATCCTCTCACCTCTTCACCCATTCTCCCTGTCCCCGCTCCTATCTGTCAACCTTCTGGTAATTAAGGTCTTTTCTCTTGCTTTTAAGAGTCTCTCTTTCTCTTTAACCTTTGGCCTTTTAATAATGGTATGTCTTGGAGTGGGCCTCTTTGCATCCATCATAACTGGGATTCTCTGAGCTTCCTGGACTTGCATGTCTATTTCCTTCACCAAATTGCAGAAGTTTTCTTTCACTGTTTGTTCAGGTTGATTTCCAATTTCTTGCCCTTTCTCTTCTCTTTCCAGAACCCCATGAAGTGAATGTTAGACTTCTTCAATTTATCCCAGAGGCTATTTATACTATCCTCATTTTTTTTGGATTCTTTTTTCTTGTTGTTGTTTTGATTGGTTGTTTTTTGCTTACATTCCAAATTGTTGATTTGATTCTTAGCTTCATCCATTCCACTGTTGTTTTTCTGTAAATTGTTCTTTATTTCAACTAGTGTACCTTTGTTTCTGACTGGGTTTATTTTACATTGCTGAGGTCCTCACTAAGTTCCATGAGCATCCTTATAACCAGCAATTTGAACTCTGTATCTGATTGCTTATCTCCATTTTGTTTAGCTCTTTTTCTGAAGTTTTGATCTGTTTTTTCATTTGGGCCATGTTTGTCTCCTTGTTTTTGGCAGCCTCCCTGCATTTATTTCTATGTATTAGGTAGAGCTCTTTGACTCTGTGTCTTGGTAGTGTAGATTAATGTAGTAGGTGTCCTGTAGGGTCCACCAGCACAGCCTCCCCATCACTCAAGCTGGGTACTTGAGGTGCACCCTTTGTGTGGGCTGAGTACACCCTCCTCCTGTAGTTGAGCCTTGTTGCTATTGGTAGATCAATGGGAGGGATTTACCAGACCAGTCAGCTGCAAAGACTGTTTACGGCCACTCACCACCAACCTTTGCCCTCTGTGGAGGATCAACTATTCAGAAGTAGGATGGTGGTATTCCACTGTGGTCTGTAGGTATCCACTGGGTACACTGGACCCAAGGTTTCCCAGGTGGTGTAGGCCAAGGTCATCCCCCACCTGTGTTTTGCCTGGGGCACCCTGCCTGAGCTGAAAGCAATCAGAGATGGCTGCTACTTGTTCTGGGCTTGGAGATTCTCAGGTGAAGCCAAGTTGTTGACTATAACCTGGCTACTGCTAAGGCTCCCTGAGGCCAGCTATTGCTTATTTGATAGAAGTTAGGAGCCAAGACCAGCCATTCTTATGGAAAAGCAGCATAAGTGGGCCCATAAGTTGGGTGAGGTAGAGCATCTGTGGATCTCCAAGGTGAGTCACACAGTGTTAGCCAGGCTGATGGAGTCTCAGATATGGCACTAGCCTACTGGCTCTGTTGGGGAAGGGCTCAGCAAATGAACAATGGCTTTTGCCCTGATGCCAGATACTTCAGTCTCTCTTTGTATACCACTGCTGTCACCCTGGTTCTGGAGCTCAGAGAGAGTGAGTCTCAGCAGGTGAGTCCATGTGTGGGTTTCCCAAGAGGAACCTCTTAGGGCTGTAGTAGCCTCCTCCACTGACTCAAGATCCACACATGGGTTTTTGCAGCCAGAAGTTGTAAGAAAATATCTTTCTGCCACTGGAATCCTGGGCTGGGGGCCTGGTGTGGGGCTGGGACTCCTCTCTTCTGTTATATCCCTCCCAAATTTTTATCTATGTGTGTGTGTGGCCAACCCATTCTGTGTCCTTGCCCCTCCTCCCAGTTTGGATGGATGTGGTTTCTTTAATTCCATAGTTGTCAGACTTCCATTCAACTCAAGTTCTGACTCTCCTGAGTGGTAGTTGTTCTGTATTTGGTAGTGTTTAGTTGTAATTTTGATGCGGCTGTGAGAAAAGGCAAGCCATGTTTGCCTATGTTGCCATCTTGACCAGAAGCCTAATTTCCATTCTCAATGACAATGCATTTAATATGGAGATTTTATATCCTGAATCTGGCCATGTTTTTATATTTCAACATGTATTTCAAAATATAAAAAGACTCAGGAGTACAATGCACTGTGATCAAATAAACCTACTATAGTTGGAAATCATTTGGTTTACATTGATATATTTTAAAGGGTGTTTCTGTACTCAAGAAAATTTTGATCATTAACATTTTTAACATTCATGAGTTAGTCCAATCAGTGATTAGAGTATTATTTTTAAAATAATTTCAATAACAATATTAAAAGAATTTAAGTTTGATACAAACATTTTTCAATAAATGCATTATTACTATTAAGTAAAAATTCCACCCTTTCAGTCATGGTTTGATAATTGGGACTTTTTCTTCCTCTAAGTCTCAGCCATTTAATGAGCCATAGCATGTCACTATAATTTTATAATTGCTTGTTCCTATTTAACAAAACCATAGAAACCAAATGTTAATACAGTAGTATCTCAATTGCTCTAGTAAAAGTTTTATAGTCTTATTCTTTTTGTCTCTTTTTAATAGTTAATGTAACAATGAAGGTATTACACAAGTGTGATTTGCTTGGCTATGATTCTCAGGAAAAAAATAGCATAGATTCTATTCTTTAAAAACATGCCTTATTTTCGTCATTTTTAAACCAAAAATATATCTTGACAATGAACATACATGGTAGTGTATACTAGAATTCATCATGAAGAAGATTACTGATTCTTGGAGATACTGAGGATTTGATTTCAGACCACTGCAATAAAGTGAGTATCGTAATGAAAGAAAAACAATAAAACCCAAAATAAATGCATCCTGGGGTCAGTAGGAATAATTAGAGTAATGAAATTAGAGGAGAAATTAAATGAGTTTCAATAAAATATGAACACTTATTAACTGATTTATATACATAATATATATCACCTATATTACATATGTATGTATAAATACTTGCCACCTTAAGCTATGTATCAAAATTTTAATTATACATATAGATGATAAGTAGGCATATGAAATAAAATTATTTCATTTACATAGCTTAAGCAAGCAATTGTTCAAATGTTTACTGATTCTCTGCAGTATTATTAATCAATTTAATAAATTTAGGAAATTTTAGTGACATCGTTTTTATTTGATTCAGAAATCATAGGCTCCACATTGTGACATTTTTAAATTGAGGTAAATGGTATTAACCCATGTTAAATTTGCAGCTTCAGTGTCAAAACTTTGGTGAAGCATTAAGGTACCATGTGATACATATTTATCTAATTGTTAACTCAGGTAGGTTATTTGTGAATTGGTAACCAAACAAAAGATTAAATTTTAATTTAACTTGGAACTGTAATTGCAGCCCGAAATTCATAAAATCATTACACTGGGATGCAACATTGAAATGATAAGTGTTGGATGTAGAAGAGCTTCCCATAGATCTGAAAGATGAAATTTTATTATAAATTGAGGATATCTTTGTTGCTGGACCACTATCTGAAAATTTTAAAGCATCAACTAAATGATTTACCTAAGTAGAGGAAAAAATACACAAGAAGATAAAGGTGAGTCATTTTATCATTGAGACATTTGAAAAGGATTTCTGGTCACACTCTAGGCAAAACAATTAAAGACAGGAGAAATTTCCAAATCTTCTGGAACAGATCACAGAATTTTTAAAGCTAGGTAAGTTTGGCGTGATGATTCATACATCATGAACATCTACATCTCAGATACTGAGCATATAAATTTCAAAGTCTTGCAGCTGAATTCCAAAAGAAACTATTAACTTCCAGGGATACATAAATCCTATAGGGAAAAAAGGAAACCTGGAGTTTAACTTGATATTCTTTAATATGCCAGAAATTATACAGTCAAGACTAAATGTGCTAAAGTATAGGATGTAAAAAGCAGTATTTGTCTGTTATGTAACTGCAGATGCCTGGAAGTGATTCAGGAAGAGCTCTGGATTCTAAATTTTTAAGGACATTCCTATTTTCTCCAGGGAAAGGAAGTCTTATTACATAGCTAACGTGCAAAGGCCTTTAGTCTATAAATAGGGTGTCTAACTTGTCTCCTAAATCCAGATGGTAATTCCAACACTGGCAGTAAGAATGAGAACAAGAGCTAAACAGTGAGAAGGAGATAATGAAAGCAAAGGTGAAATGAATAGATGGCCTTCAATACTTGAGAGTCTAACAGAGGAGCCAGCAAAAAGAGGCTGAAAGAATGTAGAAGAGAGAAGAGGGGAAACTGATGGAATACCGTGTCACAGAAGCAAAGCCAAAGTAGTGTGTTTCAAGGGAGGGGAAGTCAACTGTTAAATGCTGCTGAGATATTGAGTAGGATGTAAGCTGAAACAAGTTCATTGAATTTAGTTCCAAGAGCTAACTGAAACTTAAGGAAAGTGGTTTTCATGGAGTAGTGAGGCAGAAGACAGTTAGATTGCTTTAAGTAGTTAATGGAACAAAAATGTGGAGACTAAAATTAAATAACTTTTCTGATAAGTCTAAATGTGTGGAAGATATGAACTGAAAGAACACTTGGGGCTGAAAGTGTTTTAAAAAAATTAGATGCAGGAACAAGTATAAAGGACACATGGACAATAACAAGGCGGGGTGGAAATGGGAGGGAGGTGGGGAGGGCTGGTGGGGTGGGCTGGGATGGGGGTGAAAGGCAGAAAACTGTACTTGAACAACAATTTAAAAAAAAATAGATGAAAGAACTTAAAGATAAAGTTATAAGCCAGTAGAGTAGTTCACTGTGGTTCAAACTGCAGATTATGACTTTTTTATATAGTAACATTTATTTAGTCAGTGGTGATCAACATTTAAAAAAAGATAAAAAAATAGTGCATCATGCATGATATGGTAATATTTATCTCATGAAATTTTGCTTAGGTATGTATAAATTGTCTATGGCAATGCATAGTGACATATATTTTGGAAGGCAGCTATGGTAACCACTATACCACCAATGCTATGATATGTTTTGTATATCTACATATCATACTTATATATAGTGTAGTATATATGATGTTTACATATAGTACATATGTATAATATGTATATATCAGGTTGCAATGTAATATATATTTCTTGTTGTGGGACACAGTGATAAGAGAAAGATTACTCTGAAAGCCAGAGGATTACATATTAGCATAAATTCTGGAGCATGTGGAAGGGACTGGGACTCATGCACAGGAATTGACCTTTGAGAGGTTGGAGAGCCCTGACTAGTATGGCTTAATAGGTTGGGCATCATCCCACAAACTGAAAGGTCACCGGTTTGATTACCAGTCAGGGCCCAAGCTTGGGTTGCGCACCAGGTCCCCTGTTGGGGGCATGCCAGAGGCAACTGATTGGCTTCTCTTGCACATCGAAGTGTCTGTCCTTCTCCCTCTCCCTCCCTTTCTTTCTCTCTAAAAATAAATAAATGGAATCTTATAAAAAGAGGTTGGAGAAACATATACTTTTTAAAAAATCAGTAACGCGTAAGGATAAGATTGGTACAGACATATACTGCAGACTGCTTTGGCTGCAGAAAGTTGCAAAAAGTCCTGTTAAATGGCTGTAATTACTTTAGTTAAGAACAGTGCAATTACTGTCTGAGAGTAGAGAGTATAGAGAGGATTTCATGGTTTGTAAAGAACAGGGGAAATCTGAAATAGTTGTTACAGAAATTAGATCAAGATGACTTGAGAAGTATATGTGTTAGGATTGTGGGTTGGTGACATAGTTTATAGGAATGCCAATCCGTTTACGAGAGCTCTGCTGTGCCAGTGTAGATGCAGATGCAGATGCAGGCAACAAGGATTGTCGGATTCAGGAGTATTTTTAAGTTGGAGGCTTTGAAAGAACAAATGGACAAGAGAGGTTAGTATATTGATATCAAAATAACTGAAATAAAAGATTTTAGAATCCATCAAAAGTATAAGAAATTTAACATTTTGGAAGAGAGAGGAGAGGCTTGAAGAGATTGAAAAACAGTGAAAGTTGGGTTTCCTGAGCAGGAAAATGGGAATTTTCATGAGTGAAATGTAGTGATTTGAAAGTTGATTTTTTTTTTTTTTTTGGTGATAAGTTATAAGGAATTGGCAGAAATAAAATATATCATTGATGATAAGAAGGTAAGGAAGCCATCAGTATGATATTGAATAGATTGTCCACGTGGACATTGAATTTTCTGAGATGATGGCAGGAATCAAGGCGGAAATGAATACCTTGATATAGGTATCAAAATCTTTAGTGAATGAGATGAATTAGCCAGGACAACGGTAGATGACAACAAGGAACAGGAGTTTTTAAAAGTGGCTGGTAAACCTTTTGTGGAACAAGGGAACAATGAGAACTCAAGCCCTACTTCTAACCCACGAGCTACCAAAGAAGATATTGCCTAAGAGCACCAGCTCTGGATGCAGACTACCTGGATCCCATTGCTGGCTTCACTCCTCTGTGTCTCTGTGACCTTGAGAAAGCTACTAATTTCTCTATGCCTCAGTTGCATATCTGTAAAATATGAATAAAAGGTTCGACCTTGTAGGATTGCTATGATAATAAATGAAATAAATTCCTGTATAGTATAGGTACAGTGCTTATATATAGGAAATGCATGATAAATGTTTGCTAGTATGATTGGCTATTATTTCATAGAGTGTTAGATAAACAACTTCTACTTGAGAAAGCTATAGAATGTTTCTTAATAATCTGATGTGGGCACCGGTTAGCAGTGTCCGAGTCATTATGGATGAAATAAAAACATACACATGGACTACTGAGTCCAGTGGAGGAAAAAGGATGACAGCCTGGCTTTTCTCTCAAGGGGAGCAAAAGCCACTGCCTCCGCCATGACAGGCCTTTATTCTAATATCCCCTCACATTACAAGATGGTCCTCACTCACTATGTCCCAGTTCCAACAAAGGAGCCAATGCCCCTAATCACATCACAGAAGAAAGATACTAGCAAATGAAAAGGCAAAAGTGATTGAGTTGGTTACACTGGTCCCTGTAAGGTTTAGCATGGATTTTAGGAAGTTACAGTAAAAGCAAGGCTCAACGCAGCCTAGGTATATTACAAATCTGATTCCCCACGAGAGAACCTATCTGTGGGCGTGGGTCCAGTGCATCTCTGAGTGGGACCTGGGCCCATGTCATGCAGAAGGGTCTGCCACAATAATCATCCATTATAAAGTTAAAGAAATGTTTGCATAAACTGATAGGGTTGTAGGGATTTGCTGGTTTTGTAGGGAGAGTTCCAGATTTGTTTTTGGAGGGAAACGAAGTGTGAATAGGATGACAGGTCAGGGTGCAGACATACTGAGATTGGCAGAGATGAAAACAGCTAGGGTTAGTTAAAGAGCTTCTATATTCACAGTGCCACTGCCACATGGCACACTGATCACAAAGACTACACAGAAGCTGGGGTAGAAAGAAAGGATATGAGGGATATAGTGAACTTACTTCCAATATTTTTTTGAGGGAGGAAGGCTATTTTGGACTTACAGAATTCATGCATAGGTGATCTGGAAGGGAGGTTCCGCAGGAGTGGGCTGGGTAAATATTTCCTTTCCTGCTGGTGTCAACAGCTACAATGAGAACAACTGTGACTGGCAACTGAGTGGATAAACACAAGCCACATTGTCTCACATGGAAGTAAGAGAGCATGCACATTGGACCTAATTCCCGTGTACACCCAGCTGGTATAGTCACCCCTCACCATCAGCATTGTCTCTCTGTTCCCATCAGGGTCATTGTCATTATTTTAAACAACTACATACTTGTTTAATTAACTTTTGTTTACTTGAATTTGAGGTTAATAAGGGCAGTGACTCTATCCCTTGTTTACCATAGCAACTCCAGAGTCTAGACAGTCACCATTATTTGTTAAATGGAGAAGATCCTCCACCGCTGTCAATCCAGGGGATCCGTATAATTTTCAGCATTAAAAACCCCAGTCTAACATGTGGAGTTACTTCGTCTTATAAAAATATCATATTGCTGTAAAGTGCTTTAAATTAATTTACCATTTTGAATTTGTCTTTGTTGTGATACAAGAAATGGAGTCATGATGAGTCACTAAGCACCAACTAATGGCTTTGTTATGCACTAGTAAAAATAATTGTGTTCCGTTTAAACTTAGAACTATTTCTGTGAAACTTCACACTGTTTTTTATTAAGTCTTCAGTGAAACAGAATATTTGGTTCATCCAAAATGCTGCACTTGAAAAGAGGCAGAGGAAGCATGACAACTTACTGATGCTCACCTCACTACATTGGCCTCTGCTCTGTAACAGCCACCTGGACTTTCTCTCATAACCTTCTCAATGAATTGGAATTCGTTTCAGAACTGGAAAGATCCAGTAGCTTCATGAACAATTCAGAATCTATAGCATTTGTTTTTTCTGAGAGCAAATTGTCAAGGGAATCCTTTCCACTATGCACATGAACAGATATTTCAGAAAGCACAATTTTCTGGAAATAATAAAGTTGCACCTTCATCTAGACATTTGCTTTGATAGTCCTAGGGATTGCGGCTGCTTTTGACAAGCAAAGGTCATATTTTGTGTTTTTAAATTAAGCATCTGATGAGATTCTTTTTTATGATCCACAATTTGTAAAAGGACTATAATGAATATTGACAATTCCTATCTTTTGTCTTATACTCTGCTCCTTTTTGTTATGTTGGAGTTCCTTAAGACTTGATTTGGGCCCTGTTAAGGTCTTTGTCTGCACTCACTCCATGCCTGTTTATATAAACAAAAAACACACACATATACATGTATGCATTGTTTCATACCTCTCTTCTAAGATTCAGATTCATATATCCAAAAGGGCCAAAGTCATCTGAAATCTAATATATTTCTTTGTCTTTTCCTCACACTGTTTGGCACCACCACGCATTCATTCTGTCTTATAAAGCAGAAGTTGAGCCCTGGTTGGTATGGCTCAGTGAATTGAGTGCCAGCCTGTGAGTAAAAGAGTTGCTGGTTCAACTCCCAGTCAGGGCACATGCCTGGTTTGCAGGCTTGGTCCCCAGTAGGGGCATGCAAGAGACAACTGATCAAGTATCTCTCACACCTCAGTGTTTCTATCCCTCTCTCCCTCCCTCTCTCTCTAAAAATAAATAAATAAAACGTTAATTTTTTTTAAAAAGTTGAAGAATTTTTTCTTTATTATTTCCATCTATTCCATTAGGAAGTCCAGTCAAATCTATTTTAAAGATATGTTTGCAACATACCCACTGCTCTCTATTACCTTTCACCTATCAAAATCAAGTCACAATCATCCCTTTATAGATTATTTCAAGTGTCTCCTAATTGCATTGATTTCAGTTTTAGTCAAGCTCATCTTCCCAGAGAAAGAGCATCTCTCTTTCCCAATTATTTGCTCTAGTAAAAGTCTAAGGTAGGGCTCATGAGCCTGGCCCAAGTCATATGAGCATCCTGGAACCAAGTACTGGACCAGATGGAAAGACTGCTCTTATTGGTCAAGAGTGGTTATATGGAATTTTGGGGTCATCCCCTCCCAAAGCACAGGGACAGAAAAAAGGAAAAGATCATTCCCCAAAGCAACATCAAGGCAATGTTTCCAAGAGATGGGGAAATGGATGTTGAGAAGGCAAAGACATTGGGTGCTGCCATTTCTACTGTTCCCCTACAATACATTCTCCACACATCAGAGAGTATGCTTATTTAAAAAAACTCAAATTATATCACTTAAAACTCTGTTCATGGTTCTTATTGCAATTAGAATACATTTCCAACACCTTTTAATGGTTGCAAGGCCATGCAATACCTAAAACCAGCTCACTATTCAGTTTCATTTCATGCCACTTGCTCCCTTACCCTCTACACGCTTAAGGTTCTTTTTACAGCAAAATTATTTTCCCACTTTAAGGCATTTGCACTCACTATACTCTCTGCCTGGAGATATTTTTGACCTATTCTTGCTAATCTGTTTCTTTTTGTCCATTATGTCTCCATTAAAATGCCACTTCCTCAGAGAGACTCTCTGCCTACTCACACCTACATTCTTAATTTTCTGATGAAGGGTCTATTTCATTCTTGCTTATTCTCCTCACAAGCTATCTTCCCCAATAAGCTCTATGAGGAGAAGGACAATACTACTTTTTTTAAATCACAAACCCAGAATTTACGGCAATTTTGAGGGGTCAGTGTAATCTGAGTCACTGATTGCTTATAAGCTATTGCTGTCAGTGTTCATTTTTGGTATTTTCTTTCTTAAAATTACATTTTATTGATTATGCTATTAGAGTTGTCCTGATTTTCCTCCTTGGATCCCTCCACTCAGCACACCCCACTTCCTCAGGCACTCTCCCCACCATTGTTCATGTTCATGTGTCATGCATATAAGTTATTTGGCTACTCCAATTCCTACACTGTACTTAAAATCCTCATGTATATTCTGTAACTACCTATTTGTACTTCTTAATCTCCTCACCTCTTCTCCAATTCCCCCACACCACTATCCTATCTGGCAACCATCAAAACACTCTCTGTATACATGATTCTGTCTCTGTTCTTGTTTGCTTAGTTCATTTTTAGATTCAATTTTGATACATTTGTATTTTTGCCATTTTAATGTTCATAGTTTTTATCTTAAAAAATAAATTCCTTTTACATTTCATATAATAATGGTTTGATGAAGATTAACTCCTTAGTTTTTTCTTGTCTTGGAAGCTTTTTATCTGCCTGTCAATTCTAAATGATAGCTTTGCTGGGTAGAGTAATCTTGGCTGTAGATCCCCACTTTTCATGACTTTGAATATATCTTGCCAATCCCTGCTAGCCTGCAAAGTTTCTTTTTAGAAATCAGAGACTTCCAGCCAAGATGGAAGCACAGGTAGATACACTTTGCCTCCTCAAACAACCAAAATAAAAACAAGTTTAAAAAAAAAAGAACCAGAAATTCCAGAAAATAAAATTGTATGGAAGTCTGACAGCCAAGAAGTTAAAGAAGAAACATTCATCCAGACCAGTAGGTGGGACGCAGATGGACAACTGTGATGGAGAGCACACAAGGCAAGGTGGTGGCTGAAGGACTGGGTGGCTGACAGAGCTGGCTGTCCTACACTTGCGTGGTACAGATAAACCAGGGGGGACAACTGGGGAGTGAGACAGGAATAAACCTAGGGTTCCAGCACAGGAATAGAAAGTCTCAAAACATCTGTCTGTAAAAACCTTTGGGGTGGGGGTGGTGGGAGAAACTCCCAACCTCACAGAATCGTTTGTTGGACAGACCCACATGGTCTTAGAGTGTACACAAATCCACTCAACCCAGAATCAGCACCAGAAGGGCCCAATTTGCTTGTGGGTAGTGGGGGATGTTACTGAAAGCTGGCAGAGAACCAAGCAAGTGGCATTGCTCCCTCTCGGACCCCTCCCCCACATATAGCAGCACAATGCAGTGATGTGGGTTGCCCTGCCCTGGTGAATACCTAAGGCTCTGCCCCATACCATGTAACAGGTGCACCTAGAGAAAGAAATATGGCCCAAAGGAAATAACAGATCAAAACTCCCGAAATAGAACTAAGCAATGAGGACATAGCCAACCTATCAGTTGCAGAGTTTAAAACACTGGTAATCAGGATGCTCACAGAAATGGTTGAGTATGGTCACAAAATAGAGAAAAAAGGAAGGATATGAAAAGTGAAATGAAGAAAAATATACAGGGAACCAACAGTGAAGGGAAGGGAACAAGGACTCAAATCAACAATTTGCTTCCTTCTGGGAGCAGAAGGAAGAAATAAATATTCAACCAGATCAGAATGAAGAAACAAGAATTCAAAAAAATGAGGAGGCTTAGGAACCTCTGGGGTAACTTTAAATGTTCCAACATCTGAATCATAGGGGTACCAGAAGGAGAGAAAGAAGAGCAATGGAAAACTTATTTGAACAAATAATGGAGAGCTTCCCCAATCTGGCAAAGGAAATAGACTTCCAGGAAATCCAGTTAGCTCAAAAAGTCCCAAAGAAGTTGGGCCCAAGGCAACACACACCAAGGCACATCATAATTACATTACCCAATTTTAAATGTGAGGAGAGAATCTTAAAAGCAGCGAGAGAAAAAGGAATGTTACTTACAACGGAGTTCCCATAAAGACTGTCAGCTGATATCTCAAAAGAAACTTTGCAGGCAAGAAGGGGCTGGAAAGAAGTACTCAAAGTCATGAAAGGCAAGGACCTACATCTAAGATTACTCTATCCAGCAAAGATATCATTTAGAATGGAAGGGCACATAAAGCGCTTCCCAGATTAAGGGAAAGTTAAAGGAGTTCATAATTACCAAGCCCTTATTATATGAAATATTAAAGGGACTTATATAAGAAAAAGAAGTTCAAAACTATGAAGATAAAATGACAACAAACTCACAACTATCAACAACTGAACCTAAAAAAAAAAAAAACAAAAAACAAAAACCAACTAAGCAAACAACTAGAACAGGAACAGAATAGCAGCCAGAAGTTGTGAGGACTTTATCTTCCTGGTGCAGGGCTGGGACTCCTTTCTCCTGAGATAGCCCTCCTGAATTTTTACACACCACATGTGCGTGTGGGACCAGCCTTGACTGTGTCTGCACCCCTCCTACAGTGTAGATGGATGATGGATGTGATTTCTTTCTTTTCTTTTTCCTTAAAGATTTTATTTATTTATTTTTAGAGAGAGGAGATGGGAGAGAGAAAGAGAGGGAAAAAAACCTTAATGTGTGGTTGCCTCTCATGTGCCCCCAGTTAGGGACCTGGCCCACAACCAGGCATTTTCTCTGACTGGGAATCAAATCATCTATCCTTTGGTTTGCAGGCCGGTGCTCAGTGCACTGAGCCACACCTGCCAGGTCTGGGTGTGGTTTCTTAATTCCATAGTTTTCAGACTTCCATTCAACTCCGTTTATGATGGTTCCAAGTAATGGTTGTTCTATATACTAATTGTAATTTTGATGTGCTTATGCAAAGAGGCAAGCCATGTCTGCGCATGCTGCCACTGTGACCGGATGCTTGGTATTTTCTTACTTATCACCCCATATCTGCAGTACTGCATCGGCTGCTGTAACAGCTATTTGCTTTTACTATTAATGCCTTATAATGCTTACTCTCTATCAGCATTAACAAAGTTCTTTAGTCTGTTCCTTAAATAAAATCATTTTTCCTGCCTTTAAGATATGTCTTTTCTTGCATTATTATACATTTTTAATAAATTACAGAAGTATACAATAGCACAAAAATAATGAATGGCACAGGCTCCTCTACAGAAACAGATAACCACAGAAAGGTCTGTTAGGGAGTACCTAGCATTCCATTAAAAAGACACTTTAGTAATCCCTTTTGTCCATTTCAAAGTCTTTTACAAAATCTCCTGGTATATGGTATTTATTTCTGCAGAAAAATTATACTATTTTCTTCAAAAATAGAACTCTGAAGCTTGGAGGGGAAATAGAACCTGTTCTCTGGCCCCAGAGAATAGCCTATTGCTATCATTCTGGCTCCAGGAGCTAATAACATTCCTGATATATTCATTGTAAAAAATATATGTCTTGAAAATTCTGATTACTCTTATCTCTCCCTCCCTGCAATATTACATTACAATCTCTCCCTGCAATGACATAGATATATTTTTATCCATTCTTAAATCAATATATCCTCCAGTTATTGTGTCATGTAAGCTTTATTTTTCTGGTTTTCTTATTTTTTCTTTCCTTTTTTGGTCAAAATTAACTTTATTTTTTACCATTACTGTGTTGAGTTGTGCTAACACAGTCAACGAGTACAAAAAGATACTGATATTGAACTTAAAGAAAATGCCTCTGGTGAAGTGGCGGGAAGATGAAAGGAACAAAGATAAACAGAGTCGAGGTTTTTCAAAAGTGAGTTCAAATGTGAGTTCTGCCATAATCTGTGACTGGAGTTGACTTGCCCTATCTAAGCCTGTTTTCTCATCTGTCATTGGATTTGAGATCATTCATGTTACCATTGCAATATTCTGAGCCTTTTCAAACTGATGTGTCCCTTTTCGGCCATGTGAGACCATACCTGTGTAGGCTAAGGAGAGAAGGCCACATGTTTGAGGTGCTTTGAGGATCTGAACTCAGCTCAGTAAGCTTCCCTGGGTTTGCTCAGCCTGGGCCCAAAGCCAGGTAGCTTGACAGGCTGGTGACACCACACTCAAACCTTAGGTAGCAGGGAACAGAACGATGGAGAAGGATCAGCACATATTCTGGGGTGAGGAAGCCAATGAAAACAGAACTCTTCAATTCTGCTTCTAATTTAACCTAGGGCTGCCCAGATGAAAAAGATATCAACTCTTCTGCAACCTGTTCTCCCTATCTATTTGTTTTTTTTTTTTAATTTTTTTTTTTTTGCTTTGACAAACGTCTAAGTAATCATGACACCCTTTCCATAGGTGGTGCCTCTAATCCCATCCCAACATGCCTGAGGACCTTCATCTCCCTGAGAGCCTTTTGCTTTCAAAACTAAATGCAAACTCTCCCAGGGCTCTGCTTTGTCCTAGTCTGAGGTTCCCTCTACCTGTCCCCAGTGCCCCGAATGCTCGATATGCTTATGGTGGGTGCTGTTAAACAGGTGCATAATCCTCCCACAGGGACAGAATGGCCATGGGTGTGGGGAGGGAAGAGGGTGTGAATACTGAAGACAAACCCTGGAGTCAAGGTGAGACTCCTGGGCACATTCTAGAGATGGGTTAAGCTCCCCCCCCCTCCTTTTCTTTTAAAAACCAGGAGATAAAAAATTCTGTTGCAGTATTAGAGTGATAAGAGATTATCCTAAATTCCTACCTGGTCTCCAGCAGAGCAGATATTTGAACAGAACTGATACCTAACAATAGTAATGGGTGATCACAGACTTCTGTGGTTTTATGTTCCTATTTTTGGTTTAGAACTATGAAGGGATTACATGTAATTCCACTGCTTCTGCTCAAAAGTAATGCTGTAAATAGTTTATGTTCAGAAAATTTCTTACAGCCCTTACATTCTTTATGGTCAAACTTGTGTTTTCCTCATAACTGGTAGTTGAGTATCTCTCCCAGCTGGGTCACTTGTGCTCTCTGACTGCTATTGTATTAAACTTGGAATTATAGGGAAGCAAAGAGAAACCATGAGGAGTCCCCATTTGTTTCTGGGGATGGGAAAATTAAGTTGTCCTATCTTCTCACTTGTTTCTGGAGAAAGAAGTGGACTCCTTGTCATAGGATTGTTTTGATCTCTGAGTGCTGGCTAGAAGAGGTGAATCAAAAGCTAAAAGACATTTTCATGGCCAGCAACTCTCTATTAGCTGTATTGGCAAGACCTAGGACCTAATGCTCCCTTGGTACTCTGGATGAAACATGGAGCCAAAATCAGTAGTGCTAGGATTCTTCAGGGTCAGATGTCTTCAATATCACAGTCCTGGACTTTGCCCTGACTGCTTCTAAAAGTGAAGAAGTTGCTTCTCCAGGAGCCTGAGGGAAACAGAAGTCACAGCCCTGAAGTGAGCTGAGCTCCCAGGCACTGCATTATGCTAGGCCTCAGAATTCTAAGTACTAATGCTTCCTCTTTAAATCTGGCTCAAAAGGTTCAGCTGCTCTATCTCCCTCCAACCTGCAAACCTCCAATATTTGCAAGTGAGGGTGGAGAAGGCACTGAGAAGTGGGCAAGATGAGTTTCAGCTTTCCTGGGTGGAATTTTACTGCTAATTCTTCTCCCAATTTCTGGGCATATTTGGTCCTCCCTATTCTAACATCTCCCTGACTCCCTCTTTGCTCACCAACCATCTGCATCTGACACAACAAACAAAGAAACAAACAAGCAAGCAAACAAAACTCTCACATCCCTGCCTCAAAAGCTCCATCCCTTCTTCCAGTGACCTTGCATGTTCCCCCTCCCTCTTTGTGTTGAGGGTGTATAGGGTTTGTGAACAGAAGACTTACCTAGGAATTAAGAATGTGCATAAAAGTGGCATCTTTCACATTCAATTTCTTGTGGTCTTTTAGTATAATCTTAGGAGAATAGGAGACATATATCCCAGAGGTTGATATTTGAGAGAAATAAATTTCTGCCTAATGATGACCAAAGCATTTGTTTGTTTTTCCCCCTAAAAGATCCCAAGTAATTTTAAATTTTTAATATTTGATAATATATGTTGGTTTTAGTTTTGTTTGCTTTGTTTTGTTTTACAAATAGCACTGAGTTATGAAGAAGTGTAAGATCTAAGTCTGAGAGACTTTGAGACAAATAAAGATATGGACTTTTGGGTAAGTTAAGATCCTGCCCCCAATGTTACAACCCTCTCTGTTGGAGTTTGGACTGGAATTTAGGTTTCCCAGCTAACTGCTCTTCTCAGGATACCACGTTGAACAATAGTAGGTGGGAATCTGTGTTATGAAGTGCAGAAATACAGGTGGAGAAAAATGATCCAAATAGAATCTATATAACAATAAACACTAAAATGTAAATGAACATTACATTTTCAAAAGAAACATTTTACAAATTCTGGTGACATTTGAAGAGTGATCCGATGTGAACCCCGTCTCATGGGGTCCACCACATTGTGGATGAGATATGAGAAATTCACATAGACTACCGAGTCCGGTGGAGGAAAAGGGACAGCATGGCTTTTCTCTCAAGAGGAGAAAAAACCTTGGCTCTTGCTGTGACAGGCCTTTATTTCTTTTCTGGGCACATTACATGATGGTCCTCATTTACTATGCACAGGTTCACTTTAGGTGGTTACCATTTACAGCAAACAAAGGAGATGATGCCACTAATCACATCACAGAAGAAGGATATTTCCAAATGCAAAGTGAAAAGTGGTTGAACGGGTTACACTCCATACTGGTACTGGGGAGGTTTAGCACAGACTTTAGGAAGTTACAGTAGGCACTTGCTGCCTCAATTCTGGGTGAGGGAGTTTTAGCAAAAGCAAGTCTCAAAGTGGCCTAGGTACATGGCAAGCCTGATTCCCCACAGTAGAACCTATCCATGGGTGTGGGTCCTGTCTGGCCCACACCATGTAGAACAGTCTCCTATAGTGGTCATTCATAATTTGCCTTCTAATGAATTTATCTTTGCAGGACTGGAAGAAGGCGATAGGAACATTTCTACATGAATGAGTTTCGTGGATGAAACTGTCTGCCTGTCTTCCCATCATGCTAGAAGCTTTCCTCCTTTTCTGTCTGGAAATCGCACATCAAAAGACATAGCTCTGAATAATTCAAATATGATAATGTTTTTCTATTTGCCAATCAGTTGACTTGTTTAATAGTATTTTTTAAAAATATACCTATTTAGTGAGCTGCACAATTTTTTCAATATTGAACATTTTTGCAATATCTGAAAAAAATGTAAAATTGAAGGTATTTATATATTTAAAATATGGACACTGAATTTTTAGAAAAATCTAACATTTGTTTAGATAGGTAGAAATAGATGAATGCATGAGAAAATGATGTGAGCCATAAACTCATTGACAAATCATGAAAAATAACTGTTTCATGTCAGTGCACATTACCCAGAATATTTTTTTATTTCTTAAAGCATAATATTGTATATAACTATAAAAGGAAACAGTGTATAAAAGCAAGGAACTGGATGCTCGGTAAATAAAATTTTCATAATCTATTATGATAAATACAAGAATATTTGCTGAGACTAGAGTGCTGGTATTTTTTTAAAGTGATTAAGAGAGTATCTTTTAGTGGGAAATAACTGCTTTACAGTATGTCACTGGGCATATTATTATGCTGGTTTATTTTCCCTCTAGTACTTTACATGGCATTTGAATTTCACTTTACATTTAGTAATGTATTCAAAACATACTTTTAGGCTGTTTTCAGTTTTGTACTTAATCTGATTTTTCTGGATATAGCATTTGTTGACAAAGGCAGGGAAACATTGCATATCAACACACTGTCATTTTGTCAGTGTCAGGTGGAATTACTCCTCCATTGCTCCTGCTCACACTGCACAGAATGGTATTTTTTAGGTGGCCCAGGTAACTGAAGTCTCTAATCAGGGATACCGTCTTTTATTCACAAAAGATCACATCCTCCAAAATCTTCCTACTCAGTCTTGATTGAGTGGTCAACTTTTAGTGAAGCTCTTTCAAGATTGGTTTTTCCAATTTTTAAAAACATTTTCCAGTGTACAATGTCATGAAATTGACCTGAGTGCAGTTCCATTTTATTTTGGCCTATGTGAGTCCAGCTTTACTTCTCTTACTAAATACAGTAAATTCTAAAGAAATCAAAGGAAAACCATAATGTATCGGGTTCCTATTATTTGATTGACATTGGGTTAATATTTAACATATATTTTCAACCAATTCTTCCTGCATGATAGCTATGATATTCACCTCTTTCTCTTTTCTATTACCTCTACTCAAATGAAAAACCCCAGTTAGACTTCCAGTCAAGATGGCAGAGTAGGTAAATGCTGTGCTCATCTGCTCCCGTAACCATATCAAAATTATAACTAAATTATGGAACAAATTGAGATCCATGTGAAGACTAGCTGAACTGAAGTCTTATCACTAACAATACAAAGAAGCTACAAAAAGACCAGCAGGAGGGATTGAAACTAGGAAGGGGCAGGACCCACACTCATGGTGTGGCGATTAAGAATTGGGAGAAACATGTTGGCTGCGGTGTTTCATGCTGAAAACTGAGGGGTTCCAGCCCCACACTGAACTTCCCAGTCTGGGGTACCTGTGCCAGAAAGAGGAGTCCCCATAACACCTGGCTGTGAAAACCAGCAGTGATTGTATCTGAATGAGATGGTGTACTTCTGGAGTCCCAGGCATTCTTCTTGGTCACAAACTCACTTGCTCTGGGATCCAGTATGGGGTAGCAGCTTGAACAGTGCCAGGGACATACATGGAGAAACTGAATTAACTAGTTTCAGGTGGAGGGCTGGAAGGGGCAGGGGTCAGGGCAGCTTTGTCCAGTAGTAAAATTGCTTGCAGGTGCTGGCAGATGCCAAATCTGAGCTCTCCATTAACCTGGCTAATACTGTTTGCCCTTCCCTGATGATTTCCTAAAACCTTGTCCATTCAACTTATGCATCAGGCCTAAGACACTTCCAGTAGCTTTTCCATAGAGGTGGCCTGACTCAGCTCATGCTACAGATGTTTCTAAAATCTCTCAAAAGTCCACAAACCCCAAACTAGTAATATCTGGCCTCAGAGTGCCCTATACTACCTGCAAAGCAGCCCTAAGCCTAGCACAAGCAGTAACCAGTCTCAATTTACATTTTAACTCCCACTAGGTGATCTCAAGCCTGGCATAAGCTGTGGCCACTGTTGGCTGAGAATGTAGCTTCAACAAAGTGACTGCTAATGGCACAAGTGGTGGTCGGCCACAGCTCACATTGTGGTGCTTACTAAAAGGTCTCAAGCCTGGCACTAGTGGCAGCCAGCCTTGGTTTGCAGGATAGCCTCTCCCAAGTGCATTCAAGCCTAGTACAAAAGGCAACAAACTACAGATCACTTTGTATTTGCCAACAGGCAGCCCCAAGCCATGTGTTAATGGCAGCTGACATTCGTTTGTACTGGAGTCACTTCCAAGAGGCTGCAGAACCAACCTGGTGGCCAGATTCAGACAACGACAGAGAACCACCGAACAAGCTAGCTCCACAATGACACACCTGAAGGGTGGATTCAGCTAGCACCAGAGCTGCACTAAAGTGACCCCTGCTTTGTGGGTCAGTCCCTGCACAATAGCTTCTCCACTGTAGGCATGGCCAGCCTTCACATCCAGTCAACATGAGGATCAATCCCACCCACTGACATGCCAACAGAAATCAAGGCTCAGCTACAATTGGAGGGCACACACAGCCCACACAAGGGGCACTCCCAGTGTACCCAGCTCAGGTGAACAGAGAGACTGGCACTGGGCCTCACAGGACAAATACTATATAAGGCCACTCTGCCAAAATTGTGAGATAGCAGATCAACCTAAAAAAGGAAACAAAGACAGGCAGCCTAAATGAGAGACACAGAAACATATCTAAAAATGAAAGAATAAAGCAAAACCCCAGAAAAAGAACTAAACAAAATGGAGACAAGCAAGCAATATACCAGATACAGAGTTCAAAACATTGGTTGTAAGGATGCTCAATGGAACTTAGAGAAAGAATACATAAACTCAGGGAGAACCTCAATAAAAAGATAGAAACCATAAAATAGAACCAGTCAAAAATGAAGAATACAAAAAAAAAGAAGTGAAGAACACAATAACTTAAGTGAAGAATATAATAACCAAAATGAAGACTAATAGAATGGGAGAACTTATTTGCCAATGCATCTGATAAGGGGTTAATATCCAAACTTTATAAAGAACTTACAAAACTCAACACTGAAAAAACAAACAACCCAATTAAAAACTGGGTGAAGAACCTGAATAGATATTTCTCCAAAGAGGACATACAGATGGGCAATAGACCTATGAAAAGATGCTCAATGTCACTGATCATCAGAGAAATGCAAATTAAAACCACAGAGATATCATCTCACATCTGTCAGAATGGCTATCATCAACAAATCAATAAACAAGTGCTGGCAAAGATGTGGAGAAAAGGAAACCCTTATGCACTGTTGCTAGGAATACAGACTGGCACAGCCACCATGGAAAGCAGTATGGAGATACCTTCAAAAATTAAAAATGGATCTGCCTTTTGACCTAGTGATTACACTTCTGGGAATATATCTTAAGGAACACAAAACACTAATTCAGAAGAACATAAGCACTTCCATGTTCATTGCAGCATTGCTTACAATCTTCAAGATATGGAAGCAGCCCAAGTGTCCATCAGTAGATGTATGGATAAAACAACTATGGGATATTTATACAATGGAATATTACTCAGCCATAAAAAAGAAGAAAATTTTACCCTTTGTAACATACTGTATGTTATGGATGGACCTGGAGAATATTATGCTAAGTGAAATAAACCAGTCAGAAGCAGGATGACAGCTAACTGGAGGGGGAAGTGAGAGTGTGGAGGGACTGAGCAGAAAGGAAAAAGGACTCATGGACATAAACAACAGTGTAGTGATTTCTGGGGGGAGGGGATATAAAAGGACTAAATGATAATGGAAAGATACAATAAAGAAAAAATAAAATATTAGACAAAAATAAAATGAAGGCTACATTAGAAAGAATCAGCATTAGATTAGATGAAATAGAATCAAATCAGAGATATGGAAGACTAGGTAGTGGACAACACCCAATTAGAACTGCAGAAAGAGAAAAAATATGAGGATAATGTAAGGGATCTCTGGGATAACACTTGATGTTGTCCCAGATATCCCTTCTTGAATACGTCGTAAGATTACCAGAAGGAGAAGATAGAGAGCAATGTATTAAAAACCTCTTTGAAGAAATAATGACTAAAATCTTTCCTAATATGGTGAAGGAATAGACATAAATGTTCAGGAAGTACAGAGAACACCTCAAAAGATGAACCCAGAAGGGCCTACAACAAGACACATTATAATTAAAATGTCAAAGGTTAAAGACAAAGAGAGAATCTTAAGAGTAGTGAGAGGGCAGTTAGTTACTTACAAAGGAGCTCTCATAAGAATGTTAGTGGATTTCTCAACAGAAATTTTGCAGGCCAGAAGAGACTGGTACAAAATACTCGAAGTGAGAAAATGCAAGAACCTACAACCACGACTGTTGTATTCATCAAGGCTATTCTTTACAATGCAAGGAGAAAGAAAAAGTTTCCCAGACAAGAAAGCTAAAGGAGTTCATTCTCACTTAATTAGTATTACAAGATATAGTAAAGGGATTTCTTTCAGCAGAAAAGATAAAAAAAAAATGAGTAAGAAAATATAGAAAAGAATCTCACTGATGGACTAATTCTTAGCAAAAGCAGTAGATCAAACAAGTATAAAGCTAGTTCTAAGGATAAAATGCAAAAGTAGAAAGATCATGTAGAATTACAAAGATAAATTATGGGATACACAAAAACACACAAAGAAGTCAAAGATAATAACAAAATATAAATATGGAGGAGATGCTTAAAAATGGTAGTGAGAGGTGTAAGGTGGTAGAGGAGTGAATGGAAGCCACGCTAACATCCTCCCAGGACCAATCTGGAATTACAACTAAATTGTGGAAGAATAACACAGAACAAACAACTGAACAATAGCAAGAGAGAAGCCTTAAAACCATGGATAGACAACAATCACCTTCAGCACAACCTGACTGGTAAGGAGTGCAGTGTAGAGTCAAAAAGACTGCAGGGTGCCCGCAGACAGCAGCTTTGGAAGGATAATTAAGTGATTGGTTGGATCCCCCTGGGAAGAGTGGGGTCTAAACCCTAAGCTGGGATCCCCAGCCTAGAGCACCAGAGTCCAAAAAGTACACAGATAACAATCAGTGGAAAAATGGCAGGATTGCTCTTTGCCAGAGACAGATGGCTGGAAATGCGAAGAGTCATTTAAAGAGCCAATGCACACATTTTCACTTGTAGCCACTTATCCTGGGTTCCGGCAAAGGTAGGGGCAGTGTGGGCTAGAGACACCTGAGGAGAGGCTGGGGACAGAAGCTTTAGGGAGAGAGCTGAGACAGTAGACACCAGGATCCCTGTGCTGAGTCATCACCCATATGACAACAGCCATCCTGCTCAGGCAGACCACTCCCCTTCCAGGGGGGAAACAATAGCTCCCATAGCAGGAGGGATTCTGCCCCAACCTATGGGGATTAAGCCTGACTGCTGAGTGCAGAGTGACTAGATTAACAACTAAAGGAGACAGTCACAGATAGTAGATCCCTGGAAGTCCTGAACAGGCTGCCTAAGGTCAGATGGGGTCAACATCTCACATCACTAGAGGCGGATCCAGGAAGAAAAAACATTGGTAAATAGTAGAGGCTACTGAAATGAAATACACTATGGTCTTCTCCATGATTTGCGATATTTTCTTTCCTGCATAGCTTTTTAACATTCATTTCTTGTCCAGCAAGTTTGCATATTAAGTTACTAGATTTTATACTATAGTTTATTTCTTTCCTTTCTTATAATAGTCTTAATCTCTTTACACCCTTATTAATACTGGTTCATTTGCGGTTAATAGTGGCATTGTGGGGGGGGTTGGAATTATTTTTGTGGGTGTGAGTTTGTTTCCTATACTTTGTGATTTTGTTCTGGTACCACCTGCACAACAGCATACAAGTCGTGGTGGGTGGAGAGACCCTCAGTCAACCAGCTTGAGGGAAGGACCCACCAAAGAAAGATCCAACAGCAGTCAAAACCCAATTACATCCAGAGCACCAACGTAAATGGTATAAAGGCTATCCCCAGAAAATCAAGTTCAGGTGACCAAGGAAACTGCACCAGTGAATCTCACAGGTCTCCTACCATAGAAGTTCATACTACAAAGTCAGGGAGTCAAAACAGACCGATTCAAGAAGTAGAAGCAAGTCCTTTGCCCATTTTTTAATTGGGTTGCTTGTCTTCTTAGAGTGGAGTCGTGTAAGTTCTTTGTATATTTTGGAGATTAAACCCTTATCTGAGATATCATTGGCAAATATGTTTTCCCACACAGTCGGTTCTCTTTTTATTTTAATACTGTTTTCCTTGGCCATGCAGAAGCTTTTTATTTTGATGAGATCCCATTTGTTTATTCTTTCCTTTATGTCCCTTGCTTTAGGGGACATATCAGTAAAAATGTTGCTGCGTGTAATATCTGAGATTTTCCTGCCTATGTTCTCTTCTAGGACTTTAATGGTGTTACGGCTTATGTTTAAGTCTTTTATCCACCTTGAATTTATTTTTGTGTATGGTGTAAGTTGGTGCTCGAGTTTCATTTTCTTACACGAAGCTGTCCAGTTCTCCCAACACCACTTGTTGAAGAGGCTGTTTTTACTCCATTTTATGTTGCTGCCCCCTTTGTCGAATATTAATTGACTATAGAGACTACGGTTTATTTCTGGGCTCTCTATTCTATTCCACTGGTCCACGTGCCTGTTTTTATGCCAGTACCAGGCTGTTTTGATTACAGTGGCCTTGTAATACATTTTGGTATCAGGTATTGTGATCCCTCCTGCTTTGCTCTTCTTTCTCAAGATTGCTGCCACTATTCTGGGTCGTTTATGGTTCCATATAAATTTTTGAAGAGTTTGTTCTATATCTGTGAAATATGCCATTGGTACTTTAATAGGTATTGCATTGAATCTGTAGATTGCTTTGGGAAGTATGGACATTTTGATGATGTTAATTCTTCCGATCCATGAACACGGTATGTGCTTCTCTCCAAGGAGGACATAGAGAGGATCCAGAGACACATGAAAAGATGCTCGATATCGCTAGCTATCAGAGAGATGCAAATTAAAACAACAATGAGATACCACTTGACACCAGTCAGAATGGCCCTCATAAACAAAGCAACAAACAGCAAGTGTTGGAGAGGTTGTGGAGAAAAGGGGACACTAATGCACTGCTGGTGGGAGTGCAGACTAGTACAACCACTATGGAAAACAGTATGGAATTTTCTAAAAAAACTAAAAACGGATATACCTTTTGACCCAGCAATTCCATTGCTAGGACTATATCCTAAGAACCCTGAAACACCAATCCAAAAGAAACTATGCATCCCTATGTTTATAGCAGCACAATTTACAATAGCCAAGTGTTGGAAGCAACCTAGATGCCCATCAGTAAATGAATGGATCAAAAAACTGTGGTACATTTATACAATGGAATTCTATGCAGCAGAAAGAAAGAAGGAGCTCATACCCTATGCAACAGCATGGATGGAACTTGAGAGCATCATGCTAAGCGAAGTAAGCCAGGCAGTGAAAGATAAATACCATATGATCTCACCTTTAACAGGAACCTAATCAACAAAACAAACAAACAAGCATAATATAACCAAAGACATGGAAATTGGGAACATACTGAAAGTCACCAGAGGGGAGAGGGGAGGGAATTTCAGGGGAAAAGGGGAAGGATTTACAGGAACAAGTATAAAGGACACATGGACAAAAACTATGGGGGGGTGGAAATGGGAGGGAGGTGGGGAGGGTTGGGGTGGCGGGTTCGGGTGAGAATAAAAGACAGAAAACTGTACAAGATCAACAATGAAAATAAAAATTAAAAAAAAAATCTAAAAACAAAAAAAAAAAAAAGAAGTAGAAGCAAACAAGAAGAGTCTCACAAATAATGGGAAAACAAAAAAACAACTCCCAATCTGAAAGAAAGGAGGAATCCTCAGAAAGACTGCTAAAGGAAATAAAGTCAATTCAACGATCAGATATTGAGTTCAAAACAATGGTTATAAGGAAGCTCAATGAGCTCAGTGAGAATTACCAAAAACTACAGGGAAACTATGAGGAACTTACTGTAAACTATATCAGCAGGAGAAAGAATATAAAAAATATCAACAAGAGCCAAGAGAAAATGAATAATACAATTTCTGAATTGAAGGACACAGTAAAAGGAATGAAGAGCAGGCTAGATGAAGCAGAAGATAGAATCAGCAAGATGGAGGATAAGATAGAAAAAAAAAAACCTCCCAGAAAGAGCAAGAAAAGGAAAAAAAACTCAAAAAGAACATAGAGAGGTTAAAGAAACATGAGAGGGGGACGGACAACATAAAATGTAATAATATCTGTATAATAGGGATATCAGAAGGAGAAGAACAGAAGCAAGTGTTAGAAATCACATGATCATATCAATAGATGTGGAAAAAGTGTTTGATAAGGTACAGCACCCATATATGATAAAAACACTCAGCATGGTGGGAGTAGAGGGAATATTCCTCAACATAATATAGGCCACATATGAGAAACCTACAGCCAACATCATTCTCAACAAACAAAAACTAAAAGCTTTCCCTACTAAGACCAGCAACAAGACAAGGATGTCTGCTTTCACCACTCCTATTCAAAAGCGTATTGGAAGTCCTAGCCACAGCAAGCAGACAAGAAAAATAAAGGGCATCCAAATTGGAAAGGAGGAAGCAAAACTATCATTGTTTGCAGATGACATGATAGTATACATAGAAAATCCTACAGAGTCCACCAAAAAATTACTCGACCTAATAAGGGAATTTGGCAAAACAGTGGATACAAAGTCAATACTCAGAAATCAAAGGCATTTTTGTACACCAACAATGAAATATCAGAAAGAGAAATCAGGAAAAAACCCTATTTGATACAGCAACAAGAAAAATTAAGTACTGAGGGAAAAAACCTAACCAAGGAGGTAAAAGACCTGTACTCAGAAAACTATACAACACTGAAGAAAGAAATTAGACTTTTGGCCAAGATGGTAGTAGGTAGATACTGTGCCTCCTTTCACAATCAAAAGAAGGACAACAACAAATTTAAAAATGAAAAACAATCAGGACTTCCAAAAAATCAAACTGTTTGGAAGTCCAACAACGACGGAGTTAAAGAAGAAAGATTCATCCAGACTGGTAGGAGGGGCAGAGACAGACAGCTGGAATGGAGAGGACTCAAGGGAAGGTGGTGGCTGGAGGAATGAGGGGGCAAGGCAGCAGCTCGAAGACAGGGTGTGGTTGCAGCTAGAGGAGGGTGTAGTCCCACATTTGCATTCAGATAAACTGGGAGAAACAACTGGAGAGGAAGACAGACCGTGCAACCCAGGTTTCCAGCATGGGGAAATAAAGCCTCAAAACCTCTGGTGGTAAAAACGTGCGGGGGTTTCGGTGGTGGGAGAAACTCCTAGCCTCAGAGGAGAGTTTGTTGGAGAGACCCACAGGTCCTAGAATATATACAAATTCACACACCTGGGAATCAGCACCAGAAGGACCCAATTTGCTTGTGGGTAATGGGGGAAATTACTGACAGCTGGCAGAGAGTTGAACAAGCAACATTATTCCCTTTTGGACCCCTCTTTCATATATAGTGCCACAACACAGTGATATGGGTTGCTGAACCCTGGTGAATAACTAAGGCTCTGCCCCTTACTATGTAACAGGTGTACCGAGACACACCCCCCAAAAAATGGCCCAAATGAAAGAATAGATCGAAGTTCCAAAAAAATACAACTAAGCAATGAAGAAAAATCTTTCTCTTTTTGATATTTTGCATATTTTATATACTTTACAATGCTTTCTACTTGAAATGTGTAGCTTTATATTTTATGCATTCTAGTATTTTTGTGTACGTATTTTGTGCATTTCATGTCTTCATCAAAATCCTCTCAGTCCTTGTTCTTTTGAATCTTGTGCTGGGGTTTTAGCTTTTCTATGTTTTATATGCTGCTGCTTTGGAAGAGAACCTAGATTCTTTAGCTGTATTGTTGTTTCATACTTTAAATTTATATGGCTGTGGAAAAAATAATTAAAATGATTTGAGGAGAAAGACTTCTCAAAGTTCCAAAAAAAAAAATACAACTAAGTGATGAAGAGATAGCCAACCTATCAGATGCACAGGTCAAACCACTGGTAATCAGGATGCTCAAAGAATTGGTTGAATATGGTCGCAAATTAGATGAAAAAATGAAGGCTATGAAAAGTGAGTTAAAGGAAAATGCACAGGGAACCAATAGTAAAAGGAAGGAAACTGTGATTCAGTTAAATGATTTGGAGCAGAAGGAAGAAACATTCAACCAGAACAGAATGAAGAAACAAGAATTCAAAAAAATGAGGAGAGGCTTTGGAACTTCTGGGACAACTTTAAACTTTCCAACACTCAAATCATAAGGGTGCCAGAAGGAGAAGAGGAAAAGCAACAAATTGAAAACTTATTTGAAAACATAATGAAGGAGAACTTCCCCAATCTGGCAAAGGAAATAGACTTTTAGGAAGTCCAAGAAGCTCAGAGAGTCCCAAAGAAGTTGGACTCAAGGAAACACCAAGGCACATCATAATTACATTAGTGAAGATTGAAGATAAGAAGACAATCTTAGAAACAGCCAGAGAAAAGGAGAGAGTTACCTACAAAGGAGTTCCCATTAGACTATCAGCTGATTTCTCAAAAGTAACCTTGCAGGCAAGAAGGGGTTGGAAAGAAATATTCCAAGTCATGAAAGGTAAGGACCTACATCTAAGATTACTGTACCCAGCAAAGCTTTCATTTAGAATGGAAGGGCAGATAAAGTGCTTCTCAGATAAGGTCAAGTTAAAGGAGTTCATCATTACCAAGCCCTTATTATATGAAATGTTAAAAGGATTTATCTAAGAAAAAGAAGTTCAAAACTATGAACAGTAAAATGATAACAAACTCATAGCTATTAACAACTGAACCTAAAAAAAAAAAAACCCAAAATATAAACAAACTAAGCAAATAACTAGAACAGGAACAGAATCACAGAAATGGAGATCACATGGAGGGTTATCAGTGGGGGAGTTGGAGGAAGAAAGAAGGGGAAAAGGTTCAGAGAATAAATAGCATAAATGGTAGGTAGAAAATAGACAAGGGGAGGTTAAGAATAGTATATGAAATGTAGAAGCCAAAGAACTTATATCTACAATCCATGGACATGAACTAAAGGGGAGAAATGTGGGTGGGAGGGGGTGTGCAGGGTGGAGGGGAATAAAGGGGGAAAATGAGACAACTGTAATGGCATAATCAATAAAATATATTAAAAAAACAGAATGGAGTCTTGCCATTTGCGACATCATGAAATAGCTAAATGAAATAAGTTAGACAGAGAAAGACAAATGCCATATGATTTCCCTTGTATGTAGAATCTAAAAAACAAAATAAATGAAACAAAATAAATGAACAAGTAAAACAGAAACAAACTCACAGATACAGAAAATGAATTAATAGTTGTTAGATGGGAGGGGGTTTGAGGAGATGCATGCAAAAATAGAATGGATTAAAATATTAAAATTGTCAATTATAGAAATAGTCATGGGGATATAAAGTACAGCATAGGGAACATAGGCAATAATATTGTAATATATTTGTGTGGTGTGAGATGGGTACTAGACTTACTAGTGTGATTACTTCATAAGTTATATGAATGTTTAATCACTGTGTTGTATACCTGAATCTAATACAATATTGTATGTGAATTTTAATTGCAAAATGAAAGAAGATAATGACTCTAATTCTACTCGGACTACTGGCTGACTGCAAAACAAACAAATAAACCTAACAAATTGCTCTATTTCCAGTATATCTATTTAAATTCACTTTAGATGTTGTTCTCAAATAAATCTTACTAAGCTGCAGTTATTATCTTATTATGCTCTTGTTTAAAAATTTGCAGTGGGTTTTTATTGTCTTACAGTACATTTCAAGGAGAAGTGAGCATATTTAAGTGAAAATACAAGTTGATTATGAGAAGAACAATATTAAAATACTTTTGTATTATTACGGTAATGAAGAATATGCATTTTATAAGATAATAAATATATAATTGTTTATTTCTTTTGCCTGAAATGTTTCCCTTTTTACTTTTAGGCTGCAATCTTAACCATTTTTCAAATTATAGCTCAGATGCTAATTCCTCTGTGACTATTTTAGCAGTCAGAGGATTTTGATTATAAATAACAGAGAACTACTCAAATTAGTATAATTAATAAATAAAAGAAAGGTTCATGCCATTGAAAAATTAAGATAAAGAGAAAGCTCTGTGTGTATTTTCGTCAGGCCCCAAAGCTATTTTTCCATGATTCTCTTGTCTCTCTAATGCTTTATGTAATCTGTCCTCAGGTTGGTTTCCTTCATGGTTACAAAACATTGCAGTAAATGTAAGCCTTACATTTGTATTCTACATCATGTAAAGCAAAAGACCAGAATACTTCTGTGTCACCCTGATCCTTGCTGCAATTCAATAAAGGTCCTTGGCTTTTTAAAAACTGGGTTAAGTCCCATTCATGCTGATTAGGTCAGCAGGGCCAACCTTTGAGTTAAACTAGTCAATGTCCATCTTTGGAATGTACAGTTCATCAAATTCATGGCTGTTTTAAACTGAAGATAAAAACAGTGTGTTTGGAGTAGGTAAACAATTTCCATTAGAAACCTTAAGTCATTTACCAGCTAAAGTGAACTCTTTATATCTGGAATTACTATGATATTTTATTATGTGTTTGATACTTTCTTTTATCCTCATTTTTTGTTGTATTGCAATTTTCTTTCATACCTACCAGGCTTGAAGCTGCTTGGCGGGGGGGCAGTATCCATATCTGATTCATGGTGTTTTTTTTCTTTTTGTGTGTGTGCGCCTTTTTTTTTTACATTTTTATATTGTTGTTCAAGTATAGTTGTTTCCATTCCCCCCCCCCACTCCCACCCACCCCAGTCATCTCCATCTCCCACCCTCGATCCCACCCCTCTTCGGTATCTTCCATGTGTCCTTCATACATGTTTTTGAAACCCCCTCCCCTTTCCCTCCTCTTTATCTCCTCCCACCTCCCCTCTGGTTACTGTCAGTTTGTTCCTTAATTCCACATCTCTGGTTCTATTTTGCTTGCTTTTCTGTTTTGTTGATTAGGTTCCACTTATAGGTGAGATCATATGGTAATTGTCTTTCACCACCTGGCTTATTTCACTTAGCATAATGCTCTCCAGTTCCATCCATGCCATTGCAAAGGGTAGGAGCTCCTTCTTTCTTTCTGCTGAGTAGTATTCCATCATGTAAATGTACCACAGTTTTTGATCCATTCATTTACTGATGGGCACTTAGGTTGCTTCCAGCACTTGGCTATTGTAAATTTTGCTACTGTGAACATTGGGGTGCATAGGTTCTTTTGAACTCTGGTGTTCCAGAGTTCTTAGAGTATTCAATGAAATCTTAAGACTCAAAAAGGAATTTTAAATAGACAAGCAAGACTAAAACAATTTTAAAAGATTTATTTATTTTTAGGGAGATGGGAAGGGAGGGAGAAAAGGAAAGAGAGAAACATTGATTGGTTGCCTCTGCATCCCTTCAACCAGGGACCCAGCCTGCAGCCCAGGCATGTGCCCTGACAAAGAATTGAACCAGTGACCTCTCAGTCTGTGGAGCAATGCCCAACCCACTGAGCCACAACAGCAAGGGCAAGACTAAAACAATTAATAGAAGCTCACTTCTTTCTCAAGTGATTGGGACAGAAAATCTGGTCATACAAACACAAATGGAAAATGACAGAAGGAAGGACTCCTGCTTTATAAGCAACTTCTTGCTGCCCTGCATCTAGCGTAGCACTTTGTTAGATTACTATATATAGAACATATAGTATGCATAAATACATAAATAACTGAATGACTGTAAAATAATTTCCTTGAGATATAGGTTCCTTTCATTACAAGATTTCCAGCAAAGTATAACATGACATATTCAGGTATGGAATGGACTTGTTCATTGGAGAAAAGTTAGAGGCAATTACTTCTAAGATAGCATAAATTTCAACATTTCATTTATATCCTTTGATTTTTTGAGGGCAGGAGATGCCTTTTTAAATGGCTTTTTCTTAATTATATATCTTTTGTAATCTACATGTAGTCCATGGCAAAATGTTACTTGCCTGGAGCAGGGCGGGGTTGGGGCAAAGAAAATACAAAGTGATTACAAAGGATGGCATGCTGGCCTGTCAAATGTCACACTTTCCTGTATGAAAAGAAATTCGACCTTGGACAGTTCTTATTCACATTTAAATAAATAATAATCACTTAACACTTATTCAATTAGTTGATGTTCTTTTAAAAAGGTAATTTCTTCTCATTAGAATTAAATGAATAAAATGTACATAGTTTTTAAGTTTCCAGGTTCACTTTAGATGGAGATTTCAGTTCTCCTAATATAGAAGCTATAATTAATGAAAATTATTTTTACATTTGACTGATCAGAAATCTTCTTCCAGCAAAATGCTTCATTCAAATATTAAACGTTAAATACACTTGATCTCAAGACCCATATATAAAATGGCCTATTTGAATCCTCCTTGTTGGTGTCTCGTGGCCAAAAACTGAACCCCAAGTATATCCCCATCAAACCAGCTTCTCTTCTAAAGTTAGCTTGGTAAGTCACTCTTTCATACACTTTGCTGTTCTTTTCAGAACCTTGGGAACTGACCCTGACGTTCTCTCTACCTCACTCTGTCACGTCCAGTTAATTATCACACCTTGCCAATTTCACTTCCCAAATGTACAAAATGTGTCCTTGAATGTGCTCACTTCTCTCAAACCCCATTGCTACTGCTTCAGGCCACCATGACCAATTGCCTGAACTTAGACCAATAGCCAACAAAATCATTTCTCTGTTTCTTATCATGTCTTTCTCCATGCCAGTACCTACACTTTCACCAGTGTTAAAAAGAGCCCACTAAAGTCTTTTAATAGTTTTCCATCGCTCTATAAATACATTTTTAAAAGCTCTACAAGACTTAGATAATATAAGTCCTGCTTGTTTCTTCATCCTCATCTTTCACTAATCTTTCTCACTTGGCTCCATCCATACAACCTTCTCTATTCATGAAATGTACTAAGTTCCTTTGCTTTCACAACCCTTGAACAGTCTATCTCTTGCAAGCAAGATACTGCCTTCATCTCTCTCACACTCTCTCTCTTTCTTATTCACAGACACACACAGGCACATACACATACTTCTTCCCACCCTAGCTAACCCCTATTCATCCTTCAAGTCTTAAATTAGATATTATTCTAATTTGTCAAAGAATTTTTCTCAGAACATTGTACCAGATGAAGGTAATTCCTCCTGCTATAAACTCTCATAGCCCTCAGTACTTTTAATTAATAGCATACAAACTAATCATATGAAATAATTATTTGTGTACTTACTTGTTAAATACATGTTTTCTCCATTACACCATAACCACCCTGAGGATAGGTCTATTTCATTCATCACTGTGTTCCCACCACTTAAAACAATACGTAACATTTAGTATGCATTCAATAAATAGATACTAAATAAATAAAAAATAATAAAAGCATTACTGAAGAAAAAGATGTACTAAATGATTCCATTTGTTAAAGGTAGCTCAAAACAGAGAAAGACATTTGGGGCCTCCTAGGAAGAGAAAGAGCGAGACAACAAGCCACAACAAAGCATTGTTTATTTGATTTTTTTTTAAATGTGGCCATAAATAACTGCATTCTTTTTCTCTACTTTCTACCTTCCAGGCACTGATCTTGACTTTACTCTGTGTATGTTTCATAAACCAGCATTTACTTCTTGTATTAACCTCTTTTCAAATTACTCTCCATGTGATGTCACGCACAAATTTTTATTAATTTTTTATTTGTAATATTATTTCATGTTTTTATTAAAAATGTCACTTGTATTGCCATATTGCAGAGCACAGTATCTTACTTTTAGTCTTCTGAAGAAGGCTCCTAAAACATCTTTTTATGGTAACCGCACAGAAACTTTATTCTTTAATATGATCTTTTCTTCTTTGCTTCCTTTTGATTCAAACTGGCCTCATCCAGCACGCTGACTCACCCACCTCCCTCTCGCTTGCACACCCACTCCCTTAATCATTAAGCCCTCAGGACAATGAGGTTCTGGTCAGTATCAAATAATATTTTGGGGAAAAAAACCTTAGATCTCTTGACCACAGAGACAGTTTCAATCAACTAAAGGCCTCAGTTTTGTTTTAGCTCCAGTACCAGAAAAAGTGGCAAAACCAGAGGAAGTGATGCCATGGCACATGTGAGGAATAGATGCACTGATGAATCATCTCCTACCCTAGCATGGACCAGTCAGTGAGAGCACACCCTGGACCATGACCTTAACTCATTTAGTCACCATGTTTAACGATTTCCCCCTGTATAACCCATCACCTAATAGTCATTGGGGAGCCAAATCTTTGATTAGTAGCTCCCCTGTGGCTCCAGGTACAAGCCACTTTCTCAACTAGTAAACCCTTACTTTCTTTGCTGTACGCTCCTGTTTGTGTCTTGTTCAGCTTTGATGTGTGCAAGAAAATGGATGTCTTTAGTCTGGTAACACTACCCTCAATTTATATAGCCCTTTGATGCCAAATTAATCTTTGTAAAACAAATCTCTGTTCATGTCACCCACAGTTCAAAAGTTTTTATTTGCTCTTTGCCATTTTATAAAATAAATCTAAACACTTTACTTTGGCATTCATAGCCTTAGTCCCAATTTTTCTCTTCTGTGTCTTATATGAATTCTCTGTATTTACTGATTCCAGTCCTTATATTCTCATCCCACAATTTTGTTCCTTCCTTTTTCTTAGAATTTCTTCAGTTCAGACTTGGTTTTTTATTCCAGTATATATATCTGGCCACTCTTGTTGACAACAGTTTCTCATTTTTCTGAAATTTGTACTCATCTATACTCGAGGACAATCACTTGATACTAAATAATATTTTCTATCATTAATTTTTATTTTTTATGTTGGAGCTGAACCCCCAGGTAATCATTTGAGAATTTTGTTATAATCTCAACATCTAGGATAATACCTAGTGACCTGTTTTTTATAACTCACTGTGGTACCAGCATTTAGAATATTATTTAGCACATAATACAGCTTAATGAATATGTATTTATTTATAAGATTTATTAATTTATTTTTAGAATTGAGGGAGGAGAGGGGAAAAGAGAGGGAGAGAAATATCAGTGTGCCAGAGATACATCAATTGGTTGCCTCTCGCACACCCCCAACCAGGGACCTGGTCTGCAAACTAGGCATGTGCTCTGACCAGGAATCAAACCAGTGATCTCTTGGTTCACAGGCTAGCATTCAATCCATTGAGCCACACCAGCCATGTCATTAATATCTAGTGTTAATAACAATGGGTATTAGAAAGGGGAGGTAGGAAGAATGAACAGCACATTTTGAGGAATACAAATTATACAAAATATTGCTTATTATCCACTTATAATGCAAACTATTGTATTTGAAAACTCCTGAAATCTGAAAACAAGACAACCTAGGTTAAATAAGTTTCCCAAAGCTGAGTGTGCTCATTTCAAGCTCAATTTTTCTGCTTGATATACAAAAACAATTTTTTTCTTTTAAAAATATTTTATTGTTTTTGTTATTACAGTTGTCCCCTTTTTTCTCCCTTTGCCCCTCTCCACTCAGCTCACCCCCCAACTTCTATAGTTAGTCCCCACACTGTTGTCCATGTCCACGGGTCCTTCATACATGTTCTTTGACTAATACCTTCTTTCAATCAGTCCCCCCACCTCTTCTCTCCCTTTTTACAGTTGTTTGTCTATTCCATGATTCTATGCTTCTGGTTCTTTTTTGCTTATTAGTTTATTTGCTCATTAGATTCCTCTTTTAGGTGAGATCATATGGTATTTGTCTTTCACCAACTGGCTTATTTCACTTGCCTTAATAGTTTCCCATTCCATCCATGCTGTTGCAAAAGATAGAAATTCTTTTTTTCTGGTGCACAGTATTCCATTGTGTAAATGCACCACAGTTTTTAGTCCACTCACCTACTGGTGGGCACTTAGGCTGTTTCCAACTTTTGGCTATCGTAAATAGCACTGCTATAAACATAGGGGTGCATAAGTTCTTTTGAATTGATGTTTTGGGCTAAATTTTCAAATTACTTAAATAGATACTGTCTCTTTATTTTGCATACTTTCCTGTGTTTGTTTTTATGTATGAGGTAGAGCTGCTATGTCTCCCAGGATTGGTCAAGTGGCCTTTTGTAGCAGTTGTCTAATGCTGCAGCCTCCCTGGTCACCTGAACTGGGCACTCCAGGTGTGCCCATGTGACCTGTTTGCATTATCCTGCTGTGGATGAGCCTTGATTGCCACTGGTTTGCCACTGGGAGAGATTTACCCCCAGGGTAATCAGCTGTGAGGACCAGCTACAATTACATCAGAGGAACTGCTATATAGGGGCTGACTCCACAGAGCAGGACTCACTTAATTTGGGCTTTGGTGCCCGCCAAGTTTACCCCTTGAGTGTGTCACTTGTGGAGGTTGGTCAATTGTAATCCCATGTGATCTGAAGCTGTCCACTTGCTCTGGGGCCTCCCAGGAGGTGCAAGGGCAGCCACTGCCTGTGCCCTGCCTGGGTCACACAGTATAAGCTACAGAGCAATCTGCAGATGGCTGCTCCTTTAGTTGTGCTGGGTTTGGAGATGCCCAGGAGAGGCCAAGCTACAAACTGAGCCTGGCTGCCACTGGTGCTAGCTATGGGCCCACTTAGCAAAAAGTATGGGGCACACACAGACCAAATGCTGACTGTGTAAGAGAATTTAGTAGAGTCCAAAGCATGAACCAAGAGAGGTTGTCTATATGGAAAAGCCACTGGAAATGGCTTGAGTGCTAAAAGTTGGGTGGGGTAGAATCTCTGGGAATCACCAGGGTGGGGAAAACAGTGTAAGCTAGGTTGATAAAGAGTTAGACATGGCACCTATGTGCTGGCTCTATGTGGGGGAGGGCTCAGCAAAGGAACAATTGCTTCTGCCAGCTCTTCTGTCTGGGAGAAAGCTACCCCTTTAGCCCCCATCCAAAAGCCAGACAATTCAGTTCCTCCTCGTATGTCTGTGATGTGTTTTGAGCACTTATACCAGTGCTGGAGCTCAGACTGAGTGAATCTAAATAAGTCTATGTATAGGTCCTTAAAGAGGAACTGCCTGGGGCTCCAGAAGTTCTCTGTCTCCCTCAGCCTCAATCCATGCTGGTATTTACAGCCAGAAGTTACAGGGACTTCTCTTCCTGGCACTGGATCCTGGGGCTGGGGTTCTAACATGAGGCTGGGACCCAGCACTCTTTAGGGGGGACCTGTGCAGCCAAGATAGCCTTCCAGATTTTTATCTGCCATATGAAATATGCCACATGTGGGTGTGGGACCAGCCCACCTCCATCTCTGCCCTTCTACCAGTCTCCATGTAGCTTCTTATTTATATCATCAGTTACAGGACTTTTGTTCAGCTAGATTTCAGGTGTTTTGAATGATGGTCATTCTGTAATTTAGTTGCAATTCTGATGTGGTCATGGGAGGTTCCAGGTACCGTGGTTCACCAATGCTGCCATCCTGACCAGAATGCCCAATACATACGTACATGCATTTTGTTTATTTGTTTTTTTGTTTGTTTATAGATTTTATTTCTTTATTTTCAGAGAGAGTGGAAGGGAGTGAGAAAAAAAAATGAGAGAAACATTGATGTGAGAAGGAAACAGTCAGTTGCCTTTCATATGCACTCCAGCTGAAGACCAAACCAGCAACCCAGGCATGTGCTCTGACAGGGAATCAAACCAGTAACCTTTTGCTCTGTGGGACGATGCCCAACCAACTGAGCCACACCAGTTAGAGCTTTATATGTATTTCAGATATTGCGATGTTGGTCTGAAACATATTGTTGGCTTGCACATTAATGTATGCACTCTGTAAAAAACTTGGTCATATTTTAAGATTGCTTTCTCAAGGCCCTTTTATTTAAGTTTTGTTTTAGTTCATTTTTATTTTGGTTCCACTTTCTTGAGAGCCCTCCTAGACCTTTGCTACAGGTCATACTCAGTAATAGAAAAGTGGATTATGAAAAATGGGCAAGTAAGTTATTTTCATTTTGGTTTAGTTTTACTGAAAGTATGAGCTTGGGGACTTCTAAGTCACTCAAATTATTATGTCAGCTGCTTTTCCACAAACATAAAGTATCTAAAACAGATAGCCATAAAAGTATTCACATTGTCAGAAAACTGTACTTAAACAACAATTAAAATAAAAAAATTAAAAAAAGTATTCACATTGTCTTGATATGTCTCCATCTTTATCGGAAGTGGCCAATGTTACCTGTGCTGACAAATTTACAATTCATATCAGTAGCCTAGTTTTTTAAGCTATGGTCATGTTCAAGGATTTAGCTATATAGGGCAACACAGGGGAGTATGGTACATAGACCAGTGATAGTTCTCCTCCTCAAATTCAGTTCTCTCTCTCTTTTGTTATGACCTGTCAACCTTTCAATCACTTTTCATCTTGGAGCAGGCAATGGTGCCATAATATCACTGTATTTACATAGTCGTATCATTGTGTATTTTATATGTGGTCGTATGAAGTTGACAAATCATCACTTTCTAAAAGCTGGAATAGTGACAAAGTGAGGAGGAGACCTTGGAAAAGTCTGAGCCTTCCTTGGTAGAGAAATTATGTCTTCTATAGCCTCTTGCCTCCAAGTACAAGAGTGCTGGCAGGCAGACAAATTGTATGATTTAACTTTTTGCCACAAAAACACATTGCTAGGTGATTAAAATCTTGTTATTTTGGATTGATTTTAAGAAGTTTGGATAGCGCTGAAAACGCACATTGCATTTCTAGTGACCTGCTATCATCTGAAGGGTTGAATGCACTGATTGCTCATTTAAAAGGACCTAATGATCCTAGAAAGACGAATTGCTGTTTGTGGTTGAAATTACATTTTAATAGAATTCCAACAAAAACAATACGCATTTTAATAAGTTTCATGAAGTGGCAACAGTTTCCAAATGCAAAAAAAAAAAAAAAAAAAAGCAAGAGTGATGGTGTTTGAATCAGCATATGTTAACTTGAAAGTTCTGACATATTATGGCAACCAACAGAATGCATTACTGGGATCCTGGCATTACCTTTGTAGGAATAAAGAAGGAGGTTTCGGGATTTATAGCCAGGGTCTCAAAAACATGGGACATACACTATTAAAGAATGTTATCCTAACTCTGAGGAGGAAGTGGGAGCAAACAATTTAGGGACCAATGTAGTGGGAAGGAGGGGAACTGCACATATCTTATGGAACACAGATTTGTGGTCTGTGAGTGATGCTTTACATGCTCTATTTCTCCTGCTACATCCCAATTGTTTGTGCTAATGTTTAGATTAGGAATTGGCAAACATTTTCTATGAAGGGACAGATAGTAAGTATTTTAGGCTTTCCAGGCCATACAGTGTCTGTTACAATTACTCAGTTCTGCAAATGTAGGCATAGACAGTACATAAAAATGGGTATGGTTATATTGCCACACAACTTCATTTACAAAATTGGGTGAACAGTTGAATTTGGCCCACAGATTGTTGTTTGTTCTTTGTCTAGATTCTTATTTACTAAGGTAGATCTTGCCTGGACCAAGGCATTAGTCTCCTTCCTACCTCTGGAAAAGTCTTCATATCCTTATTCATTTATTGAAGAAATTTTACAGAACATGTAATAAATACCAGACACCGTATTATACATGGCAGACACAGTAGTGAAAAAGACAATTCTCTTTCCTCTAGCAGTTTTTGTTTAAGAGACAGATATAAAAACAAATAAGAAAGTAATTAAGATATTGGAAACTCATTTTAAGTATTATAAAAGAAATAATTACTAAAATGTAAAAGAGGGTAATTGGAGGAAGAAGCTCAAATTAAAATAGAAAGGTCAAGAAGCGCTTTCAGAAGAAAGTGACATTTAAGTTGAAACCTGAGTGACGGAAAAAGCTGGCCGTATCAGGAGCCAGGGGAAAGATCATTACAGGAAAGAAAAATGAAAAGAATAAAGGCTGTGAATCTGAGGTGAAAGATTCTTGATATGTTCTGAGAACAAGATGGAAAAGTGTGTGCCTAGGATATAGGGGAACCAGGTGTAAAGGAGGGTAGAAATGAAGACAGTATCCAGATCAAACAGGGCCGAGAGGGCCATGGTAATGTGTGTGGAATGTTTTCTAACTACAAGGGGGAGCTCCTAAAAATGTTTTATCAGAGAGGTAATATGATATTATGTATATTTAAAAAAATATTTCAGCTGCTAGATAACAAATGGAAGGGAAGAAGCAAGAGTGGAAATAAAAAGATAGTAGACTTTTCTGCAATGGCTCAGATGAGAGATTCTAAGAGTGATTGTAGAGTAGAAACAAGAGGTTGGACTTTGAATGCATTTTGAAATCTAACAGTAGGAATTGCTAATTTATTAAATACAGCAGTTAGAGGAAGAGAAGAGTCAAAGATAACTCCTAGTGTTCCGAATTGAGCATCTAAAGGGACTGGTGGGGACAAAGGGACTGAGATTGGGAGGTGCAGGAGAGCAATGGATGGTGGGGAGGTGCAGTAAATCAAGGGCTCACTTTTAATAACTTTGGTTTAGAATGTTCAGGAGAATTTAAGAAAAAAATACAAAGTAGAAAATTGAATTTGTTTTTAGTTTAAAGTAGAGCTCTGGAATAAAATTTTAATTTTCAGTGGTATTAGCATGCAGATGGTGTTTAAATCTTTGGGCCAGGCATCTTCTTTTGGCCAAAAGGGAATAAAGGCCTGGATTTACCCACATACCTTAAAAAAAAGAAAGAAGGACAAAATCTAAGAAACAATGGTTTTCAGAAATTGAACAACCAGCATTAGAAACAAAAATAACAAATGAGGTGAATTCTACTATTGATACAACTTACGCCTTAAGAGAATTCCTAGGATGCAGTTAAGGAGGGGAAACCCAAACACAGTTTCCCGGAGTTAAAGAAACAAAATTGAGAATGCAGAGAAAAAAGTTATAGGGCAGCACATAGGAGAGAAGAGATGTGGTTAGGACAGAGCTTTAGAAGTTGGAAATGGACTCCCCTTGAGTCTCAGCTAAGTGCTGACCAGCACGTGATATGAGAAAACTATGTGAAACTGGGGAAAGAGGCACACTCTTTGACACTCCTTCTTTCCAGAAGGGGGAGTCATGGTGGAGGAACCTGGCAAGTACACTCTTCACCAGGTGATTGACGTTAACATCGTTAGCAACAAGACACTTCTCCTTTGGGGTATTCTTTCCAAAAATCTATAATGCCAGTGTAATCATAAGAAAACATCAGACAAACCTAAAGTGAAGGAAATTTTACAAAGTTCATAACCAGTATTTTTCAGAAGTTTTGAAGGCATGAAAGACAAGGAGGGGTTGAGAAAAGGTCACAGACTGAGGGGACTAGAGACATAACTAAATCCAATGTGATTTCCTAAATCAAACAAAAAAAATGGATGTTAGTGGAAACGCTGGGGGAATACAAAACAAGTTTGTAGTTTAGCTAATAATACAGTAGCAGTATAATAATTTAAATGCTAAATTATCATTTTTAATGATTATACTTTGGTTATGTGTGGTATTAATGTTGAGGAGATGAGTGAAGGGTATAAGAGAACTCTATCTGCAATTTATTTGAAGTGAAGAGTTATTCCACCATAATAAAAAAATTATTTATTTATTTATTTTTAGGGAGAGGGGAAGGTAGGGAAAAAAAAAGGGAGAAATATTGACATGCGAGAGATACAACGATCAGCTGCCTCTCCCACACCCCCAACTGAGGACCTGGTCCATAGCCCAGGTATGTGCCCTGACTGGGAATCTAACATGGGACCTTTCAGTTTGCAGGCTGGCACTCAATCCACTGAGCCACACCAGCCAGGGCACCAGCATAATTTTCTTAAAAGCTGTATTAAGACTTTGGAAACAATAAAGCAGAGCAGGCCCTTCACTGGTGAAATCTTCTCTAATCAACCACATATACACAAGATACAATGGTATTCATTCAGTCCTTTAATATAAATGCATTGGAGATATACAATGGGCCAAGAACTATGTTATGACTCGGGGTATAGAAGCAAATAAAAGATACATGTTCTTTTAGTTACTAAAAAGGGATTATGAGTGTTATATCCATGGGTAGAGAGAGACTGGAAAGTTTGAATTTGTAATGATGTAATTGAATTGGAGGCTCAGCTGTAAGTGTCTTTAACTCATCTTCAAAATCTGGTTATTTTCAAGGTTGGTGGGTATTTGGAAAACCAAGATTTCCTAGAAAAGTAACAAAACTGTATAACTAAAATACTTCTAATCTCCAATGTTTGTGCAAGAATCCTTTTTCCTGGTATTTGATGATCACGTGTGTTATAGGCTTTTTCATTGCCTGTTTTCATCTTGATCGGAGTCAGTAGAATAGGTATTATTATGTCAGACTTGCTGAGGTTTCCCAGGTAAATACTGAATATAGTTTCACCCCCCCCCAGAAGAAAATAATTTGATTTTATTCTATTATTAAGACTTTTTGGTATAAGAGGGGATAGGATTTTTTGTTTTTTTGACATTAATATTTTATTTTTTATTCTTGTTTATTCTTTTACAGATATCCCAAATTTCCCTCCTTTGCCCTCCTCCATCCAGCCCCCCCCCACTCCCACAGCCCATCCCCACCCCACTGTTCATGTCTCTGGGTCACTCAGATGTGTTCTTTGACTAATCTCTCCCCCTTCTTTCCACCACTCTCCCTCCCCCTTTTCTTCTGGAAGCTGTCAGTCTGTTCCCTGTTTCCATGTCTCTGGTTCTGTTTTGCTCATTAGTTTATTTTGTTGATTAGGTTCCCCTTGTAGGTGAGATCATATGGTATTTGTCTTTCCCTGATGACTGGCTTATTTCACTTAGCATAATGGTCTCCAGTTCCATCCATGCTGAATATTGTTAATAAATTAATCGGTATTAATGTGAAATCAATACCATTTTGTGTTCTATACACTTCCAAAATTCCTATTTTGTGTCTCCTATTAAGGAGTAAATTCAATAGAACTACTTTTCTATATTCCCCCCCTTTTGAATGGTAACATTTAGAGGGATTATTAAATATATTAAAATAAGTAGACTGAATTTTGAAAGAATGAAGAAAGGTATTTATAAGATTTGTATGCATGTGGAGCCCTCCTGGGATTTTTTGCTGGCAGCACAGCCTGTAAATATTTAATATTTTCCTGAAATTATGCTCAGAGGCACAATCTATCAACTCAAGTGCATGCTACCAAAACAAATTCATATACTATCGACAGTACATGAACAGAGAAGGAAAGAAAATATAATTTTTTTTAGCCAAGTACCATAATTTAGTCATCTCTGTGTTCTATGGATGTAGTTCAGTGATTGACAATACTGGATGTTATAAATTCATTTTTTTCAAAATTAATGAATGAATGACTATAGCAACCAGGGTTTCATTTAAAGAGTTTAAAACATCACAACCTTTCCTTTTGTCTCTGGCAATGTCCTTTGCGGATGCTGATCTATTTCAGGAATGTTTCCTATACGCCAGTAGATGGCAGTCCCTCTTCATTTCTCATCAGAGAAAAAGGAAGCAATGGATTGAAAAAGAAATGGATGGAAGTAAAAATAGATAAAAATAGACTTTAAAATTCAGCACACTGTGTTTAATTTTTATGAATGGAATTTAAAAAATGGACAACAGATTGCCAGGGGTGGGTAGAGGGAGGGAGGAGGATACAGGAGGGATAAATGGTGATGGATGGAGACTTGTCTTGGGGTGGTGAACACTCAATACAGTTTATAGATGATGTGTTGTAGAATTGTGCACCTGAAGCCTGTATAATTGTGTTAACCAGTGTCACCCCAATAAATTCAATAAAAAGAAACAAAAGGAACCCTTAAGAAGCAAGAAAAATTAAAATGTCTCAAGTTAATTGGAAATAAGGCATCAAACAACTATTGACTTTGTGTTAGCTCATCCAATTTTATACCAATGTGTTACATTTTGATTAAATGACACTGTGTATTTCTTTCTGAAAATAAGCTCATCAATAGCCGTGTGGTTGAAATATGTGGTTTTCCTTGTAACTGTCCTCCAGTTCTTGCCATGCTGAGTACTCAGGTGAGCAGGCTTCAGTTTTTAAGATTTTTGGACTCCACTTTGTTATCAGCCTAGTACCTTGGGGAGTGCTTAAGGAAAGCCTCAAAATATTTTATGTCTAAAATGTTTAAAATTTGTTGAGTGGCTCAGGACACTGCAGACATTGGACAGATGCATGCCCTAGCACTGAAGCATTATACAGAAAACTGGCTGAACAGGAGCTCATTATACATTTCCACAGAGATTCCCAATATGTGGAACACATCAATGCATTCAAATTGCATCTCTGTTATAGTAGTTGCTAGGGAGCAAACTGAGATCACCGATTTCATTTCCTTTAGAACGTATCTTTATTTGAAACCTAAATCATGGGTTCTACCATAATTTCCTCACCCTCTTCCCCTCGTTACATTCATCATTTCTCCATAAACTTCGGCCCTCTCATACTGACCCTACTCCAGTGGGAAAAACAAGATTAAAATATGAGGAACAATTTGGAATTTCAAATCCTGGGTCTGGTTTCCAGTTGACTTTTTGGTAACTTTTTATTTAGTCTATTCTATAATTTGTCAACAGCTAAAAGAACAACAATTTTAAATGTTCTAATCTACAACCACTATTAACTAGAGAATATAGGTCATGGTAAAAATACATTTTCCTTGAAAAGAAGCATCTTCTCACATATTTTGCATTTCTCTAAAAATAAGTACTATGTATATTTTGACTAGTTTTATATTATACTCAGATCTGTATTTATTGAGCTGTTATCCTTAGGAGAGTTATAAAATCAACTATATAGTTATAGTAGAAATGGGAAATGGCAGGAATGATATAAACAAATAGCAAAAGATACAGAAAGATACTTCATGTTCAAATGTGTATATATATATATATATATATATATTTTCCCTGGACTTTTCTGGAAACAATAGTCAGAATACATACAAGTCAGCCATTGCAGATCTATACACTATTATAACTTTTTGATATTGATATATGTTTTCCCATTAGATTTTGAGACAGTTGAGGGCAAAAATGGTTCAAATTAATTTATTCATGTAACCATGCTTTCATCAGTCTTTTATTGCACATTTAATATGTGACAGTTTGGGGATAAAATGAATATATGATGTAACCTCTGACTTTAAAAAGCTTAAAGTACATAAAGGAAAAGCAGACACATAAAAACAGGGTCAATAAATCATAGGTGCCATGATGGAAGTATGTACTGGCTGCCATGGAATCACAAAGATAGAGTGTTCTCTCCACTGAGATGTAAATGGGAAGACAGAAAGCTTAATTAGAGAAGAACTCTTGAACTATTTTTAAAGATGTACAGGAGTTCATGAGATTGACAACCTATGAAGTAAAAATATTCTACACCAATGAACCAGTGAGAAAAAGGGCATACATGTTGTGGTTTGTTTGAAAATTGAAAATAATTTGAGTGAGATAGTCAAAAGATAGGTCTGTAAATGTAGGTAAGAATATGGTTAGGAAAGTTTTTTATACCCTGTTAAAGAATCTGGACAATTATTATCTGGGTACTTGGAATCAGCAATGGGATTTATGCAGAAAAGTGATAAATGCTATTTACATTTTTGAAACTTGACTCTGACAAATGTTTAGTGAATAGAATGAGGGTGGGAATTCAGCAACAAGGAGATAATTTGGGAGACTTCAATAGTTTAGGAAAGAGATTGAGGATGAAATGAATCCATGAAGGAAGATGAGAAGGTCAGTTTTGCATAGATTCAGACTGAGATGCCCGTTGGGTTTCTGAGAAAAGATAAATGACAGCATTTGAAATAAAGGGAAAACTATGGATTAGAACTGTGGTCTTCTGATCTTCAGTATATAAATTGTGACTGAAGCCATGTATATGGATACGAACATTTAGTGAGAATGAGAAGACAAAAGAAGAGAAGAAAGGACAAGACTTTGGAAGCTATAATACTTATGGTGTGAATAGATAAAAAGGAGTTCGAGGATGAAAAATACAAAAACAATGGGAACAGGAGAAGGAAAGAATGGGCTTATAGTAGTGAGGACAAGAATAAGCAGTCATCATGACAAATACAGCATCAAGGTAAAATAGGGTAGAAATTGACAAGCCCATTGAATTTGGCAAGTTGGAAGTAATGAGGGTCTTTTCCATAGTGATTTACTATGGACTGAAGTTGAAGAGGGAATGGAAGGTGAGAAAGACAAGATAAGGAAAGAGGGAAAAGATACCACTAGAACCTAGCAGAGCACCTGAGACTGAGTTGGTGTTTATAAATATCTTTGGAACTGAACTTAGCAACTATACTTTGTCACCACTACAATATTATTTGCAGCCATAAGTGTGACCCATATAATGTCCGTAAACATTTATGTTCTATAATTAGATGTGATTTTCTATCTTTGGACACACACCTGCGTAATCGGGTGAAACAACTACTATGTAGTTGGGTCAAAGATTAATGCTTCTGGCCTTGTAAGGGAAGCAAAATGGAATCTATAGCTCTAACTTTAAAAATTGCTTTTTAGTTTACCCTATGGATGGGGTTTCTTGCCAACTATAGTTTGGTACTGCAGGTTGGGAGCAGAGTTCCATGGACTATCTAAGGCATGAATAAGGGTATCAAGACTAAATGAAAGTGAAGAGAAACTATTAGCTCATAAAATGTGAGAGCTGGAAGAGACTTCAGAGAACATCTGACCACAAGTTTCTCAAAGTTTTATTTTTGTTTTATTAATAAAAATCTTTTCACCAAATAAATTTGTATGTATTACCCACATATACAACCCCGATAAAAGTGGAATTTAGATGGAGGCAGAGGTAGATATGCTTTCCTTCCTCACACAACCAAAAGAAGGATAACGACCAACTTAAAACCAAACAAACAAAAAAACCCAGAAATGCCAGAAAAACAAACTGTATCAAAGTCTACAACCAAGGAGTTAAAGAAGAAACACTCATCCAGACTGGTAGGAGGGGCAGAGATTGGCACCAGGGCAGAGAGGATGCACAGCAAGACAGCAGCTGGCAGGCTGGGCAGACCCATGTTTGCCTGCAGATAAACTGGAACAACTGGGGAGCAAGACAGACCATGCAGCCCAGTGTTACAGTGCAGGATAAAGCCTGAAAACCTCAAACTGCCAGCCTCACAGGAGAGTCTACTGGAGGTGACCACAGAGTCCTAGAATGTACACAAGTCCTCCCACCCAGGAATCAGCTCCAGGGCAGCACCTGAAAGGGCACAATTTGCTTGTGGGAAGAGGGGCAAGTGAGTGAAAGTGGGGCAAGAGCCAAGGGAGTGGCATTGTTCCCTCTCTGACCCCTCCCCTACATACAGCACCACAACACAGCAAGTGAGTTATTCTGCCCTGGCAGATAACTAAGGCTCTGCCCCTTACAACATAACAGGTGCACCAGAAGAAAGAAATATAGCCCAAATGATACAACAGATCGAAACTCCAGAAAAAGAATTAAGCGACGAGGAGGTAGCCAACCTATCAGATGCAGAGTTCAAAACACTGGCAATGAGGATGCTCACAGAAATGATTGAGTACAGCCACAAAATAAAGGAAGAACTGAAGGTATACAAAGTGAAATAAAGAAAAATATACAGGGAACCAATGGTGAAGGGAATAAAACTGGGACTCAAATCAATGATTTGGAACAAAAGGAGGAGATAAATATTCAACCAGAACGTGATGGAGAAACAAGAATTCAAAAAAATTAAGAGAGGCTTAGGAACCTTCAAGACAACTTTAAATGTTCCAACATCCGAACACTTCCAGAAGGAGAAGAAGAGCAAGAAATTGAAAGCTTATTTGAAAAAATAATGAAAGAAAACTTCCCCAATCTGGAGAAGGAAATAGACATACAAGTCCAGGAAGCATAGAGAATCCCAAACAAGTTGGACCCAAAGAGGAGCACAACAAGACACATTATAATTAAATTGTCAAAGATTAAAGATAAGGAGAAAATCCTAAAGCAGAAAGAGTAAAGGAGAGAGTTACCTACAAGAGAGTTCCCATAACACTATCAGCCAATTTCTCTACAGAAACCTTGCAGGCAAGAAGGGGTTGAAAAGAAGTATTCAAAGTCATGAAAGACACTAATTTAATCCAAGATTACTCTATCCAGCAAAGCTATAATTTAGGTTGGAAGGGCAGATAAAATGCTTCCCAGATAAAGTAAAGTTAAAGGAGTTCACCATTACCAAGCCCTTATTATATGAAATGTTAAAGGGACTTACCTAAGAAAAAGAAAAAGATCAAAACTATGAACAGCAAAATGACAACGAACTCACAACTATGAACAATTGAACTGAACAAACAAAAACTTAAACAAACGAAGCAAACAATTAGAACAGGAACAGAATTACAGAAATGGAGATCACATGGAAAGTTATTAGTGGGGAAGGGTAGGGGGGAGAATGGGAGAAAAGTACAGGGAATAAGAAGCATAATTGGGAGGTAAAAAATAGAGAGAGGGAGGTTAAGAAAAGTATAGGAAATGGAGAAGCCAAAAAACTTACATGTACGACCCCTGGACAGGAACTGAGTGGGGGGAATGCTAGAGGGAATGGGGGTACTGGATGTAGGAGGATAAAGTGAAGAAAATAAATGGGACGACTATAATATCAATAAAATATACTTAAAATGGAATTTAATTAGTATAAATCAATCTTATAAATTATATTTCTAATAGCATTGTTTTTTGAACATAATAAGACAATGAATCTGTTTTGAACACAAATGTCTAAAACTCTGAATATGGAAACTTTTCATCTGTACAGTGATATAGGTAAGGTAAACACTTGCCTCCGCACACAACCAAATCAAAATTACAACTAAAATATAGATCAACCATCACTCAGAACCATCAGAAATTGAGTTGAATGAAAGTCTGATATCCACAACATTAGAGAAACCACATCCATCCAGACTGGTAGGAGAGGTAGAGGTACGGAACAGGTTGGTTCCACATCCGCATGTTGTAGATAAAAATTCAGGAGTTATATCTTAGGAGTGAGGAGTCCCAGCCAACACCAGGCTCCCAGTGCAGTGTTCCAGTGTCAGCAAGATAAATACCTATAACATCTGGCTACAAAAACCATTGGGAATTGAGTCGATGGAAGAAAGTGCTAAAGCCCCAAGCAATTACCCTTAAAGAACCACACATGGACTTATTCAAATTCACTCGCTCTTAGCTCCAGCACCAGGGTAGTAGCTTGAAAGTTACCAGTGACATACAGGGAGACACTGAAGTGTCTGGCATCAAGGTGAGAGCTGGAGGAGAGATCTCTCCCAGACAGAAATATGGGCAGAAGCCATTGTTCCTTCTCTGAATATTCTATGCACAGAGCCACAGAGCTGGCAGACTGGTGCTGTAACTGAGACTCTATCAACCTAAGACTGTTTGCCCTGCCCTGGCAATCCCCAGAAGTTCTGTCTCCCTCAACTTATGGGTTCACCCAAACTGCTTTTCATATGAATGGCTGGTCTTGGCTCATGCTTCACAATTTCCTAAATCCTCTTAAACAAGCAACGGCCAGGCTCAGTGAGTCCCCAACCCCCATACCTTTTACTAAGTGGCTCCAGGGCCAGGATTAGCACCAGCTAGCCTACATTTATAGCTTGGCTTTGCCTGGGTATCTCCAAGCCTGGGACAAATAGCAGCCATCTCAGATTACTTTATAGTTCAGACAGGCTGACCTTGGAAAAAATACAGGTTTGGGCTAACCTTGGCTTGCACCACTGGGAAACTCCACAGCCTGTTTACCCAGTGGAAAGCCAGATACCATATCAGAGCACTAACATCCTGCCCCTGCACAACTGATCTTCCATGGAGGGCAGAGGTTGGTGGTCAGTGCTCAAAGCCTGTCCTAGAAGCTGAGCGGTATGGGTAGATCCCTTCCACTGACCTGCCAACAGCAACCAGGGCTCAATAAAAGAGGAGGGTGTACTCAGCCCACCTGAAGGCCCACCTTGAGTACTCAGCTTGGTAGTGGGGGGCTGTGCCACTGGACCCTATAGGACATCTACTACATTAGACCACACTACCAAGACAAGGAGGCATAAAAGCTCTTTCTCATACATAGAAACAAATGTGGGGCTGCCAAAATGAGGAGACAAAGAAACATGAGCCAAATGACAGAACTGATCAAAGCTCCAGAAAAAAAGAACTAAACAAAATGGAGATAAGCAATCGATCAGATGCAGAGTTTGAAACACTTGTTATAATGATGCTCAAGGAACTCAGTGAAGACTTCAACAGCATAAAAAGAACCAGTCAAAAATGAAAGATACACTAATTAAAATAAAGAACAATTTATAGAGAAACAACAGTAGAGTAGATGAAGGTGAGAATCAAATCAATGATTTAGAATATAAGGAAGTAAAAAAACAACCAATCAGACTGAGAAGAAAAAAAGAATAAAAAACAAACAAACAAACAAACAAACAAACAAAAACAAGGACAGTGTAAGCAGCCTCTGGGACAATTTCAAGCATTCCAATATTCTCATCACAGGGGTACCAGAAGGAGAAGAGCAAGAAGCTGGAAATCTACTTGAAAAAATAATGAAAGAAAATTTCTTTAATTTAGTGAAGGAAATAGACGCTCAAGTCCCAGAAGCACAGGGGGTCCCAATTAAGATGGACGCAAAGAAGCCCACTCCAAGACACATCATAATTAAAGTGCCAAAGGTTAAAGATAAAGAGAGAGAGGGGTTGGGGAGAATGGTTGAGAGATGTGGGGATTAAGAAGTACAAATATGAAGTTACTGAATAGCCATGGGGATGTAAAATACAGTATAGTAAAGGATGTAGCCAAATAACTTACATGCATGACCCATGGACATGAACAAGGGTGGGGAGATTGTCTTAGGGAGTGGGGGGTGCTGGGTGGATGTAGGCAAAGGGGGAAGAGTTAGGACACATATAATAGCATAATCAATAAAATATAATTAAAAATAAAAAAGAAATCAGAAATCTATTTGAAAAAATGATTTAAAGAAAACTTCCCTAATTTGGTGAAAGAAATAGACATGCAAATCCAGGAAGAACAGAGTCCCAAATAGGATGGACACAAAGAGGCCCACTCTAAGATACACCATAATTAAAATGCCAAAGGTTAAAGATAAAGAGAGAGTCATAAAAACAGCAAGAGAAAAGCAGTTATCAACAGGAGAATTCTCATAAGACTGTCATCTGCTTTCTCAACAGAAACTTTGGTAGCTAGAAGGATTGGCAAGAAATATTCAAAGTCATTAAAAGCAGGGAAGGAACTTCAGCCAAGATTGCTCTACTCAGCAAAGCTATCATTCAGAATTGGAGAGTATATAAAGAGCTTCTCAGACTAGAAAAAACTAAAGGAGATCACCATCACCAAGCCATTATTATATGAACTATTAAAGGGACTTATTTAAGAAAAAGGTCAAAACTACGACAATAAAATGGCTAATTACATATCTATCAACAATTGAATCTAAAAAACAAACTAAGCAAATAAGAGGAACTGAGGCAGAATCATAGATATGGAGAGGGTTTTGATGGTTGCAGATGGGAAGGGGTTAGTGCAGAAAGGGTCAAGAGGTGAAGGGATTAAGGAGTACAAATAGTTACAGAATAGCCATGGAAAATGTAAGTAATACACTATAGCAAATGGAGTAGCCGAAGAACATATACAGGGACATGAACAATGGTGTAGGGATTGCCTGAGTGAGTTGGGCATGATGGATGGAGTGGGATAAAGCTGGAAAAATTGGGACAACTGTAATAGCATAATCAATAAAATAATTTAAAAATTTTGAACTTGGCAGTAGTAATCATATTAGCCACAACATTCATTATTTTCCTGTATTTTGCTTTGGTTGTACAGTTCGGAGAAAATTCTGAATCACACAGGTAAATAGTAACTATTTGTTAAACTTCAGATAATTTTGGAATCTTAGAATGCCCATCAAATAAACTATTTAGATGAGCAGGTACGATTAACATTTGTCTGTTCATGCATGGATCATAATTAAAACTTTATGAAGCACCTACTAAGTCTATGACATATTTAAGTCCTTTGAGGCTTAAATTTAATTTAATAAAGTATTACTTGTCGTGACCCCAGCTCCTGGGGTCCACCGCATTGTAGCTGAAACAAAAGAAATTCACACGGACTACCAAATCCTGTGGAGAAAAAGGGCAGTAAAAGCCTCTGCCCTTGCTTCAATGAGCTTTTATTGTCTTACTGGGCACATTAAAAGAAGGTCCTCATTAACTATGCACAGGTTCCCTTTAGGTGGTTACCTTTTACAGAAAACAAAGGAGAGGATGCCAGTAATCACATCACAGAAGAGGGATATTTGCACATGAAAAGGCAAAAGTGGTTGAACCAGTTACACTCCTCTTTGGAAGGTTTAGCATGGATTTTAGGAAGTTATTTTGCAGTAAATGTTTGCTGCAAATCAGGGTGAGGGAGTTTTTAGTAAAAGCAAGACTCAAAGTGGCCTAGGCACATTGCAAGCCTGATTTCCCACAGGAGAACCTATCTGTGGGTGTGGGTCCTGTGCATCTCTGAGTGGGAGCTGGGCCCACGCCACGCAGAACAGTCTCCTACAATTACTCTCTCATAAATATTTTATTAAATGATTACTATACAATGGTGTATAGATACAGATGACTAAAGACACAACTTTCACCCTTAAAAAATTTATAGTGATGAGGGAAAATTAGATTCATGAAAATAAAAGCAACAAAACACCAAAAGATGGGCCTAAAGAAGTTTGTGGTAATGTATAGGCTACAGTGGTGAAACAAAAGAAGAAAGAGCAGTTCTATCTGTGAGGCTGCGGAAGAGAATTATATGAAGCTTCCCAGAGAAGATGGCACACTATTGTGAAGGAGGTATGGGAGTTCACCAGGTTGACTAGGTTGGGGAGGATATTATAAGCTAATAAATGATAATTTGTCTAAACCATTAAAAAGGCTCCTATCATTAGGTAACAATTGCTGATATTCTTGTCAGAAATATAAAAGTGAGTCAACAAACAATTCTTATACAGTAATCATAAAATCATAGTATGATACAATCATTTGATATCATATACATTTAGTTGTACAAGTTACTATGCAATGCAAAACATGGGCCAAGCAGCAATGCCCAAATGTTGATGGGTATGCAGCTGTGGATGTTGCCTGAACATTTTAGCAGTGCACTCTCTATACATAGATACATACAGGCCTGGATTTAAATAGAAGGCCAGTGTCACAGTACAAGCTTTATAGCATATGGCATATTTACAAAAATTCAGATATACTTGACCATGAAAGCAGGCTAACCATTCTTTTCAAGGTTTTTAAGTAATTTTTTATTTTTAAATTACAGTTGACATACAATATATTAGTTTCATATATATATAACACAATGATTAGACATTTATAAGTGTATGAAGTGATCACCTTGATAAATCTAGTACCTACTTGACGCCAAACATAATTATTACAATATTATTGACCATATTCCCTACGCTATAGTTTACATCTCCATAGCTATTTTGTAACTACCAATTTGTACTTCTTAATTCTTTCTCCTGTTTGCCCCATCCCCTCGATCCCTTCCTATCTGGCAACCATCAAAATGATCTCTGTATCTATGACTTTGTTTCTGTTTTGTTTGTTTATTTTGTCCTTTAGATTTTATATATATAAGCGAAATTATATGGTATTTGTCTTTGTCTGACTTATTTCATCTAGCGTAATACCTCTTAGGTCATCTATGTTGTGGCAGATGGTAAAATTTCATTCTTTTTATGGCTGAGTAATATTTCATTGTATATATGTACCACATCTTTACCCATTCACCTACTGGTGGACACTTAGGTTGTTTCCATATCTGGATATTGTAAATGATGCTGCAACAAACATATAGATGTGTATGTCTTTTTGAATTAATGTTTTGGTTTTCTTCAGATAAATGCACAGAGGTGGAATTGCTGGGTCCTTCTTTGCTTTTTGTTATAGCCTTTGTTTTCAAGTCTATTTTGTTTGGTGTGAGTATAGCTACGCCAGTTTTTTCCCCATTTCCATTTCTATGAAATATTTTTTTCCAGTCCTTTACTTTCAGTCTGTATATTTCTTTCCACCTGAGTCACCTGTATACAGCATATGTAAGGGTCTTATTTTCTTATTCATTTAGCCACCCTATGTCTTTTTGTTTGGAGCATTTAATTAATTTACATTTAAAGTAACTGTGATAGATATGTATTTATTGCCATTTTATTATTCATCTTTTTAAAAATATATTTTATTTATTATGCTATTACAGTTGTCTCATTCTGCCCCCCCCCTTATTCCACTCTACCCTGCACACCCTCTCACACCCACATTCCCCCACTTCAGTTCATGTCCATGGGTCACACATGTAAGTTCTTTGGCCTCTACATTTTATATACTATTCCTAACCTCCTTCTGTTTATTTTCTACCTACCATTTGTGCTACTTATTCTCTGTACCCTTCCCCTCCCTCTGCCCCCTCCAACTCCCCTGTGAGGTGGGGGGGCTCTGCCCACAGAGCCCCATCCCTCCGTCACGGATGAAAATAAAACTACCAAGACATGATCTGCTTGGGGAGGAGAGGTGGTCAGTCTCTCAAAGAACAAAGACCCAGAGCCCTTTCCTCACTAGGCTTTTATTGGGTTCAAATACAGGTATGTCAGGTGGCAAGGATCAAACAATGGTTAACATATCAAAGAAATCTGAAGGCTTAATCTGAGTCAGTGTCTGTCAGGAAAGGGGGTTGCAAAACTTTGGGAGACACAGCCATTTCCTCCTCGGACCCTTATCATTTAAATGAGAGCACTCTTAACAAACAAACCAGGTTTCACAGGACTTTACGAATTCTTTCTTATGTCCTATCGCCCTGGGAACCTCTCTGGCCAGCACAGGGCTGCACTGCTTGCCATCATAGTTTCAGGCTTTAAGCTGATTAGGCCCAGGAAGCAAGGTATAAGCTAAACATCTCCCAGATGGAAATGGGGACTCGGGCTATGTCAGAATAGCCGGGGGTGTGAGGGTCCATCACACCCTCTTTGCTACAGCCCCCAAGTCCTTCCATAAGGGCCTCCCAAGTGGTGGTGTCTGGCTTAGGTTGCCCCTCCCATGAGGAGCCTTACCTGTTATTGACTAACCAACCAAGCATTGGGGCCCGAGATGGATGAGGCAGAAGTGGCACTCCTGCCAGGGAGATAAGCTTTGTCTCCTTAGTAGGTCACGTCCTCTTGACAGAACAGACCCAGATGAAGTGGGTCCCTATGCTCTTACGCAGCTCACCATGGGGTGAGGGTTACAACTCCTGAGACCAGGCTGAATGGTCCGTAACATTCCCTTGCTGATAACCCTCCATATGATCTCCATTTCTGTGATTCTGTTCCTGTTCTAGCTGTTTGCTTAGTTTGTTTTAGGTGTGGTTGTTAATAACTGTGAGTTTGCTGTCGATTTACTGTTCATATTTTTGATCTTCTTTTTCTTAGATAAGTCCCCTTAACATTTCATATAATATGGGCTTGGAGATGATGAACTCCTTTAACTTGACCTCATCTGAGAAGCACTTTATCTGCCCTTCCATTCTAAATGAAAGCTTTGCTGGATAGGGTAATTTTGGATGTAGGCCTTTCATGACTTGGAATACTTCTTTCCAGCCCCTTCTTGCCTGCAAGGTCTCTTTTGAGAAATCTGCTGACAGTCTTATGGGAACTAGTTTGTAGGTAACTGTCTCCTTTTCTCTGGCTGCTTCTAAGATTCTCTCCTTATCTTTAATCTTGGGTACTGTAATTATGATGTGCCTTGGTGTGTTCCTCCTTGGGTCCAACTTCTTTGGGACTCTCTGAGCTTCCTGAACTTCCTGGAAGTCTATTTCTTTTGCCAGACTGGGGAAGTTCTCCTTTATTATTTGTTCAAATAAGTTTTCAATTTGTTGCTCTTCCTCTTCTCCTCCTGGTACCCCTATGATTTGAATGTTGGAATGTTTAAAGATGTCTTGGAGGTTCCTAAGCTTCTCCTCATTTTTTTTGAGTTCTTGTTTCTTCATTCTGTTTTGGTTGAATGTTTCCTTCTTCCTTCTGGTCCCCACCATTGATTTAAGTCCCAGTTTTCTTCTTATCACTGTTGGTTCCCTGTACATTTTCCATTAATTCACTTAGCATAGCCTTCATTTTTTCATCTAATTTGCAACCATATTAAACCAATTCTGTGAGCATCCTGATTACCAATGTTTTGACCTGTGTATCTGATAGGGTGGCTATTTCTTCATTGCTTAGTTGTATTTTTTTCTGGAGTTTTGAATTGTTCTTTCATTTGGGCCATTTTTTTTGTTTGTTTGTTTGTTTGTTTCTGCACACCTGTTACATAGTAAAGGGTGGGGCCTTAGGTGTTCACCAGGGCCGGGCAACCCATGTCAGTGCATTATGACTCTGTATGTTGGGGAGGAGTCTGAGAGGGGAACAATGGTGCTTGCTCAGCTCTCTGCCAGTTTTCAGTCTCTTCCTCCTCCTTCCATAAGCAAATTGGGCCCTTCTGGTGCTGATTCCCGAGTGGGTGGGTTTGTGTATGTTCTAGGACCTTGTGAGTCTCTCCAACGAACTCTCCTGTGAGGCTGGGAGTTTCTACTGCTGCCACCTCAACCCCCACAGGTGTTTTCAGTCAGAGGTTTGAGGCTTATTTCCCTGTGCTGGAACTCTGGGTTGTGCAGTCTGTCTTGCTCCCTGGTTCCTCCCGGTTTATCTGCATGTGAATGTGGGACTACCTGCTCCACAGTCCACTGCCTTGCTGGGTCCACCAGCCACTGCCTTGCCTGCCCTCATTCTCTAGCTGCCACTTTGCAAGTGAAATAAGTCAGTCAAAATTACAAATGCTATATGATTCCACATATATAAGATATCCAGAGTAGTCATACTTAAAGAAACAGAAGTTAACTTGGTGTTTACCAGGGGTTGGGGAAGGGGATGTGGGGAGTTGTTGAATGGGTATAGAGTTTGAATTTTGCAAGACGAAAAAGTTCTGGAAATTGATTGCACAATAATGTGAATATACACCATACTACTACACTGTGCACTTAAAAATAATTAAGATAGTAAATTGTGTTATGTGTATTTTACCACAGTTACATATATATTAAACTAGTGAAGTAAACTAAAATAAAAGATTTATGGAACCCCTACAGTCACTCTGGAACACAATTCAAAAGTCTTTGATTTATGCCATCAGTTCAGAGGTGAAAGTGACCTAGAGTTCTGGTGGTGAAACAGGTGTAGGAGTCTTTTCATCTGACTCTGAGGCCAGAGTTTTTTCTACCACAAAATATTTTCTTTTTGTCCCTCTTTGTTCTCAGGTAAGTCTATTTCTATCACTAATACTCTTATAAATAAAGGAAATTAGTACCTATTATGTCCATGTTGATCTTTTCTTTGTTCTGACAAATGGAAAAAATATTGTGTGATCCGTCCTTCATTTTGAAAGGAAAGCTAGAAAAATTCAGACCCCAATGGATACCTGTATCGAGGGAATATATTAATTTATTCCCATATTAATAATTTAAACAAATAAGCATTTTTTAAAAAATCGGATGTCTATGGTTTTTGTTTTTGCTTATTGTGGTTTGGGCACTAAAGTATGTTTGCCTTCTTTTAGGTTAAAATGTGGGCATTATGGTGGGCTTCTATTATAGGAGAAATGAACAAAAAATGAATTTCATATAAGACCTGACTCAATTATTGTATAAGCAGTTTTACGCCATTTTAGAAATAAGTAGCTCTGCATTCTACAATACTGCATCTTGTAAAACTAAATAGCAGAAAATTAAGAACAGATTAAGAACATGTTTAAAGTTAAAAGAGAAAACTCTTATACTTCAATACACTTAACCAAATATAGATGACCTCTGGGAAAAGCTATGACCATGCAATTTGCTTAGTTATGTTCATATGTCATGATGTAACTAGAAGAAAACCTGCAACTATGCAAGTAGTAAGTGTAACAGCATTCCTTAGAAATCAATCGTACAGGTCCCAGTATAATTGCACATACTTAATTCATTTCATAGTTATATCAACAATTGTATTTGGATTTATAAAGAAATGCAGGTTTTTAAAAAGCAATTAAAACTATTATTAAGTACCTGCTGAATGTATTACAATGCATGAAGTGCTTTGAAGCTTGATGCAAACTTAATAAAGGTTCTCCCTTAAACCATTAACAAAGGAGAAAGACAAAGATTCTGGAGAAACTTAGTCAACAGTTCTTACTGCCTCTCCTTCATTCACTTTATCTTTGCATATTTTTTTGCTTCTTCTCTCATCCTCCTGCTTTTCCACTTCTGTATTTCACCTGATTACCTACTGCTTATTTCCTTTCCATTTTTTGCATTCATATATTAACTATGTAGCCTTTCCTTGATTTACAAATGTTTTCTTTGTTGTTGGTGTGTGTCTGAGACAACTAAACATGTGGAGAAGTTGAGGGAGAGAAGAGTGACAAATGGAAGTTAATTTTGTAATGTAGCTGAAAAGACTGAGGCTTTTATTAATACTTTTAGTCATAAGAAGGTCAGTAGTTACATTTGTAGCTTAAATATTGGGAACTGAATTCTGAGGATTAGATGTTCAAGGAATAAATGTAAAAGAAGGAATTAAAAAATGGATATTTATGTTAGCTTTGAAAATGTAATGCAGAAATAGAAAAGCAATGTTCTACCCAAATGTAAAGAGAAAAACTCAATCCATAATTTTTTCCTAGAAAAATGAATAATTTCAACAAGAAATTTGAATAATATATATTTTATTTTTTGAATAACATTTTAATATGTCTTTTAAAAATAAATATAGATATCATATATTTCTTCAAAATTAAACAGCAAATTATTTTTAGAATCTCTGCTTCCTAATAGTATGATGAATCTCCATTTCCCCAGTATAATTTAGGTTAAAGTATCTTGGTTAATAGAAAGTTCTTATTAACTGGGGCTAGCTAATAGCTCATAATTTTCATTAGATCCTAATGTTTTCAAACTAGAAATAAAGAATTAAAATTTATTGAATACCTCCAAGTACGGATTCCTTACCACGCCTTCTTATACACTGAACGTATAGAATTCTTTGGGCCTCTGTTTTGTACTCCATCATTCTTTAAAAGTATACTGAATTTAATTAAAAAAATCATCATTAAAGTTTTAAAGAAAGCTGCTTTATTTACAATTATCCAGTCCTTTTATAATTCAACTTTGAAGACATTCAGGGCAGTGACTTAGCTTGTTCTTCCTTCAATCACCAGCACATGATTTTGCATATAGTAAACAGTTAATGTTTACAAAAACATTGAATTGGTGACTTTGAGCTTTAGTGTTGATACAGGAAAGCATCTAAAATCCTAAAAGACTACTTACTTAGCTGATATTTTCTCCATGTGATACTAAATAGGATCAAGAAATATTTGCTTTAAGAAAGATATTGGAAACAAAACAAGAAAGCACTTATCCTACCTGGCTCTCAACTGCTGAAATAGCTGCCTGTGGAACTGCTGGTTCTCAGGAACACTGTAACAGAGCTGAAGGTAATTTAGAGAAAGTATAGCTTTTATTAGCAAAGATCAGACATGATAGGCTTTGCTTTGACTGCCTTAGTTGTAAAGAAGTATGTTACATTAGAATTTGGAAGAGGCCTAGAAAAGAAAATAATTTTGACCTTATTTTCCTCTCATGACATAAGTACCTAAGTAGCATGTGAAACTGCCCTTCCAAGTAACGTAAAGGAAAGACAACAAGAAAATATTTACATTTCTGAAACTAAAAGTCATATTGGAAAGAGAGCCAAATAGAAATAGAATTACTTAAGCAAAAAAATACATATATATGTATGTATGTATGTATATATATATATATTCCACTGTCTATCAGAATTATATGAGCTCCTTTCTTTGTGTTTGCTAAGGCAATAAAAACCCAAGATATTTAATTACTTAACAACAAATATTTTGGGTCCATGTCCCAGGAATATAATATTTATATATGAAGTGTGTGATAGCTAGAAAACTTATATGTTTGTTACAGGATATTGTATTTGTTCACTCAGTCAATAAAATGTTTCTTTTTCTAAAAAATAGAACATTGAATTTACTTACCTAAGCTATAAATGAATTATTAGCTAAGTGAGTGAACTCCACAATTATGTAATCAATTTAACACCTTGTGTGGGTTACTTGGTTAAAAGAACACTTTGACTAGCTCTCTTCTATCTCTGCCAAAAATTGTGTGGACTTTGACAGACTTAATTCAAATACGATGTGAAGTTTAGATCCTTTAATAGGTGTGACAAGATCTTAAAACACAGGGCTGTAAGATAGAAAGGATGAAATTTGGGAGTATTGATCACCTAAGAGTAAGAAATCATGAAGACAATGGATGTTAACATTGACTTATTTACTGGGACTCTTTCAAACTAGAAAAGATAAACTTGAGACAAATGGAAGTACACAAGTAAATACTAAAGGGTTAAGGCTTAAACACGAATTAGCCCAAAAGATTTTAGTGAAATTAATAACGGATGAGTTAAAGATCAAGGGAGGGAAATATTACTAAACTTTTACAGTTTGTTTTAAGAGAAATTACTGTGTCTTTACCAAAACATGTTTAGATGGTACCATCAAAGAAGTTCCATCAGATTATATGCTAAAATGAATTAGTCTGGCTACTATTAGAAATTTGTGTATGTAAGTAATTTATTAAATATTTGGAATTAGATGATGGTATTTACATCATTAAAAATTCTAATTATTACCTTCAAACATACTGTGTGAAATTTCTGTTTCTGTTTTAATGACATCTCAGTCAATCCTATAACTTTCTGATAAATTTTAGGTTAAAAAACCCCCCAAAAGTCCAGTGCAGTCCATTACAATTTAAATAATATTTTATGCTCATATTCTTTTTTCTACAGAATGATGGCTAAACCTCAGCCTGAAGGTCTTGGTGTGAAGATGGGCATAATTAGCTCTCCCTTGCCATTCACTTTAAAGGATCAGAGATGGGGAAATGGGCAGAAATCTGCGTACTTAATTCGTGGCCTTGTAATCAAATCCCCTTGACTTTCAATGAGATGGGTATGGCTGGCATCTAAATGGTGACTTTTTCATGTAAAGCATGTGTGAGATCATTGGGGATTTTGAGGAGGTTGTCTCACAGAAGAGTTTCATAATGTGGAAGCAATTCTCTTTGTATGTTTCTTAGCTCTTTCCCCACAGTATATCTATCCATTGCTCTTGCTGCTGGAATCAGCTTCTGAAGTGGCTGCTCAATGAACTTTCTAATCTGATTTATGGAAAACTCCCACATCCTTATCATGCCAGACAGTTTGGATGTTGGCTGTCCCACTGCTGTCTCCTCTCTTCACTTTGCACTGTCTCTCCACTTCTTTTCCTTCTTTACAAATGATCAAGAGGGTCATAAGTACATGTTCACCTGACAAGGGATGCCATCTTTTCTTCTTGTGTGCACCACAATCTCAATACATGGTTCTCTCATAGCCTTCTTACTTGGCTGAGAAAAGCAACCATTATCCTCATTTTGTAAAGGGAGGATGTGAAATTTTAGCAGGATATCTACATTTAATACAACTCAGTTCATAAACACTCATCTTTCCTTTTTTCTCTCATAGAGTCTTTAAATTGTTTTTATTTTTCAGTTAGAGCTAATGTACAATATTGTATTAGTTTCAGGTGCACAACATAGTGATTAGACATTTATATAACTTACTAAATGATCACCTTGATAAGTCTAGTACTCATCTGGCACCATAATAATTACAAATTATTGGCTATATTTCTTATGCTGTACTTTACATCCCAGTGACTATTTTTATAAATGGCATGCATACTTCTTAACCCCTTCCCCTTTTGCATTTAGCCCTCAACCCCTTCCCATTTGATGACCATCCATCTGCTGTCTGTAGCTATCTCTTACACAGTCTTGAGGGGTGCCAGTGGGGTTGATGCTGTGTATTTGTCCTAGTAAACCCTTCTGGAATCTCTTTATAATGCTTGTGGTATACTTGGATGAGATTTTAAAGCAACAGGAAGTCACACTAAGAATTGATTACATTTATATTGAACTGGAGATTTGCAAGACCACTTTTTCTTCCAATGTATTTTTTCTATGTCCCCACTCCCCAAATTTTCAGATATAAAAGTTCTTTGAAGAAGATAATATTCTTTATTGAAATAGTAAAGATTTTAGAATCATCCTCTTCTCCATGCTTTCTCCAAATTTGCTCTGCAAGTTTAAATAACCAGACATGGAAATTGAGAACAGGCTGAAAGTCACCAGAGGGGAGAAGGGAGGGAATTTCAGGGGAAAAGGGGAAGGGTTTACAGGAACAAGTATAAAGGACACATGGACAAAAACTATGGGGGGGGGGGTGGAAATGGGAGGGAGGTGGGGAGGGCTGGGGTGGTGGGTTGGGGTGAGAATACAAGGCAGAAAACTGTACAAGATCAACAATTAAAATAAAAATTAAAAAAAAAACTTGCAGAAGACTCACCTATAACTTAAAACCCAAACCTTTTATGCTTTTGTTCTTTTTTACCAATTTCTTGATAGAATTATTCATTTAAATAGTTATTTTCAACTTCTGTATCCTTGGAGATCTATTATTATATTATGATAAAAGAAGAATAAGCTCTATTACTGTGACTATTATTATAACCAGTATTTATTTAAACAGCTGGAAGAACTGTAGTTCATCTTTTTCTCATAGTCATATAAGGGCCAATAGTGTTTGTACACAGATGGCAGAAAAAGATTAATTTGTATATTATTCCTACCTAAAACACTTTATTAATACATATTTTGTAGTACTCTGAGTAAAAATACTTTACTCTCCCCTCGAAAAAAGTCTACTTCTAAGCAGACTATGCTAAGAACATGTCTTCCATTGAAAGACAAATCTTTTACTTTGAAGAATAAAATATGATGGCTTATTTAAAATTCAATTTGTTAAGTATAATTGAAGATTCAGTCCAAAACCACTTTGAAAGACTAGTATTTTAATTTGCACAATGTAGTTTTCTTTATTATATATTTATTTTATGCAGCTGTCTTTCAGTTTTGTGAACTACTCAAGCAATTGTTGACAGGTGTGTTCAATTTAGTAAGACTGCCTTCCTTACTTAAATGATCTATTTCCACTGAACTGCCAGTGAAGGATGATCTCATGCTTGCTGACACATTATTAGTGATTGATTGTTAAAGGAATGTTGATATTTCCTTAGGCTATTTATTTTGCTTCTTTGTATATCACATTAATTTTACTTTCTTTGACCATTGCACAGTTTTTGTTTTCTTTGAGAAGGATACAAATGTTCATAAAATCAGTTATGAATCATATTATGGGAAAAAATTTGAATGAGTTAGCTGCTTTACAATTATCAGGGTTTATCTTCTAAAAATATAAAAATAAAAAGCCCTTTTTTCAGATCAAAGTTTTCTGTTATTCATGGCTACTATTTATCTTTGAGTTACTATTGCTATAAATTTAACATAAAATACTCTGCTTAAAAACTTTCTAATATTTTATTGTTATAACATGTCTTCTAACTGAAAATATTTTTCAAGTTTTTAATCAATATAGTTGACATCTTGAAATTATTTCATTCATTCATTCATCCTTCCATTCAACATTTTTTCCCTAAACACCTGCCGTGCACAAGTGTTGACCTAGATCCTTAAGATGTGCTGGTGAACAAGAGACAAGGTCTTTACACTTACGGAGTTCAGAGGCTGGCTGTAGGGATGAAAAAAGTAACAACAACTAACAAATATACAGACTTAATGGGGGAAGAGAACTAGAAAGATTGAATGACTTGGCTTCTTATCAAGGATATTAGTATTAAGCATAAAGTTGTACATATAAAACCCTTAGCACAGTGCTTGAAACACAGTAAATGATTGCCATTATTATTAATTATTATTAGAGAGGAACATATTTTCTGACTCTATGAATCATCTTTTGAATCAGAAAAGGTGAAAGATATCACATCCCAAAGATCAAAGATCTTTTCTTCCTACACACACACACACACACACACACACACACACACACACACACACAAGATTCATGGAACAGATATCATTTCAGGTAAGTCATAAATAATAGTTAATACTTGAGAGAAATGGAAAGGAGTTCAGAAGCAACAACAGGCTAAATGCATACTTCTGCTACCCTCTCCTTTCCCTTAAAGGTCCCCATCCTGAATGGAGCACCTTCCAAAGAAAACAGAGTCTGGAGGTGTAAAAAATTAAGGCCTTGGTTTTGTTAAGATCCTTGCAGGAAGAGTATATGCAGGACTTTTGTCTAGCTCTGTCTAGATCATGGATCCTAGAGAGATCACTTGGACAAATTAGAGCTTTATGCTTCCTGAAAAGAGATTGATCCCCTTAAGTCTAAAAAGTGGGGGACTAAAAAGAAAGATAACACTGTTCCATCCACACTGGTGGTCTTGTAAGAACCTACTGGTCCCTTAGGTCCCCAAGTAGCTCCCCCAAAGCTAAAAAATTTGGAAGAGATCACTTTATCTCTTTTACTAGAATAATATTAACTGATAGGGGTAGAGGGGTTTTCTCCTGGGGACTCAAATAAATGATAAAAAAAAAAAAACAAACAAAACTCAGGATGGTACGTATCTTGTTCACAAGGCCAGAGACTGCACACATCTCACCAATTACGACACTGGTGTTACTTAAGAGAGGAATGGCAAAGGAATGCCTTGGAGAAACCAAACGCACTTGGAAAGTGGTAAGTCTATTAGTAGAATGTAAAATTTTAGTAGATTTTCTAAGCTGACAAAAAAAAGATAACTAATTTGATCAAATAAGTAGGAAGTATACAGAAATTTAAAAGAAAAAATGTATCATGAATTCAGAAATTATTGAACAAATTATGCTATGTCTGTGCTTTGGAAGTATATGGAACATTGAAAAAATTCATACAAGCTATATAATTTGATCTGGAGATATTTCTATGAAGTATTAATGAGTAAAAAGGCAAGATACAGAGAATTATATACAATGTGATCACACTTTTAAAAAACAAGCAATGAAAAATCTGTAAGTTGTGTGCAAATATTTTGATTGGTTTATATGATTATATGAGCATAAAAATGTGGACTAATAAGAACTAAATTTCTAACATGAGTTATGGGATGGGGATGGAGAGGGAGGGAGAGAGGGCTGGTATTGACCACAGGACCTCATAAGGGTAAAGATGCAAAAAAAGACAGGAAAATGAGGGAGATAAGCAGTATAGGCAAAGGATAATCAATAGTGATTTGATCAACTAAGTAAAAAAAAACAAGCTATGGTAAAAGCATTTCACAAAAGTAAAAAAAAAATTCTTATTCACTTAAAATATACAAGTATATTCCTGTGTGCTGAAGTGTTTTTAAGGGTAAAAGTACAATGGGCAGAGTTGTACTAGACAAACTAAAATCAAACAAAAGCATAAGCAAAGCTGATGTCTCACAAGTTAGGAATTTGGGGTTAAATGAGATTAAAAAACATTGTGTAACAATAAATAATACGCAATATTAAATGCAAAACTTTATGAAGAAGTAATAGTAATAACTTGTGTTTGCCAGTCAGCTAATTACACAGAGAACATTTATTAGACAGACAAGAAGAATTAGATTAAAATTCAATGAAATTAGGATATTTGGGTTCGCACTCATAGATTAGGCCAAATTAGGTAAACAAAAAGAAGTTAGGATAGAAAGAAGTGGAATAATGTGATCACATGTGAGTGTGCATGTGTGCATGTGTGTGCACAAGTGTGTACTTAAGGGAAGGAAAAAGAAAGAGATTGAGAGAGACAGAGAAAGACAGAGAGAACAATAAAATGAAACAAAGTATCTAAGCATATTAAATAAGCAACTTGCATTTTAAGTATAATTTTGAAGTTATAAAAATCTTCTGAGTGGGCACGTTTCTTACCTCTGTGGCAGAATGTTCTCACGGAGACAGAGGTACTTTCCACTAGTATTTAAATTTAAATAATGTGTAAGAGAGAGAGGATTATAGAGGATGCCTGCCAGAAAAAACATGTAGAATTGTATTTTTACCTACTAAAATCAGAGAGTAATGTATAAGATATCACTCAATAAATAACCATTTCATAAGGCATATATATCATTTGTCTCTTCTTATACTGTAGCCCTTTGATGTTACTGCCTGGGTTTTGTTACTGCAGTGGCTATTGCTACCCAACTTTGTATTATTTAGAGTAATGACAAGTACATAATGAACAATGACTAATTTTAGGAAAAGAGAGGAAAAGTGTGAGAGAAAAATTTTCTGGCCTTAGAAATTATGGAATTACTCCTCCATTTGAGTCCTATAAAGTGTCCCAGAAATTTCAAAGCATTGTTTCCTAGTTAAAGGGCTTTGAGAACCTAAAGCGAACTTTTAAAAGGTCAGTTTTCAGTTGCTTATGGTCTACCCTTTCTTCCTCATAGAGTTATTGCTGACATTTAGCATAGTCATGAGAATATCCAATTAAGAGTTCTGCTTGGCAAGTCACCTTTACATTTTTATATTTTATTTGTCCCCTAGCATCTATTTTGAGTGCCACCATCTTGGAAAATTGAAAGCATATGATATTTATTATAATGACCTCTCTCCAAAAAAATAAATGTTCTATAATAAAAGGCAGGCCAGTGTGACAAAAAGTATTAGAGAACTTTCACTCTCCCATCAGCTTACTACATATAATCTTCAGGGCTGATCTTTTCTTGGCCTTTGTTTTTGGCTAGAACATTAGCATAGAACAATAGCATATTGATAACTCAATTACCTGGGGCTCTGTCAGCCTGAAGGTTCTCATAACAAATGATTTTAGTGGCTCATATATAGTAAATTAGAATTTGAGGGAGGAGGTGATATTGAGTGAATCAGAGTTTATCTGATATTCCTTAGGACAAATTAGAGAGTGAGCCTTATACTCACCTAAAGAGCATTTCGTTCTAGGATCAGATCTCAAATGAAAAGTTTCCAGTTGCTTTGAAGGGGAGTGTTGTCACAGTACAATAGGCTTTCGAGAGTCGCATTTGACAAAACTAAAATAATTAAGGTCATGGGCATCTTGTTAAAATATCCAAGGGAATCATAGAAACAAGGTGTTGTGCAAGGGACATTTGCTTCTTCTGAATCTTAATAAGATTGCTTCTTTTTTCTATTTTCCACAGAGACCTCTTTTTTGTTGTTGTTGTTCTACTACAGTTGTCCCAATGTTCTCTCCATTGCTCTCCCCTGCTCCATCCATGCCCCCACTCCCACAGTCAATTCCCACCCTGTTGTCCCTGTTTATGGGTCATTTATACCTGTTCCTTGACAAGACACTTCCCCTGTCCTCTCCTATCCCCCTGTTCCCTCACATCTGGCTGCTGTGGGTTCATTCCTTGTTTCCATGCCTCTGATTCTATTTTTCTCATTTGTTTGTTTTGTTCATTAGGTTCCTCTTATAAGTGAGATCATATGGTATTTGTATTTCACCACTTGGCTAATTTCACTTAGCATAATGCTCTCCAGTTCTATCCATGCTGTCGCAAAGGGTAGTAGCATCTATTGATATGATCATGTGATTTTTATCTTTCATTTTGTTTATGTGATGTATTATGTTTATTGATTTGCAGACATTATACCATCCTTGCATCTCTGGGATGAACTCCACTTGATCACGGCATATGATCTTTTTAACATATTGCTGGATCAGTGTGCTAATATTCTGTTAACAATTTTAGCTTCCATGTTCATCAATGATATTGGACTGTAGTTTTCTTCTTTTGTTGTGTCTTTAACTAGTTTTGGAATTGGGATAAAACTAGCCTCATAAAAAGAGTTTGGGTGTCTTCCCTCTTCTTGAATTTTTTGAAACAGTTTGAGAAGGATAGGAATTAGCTTTTCCCTAAATGTTTGGTAAAATTTGCCTGTGAAGTTGTCTGGTCCACAACTTTTGTATACTGAAAATTTTTTGATTACTGCTTCAATTTCACTAGTTGTTATTGGTCTATTCAAGTTTTCTGCTTTTTCTTAATTCAGTTTTGGAAGATTATACATTTCTAGAAATTTGTCTATTTTGCCCAGGTTGTGAAATTTTCTGGCACTTAGTTGTTCAGAGTAATTTCTCACAATCCATATTTCTCCACAGAGACCTCTTGAAAACAATAAATGATTCATTTTCCAACATTGGTATTTTGTCTGAACATATCAGAAATTTTATTCTATGGTCTTTTTATCATTAAAAATACAGATTTTTACTTTTAAGAAAGAAGAAAAATATTAGATGTGTGATTAAATATTAGCAGCTTCTGAGCATATTCAAATGTAATTTTTAAAGACATTTCGTTAGAAACTCTATCCTTAAATCTGCTGATATTTCATTTGACAAGATATTGACTGAGACGACTCCTGATTCACCATAATTGAATAGGAGTAGCTTCATTAAAATATAAAGCTCATTTTCTTTGAAGAGATTTTTCTGTCCTCTCCTTTTATCCCCTAAGTGATAATTATCAAGAGTACAAATCTTAGAACTACTCAACAAGCTGAGTGATGTTGATAGAAATATTGCCAAGCAGCTTAGGGCCTATTTTAACCCTTCAGACATATTCTTCAATTTAGATTGATATTTTAACACCAAACATCATCACAGAGAAGACTCATAAGATAACCAAATACTATTATTGTGGATTGAGTCTACTGAAGGACTGGAATTCAAGAATGAGGATATATAAGCAGAAGTGATCAGAAAATATCTATTTTAAATCAGCAGTTTGTTCTAACAATTTGGCCTTGTACATAATGTTTAGTGATTTCATGTATAACTACATAGTCATACTAGTAATTTGTCATTATATCAGGAGAGCAGACTAAATATGCCTGCTTTATGATATTGTTTTTATGTTGTCACCATCCAACATTCCAATAATTACTAGTTTTGTTGTATTTCATTAAAATTGTAAACTAGTGTTTCTATATATCTTAGAAAAAATATTTCTTGGCTAATTTTTTTAGAAGTTGAGAAAAATGAGCATATGATGTTCAAAGACTAGTGGAGGTAACCAAAGAAATGCTGTTTGAAGAACTGGCTTGGGATACAAGATGCACAATCATGCAAAAATGACTAGTAATAAATAATTGTATAAAAAGTATGATATAATTCACGTGTTGTGGTTTCTGAGGAGTTTAGCAACAGAATGAACACCATGAATGGGGCTGGTCAGAAATGGTATTACAGAAGTCAGGCTTCACTTTGTAGAATTAGATAACATACAGGGGAAGAAATAAATGACATTCCAGATAAAGAAATAATCTGAAAGAAGGACATAGGCAGGAATGTTCAAGAAATGTACTATAGTTGAAATGTACATACACTGGGGTTGAAGAGGAAAATAAGGTTGAAAAACTAAGGGGATCAGATAATGGAAGGACTGTATTAGTTTGTGAGGGCTGCCATAACAAAATACCACAGACTGGGTAACTTAAAAGAAATCAATTTCTGCAAAGCTGTGAAGGCTTAAAGTCCAAGAACAAGTTATCAACAGATTTGTTTTCTTCTGAGGCATATTCCCTAGGCTTGCTGATGGCCACATCTTCTCAGATCTTCCCCCTATGTGCATGCTTCCCTGGTGCCTTCTCTCATTTGTTCAAATTTCTCTTCTTATAAGGACATCAGTTATATCGCATTAGGGCTCATTCTAACAGCCTCATTTTAAACTAACCACTCCTTAATAGATCCTACCTCCAAATATAGTCACATTCTGAAGTACTAGGGGTTAGGTCTTCAACATACGAACTTTGGAGGGCTATATTCAGTCCATAAGATGTTTGTATGCACATTGAGGTGAAGGTTTCAGAGAGAGCATTAGTGACCTGGGATCTAGTTCTGACTGAGTCATTCCCTGCACATATAATGGAGCTGAACTAAAAAATCCTCTAAGGTTTTTCTAACTAAAATTCTATATTTGGGAGAAATGCCTAAAAATATAAAAGTAAGTCATATAGCCATAAGTCAATTTATATCATGAATCAGTTTACAGTCAATATGACCAAGTATAATCTCTACAATAGCATTCCCCAAACTCTTCCTAGGACTGATGGTGTCTCATAAGACACTAACAGATACTGCTCAAAAGGTATTCTGATGTAATAAAAATTCAGAAAATTTGAGAAACTATTTTGACTGTAGGACTTCTTCAAGTGTTTAGCTAAGCCAGAGCATATTGTGAAAGCTACAAGCTCTAAGGCAGGTGCATTCTCCCTTTTCCTTAATGTACCATCAGTCTCCCCATCCCCTACCTGCACATTTGTACACCACATATAAGAAACAAAATCAAAGTTATTTTATTAGAACAATTAAGCCTGCTTTCTGAAGGCTTTCACTTTCTTATATAAGAATTATTTTTGATAGCATTTAAAATAATTTGGGGAGTGGCTATTATATTTTTAAAAATTTCAAATAAAAGTTAAAGTGGAAGGCAGAGTCAAGATGGCAGAGTAGAAAGATTCTGGGCTCATCTCCTCCTGTGGGCATACCAGAACTACAACTACATGTAAAGCATCTATCTCTGAGAAAAACCTGAAGACAAGCAGAATAGATTCTCTACAACTGGAATATAAAGAAAAAGTCACATTGAGATGGGTAAGAGGAGTAGCCTAGAAAGGACTTCTGATGTGGCAACTCATAAGTAGGGTAAATGCAACACTTCATGAAAAAGATCATACACTATGATTTAGTGGGATTTACTCTAGGCATGCAAGCATCATTTGATATTTGCAAATCAATTAATGCGATACACTATATCAACAAAACAAAAAATAAATTCCATATGATCATTTGGATAGATGTAAAAAAGCATTTCTCAAAGTTCAGCATTCGTTTATCATAAAAACTCTCTGCAAATTGGGGATTGTGGGAACACAACTCAACATAATAAAGGCCATGTAAGAAAATCCCACAGCTAACATCATATTCAATGATAAAAAGCTGAAAGTTATTTCTCTAAGATCAGGAATGAGAAAAGGATGCCCACTCTCACCACTTTTTATTTAACATAGTATTAAAAGTCCTAGCCAAAGCAATCAGACAATAAAAGGTATTGAAATTAGAAAGGAGGAAGTAAAATGGTTGCTATCTACAGATGACAGTTTTACCTCTTTTTTTACTATATGTAGAAAATCCTAAAGACTCCATCAAAAAGCTATTTGAACTAATAAATGAATTTAGTAGAATTGCAAGACACAAAATTAACATACAGAAAATCAATTGTGTTTCTATCCTAATAAACTATCAGAGATAAAAATCAAGAAAACAATCCTGTTTACAATTGAATTAAGTTAAATAAAATACCTAGTAATACTTTAACTAAGGAGGTCAAAAACCTGTACTCTGAAACTGTAAGACAATGATAAATGAAACTAAAGATGACACAAATAAATGGAAGGGTATACAGTGGTAATAGATTGGAAGAATTCATATCATTAAAATGTCCATGCTACTCAGGTTCAGCACAATCCCTATCAAAATCCCAATGGCATTTTTCACAGAAATAGAACTAAAATTCTAAAATTAGTATGGAACTACAAAGACCTTGAGTAGCCAAAGCAATCTTAAGATAGAAGAATAAAGTTGGAGGTATCATGCTCCCTGATTTCAAACTATACTACAAGGCTACTGTAATAAAAAATAGCATGGCACTGGCACAAAAATACTTAGATCAACTGGACATAAGAGAGACAGAAATGAAGTCACGTTTATATAGTCAATTAATCTATGACAAAAGGAGGCAATAATATACAATGAGGAAAAGACTGTTTCTACAATTAATGGTATTGAGAAAACTGGATAAATATATGCAAAAAAATGAAAATGGACCACTTTCTTACACCTTAGACAAAAATAAACTTGAATTGGATTAAAGACTAAACTGTAAGACCAGAAACAATGAAACTCCCAGAAGAAAAAATAGGCAGTAAACTCTTTGTCATCAGTCAGAAGTATGATTTTAGATATATCCTCCCAGATAAGGGCAGAAATAAATGAGATTACATAAAACTAAAAAACTTTTGCACAGGGGAAGAAACCATAAAAAAAAAAAAAGGCAATCCACTGTACCGGGGAACATTATTTGTAAATGACACATCCAGTATAGGATTGCTATTCAAATATAGAAAGAAATCATACAATTCAACATTAAAAAAACTGAAATAACATGATTAAAATCTGGTCAAGCCCTGGCTGGGTTGTTTAGTTGGTTAAAATGTCACTCTGCGCATCAAAAAGTTGTGGTTTGATTCCCAATCAGGGCACAGATCTAGGTTGTGGGTTCATTCTCTGGTTGGGGTGCATAGACGTTTCTTTCTTACATCATTGTTTCTCTCTTTCTCTTCACCCAACCCGCCCCCCATTCCACTCTCTAAAATCAATAAACACATCCTCATAGCTTATTTTATGACTGGAAGTTGGCACCTTTTATTCCCTCTCACGTTTTTCAACCCTTCTACTCTGGCAACCACCAGTTGTTCTCTGTATCTATGAGTCTGTTTCAGTTTTGCTTTGTTTGTTCATTTGTTTTGTTTTTAAATTCCACCTACAAGTGAAATCATACAGTATTTGTCCTTGCATGAGCTATTTTACTTAGCATACCCTCTAGGTCAATCCTGTGGCTGATTATTTTAGCGTGTGTATGCATATACCTCATCTTCTTTATCCAGTCATCTATTAATGGACACTTAAGTGGCTCCCGTATCTTGCCCATTATAAGTAGTACTCCAGTGAACATAGGGGTTATTTTATTTTTAATCTTTGAGGAATGCCCACATTGTTTTCCGCCATGGCTGTACCAATTTGCAAACCCAACAACAGTACAGAACAAGGGTTCCCTTTCCTTCACATATTTGCCAACACTTGTTATTAGTTCTCTCTGATAATAGCCAGTCCGACAGGTGTGAAGGAATATCTCATTCTGGCTTTGATTTGCATTTCCTGATGATTAGTGATGTTGAGCATATTCACATGTATCTATTGGCCATCTGTGTGTCTTCTTCGGAAAAAAGTCTATTCAGACATTTTGATCATTTTTTTAATCCTCACCTGAGGATATATTTATTGATTTCAGAGAGGAAAGTGGGGTGGATAGAGGGACAGGGAGAGAGGGGGAAAGGAGGGGGAGATGGGGGAGAGAGGGAGAGAGAGGGAGAGAGAGAAACATTGATGTGAGGAAAAATATTGATTCATTGCCTTCCATATGCAGCCCAACACCCCAACCAGGGATCAAACATGCAACCTAGGTATGTGCCCTAGGTATGTGGGAATCAAACCTGCAAACTATTTGGTATATGGAATGATGCTTCCACCAACTGAGCCACCTGACTAGGGCTTGACCAGAACAGTGAATATTGTCAATAATGTCATAATACCTGTATGTTGAGAGATGGTTTCTAGACTTACGATGATCACTTCATTAGGTATATAAATATTGAATAACTATGAAACTAATACAATGTTTATATTAAGTATATTTTAATAAAAAAAGTTACAGTAATCAAATCAAGGCCAAGGAGATAGGAATCCAGAAGAGAATGAAATACTTTAGCTACCTTAATTCTCTTGATTTTATAAACAGCATAAGACTTCTTCTCTTAATGTCACATGATAGTCTGGAACAATATAGAGAAGGCTCACAGCACTTTGAGAGGTCCCAAATAGTCTTTCCTTGTCACTTACTCATTTTCTGGGGGAACCGGAATAAGACAATCCACTCCTGTACCCGTGGGAGGCCTAGAACTGGAATCATGCTGTTTCCACAGCCCCTTACCGCCCTTCCCTCAGAGGAGGACATAATGTTTAAGAGTTAATTGATTTATAGTGTTGGCTCTGGGGCTGGTCAATGATAACTGGGTTTCAAAAGAAAGGACTCATTTCCTTTTTAGTGAGTCAGGGAGCTCTGTCCTCAGGACTCTATCCTTAAGAGGCAGACACAGTATACAGCAACTCCCCAGTTGATCTGCCCATGTCCTTCTCTCTCATTTTTAAAAATAGATTTTCTATTTTACAGCAGTTTTAGGTTCACAGCCAAACTGAGCAAAAAATATAGAGTTCCCACATATTCCCTGCCCCCACACATACAGAGCCTCCCCACTATCAACTTCCCTTGGGGAGTGGTGCATTTGTTACAATGAATCTACATTGATACATCATCAGCACTGGAAGTTCATTGTTTACATTAGGGTTCACTCTTGGTGTTGCACATTCTAAATGAATAATGACATATATCTACCATTATAGTATCATTTGGAACAGTTTCACTGACCTAAAAATCCTCTGTGCTCTGAGAATTCTCTTTTTATTGGTATTTACTGGTATTGCATTGGACACATTCTGAGAAATGCTGGCTCTACAAAACTGTGGCCTCTATGATTGAAGAGGTAAAAGCCTTGTTTCTCCTTTATTAAAGCCAGTAAGAGCAAATGATTCAAAACATATGCTATTTTATTGTCTACTACAACTCCCCAACAGTGTACCATGTGTCTCACTTTATACTTTACTAATACAAATAAACTATTTAGGTGGCTTGGGGGCCTAAGCACTTAATATATTGCTCACTTACATTTAGTATTTTAAAGAAAGGTTTACTTACATGTTCTGCCAGGAATGCAGGACTGTGCAGCAGGGAGCTACATAAGGGTTTATATATTCTCTTTTAAAATTAAAAAGTCATGAGACTTTTAGTTTCAAGAACACAGGTGTGCACCTGAGGGCAGGCAGTTTTTTAAGGATGAGCACTATTTCTGGGACAAGAGGCATGTGTTGTGATCATGGAACATGCTGTGAGAAAATAAGGACATGAATTGCCATCTTCAAACTTAGAGTCATAGTCAGAGTCTCATCCCGATAAACATATTAGCATTTACATGGGTCTTTTTATATATGAGCATCAAACGGCATCAGTGAAAGACACCAGCCTTCCAGAAATACACTAAATTTATTTGCAGTATCTATGGGTTATCTTCAAGAAACTTCAATTCCAAAGTAAAAAAGCTTCATGGATGTTAATCAGAAATGCTTTTGTCGGTAGGGTTCAATCTTGATTTGCAGAAGTTTTAGGGAACTCACACTATGGCACATTAGTACTTTCCTTAGTTACATGCTGCTGGGTAAAATACCAACACCTTTGGATTTTTGCCTTTGTTTATAAAAGAAATAAGTGGGATCAGATGGTCCTTATGTCTTTCTATTATTAGTACTTTCTTAAGATTTTAAACAATACACTCGTGAATAGTAATAGTATTTGTACATCTGTTGAACTTAATTCCTCCCTCTTTCCCCTGCTCCTTCTATTCTTTCCTCTCTTCTCATTCTTTCTTCCCCATTCACAAGATAAACAAGATAAGGTCCTTGACTTTAAATAGCTTTTACCTTACTGAGAGAGACAGAGAAGTAAATTGGAATTATAATAGTGTTAAAGTGCTAAGGTGATAAATGTTGTGGAAGAACTTATCCCCTGCTGGGATATACCCTAAGAACCCTGAAACACCAATTCAAAGGAACCTATGCACCCAATGTTCATAGCAGCACAATTTACAATAACCAAGAGCTGGAAGCAACCTAAGTGCCCATCAGTAAGTGAGTGGATCAAAAAACTGTAGTACATTTACACAATGGAATACTATGCAGCAGAAAGAAAGAAGGAGCTCCTACCCTCTGTGACATCATGGTTGGAACTGGAGAGCATTATGCTAAGTGAAATAAGCCAGGTGGTGAAAGACAAATACCATATGATCTCACCTTTAACAGGAACCTAATCAACAAAACAAATAAGCAAGCAAAATATAGCCAGAGACACTGAAATTGAGAACAAACTGACAGTAACCAGAGGGGAAGGGGGAGGGGGATAATGGGAGAAAGAAGTGGAAGAGTTGTTAAGGAACATGTATAAAGGACCCATGGAGAAAGCCAAAAGGGGGTAGGACTGAGGGCGGGAGGTAGGGGTGGGTGGGGCAGGGGAGCATGGTGGAAGGAAAATGGGGACAACTGTACATGAACAATAAAAACAGAAGAACATAGAAGGGATACCTAACCTTTTCATGGGTTTATAAAAAAGAGACATTTAACTAGTTAACAGAATAGTTGAACCATTTACTAAAACCAAGAAATACTCCTGCAGTTTAGTAATCAGCCTTGCCTGTATTCTCAAGTTTTCCCCCCTACACCTTGGCCACCCAGGCTTCTCTTCAGGGACTTTCCTCCCACACTTGTCTGATTTGCCACTAAGGGGTTAATCTCTGAAAAATGTAAACCTTCCATGACTCTGTTCCAGTACTGTTAGTCTACATCCATTCTGCCTGGTCATCAGTGCCTGAGCCATACTTGCTGAATGTTTTGAATATTCCCCCCTAGTGTGTGGACGGCCTCTTGGACAATTGAGATAGGAAGTATTTAGGAGTGAAAGAGAATAGTGGGGATGGGTGAAAGAGTGCTCCAGCAAAGCAATCAGTGTGCATATAGGTCCACTGGTGAGAGAGAGGCTGGTAGGTTTAAGAACCTGAAAAGAGTTTATTAGATATGCACTAGTGAGTACTAGGAGGGACATAATCAAAGAAAGCTCTAGAGAGAGTCAGGCTAAGCAATTTAAACTGAAGATATAAAAGGGTATTATTTATGTATTTCTGAAGATGGCACTGCTATGTTATAGTGTCAGGAATGCCAGGAAAAATAGTACAGAAAAGTCTAGATACCACTACAGTACAGGCATTTGCCACCTGTGGTCTCTGTACCAAAACTGGTATTGTAACTAAGGTCTGCTTGCTATCCTGATGTTCATACAACTCTTTCCAGAGCATTCCAGAATCACCTATATTTACTTCAATACCAAAATAAAAAAAAATTAAAAGCAGTATGCAATCAATGGGTATTTCTTTACATTCCATTAATCAATCTAGCAGGAAAGGGAGCTGACATCTAGAAAACAGATGATAAATTATCTTCATATTTTAGCCATTTTGAAAATAGCACTAATACTGTTTTGTGGAGTGAACTATAAGAGCCTTGTAGAGTAATGTTAGAAGATTTTTATCTTTTTAATGGCCTAGATGTTAGTAGTGTGCAATAAATATTTAATGTATGCAGGAGTGAATAGAATAAATAAACAAAAGGCAATAATTCTCAGGATAATATTTCTGTTCTGGATGTTTCTCTACTACAGAGAAAACTCTAGTAGCCTAACACTCTTAGCATCTTTCTCCAATGTCTCCCACTCCTTGTTAGAAGACATGGACTGATTTGGTACTATTGGTGAATTTTGAAGAAGTAACAAGGCAGGCATTGCCTAACTAATCCTCTCCTTTTTCACTTTTTAATATTTTATATTTTTAATTTTTTATTGAATTTATTGGGGTGACATTGCTTAATAAAATTATATAGGTTTCAAGGGTACAATTCTATAACACATTATCTGTATATCATATTGTGTTTTCACCACCAAAAGTCAAGTCTCCTTCTGTCACCATTTCTGTCTTCTTCTATCTCCTCCATCCCCTTTCCCTTTGGTAATCACCATGTTTTTTTCTGTGTATGAAAGGCTTTTTTTTTGGGGGGGGGTGTCTTAGTCTTTTTACCTGGGCCCCTAGTTGCTCTCCCCTCTAATAGCTGTTAATCTGTTTTCCATATTGATGAGTTTGTTTCTATTTTGTTCACTAGATTCCATATAAAAGTGAAATCACGTGGTAGTACTTGTCTTTCTTGGACTGGTTTATTTCACATAGCATAATAATCCCCAGGTTCATCCTTGCTGTCATGAAAGGTAAGATTTCCTTTTTTACAGCCAAGTAGTATCCCATTGTGTAAATGTACCACAGCTATGTTAACAATCATCAGAGAAATGCAAATTGAAAACACAATGAGATATCAGCTCTCCCCTGTCAGAATAGCTATCATCAATAATCAACAGACAACAAGTGTTGGTGAGGATGTGGAGAAAAGGGAACCCTTGTGCACTGTTGGTGGAATTGGTACAACTACTATGGAAAGCAGTATGGAGTTCTCCCCCAAAATTAAAAATAGAACTGCCTTGTGACCCAGTGATTCTACTTCTGGGAATATATCCAAAGAAACTCAGAACAATGATTTGAAAGAATATATGAATCCCTATGTTCATTACAGCCTTATTTACAATAGCCAAGATCTGAAACTCCCAAGTACCCATCAGTAGATGAATGGATAAAAAAAAGCTGTGGTACCAGCTAATCCTCTCTATGCCTCCTGGATTGAATCGAAACCAGGAGTTGACTCCTTGGGCAGGCTTTTTGTTCTGGGTGAGAGCCAGGAGAATGTTGGGAGAGACTTTCCTTGTTCCAATACTTTCATACCTTGGTAGCCAACTTTGTCTAACTCTGGGGTCTGTTATTAGAAAGCCTTCCTGTTAGCATATATTAGTCAGATTGTTCAGTATCAGCTTTATAAGTAGTAAAGGTGATGTTCTGAACCCCATTTTCTGGCTTTTATGTCATATTTCAGTTGGTTCAGAAGTCAGGTAGGAAATGAGAAGGCCTCTTATCAGGCCTCTTTCAAACACAATGATGCATTGCTCTTATTCAAGCCATAGAAAGATACACTTCTGCTAAATTTAACCTTAGTATGAAAGCACATTTACTATTCACTTAATATAGTTCCAAGTATATGCTTTATAATATTTTAAAATTTTATTAAATAGGCAATGGTTTAATGGCTTTCTGTGCTTGTATAATTCAAGGATTCAAAATATAATTATTTTTCCCTGAAAAAATTAGCAATAAAAGCCAAATGCTACTTTTTTGAGTTCTCTAAAAATCTTTGTTCAGAAAATATGAAATAGTAACAGCTGAACAAATCTATCTGCCTTTTAAGTTTGCAAGCAGGTCAGAAAACTTTGTTGAAATTTATCAATTATAATGTTTCAATATATTCTCAGAATACAAATAGCAATACAAATAGAAGTTTTGCAAAGAGCCAAAGAGAATATTATATGCAACTATGAAAAAGTTTGGAAAACCTATAGGAAATGGATTGTGTTCTAGCAAAGTATAAATTAACAAAATAAACTCAAGAGAAGTGGGAAACTTCATAGGCCAATTATGAAGAGAGGAGAAAGATTAAAATGGTAATTAAGAAGAAGCATTAAAAATGGAAGCTATCTAACCTATAAATAAAAAATGAATTTAATGCTGTCTAAATTATTCTAGTGCATAAGAAATGTACAACCTCCCAATTCATTATATGAAGCCATTAAAACTTTAATATTAAAACCTATAAAGGTAGTAAGACCATATTTATTATTATAAAAGAAAAATTTCTAAAAAAACTGCCAAATGAAACCATCATTGTTTCAAAGGATTATGCCAGGCAGAATACAATTTATTCTAGAAATGCTATAGTTCTTCCATCAATGATTGATCTTTTAGTATAACTCATTTTCATAACAAATTAGAGAAAAATTTGTACATTTTCATCACTAAAGAGCTGAAAATATATTTTAAAAAGAAATGCAGGAGGTATGCCTAATTAGAATTTTGAGAAAGAACTATAAGAAAAATACTTAAACATGGTAAAAATTAAATATAAAATAAAAAAGCAACCATAAATATTAATTGAGAAATACTAATAAATACCATTTTAATTATAACTATAAACCAGAGAGGGATACCTGCTAGCCTCATATTAATCAGTATTATATTGAAGGATATAAAATATACATATATAATAAAAAATAAAATAATGGTTATAAATTTTGAAAGAGAAAAATTGTTTTGTTGAGATAATTTATAATCAGAAAACCTAAGTTATTCTAGAAAAAATAGTATTTAATTTAAAAGAAAATTAGAAAAAGTTGCTGTATATAAAATAAGTAGAAAAATAATATCTGTATTCTAGCAATGAATAATTCAAAGAGGAATTAAGAAAAATCCCATTCATAATATAAAAATATATCTATAAAATATTTAGGATTAAATTTGACAGAAGATGTGAACAATATAAAGAAAATTATAAAGAATCATTGAAGCAAATAAATGACATAGAGGGAGCAGGAGGACTTCCAGTCAAGATGGCAGCTTAGGCAGACACAGTTTGCCTCTTCGCACAACCACATCAAAATTACAACTAAAATATAGAACAATCATCATTCAGACTTATGGAAATCAAATTGAATGGAAGTCTTACAACTATAGAATTAAAGAAACCACATCCATCCAGACTGTTAGGAACGGCTCAGACTCAGAATAGGCTATTCCCGCAACCAAATGTGGTGGATAAAAATTTAGGAGGGATACCTCAGGAGCAAGGAGTCCCAGCCCCTCACCGTTCCTCTGGGTTCTGGCACTGAGGAGGTGGCTTGAGGGGCATCAGTGGCATGAAGGGGGAGGCTGTGTCTGGCATCAAGTCGAGAAGAACCATTGTCCCTCTTCTGGGCCCTTCTACCACAAAGCTGGAAGACTGGTGCCATTACTAATAATCCAATAACCTGTCTAACACTATTCAATCTTCCTTAAACATTACCAGAGACTCCGCCCTACCCAACTTATGGGCCCACCCAAGCTGCTTTTCTATATAAATGGCTGGTCTTGGCTCATGTTGTACAATTTCCTAAATCCCATCAAACAAGCAGCAGCTGGCCTCAGTGAGCCTCAGACCCAGAAATAGGAGCTTAGATTCACAGCTTGGCTTCACCTGGAAATTTGCAAGCTCAGCACAACTAGCAGCTATCACGAATTACTTTATAACTCAGGCAGGGTGGCTCAGGGCAAAACGCAGGTAGAACTGATCTTGTTCTGCACCACCCGGGAAACCCCAGTGCCAGCACATCCAGTGGACATCAGACACCACCACCCTGCCCCTGCACAGCTGATCCTTCATGGCAGTTTGGTAGTAAGTAGTCGCAGCCAATCTTTGTAGCTGATTGGTCTAGGTAAAAACCTCCCATTGATCTGCCAAAAGCAACCAAGACTCAACTACAAGAGGAGGGTGTACTCAGCCCACACAAAGGGTGCATCTTGGGTATCCAGCTTGGGTGATGGGGAGGCTGTGCCATTGGACCCTACAGAACACCTACTACATTAGGCCACACTCCCGAGAAGGAGTGAAAACAGCTCTACCTAATACATATAAATAAACAATGGGAGGCCACCAAAATGAGGAGACAACATGACCCAAATGAAAGGACAAATCAAAACTCCAGAAAAAGGGAAGACTTCTGGCCAAGATGGAGGCCTAAGTGTAGGTACATACACCAATGTGTATGTAGATACACTTTGCTTCCTCACACAACCAAAAGAAAGACAACAAATTAAAAATAAAAAAATAACTAGAACTACAAGAACAATCAAACTGTATGGAAGTCTGGCAACCAAGGAGTTCAAGAAGAAACATGCATTCAGATCAGTAGGAGGGGTGGAGATGGGCAGCTGGGGCATAGAGGATTCCTAGCAAGGGGGTGGCTGGAGGACTGGGCAAGGCGGTGGCTGGCAGACCAGGCAGTACCACATTTGCATGCAGATAAACTGGAAGGAACAACTGGGGAGCGAGACAGACCACACAACCCAGGGTTCTCATGCAGGAAAATAAAGCCTCAGTACCACTGACTGATTAAACCTGTAGGGGTTGAGGTGGCAGGAGAAACTCCCAGTCTCATGGGAGAGTTCATTGGAGAGATCCACAGGGTCCTAGAATGTACACAAAACCACCCACCCAGGGAATCAGCACCAGAAGGGCCCAATTTACTTGTGGGTAGCAGAGGAAGTGACTAAAAGTGCACTGAGAGTTGAGCAAGTAGCATTATTCCTTCTCAGCCCCCTCCCCCACATGCAGCACCACAATGCAACAACTTGGGTTGCCCCACCCTGGTGAATACTTAAGGATCCACCCCTTAGTACATAACAGGCATGCTGAGACAAAAAAATATGGCCCGAATGAAAGAATAGATCAAAGCTCCATAAAAAAATCAACTAAGTGACGAAGAGATAGCCAACCTATCAGATGCACAGTTCGAAACACTGGTAATCAGGATGCTCACAGAATTGGTTGAATATGGTTGAAAATTAGATGAAAAAGTGAAGGCTATGCTAAGTGAAATAAAGGAAAAGGTACAGGGAACCAACAGTGATGGGAAAGAAATTGGGACTCAAATCAATGGTTTGGACTGGGAGGAAGAAATAAACTTTCAACTAGAACAGAATGAAGAAACAAGAATTCAAAACAATGAGGAGAGGCTTAGGAACCTTCAGGATGACTTTAAAAGTTCCAACACTTCAATCATATGGGTGCCAGAAGGAGAAGAGGAAGAGCAAGAAATTGAAAACTTATTTCAATGCTTATTTTAGTGTATGCATGTTTGAGAGGATGTCTTCTTCAAGAGTGTCTTTTTTATCCATGACAGTGTTTCTTGCTCTGAAGTCTTCGTCTGAAATTAATATAGCTACTCCAGCTTTTTTTTAGTTAGTGTTAGCATGGTATATGCTTCCCCATCTTTTTACTTTTAACCTGAGCCTTTATATTTAAAGTGGGTTTCTCATAGACAACAAAAGTTGGATCTTATATATTTTTATTGTAATAGTCTTTGTCTTCTAATGTTGTATTTTTATCATTAACATATAAAATAAGTATTTATCTGGTTGAATTCATTTATACCATCATTATAACTTTTCTATTTATTGAATTTGCTCTTTGTTTCCTCCAGCCTTTTTCTTGCCTTCTCTAGTTTTAATTAAGCATTTTATATGATTCCATTTAACCTCCTTCCTTAGCATATCATTTATATTTCTTTTAAAGTATTTTAGTGCTTGCCTCAGAGTTTACAACACACATTTTAAACTAATAAACCTTTCTTTAAATCATATTATTCTGCTTCATATATATTACAGACAACTTAAAACAGTGTAAGAAGCATAATTGGTAGGCACAAAATAGACAAGTTAAGAACAGTATAGGAAATGGAGAAGCCAAAGAACTTTTATGTACAACCCATGCACATGAACTATAGAGGAGGAAGTAGAGGGGGAGGGGGCTTAGAGTAGAGGGGGATAAAAGGGAGAAAATACGGGACAATTATAATAGCATAATCAATAAAATATACTTAAAAAATATCAGTCCCCTAATTGAAGAAAAAAAACTATTCTAAATTCCTCCTTCCAGTTGTCATTCATTTCACTTGCCCATCTGCTATAATCACTCAGTACATTTATTGCCTTTAAACAAACAGTTATGTTTTAGATCAGTTACAAATAAGAAAAATAATATATTTATTTTACCTTCATTTATTCCTTCTCTGATGTTGCTTTCTTTTAAATATAGATCTAAGTTTCTGAGGGGATTTTTCTCAGAGCTCACCCTGAGAAATGGGTGAGTTTCTAAAGAGAAAGCCTGTGGAATGATTATGGGCACCGCAATGACCAAGGCAACAGAAGTTATTCACTCAAAATATCATTTAAGTGTGTCTATTGCTTAATGGCTCTCGCATCTGTTGTTCCAGGAAAGTAGATCACAGTCGCTGTATCTTTCTGGATTTGCCTGTGTCTCCATATTTTGCTGGCAATTTGCCCTAAAACCTCAGTTATCTGATAAAAGCAAAATAAACTGTTAATTTTTATTTTACTTCAGTGTAAATGTTACTGTCATTGTAGAGACTGAATAAACGACATTCAAGCTTTTTGCATATCAAAACTCACATTGATATTTGGGGAAGTAAAAATACAAAACAAAAGACACATTTCAATTAATTTTTCAGAAAGACTATATCTTGGGATAAAAAAGGGAACTAAATTCCTCTTTGTTTGTATACGGGCTTACATATCTTTGAGGAAGAAGATTAGTGTGACAGAATGCTCATAATGTTGTTAACACGGGCCATTGCTGTGTTTGGGATATTTTTATATTCCCAAAGGAGGAGCTGGTTCCCTCCTTACAAAAAGCATATATAGCTTATGTAATTATATAAGAGTATTTTTGTCAACCTAAATAAAAAGGTAAACTGAGGCATGCTCAAAATTGTAAAAATGATGAGTTTATATGAGAATAGAAGAGGAATTATATTTGGGACGCACAAACTCTAGCAAGCTATAAGTGAGTCTGTGGGGGATTTGGGGTAGGTTGTATTTATAGGCAGAGAATGTAAAGTGGGGAGAGTTCAGTTAGAGTATGTTAACCTCAAAATCAAATGGAGACCAGCTTTGAAAATTCCCAGAGCAGATAAAACCAGTCCAGTCATACAAAGAAAACTCAATGTAGCTTCTTTTGTGAGGCCAACCCGACCTGGGTAATTTCTTGTTTATCCTTCCGGAAATCATAGGCAAAATTTTCCGAGGTTAATATGAACAATTCCTGAACAATTCCCTGTCATTTAAGAATATTCCAGTATTATCAGGCACTTATGGGAAGTCAGCCTCTCAATCCTTAAAATTGTTTTGCTGAAGGCATATGAGTGAAAGTTTCAATTTTATATCATCAAAAATCATTTTATTTATTTTACTTTTTAAATTGAATGTATTTGGATGACATTGGTTTGCAAAACCACACAGGTTTCCAGTGTACAACTCAATAAAGCATCATCTGCACACTGCATCGTGTGCTCATCGCCCCCTGCAGTCTCTTTCAATCCCCATTTTCTTCCCCTTTGCTCACCTTGCCCCAACCCCTTTCCCTCTGACTATCACCGCTCTGTTGACTATATCTTTGTGTTATGTATATTTTCCTATTTTCTATTGCTTAATCCCTTCACCTTCTTTCATCTAGTCCCTTTACCCCCATGACAGCTGTTCCCTGTGTCTATGCTTCCATTTCTATTTTGTTCTTAAGCCAGTCAGAGAAAGACAAATACCATATGATCTCACTTATGTATGGATTCTAATGAACAAAATCCATGCCCATTTTAGATTGAAATTCTTTCACATAAAAAAAATCTTGCAGTTTTCCAGGAGCATTTCTCATTTGTGTTCATGAATAATGATGATAAACCTTTAACATATGGAGGGTTCTAAATGCCAGGCAAAGAAGTATGACCTTTTTTAAGAGGCAAAGGGGTGCTACTGATGAATTTTGAGCAGGGAAATTGTATAATTTGAGTTCTGCTTTTAGCTAACTTATTTAGTGTTTGTGTGTTGAGGGGGCTGGAATATTGAGAAAGTCATTTAGGGGCCATGAGAATTATGAAAACAATGATATTTTCTATTTGTACAGTGTTTTAAAATTTACTGAGCATTTTCATTTGTATTAAGTTATTTATTTCTCAATCCTTCAGTAAGACCCAGGCAGATCAGGGAGTTTTACCTTACATTTGGAGATAGGAACACTGGTTCTAAATAAATTAAACAACATGCCTTGATCATGCACAGTATATTTCACAATCGGGATGTGAAGTCCACACTTTTGTGCTCTTTGAATTCTATCATGTATATTTTGCACAAATCTAAACCACAATAGTCCTACATTTTTATGAAGCTTAGAGTTTATAAAGTACTTTCATGGGATAATCTTCACTAAGGCAGTAATAATAAAATTAAAAACAAATGATCCATACCAAAACAAATAAACAAGCAAACAAACAAAAAGAACACTTAGGAAAAGTTAATAAATGAGGGGTGCTAGGGAAAGAATTAATATTGTGTTCCATCTTTAACTTTCATTACACAATTACTGCTCTTTGTGGTGGCTGTTAAATCTATATTTTGTAGATGAGGAAGCTGAATCTTAAAGAGGTTGAGTGACTTTCTTAAAGTCACATAGCTTTTCAAAAGGCACTATTAAGATATGAACCCAGGCCTGTCTGACTTCATGTCTGATGCCATGTTGCCTTTTGTGAGTGACTGAGGTGCTTACTGTGAATGACTGGCTGACATGGTATGTATGTGTTGGGCCTCTTTCCAATGTATTAAAGTAAACTATAGCAAGAAGAGTGTGGTAGACATGTTGGTGTACTGTCCAGATCCCCTTGCCGTGCAGGTGTGGGAAGTGCCATCAGCAGATAGCCATCAGCTATCAGCAACTTCATGGTCTATTTAAGCTGCAGAGAGCTATCTCAGAAAGCCACAGCAGGTCCATCACAGCTCAAATTCTTCCTTTTCCTTCAGCATCCTTTCACAAGTGTTGAACCCAATGAACATCTTGCATCCTAAACTCCATCTGATTTTGGAAAACTCATTTTGTGACAGTTAATCCCAGCAGTGGCTAGGTACTCAAGCAGTAAGTAGGAGTTTTGGATTTGGATCAAGTACTGTTTTTTTTTTTTTTTTTTTTTTTTTTTTTTGACAAAGAAGGCAGCATGAATCAATAGTAAGTAGAATACAGACAACTCCCAGCACAAGATGACACTACTACCCTCAGCATTGGTGACCTGTGATGGTATACCAGTGGAAGAAAATGTACTTGTGAGTGTGCTGTATTAGGCTTTCAAGACATATGAAGGAAACAGTAGATATGAGGTCAATGTTATTAACGGCTATTGTGTTACTGATGTATTACAGAAAGATAATAACAGCTGAGTCTACGTAATGTGCTATTGTCAACCAGAAAGTCTCTTTGGTTGCCTCCCTTGAAGTTTCCATCTTCCTTAGCAATGAAGTGGAGAAAGCCAAGAATCATGTCTAGGACTTAGGAGATGAACTTAAAAGACAAGTTAAGTGCCTAACCAAAACAGCTTTCTGATGTAAACAATGATCTGGGTGGGAAAACCTAGGACCCTGACATATGGTATGGAATTTCTGTGAGGATATGTTAAAAGATCTGATACACTTAAATCCTTTGAATCTTCTGAGCTTATAGACAAAGTCCACCCTTCCTCGTTAAGAGCCAATATACCCTGAGGGGTCCAGTTCTGGCTTCTGAAAAAGGAATTAACTTTGTGTTTCATCTTTAACTTTCATTACTTTATTACTGCCCTATATGGTAGATATTAAATCTGTATTTTGTAGATGAGAAAAAAATCTTATATGTGATTTTTAAGGTCTGATCCAAGGCAATCACAAAGCTCTGCCTGGCAGGGCTCATGGGGGAAAGTTGCCCACTCCATTTCAGACTTGGTGAATAGCCAGTACATTGCTGTTTTCTGGAATGAGTTACAGTCAAGGATTCAGACACTCCAAGCCAGCCATCCTCATGTGCGTACGTGCATTTGAGCTGAGGAGCCTCCACCCACTTATTTGGGACCCTTGGTGGAGACACTTTTCTCTGCTTTGACCTTTCCAGTCCTAGCCGTTCCTTCTCTCCCTACCCTGGTCCAAGGTCCAGAGTGGTAGTAGTCTTTCATTCAGAGCTTGTTGTCAGTGAAATAATTCCCCCAGTCTGTACTGAATTTACCTGACACCCAGTGCCAGTCTATGGGGAAAAATTCAACACAGGAGAGCCAGGATGTCTTTTTTCCTCTTGCATGCACTGTTGCTGTAAGTGAATAAAGACTTAATTTTTAATTTTAATCTGGCTTACTATCCTAATTGACCACCATCACACTTGATTGCATGACAAAACTGGCACAATGAGCAGGGTGTTCAATTATGCAAAATGTCATTCTGGAAAAGCAAAAAGCCAGAGGGTCTCAATGGGCACTGTACCAGCCATGCCACTGATTCTTCTTGGAGAGTGCTAGAAGATTGTTTCCAGAAACTTTTTGGTTCCGAGGGGGATCATGGGTCCTTCTCTTTAGTCCCTGACTGCCTGGCCAAGCTCACCCATTGTATTAAGTTAGATACCCAATGAAGGGGCTCAAGGCAAGCCAGGGGAACATTTCTCTAGCTACTGCTAGTGGTCTTCCTGCAATGAAACTGAAATGACTATTATCTTGGCACCAATCTCTAGTGTTGGTGTGTGTCCTGTGACACAGCAAGTGGTTGAGACTTGTGCCTTCTGGAATTACTTTGCCTTCCAGTCCAATGAAACTGTAAAGATTTGGTTATTTTCCCTTTGTGATGAATGAGGTGTCTTGTTAAACTTGGTGAAGGAGAGTGGCACCTTGCAGAGCATGTTCCTGTAGACTCCCTCTTTCAGAATGCCCTGATAGAGGACACTTTGCCTAAAAAAAAAAAAAAAAGGAAAGGCAGGGAGGACACCAAGGCCCTCTCCCTACTCAGAGAGGATGTAGAAGACAGAACTCTGAAACAATGGAAACCACATGTTGACACTTAATTGCCAGATGCCAGGGGTTCATAATTGTAAGGAGCATTAGGGTCTCAGTGGCAGCTGAAGGGATGATCTGCAGAAAGTTGTTGAGATGGTTAACAGAACATAACTTCCTTCAAGTAGTAAGGATAGGGAGCTGAAAGGGTCTTACTTAGCTTGCTCCAGCAGAAGAAATCAAGGACAGGTTACTGGGAGGCTGAGGGTAGTCTCCCAAATAATAAGCCAAATCCCTTTTCCAGTATCTAAACCTGGGTAAGCATCAGACATAAAACCCATTGCCTAAAGAAGTGCTGTTCTGTAGGGAAAGGATCCTTCAACAGTGGCAGCTACACACAGTAACAGGAGGTCATTTGTTAATATGATGAGAATGGTTTACATGACATCATTGTAACCTGGCAGCCAAGAAGAGTGAAAAGCGCATGCGTGAATGATGATGACTTCATTGTACTAGTCAGTGGGTGTGGTAGGCACCTTGAATGAGCATGTGTACTGTGTGGTCATCATATTCAAAATGACTGAGCAAGTAGAGCAATGAATCTGCATCAAATTTTGCATTAAGCTTCAATATTGCTGTGTGGAAACTAATCAGATGATTAGGAGGCAACAGCTATGGGCACCTGGTGACTGGTAGTTTCATCACAGGGAGCTCATGGCAACTGGGAGAACTGTGTGAGGTCCTAAGGTGCCTGCTTTGAAGGGGACTGAGGTGTCATTGTCCTATGTACAATGTTTCTTGTATCTTGTTCAATAAATGTTTCTATTTTACATATTACATGGCTGGATATCTTCTGGACAGTCCTTGTATTTTTTCCAGTTTTCCTCAAAAGAACTTTGGTGTTTCATTCAGCTTCACTGGGAAAAAGTGAACATTTTAACAACATTTGTAAATAGAGCCTGAATTAGTATTTGATATTTGCTGAAACAACAGCATTATCTTCCTGTTGGAGTGAGGGCAAAAGAGGTGCAGGTGATGAATGAAGTTCAGAAAAGTTTTGGCTCACAGTGGATTCAGATGTGTTTGTATTCCAGGGTGCAATCCCTTTAGTCCCCAAATGTATAATCTCCTGCCTAACTGACATCCTCTCTGTCCCCACTTGTATAATTGAAATAGATATTTTGCAGTAGATAGTGCAGCCTCCACACGGGGTCCTGAGCCTGTGAGGTAATAGCTATTATAATCAGAAAGGCCAAGTGGAAACCTCTTAAATTTCCCTCCTACATAAGCCCAGATAGTAAATCAAAACCCATATCTCTTCCTTGGGTACTGGAGGTTTGGGGGTGGAAGTAGGGGTGGGAAGGGAGGTTGGGTGGATAGTCCCTGGTGGGATAATTTGGAGGATCTCAAGCATTTAATGATGATTGTCCCCAGCATATCTATGTTCCACTCACCAGACTGTCTCCTGCAGAAACAAAATACATTCTGGAAAGTAACTGTAGACTACCACAAACTCAGCTAGGTAACAACCACAATCGCAACTGCTATGCCATATATGGAATCTTTGCTAGAGCAGATCAGTGTGGCTTCAAACTCCATCTCAGCATATACTTCTGATTTGGATTTGCATTTCAAAGGAAAAATGAAGGCAGGTATAATTTGAAATTGAGAGAAAGAGAAAGTGGGAGAGGGAGGGAGGGAGGGAAAGTAATATGTCATGAGCATGTCTTTCAACCTTTTTCTTTGGCCACCATTTCATTTTGCTCCCAGTTATTAGAAGCAGTCTGTTGCCACACATATACACATATTTACATCTACATCCAGGTATGCTAAGTATTTTTCAAGCTAATATATATTTTTTACAAGCTAAGTACTTGCACTCAGCCCTACCTTTGGGCGTCATTATTTATGAGATGCACTGTGCATGATTCTAAGCTGTCAGACAAGCATGAATCTTAAACAACTTACAGGATATTTACATTCAGCATTGTTTAAACTTTTTTTTTTTGTTAGACTTACTTACATGTATATTACATTAATACCTGAATGCATTTTCTTTATAATGTAGAAAAAGTTATGGTAACACAAGGTGTTTTCAGCAATCTGGGAGCCAAAGAATAACTGAACATTTAGAGGCTTTTGATGGGGACCAGAAAAGCTTATATGTGTTAATCATAAAGGAATCTGGCATCTGTCACATATTCGATGAGAGACTATCTGGACTGTAAGCAGAGTGCACAACTTGTACTTATGTTTTTATTCAGAAGCTCCTTGCCACCAAATGTTTTATGTAAAGAACTATACAATTATTTCATCATTGTAGAATAATTGAATATTTTCCACAGTATTTGTCTGTTTCAATATTGCTACATTTATTTATTTGGTACATTTCTGATGATGCTCAATTGTTTGCTTTCTCCTCTGCCAGTCGCATTTATCAGGTCCGCTGCATAGGTTTCTTTTCAGGCGGTTCCCTGAACAAGGGCCCCTGAAGAAGGGGCACGTGGGGGTGAAATCCGTGAATGCTGGCTTGGTATCAGGTCAGTTTCATAAAAGGAGCGCCCTTCTGTGACCCATCTACTCAGGGCACTTTTTTCTTATTCCCACAAAGGCATTTTATATATGATTGGTGACTCTACCTCTAATGTAATTAAATTGCTCATTGATATGTCCCTGTTTCATAATAAAAATAAATTAAGGTTTTTAAATTTCTGCTTACAATTTGAGATAATTTTATTTCAATCAGTTAAATCTTATAAATTTGAAGAGGCATGTTTTTCTTTCATATCTTGTCTTCAAAGTGTTTATGTTTTATGAACTTGTTTTCTAGTGAAATATTAGATCTTCATAGCTTCTTTCTTGGGACCTTGATTATTCTAGCATTAGTCACTGGTAATAACTTAGCTTTTTACAACTAATTTTCTTTTTTTTCTTGTAAATTTAGTTAAATATACATCCATGTTCTAAAACTTACATATTCCAGCCTTAAGGAAAGACAGTATCAGTGATCTGGGGCTTTTGACAGGTGGAAGAGGGAAGAAATACTTGGGTATTAATCGTAAAGGAACCTGACATCTGTCATTTTTTACTTCCCAAAGGACTTAAATGGCAAACCGAAAATTCACTAGAATATGAAGCTGCTGGAAAGCAACGGTTTTTACTTGTCAGCACGTAGAATAGTGCCAGCACACAGCAGGTGCTCAGTAAATATTTGCCTATAAACGAATGTAGTAAATAAAGCACTTTTAGCATCATGCTTTAAACTGAAAAAAAATCTAAAGTTTTTAAGTCATGTTTTCATTACTATTTCTATTGCCCATGTAAAGACTTAGCCTCAATAAAGCAGACTTTCCCTGCTACACATCAGGGGTCTGTGCAGTGTACCCCAGCACCCAGAGTCCTTTGCAAAGAATTACCATGAAGAGTCCACTTAACTATACAAGGTAAGGTATGTTCCAGGCACTATACATAATAATATGTGGGACATTATGTTTTTAATAAATAATATTAATATATATGGCAATCAACTATATTTCATGTAATATAACTAAACTTTTACTGTGTTTTCCTTTCCTTTATTTTGATTGTAAAAAGTAGTACATTTGAGTGATGGTTATTAAATAAAATGAACAAACATTTTTTCCATGTCTTATGTCATACTTTTTCTGTAACATCCAGTGTTTTACATGCTTTCCAATATTTATTGGAAACACTTTCTAATATTTAGTTATCAAACAAGTCAGTAGAGTAGGAGGAGTTATTTTTAATCATATTCTAAGGTAATAATAAAGCAGAGTAATGAATTGGTACTATGATTTTAAAAAAATCTTTTCACAAATTTATATTTTTCTTAAAGAATTACATGCTATGTCTTCTTCGAATGACATCATGATTCACATTATGTAGGTTCAAACTTCAACACTATAAAAATAACAAAGAATTGGCTTTGTAATGAGCAGCAGTTTAGTTAGATGACCTAGTTTCAGGAGTTCAAACCAGTGTTAATGTGTATTGACAAGAGCATCGGTTTTTACATGGGAAAAATATGGAGGCTGTATTGACAATACATTTGGGCTATCATTGGCATGTATATAGATTTCTATAAATCCATATGTTAATACTATGTTAAATATGAAAAATATATATTTAATGTATTTTAGCAATCTCTGTCACATTAATATCAATAGTGAATCATGTTTAAATCTTGACAGTAAAGAGTTGCTTAAGATATTGACAGCTCAATTAAATGGAGATTGTTTTATCTTGTCTGGAAATAAAAAACTGATTTGAAAATATATTGCAAGCTGGGTATTTCTTCCTTCATAATCTGTTATAAATATCAAAGCCCAATGAAAGAGGAAATGAGATTTAGTGTCTTAAATTAGGTGACAACTAAACAGAAGCAGATTTGAATGTTAAAGGAAAATGAATATACACAAAAGGAAAATCATGCCCTAATTTTAGAAGACATTACTTTCCAAACCAATCTTGCCTTCTGCTGTATTCCAATATGAAAAAGTCATTACTAAGGCATATACATAATTCAATAAGTTGAATTAATTCTGGATGTTACTTTGAATGAAATTCCCATTTTAATCTCAAGAATTTATCTATCTATTCATGACACCATTATGTTTTTAAAATTGAAATCTATAATAACATTCATATTTCTTTTTCTTATAAAAATATTTCAGTGGCTTATTCTACAAGAGTATTATTTTTCTGAAACTTCATAAAAGGTCTCATTAATTGCTGTTCATAATACAAACTCGCACAGCTATTTTAGAAAACAGTTTGACAATTTCTTAAAAAGCTAAACATAGTCTTAGCATATGGTCTAATATTGTGCTGCTAGGGATTTATTCAACTGATTTGAAAATTTGTGTCCACATAAAAAGCTATATAGCATATTCATTCATAATCGCCAGATTGAGAGCAACCAAGATGCACTTTAACAGGCGAGTTAATAAACGAGCCCATGATCTAGCCAAACAACATACAGTCACTTAATGACAGGGTTACGTTCTGAGAAATGCATCATTAGGCCATTGTTGTCCTTGTGCAAACATCATAGAGTGTACTTATGTACACCTAGATGGTAAATTTTGCTGAACACCCATGTAATATTATATAGCCTATTGTCATTGCCTCCAAACTTAACAATATGTCACTATACAAAACATTAAATTGCACAAGAGAAAATGATGCAGTTAAGAGATGCAGTAAACTGGTTATATGAGGCTGCTGTTAGCATAATACAGCATACTATTTTACAGGAAACATTTTTTAATAAGTAGGAAGAACATGCACTACAATAATAATAAAAAGTATGTGATAGTAAATACCTAAACCAGTAACATAGTTATTTATTAAGTACTATATAAAACTATGTGCTATATTTTTATACAACACACAGCACAGGTTTGTTTATACCAACATCACCATAAACACGTAGGTAATGTTTTGTGCTATGACTACGCAACAACTATGACCTCATTAGAAACAAGAATTTTTTAGCTTCATTATAATCTTATGAGACCACCATCATAAGTGGGTCCATCTTAGATCAAAGTGTCATTATGCACACAACAGTATTATGATTTATACTATAAATTCATCCTATTCAATGTAAAGGAATGAGCTGTCAAGTGATATCATTTTATATATATTACATTCTGGAGGAAGAAAAACTTTAGAGATAATAAATAGACCAGTGGTTGCCAAGGATTTAGGATGAAGAGAATTGAATAGGAGAACCAGAGGGGATTTTATTTTTAAAGACTTTAGTCTTGTAGTCAAGATGTTAGCATATATAAACAGAGCTCACCTCCTCACAAAACCACATCAAAATCGCAACTAAATTACAGAACAACCATCATTCAGAACCATCAGAAATTGAGTAGAAGGAATGGAAGTCTGACGATTAGGAAAATAAGGAAACCATTCCATCCAGACTGGTAGGAGGAGCAGAGATGTGGATGGGCTGGTCCCATACACATATGTGGTGGGTAAAAATTTGGGAGGAATACTTCAGGAGTGAGGAGTTCTAGCCCCATATGAGGACCCCAGGCCCAGGATTCCAGTGACAAGAAAATAAGTCGCCATAACTTCTGGCTCCAAAAACCAGGGGGACTTGGTGGGAGAAACTTCTGGAACCCCAAGCAGTTCCTCTTAAAGAACCCACACATGGACTCACCTATTCACTCTCACTCCCTCTGAGCCCCAGCACTGGGGTAGCAGCTTGAAAGGCACCAGTGGCACATAGGGAGGTAGTGAAGGCTCTGGCATTAAGGTGAAAACTGGGGGACAGCTTTCTCCCAGGCAAAAAGGCCATTGTCCCTTTCCTGAACCTCACCCCAGAGCCACAAAGCCAGCAGGCAAGTGCCATATCTGAGACTCCATCAACCTGGCTAATACATTTGCCCTGCTCTGGAGATTCCCAGAGACTCTGCCCCATCCAACTTACAGGCCCACTCAAGCTGCTTTTCCATGTGAATGGCTGGTCTTCACTCATGCTTCACAACTTCCTAAATCCTCCAAAGAAGCAACAGACGACATCAGTGAACCCCCAGCACCCATACTTCTTGCTAAGTGGCCCCAGCATGGCAGTAGCAGCAGCCAGCCTAAATTCACAATTTGGGTTTGCCTGGGAATCTCCAAGCCCAGCACAAGTAGCAACCATTTCAGATTGCTTTATGGCCAGGCAGGGTAAAACAGGAGGGCCTGATCTTGACTTGCACCACCTGGGATATCCTAGACCCTGTGCCCCCAGTGGATGGCTATGGACCACGTTGGAGCACCACCACGCTGCCCCTACATAACTGATCCTCCATGGAGGGCAGAGGTTGGTGGTCAGTGGTCACAGGCAACCCTTGCAGCTGACTGGCCTGGGTAAGTCCCTCACTTTGATCTGCCAACAGCAACCAAGGCTCAACTACAAGAAGAAGTTGTACTCAGCCGACACAAAGGATGCACCTTGAATACACAGACTGGGTGATAGGGGAGGCTGTGCCACTGGACCCTACAGGATGCCTACTACATGAGGCCACACTACCAAAATATGGAGTCATAGCAGCTCTACCTAATACACAGAAACAAACAATGCGAGGCTACCAAAAAAAGGAGACAAAGAAACATGGTCAAAATGAATAAACAGACACTTCAGAAAAAGAACTAAGCAAAATGGAGATGTGCAACCTATGAGATGCAGAATTCAAAACACTGGTTATATGGATGCTTAAGGAACTCAGTGAGGACCTTAACAGCATAAAAAAGATCCAGTCACAAATGAAGGATTCACTAATTGGAAAAAGAACAATTTTCAGGGAAACAACAGTAGAGTGAATGAAGCTGATAAGGAAGCAAAAAACTAAGCAATCAGAACAACAAGAAGAAAAAGAATCCCACTCCCCTCCAAAATAAACAAGGATAGAGTAAGCAGCTTCTGGGACAACTTCAAGCATTCCAACATTGATCAGTTGGGGTGCTGGAAGAAAAAGAGAGAGTAAGAAACTGGAAATCTATTTGAAAAAATAATGAAAGAAAATGTCCTTAATTTGGTGAAGGAAATAGACATGCAAGTCCAGGAAGCACAGAGAATTCCAAACAAGATAGATGCAAAGAGGCCCACTCTAAGATACATCATAATTAAAATGCCAAAGGTTAAAGATAAGGAGACAATCTTAAAAGGAGCAAGAGAAAAGAAGTTACTTACCTACAGGAGAATTCCAATAAGACTGTCAGCTGATTTCTTAACACAAACTTTGCAAACTAGATGGGATTGGCAAGAAATATTCAAAGTCATAAAAAGCAGGCACCTACAGCCAAGATTGTTTCACCCAGCAAAGATACCATTTAGAACTGGAGAGCAGATAAAGAGCTTCCCAGACAAGATAAAACTAAAGGAGTTCATCATCAGTAATCCATTACTATATGAAATTTTAAAGGCATTATATAAGAAAAAGAAGATCAAAACTATGAACAATAAAATGGCAATAAATACATATCTATCAACAACTGAATCTAAAAAGCAAACTAAGCAAATAAGAACTGAGACAGAATCATGGATATAGAGAGGGTTTTGATGGTTGTCAGATGGGAGGGAGGCAGTGGCAGAAAGAGTCAAGAGGTGAGGGGATTAAGAAGTACAAATAGATAGTTACAGAATGGTGGGGGGGTATAAGGTGCAGTGCAGGGAATGGAGCAGCCAAAGAACTTGTATGTATGACCTATGGACATAAATGATGGTGTGAGATTGCCTGAGGCTGTGGGGGTTGCTGGGTGGAGGGGGCCAATGGGGGGAAAATTGGGATAACCATAATAACATAATTAATAAAATATAATTAAACAATTAAAAAAATAAAAGATTTAAACTAGCCCGTATGATACTGTAGTTATAAACATATGGCATACATGGCATTATGCATTTGACAAATTCCATAGACCTTTATAGCACAAAGAATGAATATTACTGTAAGCAAATAAAGAACTCATTTAGGAGGTTAGGAGATTCTATAATGGAATTCAGACTGTAAGAGAGTCCTCAGGAGAAACAGAACCAGTAGGAGATATCTGTTTATCTATCATGTATCTATCTATATAACTGCCTATATTTAACATTATAGATATTTGTACTTATATATTTGTATTATATATACATATTTGTATTTATATTTGCATACATATGTATTTATTATAAGGAATTGACATACATGATTATGGAAGCTGAGAAGTCCCAAGATTTGCAGTAGCAAGCTAGAAACCCAGGAGAGGTGATGTGTGGTTCCAGTCTGAGCCTGATAGCCTGAGAACCAGGAGAGACAATGGTGTAAATTCCAGCCTGAAAGCCAGCAGCCTTAATATCCAAGAAGAATCAATGTTTCAGGATGAGTCTTAAGGCTGGAAGAGACCAATATTCTAGCTCAACAGTCAGGCAAGAGGGGTTCCCTTGTATTCAGCCTTTTTGTTCAGTTCCACCTTCAAGTGCTTGAATGTGGTCCACCTGTCTGAGGGAGGTCAATGTGCTTTACTCAATCTATCAGATCAAATGTTAATCTCATCCCGAAATATCTTCACAGTCAGCCAAAGGTCTGGGTACCCTACGGCCTAGTCAAGTGGATGCGTAAAATTAACTATCACTCAGGCTATGACAAAAGAATCTAGCAATACTACAAATGTATGAAATAACTTCAGTAAAGTGGTAGTGGAAAAATGCACTGATCCAAGTTAACTCTGGAAGTGAATGGAGACTGTAAGACTAAAAACAAAAAAAAAACTGAATATAAGGGCAATGCTTTGGTCAATACAATTGAATAACTCTGAAACTACTTACATACATACCAGAATTAAATAATTATGTGTATAAGTAGTGGATCATATTTTATTAGGGATTACTAATAAACCTATTACTGGTGGGTTCCAGGAATAGTGCCATTTTACATAGAAAGTCAATTCACTTGAAAATTGTATGACTGCCAGGGTCCCATTTCAATAATTCATAGTCATAATTTTTCTGATTGAAAAGTACTTAGTTGTGCAGATGCAGTCACTGAAAAGGCAGATGGATGAATTCATTAAGATTTAGGTTTCTTTTTTAGGGCTGAGAAATATTCCATTGTGTAAGTGTACCACAACTTTTTTGTCCTGTACTGATGGACACTTGGACTGCTTTAAAATCTTGACTATTGTAAATAATACTGAAATGAACATAGGCATGTATATATTCTTTTTAATTAGTGTTTCAGATTGCCAGGGGGGTGGCATGGGCAATGGGGATGGTGGAGAAGGATATTACAGAGGGGACAGATGGTGATGGACAGAGATGTGACTTGGGGTGGTGAACACACTGTAGTGTAAAAATGATGTGTTGTAGAACTGTGCACCTGAAACCTGTATGATTTTTTTAGCTTCTGTCACCCCAATAAATTCAATAAAAAGGAAAAGAATGGTTTGGGCTTTTGTTAGATGCATGGTACAGAAAGATGATCAAAAGAAAAAAAATAATGAGGTGCAAGCAATTTCTTTAATAACCCACATTTTAGTTGAAACCAATATATCTTATTTCTGATTTCATACATTTCTTTGGCTTATCCTTTCATTTCATATATTTTATTTATAGGAAAGTCACAGAGCAAAGTGAAATTTACTTTAAAAACATTAGGTTCCACTTATGGCTACTTAATACCTGAGAGAATACTATAGAATTCTGGTCAGCTTTTACTTTTTTAAAAATTAAAAATATATTTTAGATGGACCTATTAGAAATAAAAATGTAGATATTAAATAAAGTATTGTTCTGCCTTAGCAATAACAAAATTCAAGCCCTTGACTATTGTTTCTGAGGTCTGTGATTGTGAAACTTCTAAAATTTAATTTTAGATTTTTTAAATTGAAATATTCTACTTTGAACTGATTTAATAAAACTATATGGAATTACATCACATGCTAACAATTTGCATTAGCATAAAGAATATTAAAGTATAATTAAAACAGAGGCACAATATTCTGAGATATGTAATAACTCTGGGAATATTTAATTCTAAATCTCATATTAATGTTTGTAGACATAGTTAACTATAATAAGAGTTGAAATTCAGGTCATCTCAGTGAATGAGATGGAGGGTCACTTTTCTGTAGTCATGAGGCAAAGTTAAGAAGCAAAGCTGTCACAATATATTTCATCAGTCCATCAAACCACACACTGAAGAGTGGTTTGCATTATGCATAATGCAAGACACCTAAACCATTATTATTTCACTGAATTTCAATATGTATCCAATTCAAAGAGAAAGAATTCAGAACATGATACACTTTTCTTACTGCCCTGGAGCGTGCCAATACCAATTCAAGTCAATAATCATGTTACGAGTGTAATATATTGTGCATATTTATATGAAAGATTTTCATTATAGAATGCATCCATGAAGTAGATTTTCAACAAACCTACTTTTAAAAAATATCCACCATGACCTTAAAATAAGATGTTCTTAAAAACTCTATCGAATGTCATGTATGAACACTTCTGACTTTAAAAAATCAACCACATTTTCTCACCCCTTTAAAAATTATGTTGTCAACTATGTTTGTCATATGCAACTGTGTATTGACATTTTATATTTAATTGCTGAGCAGGCATTTGACTTTTTGTGATTACTGTATATTTTAACTATCAGGAGTATAACATTTGTTGTGATGACACAAAAATAAAAAATCTAGTAATATATTTATAAAACAAGAAGCCAAGAAACCTTGTTAAGTTATTGGTTGGAATTTGGGCTTAATGTGGACAGGGGACTTGCTTCCTCACTGTTGGGTACTTAATGCTTGGCCAATACTGTGCATATGGAATGCGCTAAAATATTTATGGATAAAAATATGGCTGGATTGAACATCAATCATCATTATAAACAGCTCAGTTACAAAGTTGGAAGAAAATGAATAATAATTGTTAAAAGCATATATCTTGAATATTCAATAACACACTGTATTTATGAATCTACTTATTGTCTCCATCAACAGTTAAGTATGATTAAATTCCAGTTTCTTCCCTAAGTATATTACATACTCTTCACCTAATTTCTACTTTTTTTTCAATTATAGGGGTTACTTGTTTTCAAATTATGATTTTTTCTATTGAGCATTTGTAAATTCTGTTTTTCAGAGGGAGATAGTAAGGACACATTGTAGACACATCGTAGAACATAAGTTGTTATACATTATCAGTTGTCATAAAGTATTAATACTATTACAGGATCTCATTTACATTTAAATATTAGTATGTTTTAATCACCAAGATTTATATCCTTTCATCTCTCATTCCAAGAACAATTAGAATGCCACTTATAATTTAAAAAGTCTATCATTTGAGAGGCTGGTTTTGACAAACATTGTGCTAAATGCTTTCATACATTATTTTTGCAAAATATTTTTCTATACATATTACTTTTCATATAAAGTAAATGAGTATACATATTTCCCAAGACCCCCTAGCTACTAAGTGATGGAACTGGAACCCTGGTTTGTCACCTGAGTACAGAGCCTCTTCATAACTACTGTGTTTCACTTTTGCTCCAGGTGGTGATTTGGGCTATTTTTTCTAAGTTCTTTATGCTTTGTGTATCCCTGAGAGCCTGAGCCTTTCTAGAAACATTTCTGGATTGGCTGGCTCTTCCCCATCTTGGGTTGGTTTTCCTCTGTAACAGGAACACATGTCAAGGTTTTGTTATTTCTATAGGGGAGTTATTCCTACTAGGAATTTGCAACTGATCATTTTGGCTTGCTTAAATTTCTAACCTGCCTGGTTGTCTTTCTCCTGTGCCATGCCTCTACATCTGCGGACTATGGGTAGCTCTGTGATGCTCCATAACATATAACTATCATAAATAGTCTGGGCTTTCATTATGTGGTGGCTAACACTAGAAACAGAGAGAGGAGAGAGAGAGAGAGAGACTTGATACAATGAGTCAGTAAGGTACTTTACATATAAAGGATTTTTCATTCATCAAAATTTTTATTCCCAAAGACATTATAAGAGAGAAAAAATTCTTTGTGTATTTTTGTTTTTGATGATATGAAATATTACAAATGATTGCAGTAATTAATAAAAATAGAGCCACCAACATAAGAGGGCGATTTAAGTATTAGCTTTCACATGGCTTCTAACACTGAGTTAGAGGTTGCAATCTCGAATGCTTCACACTCCTGGAAAGCCCTTCATGAGATGGGGAACATAAGGGACTGATTACAAATGGTTTGAATAGTTGTGGTAATTTCTTTGGAGACTCAAAGAGCAGCTATGTGAGTATAATATATAATTCCATAGAAATTTTTCTGAAATTATACTAACTTTAATTACTGGCAGTTCTTTGTTAAATACACTTGCATGCAGAGGGTTCCAAAGGAAGTCTTGGTAGTCCTAAAAAGGTGTTCATAAAAGTGATCCTGAATCATGATTCTCTTGGCTTTTCTCACTTTTTATCACTCTTTGAAAGGTAAAATGTAGAAAGCAATTGTTTTTTCTGCTTACTAGTGGACTATCTCACCAGACTAAAGGTGGAGTTAGAGGAAAAAACAAAGGTTCAACTTACTACCTGTGGATCATTTGATCTTGCAATGTACAAGTTTCCTCATGAAATAGGGACAGAAATATTAATGTTGCCCTTCTCATTGGGATAGTAGGTAGTATAATATAGCAGTCAAGAAGATTTTTTCAGTTAGGCAGGTAAAAAAAGTCTTCATTCTTTCTAGGTGTGGGACCTTGGTAAATTAATCAATCCATCTGAGCATCAATTACCTTATCTAAAAAGTAAAGTTAATAAAAACTTCCCATTATCATCTCTGGGAGGATTAGTTATGATGTTTGTAGAGTGCCTGACAAAGTGCTTGGCTATAAAATAACTAAATAAGTGGCAGGTGTTAATATTCATATTAAAAACATGAAATAGGTCTTTATAAAGAGTAATGTTTTATACAAGTTTATGATATATTCATCTTAATTTTTAGTAATTAAGGATTAGATAATTTGGTTTATTAAAATTTTTAGAATTTCTAAGTTGTATACAAGAAGGAGCTGTAAAATTGGTAAGATATTTTCGAATGACTGAGCATCCTGTGACTGATAGACTTGTATTTCTGGATGAAGAAGAGCTTTCAGATTTTCAGCTGAAGCAAAGATAAATAATTTTCTTCAAAATTTGAAAATGTCAAAGAGAAGAGGTACACAGGTAAAGCCTCATATTGCATTTTGATGTTAATAGCATATGTCATCTCAAGAGTAATAACTTTAAAACTTGTTTTATGGATTTAACGAAATAATATATGCAAACCTCAGCATTTTCTTGTCATGTAGTAGCTATTCAATGGATGTATATTGCTTTCCCCTAAAGTATAAATTGTTTGATGGGAAAGATTATAATTTTTGCTCTCTGTTTCTCAAAAATAGTGTCTAGTATAGAGTACATGCTCAACATAGGTTTCCCAACAGTTGAAATTCATTCACTACTAAGTGGATTGTGGTTGTTCAGGTAGAAGAGTTCATTTATATATTGTTTGATTTATTTAGTCAAGTTGTGCTTTATCATTTTATTTATTTACACCTACTGCATGACAGGCATGGTGAATGCCACAACTTGACTAAAATGAATATGACAAAAGAGCTTCCACTTTCAAAGAAATCATAGCCTAATAGGGGAGACTTACCTACAAAAATAATTGTAATACATTTTAAGTATTTACGTATAGCCCTAACATAATATTAATGTGGAGGATACATAAAGGGAATAATGTTAGAAACAAACAAAAAAAATCAAAACAGCACTATTTTCCAAAGTACCAAATATTTTTAGGAATGAGAAGCTTATTCATCTTAGTTTACATTTTGTTAACATTGTAACATGAAGTAATTAGTTTATTAAATATGTTTTTGTATTAGTGACTTCTGTTGGCAGTATCAACAATGGTCAATAAAGGAAATCCACAGAAATTTCTGTGTTCTCAACACTCCACCTAGTAGATGACTCTTGAGACTAAAATCATTTGTTCAATTTTTTTTTATGGCTCTCCAAGTCGTTTGCTACTATATATTATATAGATTTCCACTTTTTGTTCCTTTGGCTTTTTCAGAATAGAAAATGCTGGTTAGTTTTGATTTATCTTCCCCATGCACAGATTATATTTTTCCACAGGCATTTTTATAGATATTCCTTTTAAATAATTCAGATATAATATTTATACACTTTTCAAGCTGCTGCTTTTTCTGTTTTGTACTTAAGACAATGCCATAGTTCTTTTGAGGAAATATTTTCTTGCCAGCCATTTCGAGATAAATGAGCAGTTTCTTAAATAATATGGCTTTCTTTATTTATAATTTTAATTTTTAATACAGCCTCAGAAGTGGGATTATTGGTCTAATTTTAATTTCTTGAGGAACCCCCATACTGTTTTCTATACTGGCTGTACCAATTTACATTCCCACCAACAGTATATAAGGCTTCCCTTTTGTCCACATCCTCACTAGCATTTGTTATCTTGTCTTTTTTTTATCCTCACCTGAGGACACACTCATTGGTTTTAGAGAGAGAAAGGGTAAGGGAGGAACAGAAAGGCAGACAAACATCAATCCATCGCCTCACATGTGCCCAAACCCAGGACTGAACCCATAATCCAGGCATGTGACCTGACTGGGAATTGAACCCTTGATCCTTCAGTCCACAGGACAGCGCTCCAACCAACTGAGCCACACCAGCCAGGGTTGTCTCTTGTCTTTTTGATGATAGCCGTTCTAACAAATGTGAGGTGATATTTCATTGTGGTTCTGATTTGCATTTCTCTGATTAGTAATGTTGAATACATTTTCATGGAACTGTTGGCACATTTGTATGGGAAAATATATTTGCAAATGATACCTTGGACAAGGGTTTGATCTACCAAATATATAAAGAACTCCACTCCAGGATGACAAACAATCCAATTAAAAAATGGGCAATGGACCCAAACAGACATTTCTCCAAGGAGGACATACAGATGGCCCACAGACATATGAAAAGATGCTCAACATCACTAGTCATCAGATAGATGCAAATTAAAACCACAATGAGATACCACTTCACACCGGTCAGAATGGCCATCATAAACAAACCAAAAAACAGCAAGTGCTGGTGAGGTTGTGGAGAAAAGGGAACCCTAGTGTACTGCTGGTGGGAATGTAGACTGGTGCAGCCACTGTGGAAAACAGTATGGAATTTCTTCAAAAAACTAAAAATTGAACTGCCTTTTGACCCAGCAATTCTACTGCTGGGATTATACCCTAAGAATCCTGAACCACCAATTCAAAAGAACCTATGCACCACAGCGTTCATAGCAGTAAAATTTATAATAGCCAGGTGGTGGAAGCAACCTAAGTATTTGAGTGGATCCAAAAATTATGGTACATTTACACAATGGGATACTATGCAGCAGAAAGAAAATAGGAGCTCCTACCCTTTGCAACAGCATAGTTGGAACTGAAGACCTTTATGCTAAGTGAAATAAGCCAGGTGGTGAAAAACAAATATGACATGATTTCACCTATACACGGAACCTAATCAACAAAACAAACAAGAAAGCAAAATATAACCAGAGACATTGACATTAAGAACAAACTGTCAGTAACCAGAGGAGCGGTGGGAAGGGATAGTGGGGGGAGAAAGAAGGGTTGTCAAGAACATGTATAAAGGACACATGGACAAAGCCAAAGATGGGTAGGATCAAGGGTGGGAGGTGGGGATGGCTGGGGTGGGGGGAGTGGTGGGAGGAAAAAAAAAGAAAAATGTCTATTCAAGTCCTGTGCCCACTTTTTAATTGGGTTATTTATTTTTTGCTATTGAGTTATATGATTTCCTTGCGCACCTTGGATATTAACTCCTTATTGCTTATGTAATTTGCAGATTTTTTGCCATTCCATAAGTTACCTTTTCATTTTGTTGATAGATTTCTTTTATGAGGTCTTACTTGTTTATTTTTACTTTTGTTGCCTCTGCTTTTTGTGTCAAATTAAAAAAAAATTGTTGCCAAGACTGATGTCAAAGTGCTTACACCCCCTTTTTCTTTCTAGTTTTACAGTTTCAGATTAAGTTCAAGACTTTAATTCATTCTGAGTTGAATTTTGTATATAATGTAAGATAGGTATCCAGCTTCCTTGTTTCACATTTGGCTGCCCATCTTGTGTAGGAGCTGAACCTCATTAATTAGCCTGGCCTGAGCTCCTGGTTGTATCTGAAAACTTTGTGACTGTCCAAGTCTTTCTTTGTCTTTGCGTCTCCTAGTAGGTGTGGGTGTTCCAAGACTGGATAAGGTCTCAAAGGTGAGAATCACATTCAGTGTCAATGATGTTCAACCCGTGGCCCATGGGCTGCTGGAAGCCCAGGATGGCTGTGAATGTGGCCCAATGAAATCATACATTTACTTGAAATATTGAGATTTTGTGATTACATTTTGCAATGTGTTTAATGTGTGACCTAAAACAACTCTTGTTCTTCCAGTGTGGTACAGAGATGCCAAAAGTTTGGACACCCTTGGAGATGAAGAGTAAATGGAAGGTGGATTCAGGCATCTCATATGTACTTCTGTGCCTTCCAGAGAAAATCTGAAAAATGAACATTTTTGCCTATTCTTTCTGTGCTGGGCCATGGTGTATAGCTATGGGAAGAGGAGAATATCCTCCTGTCTCTTAACAACTGCTTCTTTGACTGCTGTGGTCCTGTGGGACTTGTGAATGGAAGCCCTGTGGGCTATCAGAGGCAGGTCCCCATCCCTTGGACAGCATATGAAAAAGCTGGGCGTAGACTTGTATAAAAATCCTTCTAGGAAAGTAGCTGCAGGGAGTGCTTGTCTGCCTGTTAACCATTGCCTCTTTATTTGCTATAGTATTGTGGGTCACCCAATAGCAAGCCTCATTGGCTTTCAGAACTAGACATTCTAGGGGCCTATCCCTCTGGTGGGAGTCTTAAAAATTGCAGTGCTTAATGTGGGGTCCAAAGCCTGTGCTCTTCAGGGAGAAGCTTGGAGTTGGAAGTTACCTCCCACTTATATGGCTCTGTGCTGGGGGTGAGGTTTAATGAGAGTGTGCCTCAGCCTTTTGTAGGGGTTCAGAATGGGTCACGTGAAGATGTGTCTCTTTGATGTGTGGATTATTTTGAGATAAAGGCAACCGGGGCCCTGTGGGCTCAAGAGAAACTTCTCAGGTCCCACTCCCCAGCCCCTTAACTACCTAGAAGAATTTAAATTAGGAGCATTGCCCATTGTAAAAGTTATCATTAGAAATAATGTTTATGACCTATCCATAGGGCCAGGAAAACTTATTATTAATCATGTTTTTCTTATTGTCTTGCAATGATCCTTGGAAGCCCCAAAGCACCTTACCTCATCCTTAGTTCAGAATGCCATATCTACCTCATTTTAACTTTCTGTCTCTGAGCCTTGCATGTATGTGAGGTCTCTGAATCTCATGTTGGTGGGTTTCCCAAGCACAGGTTTATTTTCTCTTGTTCATCTGTCTCAGGTAGACTATTAGACTGGCTGAAAGAGCCTTGAGGATAGAGGAAAATTTCTTCTGCATACTTTCCTGTTTGGATGAGGGTATTTTCTTACTCACTTAATATGTAGAAGCCACTCAGCCAGTTACTGGATTTCTTTCAGAGGCTGGGTAGCTGTACATCGGGAGCATCTCTGGGATGAGGGGAATTCAGGAGTCTGCTATGTCACCAGTTTTGTTGACTTCTTGACAGGTATCCTTAGAATGAAAGAAAACTAATCAGGATAAGGCAATGGGGTAGGTCAAGGCAGAGGTCCTTGGAAAACAGAGGTCCTTGGAAGGCAGGGGAACACCGCACCCCCCCAAAAGTAAAAAGGCAGGGGAGCAGGAGGGCTCACACACAGATCAGAAGGCACAGTGTTTAAGGCACATTGCATAATGAAGGCAGAACAAAAGATCCCCTGCCTTCCGGAGAGGAGGGCTGCAGAAGGAGGTTGCTTCCCGGGGGCATCCAGTAAGCCAGGGCCGTGTGACTGTGAGAATGTGCACTGATGGAGTCACTCCGGCCTTGGGGTGGCGCAGTGGGCAGAGCTCATAAACACCTGTGTAAAATGAATTTTATCTTAAATATTTAAATAACAGTAAACAAAGAAAAACTTTTAAAGCAGGCAGTTAAGTTAGACTGTTTGAATTATCTTGAAAACTAGTGAATAAGAGAACAACAATATAGCTGATTTCTTTATGTTCTCCACATGGGGGCACAGTTAGTTCTTCACAGTAGGTAGGAACAAGCCCACGGTTCTCAGTCAGTGTGTATCTATCAGATAAGCAATAGCAAGGGAGAAGAATGTGAGAGCAAGACCACAAGACTAAACAGATCATCAGCTGTATGTTGGGAGGATGTTTATAATATTCCTTCAGAGTTCCCAAGTCCTCTTGTCCATCCTCCTATGCCCGTCTGACCTTCCCCTGGGTTGACAGCTACGATGTACAGACATCGGGTACTGACATTGCTTCTTGACTGTTACAGAAGTCCTCGCCTAACAACAGTTGCGACGCACAGTGGGTTTTTCTGCCCATAGTGAGGATAAGTGTTTCTCTCTGACTGGAAGAAGTTCCACCTTGGGTCTCATGTCACCAGTCTGGGTGATAGTTAAAAAAAAATCCAAATGTCTTCTTGGGAAGAAAGAGTTTGCAGCATTTGCCATGTTCATGGAGGCACGTGTAATGCAAATGGAAACTTTGTCTCCTCTTGGATAGACTCGCAGATAGCTTTTCTCGCTCATCAAACTCCCAGACAAATCTATTCATTATGACATTCCTTATTCAGGTTTCTCCAAATGTCCCACTGATGTGATTTTTCTGGTCAGGTTTCTAGTCTAATATCCAGTTCAAGTTCACCATTACATTTAGTTACCATTTCTCTTTAGTCTTCTTTAATATGGAACTGTTCCTCATGTGTTTTATGACTGTGTCTCTGAATGTTGACAGTCAGCCACATCTAAACTCACTGGGAATAGAAGGGAACTGAGAAACCAGATATGCCTTTCCACTCCCAGAACCTCACGGCAGCATAATGCAGAAACCAAAGTAGGCCTTCAATAGGCAACTGAAAGATTAAGTTCTGGGATGGCAGAATTAAATAACCTGAAGTTCAAGAAGCAATTCATCTGGTGCCTTGCAGTCACTAGAGGCCTCTTAAAGCCTGGCTGTTTATGAACACTCTACTGCTGCAATCTCTATTACGAGCCATGGGGGCCGGGTGCCTCATCGTGGAGGAGCAGATGCTTGTGTGCCTTTGCGTGGTTGGGAAACTTTTACCCTGACTAAAGATGGCAGCCAAAAAAGAGTCAAAGACACTGGGGAGCTGACAGAAATGGTGGACACTAACACACCATAGGAAGAGTCGGATGTTCAGTCACACAGGAATTTCTGAGCTGAGCCTTTAAATTGCAGCACGCTGGGAAACATGAGGTTCATTGGTCTGGAAATCTGGAGGTCTGGAGGTCTGTGGGCTTTTTGCCCTTCCCTTAACTAGTCCAGTAGGCCACAGGGAACCCAAGGTCCAGAGACTCAATGGGTTCCCAGAAAACATGTGTTTTGGAAACATCCTCAGCGCCCCTCCCACACAAAAGATGGCAGCAGAACTGGTGGTGCTGTGAGAGGACTTGGTTGGCCAAGCACACAGACACACTAGTGAGCTGCTGGCTGGAGTAAAGGCAGCTCCAGAGGAGAGAAACTGATGCTGTGAGGAGGACTCAGGCAGGTGCACGCAGACTCATGAGAGATGCCTGGAGCTGAACTGTGACCGAGAATACTGAGCTGCAGACTTCTGCATTTCTGAGGGATGGTACTTTTGAGTGGCATAATCTGAAACTACTCTGGCCTGGCAGAGGGAGGCAGGGCTATTCATTTTGGGGTGTTTTAAAGGGAGTGAGACTTAATAGCAGAAATCTGCCATCATTCTAAAACTCTATAGTCTTTAAATAAACAACCCTTTTTCTTTTTCACCAAACTCTTGTCTTGGAAGTCATGTTTCCTGGCAGCGGGCAATCAAACCCCACAGCTGTTCTAGAACACCATTGACTGGTGTTCTGTAACAATAATCATAATTCTTGTTATTGACTACACCTACCCAACAATTTGGCACTACCTCCATTGTACTTGGGAGTTGTATTTCATGACTGAAACCTAAAGAATGACAGTACTGTGTAATCATACACAGCAAAAGGAAAATGAAATTCACCCTTGTATCATTAGGCAATCATTAGAAAGTAATTGTGATTAATTTAGATAACTTTATTCTTATATCCACCAACACAAGTGGCAAATCTCCTCAAAGAATGAAACTATTACTTGACTTCTTCTATAGTAGTCATACAATGAATCAAATTCTGCTTAATAAAGCTGAAAGTCTTATTTTTGTGCACTCATTGCTTATTTAATATTGTAAAATAAATCATTATAAATAATCTCTAAGCGACACAAAAACTAGAAAATGAAGGGATAGCAGATTATTTTCCTACCACTCATACATAAGCAGAAGTAATTATTTAGGCCTTTTTTCCTTCCAATACTTGTTTCATTCCACATTGGTTTAAAAAAACTCATAATTTATCTCTTCATTGTTCCCATAAATACTTATGTCAAACTGGCTTCCTTAGAGGCCCCTTAACTTCGAGGATCTCTCTTCAGTATAAGACTAGAGACTATCGCTGAGACTCAGGTTTCTTTCACCTGATCTTTATTTTGAAATGATGACTTCTGTGTAATGTCTCATATGCTAGACCACCTTTAAACCTAAAATTAAAGTGTTTAGAAGGTCTTTCATAATATCTGCTGACAATTTTGATAAATCCTTATTGAGGTCTTTCTTTTAGAAAAAAATAATAAAGTGGGAAAATTTGCAGAAGGTAGGGAGGTGAGGGAGCACAACACAGAGAATGAAATTAGGTCTTTCATTAAATGACTGGCAATAAATTCCATAAACCCCAATAAAATACTTATTGAATGTCGGAAGAAAGAAAATTCTGTAACAGAGGAGGGGGCAGCACTTACCAAGGCCCTCTGTATGATGATGGCATTGTATTTCAGTACCCAGGGAAGTGGATTTGAGTGTGAGTTCATTTAGCTAATTCCCTCTATTGCCAGAGAAAAGGGCACTTATGGATATTTCTCTGAAATGTCCTACTCACACACAGTAAAAGGATTCTCAGTATGTCCCTTGATAAACTGCATCCTGAAATTTAACATCTGTCTTCATCACTTTGAAATTTTACAGCTGTAAAAATATCTTAGAAGAACTTAGCCTAAAATATACATAAGGATCCAAACTAGATTTGTGGGCAGCTGATTCCTTATGTCACACACCGAAACTCATCATCAGGACTGGCTTCTCGGAGCATGACCTGTGTGGTGGCCCAGGGCCTCCTGCTGAAGGGCTGCTTCCTTGATTTACTGTTCAGCTGTTGTCCATTCTGAAAGTTTGAATAATTTTTGAGCAAGGGGCCTAGCAATTTTATTTTGTGATGTCCCCCTACAAATAACATAGCTTGGCTTGTATACCATTTAGTTTTTCAGTATCTCCCCAAGTGGAAATCAGTATCTATCTTGAACTGCTAGGAATCATTAAGATAAATCTTATAAAATGGGTAGGATATTGATGGTGATACTTCATTGCTTCTTTTCTGGGTTAGTATAAAATAACTGTAATGATGTTATGATCTCATATTCTCCTTAAAAAAGGGGATTTCCTCTTTTTTCTTTTCTCCTTTCTCTTCTCATCAATTCTCTTCTTTATTTCTATATTCAACTTGCTTTGCTTAAAGTGCATAAAATCCCATTTCATTACATTGTGTTTTCATTTGTGTAAAATGTTTTTCATAGTAAGGGTATTTTATTGTTATTGAATATTGAGGGATAAAAAGACCATCAATGTTGAAAATTAAAATAGACCAAATGTATTTTTCTTCTTAACTCCTATATGAATTATGCACAGATTTTCAAGTGTATAATGTTTGAATCAATTTTATTATATTCTAGAGCTTTCCATAGGCCCATTGTAGTCTTTTTACTTATAACCTCTCTAATTTGCATAGCTTCTGTGTATTTTGAAAGAATGATATTAGCTTAATCATAGCTTTAATTAGGAAATAATTATAGCAACAATAATTATACTTCATTTCTTATTTTGATTTGACTATAGAATAGAGATCGCATACTCTTACTAAACAATCCTTACAGAGTACATATTTATAGTGTATCATAAATTAATTTAATAAGCCAATTTCTGCCCTTACAAGTAATGCCAATTATGCTCATGTGTTTATGGTTGTAGTTTTATCTGCAATACCATCCTGTATCTTAGGGAAGCTATAAAGTATGTGGAATCTGCACTTCTCACAAGCATACATCTCATCTGGCCCCATCCTTGTCTGCCCCACATAGATCAATGATCCTGACATTGGGTCTCACATTTTTCTAAGTGAGCCATTACAGCAAGTCTCAATAGTTAACTTTTTCCACTTTTACTTATTCTCCCATTGTATTCTTATTAGTGCCATTACTAGGAACTTTCTTCACCTAGCACAGGTATAGATTTCAAAATACAGAATAAAAATATTAAATGTGTATTAGTTTTGCTAAGGCTGCCATAAAAAAGCACCACAGACTGGGTGGCTTAAACAAGAGATAGTTTCTGCAGCTGATACTTCAAGATTGACGTGCTGCAGGCAGATTTAGTTGTTCTAGGGCTGCTCTTCTCGGCTTGCAGATGGCTTTCGTCTCACTGTGTCCTTACATGGCCTTTCGCTTTGTGTGCGAGCCTCTACTGTTCCTTCCTCTTCTTATAAGACAGCAGTCATATTGGATGAGGGTGTCACCCTAATATCCTCATTTTAACTTGGTAACTTTTTTAAACACCTTATCTCCATCTATGGCTATATCCTGAGGTATTGGGGGTTGGGGGCTTCAGCCAAATGATTTTAGGATGGAACAATCCAACAGAATGAAACCTCATAAGATGAGCAGTTAAAATTCTAAACACTTCAAATTTATAAAATAAAAGTTGGGATAATTGATTTCTATGATTATTTAATAGTGATACATGTGTTAATACTAAAGCATAATGGTCAAGCATGTTTTGAATCTTTAGGCTTGAAATTGCCAAACATTTGGGCTAGGAAAATATGTGGGTACTGTAAAGTTATAAAATAAGGAACATATTTGATCTATGAGAATTTTCCTTAGTCGAGTTTTTACTAAATCGTATTAACAAATCTCAAAGCATGAGTTTTTACTAAATCATATTCCAGATGAGTCAATTTGTTGAGTTGAAACACTGGAGGTGTGTTAAATTATAAAGATACTATATGTTTATTATCATTTACTTTGACAAAGGTTAACAGGATGTTTACTCTGAAACACTGGGTTATTTTCTGGTCTATATGGCCTGGCACTTTTCTAGACTCTTACCAAGTAGAGAACAGAACATAGCCCCATTAACTGGGAGTAACAGCTATGAAAGCTTTCGAGCGGGCTTCCACTGCAGAGCACAGGGCATTTATTTTGAAATATCCTCGCTTGACATGACCCTGCTTTATCCTTCCATTTGTCTGTCCATTTAGAATTCCTGGGGAGTTCCCCCACCCCCAGTCCTACCATACAATACCAGGCTCCCAGATTCCTCCCCTCTCCACCAAGAGAACACATATGATTTCATCTGTAAATAAAAAAAAATTCACACCCTTTTATGAAACAGAGTAACTTAGCAATAGCATTATTTTACCTCAGTATAATTTTAGGAATTTAATCTCTCTCCACCTAAAATGGTTATCTACATACTTTTTTAGAAAGATGGGTTTTCCCTTTGAGGAAAACCAAGCTGCTAAGTAAGTTGTTAAATGAGCATATTTTTCTTATTTTTTATTCCTTTATTTCTCTATAAACTATCATCTATCTATCTTCATCATCATCATCATCATCATCATCATCTGTCTTTACGTTCTTTCATTTGAAAATCATTTGCTCTATGGTCAACTTGTTACCATTACATAGAGTATTTGAAATCATATAATTTAATCCAATCACCTTATGGATGAGAATAAGATGATGTCTGGAGAAATTAAGTGTTCTTCCCAGATAATTGATATCAGGGATGAATCAGACCTTATGTCTCTTGATTCTTTAACTTTCTAGATCTTGATTGTTTCTTCTATTAAATAAGAATAATAATAAAGGACTTCTGGCCAAGATGGAGGTGTAGGTAGACACACTGTGCCTCCTCGTACAACCAAAAGAAGGACAGCAACAAATTTAAAAACAAAAAAACAACCGGAACTGACAGAAAATTGCACTGTATGGAAGTCTGACAACCAAGGAGTTAAAGAAGAAAGACTGGTTAAATTCATCCAGACCAGTAGGAGGCGTGGAGCCAGGCAGCCGGGTGGAGAGGACTTGAGGCAAGGCAGTGGCTGGAGGACCAGGAGAGGTGGCAGCTTGCAGACTGGGTGGTCCCACATTCATGTGCAGATAAACCAAGAGGAATGACTGGCGAGTGAGACAAACCACACAACCCAGGGTTCCAGTGGAGGAAATAAAGCATCAGAGCCTCTGACTGAAAACACCTGTAGGGGTTGAGGTGGCAGCGGTAGTAACTCCCAGCTTCACAGGGGAGTTCATTGGAGAGACCCACAGGGTCCTAGGATATACACAAACCCACCCATCCATCCTGGAATAAGCACCAGAAGGGCCCGATTTGATTGTGGGGTAGTGGAGGCAGAGAGTGGAGAAAGCGGCACTGTTTCCTCTCAGACCCCTCCCCCACTTACAGCATCACAAGGCAGCTACGTGGGTTGTCCCCCACTGGTGAACACCTAAGGCTCTGCCCCTTATACATAGCAGCGTGCCAATACAAAAATATATGGCCCAAATGAAAGAACAGATGAAAACTCCAGAAAAAATACAACTAAGCAACGAAGGGATAGCCAACCATAGTTCAAAACACTGAAATCAGGATGCTCACAGAGTTGGTTGAATATGGTTGCAAATTAGAGGAAAAAATGAAGGCTGAGAAAAGTGAAATAAAGGAAAATGTATAGGGAACCAACAGTGATGGGAAGGAAACCAGGACTCAATGGTTTGGAGAGAAGGAAGAAAGAAATATTTAACCAGAACAGAATGAAGAAAGAAGAGTTCAAAAAATGAGGAGAGGCTTAGGAACCTCTGGGATATCTTTAAACGTTCTAACATCCGAATCATAGGGGTACCAGAAGAAGAGGAAGAGCAAGAAATAGAAAGGTTATTTGAAAAAATAATGCAGGAAAACTTCCCCAATCTGGCGAAGGAAACAGACTTCCAGGAAGTCCAGGAAGCTCAGAGAGTCCCAAAGAAGTTGGACCCACGGAGGAACACACCAAGACACATCATAATTACATTACCCAAGATTAAAGATAAGGAGAAAATCTTAAAAGCAGCAAGAGAAAAGGAGACAGTTTCCTACAAAGGAGTTCCATTAGACTACCAGCCAAGTTCTTAAAAGAAACTTTGCAGGCAAGAAGGGGCTGGAAAGAAGTGTTCAAAGTCATGAAAGGCAAGGACATACATCCAAGATTACTCTACCCAGCAAAGCTATCATTTAGAATAGAAGGGCAGATAAAGTGCTTCTCATACAAGGTCAAGTTAAAGGAGTTCCTCATCAACAAGCCCTTATTATATGAAATGCTAAAGGAACTTATATAAGAAAAGAAGCTAAAAAAATATGAACAGTAAAATGACAAGAAACTCACAGCTATTAACAACTATACCTAAAAAACAAAAACAAAATCAAATAAGCAAACAGCTAGAACAGAACAGAATCACAGAAATGGAGATCACATGGAGGATTATCAGCAGGGAAGTGGGAGGGGAGAGAGGGGGAAAAGGTACAGAGAATAAGTAGCATAGATGGTAGATAGAAAATAGACAGAGGGAGATTAAGAATAGTGTGGGAAATGTACAAGCCAAAGAACTTATATGTACGTACGACTCACGGACATGAACTAAAGGTGGGGGATGCAGGTGGGAGGGGGTGTGCAGGGCAGAGGGGAATAAAGGGTGGGGAATGGGACAACTGTAATAGCATAATCAATAAAATACATTTTTTAAAAAGAATAATAATAAAGGCAAAGGGCTGAAGTAGACAATTTTAATTCATATCCACTATTTAACTCCTGTCTATGCTTAAAATTTATACTCAAGCCTGACTTGTTATCTAGGGTGTGCATCTCCAAACTACTGTACAGCTTTATACTTTTTCAATTCTCTAATTTTGCTGCTCTAAAGTATCTCTGTTCCCCATTGCAAACAAAACCACCCATTCTGCTTCATATAACAGGAAAAAATAATTGCAATGTTATTATGAAGATGACATACATGTTAAGGAATAACCATGAATGCTGGAAATCATGCTGAAAGAGTGACTGCCTAGGACACAGTGACTGGCTCTGGTGGCAGTGCACACTGCTACCCTAGCACATCCTACTCCATGCCACTGGACTCAACTTCACTGCAGCCATAGTGAAGAAATTCTAATTAACCAAGGCTTTATACCACTTTCCTAAGATGCAAATTCCTGGGTGAAAGCATGTACTTGGCTATAATTGAGTGCTCTACCCATACTCTACATTGTGATGTTCAAGGCTGTAGCTGCAAAAGTATGTGGTTATTGGCACTTTAAATGTAGCTAGTCTGAATTGAAACGGACTTCAGTCCCTCTTCTAAAATAAAATATCTCATTAATAGTTTTTATGTAGATTGCATAAGGAAATAATTATATTTTAGACCTGGCCAGTGTGGCTTCATTGGCTGGAATGTCATCCTGTAACTGAAAAGTTGTGGGCTTGATTCCCAGTTAGGAATCAATGTTTGCACTAACTTTGATTGTTAGGTTGAATCTGGGTCAGGAGATGTATGATCCCGGTTCAGACAGGAGGCAACTTATCGATGTTTCTCTCTCACATCGATGTTTCTCTCTATCCCTCTTTTTTTTTCTTCTCTCTCTAAGAGCAATGAAAAAATAGGTTCTTGGGTGAGCATTAAAAAAAGAAATAATAACCCAGCCAGAAGCTCTCTCCTCTGGCTTGTACACATTTCTTAGAGCTCCCTCCCTCCCTCAGCTCACAGGCTTGTACTGCACAGCCAAGTGCCAAGTTCTCTGGCAGTCCCAGGGAAAAGGTTCTTTCTTACCCTGGATACTCCTCCCTAGGCACTCCTCTGATTTAGGTTTTCCACCTGCAGATAATCTTCCACCCTAACTGGTCCTCCAACAGGATCTGTGGCCCCGGGCTGCCTGGCAACTGGGGATCTCCTTGGAGCCAGGGCTCTTCTGGTTGAGGCTTATGGGTGTCTTCCAGGCACTCCATGAGTGAGACAAACCAAATCATTGTGGGGCCCTCAGAGCTCCCCACAGCATCAGCCATATCCCCTGGACCAGGCAGCTGGGCCTGGGCATGGCCTGTGCTGGTGGGGGTTGTGCTTGCAGCTGTGGTCCTTTCTATGCTCATTGCACTTGCTGCCAAATGCCACTTCTGTCACAAATACTTCACCGACTACCAGTACCCCAGGTTGCCAGAAACAAGGAAGGGCCTCTGTCCAGAGATGGGTGAAAATGAGGATGATGATGGCTTCATTAACGACAATTACATTCCTCCTGGGGCCAGTGGGCTGGGGACAGAGGGTAGCAAGAACTACTCCCTCTGAGCCCCTATCTTTGGATACTTCCTACCCCCTCATGCCTGACAGCTTAAGGACAGAGTGTATTACATAGGGGCTATGGAACTCAGGGACAGACGTATCTAGGGTTTAAGGGCTAACCAGGCATTGAACAATGTTTCCCCTTTGACACTAGCAACCAAAGTGACGATTACACTGTCTTGCTAAGTAACCCTCAATGGCTTCCTGCTATTCTCAGGATAAACCTTACCAAGTGCCTAACTATGGAAATAAGGCCTCTGACAGTCTCTTGGTTTCCTTTCTTGCCTTTCCCTATTATTCTCCCTATTTAACTAATTATTATTATATACCAGATAATAACAGTTAGCAGATAAAAATCAGTGTGCCAAGTTTCTTACTAACATTTTTCCTGTCAATAAAGTGGAAAATCTAAGTGGTTATAATATATTCCGTTTTTCACAGGTATTACTAAATCTGTTTTCATGTCAAATAAAAATTAAAAGTTGCTCATTTTTGTTTGCCTGAAAAAATAATATTTAAATATATAGTGTTAATATTTAATATTATATTATTTAATATTTAGAAAATTGTACTCAGATTGCTTTTACATTTTGCTTTATATTTAAAAATAATTTAATTATATTTTTCCATTACCATTTATCCCCTTATACTCCCTCCCCCCTGCAATTACCACATTGTTGTCCATGCCCATGAGCCCTTTTTCCTTTTTGCTCACTCCCTCCACCTCCAAACAGCCTCCCTAGAGCTGTCAGCCTGCTTTCTATATATGTCTGTCTGTATTTTGTTAGTTCAGTTTGTTCATTAGATTCCACATATGAGTGAAATCATTTGGTATTTGTCTTTCTCTGACTGGCTTATTTCACTTAGCATAATATTCCCCAGGTCCATCCATGCTGTCACAAAGGGTAAAATTTTCTGCATTTTTACAGAGGAATAGTAGTTCATTGTATAACATCTGATAAGGGGTTAATATCCAAAATTTATAAAGAACTTACAAAACTCAACACCAGAAAAACAAACAATCCTAAAAAAATGGGTAAAGGACCTGAATAAACACTTCTCCAGAGAGGACATAAAGATGGTTAATAGACATATAAAAATATGCTCAATGTCACTAATCAGAGAAGTGCAAATTAAAAGCAAAATGAACTATTACCTCATACCAGTCAGAAGGGCTATCATCAATAAATAAACAAACAACTAGTCCTGGTGAGGACGTGAAGAAAGGGGGAACCATTTTGCACTGTTGGTGGGAATGCAGACTGGTGCAGCCCCTGTGAAAGCAGTATGGGGTTACCTCAAAAATTTAAAAATAGAACTGCCTTATGACCCAGTGATTCCACTTCTGGGATTTTATCCAAAGAAACCCAAAACACTAATTTGGAAGAACATATAAGCACCCCTATATTTATTGCAGTACTATATACAATTACCAAGATATGGAAGCAGCCCAAGTGTCCTTCAGTAGATGAATGGGTAAAACAGCTATGGTACATTTTGCTTTTTAAAAGGTGTCTTCTAGAAAATTTAAAATTACATATTTGGCCCACATTTGTTGTTCAATTTATATCTATATTAGACAATGTTTCTTTGGCATCCTCATATTTAAGGGAGATAATATCAACCCTCTTGGAGGATTTTACCAAAAAAGAGGAGAGGTCACATCCATTCATAATCACTTAAGCCAGTTTATCTCATATTCTGGTTATTTCTTTTGTCCCTGGAACATTATGAAATCTCATTACTTAGATTTTCTCATTTATAAGAATTCTTCAGTATGGATTCTTTCATTGGAACCTAATAGACCCTTACTAAATATTTTCTAAAACTGCTAGCTATATATCTGTGATTTATAGAATTACATAAATGTTTTAGAATACACCATTATGGCAAGGTTAATTTAAATACCACACAAAAATAATCAATTAGAATTTCAGAAAAAAATTACTGTCCTGAGAGGTAAAGTATGTAGTATCATTACTTCTATTTCTACAGTAGAAGGTTGATGAAAGAATGCCTGCTTTGAACTAAGCAGTTTCACTTATAACATCATTTAACATTATTGACAGTCAGCCTTGTCATACCCATTTTATAGATCAGCTAATGTGACTGTGAAAAGTTTACTAACTTCCTTAAGGTTATGTCACCCCTCAATTGGCAAGAATGAGGCTTGTACCTGGTTTTGTCAGAGCCCCTAGTATAGGCTTTTTTACTGTGCAGGTTCAGAACAAGTCACCCCCAGATGTGCCTCTGTGGTTTGCAGATTATTTTGAGCCAAAGGCAACATTAGCAGCAGGCTCAAGGAACTATTGCCCCTGCCTTAATTAGTAAGAACTTCAATTAGAGGTCTTGTTCATAATAAGTGATTATTAGAGATAACTTCTTTTCATCTATCTATAGGGCTGGACAAACCTACTTATTAAGCATCTGTTCTTCTTATCATCTTACAATGACCCTTTGAAGCCCTCAGGGCATCTTACCCCATCCCTAGATCAGAATGCCTTATATATTTTGCCTGGATCCCCCTTTCTATATCTGAACCTCTGCTGCATGTGGGGTTTCTGACTCTCTCATGTATGTGGGATTCCATACATATGTTTGTATTAAATTTGGTTATTTTCTCTTGCTAATCTGTCTCCTGTCTATTTGATTATTAGACCAGCAGAAAGAAACCTTGAGGGTAGAGGAAAGTTTGTTCCTTCTGCGTATCTCTAAACTATATATTTGTAAGGATGAATTTTAAATATCTGATGGTCATTTCTTACATTTTTTATAGTTGAAAAAAGTTACTTTAAAAAAATTCCATGGTCATATCAAAGTCTACGTGAATATCTTTAAAAATTTTTATTAAGTAACATTTTTTAGTAAATTAAATATATGTAGCTGGAAAATGCTATGTCTTCAGTTTTCTTGTAAATAAGTTTTCAATTAGAGGCAAAAGACATAAGAAAATATAATTTGAGTATTATAGAGCCCCTAATGCCTGAATATATCTTAAGATCTCTTGAAATCTAAGACACAGCTGGGCAATGTATCTTGGCATAATTTATTTTTTTAAAGCCACCCACACCTGGTTGTATTTTCAATGTATTGGATTTTGTGGATTTACTTTTTTGCAAAAAGCACTTATGCCTAGTCAAAATTCATTCTACTCTAAATGAAGAAATCCCTAAGGTTCACAATGCATATGGCATCATGGCCATGGTTTGTGCTATGATTAAAGCAAATTATTTTTATATGACATCTATTTAAACAGTATAATATCCATTTCAAGTTCTGGAAGTAATTTTTGGTGAGCTTTTTGCCATTTCCATTAATGATGAAGTAATGGAGGACACTGATGGAGACTTAAAAATGTCTGGATTCAAATTTCTTATTAATATGGCATTTTAAAGACAAATAGCACTATGCTTGTTTCTGGTGTGGGAGGTTTATTACTTTATATATGAGATCACCTTTCTGTGTTTGTAACATAGGCCTTTGATCCTATTACAGAAATTTTTTAAAATTAGATATCACATTGTTAAAAATCATCATTTCAAAGATATGTTCTTTGGTTTGTTAATAGTTAAAAAAAACCCTAAAACTAAAGAACCAAAAACCTAAATGGCCTATTGTTGATTTGCATCTTTTGTTTGCAAGTGACAAAAACTCCAACTCAAAGTATTATAATCAAGCCTATGGCCATACCACCCTGAACGCGCCCGATCTCATCAAAGTATTATAATTAGGAAGGGTTTACACCTCTCAGCTCACTTGCTTTTTTCATCTCTGGTGCATTTCTGCTTCTCTCTGAATATTGTTTCAGGACAGCTTGCATACAATGGCAATAGGGGGATCCAAACTTATATTCTTGGTATTTGTAGCCAGCAAATATAAAGGGCTCTGCCTCAGCAACTCAAGATAAAAGATGCTATTGAAAGATTTGATGTACTCACCTTGGGTCATAGACCCATTCCTAAACTAATCCTTGTACCATGGAATATGAATACTCATTCCCATGCCTGGAGGAGAGATCTGTAACCAGAAATAATGTCTAGGAAAGTAGTGTTATCAGACAAAACTATAACAGGAGTAAAAAAACATTTGTACAAATTTCTATACTATAGGGCATCTTAGAGTCTTTAATACGTAAATATGAATCATGAATCTGTAGAAAATGAGGATATTTTTCACAACATTTTCAAATATATTTGTATATGAACTTTCTTCTTTGTAAGACATCATATGAAATTCATTGTTATATGGTAACAGATTTACTCAAACAACAACTAGCTTCTTCATTTTTTTATCAATCTAATAGACTTCATGAGCTCCTACACTACTTAGTGGGTGGTCTAGCAGGGGTGTCCAAACTTTTGGCCTCTCTGGACCACACTGGGAGAAGAAGAGTTGTCTTAGGCCACACATTAATTATTTTGTGACACATAATCACAAAAAAAAAAACTCATAATCTTTTAAATAAATTTATGATTTTGTGTTGGGCCACATTCATAGCCAACCTGGGCTACCTGTGGCCTGTGGGCCACAGGATAGACAACCCTGGAGTGTGTCTATAGAGTGAGTATGTGGGTGTGGGTAACTTTAACAGTCAATAAAAAAATATCTGAATGTCGAGTTTAAACAGTCTCTTTTGGTAAGTTTGTCTGTCTGGGTACAAGGCTCAATTCATTTAAATTTCTCTTATCTTCTCAAATTGGCATCTGCCTCTATGGGCGAGAATGGGCTTACTTATGTTACCTCTTGGCAATGGGATCTGTGCTCTTTACTCTGAATTCTTGCCAGCCTCTGCTCTGTCATGACTGGTCTTGCCCCTTTGATTCCTTGCCCTGGGGATTGCTAAAATGTGACTAGTGACCTTAGAATTTATTATTTGGCCCAAATTTGGCTTTTTGGCCCTATTTTCCTAATTGGCTTTACCTCAGCTCTCATCATGTACACCTCATATGTATTGAAATGTCTTGCATTCAGTTTCTGGCCAAGGCTGTCTATTCTATAATAAGGGGTCATCTTTCCCTTAACCATGGTCATCCTGTAAAATATAAGGTCATTGGTTCTTTACCCAGCTAATTTTTACTTATTCCCTGCCCTTGGGGTATATGGGAATTCTGAAGCCATTCCACAGTAGGTCAGAACTGAAGGAGTTTGAGGAGTGTAAACTCAGGACTTCTCTAAGCTTAATGACAATTATCTACCTGGAAGCTACATCCCAAAGGGAGCAAACACATCAGGGAAGCTTTGACTTTTCTCTCAAGCTAACAAACAAAGCCTGCTATCTACCTCACTCTCCAGCTAAGACACATGCATCCCTTCTCTTGCTTTCCCTATTTAAATCCTTCCCCTTCTTTTCTCACTCCACCAGTCATAATGGACTTCCCTATTGGTGTTTATATATTTAAAATTAGCTTAGAATGTTAGGAATCCTGCTTTCTTCTGTGAGAAAAGTTTATGCTCTATATACTTTTGTTTAGAGACTGATTTGGAAAAAATAATGAAGTCAATTTGGTGATTAAAACCTGACTAAGGGCCACCCATTTTTAGGCAGAATTTACTTTCACCCTGAGGGGACCAATGACCTTGATTCAATGGGTTGGAGGATATACTGTATAGATTTATAGGTTAGGAAAGCATATATGAAAATATTTCAAAGGAAAATTATTATCACTGCAATTTCTCTTAGCACAGGCTTTGGGGTATGCTGACCTAGTCCAAACTATTAATTAACTAATGAGAAAAGACAGCCCAGGAGATGTGCTTTGATTTTGCAATGTCAAACAAATCTTTAGAGTCAGGGCTATAACCCAAATCTCCCATTGACAGATGATATTGGCCCCACTTAACCTTTTTAATTTATCTTTTGGATATAGTCCTTCATGAAATTTTGAATTAGCAGCACCACACAGATATTAACATCATTGACCTTTCAAAAGATCCAAAATGGGAGAAGATATGGAGGGAACACAAAAGCTGAAAAGCCCCTTTCTATACACAAAAATAGCTAATGATTTAAAGTATTTGTGGGCATTAAATATTAACTCAATCATTTCTCACAGCAATGCAATGAAATAAGAACTATTATTATGTTACTTTACAGGTAAGGAAACCAAGGCACAGAAAGATGGAATAACTTGCTTTCTGTTATACAGCAAGTAAGTGATAAAGCTGGGAGTGTAACCTAGGCAGTCCTCCTTTAGAACCCATGCTAGGCCCACTACACACACTGCCTCTTACAAACCCTTGGAAGAGCCATCTCAGACTTCTGAGTTTTCTATTACTCAAGGATCGTCTGACACGCACAAAAAAAGGTGAAATAAAAATGGGTATAGGTGGAAATGGAAAAGAGGTGGAGAGGGCTGGGGTGGTGGGCTGGGATGGGAGTAAAAGACAGAAAACTGCATAAGAACAATTAAAATAAAAATTTAAAATAAAAAAGAAATAAAAATGGCTACAAATAATCCCTTATTCAATTTTGGAAGTGCTCTTAACAGCTCAGGTAGGAAACTTGAGTTCTAGATTCAATATCATAGTGATCTCCTTTTACCCCATGCCCCATGATGCAAATCACTCATAATAAGACTGGATTTGGGAAATAGGAGAGAATATTAAAGGGGAAGTTCGAATACTAAAAATAAATTTTCTCTCTTGGTATTAGTTTGTAATTTTTGTCTTGGAACATCCAATATTCCAATATTATGCTTTGGGAAAACCTATTTGTTCCAAGAAATGGAGGCATTTGAGATTCTTCATGTTAGTATTTGTTAATAGCTTGTTACTTGCTCCTCACAATAACCTCCAAGTAACATCTATTTCTAAATGTTCTGAATGCTGGTTATCAACTGTGCTCAAGTGTTGAGGTTTAGTAAAAGCAAGTCATTTATGAGTCTTCAAAATTTTGAAGAGGAATCAACCACTGTCCAAAGCATGAGTTCATTACTTAAGATGCCAAAAATGAAGCTCAACTTTGCTCCAGATGTCTAATCTTTTTATTTTTTTCAACTGTCTGTTTTGGAAGAGTCCACCAACAATGGAAGTAGATACCATTTCATAATAGGTTATGAAATGCCATATTCTACTCAGCCATAAAAATCAAGAAAATTTTACCCTTTGCAACAGTATGAATGGACCTGGAGAACATTATGCTATGTGAAATAAGCCGCTCAGAAAAAGACACATACCATATGATTTCATTCACATGTGGAATCTAATGAACAAACTGAACTAACAGGCAAAACAGACACAGACTTATAGATGGAGAGTAGATGTCATCTAGTTGGGGTTTGGGGAGTTTAGGGGTTGGAGAGAGTGAGCAAAAAGGCAAAAAGACTCTCATGGACATGGGCAGCAGTGTGGTGACTGGTAGGGGAGGCATGTATAAGGAGATTAAATGGTAGTGGTAAAAAATACAATAAAGATTAAATTTTAAAAAATTTAAAAAAGAAAGAAAAGTTTTGGTAGTGTAAAGGATGCTAATCTTGGATTTGGGAAGAATTTTGTTGAAGTTGGGTTACTTTTTTCCTCCAGTTCCATTGAAATATAATTGACATATAATGTATTAATTTAAGGTGTATCACATGATTATTTGAAAAATACGTATATTATAAAATGATTACCATGATAAGTTTAGTTAACATTCATAACCTCACAATTAAATTTTTTTCTTGTGATGAAAAATTTTAAAAACTACTGGCAATGGCCCCCAAATGCCTAAAACAGCCCTTATTCCTCTTCTCCCTCAATCCCACCTGTCTCTTTCTTTCTTGATTCTGTAAAGAAAGCCATTTTTTCACATAAGCATCCATGAGTTACCAGCCTTTTAACCATGTTTCCGAAAGAAAGCATTCTCATTAATCTTAAGAATATAAAGAAAACATCTATCATAACTGTGTTTTGGAATTAAAAAATATATAATATCTTAATAAAACTTTTGAAAACAAGGAAACAATAATCATAGTCTACACAAATATTTATAACTTGATTTTAAATTAGCTTTATGTGACTATTTCTCTGTATTGCTACATAGTTTTGTAAATATCATTTTTAGTGGCTGCTCATTATTTTTTTAAGTTTGCACAAAATTATATTTGAGTAATACCATTTGGTTTGATATAAAAGTCCCTTTTGTTGGTTAACTATAACAAAATATATATTAAATATTTTTACATATAATTGTATTATTTTCAAAGAACAAACTTTTGAAATTTAATTGTTAGATCTAAAACAAAGAACATTTTTATGATTCTTCATATATATTATCAGATTATCCTTCAGAGTGTTTGAATAATTTTTACCACATTATAATTATATAATTTGCATTTTATTCCAGTTTTATTAGACTTCAAGTAATAATTCAATTATATTTAATTAATTTAAAAATATTATATAACTATGAATAACTAGATATTGATATCACTAATCTGCAAAATTTTGAACACTTCTTTGAATACTTCTGATGCAAAGTACTGTTTTATATACAAGAAATTTAAAGATAATTCTTCTTGATAAGAATTAGATAACTACTGAAGTCATAGAAGGATGAGAAATATTTTGCTAAGTGGGAACGTATCTATTTAGATAAGCCCTCTATAAACTTCCATCATAAATAAATTATACATTAAAAGTATAATATCTACAGACACAAGAGGAGAAGAGTGTGGTAAATATTCAGAAAACAAAAAAATAAAGGTGTGTTTCATATGTTAATGAATGTCTTCCAATCAATGTGGTTTGTGTTGTGGAGGTGATATTGGAAGGCTAAGTGGGACTGTTTTGAAGAAGACCTTAGATCAATTTAGCATTTATTTGGTGGCCACTGAAGAACTATTTTGGGATGAATTATTGAGTCATATTTGATTGAGAAGTGAAATAGCTCAAGTATTTTCTTATTCAGCCTCTTTGAATTAGCAATGGCACTAGAAGTCAGTGTGTAAAGGTGGAACTAACACTTAGAATGTGCCCCCACCCTCAAATGAACAAAAGATATTTTAGAGTTTCCTTTCAGTGTGAGGCAATGTTGGAAAGGTGAGTTGAGGTTGAATGCTTGTTAAAATGCTTTTCCTAAGTTTCGGAGAGATTTACAAATACAGGCCAGTGGCTTTTCACAGTGATAAACATCTGCCTTGAATATCTCTCTCTAAATTTGTACACTACAATTATGGTTTAGTTAGACAGTGGTCTAAGTTATCATCACCTCTTACCTGGACAACTTTAGTTGCCTCCTACCTTGTCTTTTTGCTCCAAATTTTTATTCTTCACGGTACTACTTTCTACAGAACAGCCTAAGTTATCTTTTAAAATTTTAGTTGGATAATTTCATCCCAATCTACCTCTGCTAAAACTCTCCAAAGGCTTAACATCTCAGTGAAAGGAAACAAAAACATTGTTTCCTTGGTTAAACATGATTTGAGTACTGCCATTTTCTCTGATGTCATTTCATATTTCTTCCTTATCACTCTTCTTCAGTAACTCTGGCTTTTTATTTGTTCTATGCATGTAGAAATTTTTTTCTCACTGCAGGGCCTTGGGTATTTGCTGTTCCTTCTGTCTTGAATGTTATTCAGGGAGGTCTTCCCATGGCTAGCTTGTCCTTGTCTTTCATTCCTCAGCATACATGTTATCTTCTCAGGGGCATTTCCTGACAAAACAATTAAAAACTAATACCATATTCACCTTTAATCCTTCCAAAGTATTGGTTGTTTTCCATTTTCATTGTTTAACTTTTTTATTTTTTTATTTTTCAAATGGCAGTGGAATCTTTGGAAAAATTTACCATTTCAGATTAACTGAAATTTTGGTATGAGATAATAGTTAAAAACATGGACTCTTGACTCAGGCAGCCTGATTTCGCTGATTTTTAGTTATCTCATCTAGACCAAGTTATTTAACTTCCCCAGGATGCACTTCCCTTCTTTGTTATGCTTGCATAATGAACTTATGGGGATGGTATGAGGATAATACATTCTTTGGACAGTGTCTGGGATATATAAGCTCCCAATAAATGTTGATATTAATCATTACTTTTCGTTACCTATTTACATTTTCTAGAGTAAGTGTAAGAATATTATCTGCTGTGTTCCCAGCACCAAGAAGGACTAGTACATAATAGCTGCATAAAAGATGTTCCATAAATATATGCTAAATAAATGAAAAAATGAATCAATATTTAATATCTCAGAGACCAGGACTGACTTCTGAGTTAATTGATTGAATTATTTGTGGTCAGATTCTTTGATATATGCCAACTGCATTTTTACTCTGTTGATTGATAACTGACTCTCTGACTATAATCAAGACTAATACTTTGGTTTGATTCACAGTGTGGTTTTATTTAAAATTTTTATGTACTGTTCATTAAATACAATTCTGCAACAGAAGCTCCTGGCATTGGACCGGGGGGTCACAGTGTGGTTTTAGTACTGAATTCCTCAATTCATGGGATTTGAGTATTGGCTACCCTGTAAGCTGAATATTGGCAAGTCATTAAACATTAGTTATTCCTATGTAAAATGATGATAAACATTTCTACATAAAATTTATTGAGAAGGCTGTCCTCATCAGAGCGATTGGCATTTCTTTAAGGATGGTTGAGTAAATAATTTCAGACTGAAAAAATATTCTGTTCTTAAAAATCTACAGTGAAAGGGATACCAGAACTTTCTTAAATTACCCAATCTTGTACTTAATCATCCTCTCAGGAAATTCTTTCTTTTGCCTGAAGGTAGTTTCAGCATATCCTTTATCTAGAAAGTATTTGTTTAGTAGACCACCCTCCACATGTGTGCTCTGAGAAGCACCAGAAAAGTATGTTTGTAAATTTGGAGGTATCATGGGTTTTTGAGATACCGAAACTTTCTCTAACAGTGGGGAGACCACAGTCCCCTTAGGAACCACTCATTTCCCTGCATTATCAAGAATAACACTTCTTATTCGGAACCTAAATCCTCCTAATCAATTTAAGCCAATTTCCTTCCTTGTATCTCATTAGGGATGGAGAGCAGCTGGCCACTATTTTCTACATAATAAATCTTCTTATGCTTTAAGATAGTTTTACATTTTTCATTACTTTCTAAGTGAGCTCCAACATCATTGGTGTTTCCTCCTGTCTACCCCGTCCCACGGCACCCATGTAGGTCTGTATTTTCTACCTACTAATATTACCAATTATGCTACCAAATAAATAAAAATTTTGAGATTCCAATTCTTATTGCCCACAAAATATAATGGCAATTTAAAGGATGGCTTTAACAAAAATACCTTTCTTTGTATTACACTACAAAAAGTATTTACTATTTTTAGGGGGAGACTGCATTAATATAGATTTCATAGTAAGTGCGAATGTTGTACTAAAATCGCAAGGCACTATTAGTCATTTTTGCTTATAAACTGTAAGCGCAGTAAGTTTGAATGTTGACAACACCTTCTTTTTCTTAATTTCCTTTATACTATCTCCCATGTAGTGACTACTTTTTTCATTGTTGGTGTCATATGATCCAAAATTCTTATGCCACTGTTTAAAAAATTTAAAATACTAAAGTAATTAATATGTAGTTTTGTTATTAGAAAATAATTGATATGACTGGTAACTTTAAAACATATTACAGGCCATAGTTGGTATAGCTCAGTGAAATGAGTGCCTATCTGTGAACCAAAAAGTCACTGGTTTGATTCCATCAGGGCACTTGCCTGGGTTGCAGCTGAATCCCTAGTTGAGGGGCATGTGAGAAGCAACCAACACTGATGTTTCTCTCCCTCTTTCTCCCTCCCTTCCTCTCTCTCTGAAGATAAATAAATAAAATCTAAAAATTAAAAAAAAATTAAAAAGGACCTGATCATTATGAAAAAATTCTCATAATAAAAACAAACAAACAAATAAAAAATACTACAGCACAAGTAGTAACCATATGCAGATTCTTCTGTAGCTCATGCCAGGAGGGCCCAAGCAAGGCACAGGTAGTGGCTGACCTTGTACCTCTGAGGAGGCCTTAGAGCCAATGCATCTGGTGGACAGATTCGGACCATGCTGGATTACAACCCCATGACTTTTACAAGTGACAAACTCAAGGGGAAGACTTGGCAGGCGTCAAAAGCCCAAGTCCTGCTCTGTGGGGTTGGCCTCTGCACATTAGCTCACCTGTCATATTCAAGCTGGTCCTCACAGCCAATCAGCCTGGGGGTTAATAACTACTAGTGGTATGCCAACAGCAATCAAGGCTCAATTATAACGGGGGCACGCCAAGAGCAACCAGCTCTGGTGACCATGGAGGCTGCTCCACTTGGCCTAACAACACCTATAATATAAGGCCACTCTACTGAGTCAGGAAGAAATAGCAGCTCAACCTAATACACAGAAACAAACATAGGGAAGCAGCCAAAATGAGAAGACAAAGAAATAGGCCCCAAATGAAAGAACAGGAGAAATCTCTAGAAAAAGAACTAAATGAAAGACGAGCAAACTAACAGTTACAGAGTTCAAAACAATAGTTATAAGGATGCTCAAGGAACTTAGTAAGAACTTCAGCAGCATAAAAAAGGACATGAAAAACACAAAAAAGAACCAATCAGAAATGAAGGACACACTAACTGTAATGAAGAATAAATTACAAGGAATCAACAGTAAAGTACATGAAGCAGAGAATCAAATCAGTGGTTTAGAATATAAGGAAGCACAAAACAACCAATCTGAAGAGTAAAAAAAAAAAAAAGAAAGAAAAAAAAAAGAATCCAAAAACTGAGGATAGCGCAAGGAGCTTCTTGAAAAGCTTCAGGAATACCAACATTTACATTACGGGGGTGCTGGAAGGAGAAGAGAAGAAAAGAAATAAAACCTATTTAAAAACATAATGATAGAAGCTAGACCCAAGGTGGTGGATGATGGAGTGGAAGTTACACTAACCTCCACCCAGGACAAATCTGGAACTACAACTAAATTGTGGAGAAATCACCCAGGACAAACAGCTGAACAATAGGAAGAGAGCAGCCTTATAACCACGGACAGACAGAAGAAACAGACTGAGCACAGTATGACTTGAGAGGGCTGGCTGGGTGTCCACAGGTGGCAGCTGAGGTGCAGAGAGATATTGAAGTGGCCAATTAGATCCCTCCAAGAAATGTGGGGTCTAAACCCTGAGATCCCCAGCCTAGAACACCACAGCCTGAAAAGTACACAGATGACCACCTGCAAAAAAATGGCAGGGTTGTTCTCTGCCAGAGACAGACAACTGGAGACACAAAGAGCTGTTTAAAGGGCCAGTGCATACATTTTCATTTTCACCCATTTACCCTGGGCTCTGGCAAAGGGAGAACCAGCAGAGTGGGCTAGAGACACTTGAGGAGAGACTGAGGACAGAGGCTTTTGGGGAGAGAACTGAGAGAGTAGCCACCAGATTTCTAGTGCTGAGTCACTCCCCATACTCCAGTAGCAGTTGTGCTCAGGCAGACCACTCCCCTGTGGAGCAGCAGCAGCCAGAGGAGAAACAATAGCCCTGGCCCCAGGAGAGATTTGGCCCCACCCTGTGGTGTTTAAGCCTGACTGCTGAGTGCAGAGTGACTACATTAACAACTGAAGGCATCAGCCACAGACAGTAGATTCCTTGTAGTGTTTATTAGGCCACCAAAGGTCTGATGGGGTCACCATCTGAAATCACCAGAGGTGGATCCAGAAAAAAAACAGTGATAAATACTAGACGATACTGAGAAAAATTCACTGTAATCTTCTCCATGATTTTTGGAGAAAAATTTTCTTTCCTGTATAGCTTTTTAATATTCATTTCTTGTCCTTTGAGTTTATGCATACGAAGCTACTAGATTTCATATTATATTTCAATTCACATATTTTGCCCCTCCCTTCTCTTACCCCATTTTATCTTCTACATTCCTCTTATTATTTTCATTTCAAATTTTGTTTTCTCTCTTGGTACAAGTTGTTTCCCCTTCTGCACTCTTACTATTTCTCCCCTGTCCAATCTCTCAAAACCAATTTTCTTGCCAATGGTCATCTCACATTCTTTTTCCCACTCTAAAATATGCATGTTCTCTCTCCAACTTTAGCAACCTTTGCTAATTGGTTGTGGGTAGGGAAGTTGTTGTTGTTGCATTTTTTTTTTTCATTTTATCTCTAGATGTTCACTAATTTTGTATTTCAAATTTTACCATTCTCTTCTACTCTTTTTTTGTCTCAAATTTTAATTTTGCCCTGTCTTAGCCTTCCTCCCTTTTTTATCCTTTCCTTCTTTCCCGTTTTTTCTTTTTCTTATCATCTCAAATTTTAATTTTTCTCTGTCTTAGCCTGGTTTTCATTCCTCAGTCTTAGTACTTGCTCTTCCTCTATTATCTCAAAATCACTTCCCTTTTCTCGAAACATCTCTTAAGATTTACTTTCTTTTTTTTGCCTCTTATTCCCATCCTACCTATATTAATTTTAGCTCATTTGCTGTTGATAGTGCTGTGGGGGCTTTTTCTCTCCAATTTGGTTTCTATTTTTTAAATATTCATTTGATGTCTATTTCCCTTTTTCTCTCTCACTTTATTTTATTTTAATTTCTGTTTAAACCCAATTTTATGTGCTTCCCTTCTCTTACTCCATTCCACCTTCTTGATTTCCTTGTTTATTTATGATGTAAATTTTACTATGTCTACTTGCATTGCTCTGATTCACTACTCTTATTAGTATTCTTCCCTCTACCTTCTCAAAATTATTTTTGTTTCAGTAGGTTACCATATATTCTCTCTCCTTTCTTATAGTAGTCTTAATCTCTTTACACCCTTAGTAATACTGGTTCATTTGCCTTTGATCATGAGATTGCAGGTGGGAGATATTTTTGTTGGGGTGATTTTGTTTCCTGGGCATGGTACATTTACGCAATGGAATACTATGCAGCAGAAAGAAAGAAGAAGCTTCTACCCTTTGCAACAGCATGGATGGAACTGGAGAGCATTATGCTAAGTGACATAAACCAGGTGTTGAAAGACAAACATTATATGATCTTAACTATAAGTGGAACCTATTCAACAAAACACATAAGTAAGCAAAATAGAACCAGAGACACTGAAATAAAGAACAAACAGACAGTAACCAGAGGGGAGGGAGGAGGGAGATAATGAGGGAAAGAAGGGAAAGGGTGAAGTCAATGAACATGTATAAAGGACTCATGGACAAAGACAACAGGTGGAAGAATTAAATGTGGGAGTTGGGGGATTGGTAGGGAAGGGGAGAGTAATGGGGGAAAAATAGGTCAAGTGTAATTGAACAACAATAAAAAAATTTTAAAAAGAAAACCCCAAAAATTCTGCCAAGAAACTATTAAAACTGATAAATGAATTCAGAAAAGTAGCAGGATACAAAATTAATATCCAGAAATCAGTATAATTTTTACATGCCAATAACAAACTAACAGAAATGTAAATTCAGAAAACAACCTAATACCCAATTACTACATCAAAGAATAAAATACCAAGGTATAAACCTAAGCAAGGATGTAAAGACTCAGAAAATTATAAGACACCGAAGAAAGAAACAGATGACTACCCAAAGCAATCTATAGATTCAATGCAATTGTTACTCAAATTCCAATGACATATTTCACAGAACTAGAACGAGTATTTCAAAAATTTGTATGGAACTATAAAAGGCTCCACATAGCAACACTGAACCTAAGAAGAACAAATTTAGAAGAATCATGCTACCTAATATGAAACTATACTATAAGGCCATAGTAATCTAAACAGCATGGTACTGAAATAAAAACAAACACATAGATCATGGAACATAATAAAAGCCCAGAAATAAACCCATACCTTTACAGTCAATTAATATTTGACAGAGGATGCAAGCATATACAATGAGCTAAAGATAGTTTATTCAATAAGTGGTGTTGGAAAAACTGGAGAGATACTTGCAGAAAAATGAAATGAGACCACCTTTTTACACTGAACACAAGAATGAATTAAAAATGGATTAAAGACCTAAACATCAGACCCCAAACCATAACATCCTAGAAGAAAACATAGGCAGCTATCAGAAGATGGCGGCAAAGTAGGTGGGAGCAAAGCACACTTGTTCTCGCACCCAACTCGGACACCTAGCTGATCTGCTGAAGAACAGAGTGAATAGTCAACAAAATCTTAGCTGATATGAAATTTGGAAGCCAAAGTGTACAGAGGACACTTAAAAACAGGTGGTAAGAGGTTTTATAGGTAGAAGGGGAAAGTTCCCAGGTGCTGAACTATCATCTGGCTCCCACAGCGCCAGCATTTGTGTACAGTGTGGTCAGAGATAGCAGCCTAGTGGCTCCATCCCCTCCCGGGGTGGGGAACTCCCAGACTTGTCTGGGAGCAACTTGGATATGTAGAATCACTGGGAAGAAACAGGCCACACACAAGACAGCAGCTCACCCTAGCTGTGGCAGTGGATGCTGACTAGGACAGTACCAGAGAGAGATAGGTATGGTTTGCACCTGGAGCTAGGGGAATAAAAAAAGGGCTGCAACTGGCTGTGACCGAGATAGATTCTTGACTTTTTGGAGAGGTGGAGTGTGTGAAAACTGTGCAGTAGCTTGGTGCTGCAGTGGGAGTGCCCAGAGAGACTTTTTAAAAAAGGGGAGCTGAAGCATGCTGGGCAGGGACCCCAAGTGTGCAGCTGTCCAGCCAACAAAGAGGGAGGATTGTGGTTGTGATTTGTTCTAAGTGCACCTGGGAAGACAGATCAAAGAGGTGCAAACTGAGATGGTTTCTTGGCCCCAACCCAGGGCAGTGGTGCAGAACGGAGAGTTCAGGCCGCAGAGTGCTATGAGGGCAGTGAGCTAGGAACTGTGCACCTGAGATTGTTGGAGGTCAGACTGGGTCTCCTTCCTTGGGGGAACCTCTGGGAAGGGAAGACTGAACCCAACCCCCACCTGCAGGAGCAGGGAAGATCTGCAAAATTGGCCAGGCAGGTTTTATAGCCCTGCAGGGGGCATTTTTGCAATAGTAGGACACCAAGATGAACACTTCAAAGGACCCATTTCGAACTCCCCACAGGGTGACAAAGTACACTGGGTACTAGGCCCTACTTCACTGAGGCCATCAAAGGAGGCAGTTCAGAAAGTGTGCCGCCAGGGGGATTCAGGGTACTACTTAGCTTCAGCTGGCACACAGACCTGCGGTTTACACTAAGCAGGAAAAGAGCTGACACTCTTACATATCGTCCCCTCCCTCCCCAACCCTGTGGAATGAACAGCTGTTTAATCAGAAACTACACATTATTGGAAATAAACTAGGACAGATTAAGATGGGAAGTGTAGGGGCACGGGGAATGCATCCACAATTTTCCTTGAAAATTGAACAGTGCCTCTCAGGGCAGACACAAAAGCCTCACCCTCTTGATTGCTACAGAAGCTCCCTCTAGAGGCAGAGAAAGGAGATACAGATGGTGTTGCCAGAAGTTGTACCAACCACCCTGAGACCTTGAGCGGATAAAAAAACCAGAGATGGATCCAGAAAGAATTCAGAAGACAAACACCAAAAACCGAGATGAATTTCACCTCACTCTTCCTCAGAACTTGCATGTTTTTTTCTTTCTTTTTTCCTCCTTTCACATGGCCTTTTAATATTTCTCTTTTTGCTTCATGCATATTCCAACTAACTCACTATTCTTGGTCTTTTATTTTTATTATTTTTATTCAGATTAAATATATATATATTTCTTATTATTGCTATTCCAAATCTCACATAGCAGCCTTCCCTGGTCTTACTCCATTTTGCCATCTTCCTGACTTTCTTACTGTTGTTGTAAACTCTATTTTCTTCCATGCTATGCCATGCTTGTTCCTATTCCTTACTCTTACTATGTCTCTACCATCTACCCTTGCAAAAGCATTCTTCCTTCCTTAAGTCAGTTCACATTCTTTTTCCCTCTCGTATAAAAAGTCTTATTCCCTCTCCACCTTTATAAATTGTGGCTAGTTGGGTGAGGTTTCCATGGTTATGGCTATTTTTCTCCAATGAACTCCTATTTGCTCATTATTTGCTTTAAATCCCATAGGACACTCTTCCCTGATTTACTCTGTTTTGCCTTCCCCCTTCCCTTTATCAGTTGAGTTAGGAATTTTAATTTTTTTCTTTCTTAGCCTGGGCTTTACTCCTTACTCTTATTAGTTTTCCTCCTTCATGTGCTCAGATTCATTTTTCTTTACTGTGGACATCTCATATTCACATTTTTGTACAATATTCTTATTCCCTTTCCACTTTTATTAATCATCACTTAGCTGTCATTGCTATTGACCCTGCTGTATGCGTTCTGCAATTTCCCCTCATTGGTTCAATACTTTTTAAATTTTACTTCATACCGCATAGTATACTCTTCCTTTTTCTTACTCCATTTTTTACATTGCCCTATCATGTTTTACTTATTCCAGTTTTGTTCTCTTTCTTTCATTGCCTCATTTGTGTTCCCTACTCGTATCAATTCTCCTTCCTCCTCAAAATCATTTTTTCACTCTCTCAGTCACCTCATATAGCCTTTGTCCTATATTATAACATTCTTAATTTCTCTCCACCTTTGTTAATCTTTGCTCAATTGCTGTTTATAATTGCTGATGTGGTAGGGGGGTTTCTGCCTCCATGGGTTTGGTTTTCTTGTAATATTGCTTTGTTAACCAATATCTATACAATAGCATACAAGACACAGCTGGAATTGTGACTATCAGTAAACCACCTGGAGGGGAGAAACCACCAACAAATGAGCCACCAACAAGCAAAGCCCAGGAATAACAAAAATGCACACACAAACTGAATAAAAGGTCCTGAAATCAGGACCCTAGAGCATCCTGATAAGAAGATCAAAGAGACTGCACCACTGAGTTCCATAGAACTCCTACCATACAAGTCCACCCCGTGAAGGCAGGCAGGCAGAGCAGAGCATACTGAGATGCAGAAACAAACAAAATGAGTCAGCTAAAATGGGAAGACAAAGAAAGAATCCCCAGTTGAAGGGAATGGAGGAATCCTCAGAAAAAGAGCTAAATGACATTGAGGCAAGCAATCTATCAAATGTAGAATTCAAATAAATGGTTTTAAGGTTGCTCAAGGAACTCAGTGACAACTACAAGGACCTGAATGGGTACAGCATGAAAAAGGAAATAACTATAAACAAGAACCAGGAAGAAACGAAGAATACAATTCCAAAATTAAAAATATATATATACTAGAAAGAATTATAAGCAGGTTGGATGAAGCAGAGTACTGAATCAGCAAACTGGAAGACAAGGTAGAAAGAAATACCCAGGCAAAGCAATAACAACAACAACAACAACAACAACAACAACAAAATAGACTCAAAACAGTATGAGGATAGTTTAAGGCAGGGATGTCCAAACTTTTGGCATTTCTGGGCTCCACTGGAATAAGAAGAGTTGTCTTGGGCCACACGTTAAATACACAAATACTAACGAAAACTGAGGAGCAAAAAAAGAGTCCATGCAAAATTTTATATCTGTCCCTACACATAAGCAAAAAAGTCCTCATATAATAACCCTAGTTATGCAGTGGCTCTTTTGATAAACTTTTATAATCATTGAGCAGGTCCCATATTTGTGACCACTAATATAGAAAATGTACATATCTAAGTAATAAAACATATTTGATTGTGGGGAGCTTCGCCCTCACAGCCCTACCCATCTGCCATGGATGAGAATAAGACTACCAAGACATGATCTGCTTGGGGAGGAGAGGATCTCTCAAAGGAGAAGGGCCAAGAGCCCCTTCCTCAATGGCTTTTATTAGGTTCATTTTACACAGGAATACAGGTAAAGCTCATCAATCACTGTCAGGCAGCAAGGATCAAACAAAAGATAACATTTCAAAGAAATCTGAGGGCTTAATCTGAGTCAGGGTCTGTCAGCTAAAGGGCTACAAAACTTTGGGAGACAAACTCATTTCCTGCTCGGACCCTTATCATTTAAATGAGAGCACTCTTAGCAAAGCAGGTTTCACAGGACTTTACAAATTCTTTCTTATGCATGATCACCTGGGGAGCCTGCCCTAGCCAGCACCACCTAAACCACCCTCTGTCAATGTTTCAGGCATAAGTGGAGCAGAGCAAGGCAGCCAAGGGATAAGGAAACTTCTCCCAGATGAATTGAGGACTCAGGCTATGTCAAGATAGGTGAGGGACAAGGGTCCATCACCCCCTTTTGTTGTGGCCCCCAAGTCCTTCCTTGAGGGCCTCCCATGTGATCATGCCTATCTTAGGTGACCCCTTCCTTGAGGGAATCTTACCCATCATTGGCTAACTGACTAAGCATTGGGGGCCAGTTACGGATGAAGCAGAAGTGGTGCTCTTGCCAGGGAGATAAGCTTTGTTTCCTTAATGGCTCACAGTCTGAAGGTTGCTCAGTCAGCTTTAGCCATGGAGGGGTTACAACTCCTGAAACCAGGCAGGGCAGTTCCCAACATTTTTTTATATTTTTTATTATAAAAGTAAAAGGAAAGAGGGAAATATAAACCAATGGGATAATTGACATTGTAGTTGAGAAACTAGTGCATCAATATCTGGTTTGATAGAAGTAGTTGCCATCCTGAGTGAGTTCTCAAGGTTGTCATCAGATATTTTGTTTCTAATTTTACTTTTAATGTGTTTCATTATTGAAAATAGTTGCTCACAAATGTAGGTGCTGCCAAACAGTGATGGCATGAATAAGGAATGATTGTAAAGCAAGGGATAATTGTCTCTGGGAAGATATGGCCTATGAAAGTCCAATGAAGAGACATGGTCAAATTTTTCTTTAAGTTGAATGTCAGATTGCAGCTTTATGCATTCCATTTGACAATTGTCAGGTAACATAATTATATTGACTGAAAATGAAGTCACAAATACAGCAAAATATTATTTTCCCAGAAATCTTGAAATCTGTTTTCAAACTCTTGTATCAAATTGAAAGGAAGGGCTCCATATTTTTTGCCGTTCACAGGACTGTGTTTAGCCAATGTGTCAAAATGCATAAAATTGTTTGAGTTAATTTGAGCTTGCCATAATTTCAGTTTTATTTGAAATGGTGTTATGGTATGAAACACAGTATTGATAAGTGGGTTTTAAACTTGAAGATGCATGTTTAACTCATTTAAATGAGGACTTAAATCCACAAAAAAAGCTAAATGTGTAAGCTAGTTTTCATCATCAAGTTCCAGTATAAATTTCTTTTTGGTAGCATAAATGACTTGATAAAATGTTGCAAATCATAAAATCTTTTCAACATTTCACCTCAACTTAACCATCTTACTTCCAAAAAGTACATGATGTCAACATAGTCAGTATCAATACTATTAAGGAATTCCTGGAATTGGTGATGATTCGATCACTTGGCTCTTACGAAATTCAGTCTTGATGATGATTTGCATGATGTTATCCACTTTTAAACCTTTTGTGCATAAATTTCCTGGCTGTACTAGGCAATGATACTTCATCAAACATGAGTATTGGTTGGCAATTGCATCATCTTTTGTTAATTCCTGGTCTTTTACCTACCATCGCCAGGGCACCATCAGTAACTATACCAGATATGTTGACAATGAATAAAGAAAATCACTTGAACATATTTTTTTACTGCTTTGTATAAATCTCTGGATTTAGTTGTATCTTTATTAATGGCACTAAAGAAGCCATTTCTTCAGTGACATTATATTCGTCATCAATACCTGTAATAAAAATTGCAAGTTGAGCCATATCTCTGCCATCAGTGCTATCATCCACTGCCAAAGCATAAAATTTAAAATTAGCAGCTTTACTCTCCAAACTTCTTTCAACAGATTTTTCAGTTTCTTCAATTCACCTGGCTGTACTCTGGTGAGACAAACTGATTTTAGAAAAATCCCTACTTTTTTTCAGGGCAAATTATATCTGTCACATTTTCTCTACATTGCTTAATAAACTCACCATCAGTAAATGGTTTTGGTATTTTTGCTATTAAATATGCTACCACATAACTAGCTTTTACAATGGAATCTGCCCAAGTTATAACTTTTTGAAAAAAATTTTGTTGGGCAGACTTTTTTCCAGTTCCACTATTTTGTCCTTATGACACAATCCTTCACAAACATTGAATTTAGCAGTATGTTTTTGCATATAATGCCTTAAATTATAGTCTTTGAAAACTTGCACAAACTCCTTAGAAATTAAGCACAGTGACTATTTGCCTTGACAAAAAAGTAGTCATCTGTCCACTTTTCATTGAATAATCTTTCTTCACCTATAATTTTCATTTGGGGGAGGGGGTTCTTTTTACTTTTGAGACACTGTAGAAGCCACGCTGAGATGATGATAATAATAATAATAATAGATAAGAGACTTTATTTACTTTTATTATGAAAATTAATTGATGAGAATATAGAAAGCAAGTTTTGGGCCCTTCCATAGCCCTCTCAGCTGCCGATGCAAGTTGAAGCAGAGGGCTGATTGTTAAGCATGGTGGGCAATATGTGAGGCACCACTGAGGTATGGAAGTACCTTTAATAATCAAATAAGAATGGTTACCTGACTTCTAAATAATATTAAACGCTTAAGGTTGCAATAGTAGGTTGAAATATTACTGATAATTGCTGCCTCACTAAGTTACCATGAGCACATATAATGTCTGATGGTGTCAATTCTACCATCTATGCTTGGAAGATAACACACTGGAAGCTGCACACAACCAGAAAACTGAAGCCACACATATGTACAAATGGCAAGAGAATATATGTTTATTTTATGTGACACTGTCACATGTAATCACAAAAAAATCTCAAAATGTTTTAAGTAAATTTACGATTTTGTGTTGGGCCACATTCATAGCCATCCTGGGGCACATGTGGCCCATGGACCATGGGTTGGACATCCCTAGTTTAAGAGAACTTCAGGACAACATGAAATGTAACAAATTTCACAACATAGGACTACCAGAAGGAGAAGAAAAGGAGCAAGGAATAGAAAGCCTATTTGATAAAATGACAGAAAACTTCTCTAACTTTGTGAGGGGAAAATACATAGAAGTTCGGGAAGCACAGAGGGTCCCAATCAAGAGGAACCCAAAGAGGCCCACTGCAAGACACATCATAATTAAAACAGCAAAATTCAAAGACAAAGAGGGATCTTAAGGGCAGAATGGGAGAAAGAGATAGTAACACACAAGGGATAAGTCTAGCACCTGATTTCTCAACAGAAACATGGCAAGCCAGAAAGGAATGACAAGAAATATCCCAAGTAATGAAAAGGAAAGGCCTGCAATGAAGACTACTCTACCCAGAAAGGCTCCCCTTTAAAATGGAGAATGAAATAAGGAATTTTACAGACAAAAGAAGGCTAAAAGAATACACCTCCACCACACCAGTATTGCAAGATAAGCCAAAGGGACTGCTTTAAGAAGATGAAGGAAAAGAGTGAGAGGAACACAGCAACAAAGGGAAAAAATGTCAATGAATATGTCCTTATCAATAAAAACCTTAAATGTAAATGGATTAAATGCTCCAATCAAAAGACATAGGGTAGCTGAAAGGATAAGAAAACATGACCAGCACATATACTGTCTACAAGAGACCCACCTCAGAACAAAAGACATAACACAGACTGAAAGTGAAGGGTTGGATGAAAGTATTCTAAGCGAATGGACAGGGAAACAAAAGCCAGGGTAGCAATGCTTATAGCAGACAAAATACATTTCAAAACAAAGGCCATTAAAAGAGACAGAGAAGGACACTTTATAATAATTAAGGGAAGAATCCATTAAGATATAAATACTGTAAACATAAATGCACCCAACACAGGAGCAACCAAATACATAAGAAAAATCTTGGACAACTTCAAGAAAGATAGAGACAACAACAACACACTTATAATAGGGGATTATTATAAGTCAACAATGGACAGATCTTGCAAACAAATAATCAACATGGATAATGTGGCATTGCATGACACTCTAGATCAATGGACTTAATTGATATCTACAGAACTTGTCACCCCAATGAAGCAATATATACATTCTTTTCAAATGCATATGGAATATTTTCAAAGATTTTCAAAGAACACATGGTAGGACAATATTTTCAATATTTTCCAAGACCACACGGTAGTACACAAAACAAACCTCACCAATTTAAAGAAAATTAAAATCATATCAAGTATTTTCTCAGATCAGAATGCTTTGAAACTAGAAACCAACCTCAAAGAAAAAGCTTAAAAAAAATCAAGTCCATAGAAACTGAATAACATGTTACTAAACAATGAATGAATAAACAACAAGATCAAGGAAGAAATAAAAAAGTTCCTGGAAATAAATGAAAATGAACACACAACAGCCCAGAACCTATGGGACACACTGAAGGCAGTCCTGAGAGGAAGTTCATAGCAATACAGGTCTATCTAAAAAAGATAGAAACATTTCAAGTAAGCAACCTAACCCTACATCTATAAGAACTAAAGGAACGACAACAAACAAAGCCCACAGTGAGTAGAAGGAAGGAAACGACCAAGATCAGAGCAGAATTAAATGGCATATAGACTAAAAGAACAATTCAAAGGATCAATAAATCCAGGAGCTGATCCTTTGAAAAGATACACAAAATTCACAAGCCTTTAACCAGACTCACCAAGAAAAAGAGAGAGAGGATACAAATAAATAATCAGAAATGAAAGAGGAGAACAGTACTCAACAATCAATTCCTCAGTTTAAAGAGATTATGTGGTCTTCGTGGGTTGAAGTAGAGAAAAAAACACAAATAAATTATTTCAAATCCAAGGGCTTGTATTAGGAATTGGATTTGCAAACTCTAGAATCAAGAAGACAGTAATTTGAAAAATATACTCTAGTCTTACTGTCAGAACAGAAGTGGTTGACTGAAAATAATGCAGGAATATAGACTGATTAGGCTAGAGCAGGGTTTCTCAGTCTTTGCACTATGGATATTTTAAGGCTAGATCCTTCATTGTTGTGAGGCCTATCCTGTGCAAAGGACATTTAGGGGCCTCCATGGCCAAAACAAACTAAATGTCAACAGTATCCTTATCACCCTAGTCACCCATTATGAAAACCAAAAACGTCTTCAGATAGGCCAACTTACCAACTATCCCCTAGGAGACAAAACTTCCCTTGGCTACAAATCATTGAGTGAAAAGGAGAGATTTCCTTAGTTAAAATCTTGAAGGATAGAAGGGTCTGTTGTGAAGAAAAAATGAGCATGAAGGCCTGGAGAGATAAATATGCTGCAAGGGAAAGGGAAATGAACCCAAGTCAAAGTGCTCTTAAAGATGGCTGCGGGAAGCAAAGAGATGTTTTCATTGATGTTACATCATAAACAGCAATGGTGGCTCAATGACACCTAAGAGAGGAAAGGCAATGAATACAAGAGAGGAAGCTGGAATGGCTTCCGGAGGACTGGGACCCATGCTTCCACTGAGAAGCACCCTCCTAAAGCTGAAGACACACAGTCTTCAACTGGCACTGAAAGACTGGCACAACCATATCAAATGATTTCAGCAAATTTGAACAGATTCACAGAGGAATATTTGGTCCATCAGTGTAAAATACACAAATCATGAGAGGGTGATCTAATAAGTGACACACTTATTGCAAGTGGAGATGAAAGTCACTTCTCAGACTCAATACCCTCCAGTAGTTTCCATCTCACTCAGCAAAATCTAAAGTCCTTACAGTGGTGTAGGAACCCTTTGGTGATCTGGCCACTGTTACTTCTTTCACTTAATATCCTACCGCTATTTAAAGAATGAGGCGCTGAGCAATCTGACACTTGACTAATAAATCCTCTGAAGTCTTGAAGAAAAGACCCTCTTCCAGCAAGTGTTCACTCAGCACGCAGTTCCTGAAGGATGCCCAAATCTACCCAGGCACAAAAAATATTTCTGCCTGATACCGAGCACAGTAAAGTACTGGGGAATATTTTAAACTTCTTTGGATCTTAAATTAATTTGAAAAGTTTGGACTTTTTGTCTTAAATACAAAGAGGCAAGACAATTTGACTTTAGATTTTAATTTCTACATTACGGAGATACCCAGCTTATCATTTGCTCTTACTGTAGAACCAATGGCAAATTGTAATAAATGATATGTAGTAACATAATTTGAAATTATGAATTTGAAATTATAATTTGAAAAAAGAAAAGGGAATGCATTTTATTCAGTGTTGAGAATAGCAGAGCCTCATATTTAAATTGTCAACATACTATTGGGATCCGTATCAGCACCCCTTTTGTAGCAAAAATCTATAATGCCACCAGCACTCCAAAGATCTATAAAGAGGCCTTGGTTCTAAGGTTGGACCCAGGACCACCTAACAGACTGTTAATTTCACTCTACACAGGATACAGTCTTACCCTCATTATCTGATCAGAAACTTAATGGTTAATGTCAGTGAATTAAAGATAGGGATTCTCAACTCTGGCTGCACAGTAGGAGAGCTCTTAAAAAATACAAATTTCCTGACACATCCCTATAAGTTTAATTTGAATTTGGTCAGCAACAACATTTTTTAAAGACAGTACAGGGGATAATAAAGTCCAGCCAGGTCTAGTGCCACCAGGTTGAATGAATGAAAAGCTAAAGAATGTGAGTGAGCCATGCCTATCCTCTACTTTCCATGTTCCCCTGAGGAGGAAGGCTCCTTACCTCTTGTGGCACGTACCCTTTACCAGGGTGGTCAATGACTGCCTTAGGGACACAGTTCTCATTGGGAAGAGCCAGGGTTAGAAATGCCGGAAATTTGATGACTTTCTTCCCTTTCTGCCCCATTTAACATGAGGCAGTGAGCCCGATGGAGTGTGTGTGATCTGCAGGTCCAAAGCCCCACTCGGTGGCTGTCCCAAGGCTAGGACAGCAGAGAAGCCCAGCAGCAAGCCCGTCTGGCCTCACTCCTCAGCTGTGTACCTCCACTAAAAATGCTGATTTTGATCTCCATGTATCTAACTAAATGGTTCTGAACCCGGCAGGGGAAAAGGAGATAACTTGATGTCTCTTAATCCTGCAATGGAATCTGTTCTGAAAACAGTGCATACCAAAAGAGATATCTACGATGCAGAAGGGCTGATTTATGTATTAAAGACTGGAGATTACTTATTATGCTCTAACACAGTAAGACACGGGAGGAAACTTCAGGCATTCCAAGCTAGTCCTCACTGATGTGTGCAGCCCCACCTTCCTGCTGCCTGGTGTCATCTCACTACACTAAAGCACTGATCCTCACATCAGTGACTTGCTGACAAGGTACCATCTATCAGGTGGAGGAATAAAGATTTCCTTATAATGTACTTGACCTCTACAATGGGTAACAGGGTTTCCTGAGAGTTTCTCACAACATCTACAGCCACATTATAAATATGGCTTTTTTACACACCAACGTTTTCAACATCTATTTATCATTTATCTATCTATCTATCTATCTATCTATCTATCTATCATCTATCTATGTATCATCTTCATGTGTAGTATACTGACACTATTCTTATTAATAATTTCAAAATTGAGATCTCAAAGAGCATAGTACTTGGCAGAGCAGGCTTTCAGTAGATGTTTCTCATATAAATACAAATATGTATCTACGTGGAACAGAATAGAGAACCCAGCAATGAAGTCACACTTTATGGTCACTTAATCCACAATGCAGGAGACAAGGGTGCACGATGGGGAAAAGGCGGCCTCTTCAACGGTGTTGGGAAGACTGGACAGATACATGCAAAAAAAAAAGAAACTGGAGAACTGTTTTACACCACACACAAAATTAAACTCAAAATGAATTAAAGACTTAAATGTAAAACCTAAAAACCATAAAACTCCTAGAAGAAAACATAGGCAAAAATCTCTTTGACATCAGTCCTAGCAATATTTTCTCCAGATGTGTTTCCCAATCAACAGAAACAAAACTGTTAGATGGACCTGAAGAGGATTATACTAGTGAAATGAGTCAGTCAAAGAAAAACATATACCCTGTGATAAACAAATCAGAAAGAGACCCATAGATACAGAGAATAGACTGATGGTTGCCATGGGGTGAGGTAGGGGATGAATGAAAAGGTGAAAGGTATTAGGAGGTATAAACTTTCAGTTATAAAATAAATAAATCACAGGGATATATTATACAGCACAGGGAATACAGTCAATAATATAATAATAATTTTGTATGGTGATGTATGGCTACTAGATGATGATAAGTCTAGTGAGGTCTATGAATGTCAGGTGCCTATGTTGTGCACCACCTGAAATTAATGTCATATGGTATGTCAACTATACTTTAATGAAATGCATATATGTGAATATAAGAATAATACAAAATATTTCTTTCAGTCATTAATTACTATGGTAATTATTAGCTTACTTTGACTAGAATCTGCCCCATTAAAAGTTGAGTATATAGACCTATGCAGGAAAAACGACCGGGAACTGCAATCTTCTTTCAGCAGATACTAGAGTTGGATCGTGAGCGCCTTTGAGGCAGTTTATATGCCCAACGATGAGCGCCCAACAGGAGTTCTAAGCAGTAAAAAGATAAAGCTAGTAGAGCAGAGGCACTGAAGGTCAAGGTGGGCTGCTTCTAGAGGAGGTTAGGAAGGAAGTACACGTGATACATCGGGTGACATCCCAGGTAAACCGAAAGAAGGGAAAACAGTTACGATTTTCACCCACAGTCCTTTCCTTAGTGCTGGAAAGCACTGAGATGTAATCCTCGCAATGAGTTCTATAATCTATAGAAATGAATTATCCAAACAATTTTGACATCGAAAATAATCTGCTTTCCCTTACCTTATACATCACTTACCTTCTGAAGATACCATCACCACCAGCAATGCCCACCCCATCCACAATAGCTCTGGTGAGTTTAAAAGGACCAGTTTCAGGAGGAGGAAGGATTTTATCCTGGTTGAAAGCAACTTCTAATGTAAAAAACACAGTGAGTTTAGGAGGTTCCATAGCTAATTGCCTTTCCTCCCAACTGGCACATTAACTTTGAAGAGGTGCCAAATAGTTTGTCACCTATATCCCTCAGAACTACAGCACCCAGTACTTGACTCGATTTCTGCTCTGACTTCTTCTCCACCACTGTTCAGCAGGTCCATCTCAAATCAAACAGACATCCACTACTTCTGGACATAATTAGAGAAATCTTGATTACAAGGTGATTTTTAAAAATGAAGTAGTTACAGGTAGAATTTAAAATGCAGCATATATATATGTCAATTTATACTTACAAAATCCTTCATCTCTTTTTGATGCAATTCAATTTTACTCTTTTAGTAAATCACTTATGTGGATTACACTGTACCATTTCTGATTTCCTAAAACTGCACCTTAGAAATCTTAAATCAAAAGCTTTTCTCCTTCTCCACACTTACCTTGTTAAATAGTATTCAAACTCACTGAGATTTCCAGTCTATTGGCCTCTCTTCCTTCCCTGCTCAGCTCAGAGTACAGGCTGTAAGGTTGATTGCTCTCAGTAGCACCTCAAACCTCCCCATCTTGCCACACTGCTCATTTAAACTAAAACTAAGACTACTTAGGACTCTGTATTTAAAATAAAGAGGTTTTAGTGACTACTAAAAATTGAAGAACAGCACCAAAGGTAAAGCACCGTTCAGCAGATGTCACAGAACTGACCTGTGGCTGACCCGTAGTTTAGGCCCTCATTTAGAAGTGAAGACCCAGGGGCTCGGGACACCGTGCAGCTCAGGGTGGGAGCACGCAGTGGGTAACACGGCTTAAGGTGTGATTGCAGGTTACCCCCCACTGGGGATCAGACCACATTCCACCTGAGGGGCCAGGTTGAGCACATTAAAATAATTACATGCTTTTTAAAAGAGTATTACATTAGATACTTACATAATATACTCCTGTCATATTACTATTAAAAGTGACTAAAGGATGTGATGATATTTTTTGTTTGCTTAGAGGAACACAATGCAAAGTCTCATTTAAAGTAATAAGAATTTAAATGAGATCAGAAAAAGGAATATCATTATTAAAGTCTGGGGAGAGAGATACTTATAAGTGAATACCCATAAGCAAAAATTACAGTACCTAATAGTTATTTGAACAGACACAGCAAGAAGAGTGATGGATTACAGGCAAGGCATTCCACGTAAGAAATGGAAGCCTTTTCATTTTTAACTCCTAGGGCACAGTGAGAAACTAACACCACTTTTAAAAAAACCTTTAGCCCTAAAAACTGTTATTCAGTTAAAGGACCTGCTTCTATACAATTCTCTGCAACAGAAGATTACTCAGAGAAATGAAATAATTAATTTAGTGCAGTCATCTATTACCAGTCCCACCAAAAGATATTAAGTGAAAAAGTGGAGGGTGCTGAAGGTATTAGATAAAAATTAAGTCTTGGATCAGGTGTGAATTGTAATTACCAGGACCTTCATATCTATAATTACAGTATTGTTTGCAACTTTAAAGAGATTTACATATTAGGCTCTATAATTAATATATCCCTACAGAGAAGAACATAGCAAGAAGTGAACACTCATTCTGTAAACACATACTTCTTGAGTCTTCCACTGAGTGGCGTCAAAGTTTGCTAATATAATAAAGCATCACAAAGTATGCTCAACACTCCTAACTATGAGGTCTCCTACTTCTAATAGTGTGTATTATTTTGTTTGCAGCCTCAATTTGATCCTGTTAATAAAAAACAAAACAAAAAATAATACACAAGAAAATACCCAATGATACTTCAACCTTACAGTTATAATAACAAAAGAAAAATAAGAATGTATGCACACTGAAAGGACTGTAATCCTTCAGATCCAAACCAAACAGTCCCCTTTTGAAGGAAATACATAAAATGCACGATAATCTTGGCACAGGTGCCTTTTAAATCTTTATTTTATTTGCTCATAGCTTCGAGAAAAAATATGAAATGCTATTGGTACCTCCTATGCTTTGACAAATATTCAGAGATTTTGACCAATTTTAGGTGGAATCACAACAACAAAGGATTTACAAACTGAGTACAGTCATAACACGCATTCTCAGAATTCCCAAGACCTAAGAAAAAGCATGCTGGGAAGATATGAATATCAGAATTCAAAGTGTTATGTATGTTTAATCCAAATACCTCATCAAGCTGACAGCTTTGTTTAGGTGCATTTTTAGTCGTTGATTCCTTACTGCTGCCTCTGGTTTGCTCAAAGATCCGTCTTTGTCTGCATTTGCTGAGGCCAATAAAACAAACAAAGTGTGACGGGGGCGAGCCGTTGAAATTCTAGAGATGAGCTGACAGAAAACAAAGAACTATTAGTTTTATGGGAAAAAAGTAGAAAACCCACACCCCTTTTCATTTTCTGTAACATTACGATATGTGTCCCTGTACCAGATACCACAGCAGGTGAGGCGGGTGTGAGAGAGGCCGAGGTCCGTGAGGAAGACGAGAGAGAAATTAAGTGACTAACGTGCAGTGAGAGGAGACAGAAGGAAACCTTCCTTCCTGCCCTTACACAGCATCACAAATAGGAATGAAATTTTTTTGTATTTCCATTCCCTAGAATGGAACAGCAGTATATACTTGATAGAGTGTATGATAATATTAGTATAAAAGAAAGGCAACTGTTAGTTTGATTTTCAGGTTTACTTACATTTTTGAGGACTCCATGAATTCCTAGACCTCCCTCATCTTGCTGCCCATTCTAGCAGCCAATTGGTACATAAAAGGCAAAACTTTATATGGTGGAATCTTCATTCTATCTCTCCACCATTAAAAAATACTAAATTAATAAGCAACATATTTCAAATAGCCTCACATCAAAGCAAATTGATTATTCTAAAGTAATGCTCTTCAATTAGCACAACCACCTAGTGGCTGTTAATAAAACCTCACTAATTACATATTGTTCCTTACCATTTATCTTATTTAAAAGTCTTTCTGATTGGTAGTCTAGATCGATTCACTGGTAAGTCATAGTATTTGATCCTAAATTAAAGTACTGAGAACTGATATACTTGACTTGCTTCTATTCCAGTGACTTCCCAGGACAAATGTGGATCTGAGGACCACGGTGATCTTGACTCCTGAGAAGTTGGTGCGTAATAAAATGAAACACTTATTATCCCCTTTATGCTGAAGGTAACAGGACTGTGCACTGGTAGCAGAGATTGGTTATACCTGTTATGAGTCTTATCATTCTTTTCATCCAGCAGGACCATTTTACTTCTAAGCTTCAAATTGATTGCCTTTATACATACAATTCACATAACTTTAATGTTAGGTATCATCAATAAAATCTAAGATTTTTAAATAAAAACTTAGAAAATACTGCTGCCTTCCTTGATGCTTTTTTGCAAACCTTTGAACTCTGGAAATCTCTGCGAGCTCAGAGGAAGAGTGTAAATACAATTTAAGTAAAATGACTGACAGTTCCAATTATTGAGATTGATATACAATGTTTTCCACAGCAGAAAAATATTTTTTTCATTTACAAAGATAATTTGCTATAAAAATTCCAGAAAATCATAAAGCAGGGGGGTAATCCTATGATCACCTGTGATCACATTATTTTTAATTGCTTTTCAAATCCCCCAGAATTTAGAAAAAATAGAAAATTTAGCATTCTGGATACTTTCCTGTGGCAATTGCAAAGAAATAGGAAAAGACTGACCTAAATTCTCTCATCTCCATATAAAACAGCATCATTGGAGCTAATTAAAAACAACTACATGTATTTGAATCTATGTGTCCTATGAGCACTGAACCAAGTGCTAGGGATACAAAGACGTATACATAATCCATGACACTGATGGATTGAAGTCAAAGCTTTTAAAGTGCAGGATGGGATACTAGGTTGAAATAGACAACTTGCCTTCATCATGTCATTGGCTTCAGAAACCCCAGAATTTTCATGCCAGGGGGAACACAGATGAAATATCCACACATCATGCCCTTCTTCACTCAGCAGGCATTGATGTAATTTTCAACTGCTTTCCATATGAAACGTTTATGATCCTCATTCAGTGCACAAAGACCATCCATCCAGCTCCAGCTCTTGCTGAACATTTACTGTGTATCTTGCATTGAATAATTAAAGCAAATCACAAAAGCCATCAGATTTTATAGAACTACAAAATTATATATGATATACAACATGAAAAATATCAGAAAAAGCAAAATTCTAAGGATTATAAAAAACCTGTCCTTTTTTCTGTTCTTTTATTTCTCTTTTATTTTTTTATTTTTTACTTTTTGTCTTAAAATAAGTTTGTCAGCCCTGACCAACTGGTGTGGCTCAGTTGGTTGGGCATCATCTTGCAAAGTGAAAGATCTCTGGTTCGATTCCCAGTCAGTGCACAAGCCTAGGTTGCAAGTTCAGTCCCTAGTTGGGGCACATTAGAGAGGCAACCAATGGATGTTTCTCTCTCAAATCAATTTTTCTCTCCCTCTCTTTCTTCTTCCCTTCCTCTCTCTCTAAAATCTAAGATCTTAAAAAAAATGAGTTTGTGCAATTCAAAAGCTATCCTAGGCAAGCAAAGACAAAGTAGATTCAACTTAAGGTATTTAGTTAACTTTTTTTTCTACTTACACTAAAATATACACACCAAAGGCAGGCCTGAACAAAAGATTTAATTATATCAAAATAGAGAACACTCTTGTATTTAATTTCAACACCTATTACTTTTCACCTATGATACCAACAAATCAAAAAAGCAAAAAGGAAAGCTAACATCCATATACTCTACAATGAACTTACAACCAAGGCATAAATTCATGCTCTGGGCTCTGTGTATCTGTATACGTACAGGCACTGCGTATCTGTACATCTTGTCACTCGTAGACACCTAGTTACCTGTCACTGGTCTGAACATTGTGTTCCCTAATAATGCCCACTTCCTCTCTGGCATTTTTCAGGAGAGCCTGTTTGTTTTCAATTTCTGATGATTTTGTATTTTGTTTTCATTCTCTGGTACTGAATATCTGAGAACTATGCTAATAGGAGAAATCTCTTTAATTTTCCATTTCTTTTTTATTTTATTGTTGCCACTGTTACGGATGTCTCCAATTCTCCTCACCTTTGCCCACTTCCACCCAGCCCTCACTACCCCTCCCTGGGCCTTCAACACACTATTGTCTGTGTCGATGGGCTATGCATATCATAGCTTTCTTTATCATAATTTCCAGCCAATGCCACTGCCTTCAAGAAAGCACAGTCCATTTATGGTATATTTACAGGTACAAAAGGCATCTAATCACTCAGGTCAAAGAAATTCCTACATTAGTGTTTAACTTATTTATGTATCAGCTAAATTATATGAAGTACAGTATTGACTTTTCAAAACAATTCTGATACGGACAGCTTAAGTTTGTAAAGAGCTGTGCAAAAACAAAGGGCTGTATAACATTTAGAAACAATTAGATTATGGTTTTCATGTTACACTTACTTAGTGAGGTAAGTATTTCCAAAGTCAGTTAAACTAAGGAACTAAGGGGGAGAAACAGGAAGGTTGAAAGGGGTGGGAGTACTGAGTCCTCGCACTACTAGTTGGGTGGTTGGACGCAAGTGAATAGTAAAGGCTGACTTGCACAATCCGTAATCAGCTAGTTTTATAGATAAATGAACGGAGAAATGATCAGAAACAATTTGCTGAAAGAACAGCTAGCTGCTGGTGGGAAGTAAAAGGAAGGCATATTTGAGATTATTTTCCAAATATGTTCCTTCTTTTGTAACATTAGGTTTCATTCTGCCCTAAATTTATTTGGAGCTATAATAGTAATAATACATGGAAAAGTGAAATCATACTTTATTTGCTTTTGAAATAAATTTGGCTTTGATGGAGAGATCAAGTGTATTCCTGCTAAACAACTGTCTTAGGGATGTTAGAAAGTCTTACCTTTTCTAGGTAGGTCTGCATGATGACTGCAGGGTTTTCTAAGCAGGTTTCTCCTAAGCGGTCATCACAAGTCCTCAGACACGCTGCATGTGTATGTTTTAGGTTGGGATCATTTCTGTTTGCAGAAAGCAAAATCTTACAATGTAATTCATTATCAGTACTATACCAAACTATCTTCCATTAGGGGGAAAAAGCAAGTTAACAATGTTTTTCTTCATCTGCTTTCACCATACATGAAATTTTTTATTTTTAATAATCCATGTATGTAAGTTCATGAAATAATCATCCTCTATTGTTTATTATTACTATTATTGGAGTAACTCACAATTTTGGGGTAATTGTACATGCCAGGCCCTTTCTAAGGGCTTATGAATATTAACTCATTTAATCCTATGAGTATTATTATCCCTAATTTGCAGAGTGAAAACTAAAACTGGGGTACAAAGAGGATAGGTAGTTCCTGGCAGCCATACTCCACATATTATGGAGCAATATTCAAGCAGCATATCATATTGGCTCCCAGTGCATTGGTATAATAATGAATTCTTTAATAATGGAAGCTATCATATAAAGGCCAAACCCCAAAAGTAGAGTAAGTTGATATTCACTAATCAGGTGTGTATCAGAAGGACACCATTGGAACACTTCACAACTCCTACAAATGCCTCTGCTTTTGTCCATTGTGTGCTGGAGATGGAGCTGTAGAAGCAGCCAAGTTTTCAATAACTACCATAATGGGTAATGTTCGATAAAATATTAGACAGTATATTTTCAAAGTACTTAGACCAAGAATGTAATTATTCCAAACTGCTTTCTTCTTTTAACTTTTGTTTTCTCACACATTTTTCCATCCTTTTTGCTGTTGTTGTTCAAATTTATAGTAGCTATTTCATGTTTGTTTTCCATATACTCTTCTGGAATTGTATAGAAAGTTTTTTTTTAAAGGCATTGGAATAAATCAAATAAATCTACCACAACTTGGACTGATAAAATTGTTGCAAATAGGAAAAATGAAGATTTTTCTAAACCATTTTACAAATATTAATCTTTCAGACTTCTTTTTGTAATTTCTTATTCATGGATCAGTAAACTGAAGACTTTAATAAAATTGTGAAGTTATTAAAAATATTTAAAGCACAGTAAAACAACAGTAAAATAAATACTAATTTAGCCAATAAAAAAAGTGAACTCTGAGCCACTGGCATCCAACTTCTTGATCATGAGCCTGAGAATTCTCAGGGTGAGCCTTTGCTCCTTTTTCCCTGAATACCTGCGGTTCCTTAAGCTGCCACTCAGAGGCGCTATGACTAGTTGAATTATACTGTTTAATTTGAAATATTGCCCTTTCAGGGAGCTAAAATGAAAATAACATGTGGAAATAAATACTTTTACCATCATTGCTACTACCATTAATAATAATACTAAAAGCTGCAACTACTGTTCATTGAGGACTTGACCGTATGTCAGAACTGTCTTAGGTACCCCTCTCCCTTCCTTCCCCCATCCCTATATTGCCTGTTTTTCCCATGAATATGTATGTTTATATACACACAGCATATAAACATTGAATTATTATCAACATACGTTAGGTATAGTCTCAGCTTTTAAACAAGAAATTGAGGCTTAGAGAAGATAAGTATGTTATCAAAAGCTTAAACTTAGGTCTAATTCCAAAGTGGGAAGTCTCGTCTTAAAAAATGGTGCTATACAATATTTTCATAGTAATCTCTTGTCTCTCTGTGACATGGCTTTTTTACTCATGCTTTCCATTTTCCAGGTAATAAAAGAAAAGGTGAAGAGGTTAGATGAACATAGTTTTAAATTGTATTACCTGAGTGTTCTTGAAAGTTTGGGCTAGCACATAGAGTTCTACAAGGTACTTGGTGAGAATATCCTTAAAGCTTTTTGGGGGGAGTGCTCTGTTTCCTTCTCCATCAAGAGTTCCAGAATGACTGTGTGTAGAGCCATGGTAGGCTCCTGAAAGCTAAAGTCACTGTCTTTGAGAAACTGGGAGTATCTGTGCCACTTATTAATTATGTATTAATGTACACTTCAGAGGGTTGCCTATCCGTAACTGATCTGAAAGCAACATCATAGAATTCATGGAGGCAAGGTAAATGGAAAAAAAATTGCTATTATGCAGGTTCTAAACTTAAGATATAACACCAAGGTATTTTTACAGTAACAAGACTGGAGCTTCTAAATGATCCCAAGTAAGAACCAAAGCATAGAAAACTACAAAACAGTCCAAACTCTGAGGGCCAGGCATACAGGCACAAACAATAAACATTTCAAAAGGTTTTCTTCAAAACACTGCAGAAATGCAGTATTTTCTTAAATGCAGTATTTTGAAGAAAATCTTTTAAAATGTTTATTTTTGTGCCTGCCATACCAGGCACAAACAATAATTATTTATGTTTATTTATAAATTATCATTTATTTATTTAATTATTATTTTCTTAAAAATACTGCATTTTTAACTATACTGTCTTCTTAAATGACAACACATTCATCAGGGCTGTCATACCAGATGCCTAGACCGCTAGTCCTGCTTCAATGCTGCTTGTAGTAAAAGAGGACATGTAAGCAAGGAAATGAAATCAACCCACTAGTTATCCACAGTACCTGGAAGGCATAGGGGATGACTCTGTGCATTACTGCAGCTGCTAATAAGTTACAATCCAGTGAATGAAATGCTGGCAAAGGTTTCATGCACAAACACTATTTATTAAAGGAAGGAAAATGCATGTTGTATAATTAGTTTGCATGAACAATATGCTTCCCAAATGTTTAAACTAAGGAATATTGTCTAACCCTTCAGGACTACTGTATTGAGAGAATTAAGATAAAGCAAGAAGATAAAGAAGATGACAAAGTGTTGACTAGTAAATGAAAGCTCTTTTAATTGCTCGATAAAGAAGGAAACACTGACACAAATTCACAGGAACCAAAACTAATTCCTCCCCAAATGATCCTAGAGCAAGGGGTATCAAACTTTTTAATCTCAGAAACCCCTTTACACTTCTACAAGTTATTGAAGACACTAAACAGCTTCTGTTTATTGGATTATATCTATTGACATTTACCATATTAGAAACTGAAACTGAGGAAAATCAAATATATGTATATTATTTGATTTAAATAGCAATAATAATTCTGCTATATATCCTAAATAACATTTAAAAAATTACCACAGTTCTCAAAACAAAATTTAGTGAGAAAATGGCACTGTATTGTATTTCCACAAATATCTTTGGTGTCTGGGTTAATAGAGATAGTTGAATTCTCATCTTCGTTTCTGCATTTGGTTTGTTGTAATATGATGTTTTGGTTGAAGTACATGAAGAAAATCTCCCCTAATACAGGGAGTATGTTAATAGTCTTCACAAATAATGTGTGTGGATATTTTTCTCTGATATCTCATAAACCTCACTGCACTTCATGAGAATGAGAGCATAAAAAGGAAATAACATCTTACTGTAAGTATAAAGATAATTTTGCCTGAATAGATTTCGGGACCCCCAGGAATCTCTATGCCACACTTTAAGAACTGCTGTTCACCAGCTCATTGAACTTTCCTTCTGTGTCACTTCCTTATAACTCCCTATCAGAGAAAGAGCCAGTATTACTCCTGAGGGGTTTCATAATGAATCCCATCCTCTCTTTAGTAGAAGACATCTTTCATTAAGAGGAAAAGTTCCTTGATCTGTGGCACTAAGAATTACCAATAAACTCATTACTAAAAGCAGTTTTGTTCCTTTATTCTCTAGTTAAAAAGAGCCACACCAATGGCTTTGTCTTTGATTATGAAATTTTGAAAAACCATACTATTTCCTAAATCTAAAATTTCCTTCTCTTTTCCTTCTCCTAAATATGACTGAACCACAGACACATAGAGCAATAAGGATGCCGGGGACAAAGTTATTTATAACACAGAATTGGCAGTATTTGGTAATCAGATGAGACATGGGAACTACATGCCATCCATGAAGAGAACACAACAGGGACACAGTCTGGGGGAAGGGAAGAAAGACGTAAGTTTCCCTTCGGCCAGTTGAGCGTGAGATGCACGTGGGACATGTGAGTGAAGGCAGTGAGACTTAGAGACATCAGAAAAGATAAACCACTTAATCTGATAGAAACCTACATTTACGTTCCTTTTCCATAATAGAATTTTATGTGTAAAGTTTAAATTTTCAATGAAGGGAATGAAATTATTGGCACTCTACACAGACATGAAGCTGGCTGATTTTGCCTCTGAAGGTCTGTAGTGTCATGTGGAGGCACAAATGCTAAATGTGAAAAAAAGTCTTGGCCGTGTTCAGGATAATAAATTGTCAGATTATCACAGGCAGTGATTATATGAAACTTGGTAGATAATAAAATTGTTTTTAATACTGCTGTAAATTACATAATACTTAAAGTTTAAATGCTTATTGGTAACTGTGTACAGTCATCCCTCACTATATTGTGGTTCACTTATTGCGGCTTCATTGTATCACGGGTTTAAAAAGCCTGTGATACAGTGAAGCCGCAATAAGTGAACCGAGATATAGCGAAGGATGACTGTATACTTCACTGGTGATTGCCCATGTAGAATTTTATATGTTGTTAAAATTACGTAGGTTTAAGAGTGTAAAGTGTTTAAGAGCATATGAAGTGTTTATAAGAGTGTGGGAAAGGTTTATAGGATTGCGGGAAGGGCTTATAAAGCCTTAAATATATACATATAAATAATAAAATAAATATAACACTGCTACTTTGCATTTTTTCACCTATTGCGGGGGTCTCTGGAACATAACTCCCGCGATAGGTGAGGGATCACTGTATTTCTCAAATTAATAAAAGGAGATCTAGATAGTTTGCAAAGCCTCTGTAAGAATTTTTGTTTCAGAACCTTCATTGCAATGGCCTAAAGAAAATTCGTATAAGCATATGGTGGATTATTTACATGACCAATTTATAATCTAGTAGGATCACAGAATGGGCACCCCTATCTATGTTTGTAATTACATTATTTCAGACAGATTTGCAGTTGCTGTTAGCCAGTAGAAAAGAACACACATAAAACACGAAGCAGAGCAAAATGAAGTCTAAATGTCATCACGGTCGAGTCACATTAAAGTTGCACTAGTGAAAGCCAAAGAAACTGAGAAATCACAACCTACGCCAAAGTCACCAATCAAGGCTGAGAAGACAACTTAGGTGAAGCACATATCACTTTAAATTAATACTTTTCTTATAACTGTATTGGTCTTAAAATACAGTAAGTGAATTTGTACCTAGTTTTATGCTTGCATATAAATATGTTAATATGATACATTAAAGGCAATAAGTTAACACTACAGATCTATGATTTTCTTTTTGTAAAATTTAAGTTTGAAAACCTGACCCATAATGAGCCCTGAACTCTGCACACACATGTAATGTGCACCCAGTTCCTGGTGGCATTTCCCCTGCTCTGAGTTCTTAGCCTGGGAAACATTACACGCAGATAGCATGGAAGGAGAATTAGGTTATAAGAGTAAATAAACTATAATCCAATTTTTGTTTTTAAAAAACTGGAGGGATACATAGCAAATGTCACCTGTAATTATCCTAGATCATAGGACTATGGGTCATTTTTTAACCTACGTGAATTTTTCTATACTTTTCAACAATAAATATGATTTTTAATGAAAAGGTTTCTTTTAAAAAAATGAGTCTGTTAGAGCTTTAATATGAAAATTCCATCATATCTCCAACAGAGCACCTATAATATAGTTGGCTGCACATTTGTCCACTTTTTCCTTTGCTAGGATGTAGGTTGTGTCTTGTTCACACATATGTTGCCAGTGCCAAGCACAGTGCTTGACACATGCCGAATGCTCAGTGAGCTGCTCCATGACTAGTAGCCAAATTTACCGAGGGAACACTATCCATCAAGGATTATCTCATCGAAAGCTTCCTACAATTGTTATCTCTATTCTATAGGTGAAAAATTGATGTTTAGAGGCTATGGAATTAAGCCTACAAAGCAACTTGATGAAATTCAAACAAATCTATTTTTCCCCAGAAGTCAGACATTAACAGTATAAATGTGAGAAATTTAACAGAATACTTGAGTCCAAACTTGCAGGGGTTGCGAATCAGTTCTTTTGTTAGGAATGTCCCAACCAGTTAGTGAAAATTCCCTGAACATGTGAGAAAAGTAGATTTCTCCATGATTCATTTGTATCTTGGAATAAAGTACCATGAATCATGTATGGAAGCACAGTCTGACAAAGTCAGCTTTCACTACAATACACAAACACACTCAGTGAATAGTGTAGGTAAAAATAATATAATAAACATTTAATTCCAACAAAATAAAAAGACAACCCCCACAGAATGGGAGAACATATTCACCAATATATCTGATAAGGGTATACATTTTTGATGTCAAAATTTTATAAAGTACTTGCAAAGCCCAAAACAAAACAAAACAAAAACATTAAACACGGGGAAAGGACTTAAATAGATATTTCTCCAAAGACATATGGATGGGAAATAGACATATGAAAAGATGTTCAATGTCACTGATCATCAGAGAAATGCAAATTAAAACCACAATGAGATACCACCTCACACTGGTCAAAATGGCCACCATAACCAAATCATCAAACAAGTACTGGCGAGGTTGTGGAGAACAGGTAACACTAGTACGCTGTTGGTGGGTATGCAGATTGGTACAGCCACTGTGGTAAACAGTATGGAATTTCCTCACAAAACTATAAATGGAACTGCCTTTTGACCTAGCAATTCCCCTGCTGGAATTATACCCTAAGAGCCCTGAAACACCAATCCAAAAGAACCTATACACCCGCGTGTTCATAGTAGCATAATGGAAGTGTTGGAAGCAAACTAAGTACCTGTCAGTAAATGAGTGGATCCAAAAACTACGGTACATTTACACAATGGAATTCTATGCAGCAGAAAGAAAGAAGGAGCTCCTACCCTTTGCGACAGCATGGATGGAACTGGAGAGCATTATGCTAAGTGAAGTAAGCCAGGCAGTGAAAGACAAATACCATATGACCTCACCTATACGTGGAACCTAAACAACAAAACAAACAAGCAAGCAAAATATAACCAGAGACATTAAAATAAAGAACAAACTGACAATAACCAGAGGGGATAGGATAAAGTAACCAGTGGGAGAGGATAAAGGGTGAAAAGAGGGAATGATTGTCAAAGAATATATACAAAGGACACATAGACAAAGCCAAACGGCAAGGATTGAAGGTGGGAGGTGGGGATGGCTGCATTTGGTGGGAGTGGTGGGGGAAAAATGGAGACAATTGTACTTGAGCAACAATGAAAGAGAGAGAAAAAAAGATCTATTTATAAATTTCCTGACAGTCCTCCTTTCAAAAGGTGAAGGCTAATTTCTCTTTTAAGTGTTGGCTGTCCTCAGTGACTCCCTTCTAACAAACAGAATGTGTACAGATCTTTCACCCTCCTGATTAATTTTATCTGAAGCTATTTAATAACAAATTAAATTATAAATGAAATGCAATTATTTCCTTGTAGGACTGTTCACTGATGGTGTACAGAATCACTACTGAATTTTGTGTGTTGATCTTCCATCCTGCAACTTTTCTAAATTCATGTATTAGCTCTATTAGGGTAGCTTTCTTATAGATTCTCTAGGCTTTTCTATGTATATATAATTATGTCACCTGTGAATAGAGATGATTTTACTTCTTCCTTTCCAATTTGAGTTATTTTTATCTCTTTTTCTTGTTCAATTGCTCTGGCTAAAATTTCCTTAATAATGTTGAATAGCAGTGGTAAAAGAGGGCAAATATTTTGTGTTCCTAATTTGAGGGAGGAAACTTTGAGTTTCTTACCATTAAGTATGATGTTAATTGTGGGTACAAAGATTTTGTACTACACAGGAAAGCCACTTAGGGTTTTTGTAGCAAATGCGGTTTGTCCCCAGAACCAGTACTGGTCAATTTCTTGGTTAAAGAAAACTTCTAGGGTGTTACAAGTTCTGTTTCTTGGCCTAGGAGCTAAATGCACAGGTATGTTCTGCTTTAAATTATGTATTTATTATCTGTACACTTTCCTGATGTAAGATATATTTCAATAAGTAATTTACAAAAAGTAAGTGTCATAGATATTAGACTTCCAAGAGAAAAAAGTCTCCAATGAAAGTAAGGTCTGTGAAGCAGCTCTTACTCTCTTATTTTTCTCATTTGAGTCATGCTGTCATGATGTCTTCAAGCTGATTTTAATGTCACTTTTTCCCTTCTGTCAACACCAAACCTAAACACCTACATTAGTCATGATGTTGACTGTTTAGCTTACATTAGGTTACCCCAAATGGTGATAATAAAGGACTTGAACACAATTTCAATATTTGACTTGAATCTAGCACTTCAAGTCCTCATTCTTATTTCTGTTATGTAAAAAAGATATAAGTACCCATCATTTCTAATTTATATCAGAAGTTGATATATTTATGATTTTGCTATAAATAGGTACATTTGATTTTCCTAAATATTTACAAGGCACTTTAAAATGGACAGTTATGCACATGTATGTATACACACATACACATATATGAATATCTAAGAATGAAATATATGAAAGGGGAGGCTTTGGTGTACTTGAACTAAACAGAAATATTAAATAGCTAGCCTCTCACATTTCCCCAATGTCCCAAATGAGAAACTTTTACTGATTTTGAAAATACTATGAAATGACCACTCAAACAAAACACTCACAGCTCCCAGTCACTCAGCCAAGGAGTTTACCTACAACTTCCCTTTTTTCAGTGCGAGTGGACACCATCCTGGATAACGGCCACCGGCTGACCGTGAGCATCACCGCTGTGCCATCTCATGGGTTATCTAGGAGCAGTTTTGAACACATTAAACTGTAATGGAGACAGCACTTTTCTTTACAATATGCTTACATATTAAAATTACCTGACCAGAAAGCTGCAATAAAATCTTTTGAAAAGGTTTTAAATCATGAGCACTTCAAAAATATTAAGTGATATCCAGCATATCCTCTAACCAGAATGTTTGAAATTAGAAATCCACTGCTAAAGGAAGTGAGACAAAAACACAAATATGCGGAGAGTTAAAAACAGCTGGGTCAAAGAAGAAATAACAGGTGAAATCAAAATATATATAAAAACAAAAGAGAATGGCAATACATCATATTGAAACTTTGATTAAATTTTTTTTAAACTGCCACAATGGGCCACTCTATTCTTTAAAATTTTTGTTTATTCTACTACAGTTGTGCCAGTTTTTCCTGTTTCCCTCCTCCTCCAGCCCACCCCACCACCCCATAGTCTATCCCCACGCAGTTACCCGTGCCCATGGGTTGCTCAGACGTGTTCTTTGACTAATCCCCTCCCCTTCTCTCCACCACTCTCCCTCCCCACTTTCCTCTGGCCACTGTCAGTCTGTTCCCTGTTTCCATGTCTCTCGTTCTGTTTTGCTTGTTTATTTTGTTCATTAGATTCCTCTTAGAAGCGAGATCATATCAAACTTTGGGGGTGCAGAGAAAGTGGTAATAAGAGAGAAATTTATATCATTATAGGTTTGTATCAAGAAACGAGAAATCCCAAGTAAATAACCTAATATAGTGTCTTAAAGAACTACAAAAAGAAAAACAAAAGGAGCCCAAAGTCAGCAAAATAAAGGAAATACAATAAAAAGCAAAGCACCCAAGAATGAGGGGCTGGGTAGGTAGAGGTGTTGTCCTGTACAGCAAAGGGTCATGGGGTTGATTCCCACTCAGGGTACATACGTCAGTTGTGGGTACAATCCGCAGATAGGGCACACAAGGGAGGCAACCAGTCAATGTCCCTCTCATGTTGATGTTTCTCCTTCTCCTTGCGTCTCCCTTTCTCTCTCTCTCTCTCTCTCTCTTAAATCCTCAGGTGAGGATTGGGACAAAAAATAAAAAATAAAAATTAGAGCAGAATTAAATGATATAGAGAACAAAAAGATGATACAAAGATTAATGCAACAAAGGGATGGTTCTTTGAAAAGAGTAATGAAATTGACAAACCTTTGGCAACATTCACTAAAAAAAGAGAAAAGACTCAAGGAAAATCAGGAATGAGAAAGAAGTTACCACAGACACCACAAGAAATGCAAAGGATCATGCAAAAATACTATGAAAGATTCTATGACACCAAATTCAACAAAGTAGAAGAAATGGATAAGTTCCTAGAAATATATAACCTCCCTGGACTGAATCACAAAGAACTGGAAAATCCACATAGACCCATCAACAATGAGGAAACCGAAACAATGGTTAAGAACTTCCCTAAAAGTTAAAAGTCCAGGACCAGATGGCTTCACTAGTGAATTACACCAAGCACTCAAAGAAGACTGGTTACCTACCCTTCTCCAACTCTTCCAAAAATGTGAAGAAGAGGCAGCACTTCCCAAAACATTTTATGAGTCCAACATAACCCTACCGCCAAAACCTGGCAGGAATAACACACACAAAAGAGAACTACAGACCCATATCTCTGATGAATAACAATGCAAAGTACTAGCAAATGAAATAGAAGGGTACATTAAAAAGATAACATTCAATACAACACTGATCAAATGTGGTTCATTCCATGGGTATAAGGGTGGTTCCAACATATGCAAATAACTCTATTTGATATACCACATTGATTAACAAAATAAAGGATAAAAATTATAGGATCATATCAATAGTTGCAGAAAAGGTACCTGACTGGATACAATATCCATTTATTAAGAAATCACTCAATAAAATGGGTAACAAGGAAAGCACACAATCTAATAAAAACCATATATGACAAACCCTCAGCAAATATCCAATAAATGGTGAAAAGGTAAAAGCTTTTCCTCTAAGCTCAGGGACAAGACAGGGATGTCAATTCTCACCACTAGTATTCCACACAGTACTACTAGAAGTCCAAGCCAGAGCAGTCAGGTAAAAGACAGAAATAAAAGGCATCCAAACTGGGAATGGAAAAGTATACTTGCCATTTTTTGTAGGTGGTATGATTCTTTATGTAGAAACTGTAGAGACTCCATCAAAAAACTGTTAGAAACAATAAAACAATATAGTAATGTGGCCAGATAAGTGAACAAAAATCCGTTACATCCCTCACATTGTGGGAGTGGGAACCTGGGCAGACCTCCCAGTTAGGGACAGCAACAAGATGAAGTAAGATGGGGACCACCTTGGCTTGTGCTCAGCTCCCATAAGGAAAAGCTGTGCTGTGGTGTATCTGACTGACTTCCACAGTGCGAGGGGGAGCAGAAGAAGGCAGCCATGGAGGAGATCAAGCAGTGACTCAAGCAGGACAGAAGAAGCTCCAACAAGGGGGCCACAGGAGTACTTGCAGAGGCCTACAGTAAGAGAGAGAAGTTGTTTGAGGAGGGGAGGACCTGGACCAGCTGGTGACAGCAAAGTCAGAGTCAATGCAGTGCCACCAGCCCAACCATACAGTCACCATGACTACCATCAGTGACCTGGACTGCCCCACCTGAGCAATGGGTTGGGCAGGTCTGAGGAGGAGGTAGCATCTACAGAGAAGCTGACCAAAACCTTCCCCAGGAAGTCCAGGACCCCCTGCTGTCCCAGGGGATTTCCTCTCTCAGGGCATCTGCATCAGTGCTGCACACAGTAGCAAAAAGTCAGGAGGAATCATCTCCATCAGGCCCAGGAATCCACCAAGAAACCCTGAATTCTATTCATCAGCAAGAACCAGCACTGTTTGCTGAACAGTGCACAGCACACAGCACGCAGGGCACCCGAGAACCAGGCCGGGCCCCAGCCCAGGCTTCCAGCGTCCGCTCTTTCTCCACTTGGCTGTCCCCTCAACCAGCCTGCATAGAGGCCTGGGGCTGTTACCCCAGAAGTAGTGGGGTATCTGATGGAATACTACTCAGCCATAAGAAAAGATAAAATACTGCCAGGGATGAATCTTAAGAATAATCATGATAAGAGAAATAAGTTAGACAAAAAATGTCAAGAACCATATTATTTCACTCATATGTGGGATATAAAACTGAAAGTAACAAATAAACAAACAAGTCAAACAAATAAACAAAAACTCATAGACACAGACAATAGCATGGTAGTTACTGGAGCAAAGGGGTATTGGAGGGATGGTTAGTTAAGGGTTAAGTGGGCCCAGTATATAGTGACAGAAGGTTGGACTTGCGATGGTGGGCACACAATGCAATATACAGATGATGCGTCATTGAATCGTACACTTGAAACCTATATAATTTTATTAACCAATAACACCCCAATAAATATAATGAAATAATAAAAAAAACACAAATAAAATGAACTTGAAATTGCATATAATAAAATCACATAAAACTGATCAGCAACATTTAGCAGATGGAGAGAAAAAAACATTGTAGGTTGTACAGAAAAGTTAATACCTTAGCAAAATCACAAACAGAAACACAAATATCACTCAACATTTAGCTAGAAAAAATTTGGGAGAATACTGTTCTTCCTTAACCTTTAGCATTCAGTGTAGACCAGCATTGGGAATAGAATTTTCTGCAATGATGAAAATATTCAATAACCTGTACTGTCCAATGACAGCCATTTAGTGACATGTTACCAGTGAGAATTTCACGTGTGCTAGTATGAAGGGGAGAGCAAATTTTACATTCTATTACGTTTTCATTAATTTACATTGAAGTAGCTACAAACAGCTAGTAGCTGTATTAAACAAGGCAGGTCTAGACCAATAAAATACCCAAACAAATGAGAATAACAAATAGAGTGCTTCATATTTTTACATGTGTAAATCTCAAAAGAGATGCACTAGAAACTCTGAATTCAGATGGTTGAAACCAAAATTAGTCTAAAAGTACTTGGCATAAAAGGAGCATGATAGAAATATGAAATTAAAGGGCACACAGGACAATGAAAATCAACACAGAACTAGGAAGAGATTGCCCCAAGGACAATAATATAACGACACAAACTCTAATGAACATAGCATGTTTTCTGAGGTTAAACAAAGCTGGAAACATGCATACATATGTGTGTATAAGAACGTATGGACATACACATAACACACATAGTTAAATGATGTTTAAGATGAGGCAAATTTCTTTTCTCTAAATAAGCTGGAAGAAGAAAACAAAGAAAGAAGGAAGTTGGAGCAGTAGGCAGACACAGATTACCTTATGTGCCTGGCTGTAAGGAATCCATGTTCCCTTCAGGCAGCAGGAAGCTAACACTTTTTAAGCAGTAGAATAAAGTGACCATGTTTGGTTTGGAGAAATCCTTCTGGCAGAGGTGTAGGATGGATAGAGTGGGAGTAGTGGAAGGTGAGGAGACTGTGAGAAAGACTTTTGTTGTTAGAGGAGAAACAATGAGGGCATGAAGTAAATGATGAGGGTCTAAGTTCATGGCAGTTAAGTCCGGAGCATGAATTTATAAAAGATTCTTTTGGAAAGGAATGGGTACAAATAATCTGCCTCATGAAAATTAGTACCCTGAGCTCTGACTGGGGTAGGACTCAGTTGGTTAAGCATCGTCCCCCAAAGCCAAAGGACGAGTTGGATTCCCAGTCAGGGCACACACAGAAGTTGCAGGTTCAGTCCCCGGTTCTGGGCGTGTGCAAGGGCAACCCATTGATCTCTCTCTTTCACAACATGTTTCTCTCCCCCTCTTTCTCCATCCCTTCCCCTCTCTGTAAAAAAAAAAAAAAATTGAGAAAACAGAACTTTATAAATAAATAAATAAATAAATAAATAAATGGATAAAGTGAAATAAGTACCCTGAGATGCTCTCATCAGCTCCATCATCAGATCTTTGTGTTCTTGGGGTTGTCTTTGAAAATCCTTCAGTCCTTCAAGCCTTGTCAATGGAAGGGCATCAGAAACATTTACTGAGAGAAAATAGTTAATTTCCTAAAAGAGAAATTAGTTAAAAATGGAATTAATTGCTTTTGACATTTATTGGTTAGGTCTACAAACTAAAACTTGAAAAAAATCAGTAAGCTCCTTTGATAAACACTGACTCGTCTCACTATCACTGTCGAACACATTAGAAGTAAATGTTTTCTTCCATTTCAAATCCTACAATGTCTTAATTTAAACTCTAATAGACTCCCTCATGATAGCATCACTAGACTTTAAGAATGTTATGGCATACTCAATTAGAGAGAAAAGCTTAAATTTCTATTTGTTTACTATGGTAGCTTTAGTTTTAGATCTTAACATATTTACATATATTTTCATATTGACACATAGCAAAATATAGAGTATAAGTTTTAAATATAATAAGATTTGTAAGAAAAAATATACCTGAACATAATTTTAAAATTTATAAAGGTTAAAACTGAACTAAAATTTCAAAAAACTCTTTAAAGTGTTAAATGTCTATAATTCAAACATTAAATTTTCCATCAAATAATCAGATGGTAATTTTGAGATATTAATAGAGTTTACGCATATGAAAATCAAGCATACATTATATCACTTCTTCAATATTTAAATTCAAATGTTTATCAAAAAACTTTGATATTTATACTTTTACTGCAATGCAAGAAATTATATTAAGACTCAGTTTCTTATTTAGGAGGGTTGAACTCATGTTGTCTTTTCATCATAATTTTTTAAAAGATTTTATTTACTTGGTTTTAGACAGAGGGAAATTGAGGGAGAGAGGAAAAGAAACATCTATGTGGGAGAGAAACACTGATTGGCTGCTTCTTGTATTGGGCCTGACTGGGAACCAAACCTACAACCCAGGCACATGTCCTGTCCTGGAAAAGAACTGGCAACCTTTCGCTTTGTGAGATGATGCCCAGTGAGCTGAGCCACACCAGTCAGGGCTCTTTTCATCATAATTAAAAAACCACCCAATAATCAGTTTTTCATATTCAGAGCATTAGAGGTTTGCAAAAGGTACTAGTGCCTGTCTTTTCTAACATGAAATAGTGAGATGATGGAATAATTATTACCTCCAAAAGTCGAAAAGCTCCTCTAGTGTAATTGAGTTTCTTCTGAGTAATATGTAAATCCTTAAAGTCAGCACAATGAGGAAAAGGATCTAAAAGTTTAATCATGATCTAGAAGTATCCATTACCCTTGTTACCTACCACTAAATATTTCTATAAGTCCAATGCCTAAACGCAATCTACATATAAAGAACAAAGAAAAAGGAGAGAAATGCCTTAACTATATTTTAAAGTAAAATAACCAAATACATTGTAATAAATGATAACAACTCTACTAACCAAATTCAGGTAAAATATTCCAATTTCTTCTAGGGTACCAAGCTATTACTGTTTCTGTGCTTTCAAATAATTAAAAAAAACTGTTAAAAATGCATCTACAGGATGGGCATTGAGCTTTAAAAATGCCAATATTGCTGAAACATTTAATTTAAGTACTGTCTCACAGTACTACAGTATCATAGTGGTGCCAACTGCTGTCCCTAGTTTTAACTACCTCTGCACTTCAGGAAAAAGACAGAAGCTATCAGGTTATTTATTAGATCAAAATTCTGAGGTGTTCAGTAATTAAATGTTTATAATAATTAAGTTATTGAGAAAGTTTTTGCATCATTTTTCAAAAAATATTTTCACAAATATGAATGAGACCAATGACACACAAAACACTCAGCTCTTCCCAAGAACACTGTACACACGTATTTCAAATATCATTTTGAAGATGATTTACAAAATCACCTGTTCCTGAACCTCCATTAGATCACCCACAAGGGGTATAAGTGTGCCAACAATAATAGGAGGACAATTTTCTAAAGTAAGTTATTTTAGAAAATGTTACCTTAGTAACATCCTTACAGTAAGTTACTGCTGTGTTGCACACCTGGCTTACTAGGGAGAAGCTACGTAATGACACATCAGTACGATGGGAAGGCCTGATGTAGAAAAACACAATTAAGTTCCAGGAAACTACTTTGACATAAACTCATTCACATAGCATTTTAATTCAGCAGCTCTTATTCTGATATGGCTTGACATAAACCAGAAAAAGAGAAGTGGCATCAGCAAAATGGCAGCTCTTCTCCCCTGACAGAAACTTGGATAAACAAGCAGAACTATGAGTTTGTTTCTCTTTTGATTGTTCATTTGTATTTGGATTCCACATGTAAGTGAAATAATGCATTTTTCTTTCTCTGTCTGACTTTGGCATAATATCTTTTAGGTTTACCCATGTTGCCACAAATGGCAAATTTTCTTTCTTTTTTACAGCTGAGTAATGTTCCTCTTTGTGTGTGTGTGTGTGTGTGTGTGTGTGTGTGTGTATCCCACTCCTCCTTAATCCAGTCATGTGTTGATGGACACTTAGGTCGCTCCTATTTCTTGGCTATTGTAAATAATGCTTCAAGAAACATAGGGGTGCATAAATCTTTTTTGGATCTTTTCAGATCGATATTCAGAAGTAGAATTGTTTTGTCATATGGTAGTTCTACTTTCAATTTTTTGAGAAACCTCCATACTGTTTCCCATAGTAGCTGTACTAGTTTACAGCCCCACCAACAGAAACAAACTGCTGGTCACCAGGAAGTGGGAATAGAAGACCAGGTGCAAAAGGAGAAAGGGATGAGGAAGTACAGATAGCCAGTTATGAAAATAGACATGAGGATGTAAGGTACAGCACAGGGAATACAGTCAATCATATTGTAATAGCTGTATATGGTGTCGGATAGGTACTAGATGGAACAAGGCGATCATTTCATGCGATACATAAATGTCTAATGACTATATTGTACTATGTGAAACCAATATAGTATAGTATGTGAACTGTAATTGAAAAATAAATTAAAAAATTTCTAATAAAGAATGCAGCAGCTCTGCAGCCTCCCATGAAAAGATCTCTAAGAATAGCATAAAATGAAAATCATGTGTATTAAACAGTAATTTTTTTAAAAAAGCATTGTCAGTAGTATTTGTTAGAACTCTGTAAATGGTTAAAGTTTACAGCAAATAAGCATTCATTTAATAAAAAAAGACAACTTAAAAACTGTATAAAAGCTCTGTGGTGATTTTAGCCACCCCCTCCGAGGCTTGGCCGTAGTCATGGAATCTGCATTCCTCAATTTCCAATGTGGGATTTGGAGAGAACAGAGCAGACCTCATTCCCTAATTCTTGTGTATGTCTGTTCTAGACCTGTCTGAGAGCTACCTGAAGGCTGGAACAGCTATGGGCATTGCTTGAAACCATTAAGCTGGCTCACAACCCACCACTGCCTGGAGGAAAACACTATTGTTGAGGCATATGACAGATTGCCTAATGCCTGGGAGGAAAAGTTGGGGAGAGAGCTTTCTTGGGAAATTAGAGCACTCAAAATCACCCATATATTTGGGGAATTTAGAAGGCCACATAAATATCCAAGGTAAGAGCTTGCTCAAAAATTACCTTTGCAGACACAAGCATTCATTTTGGGCTAGTCCCTAAAAACAGCACAAGCCTGGCTAAGTGCTGAGGGAGAGTCCTAACACAGCCAGTCTGCAAAGACTTCAAAGGGTTTGCTCTCTATTTTTCTGCCTCCTGGCATTCAAGGAAATCTCTGTCAAAACACTGCCTGAACATAAGTTAAGGAACAGTCTTCAGTGACCAGACATAGCAAGAAATACATTCTATGTAAAAAAGTTGAGCAAACTCATGAAACAGATGGACTACTATAGCCTTCAAAAATCACAAAAAAAAATAAGTCAAACCATGAACAAGGGGAAAGTCTGATTTCCACAGGTACAGTATAACAGCCAAACATCCCATTTTCATGAAGAATATCATAAGGCATTAGCCAGTTAGGAAAGAAATTAGGAAAGTATAGTCCATTCATAGGAGCAAATATACTGACTAAAACAGTTCCTGAGCAAGTTAAGATAATATAGTCAAAGACTTCCAACAACTGTCCTAAATATGCTGGAAGAGTTTAGAGACCATGGAAACTGAAGACACAGCGTACCAAAACTTATGGGATGCAGGAAAAGTAGTGCTGAAAATAATATGAAACGGTAAACACTTACATGAAAACTAAGACTTGAGCCCTGGCTGGTGTGCCTTAGTAGGTTGGAGTGTCATCCCTTAACTGAAAGGTTGTAAGTTTGATTCCTGGTCAGGGCATATACCTAGGTTGTGGGTTCATTCCTTGGTCACAGAACATACAGGATGTCCACTCTATCTCTCCACCTTCCTCTCTCTCTGTAAAAAGCAATAAAAAATCATCAAGTAAGGATGAAAAAAGAAAGAAAAAAGAGTTGAAGAACACTATCAAACACTGAAAAAGAATTAACTCCAATATTTCTCAAACTCTTCCAAAACAGAATAGAAGGGGACACTTCTTACTCATTTGATGAGACCAGCATTTCTCTTATTCCAAGACCAGATAAAGACCCCACAGGAAAATTATAATATCCAATACTCTTTATGAATATAGATGAAAAACTTCTCAACAAAATACTTACAAACTCAATCTGAAGCATAGAAAAAGGATTATATACCATAAGCAAGTAAGATTTATCCCATGAATGCAAGAAGAGGTCAATACAAGAAAATCACTCTATATAATAGATATTAATGAAATAAACTTAATAATTGATTACCACAATAAATACAGAAAAGGCACTTAACAAAATCTAACACCTTCTCATGATGAAAACACAGAAAGACATGAATAGACAGGAACTTCCTCAACGTGATAAAGGGAACTGATGAAAACCCCACAGTGAACCACGTGACCAATATTGAAAGACTGAAATATTCCCACTGGGATCAGGAACAAAAGGACGCCCATTTTCATCACCACTGTTCAATACTATACTAAACTTCTAGCCAGAGCAATTAGACAAGAAAAAGAAATAAAAAGGCATCTAAATCTGAAAGAAAGAAGTAAACTACATCACAGGTGGCATGATTCCATATATATATAGTCTCCCAAAGGATCCTCCATAAATTTACTAGTGGTAACAACATACACACTGGGCAAATCTGCAGGCCAAAGATCAACATACAAAAGCAGTTGTGTTCCTATACTCCAGCAACAACCATCCATGAGGAAAATTAAAGCTCAATTCTATTCTCAATAGCACCTAAAAGAACTAAATACTCAGAAATAAAGTTAAAAGCAAGGATGTGAAAGACTTGTACAGTGAAAACTATAAAGAATGGATGAAAGAAATTTAAAATGTCTAAATAAAGAGAATGATATCCTGTGTTCATGGATTAGAAGACAAATGATTGAGATGTCAATACTGTCTAAATGAGTACATATTCAAAGAAATTTCCATCAAATTTCATCAGCCTTTTTACATAGATAGAAAAGCTGGTCATCAAATTCACATGTAATTGCAAGGAGCCCCCAAATAGCCAAAGCAAAGATGAAAAATGACAAATCAGAGGACTCACACTTTTGATGTGCACAGAATATGTGAAAAACTTTTAAGTTAAAAAACCACAAATAACTACATTTTTTAAGGGAGATAGAGAACTGAAGATTCTGCCCCAAAGAAAATATATGGATGGTAATAAGAACATGGGAAAATCCTCTTTAGTCATTCAGAAACTACAAATTAATGTGCCAAATGAAATACCAGTGTTCACTTATTAGAATAGTTCACATAAAAAACCATTTTGAAAATCATCAGATCTTTCATGGAATGTGAATAAACAAACAGATATATCCATACAATGGAATACAAGTAAACAATTAAAAGTAACACACTATTGATTTAAACATGACTGAATCTTAATAAACTATTCTCAGTTCTTCTATAATATCAGTTCTAAACAGGTAACTGTGCCCCTGCTTCCCTGGGGGGCTCTGCAGCCCAGGCAGAAGTACCTGTGCAGCGCTAAAGAGGGGAGGGGTCTGCCAGCTGAGGGGGAGCTGGGGGAGCAGGGCCCTGGCCCAGCCACCAAACACAGGCGGCAGCTTTGGCATCAGCAACTGTGAGACGGTGCCGTCCTGCTGGGTCGCTTCAAGTCACAACTGTGTTAGGTAATGTGGGAGGAGAGAGCAGGCCACCCCACTGCTCCAGATCCTTACCCATTCTCTCTGTCTCCCTTTGTTTCTGTAGTTGCCAGCTTCCTTCGGTCTGGAAAGAGACGAAGATTCCTCCTTCAGATTTGCCTGGACCACCCCTTCATCTCCAACCTCCTTTCATAGACAGTACAACCTCTCGGACCCCAGCGAAAGGAGAAGTAGATTTGAGAGTTTCAGCCCCCTCTTCGCCAGTCTCTGGCCACGGAACGAAGCCTGTGCTGTGATGCAGACTTGGGTTTCACGATTTTCTTTGCCAACGCCTCGCAGAAAAAAGGCCCTGCATTGGGGCTCAAAGAAAGTTCGTTCTTCAGTAAAACCTCGGTTGATGACCCAAAGGTTTTCTGGCAAAGCGATGGTGGGGCCCCAACAGCAAGGTTTTTCCTGCTAGGGACAGAGAGGAGGCCCCCAGAGGAAGCTACTTAGGTGGGGTGGTGTCCATGGGGGTGACAGCTGTGTGGGAGGCAGGATTGAGAGCCAAGCCTGAGGATTTGCTCGTTGACAGGCCCGCACTGACTGCCCAAGTGATTGGTAGGCTGGTGGTCCTACCCGCTCTCGAGGTTCCCATAGCAGTGGCAGGGTGGCCGGGGGCGGAGACTGGGACGGACACCCCACTGGATGCCATGTTGCTGGTGGTGCCGAGCCCTCCGCTGGAAGGGTGGGCGCTGTGCTTGGGTGTACCTCCTAGGATGGGAGTTAACATGGGGGCAGTGGTGCCCCCAAGCACAGCGCTGTTCTGAGGGTTGGGGCCTGTGGTCGCTACGAGGGTGCCCTGGCTAAAACGCTTCCGGGAGCTCCGGCCCACGCTTCCCCCAAAGCCCTGAGTGGCTGTGCCAGAGGGACCGAGAGCAGCAACGGCTGGCCCAGTGTTGGCCTGTGTGCTGGCCTGTGTGCCCACGGTGGCCTGTGTGGTGCTGCCCAGGGCCGGCTGGCCTGGAGTAGAGATTGGGGCCTGGGCTGGGGCCGCAGCCGCCTGTTTTCCACCTCTGGAGTCCGCGGGAGCTCCCGAGAAGAGAGCGTGGGTAGGTGGCGTCGTGTCCATAGGGGTCGTGTCCATAGTGGTCGTGTCCACTGGGGTCGTGTCCATTGGGGTGACATCCGTGTCGGAAGCAGGCTTGGGAGCCAGGCCCGTGGATGTGCAGGCTGAGGGGCCGGCACTGCCTGCAGAGGTGACTGGCAGGCTGACGGACGAAGGGGTGCTAGGAGTATCCACAGGAACAGTCCCTGCGGCAGGCTGCAGGGAAGACCGCGGAGGCCCTGGAGCACCGCAGCCCGAGATGGCCTCCGGGTCACCCCACAGGGCACTGCTGATGCGCTGCCAAAGTGCCTTCATCTCCGCATCGATGTCTTCAGGTGTGACTCTGTAACCCAGCTCAGGCGCTGGTGGCAGCCTGAGAGGGTCCCCTCGCCTGCGTGGCAGCAGAGGAAACTTCCGCTTTCGGGGTCTGTCACAGGAAGGTGAGCGGTTCCTTGAGGATGGTCTCCGACTGCGGGTGTCACCTGGGCCACTGTCAGGCTGGCTCTTCCTCTGAGATAACGGGCAACTGGAGGAGGGACCCTGAGGGCCCTGCCGGCTCACTGTCTTTGTGAGCCTCTGGGACAGCCCGGTGTGGCAAGTGGCGGGCTGCCTCCTCCTCTCCACTGGCGGGAAGCCTCGAGTGGAGCTGTAGGAGCTGGTGATTGCGTTCCTTTTGTAGCAGGAACTCCTCGCAGAGGCCGGGGGCTTTCGGTGGCATCGGTCTTCTGGGCCCCTTTCCTGATGGGCCTCCCTCTCTAGGACTCTGGGGTCCTCCTCCTGTTCAGGCATCACTCTCCTTTGTCCACAGGCCCTCTGATAGCAACACCTGCAGAAGGAGGTAAGGACCCCTAGGAAAAGGCACACGGCCTGGGGGATCCTCCAACACAGTCTCAGGAATGCTACAATACACCACGACTGCCAAATCCGCAGATGATTAGGGCAGCATAGAGGAGAATGGACAACTGGCTGCCGCTGGGGGACCAACTGGTGGGCACCCCGCTGGTCCCCCGGTACCCAGGGTTGGGGACGGGGGCAGAGTCTGCCCAGGTAAGTGCCCATTGGGCGCTTCGGTGAGGTTTGTCCTTGAACAAATAACCAAATCGCCAAATCGCAGCAAGCTCCTTCAATAGCCAACAACACTGTTGAAAGCCAAGAGCTGACTGTTGGGCCTGTTGCTAGGATACACTTGGAACTCCCAGTTGGAGGGCAGGGGATGGGCACGTGGAAGGAGTGTGCTTCCAAGACTTGGGGGGAAGGGTGTGCCCAGAGGAACCTCGAGGACCCTTAGATGCTTCCCCGACTCCAGCAGAGGCGAAAGCCACCAAACTTCCGCTCCCAGGGCTGTAGTCATCCTGGAGCCTCAGAGGCCTGATGGTGACCATGTTGTCCTGACCCCTGCCGTGGCCTGCCCCTGCAGCACCTCTTCTACCTGGTGGTGCTTGACATTCTGCAAGGCCAGCACGTTGGACCACTGGCACTCCAGCCCAGTCTGCAGAAGCCCTCCTGGCACACCTGAGAGATGACTGTGCCTTCATAGTTACCGTTTAAGGGGGTGGAGCCCTTGCAGCCAGTGATGCTGATGCCTACCTGTCCCCCTCACCCTGTCTTCCACTCCATGGTAAGTGTCAGCTCTTCTTCCTCACTGCCAGAACGCTCTATCAGTAGGTTATTGTCATTGGTGGAAGGCACAGAAGCCAGGGCCTCTTCCTTTTCCTCCTCCTGGGCTCAGGAGCCTAGGGTGAGTGTGAGCGCTGTGCCAGACCCCAAGCCCAGTGGGACCCTTGTTCTCTGGCTTTGTCCCCTGCAGCAGGGCCACCACAGTCTGAAGTTGGGTGGCTTGGAGAGCTCCCAGTGCTTCTAGTATGGGGGCATGGCCTTGAGTCTGAGCTCCTGCTTCTCTGCAAGCAGGGGTCAGAAGCATAAATTTGTTGTTGCAATGTCCTCATGGTTATGTAAAATACGGCATAGGGAATTTAGTCAATAATATTGTAATAACTGTGTATGGTGTCAGATGGATACTATTCAATAGTTTCATGGAGGTGATCACTTTGTAAATTATATAAATGTCTAATGATTATGTCATATACCTGAAAGTAGTATAATAGTATGTCAACTGTAGTTTAAAAATTATTTTAAATATTATTAATAAAGCTTAGGTATGGAAGTACATATTTATTCAGCAGGTATATTCATATGAGGGGTTCTGAAACTTACACCGCAGGAGCTTTATAGTCCATCCACTGCAGTTCCCAGTGTCCTGTGGGATCCCACCTTGGATGCTAAATCTCCCACCATCAAAAGCGTTTGCCTGCCTCAGGTGGTTTTTAGGGAACCTGAGCATAGAAAGAAGTACAATGTGGCCGATGGGGAGGTGTCTCAATGTCATCTTGTGACTCTATCCAGGACTATAGCTATGACAGGAAAGGGTCTGCCTGACTCCAGGTTCTGTTCAAAGTGTGGTCTCTGAGCTGTGTGTCTGTGAGCTGTCTGCTCACAATCCAGGACAATATCAATCAGACACTGAGATGACATATAGGTGCTGTTGAAACTCAGTGCTGAGCTGCTTGTGGAGGGAGCTGGTACTGTGCACATAGGAGCCCATCTCAGCCCGTGATGTCCTGGGAATGACAGAGAATAACAGAGCTGGCCCTTCACCACAGACAGATTGAGACACACTCATCTCTCACTTGTTAGGATCGTTGTGATTTTGAAAACAACCTATAATCAACATTTCATTTTCAACCAGAATAATAAAAAAACAATAATACAAATGGAAAGCTAAGCCAGTAATAATTTGTTTGAGGACTGGTTTAGTTGCTTTTTAAACAGAGAAAGTACTAATGTTTACTCTTTTTTCTTATACTAATTTTTTCTTATAGTCTTCTTTCCTGATGTTAGATTGTGAGCTTTGCATTGTTAAAAGCTCTCTGAAAAATGTACTTTCCTCCCTACACTCTTTTTTTCATGGTAAAATATATACAATACATCTATTGTTTTATCCAATCATAAGTATACACACTTCAATGGCATTTAATGTGTTCCCAATGTTATGTAAACTCTACCACTGATTATACCCAAAATTTTCATCATCCCTCCAAAAAACTCAGTACTCATTAAATAATAACTCTTTCTTGCTCCCTCCCTGCAGTCTGTAGCAATCTCTATTTCTTATTTTGGTACCTAATGTAAATGAAATTATGTAATAGTTATCCTTGTGTTTCTGGCTTGTTTCACTTAGCATAATGTTTTCCTGGTCCATCCATGTTGTAGCATATATCAAAACTTCACTCCTTCTTATTGCTCAGTAATATTCCATTGTATGTGTATATCACATTTTGTTTATTGATTCATTTGTTCATGGACTTTCGGGTTGCTTCCACCTTGGCTATAATGAATAATGCTGCTATGGACATCAGTGTACAAGTATCTGAATCTTGCTTTCAATTCTTTTGGATACACACTTAGGAGTGAAATTACTGGGTCATCGGGTTGTTCTCTGGTTAATCTTTCGAGAAACTGCCAAAGTGTCTTTCAGAGCAGCTGCTCCATTTCTCATTCCCATCAGCATTGCACAAAGGTTCCAACTTCTCTGCATCTCAACACCACTTGTTATTTTCTGTTTTTTCTTTTTTTTAATTACAGTCATTCTGGTGAGATGGTTCTGATTTTTGTGTTCCTAATGATTAATGATGTAACACCTTTGACATCTAAAATCTTTTCATATGTTTCTTGGCCATTTGCATATCTTCTTTTAAGGAATGTATATTCGTGTCCTTTGCCTATTCTTTCAGATTTCTTTAAATTATTGCATGTTTCTTATTACCACTTAGTCCCCTTATGCCCCCCTCACCCTAGCAAAATTGACACACTCTGTCCATGTCCATGAATTCTTTTTCCTTTTAGCTCGATCCCTCCACCCCCTAACCTCCCCCACCTTAGCTGTCATCCTGCTCTGCACCTTTGAGTCTGTCCCCATTTTCTTTGTTAGTTCAGTTTGTTCATTAGATTCCACATGTGAGTGAAATCATATGGTATGTGTATTTCTCTAAGTGACTTATTTCACTTAGCAAAATGTTCTCCAGGTCCATCCATACTGTCGCAAAGGGTAAAATTTTCTTCCTTTTTATGTCTTCCCATGGTTTGTGAGACTCTTCTTGTTTGCTTCTGCTTCTTAAATTGATCTGTTTTGACTCTCTGAGTTTGTGATGTGAACTTCTATGGTAGGAGACCTGTGCTATTCAGTGATGCAGTCTCCTTAATCTCCTGAACTGGATGTTCTTGAGATGCCCTTGGGATGCTGTTTACACCATTTATTTTCTCTCTCAATGCAATTGGGCTTTGACTGTTGTTATGTCTTTCTTTGGTGGTTTCTTCCCTCCAGCTGGTTGGCTAAGGGTCACTCTGCCCACCACATCTTGTATGCTGTTGTGCAGGTGCATTCAGTTAGTGCTGAAGCTAATTCTTCTGTCTGTTTGAAGTTATAAAGCTTCTCTCTCACTATTGTTGTTTGTCCTGGGTGATTTCTCCACAATTTAGTTGTAATTCCAGATTGGTCCTTGGAGGAGGTTAGTGTGGCTTCCATTCATTCCTCTGTCATATTGCTTCTCTCTCATAGTTTTTTATCTACTCATCTGTTGATAGATATTTGGGCTACTTTATATCTTGGTAACTGTAAGTAATGCTCCAATGAACAGAAAGATGCTTATGTTCTTTGGAATCAGTGTTTCAGGTTTTATTGGGCTTTGTTGTTGTTGAGTTTTAGCAGTTCTTTATATATTCTGGAAATTAATTCCTTATTAGATATATGATTTGAAAATATTCTCTTCCATTATAAAGGATGGCCTTTCACTTTCACTTTCCACAAAAATTCTTGAGTTTGATGAAGTCAACCTTATTATTTTTTGTTGTGTGTGCTTTTGGTGTCATTTCCATCAAGTTGTTGCCAAACCTGATGTCGTAAAGATTTTTCTCAATGTTTTCTTCTAAGAGTTTTAGAGTTTAACTTCTGAAAATTAAGTCTTTGATCCATTTTGAGTTAGTTTTTATATATAATGTATGGTGAGAATCCAAATTTATTCTTTTTTATGTGAATATACAGTTTTTCCAGAACCATTTGTTGAAGAGACTCTTTTCCCAGTGAATTGTCTTGGTAATCTTATTGAAAAATGATTGACCATAAATATGAGGATTTATTTTGAGTTCTGAATTCTATTCCATTGGTCTACATGTCTGTCTTATGCTAGTGCCATATTGTTTTAACTACTGTAGCTTTTTAGTTATGTTTCCAAGTCAGGAAATATGTGTCCTCCAATTTTGTTCTTTTTTTTTTTTTTTAATTGTTTTGGTTATACAGGGTCCCTGGCAATTACACATGAATCTGAGGACAGACTTCCATGTCTTAGGGAAAAAAATTGGAATTTTTGTAAAAATTGCATTAAACCTGTAGATTATTTTGTATAATATTGACAGCTTAATAATATTAAACTTTTTATCCATGAACATGCAGTTTTACTATTTACATAGGTCGTCTTTAATTTCTTTTAGCAATGTTTTTTAGTTTTCAGCATACTTTCTTAAATTTATTCCTAAGTATTGAATTCTTTTTGGTGCTTTTGTAAATGGATTTGCTCTCCTTTTTCCCTTTCAGAATTTTCAGTGCTCATATATAGAAGTAAAATCCTTTTTTGATTGTTAATCTTGTACTCTGAAACTTTGCTGAATTTATTCATTAACTTTAGAAGCCACTTTGTGTATTCTTTGGACTTTCTAAATAATAAGATAATGTCATCTGCGACTAGAAATAGTTTAATTGTTTTTCTTTCCAATTTGAATTCCTTTTTTTTCTTGTCTAATAGTTTTGGCTAGAACTTACAGTACAGTGGTAAATGTCAGCAGTTATAGTAGGCATCCTAGTATTTTTGCTGATATGAGAGGTAAAGTTTTCAATCTTTCACCAGAAGGGAGTGATGTGAAATATTCAAGGTGATGAAAAGCAAGGACATACAACCAAAGCTACTTTAACCAGCAAGGCCATCATTTAAAATTGAAGGAGAAACAAGGAGCTTCGCAGACAAGAGAAAGCTAAAGGAGTTTGTAAACACCAAACCAGTACTGCAACTAATGTTAAGGGGCTTGCAAGAAGAAGAAAAGAAAGGAGGAGGAGAAGGAGAAGAAGAAGTAAGAAGAAGAAGAAAGGCACTAAGTAAGTATCTTTCAATACTTACCTTAAATATACAGGGCTTAAATGCTCCTACCAAAAGATATAGGGTAGCTGAATGGATAAGAAAACAAGACCCACATATATGCTGCCTCCAAGAGATCCATCAGAAGATATAAACAGACTAAAAGCATAGGGATGGAAAAAGATATTTCCTGCAAATGGAAAGGAAAAAGAAAGCTGGGGTAGCAATAATATCCAACAAAATGGCCTGTAAAACAAAGGCTATAGTAGTAAGAGACAAAGAAAGCCACTAAATAATGTTAAAGGAAACAACCCAACAAGAGGATATAACCCTATTAAACATTTACATGCCCAACATAGGAGCACCTAAATATGTAAAGAAAATAATGATGGATATAAAGTGAGAGACTGACAGAAATACCAACCTAGTCAGGGAAGTATCTGGAATCATGGTGAGCAGAGGCCATTGTCCCATTTCTAAACCCTCCCCCGACAGAGCCAGCAAGTTGATGGCATATCTAAGACACCATCAACCTGGCTAACACTGTTTATACCATCTTGGAGATTCACAGAGACTCTGCCCCACCTAACCTTATAGGCCCACCCAAGCTGCTTTTCCATATGAATGACTGGTCTTGGCTCATGCTGCACAACTTCCTAAATCCTATCAAACAAGTAATAGTGGGCTTCAGTGAGCCCCAGGCCTGGCACTAGCAGCAGCCAGTTTAGATTCACATATTGTCTTCACTTGGGGATCTCTAAGCCCAGCATAAGAAGCAGCCATCTAAGATTGCTTTATAGCTCATGCAGGGTTGCCCCGAGCAGAATGCTGGTGGGGGTTCACCTTGGCCTGCACCACTTGGGAAACCTCAGGGCCAGTGCACCCAGTGGACAGTTATAGACCATGTCAGACCACCATTACTCTGCCTCTTGCACATCTGATTCTCCATAAGATCAGAAGTTGTTGGTCAATGGTCATAGCCAGCTCTTGCCACTGATTGGCTTGAGTAAATCCCTCCCATTGATCTGCCAACAGAAACCAAAGCTAAACTACAAGAAGAGGATGTACTCAGTCAACACAGAAAGTGAACCTCTAGTACCCAGCTTGGGTGATAAGGAGGCTGTCCCCTTGGACTGTACAGGACACATACTACATTAGGCCACACTACCAAGACAGGGAGTCATAGCAGCTGTACCTAATACATAGAAACAAAGACAGGGAGGCTGCCAAAATGAGCAGACAAAGTAACATGGCCCAAATGATAGAACAGATCAAAGCTCCAGAAAAAGAGGTAAAGAAAATGGAGATAAGCAATCTATAAGATGCAGAGTTCAAAACACTTGTTATAAGGATGCTTGAGGAGCTTAGTGAGGACCTCAGTGGCATAAAAAAGATTCAGTCAGAAACAAGGAATACACTAAGTGAAATAAAGAACAAATTTATTGGGAAACAACAGTAGAGTGGATGAAGCTGAGAATCAAATCTATGATTTGGAACATAAGGAAGCAAAAAACAACCAATCAGAACAACAAGAAGAAAGAAGAATACAAAAATTGAAGACAGTGTAAGCAGCCTCTAAGACAACTTCTAGAGGTCCAACATTTACATCATAAGGATTCCAGAAAGAGAAAAGAAAGAGCAAGACATTGGAAATCTGTTTAAAAAATAATGAAAGAAAACTTTCCTAATTTGGTGAAAGAAATAGACTTGCAAGTCCAGGAAGCACAGACAGACAGTCCCAAACAAAATGGATGCAAAGTGGCACACTCTGAGACATATCATAATTAAAGTGCCAAAGGTTAAAGATAAAGAGTGAATCTTAAAAGTACCAAGAAAAAAGAACTTAGTTCCCTACAATGAAGTTCCCATAAGATTGTCCACTGATTTCTCAAAAGAAGTTTTGCAGGCTATAAGAGATTGGCAAGAAATATTCAAAGTCATGAAAAGCAGGGACTTATAGCCAAGATTGCTCTACCCAGCAAAGCTATCGTTTAGAATAGAAGGGCAGATCAAAAGCTTCCCAGGCAAGAAAAAACTAAAGGAGTTCATCATCATCGAACCATTATTATATGAAATGTTGAGAGGACTTATTTAAGAAAAAGGAGGTCAAAACTATGAACAATGAAATGGCAAAAATATATATCTATCAACAATTGAATCTAAAAAACAATGTTAGCAAACAAGAAGAACAGATACAGAATCATGGATATGGAGAATGCTTTGATGGTTGCCAGATGGGAGGGGGCTGTGGGAGAATGGGTGAAGAGGTGAGGGGATTAAGAAGTACAAATAGGTAGTTACAGAATAGCCATTGGGATGTAAAGTACAGTATAAGAAATGGAGTAGCCAAAGAACTTATATGCCTAAATCATGGACATGAGCAATAGTATAGGGATTGCCTGAGGGAGTGGGGGGTGCTGGGTGGAGGGGGTGAAGGGGCAAAATATAGGACAACTGTGATAGCATAATAAATAAAATATAATTTAAAAAGAAATAATTCAAATTAAGATCTTCCAAAATGCATTTTCCTTAATAAATAAATTGACTATATCTTAATATGACAGAGATTCTATTCATTCATTGGCTTGGATTATTTAAATTTGCTTCATTTCCCACTAAATGCCCAAATTTTACTGCAGATACTTTCTAAAAATTGCCACAGGAATTATAGCAAAAATGCTATTGCTCTAGGGAGAATTATACAATAAATTTGTTGTATTTTCTTTAAGAAAATGTCACAAAATAACATGTGCTTGAAATGGACCCTCAGTCAGTGAATCAAATTTTAATTGTGTTGTATACCAAACATCGAGTGCTAGTTAGTGGGCACCCAAAGTAAGGTAAGTCCTGTTCCTTGACATTGGGTTGCTTGTGGTCAAGCAGAAGGAAGAGGCTTATAAATCAGTGATGGTATTATGGCAGAGAAACTTTAAGGTGGCTCCCATGATACCCACATCTTGGTGTTCACACCTTTCTATAATTCAGTCTCCTTGAATGTGGGCAGGACCTGTAAATTTCTTTTAAACAGCAAAGTATATCAAAGGTGATAGAATGTGACACATGTGATTACATCATATTACATAAGACTCCTTCCAGCTAGTGGACTTGCTCTAGAACCTTGTTCCCTTCGCTGTTTTTAAAGAAGCTAGCAGCAAAGAGTTGTACAGCCACAAGGAAATGAGTTATAGCAATCAATTGAGAATTCTTAGATCTTTTTCCTTTGAGTATCCTTATGAGAACACAGACCTTCTTGACAACTTGATTGTATCTTTGCATAGGTACCCCGCTTAGCTGTGCCCTGATCTTGACCCACAGAAACTGCTAGATAAATACATGTTGTTTTAAATTGCTAAATTTGTGGTAATTTAGTATGCAGCACAGAAAACTAATTCAACAATCAATGTTACACTGTGGCAGACCCTTCTGTGTGGTGTGGGCCCAGCTCCCACTTGCAGATGCACAGGACCCACGCCCACAGATAGGTTCTCTCTGGGTAATCAGATTTGCAATATACCTAAGCTGCTTTTTGCTAAAAACTCCCTCACCCTGCAAATGCTTGTTGTAACTTCCTAAAATCCATGCTAAACCCTGCAGGGACCAGTGTAACCGGTTCAACCACTTTTGCCTTTTCATTTGCTAATATCCTTCTTCTGTGATGTGATTAGGGGCATTGACTCCTTTTGTTGTAACCTGGACATAGTGAGTCAGGACGATCTTGTAATGTGAGGAGATACTAGAATAAAGGCCTGTCTTGGCAGAGGCCGAGGTTTTTGCTCCCCTTGAGAGAAAAGTCATGCTGTCGTCCTATTTCCTCCACCGGACTTGATAGTCCTTGTGTATGTTTTTATTTTCTCCATAATGATGCGGATGCTGCTAGCCGGTGTCTGCATCATTAGACAGCCTCGTAAACATATTATTTAGGGAGCATAATATAGGAGCACTAAAATTACATTCTCGGGTCTGAAAAATGTTAGTCTTGAGCTAACATTAGATGGATGTTAGCTGAAAGAGTTACAAAAAGTTTAACTTGGAGTTATATAGAAAAAAGGAATAGAATTTCAGATAGAAGGGAAATGCTGTGTGAAGTTCGAGAGGTAGGAATGTGACATTATTGAACTGTACATTTTTGTAATACGGCTGATGTGATGGCTGGCTGATGGTACATATTTTAGAATAATGAGAAATGAGAAGTAGTCAGGGACTTGAATTTATACAAGGCATTCTATATTGTAAATTTTTCAGATTTATATGATGGGAAAACTTTAATAATTTAACTAGGGAAGACATCAGATTTATATGCAAAATCAATTTAACATAGAAGAGTTAATATACAGACCCAAAAGCTAATTCTAGCTTTAACAACAATGATTACAAGAATAAGAAGCAACTGGCCCTGCCCCCTTTCTCTTCCATTGTGCCCTCTAAGTACTTTTACAAGGACCTTAGTTTCTTGTATAAAATCTATTTGTTTACCTGACTCTCTAAGATACGATGGGCAACATCTATGTGTTATTCATTTTTGTTTCTCCAGAGGCTAAAACAGTACAGGTACATGAGTTATATTACTACAAGATAAATTATTATTGGCTTAATAGACCATTTAGACATATTTCTTATGAAACTGAGAGTAAATTTAGATTTAGAGCAAGAGAGATATCAAGTTAAAGGTCAAGACTTGTTACTTCAGAAAATATGCCTGAAGCTTACCTGAAATAAATTGTAAAATAGTAGATTTTGCTGCTTTCTATAGCCTATGATGTAATGTGTATACCATTTTTATAGGCTTATTTAAAATATTATTTCTTGAGAATAAAAAGGTAATGATATCCACTAAGGAATATAAATCAGGCGTTTCATATGCAATGAGCTTTGGAGTTCATGGTGGTATGCTGTAATGAAGATGGGAAAGTGGGGTTAGAACAATAATTAGCAAGTAGATTTTTTTCTTTAACCTCAAATTCTCTATTTGCCCCTAAATTTGTTTTTTCCTTATCTTTATTGTATTTTTTCATTACCATTTAGTCCCCTTATACCCCTCTCCCCACAGCAATCACCACACTGTTATTCATGTCCATTAGTCCTTTTGCCTTTTCGCTCATCCCTCCACCCCCTAACTCCTGCATTAGCTGCCATCTGCTTTTTGAGTAAAATTGTATTTTAGATTTCTGAGCAGTCATTGTGATGTATTGAGCCTTGCCCTACTTTGAATCATACTGAAACATTCTTTTAAAATCCACACGATAAGCCATCATATTTCTCTTATTCCTTTTCTGTGCAAGTCCATTGTTGTAGTCTAGCCACCTTTTTTTTTTTTTCCACATCTGAATTATTGTACTAGCTTCCTGGTTGATTTCCTAGTGTCAAAACTAGACCAATATTGTAGAAAGAGAAGGGATTTTTTAAAAATTTTATTTTAATTGTTGTTCTTGTGAAGTTTTCTGTCTTTTACTCCCACCCCAGCCCACCACCCCAGCCATCCCCACCTCCCTTCGATTTCCAACCCCCACCCCCAGTTTTTGTCCAGGTGTCTTTTACACTTGCTGCTCTAAACCCTTCCCCTTTTCCCCTGAAGTTCCCTCCCCTCTCCCCTCTGGTGTCTGTCAGCCTGTTCTCAATTTCAGTGTCTTTGGTTATATTTTGCTTGTTTGTTTGTTTTGTTGTTTAGGTTCCTGTTAAAGGTGAGATCATATGGTATTTGTGTTTCACTGCCTGGCTTATTTCGCTTAGCATAATGCTTTCCAGTTCCATCCATGCAGTTGCAAAGGGTATGAGCTCCTTCTTTCTCTCTGCTACATAGAATTCCATTGTGTAAATGTACCACAGTTTTTTGATCCATTCATTTACTGATGGGCACCTGGGTTGCTTCCAGCACTTGGCTATTGTAAATTGTGCTGCTATAAACATAGGGGTGCATAGGTTCTTTTGGATTGGTGTTTCAGGCTTCTTAGGATATAATCCTAGCAGTGGAATTGCTGGGTCAAAAGGTAGGTCCATTTTTAGTTTTCTTAGAAAATTCCATACTGCTTTCCATAGTGGTTGTGCCAGTCTGCAATCCCACCAACAGTGCACTAGGGTTCCCTTTTCTCCACAACATCTCCAACACTTGTTGTTTGTTGCTTTCTTTATGATGGCCATTCTGACTGGTGTGAAGTAGTATCTCATTGAGGTTTTAATTTGCATCTCTCTGATAGCTAGTGATACTGAGCATCTTTTTATGTGTCTCTGGATCCTCTGTATGTCCTCCTTGGAGAAGTGTCTGTTCAAGTCCTTTGCCCATTTTTTAATTGGGTTGCTTGTATTCTTAGAGTGGAGTCATGTAAGTTCTTTATATATTTTGGAGATTAAACCCTTGTTTGAGGTAACATTGGCAAATATATTTTCCCATACAGTTGGTTCTCTTTTTTATTTTAATACTGCATTCTTTCACCATGCAGAAGCTTTTTATTTTGATGAGATCCCATTTGTTTATTCTTTCCTTTATGTCCCTTGCTTTAGGGGACATATCAGTAAAAATGTTGCTGCATGAAATATCTGAGAATTTCTCCCTATGTTCTCCTCTAGGACTTTAATGGTGTCATGGCTTATATTTAAATCTTTTATCCACCTTGAATTTATTTTTGTGTATGGTGTAAGTTGGTGCACAAGTTTCACTTTTTTGCACGTAGCTGTCCAGTTCTCCCAACACCACTTGTTGAAGAGGCTATTTTTACTCCATTTTATGTTGCTGCCCCCTTTGTTGAATATTAATTGACCATAGAGACTTGGGTTTATTTCTGGGCTCTCTGTTCTGTTCCATTGGTCCATGTCCTGTTTTTATGCCAGTACCAGACTGTTTTGATCGCAGTGGCCTTGTAATATTGTTTGGTATCAGGTATTGTGATCCCTCCTACTTTGCTCTTCTTGCTGAAAATTGCAGCAGCTATTCAGGGTCATTTATGGTTCCATGTTAATTTTTGAAGTGTTTGTTCTATGTCTGTGAAATATGCCATTGGTACTTTAATAGGTATTGCATTGAATCTGTAAATTGCTTTGGGGAGTATGGACATTTTGATGATGTTAATTCTTCTGATCCATGAACATGGTATATGTTTCCATTTGTTTGCATCTTCCTTGATTTCCTTCTTCAGTGTTGTGTAGTTTTCTGCATACAGGTCTTTTACCTCTTTGGTTAGGTTTATTCCTAGGTATTTTATTTTTCTTTTTCCTGTATCAAATGGGATTTTTTTCTTGATTTCTGCTTCTGCTGTTTCATTGTTGGTACACAAAAATACCTTTGATTTCTGGATATTGACTTTGTATCCGGCTGTTTGCCCAAATTCATTTATTGAATTCATTTATTAGGTTGAGCAGTTTTTTGGCCAAGTCTATAGGATTTTCTATGTACAGTATCATGTCATCTGCAAACAATGGTAGTTTTATTTCCTCCTTTCCAAGTTGGATGCCTTTTATTTCCTTTTATTGTCTAATTGCTGTGGCTAAAACTTCCAATACTATATTGAATAGAAGTGGTGAAAGTGGACAACCTTGTCTTGTTCCTGATCTTAGTGGAAAAGATTTTCATTTTTGCCCATTGAGTATGATGTTGGCTGTAGGTCTCTCATATATGGCCTTTATTATGTCGAGGAATGCTCCCTCTATTCCCACTTTGCTGAGCGTTTTTTATCATAAATGGGTGCTGTACCTTATCAAATGCTTTTTCCGCATCTATTGATATGATCATGTGATTTTTGTCTTTGCTTTTGTTTATGTGATGTATTACATTTACTGATTTGCGAATATTGAACCAACCTTGCATCCCTGGGATGAATCCCACTTGGTCATGGTGTATGATCTTTTTAATGTATTGTTGGATGTGGTTTGCCAATATTTTGTTGAGGATTTTAGCATCTATGTTCATCAGCGATATTGGCCTGAAGTTTTCTTTCTTTGTTGTGTCTTTATCTGGTTTTGGGATTAGGATGATGCTGGCTTCATAAAAAGAGTTTGAGAGTCTTCCATCCTTTTGGATTTTTTCGAATAGTCTGTGAAGGATAGGGGTTATCTCTTCCGTAAATGGTTTGTAGAATTCTCCTGTGAAACCATCCAGTCCAGGGCTTTTGTGTGTTGGGCGTTTTTTTATTATTGCTTCAATTTCATCAGCTGTTATTGGTCTGTTCAGGCTTTCTGCTTCTTCTTCATTGAGTTTTGGAAGATTATATTTTTCTAGAAACTTGTCCATTTCACCTAGGTTTTCAAATTTTTTGGCATACAGTTCATAGTAATTTCTTACAATCCTTTGTATTTCTGTGGTGTCAGTTGTAATCTCTCCTCTTTCATTTCTGATTGTGTTTATTTGAGTCCTCTCTCTCTTTTTTTTTTTTTTTTTTTTTTGATGAGGCTGCTTAAAGGCTTACCAGTTTTGTTTACCTTTTCAAAGAACCAGCTCCTGGATTCATTGATCCATAGAATTGTGCCTTTAGTCTCTGTCATTTAATCATTTAGTCATTTAATTCTGCTCAGATCTTGGTTATTTCCTTCCTTCTACTTTCTGTGGACTGTCTGTGTTGTTGTTCTAGTTCTTATAGGTGTAGGATTAGGTTGCTTGTTTGAAATGTTTCTATCTTTTTTAGATAGACCTGTATTGCTATGAACTTCCCTCTCAGGACTGCCTCCGCTGTGTCCCATAGGTCCTGGGGTTGTTGTGAGGTCATTTTCGCTTGTTTCCAGAAACTTTTTGATTTCTTCCCTAATTTCATTCTTGACCCATTCATTGTTTAATAGCATGCTATTCAATCTCCATGAATTTGAGTGTTTTGGGTTTTTCCTCTTGGGGTTGGTTTCTAGTTTCAGTCCCTTGTGGTCAGAGAAAATGCTTGGTATGATTTCAATTTTCTTCAATTTGTTGAGGCTTGTTTTGTGTCCTATCATGTGGTCTATCTTTGAAAATGTTCCATGTGCATTTGAAAAGAATGTGTATTTAGCTTTTTGGGGATGAAGGGCTCTATATATATCAGTTAAGTTCATTTCATCTAGAGTATTGTTCAGTGCCACAATATCTCTGTTAATATTTTGTTTGGAAGATCTGTCCATTTTTGACAGTGGGGTGTTAAACTCCCCACTATAATTGTGTTGCTATCAATATCTTTCTTGAAGTCCTCTAAGATTTTCTTTGTGTATTTGGGTGCTTCTATTTTGGGTGCATATATATTTACAATGTTTATGTCTTCTTGGTGGATTCTTCTCTTGAGTAATATGAAGTGACCTTCTGAGTCTCTGTTTATAGCCCCTTTTTTGAAGTCTGTTTTGTCTGACATGAGTATTGCTACCCAGTTTTTTTTTCCCCCTCTCCTTTTGCTTGGAAAATCTTTTTCCAGCCCTTCACTTTGAATCTGTGCAGGTCTTTTGTCCTGAGATGGGTCTTTTGTAGGCAGCATATGTATGGGTCATGTTTTCTTATCCATTCAGCTATTCGGTGTCTTTTGATTGGAACATTTAATCCATTTACGTTTAAAGTTATTATTGATAGGTATTTATTCATTGCCATTTTCATACCTGTGTTCCTCTCTCTCTCTCTTTTCTTTCCTTTCCTTGAAGCAGTCCGTTTAGCATCTCTTGCAGAACTGGTTTGGTGGAGGTGTATTCTTTAGACTTCTTTTATCTGGGAAGCTCTTATTTGGCCTTCTATCCTGATTGAGAGCCTTGCTGGGTAAAGTAGTCTTGGTTGAAGAACTCTGGTTCTCATTCCTTGGAAGATTTCTTGCCGTTCACTTCTGGCTTGGAGCGTTTCCATTGAGAAGTTAGCTGCTAACCTTATCAGGGCTCCCTTGTATGTTACTTCCTGTTTCTCCCTTGCTGCCTTTAAGATTCTCTCTTTGTCTTGGAATTTTGCCATTTTAATTATGATGTGTCTTGAAGTGGGCCTCCTTGGGTTCCTCTTCATTGGGACTCTGTGTTTCCTGGATTTGTGTGACTTTTTGTCTCATCAGATTAGGGAAGTTTTCCATCATTACTTTTTCAAATATGTTTTCTATCCCTTGATCTTCTTCTTCTCCTTCTGGTATCCCTATTATATGGGTATTATTACGTTTCATATTGTCTTGCATTTCTCTTAATCCCTCTTCATTCTTTCTGAGCCTCTTTTCCTTTTCTTGCTTTACCTGGGTGTTTTTTCCTACTGTCCTCCAACTCGCTGATCCAGTCTTCTGCTTCATCGATCCTGTTTTTGATTCCTTCTACTGTGTTCTTCATTTCAGAAATTGTATTCTTCATCTCCTCTTGCCTCTTGTTGATAGTTTCTATTTCCTTTTTCATGTTGATATAGTTTGCAGTGAGTTCATTGTAGCTTCCCTGTAGTTTCTGGTAGCTCATTGGGAGCTCATGGAGCTTCCTGATAACCATTGCTTTGAACTGAATATCTGATAGTTGAGTTGCCTCTATTTCATTTAGCATTCTTTCTGAGGCTTCTTCCTTTCCTTTCATTTGGGGATTGTTTCTTTGTCTTCCCATCGTTTGTGACACTCTTCTTGTTAGCCTCAACTTCTTAAATTGATCTGTTCTGGCTCCCTGGGTTTATGGTGTGAACTTCTGTGGTAGAATACCTGTGAGATTCAGTGGTGCAGTCTCCTTGATCTCCCGAGCTCACTGGTCTTGGGCTGTCATTTAAGTTGGTCTGTGTTTGTCTTTGTGTTTTGATTGTTGTTGGGTCTTTCTTTGGTGGGTCCTTCCCACCAGCTAGTTAACTGAGGGTCACTCTGTTCATCACCTCTTGTATTTTGTTGTGCTGGTGAGGGCAGGTTGTATTGAAGCTGGTTCTTCCATGTGTACAAGGTTTTCAGGATTCTTTCTTGCTCTTGTTCAGTTGTTTGTACTGGGTAGTTTCTCCACCATTTAGTTATATTTCCAGATAGGTCCTGGATTGAGATTTGTGTAGTTTCCATTCCTTCCTTCAACTTCTTCTGTTGTTATCTGTTGGTGGTTCCTTTATTGTTGGGTTTCCTCTTCCAGTGGGTATCTTGCTGTTCACCACTTCCACCTACACATCTGGTTTTTCAGGGTCCGCTACAATTTTTGGTCTCTTATTTTCATACATGCTGGGGTACTGTTGGCTGTTTGCTCTGTTCCTCCGTAGATTGGCTAGGTTTTTCTCCCATGTGTAGGGCGAAGTGGAATCTGCTCCCTCCTACCACACCACCATCTTCCTCCTCCTGAGAAGGGATTTTAAGTCAAACGCCCACTATTGGAGTCTAGTCCTCCAGCCCTTTGTCACACAGACTAATTCCTTTGAGTCTCTTTTCTTCATATGGAAAAAAAAAAAAAACCCTCTATATCTGTCAGGATTATTGAGAAGATTAAATAAGAAATTGTTTCTGTATCTTTATCACAACAAATATAGATCTTCGCTATTAATGATTTTTGAGTTCCCACAACTGAAGTAAGCCCACATAAAGTAAGTAGGTATTTACCGGGTGGTACCACAGGGAAGGGAAAAGGAAATTATCAGTTGGGCCTCATCTACAATCCTGTGTTTATTTCCTACTTTCTGTGTAAATTTGGGCAAATTACTTATACTTTTTGAGATTAACTTTAGTCTTCTGTAAAACACAGGTGTTTTGAGGATGTAATTAGTGAGGAAATGTCTATCAAAGACCCTAACAGTATACCTAAGATATAGCATACACTAAATAAATATTTTGTGAACATCTATGCCAGGGATTACTCTATATTCTAATATAGATTTATAAATAAAAAATTATACATGACTTCAAAAATTTAAAAAGCCAATAAAAAAGCAAGCAGACTTTGTCAAATAGATCTTTCTGAAGTACGATTTTTCATTTTATTATACCCTTCCTGAGAAATGACCTAAATTTCTGATTTCGAAAATTTCTAGTACGACTTGACCAACTGTATAACACAACTGAGTTTCTTTATCCTCAAAAATAGAAATGAAATTTTGGATGAAAGAAAATATTACTCCCAGCATTCAGCAAAGTGCCTGGTATGTCCTTAATAAATTTATTTTATTGTTTCATTTGATCTTCTGTGTATTTTTATCTATTACCATTTAGTCCCCTTATACTCCCTCTCCCCACCCCCAACAATCACCACTCTGTTGCTCATGTCTATGAGTCTCTTTTCCTTTTCGCTCAGTCCTCCACCATCTTCTAGGTTATACCTGTATATGATGCCATGCCTACCAGACACTGATATGATTCTCTTGAAATTCACTCATTAATTTACTTAACAGATATTTATTAAGCTCCTACTCTATGCTAAGCATATCTAGACACTGGGGATAGAACCTTGAGTAAAAGTGAAAAAAAAATGCATGCCTTCAAGCATACTAAATTCTACTGTGGGGAAGAACATATTCAATACAGTAACTGAAGTTTAATCACACAATATAAACTTTTTAAAAAGTACTTTTCTTCATGTAAAATTATGATTATATAGACATATCTTTGTCAATTTTTCTAGAGATTTTAAATATGAATTTAATCATAGATTTATGTAGAGAAGATACAGAAGCATTCACTCACTCAACAAATGATTTTTAGGTGTGTATATTATAATAGGCACTGGGCTGGAATGCTGGGAATGTAGGACCTAATAACTCAGATATGTCCCTCAAGTAGTGTGCAGTCTGGTGGGCAAAACAAACATTTACAGAATCAAGTAAATCTAGTCTTACTATTAGTTAAACTCTCCATATGAAACATAGTAAGATAGGAAATTTTAGTCTTCTAGGATACTATTTTGCCATATTCATTAAAACACAATCTTACATTCATAATAAATAATAATAGTAATACTAACATTAGTAATACATAATAATAATCTAGTGTTCCTAGTGTATTGAGGACTTCATGACACATGTTAAAGTCATCTTGTTGAGAACATAAAAAATACTGGTATTAAGCACTTCAAAAATCTTTTCTGGCAGTGGTCCAATCTAAACTTGTCAAAAGTCAGGAATAAGCTTTCCATCATCACCATCATCAATTTTCCAAAGTTCTAGAAACAAAATTATACACATGTGTAATTTTAAACTTTTTTGACTATGGTAAATTTGAGAACAATTTAACTGTCACAGCAGGAATCATGAATAATATAGAATTAAAAAAATGAGAACAATGAGATACTATCATTACTGATAAGTACAGTCTAAAATTAGCTGATATTGTGATTTCAGGCATGAATGCACAGCTGTACCTTCTACCTCGGAGAATTGTTCGCCAGAACCCAGTTTCTTTTTTGGCTATCACTTTTTGTAAAATTCAGTCCTTGTTTGCTATGGATTTTTTTTGCCATGTATCAATTTTGAAACTAATGATGTCACACTGAAAGGTTCTATTTATTAGTAAATATCTTACTTAAAATATTAATTACTATTGAATTAGATATGTTTTTAGAGTTAAATTGTACTCTTTTAAGTGTTTTATAAGGTAATACATGCTATCTCACACAGTAGGTCCTGAAGAAATATTCCTGAATAAGTGAAAAATGCTAGTCCTCTTCCATTCCATCTTTTATCTTTTATATTTCTTTTCCATTTCTCTTTGTGTATTTGTTGGTGAGCACTTTATCTTTAGCTTCCTATTATGAACCCATGGTAAACTCTAGTTTGCACTTTAGATAGGATTAAGCATTTTGCAGAATAATAAAGAGGTCACTTTAGCAATTCCTCCAGGGAATTGCTAAAATCTAAGGACCTGCTCCCTAGTAAGATAAAATGCACATATATACAATTTATGTATATTTTAAATGAGTGTCATCTCTCCTGCTCAACCTAGTTCACTGCTAGGTTAAGAAGGCATGGAATAGCATAATGCTTTATGAAAAAGACCCATGAAAAGCAATAATTGCATGGGATATGAGCTAACCAGAAACAAATATGGCCTATGAAGATTCATCTTGCAAAGGGGTTACAAAGCTATGTATATTAGAAGATGAAACTGTGAAAATATTTGAATATTTAGAGATTCTATAAGTTCAAAATGGGGGGAGAAATAAAGAAATTGAGTGAATTAGTGACTCAACATAGTCAGGTTCTGTTGGGCAAAACTAAGGGATCCCATAATTGAATTTGTAACTCAAACACAATGAGTTATAACCTACATGAATGATGTTGTCAGTTGAATTATGAACTATAAAGTACTATTCAGACAAATATTTGAAATTAATTTGTCATTATGTGTGACACTCGAGGGCATACTTTCATGGGTCATGTTGACATATGGAAAGATTACTGACTGCCTTTATATTAAAAGCTCTAATTCAGCCACTTGTACTGGGTGACTTTGGGCAACTGCTTGATCTTAATTTCTTTATCTCTAAATTGAAAAAATAATACTCAACAATAATACCTGACAATATTGTGATAATAACCTGAAATTGGTTTCTATTGCCTTGTATGGTGTTTTCATGGTAATAAATAGTGAAAGAGATCAAAGTTTTCTGGTGAATGTAAAGTACCAACTTGCACAATATTTTCTCAGATATGTGAGTTTTTAATTTTTTGTCCCACTCCCTGTCAGCCAAAAACAGAGATTGCTTCTCTAATTAGATAATATGTAATATATAGAAAACAGGTTATCTTTAATAAAATTCCTGTGAAGATTATCCTTCAGAGACTATGACAAGATCCGAAACTCATTTTGAGATAGTACGGTTTAATCATTAAAATGTAAAGTACTTTAAATTAACTTAAAATTGCCCAGAAGATTTACATCTCCTTTAAAACAATGTTTGGGAGGAAAAATTAAATATCAATTAAATTGCATAAAACCTTCCACAAAAACAAATGTAGTTAATAATGACTAATTACATTTTAAGTCATATCTGCCTCAGACTTTAAATGAGTTATACCCAGAAGAAGTTCAAGATATAGGCATAAGATTTTTTAAAAAATTGAAGGAGCTCTATATATTAGAAAATTAATTTATTGTTTTAGAATGGAGAAAACACAGTAACAGAAACAAAGTCTCATACTGTTTTCATTCCTCATTGACTAAGGGAGTAGACAGAAAATGCCAAAGGCTCACTTTACTAGCAGCTGCTTTGCATGGACCGCCAATACCTAGAAAGACGGGCTCTGACAGCACTGTGACCCATTCAAATCTCCAGACAGGGAGAGCACAGACACAGGTAACATTCTAGAAAGAGAAATCCTAGAAGTGCTGACCTGAAGGGATAAGGAGAGAGGTTACTTACTTTAAGAAAAATGACTTAATAAGAGGATACTGTGGAAGATAACTGGGACAACTTAAAACGACAAAGAAGTTATTTTTCTTCAGAGAGTTCCACTTTATACTGACATCTCATTTACTATAAATTTTTAACATGCTTTATGGTCCCTTTCAGCTCATGCTGTCCTGTGGCTTTAAGTATGATACTGATATTTAAGAGATAAGAAAAAACTTCTGAGACATCCTAAATTAAATTATGGTAGTCCAGAGAATGTAAGAGAGAAGAGAGGCTAATCAGTTAACTGCTCCAAGCTGAAAACAACAGAAGATTGCTTATGAACATAGGGGTGCATATATTCTTTTGAATCAGTGTTTCAGGTTTCTTTGGAAATATTCTCAAAAGTGGAATTGCTGGGTTATAAGGCAGTTCCACTTTCAGTTTTTTGAGGTATCTCAAAAGGCAGGTCCAGCAGTGTTAGCCAGGTTAATGGAGTCTCAGATACGGTACCCTGCTTGCTGGCTCTGTGGGGGAAAGTTTAGCCAAGGGCAATGGTCTCTGCTCACCTTAATGCCAGACATTTCACTTTCTCCCTGTATGTCTCTGGTACCTTTCAACTGGCTACACTGGAGCTGGAGCTAAGAGGGAGTGAGTTTGATTAGGTGAGTACAGGTGTGGGTTCTTTAAGAGGAACTGCTTGGGGCTCTAGCAGTTTCTTCCACTGACTCAATCCCTGCTGGTTTTTCCAGCTAGAAGTTGTGAGGTCTTATTTTCCTGGCACTGGAACCCTGGTCTGGGGGGATCTGGTGTGGAACTGGGACTCTTAACTCCTGAGATATCCCTCCTTAATTTTCAGCCATCACACGTGTGTGTGGGACCAGCCTATTTCATGTCTGCCCTTTTCCTATAGGTCCGGATGGATGTGGTTTCTTTAATTTTACAATTATCACACTTGTGTTCAACTCACTTTCTGATGGTTCTGAGTGATGGTTCTATATTTAGATCTAATTTTGATGTGGTTGTGTGGAGAGTGAGCTATGTCTGCCTACACCACCATCTTGGCATAGTTTCCTCCCTTAGTAATTTCTTGCAATCCTTTGTATTTCTGTGGTATCAGTTGTTACTTTTCCTCTTTCATTTCTAATTTTACTTATTTGAGTGCTCTCTCTTTTCTTCTTGATGAGTCTGGTTAAAAAGGCTTGTTGATTTTGTTTATCTTTTCAAAGAACCAGTTCTTGGATTTATTGATCCTTTCAATTTTTTTTTTATTTTCTATGTCATTTAGTTCTGCTTTGATCCTGATTATTTTCTCCCTTTCCTGGGCTTGTTTTTGTCTCTCTAGTTCTTGTAGATGTAGGGTAAGGTGTTTCTCTGAGATTTTTCTATCTTTTTTAGATAGGCCTGTATTGCTATGAACTTCCCTCGCAGACCTGCCTTCACTGTGTCCCGTAGATCTTGGGTTCTTGAATGTTCATTTACATTTATTTTCAGGTACTCTTTTATTTCTTTCTTGATCTCATTTTTAACCCATTCATTAATTAATAACATGTTATTCAGTTTTCATGTATTTGAATGTTTTTGAGGTTTTTTTCTTGGTTGGTTTCTAGTTTCAAGCCATTGCGATCCAAGGAGATGCTTGATATGATTTCGATTTTCTTGAATTTGTTGAGGCTTGTTTTGTGTGCTACCATGTGGTCTACCTTTGACAAAGAACTATGTGCATTTAAAAGAACGTATATTTTGCTTCCTTGGGGAGAAATATTCTGTAAATATCCACGAATTCCATATGATCTAGAGTGTCATTTAATGCCACAATATTTTTGTTGATTTGTGTTTGGAAGACCTATCCATTGTTGACAGTGGGGTGTTAAATTTCCTACAATGACTGTATTGCTGTCAATCTCTTTCTTGAAGTCCTCCAGGATTTTCTTTATATGAAGTCTGTCCAGAAGGTGCCCAGCCATGTAACATGAAAAATAAAGACATATGTTGAAGAAGATACAAGATATAAGAAACATTGTACATAGGACAATGATGTCTCAGTCCCCTTCAAAGTAGGGGTGCCCCTACTTTGGTGCCCCAACTAGATACCTTGGGAACTTACATAGTTCTCCCAATCATCATCAGCTACCTTGTTGTATTTTCCTGAATCTCACTGATAGTATGAAATCTCTTACCTTTCAAAGGTGATTTTAGTTTGGGGAACAGCCAGAAGTCAGAGGATACCAAATCTGGGCTGTAGGAGGGCTGAGTTACCTAGGTTATATGATGTTTTGCCAAAAAACTCTGCACAAGATGTGATGCATGAATGGGTGCATTGGTGTGATAAAGCTACCAATCACTAGTTGCCCATACCTGCAGTTTTCTAAATCATTTGAATAGTTTCTGCAAAGGAATGTTCAAGCTTAATGCAAAATTTGATGCAGATTCACTGCTCTACTCACTCAGTCATTTTGAATGTGATAGACACACAGTGCACATGCTCACTCAACAGCATCTACCATCCCCACTGACTAGTACAGTGAAGTTGTCACTGTTTATGTACATGTATTCCAGTCCACTTTCCTTGGCTGGCAGGCTACATCAATGTCACACATACCATTCTCATTATACTAATAATGGCTGGACATTTCTAGACAGACCTTGTATATTTAGGTACATCTATATTGGGTGCATATGTTTACAAGGGTTATATCTTTCATTGGATTACTCCCTTAAGAATTTTGTAGTGACCTTCTTTGTCTCTTGTTACGGGTTTTGCTTTGAAGTCTATTTTGTCTGATACAAGAATGGCTACCCCAGCTTTTTTTTTCATGTCCATTTGCATGGAATGCTTTTGTTCATCCCTTCATGTTCAGCTTGTGTGAGTAAGTAAGATCCCTGCCTTTAGAGAGTGGATAAAACCCCTCAGGGTAGAGGACTCAGCACTTGCATGCTCTGTCTCTAGAGCATGCTGGGTGCTTTTCTTCACCCTTCCTTCAGGTGCATTACCTTTGCTTTCCCTCCTAAGTTCCATGGGCCTTCTTGTTCACTGAGTCCATGCAGCCCGGCTGGCTCACTTTTTCCACCTTTGAGACTGTCTAAATACATTTTCTTCTTTGATATGAGTTCTTTGACTCTGGATTTGTTTTTGCTGAACTCAAGTACCGTGATTGCTGAAGTCTGGTCTAACTGTGCTGGTGCCATTTTGCCACTAACAGTTACACAGTTGTGGTAATATTTCAAGTCCTTATTGATATTGAGAACATACCTAAAACTTTTTAAAGTAATAAAAATTTTCCCAATGTTTATTTCATTAAAAATTCATAATAATTTATTCATATTTCCTGATGTTTCTAAATACAAACTTTTAAAAATAAAAATAGCTTTTGTTTCCAATAATAAAAAGGAGACCTGTGAATCATAGAAATTTAAATAATATGAAAATGTAAATATAAACTAAAGATTACCAGTGCTATTATATTGGTAATTATAGACATCTCCCTCTGAGAATTACGTAGAAAGATATTACTTACATAAAATTTTCATTCTTGTTATATATATGTACGTGTGACACACACACACTAATATTTTCACTCAATGATATGTCAAGAGTATCTGGTCATGCCAATAAATATCCATATTATAGATACCTGGCTCACAGTTTGGCCACAATAATTTATATGCTTACTCATCTGTAAGTGTACATTTAGGTTATTTCCCCCTATTTTATTACTATTATAAAGTTTACTTCTATTAACAAAAATACAGACAGATTTTTTAATTTGATTATTACCTCTGGGTATACTTTAAGAAGTAGAATTTTTAGTTCAAAGGATATATAATTTCAAATAAATTTTGATATATAAAGTATGTATATTCAACATGAAAATCAGCAGTGAATAAAAGCATTTCCTTACACCTATCTTCTATAGACTTTCTAATAGAGTTTGCTGTTCTTTCAAATAACAAAAACTTTATTGGTATTAAACGGGATCAGAATATGCCACCGCCCAAAAATGCAACTTTGACATGAAGATTATTTTGAGCTGAGGCCAACTGAAAAACAGCAGACGGGAGCATATATTCCCCTGTGTAAAGGTGATATAAATTCCCGTTTGTAAAGATGTTCCCCTCACCCATACCAGGAGACATGAAACAGCACTGAGATGGGTCTGCAAAGCAAATTTTAGTAAAGAAGGCTTTTTTACCTTACATTTCATGGTTATCTCCCCACAATTCCTCATCCTTTGCTAGATGATATATAAGCCTTGGAGTCTAACCATTTCTTTGGGATTTTACTTTTCTTCTGTAGAATCTACATGCACATAATATTAAAAGTAAAATATATATGCCCTTTCCCTTGTTAATCTGTCTTTTTTCAGTTTAGTTTGCATGTCTCAGTTACAGAGCATGAGAGAGTAAAGAAAAAGTTTTTTTCTCTCTTCCAGCATGAAATACCTTCTTGTGTGTGATGCCACAAATTTCAATGGAGAATGATATTAAAGTTTAAAATTGTACTGATTAATCAGTAGATACCACAACACTGACCACAGCCCTGACTCCCTTAGTCACCATGATTAATAACTTTTCTCTTATGTAACCTACCCCCCCTGGAACCCATTGGGGAGCCATGTCTTTGAGCAGTAGCTCACTTGTCTCTGGGCATGAGCCATTTCTGACTAAGAAACCCTTACTTTCTTTTTGCTTATGTCTCATTGGGCTTTGATGTGCTCAGGCAAACAGACCCCTTTAATCAAGTAATCCTCTCTTCCTCCTTTTTCTACCTTCTATTCTATTATAATAAACTATTATTGAACACATACTGGATTTCTTAGTGTTCTTAGGTCCTTCACCTTTAAAAAACAAATTATATGCATGCCTCTCTTTCTCTAGGAGCTTACAAGTGATGCCATGAAGACAAGTGCAACAAAACAAACCACCTTTATAATAGTGGCCTCCTTAATGGTGTAATTTCATGGATGGCAAACTGGCCATCCTATTGCAGTGGTGTTCTCTGATTTTAAGAACAAAGACATTGGAATCAGGTAAGTGGGAGTTTGAAGCCTGCCCCATTCACTTGTCAGCCATCCAACCTGAGGCAAGCCTCTTAACTCTTACTGTATCTTGAAGTTCTCATGTGTAAAACAAGGAGATTAATAATAACTCAGAAATTCTTTGAAAATTAAAGACCAAAAAAGCACATAGCCATTTTTTTTGTATTTAGTAAATGTTATTTTCATTCTTAGTTTATTAATACTTAAAACTTCACAATAAAAACTATAGAATGTTAGGGCTGATGGTACTTATCTATAAGGAAAATATAATTTTGGTACATTGTTTTAAAGTAAGAAACAACAAAACAAAACAAAAAAACTTGAGACTTAGAATGGGCAATAACTTCCCCAAGGATAAATAGTGATCAGTTCAGGGTCACACAAGTTGAAATTCAAAAGACTCACAGTACAGTGCTTCTTCAGATTAAGATTCATCTTTACCTTAAGACTTTATCTCCTTCAAAATTCAAATTACCTTCTGGAAAGATAACATCTTAAGTCTAGTTAGCACTTATAATTTAGTGTAACTGTTTATAGACCAAATAAAACATTTCTTGAAAACCAAAACAAACAAACAAAAAACCCCACCAAAAATGGCTCAAACCGGCGAACAAATCAGAGCCTCAGAGCCCCAGAGCCAATTCCTCTAAGCCATGAAGAGATAGCCAACCTATCAGATGCACAATTCAAAGCCCTGGTGATCAGGATGCTCACATAATTGGTTAATTTTGCTTACAAATTAGATGAAAAAATGCAGGCTACAATATGTGAAATGAAGGAAGATGCATGGGGAACCAATAGAGATGGGAGGAAAATTGGGACTCAAATCAATGGAGTGGACCAGAAGGAAGAAACTAACAACCAAACAGAAAACAAGGAAGAAATAAGAATTCAAAAAAATGAGGAGAGGCTTAGGAACCTCCAGGACATCTTTAAACATCCCAACATCCAAATTATAGGGGTCCCAGAAGGGGAAGAAGAACAGCAACGAGTGGAAAACGTATTTGAACAAATAATAAAGGAGAACTTCCCCAATCTGGCAAAGGAAATAGACTTCCAGGAAGTCCAGAAAGTTCAGAGAGTCCCAAAGAAGTTGGACCCAAGGAGGAACACACCAAGGCACATCGTAATTACGTTAGCCAAGATTCAAATGAAGGAGAGAATTCTAGAAGCAGCAAGGGATAAAGGGACAGTCACTATAAAGAAGTTCCCATCAGACTGTCAGCTGATTTCTCAAAAGAGACCTTCCAGGCAAGAAGGGGCTGGAAAGAAGTATTTGAACTCTTGAAAGGCAGGGACCTACATCCAAAATTGCTCTATCCAGCAAAGCTGTCATTTAGAATGGAAGATAAAGTGCTTCTCAGATAAGGTCAAGTTCAAGGAGTTCATCATCACCAAGCCCTTATTCTATGAAATGTTAAAGGGACTTATCTAAGAAAAAGAAGATCAAAAATATGACAGTGAAAAGACAGCAAACTCACAGCTATTAAGAACTACACCTAAAACAAAAGCGAAGTAAGCAAACAACTAGAACAGGAACAGAACCACAGAAATGGAGATCATATGGAGGGTTAGCAACCAGGGAGTGGGAGGAAGAGAGAGGGGAAAAAGGTATAGAGAATAAGTAGCATAGATGGTGGGTAGAAAATAGATAGGGGGAGGGCAAGAATAGTGTGGGAAATGTAGAAGCTAAAGAACTTATGACACATGGACATGAACTAAAGGGGGGAATGTGGGTGGGAGGGGGTGTGTAGGATGGAGGGGAATGATGGGGGAGAAATGGGACAACTGTAATAGCATAATCAATAAAATATATTAAATTAAAAAATAAAAATGCACAATAAACAAACAAAAACAAAAAATCTGTAAGATTGCTGGTTAACTAGTATCTCATCAAAAAAACATTTCCTGAGATAGTCATAACTTTTGTATTTCATATTAAATTAAAAACTGTAGAAAAAAATGGAATATACCACATACTCTGAGGAGAAAACCTAATATGAATCACCGAAGGACAGAGAGACAATCTCTATGCTAGGTATTTTTCTCCTGATAATTCATTATCTTTTTATTTAAATCTAGGATAATATTATGAGGTGTATGTCATTAACTTCATTTTGAAGAAAAGATTTGAGTCTCAGTGAGAAATTTGGAAGTTACCAATAGAGTCTTCAATCAAATTTATAGACGCTTACATTAGGGTCTACAATAAAGCACCCACTCTTATTAAAGTACCAAAACAAAAAAAGAATGGGAGCTTAAGCTTTAAAAAAAGGAGTAAAACTTAATTAGATCAAATGATTAAGAAGCACACTAGATATTCACTTTTATGTACAATTATCAGACCAGAACTTCCTCAAGTTTTGTCAACCCAATCTCCCATTCCATACCTACTGACCTTACTAGAAGCATGTTTCCTTGGATTTATAATAATAATCATTTTAAGATTTATATAGCACTTTGTACTTTATAAGACATACTTGCATCTCTTTGTAGGAGTCAGAAAGAACTCAAGTTTATTTTATTCACCTTGTATCTTAACACTTCAGGCAAGATATTTACTACATACATGCTCGTGGAAGATTATGTTACTTTTCACCATATATCCTGACTTATGTCCTATGGTGCCACAAATGTGGGAGTATTATATATCTTTGCTTATTTAATGTAGGAGTATGCATGTGATTTTCTTTGGTCAATGAAATTTTGGCATATGTGGCATGTGTCATTCCATGAGAACTAGTGTTTGGTTCCTAATTATCTCTTTTTTTCTCTGCATCTGTGATCATGGAAAAATAAGGTGAGATGAAATTTTGTGAAACTGGATCAGCGAGTGACCATAGTAAGCAGAGCTCTCTTCTGAACCTGCAAAAGATATATAGTATGGAGAGAGCAAAAGATGTATCTCATTGTTTTAAGTCATTGAGCTTTCAGTTTGTTTATCATTGCAGCATAACCTCACCAATTCTGACTGATGAAGTGTCTAATTAATATTCATTGAATAAGTGAATAAAGAATGAATCTATTTTTAGTGTCTAATATTTGCAAATGTCTTATTATTTGCTATAGAAAGTTAATAGATGAGTACATTTTGTAAATAATCTATATAAATATACTTACTTGGAAAATATAAATTATAAATATAAATTATCAATAATAATTCTATCTTGGGATCAGAAGCATTTGCATTGAGCAGTACTAAGCAACAAGATTTACATAGGGTTACAATAAGAATGTGAAAAGAGAGAAATTCATTTACTAATTCTTTAAATATTTACTGAGTGCCTGCTGTGAGACAGGCATTCTGTTTAACATTTCCTTTTCTTGAAACCTATAATATGTGAATTGCTGAACAGTTACTTTTCACTTTTCATACAGAGCTGGCAGGTTAATTCAATCTTGGCATTTAAGAAAGAGAGTATTTTAATTCATTCCATTGTTTCCCTTCCACACAGAGGATAGATGCCTACTGGGAGATTTTTACAATAAAAGATACTCTGATTATAAAGGCAAATTTGATAGCTTTTTAATGTTAGTGAAGAGGATCATTAAAGTTTATATGCCCACTCATAAAAGCTAGCCAATTCCTTCCTGGAGCACAAGTTTATTGAATCATGAAGTCAGGGAAAGTCAAGCTGGGAAGAACCACAGGACAGACTGTTGGTTATGAGGCTTATAGAAAAGGAAGGTTGAGGTCCTCAATGAAACTGAAGTAGTTGAGCCCAGTGTAGACAGCAGGACCAATAAAATGCCATTGAGTCAATCAAGATAGCATAAGGTATATAAAACAACATGTAGTCACTCATGTCAATGAAGATGGCTGCCATCAGCCATGACACTTTGGTTCAAGAAGGAAACTACCTAAGTTACAGTAGACACATCTGGCAAGGAGATACACATAAGATATCTGCACACATGTCCAGAAGACTATGTCTACGGAGTGGGACTAACCATAGACAGGCTCCTGGGGAGGTTCCCCACTTGCTATCAGGGGTGCCAAGACACTTATCAAGAGACCCAGAAGGGTAGAGTACTCACTCTCAAGGGTATAACTGAGGCAGGCTCCAGACCACTGCTGAGAAAGCTGAGTTCCACACACCATAGTGCTGCTCCACACCACGCTGATCTCCCTTGACATCACTGCCCAAGGCTCTGCCTGCTGGACTAAGGACTTTGTCTGCCCTGCTACCCACCTGGCTCAGGAGATTCTTCCTTCCAAGACAATAACAGCTCACTTGCCCACTGTACTGTATCCAGGACCTGTTGACTAAGACTCTGGGACTCTGGTTCATTATCCCTCATTGATTGCTGTGTGTGTGTGTATTATATCTCTCATAGATTGTTCAAGTGTGACTAGAGTGTGACTAGGATATTATAGTATGTTGATGTTCTACTTTTAGAGAACCTACATTCAATAAAAGCTGAATAAAAAGCATAGTTACCTCATGTGACAATTGTCTATTCCATGGCTCCAGGTTGCTCAGTAGGTAGCTAGCTGAACAGTTGCCCAGCTGACTTATAAGAAAGAACATCCAGCAGCAGGAAAATAGACAATGTGGACAAAATAATACATTTAAAATTTTAACCTTGTAGGTGGGACTCTGTTGAGTTGAGCAGTAAAATGAAAGTCAATTTTCCTCAGAAATGGGCAGAAGTAAATACTTCTGGAAAACTAAGAAGGCAGGATGAGCAAGGTGGTTTTGTTGGAAGTGACTATGGAAATCCTGAGCTATCTCTGATTGGGAAGCTGGCATAGTAGGCCCTCATCAGTTGACTTCTCTTAGCCAGGCTCCTTTGGCAGACAGGTATTTGTGGTTGTCCCTGCTAGAGGCCTCACTAGGTATGACCGATGCGGTCTTTGCAGGGAATCCAGTTAGTTAGGTAACTATTGAAATATTCTTAGGGATACTATCACAAGATACAGAAAGACATGGAGTGGCCATTTAAATTACCTGTTGATATTAAGATCCTGTCACTCTGTCTTTATCTGGCCCACAAAGGGTAAATAAAACACTACACACTATATTCAACTGATTGCAAATTCTATGTATTCTTCTCAGCCTATTTCAAATTTTACCTGTTCCAAGGGTCTTTACTGAAGCCTTAAACTGGGTATAATTTTTTTAGTAAACAATCACAAAATTTCAAATATAACTTATCATGTGTGCATGTGAAGTCCAAAGACAGTAGGTCTGTTGTCTGGCTTTTTCCTGTATCCCCCTCAGAGTTCAGCATAGAGCTGTGAACATATAGGTGCTTCATTGATTTAATTTACTTTAATTTTATGTATTATATATGAGGTTATATGTTTAACGTTGTAAGAAACAGTGGGCTACCTGGCTAATGGGATGCACCTACTTTTTTTGAAAAGTTAAAATGTATTCTCATGGTCAAAATTTAATTTAAACTTGTAAGTGATCCTGGAAATAAATCTTGAATTTTAGTGGTACAGATTGCTAAAGAAGTCTTTCTAGGCAGCCATCATTTTAGTAGAAACTTTCTTTTCAGAAAGAAAATTCTCATCAGCCTCTAGAAAATTCTCATCAGCCTCTAGAAAATTCTCATCAGCTTTCACAATGATGACTTTAAAAAGTGTGTCCTGGAGTCTCTGTGCTTGTTACCTCGGCATCAAAACTTTAGGCTTTTTTATTAGCTAAAACTTAAAGTAACAGCCAAAGAGATACGCTGAAATGGAAACCCCTCTTGTTTGGTCCCTGACAGCCGTTGTGGTTGTAGTTGCTGCATTTGCTCTTCTCCGTGCCTGCAACTGTGGCACCGCAGGGCGACAGCTGTTTGAAGACTATAAGCTGAAAATAACATGGTTAAAAGCCATGTTTGATGTTCATATGTGTTTCTTTGGCATCTTGTGTACAGACCCATCTGTTAGATGGCTGAGTGCCTACACACAAGGTACTCTGCCAGTTTCTTTGGGGGTAATAATGCTAATTAAGAGTGGTTTTCACTGGGCAAGCTGCCTAATGTTACAAGTATCAGCTCCTTGTTGAATCTTCTCTTTTGTTTCTGTATTTCCACATTGTATAATATCTGCATGCTTAAATCAATTCATTGTCTGCATTTTCCTTTTCCTTTTTTTGATGGGGGACAGGGGGCAGAGTCAGAGATTCTACTTGGACATGGGCTATAAATACAAAATTAAGGTGCCTATTCAGTGGTCAAGTCTAAAGGATACTAAGGGCAATGCATATTGATCTGACTCATTCTGAAAGAAAATTACCAATGAAATCAAATACTGTTTAGAAAGCCAATAAAGTCATTTTGCTTTAGAATGCATCTTTTCTTCTTTCTCTTTCTCAATTATCTTGGAATGTTTGCTGCAGAAGCACCATTCAAGCAAATATAAATAGAATAAGTTATTAAATGCATAAAGACTTAATGACCAGTGAATAATCAATAATTGAATTAAATCCTTATAGGCACAAAATTGATCAGATAAAAATGTAACATACTGGAGGCAAGATTCTAGACCATAGATTAAAAAGGTCAGAGAGAAATTGAATGAGGTGTCACTGACCTGAGGAAAGATCATCATAAAAGCTTTTGCATATAGTGAAGGTTAACTGGTACTGAAATTACTCATTTATGTTAATAAGTTGTAGAAATTAAATTTAAATTGATGTTTGTTTATAAGGCATTTATTATGCTGGATGTTGGTTGGGGGGACTATAGGCTGGAGATTAGAATAAACTCGATGCTGGCTGTTAAGGAACAAACATATAATCTGGTGAGGAGAGTTAAATAAAAAGTAGTAATTACTTTTGATACAGGGCAAAGTGATAAACATATTAAATAAATGGAAAAAATAACATGCTCTTGAAACATATGGGAAAAAATATTTATGATTATTTCACCATGAAAGGCGAAATAATGGGTTTTTAGGTTAATGATGTATTCCAATAAGCAAGGAATAAATGAGTGCAGGGAAGCACTAAGTTAAAGGACCACCATGTGAAAAGGCATGGAGGTTGAAGTTTGCTTTGTTATATGGGTAATAATGAATCCACTCCTAAATTTCAGTACATTCTCTCCAAAGGAAACCTCCAGTGCAGTGGTGGTACACTGCAGGCTTGATGATGAGTTGTGGAGGATCAGAACAGTTATTTTAGAAAGGTCACTTGAGCAACAGCACAAAAAATGTTTTTTGAGGGTTGAGGAACCTGACTTAAGGAATCAAGTTAGAGAAATATTTTAGGAAAGAGTTACTGTGACAGAATCCCCCTTTTGTACTAGCTGCCACTTTGAAAGTATGTGTCTTTGAAACCATGCACTTCAGTTTGTGTGGGCAGAATATCTCGAAATGGGAGAGAAATATGAACTTAAGATGAAAATGGATTAGTTAAATAGATCATAAGGGAAGGCAAAGAGTTATAAATATTGTATATACTTCATATACCAATAGAGTGAAAAATGAGAGTCTCTATATAAACTATTAATTGTAATGACATGTATAAAGGACACATGGGCAAAACCGAAGGGTGGTGGGATCAAGGCTGGGAAGTGAGGATGGCTGGGGTAGAGGGGAGGTGTGTGTGTGTGGGGAAATGGAGACAACTGTACTTAAACAACAATTAAAAATGTGAAAAATGTCAATGTTTGCAGTTGTGTTTCTTGATGTAGTAATTGTCACTGTATGTGATTACATTTCTGAAACATTTTTCTCGGCAGTGAGTGAGAAGTAAACATTTTGAACATGCTAGATTTTCTTCTACCTTCTTAGAATAATTTATAGAAAGAACTTACGGAGACGAAAAATATAAAAATATATAGGCAAAATAGGTAATGAAAATAAAACCCAACCATCTAACAATTAGAAATGAGGAAAAGAAAAAGATTTAAGAGTGGTAGCAGTAGTCTTTGGTCTCTGAGAGTCAGAGGTGGAGAGAAGGCCCGTTAACATCAGATATCTTTACCACATTTCCACAGGAAGTGATTCAATGACCGCACCCACTTCAAATGTGGACATACTGCCTGAGGGAGCTTGTCTGAGTCTGAAGTTGCTCACTGGAGGCTTGAATGGAAAGATTAGACACCAGGTGCACTTGTTTAACAAAGTGTAATTCTGTGGAAATTCCAGGTCTGCTAGTATTAATTAATAGCTTTGTGGAATCCCACTCAGCATTCTGCCCAAAGGTTTTACTCCTTTTGCTTCCCTACGCTTATCCCAAGTGAGGCGAGTGTGTTAGTATTTGATGCCTGGTAGAGGCGTCCATGGAGAAGCCGATTTAGAGTAAGCAGATTTGGATTATGACAAGAAAGAAATGTATTATGCAAATGTTCTATTAAAATTACCCTAAAATTGAATTACAGTGATACCTTTTCACACAGAATTAGGCATTGAAAATGAGAATGGACCTGGAATGCACTGGGCACTGAAAGCATTTTGTGGCTTTGCTTTTCAGCCAGAAAATGAAAATAAAGTAATGGCAGCAAGACCCTTCAGGAAAAAAAAGGCAGAAAAAGAGTCTAATATGAAACAAGTTGCCAAAACACCATCAATAGCTGATGTAACACTTTAAAGCATGAAATTTTTCCTACAAATTTATGTAACAATTACCTTATTACATTGCTACAATGCCTTCTTTATATTTCCTCCCTAGGGAAATGTCAGTAAATACATTAAATAATGTAGAAATTACAGCATTTCTACTATGTTGATCAAGTCCATTTAATTGGCCTCCTACAAGAGAACGATATCTTATTTACCTAAAGATAATTGCTTGTTTTATGTTTGGAAAGAATCTCCATCATCCAAATGGCAAATCATTCCATTGATATAGAGGGCAAAAATGGTGATACTTTATTTAGGTGGAAATCATGTGCATGAAAGGCTAAATACTCTCTAAACTTCACTATCCTTAAAATCTTTGGGATTAAGCAAATATTTTAAACTGTAAAGTGACTGAAGTTTTTTATTTCAGGTATGTATAAATAGCATGCCTTGTCTAGTCAAGAGGCACAGGCTTCCAGGGCATAATCTACTTTCTGGGAATAATCCATTTCCTACCCTTTCCCTGGTCACCTCTCGATATGCCTTTGAGGACAAGCCAGTAAATAAAGTCCTATCTAGTCTACTGGGATAGAAGCAGGTACCTGCAATTAATTCTCTAATTAATTCTCTGTAGTTGGTATCAACTCTTACCTTCCATTGATCACTGATTTTATAATCAGTGTTACTGTCAAGGTGGACATACATATCTGGACCTCAACATAGGAAAATAGTGCAGAAATGAGTGATATCCCAACACTCTTTATAGTTTTGTCCAGGACAGACATTAATGATCAAACACAGCAGTCTTTTTCAATAACTTTATGGTATGGCCTCACATCCTTCTTTGCACAGAACTTGGACTCCACCGGTCAATAGTTTTCCACGAACAACAAAGTCTATTTTTTTAATATATGCATAGACTGTAGCATAAAAAAGCTGGGTTCTGGTCTCAGTTATGCCACTTGGGCAAGTCACTCAGCTTCACTTAATTTCTTCAAACTTCTGTTTTTTCATCTGTAAATTAGGGATTATAATGCCTTTTCTGACTCTATGTGAGTGAGGTCAAATGTGATGAACTTTGTAACTTGTAAAGTACTATTCAGATATAAGGTATCTGCTCATTTTCTACTAGATTGGAAGTGCCTAACACGATGACTGCTGAAATGTAGACATTCCTTTGTCTTCCCTTCAAAGCCTTATTTACAAACATGACTGAGAATTGTCTGCTAAGTCCTGGTCCCTTTTGCTCTCATACAAAGAAAGACTTGAAGAAGGTTTTCCCAAACTTTTAATGAGCTCCAAAATTTAATAACACTCCAAGTACCCTCTCAGTTACTTTTGCTGCCAACATTGCTATAATTAATCGTCCACAATGACAATGGAGGAGATTCCAACATCTAGGACCATTTGGGCTTTTCTACCAACAAGATCAGCATCTTGTTTTTGAAGATGCTTGATATTTGGGGTGTGATCACCAGGGGGTACATATGTGACTTCAAAAAGGCTCATAACAAGATATATGGTGGCATAAAAAGGAATATTTTTAAGGTCTAAATGAGATATCAAAGTAACCAAGTTCTTTCAATGTAAGGGAGTTTCAACAAACGGGAATTCATAGTCCTCTTTTACAGTGTCAGATCTCTGTATAATTATTAACCTTATGACCCAGTGACATTTATTTTCTAACTTAACACAATGACAACTATGCAAATAACAACTAGGTAGCAATTATGTGAGTTGATTTCATCCGTACATAGAGAGAAAGATGCTTTAGCTTCAGGCACTATTTATTCATTCATGAACAGTGAAGGAGAGCCTTCAAGTGCTGGGGCCCTGTGCCAGGAACTGTGCATACCTGACCTCAAGAAGCTTACGTTTTAATGAAGAAAAGAGACATTTACACACAGTATTATCCTGTATGAGAACACTAGAGATAAGTTAAAGATTCTTTGGAGCCTGGAATTAAAAAGGAACTAGGTTTTGTCCTTTCTCTTACCACTCCTATAATTTTTCATCATCTATGCTCTCAAATTTTCTCATCACTGACAGTTGTGCTAATTCTTCCAGCAGCTGCTGCAGGAATATTGATTGACTGGGAAAAGCATCACTTTAGTCATGACCATGAGACTCAATTTGATAAAAAAAAATATTGGACTTATTAATTACAATGTTTGAAGGACAATATCATATCCATTACTCAGGAATCCCTTTCAAAATATCTTGGCAGCTTCACAGTCAAAGAAGCCATGAGACAAATGAAAGACTATTTACTGCTATTTCCTTGACCCTGATCTTTCAGATCTGGGATCCTGTCTGAGAAAGCTGCCTCATTTTCAAGATGTTGCCACAGGGTATGACCTCACTATTCAGGTGTGATCCTGTTCTCTTTCACAACATAGAGAGTTTATACCTTAATTTCCATGAGTATGACTGTCATATAATATGATACCACAACCATATTATCACATAATAACTCCACAATGCAGTTATCATATCGGTATTTTCTCTCTCCCTCAATTTATAAATTTATACTACCTTCCTGATTACTTGTTTCTTCTCACAATGTTCTTATGCCTGGTTTCCTGACACAAATGTATTAACCTGGTCAGAAACTTATTTTCTAGTCTGAAAGTAAAGGTTCAAAGACTTTTGCCATATAAATGAGTGTATATTTATATAGAAACATATTCACAGAGCAGTGAAAAAGCGAACATTTTCAATCTTCTTGGGACTAGAGAAGAAAGAGAAAAAACCTTAACCAAAGAGGAGACTTAAAAGTTAAAGTGTCTTATATTCCAGGCACGGTTTTATGTATATTAATGTTAAAGAGGAGTTGGTAGAGTTGTTCCAAAGACCTACTGGCTCCCAAGAAGGATTATAACTTCTGTCATCTGGTCTCAGATTTTCCAGTAGCAGTGACATTGACTGAATAGTGTCCAGTTGTCAGAGGCTATCCTGTTCCATCAGTTATAAAACCCTACATTTTATGCATTCTATTTGCTACAGGGCTGACCATTTTTGAGATTAGCCAGGCATTTGGGGTCTGAGTTACCCAAGAAGGCTGAGGATTAAATATTTAGAGGCTGAACTATAAAAAAGCAAGAGTAACCTTTTGAAAATTATAGTAAAAAGCTACTCAAAATAGAGTGCTGATTTCTAATTCAAACAAAATATTACTTTTAAATTTCATTAGTCAAAAATTTTAAAAGCTTTTTAAAAGATTTTTTAAAGGTGAGATCATATGGTATTTGTCTTTCACTGCCTGGCTAATTTCACTTGGCATGATGCTCTCAAGTTCCATCCATGCTGTTGCAAATGGTATGAGCTCCTTCTTTCTGCTGCATAGAATTCCATTGTGTAAATGTACCACAGTTTTTTTATCCATTCATTTACTGATGGGCATCTAGGTTGCTTCCAACACTTGGCTATTATAAATTGTGCTGCTATAAAATAGGGTGAATAGGTTCTTTTGGATTGGTGTTTCAGGGTTCTTAGGACATAGTCCTAGCAGTGTAATTGCTGGGTCAAAAGGTATATCCATTTTTAGTTTTTTTAGAAAATTCCATACTGTTTTTCATAGTGGTTCTACCAGTCTGCACTCCCACCAACAGTGCACTAGGGTCCCCTTTTCTCCACAACCTCTCCAGCACTTGCTGTTTGTTGCTTTGTTTATGAGGGCCATTCTGACTGGTGTGAAATGGTATCTCATTGTGGTTTTAATTTGCATCTCTCTGATAGCTAGCGATATCGAGCATCTTTTCATGTGTCTCTGGATCCTCTGTATGTCCTCCTTGGAGAAGTGTCTGCCCAAGTCCTTTGCCCATTTTTTAATTGGGTTGCTTGTCTTCTTAGAGTGGAGTCATGTAAGTTCTTTATATATTTTGGAGATTAAACCCTATGTGAGCCCTGGCTGGTGTAGCTCAGTGGATTGAGCGTGGGCTGCGAACCAAAGGGTGGCAGGTTCGATTCCCAGTCAGGGCACATGCCTGGGTTGCAGGCCAGGCCCCTAGTGGGGGCCACGTGAGAGGCAACCACACATTGATGTTTCTCTCCCTCTCTTTCTCCCTCCCTTCTCCTCTCTAAAAATAAATAAATAAAAATCAAAAAAAATTAAAAAAAAAATAAACCCTATGTGAGGTATCATTGTCAAATATGTTTTCCCACACAGTCGGTTCTCTTTTTATTTTAATACTGTTTTCCTTGGCCATGCAGAAGCTTTTTATTTTGATGAGATCCCATTTGTTTATTCTTTCCTTTATGTCCGAAACAAACAAACAAGCATACTATAACCAAAGACATTGAAATTGAGAACAGGCTGAAAGTCACCAGAGGGGAGAAGGGAGGGAATTTCAGGGGAAAAGGGGAAGGATCTACAGGAACAAGTATAAAGGACACATGGACAAAAACTATGGGGATGTAAATGGGAGGGAGGTGGGGAGGGCTGGGGTGGTGGGTTGGGGTGAGAATAAAAGACAGAAAACTGTACAAGATCAACAATTAAAATAAAAATTGGAAAAAAAGAAAAAAAGATTTTTTAATTTATTTTTAGAGAGAGAGGAAGGGAGAAAGAGAGGAAGAAAAACATCAATGTGTGGTTGCCTCTTATGTGTCCCCCACTGGGGACCTGGCCTGCAACCCAGGCATGTGCCCTGACTGGGAATTGAACCTGCAACCCTTTGGTTTGCAGGCCCATTCTCAATCCACTGAGCTACACCAGCCAGGGCTCATTGGTCAAATTTTAATTGTTAGCCTGTAATAGTTTTGAGACAAAAGAAGATCACAACTCACTGTTTTACAAAGTACTGTATTCTTGAAGGGTCCTAAGGTGGGGAGTTGACCTGGACACTTGAATAAGACATGCATATGCATCACTGACAGTGTGTTTTCGACAACTCAATGAAAAGAAATCCAATCATAACATTCCACCTGACACTCTGAACCTTTTTTAGTATTAAACATAGAATAACTTATATTTTGTGGAACTTAGTTTATTGGTTCATCCATAGAATGTCATTCTGTATTAGAGTCACTTATTTATGTGACAGCCTACTAAATTATGAACCATGACTCATTTACTTATCCCTTAGCACTTTGCACAGGGCTTCATAACACTGTATTGCCTTTTGGGTCTCTTGACTATTAGGGTCTACTAAATAAATTTAAACAGTCAATATTGACACAGAACCGTCATGGTCCCTGTGCTGAATCTCATATTTCCCTCTTCATGTTTTCTTCTGCTTGGTCCCTTCATTCATTCAATGACTATTTTCTTTAGTTTATTTTCATCATTTTAGCAAAGTCATGAGTTGTTACACATACCTACACAACTGTCACTGGAGTAAAAAAATAATGAAATAATTTTCCTTTGGCTTGAATGCATATTACTTTCTCCATTATAGACCATTTAACACAGGAGCTCACATCTTTTTGTGATGTCAAACCCCATAATATTCTCTTTTATCAACCCTACCCTCACTGGAAAAAATACTACCAATCAAAAAATTAAAATAGAATTGATAGTAGAAGCAGTATAAGGAACTGAATAAACAATGAATTGGGAACATAATTGAGGCTATTACATACTACACATTATGAACCAAAGGAATATTTCCATTTTTGAATGCTGTGCCTACAGAATCATGATTATGTAGCCACAGGGAAAAAAGGAGTTTGGTATGCTCTGTACATTATTACTTTCCAAAATATGGCTTTAAATTAATTTTACTTGAATTTCTCTCCCTCTCCCTCTCTCTCTCTCTTTACCACTCTCTTTTCTCTCTCTTTCCCTTTTCCCATCTCTCCTTCCCTCTCTGTCTCCACTTCATCCCCTTACACTTAAACTCCAAAGTAGGAACATAAGTAATAATACCTATGTTTTAAAGACAATATGGAGATTAAATTAAGCAAAGCAAAAGAATTGTGTGAACTGTACATTGATATATAAATATATTTTTGTTATTTTCATTGTAGGAATGTTTAGATATCATAGGATACACAAAGGATAAGTTTTATTTGAAAGCTGTCTTGTAACTCCAAGTAAAGTTATTTATCATGTATTTATTGAGGAATTTATAGGCTCTAGAGAATTTTCTCTGTGAGAGTGCTGCTTTTGAATTTTCTTTCTTTCTTTCTTTCTTTCTTTCTTTCTTTCTTTCTTTCTTTCTTTCTTTCTTTCTTTCTTTCTTTTTTCTGTTTTTCTCTGATTACTTGAATTCTCCAGGCAAATAATGTCCTTGGCTGGGTAGCTAAGATACAACTGAATTCTCCAGGGATTTCAGTAGTATGGGTTCAGTGCTTAGAAAACTCAGCTTAAAAATGGAAAATATTCCTTAACTGGAGAGTTATCTCCTTTTAGTTTCCTCTTCAAAAATAATGGCTGTCTTGAGGTCTGCTGTGCATTATTGCTTTTTCTACCTGTATGTTTTTGGGGTTATTTTCTCAATCTAATGGGATTGCAAGCACTCTTAATGCCATTTTTGTTTCTGGTTACATTGGTCTCTAAAACATTTTGAGCTTAGTTGGTGACATAAGATAATAACAATGATAATAAGGTCTTAGTTTAAATGTTGTCAAGTGGTACAGTTGAGAGTTTAATTGACAGGGGTTATATTTGTATCACTGTGAAATCAATTATATACAGGAAGATCTATTTTAGAAATAACCACCCATTCTAGAAAGGTATGTTTATGAAAAAATATGATTGAAAACAGTCAAGTGAAAACATATTTGTTGAATAAAAATTTTCTTTTTTTTTGTTGTTTTGTATGGTCTGTTAGATAGCTTTTATCACATTTAAAAGATACATTTTCTCTAAAATTGCAAATCTCTATTAATTATATAAGAACCTATGACATAAAGTACATGTGGTTATTTCAAATGCAGTGGTTATTTAAACAAATGGCAGAGTTTATAGTACTTTCTATGAAGAAACAAATCATATCCAGCCACATTATTTAAAAATTATCATTGTACCTTGAAGATCCTTATTTTAGTTATTATTTTAATAATCCTTATTATTTTAGTCCTCATCCAAAGATATGTTTATTGGTTTTAGACAGAGAGGAAGGGAGGGAGAGAGAGAAAGAGACTATCGTAAGAGAGACACTCCTGGATGTGCCTTGACAGGGGATTGAACCCATAACCTTTTGGTGTACAGCACAACACTCCAAGCAACTGAACCACCTGGCCAGGGTTCAGGTTTTTATATGTAAACTGAAAAGAAACAAGATGGATTAGTCCATGAATTGTTCAAGCCGCTAGAGAATTTATTGAAGGAATTTAGTTCTGAAACAAAGTTGGGCAAGAAATGCCATTGAGAATCTTACAAGAAAAGATTTTGACAGTTTTCTTTGAGAAATGAGAATATCTATTATCAAGCAGTAAGTTTTTTTAATGACAGAAGTGAAACACTGCGCCTAATCAGTTCATTACTTGCAATTGCTTATAACGTTTTTCCTTTGAGCACATTCACACATAAGTTATTTTTCCCCTGGTAAAATTTAGATTTTAAAGGAAATCTGCATCATAAAATGTGAAAGAAAATCACTTTGGGGCTCTATTGATCAAAATCTCAACATTTAGACTTTATTACATTTTCATAACGATTATGCTAAGCTGCAATTTTTCATTTATTCTTTTTTTAGTTCTCATCGAACATATTTTATTTTTGATTTGTGAGAGAGGGAGAGAGAGGAGGAGAGAGAGAGGGACACATACATCAATTGGTTCTCCTGTACACGCCCTGACCAGGAATCAAACCTGCAAACTTTTGGTATGCGGGAGAATGCTCTAAGCAACTGAGCCACCCCGTCAGGGCAGGGAATATTTTGGAGGCAGTTGTGAGGGGTGGCTCTTTCTTCTGCACAGCATGGAAATGTATGTTGTCTACACGGGCTGGAGGTCGGGTGGGTCATGGAACTAGAATGAGGAGCTTGAGAGCAGTTAGGATGTTTGCTATGGACAATGAATGGACTATGGATTCACTGGGAATATCCCAGGAGAAAAAAATGAATTTATTAGTGTCACGACTCTTTAAACTCATTATGTTTATCTTATTCATGAAAGGACTAACCTCTTGAGACAGATTTTACAAATTTACATTTTTTTTTTTTTACATTTCATTTTACTTCATGTGACTACCAGTGCATGGTGTACTTTCTTTTTACCCATCAAGCTTTTGGATGTCAACAAACATTGAATATCAATTTTTAAAAAATAAAACTTTGAATGGATCACTTGCCAAAGATATAGTTGTTAAAACTTTACCAAATACTTCTAAAAAGCTATTTAAAAAAAACCAGCAATGTACTCATTACCTATAGCAAGAGATGGATGCAAGAACCATTACACAGGTTCTTTTAGTGGAGTTTAGTTCCATGAGTTTCAACCCAGATTTTAAAAGTCAGATTAATTCATTTGAGAGAAAACAAATGAGTAAAATAAGACAGTAACACACAAAACCCTAAAAAGCTATTTGAGTTGGGAAATTTCTACTATTTCAAGCTGAGGAGGCACACAGGTTTGCATGAAGGGACGGACACAGGCTACTTGGTGTGAGTGATTACAGCACAGACTCAGAGCTGGGCACACTGGCTCCTCCATCCATGTTTATCAGGAGCACAACTTTGGGCAAGTCATTCAGATGCTTTGAGCCCTGGTTTCCTCATCCAAACATGAAAGCTACTTGCATGTCAGTGGGGGGAAATAAATGATTTTAGAGCTGGGAAATCTGATTTGCTTAATACATAGGGGGAAAAAAGGAAATAGGCCTATTTCACAACAGCAAGGCAGCAGCAGAATGATACATGACTGATATCTGAGTATTAAACAACCATGTCAACTTGTATTAAATGTTTCTTGGATCCTCTTTTCATTAAAAAAAATCTGTTGATTGACTTTAGGGAGAGAGAGGAGGTGGGGAGAAGAAGAGAGAAAGAGAGAAACTGATATTGATCAGTTGTTCCATTTATTGAATGTTTATTGGATGATTCTTGTACACGTTCCACCGGGGATCGAATCTGTAACCCTGGTGTATATGGACAACACTCTGACAACTGAGCTACCCACCCAGGGCTCCTATTTCCATTTTTAAATGACTATTAGGTAGAGAATTAATGGAATAAGACTTTACCTATGAATTTTCTTATCTATAAAATAGGGATTACTGTGAAGATTACAGTAGCTAAAACAGCATTTCCATAGCATACAATGAATGTATAGTATTTTAACCTCTAATCGAGGTTATTATAAATATTACGACATGCCTGCCCTGCTAACTTTGATCCAGGTTAAATGTGTCTTGGGCCCATAACTGATTACAAGGGCACCAAGAACTGCTTGAACAGCTTTTTCATGAAGAAACTTCTCTGTCACTTTCTGATGTACTCAGTTCCATGAACATGAGAGTAGGCCTTTCTATCCAAAAGTGAAGAGATAAGACAATGATACATAAGTGACTCATAATAGATCTTTCCCTGAGAGTAAATTTTGATGAAGAAAAAGAAGAGTAAAAAAAAATAAGGATACCTTGCCCTGGAAAGAGTGGCCACCTCTCCTTCTTGCCCAGCACACTCCCTAGAGAAGGAGGCAGGGTAAGGAAGGAGGAGACTGTTAAGGGACAGTTATTGCCCAATCAGTGGCGATGTCAATGAATTTTCAAAGAACCAGTGAAGAGCCATTAACTGGCTGCAATTTAGCTGCTGTGTCAGCAGACTGAACTAGGATCTAACTAGATGCAGCCTGTCTACCCTTTCCACAGTGTAGGCCCCCTGTCCTGTTTGATGAGAAAACAGAAAGGCATCAGGCAGAAATATTGGCAACTAGTCTTCAAAGCATGTCTTGCAACATGGAGGCTGACGTAAAATAAAGCAGAAAAAAAGAAAAGAAAAATCTCCTATCCAGATTTGTCCACACTTTTAAACTCTCCAAGTTGCACTAACTTTGAAACAGATTTGAGCCCACATGCAACTGAAATGTCAATTAGAAAAAAATTTCACCAATTTTTGAATTTGAATGCCAAGACAGGCTAAAGCAGATTTGGCACCATTCTTTTTTATCCCCATTTCATGAATATTGATTAGGTGCCTGCTTAAATTTCTCTTCCTTTAATGATTGCACGTATAGTAAACGTGCTAATCACTGTGGATATAAAGTTTCCTTTCCTCTTAAAAGAAAGGGCAGCATTGTAAAAACAAAAACAAAAACCACACACACCTACTCACACAGTGCTAATTAGCTGTATATAATTATACATTCATCAGCGTTAACGTGTTCTCTAGGAACAGAAAATGAAACTCACCATATGGTATTGGAAATATGCAAGAAAGGATTTTCCTGCACTATTTTCTGCAGTTGGAGTTTGGCCTTAGATTATTTGTGAGTTTCCAAGTATTCGAATTATGCAAGCTGGCTGACTGAGTGGCCTCCAGCATTCAGGAGACAAACTTTTTCAGCTCTTAATAAAAAATGAGTTTCTTTGCAAATGCATATAGAAATCTGCAGTTTCAATTTTCAGCAATTTTTGAGAATGTGAAAAACTTTTCTCAGTTAAATTTATATGCTCAGAGCTGCTTAACATTGGGCTTGCCTGAGGCAAAAAAAAAAAAAAAAAAAAAACCACACCCCAAAACATGAAGATAGGAATTTTGAAAATGGTCTTCAAATTAAAAGTAAATCTATAAATAATGACAGATGAACCTAGTTTTTGGATAGTTTTTCATATTGTTATAATTTTAAGCATATGTCTTTAAGCCTCCAATAAACAAATGCTTCCACAGAAAATAACTAATGAACAGAGCACAAGACATGAAAAATATTCCAAGGACACTTAGCACTTCTCAGTGAAGGCTTGTTCTTAGTGCCTATCAAAAGATAGAATAGGCAACAAAGAGTGGAAATGTATTTCTTTATGTTATTGTTCTTTTTATAAAGTCTACATTTAAAACATTCACCTAAAACCTTGCCCTGAAATAACATTTCCTGTGTCAGAGTTTAATATTCGGAGTTAATGTTCTTAAGGCCATTAAGATGTCTTACAATAAAATATCTCCTTAGCAAATCAACCAAGGCTTTGGGGAGCTGGTTTATATTTTTTAAAAAGACTTTTTCTCCTGACCTAAAATCATTGCTTTAATTCTTGGATGCATATGTCATCCAGTTATATCTATTGCTTGGAGGTAATCTCTACCTTTTATCTGTGGATTAAGAACTACAGAAATGATGACCCACTGTTATTTGTATCTTTAGAACACATATTGCCCATGATTACTTAGCAGTAATAATTAGCATATTGTTTTTTAAATAAATAAAACATGCATTCATTTTTCAAGACCAAAGAGACTATTTCTACATCACTCAGGTTTTATTCCATTTTATCAAAGGATGATTTTTTTTTTTTTTTTTGAGAATTACATTCTTTAATACATTTTGGGCTATTTCCCTCAGTAAAAATCCTGCCTCTGCTTTTTACTTTACTTTTACTTAAGACTGAATGAAACATTTGCTGATGTAATATTTTGTCAAAAAGTTATAGAATTTTCCCTGAGCACAACTTCAGTTTTATATTATTTAGGACTCTAGGTTGAATGTGACAGGATATCCAACCCAAACTGCTTTAAGCAAAAAGTTAGTTTTTTGTAACAATTAAATCCCAAGGGTAGTGTTGCATTCAAGGGAGCCTAATGCTCAAAATCTTCTAAGAGAATCCTGTTTTTCTTGCTTGCTTCTCCACTTGCCTCTGTATGTGAACTTCCATGTCAGTGTTTGTGGGTGGCCACACCCACTGTAGTTCACTCAAATCCTATAGAAAAGAATACCTGCTTTTATTTCATGAGAGTTTCAGCTAAAGTTTTCTTAATCTAAGAGTTTTTGAGTGGGTCATATGGATAACCTTGAAACAATTGCTATGGCCAAGAGAACATAAAAACACGGGTGGATTTAGCCTGACAAGGGCACAAATCTGGGGTTATGGTTGAGATTAACTGGTTAGAAACTCCTTGGCTGAAAATATGGGAGTGGTGGCAATCACTAGAAGCAGTATAAATATATGCTTGCTTGCCCCCGCAAAACATACATTCTTTTGGCATATGAATGCTGTATCTTTTATATTTTTATAAGCTATGCTTTAATTATATGATTTTCAATATGCTCTACACTTTGGGTTTTGGTTTTTCTATAATGCAAAGGTTATTACAAAGAGTTTTAAAATATCCAAGTGGTGGGCTATATTAGTCTACTTGGGCTGCCATAACAAAATACCAAAGACCGAGTGGCTTAAACAACAGAAATTATGTTTTTACAGTTCTGGAGACTAGAAGATGAAGATCAAGGTGCCAGCAGGGTTGGTATCTGGTGAAGGCTCTTTCCTTGGATTGCAGATGGCTGCCATCTCTGTGTGCTCATATGGCCTTTCCTTGGGGTGTGTGATATGTGTGGGGACGGAGTATGTGCATGCTGGCTCTCTGCAAAAGGTGGCTGGTTCGATGCCCATTCGGGGCACATGTCCTGGTTGCAGGTTCATTTGGTCCCTGGTCAGGGTGTATGGGAAAGGCAACTGATTGATGTTTCTTTCTCACATCAATGTTTCTCTTCCTGTCTCTCCCTCCCTAAAATAAATACATAAACTCTTCTTTTTAAAAAAAAGGTTATGAACCTTAAAGGAAGGCAATTATTCCGGATTATCTGGGTGTGCCCAATCTAATCACAGGAGCTCTCGAAAGGAGAAAACTTTCTCTGTCTGGAAACAGAGAGATACAGCAGAAGGAGGAACAAATAATGCCACGGAAAGGGAAGACAGAGATATCCCAAGAGTGGGAAGGATATGATTCATCATTGCTAGTTCTGAAACTTAGGGGCCATATGTGACAACTGAAGAGTTGCCTCTAGGAGCTAAGGGATACCCCTGCCTGACAGCACCAGCAAAGAAATGAGGACCTTCGTTCCACAGTCTCAAGGAATTCAACTTGACCAAGAATATCAGTGAGCATGGAGGGGATGCTTCCCCAGAGCTGCTAGTAAGTAAGGTATCCATAAGATACCTTAATTTTAGCCCTGTAAGACCCTTGGACTTCTGGCCTATAGAAACTGTGAGATAATACAATTATGTTGTTTAACGTTTCTATTTGTGGTACTTTATTATGGCAGTGATAGGAAACTAACATGCCTGGTTTGCCTGTGTTGCTTACTTTTAAGTACATGTAGAGGTATGGAATTATGAGAGTATGGATGCCTGGAGAACAGGATATAAATTAAAGAAGTTCCATAGGCAAATATTATTTCCCTATGTAAACAAATGCCTCCACATACATTTCTCAAAACAAACAAACAAACAAAAAAACAATTTTTAAAAACCCACAACCTTCACACATTAACTCTGGATCAGAATATAATTATAGAGAAGAAGGACTTTAATTGAATCTGATAACATCAGATTTCTCCAAGAGAAGGGTGATTTATTGTGCATTGTGCTTGCTATATCTTTTTATTTATTAGTCAAATTGGGTACTGGAAATATCTACGATTCATGTGATTCCACTTTTACAATTAATTCATTTATGCTACCATATAGGTACGTTCCCCTTTTTCACAGAAGCTCTTTTCATTATAAATTATCTCTATTTATATCATATAATAGTGTATTCCATAAACTCACATTCATATTCATGTTTATATTTCAGTTTTTATTCCTGTTGATTATTGATATTTTTCAGTTGTCTTTATCCATCTATTTATTTTTTATATTTCTAAGTCACTATTTTTGATGTCTTCTATGTGGTATATAGTTGCTTTGTTTTTCAATGAGATAGTATCTTTTTCTATTAATATGTGAGATTTTAGCATTTACATTTACTAGTATAATAAATAAGTTTTGCCTGATATCTGTCATCTAGTTTTGCTTGCTGTTTTAATATATCCTTGCCACCACTGTGTTTTGAATCAATGGCTGCACTGGCATTGCTTTACTTTTTGTTTCCTCCTCCTTAAGGTAATTTGAGGTTTACAGTTTTTTAATCATTCATCTTTGTAATTTTAAGTGAAATATGCAAGTAGTCATGTTTTGCAGTTTATAATTCTAAAATTGGAACAGTGACTATTGACTCTCTGCAAGGAAAGAATTTTCTTATAATATTATAAAGTATATTTAGCATAAAATTATTTTATTAGAGATGTAATCTGAATAGACTCTCTTGACTTTTATGGTTTTCATTAATGTGTTTATTGCAAGTTATTTTTCTAAAAAAATAAAGGCAAATGAGAACAGTGTACAGGCAATCATATGATATGGAATTTTCTATGACCATTATATTGACATAATACCTCTTTTCTTATTACTAAGCAAGGAGTAATAACAATGTGGTAATGTGTAAGTTGGATCCATTTCAATGGATCGAATAAAAGACAGATTCTGAATTTACTTGGACACTAAGGAAATATTTCTAGACTATATTAACATGAGCTTGACTTTCCTGATTCTTAGTTTCTCTAAGAATAATTTCTCAGGTGATTAAGTTATCAGAAAATATGGAAAACCCGGGCTAAATTATTAACTATGAATTCAATGTCAAAAAGTTGTCTTTCAGGACATGGCCATATAATTTTTTTATAGCTTCCACCTGCTTAGCTTAGAGATTCCAAAAGTAGGCACTGCAATTTAATAAAGGTAGCACTTTGGAGAAAGTCGATAATTCTCAAATACAGTTGCTACATAGTAAACTTCATTTTTTTCTTATTGCTTATAAGATAAAATTTAAACTCATAATATATTTTTAAAATTTTTAAAAGATGTTAGCCTATTTAAATCATATTCCCAGTTATCCCCACTTATGCATTTTAAAATTCTACCTTATCAAAATACCTACCATTCCTTGTTATATATTTTCATACACTTTTACTTTTATCCATATTATTTCCTCTGTATAGAATGGCCTTATCTTTGATTGCTCATGTGGTGAAATTTCATAAGTCCTTTAAGAGCCAATTCTATGAAGCCTTCCTGCCTTTCACCCAAAATTATTTATATTTTCTTCTATATGTTCATATCATGTCTACATGCTTCTCTTTTATGCACCTATTTATTCTACATTTCCATCACTGCAATAGGGGAAAAGCTATACATAGTTCATTTTGGTCTCCATCACAATAGCAGTCTGTCCCTAATGTAATTATTTAAGTTGAATAAATGAAAGTATTTCTTGTGTTAGCCCTCTTCACTTCTGATCTGTACCCTGGGAGCCTGGACATTTTGGATGATGTCAATTAGCTCCATTGCTTTCTGACATCTACTTATTTCTCTGATTAATGAATGAACAGTGGGAGAAGATTTAAGTCTGGGTTGTTATTCTCCCTCTTTTTCCCTGCTGTGTCACTGTAGGTTACGTGGCCTGCTACTGAAGGCCATGGCTCACATGGCATGGCCCTCTGCCACAGGTACTTTTTTTGGTCTTTGGTACCTACTTCCTTTGCTTGCTTCACCTATCTTAATGGCAGTAAATCCACCTCATTGTTGCTGTTGCAGGGTGCTACATCACTTACTTCCCACACACCTGTGCATAGTCTTTGTGTTATACTTTCCCAAGTGACCACATTAAAGCGTGCTCCCACTTTCTTCTTGATAACCTGACTCACATAGTAATTGGTTCAGGAGGTTGTCCCAAGAAACAGATCTTTAAAATGGTTTTGTGGTAAAAATCTTGCTGAAGAAAAATGGGGTACTAAGAGTCTGCACCTTGTAAAAGTGTCACGATTATGGAAATTATCGCCAGCGGAGGCATGGGATGAAATGCAGGTAGAGGGCATGGTGATGGGGGAGCAAATGGCTATGATTCTCACTAACTTTGGCAAAGACAGCGATTACAGAGAATGATATACCAGAGCTAGTGTTGAAAACATGCCAGAGTACACACAGGGAAAAAGATAAATCGAAAGTTTCTGTTGCCCAACTCTGAAAAACACAAGTGGAAATTTAAAAAATAAAATCTATTATAGCAGCTCTGAAGGAGTCTCTGATCTCTTGGAGTGACAGGATAATATATATGACAGGAGGTAAAACCAAGGGCCTTATACAGCTGAAATATCAATTAAATATTCAACCAAGTTATACCTTTTATGTTAAATTTCCAAAGCAGTGAGATCCTGAGATATGGTAAATGCATAATCTGGAAACTACAGATGAGATGAATAAAGTCACAAAATTCAAGGAACCTCACTTGCTAGGGGAAGCAGCAACCCTTTTATCCTTACCTCACATTTGAGTGAACCAGGATTTCCAGTTGCATAATGCCATTTCAGTGATTTAATCCGGGAGAGTTACTTCGCAATGGTATGCTCTACTCCCTGGGAAATGCTCCATTCCCCACTGTCTCTTCACACATAAGAATTAGTCCCAACATAGTTCAGATAGTGACACCCAGGCCTGGTATACAGAGATACGCCACACTGAAAGACCTGCAAAAACTTACCAGTTTACATCGCCAGGAGTCCAGGGAGCATCCTAGATGGATTTTAAGGATGTTAGACTAAGAAAAATGAAATATAAGGCTTTATCAGCCTAAATTAATTGATGGTGCATTCACCCAGAAAGACCTGGGAGAGGATTTTAATGTTTACTGTCAGTCCTAAAATGTTCAGACTCAACAGAAATCTCTAATCAATGAGACTGAAATGCTGGAACTTTCCCTCCAAATGGTAGAGAAAAAACTCCAGGAACTTTATATATTTATATGGATTAATTATATGCAAGATGTTCTCAACTCCCTATCTGTATCATCTGAGAAGATGCAGATGATTCTCTTCACCAAGATATTAAGTAATGCACTGATAACAGAACATTACCATTCTTAAAACCTCTGTGGAGGCTATCTTCTATAGTTCAGAGATATTGGTGGAGGTCCATACAATGGAATTGGGTTCTCTGATTTTATTGTGAATGATAGGATTCCAGAATGGAGAGGCCAGATGTATCAGTTAACTCTAAGGGATAAAGTGGGCATAGTTATCACAATAATCTGTCTGGCATGGATAATTAGAATGTTTCACACAAAAATATCTGCCATAATGTCTAATTAATCACATTGTCTTTAGAAATGAAACTAATAAGCGAATTACTAAGGCACTTCATTTATATGTATACACATACATGATTCTCACTGTATTCATTATTTGTGGTAGTTATGTTTTATGAAGTCATCAGAACACTGAATTAGGGAATAATGAACTACTGTTTCATGGAAAATACAGCCTTGGTTCCTGCAAGCGTCTGTTCACAACATTTTCACCAACTTATGCATATATAACCTTGCTTTATGAGTGTTTGTTTAAAAAATTATTTAATATTTATTAACTTATTAGCATTGAACTCATAGTCATCAGCACTATAATTCATACATTTAATATACATATTTTCTCCATAAGGCATATCACATCCTTATTGTTCAAGATCACTATATTGTGAGTATTTCAGTTCTACACTTGGGAGGCATTTTTAACAGCAAAATCAGGACTCAAAAGCATAAAAATGTGGGAAGCATGACATTAAATATACTGCGAAAAGGACATTTGTTTACATATAAAAGCTGCAACAAGGTCAGAAAATTGCCTTCTTCAAATCAGCTGTGAATGTAGGCCTCAGGTGACTCAAATTTTTCCTCACTCTTCACACATCTGAAAAATGACTACAAAAGCCAGCAAAGACTGATTTTGGGCTTACAAATAAATTTTCGTGAGAAGGTGAATTCACAAATATGGAATCTGTGAACAATGAGGATTGATTGCCTTTGTTGGGATTCACAGCCTTTTTTTCCAGGTGTTAGAACGAAGGCAGTTCGCATATTGAGGGCCATCCATTGAGTTAGAGTATAGGTCCATTTGAAGAAAATTACTGTGTACTATGAGTCTTCCCCCGTTACCCCAGAAAAATTTGTAGCCATTTATTAAAGTGTCTATGCCCTTATGGAAGTAAAATATCTAGAACTTTCAGGGCTTCACAGATAATAGATTTGAGTTGATGCTGATTCTGAATGCCACTGTGATCAAACACTCATAGCAAATGCTAATGAAGGGCAAGAGATGAGTCCTGGACCAAGTCTGTCTTACAGTTGGTCCAGTGGGCCTGTGAGTGCACCCTTTGGTTATTTTCCCATTCCCAGGATGCATATACGAAATAGAGACACACACAGGATAACTGGCAGTACCCCCACACTGGTTTCCTGGCTCATGCTGTGAGGGTTGTTAGATATGAAAGAATATGTGAAAGCACTTGGGATTGTTCCTTTCCTTGCAAAATGGTAAATAAATAGAACAACTGTAGGAAGATGTATGTACAGGGTCCAGCAGAAGTAAGGCCTGCTTGAGTGTGGTTAGTAGGGTAATAATATAGGTATAATAATTTATAGTTTTAATTTCAACATTTCACCTAAAATGTCACATGGTGTGCTTGAGTGTGATATTGTTATGTTACATAATATATGCTTATGATTTTGTAATAAAAGTGGGGCACTATTTATGCCCAACCCTGTATTTTTGTGCCACCTTAAAAGAGTGAAAGATGCAGGGTGGAGAGTTCTCCAGCATTTACATTCAACTCACCTGCAGAATAACCAGATATTCATCAAGTTAATCAGGCAGTGATGCTAATTGTAGCTGTGATGTTAGATGCGATTTTTGTTACTGAAATAAGCCAATAAAGATTCTGGTATCTGAGATACCTGGAATAGAATATGCTCCTCTATCCATATCTATCAACAAAAGTAATCAGAACCTGTTTCCTTTTCATGAGAAAAACAACAGTATTTCACATGGCTTCAAGATTATATTAACTCTCATTTTCTCTGTCATAACAAAGCCTAGATGGATCTTGATTATCTTGATATCCCACAGAGCATTATTGTAATACATTATAGTGATGACAGACTAATTAAATCTGATGAGTAGGAAGTGGTAACCACTTACTTGCATTCATAAGAAAAATTTATGTCTGAGGATAGAGAAGACCTACAAAGGTTTAGGAGCCTGCTACATTGTTACAATTTTTAGGGAGGTCTGGCAGCCTAGTACTCATTTGCTGTTCCAGAAAACAAAAGTAAACTGCTTAAGTAGAGTTTCAAATGCTCCTGTTATAGTTTTGCAGGTTTATCTCTATCTTTATCAATTGCTTCACAGGTATTTCCATGCAACTTCTGGTATGCCGGGACCAATTGGATGTGAGTGGCCTCTACACTACTACCTACTTAGGGGTGGCCCTCAAAGCAATGGTGCAAGGCAATCCTTTACGTTTTATGTCTATATCCACTTTGTGTGAAGGAGAAACATCCCAAGTACTGACCCATACTACTTCATCAAAAGTTTCTGATAGGTTGGCCATCTCATCAGTAAAAACTGGACTGAAATACTGTGTTAGTCAGAATTATCCAGAAAAATAGAGTGAATCAAATACAGAGATAAATATAGATAAGAGGAAATTTATTACAGGAATTGGCTCACATGGTTATGGAGGTCAAGAAGTCCTACAGTCTGGAGTCTGCAAATTGGAGAAACACACAAGTGGTAGTACACATCATCAAAAGCTTGAAGGCATGAGAAGCAGGGGGTTTGATGGTCTAAGTTCAAGAGTTCAAAGGCCTGAGAATCAGAAGCTTCAACGTCCTAGGACAGGAAAATATCAACATCCCAACTCAAGAAGAGAAAGAATTGTCCCTGACTTCACCTTTTGTTCCGTTCAGGCCCTCACAGGGTTAGGATGACCTGGCCCACTTTGGTGCAGACTGGTTTCTGTACTCAGTTTACTAAATCAAGTGCTAATCCCTTCCAGAGGACCCTCGCAGACACTCCCCCAAATTTTCTCCCAACTATTCGAGCATCTGTTAGACCAGTCAGGTTGACATATAAGATTAACCATTACAAATATTGATGACAATGATCTCATGAGAGAGATGTTGATGACCACCTTGGAATAGCCACAGAGTGTCAAGATATTAATATCCAATGTAAATGTCCATCTCCCGCAGAGATGGGTTTCAGCAATCATGTGAACAAGATGACCTATGTTGTGGGTGTCAGAACAGCTCTCCTCTAGCTACTCCAATGCTTATTCAGTAAGTCTACTAGGTACAAAGTGCTATGATAACAGGGATGGAGGCTATGCCTGGATTTAATAGCATGGGTTTCTCATCAAGCCTGATCTGATTTTTAACACTGCTAAGTGCGCCACCTGCCAACAGTAGAGGTCTATGCTAACGCCCTAACAGGGGTGTCCGAACTTTTGGCATCTCTGGGCCACACTGGAAGAAGAGTTGTCTTGGGCCACGCATTAAATACATTGTGACATGTAATCACACATGAAAAAAATCTCATAATGTTTTAAGCAAATTTACAATTTTGTGTTGGGTTGCATTCACAGCCATCCTGAGCTGCACATGGCCCATGCGCCCCAGGCTGGACACCCCTGTGGCTAATACAAGATCATTCCCTGGAGGTACTAGTAGTCAATAGGCAAATTTTTTATGTTTGACTCCATTTTTCACAGGTAGAGGATGGAAGGATGGACATACTTATCTTCATAAGAATAAGCATATATTCTTTATATGGAGTTTCCTTTTGATCCTCTGTGGTTTTGTCAGTACTACCATTTGTGGACTTACAAAATGCCTTATCCACTGTCATAGTATTCCGTTCAACACTGCCTGTGCCTTTGACCACCTGTTGGGGAACCACTTCCCTTGCCCATTAAGGGGCTCTCTGCTGTTGCTTTCTGCCGGGTACTTAACTATACATTATTGAATATTCTAACCCTGCTTATACTTTAATAAGTAGTTTCTGTGTCATATACCATACCCCTTAATTATTCTGTTGCAAATTCCTTTCTGCCAAGACCCTAATTGATTCATTTATCAATATTTGTAATGTAAAATTAGCAAGAAATTAAACAAGGTTGGCATTTCTTCAAAATGATTTTATTTATGCAAATATAACACTTTTCCAACCTTTGAGGTCAAATTAAAGTTAAACAGTAAAATGATAAGAAATTAAATCTAGAATAGCAACATGTTAGTTACAGTATATTTCATAACTTTTTTCTATTTCTGTTTTTTAACAAATTTGTAAGGAAGGATTCCACCACTAAGAAGAGCCAAAGTGAAGAGGACTTCTGGGTATAACTGAGTCGCTGGCTCATTGTTCTTTGTCATCCATTTCATTTGCAGCTCTTCTTTCTTTCTATGCCAGTTCTTTCACTACTCACTTTTTAAAACCTTTTTACTGTTCCTGGCCACCCCACGCCCATATCCATTGACTTTTCCTAGATTTGCTAGTAACATCATTCTGTTGAACCCAGTGATTTCCACTACTCTGTTGAAGCATTTTTAACTTTTTGGAGATCTGATGTCTGGCCTAGAAAGAGGATATCCTTGGTTACTCTGACCAATAAGGAGGAGCAGAAGATAATTTATATTCCAGTTAAATCACTTTGTTCTTTCAAGATTAGTGCTATGAAAACATGATTTCTTGAAGTTTATAATTTGCAGGTGGTTGAGATGAATCCATTAAGCTTAAATGTTGCATATAGGAATGACCAAACAAAATGATTGTTTTCAACATGAGTCTCATCCTTTATGGAGTTTTCAGTGTTTTAATCCTTTATTATGGCCTAAAAAATTTGGTTTTATGTTCTCCTTCTCCCCTTCCTTCTTGAAAATATTTATTATAAAATAAAATCAAAATGACAAAGAGAAAAATAAATTTCAATACTAAAGTGAACATTTTATTTTCACATCTATTACCTATTTCAATTATTGAGATACATAGAACTACCTGATAAATGGAAAAATAATGTGGTAAAAATCATAGCTCTGGTTTTATCTTGCATACCATCTTATTATGTAGGTAGGGAACTATAACCTTAGTGTCTCAGTGTTATCGTATTATGAAAGGTAATTATATTCATCCTTTATGGCAAATTTCAGGGAAAATATATTCATAAGAAATGCTTTGATTACCTTCATTTAATCAATTAACCATAAATATTATTAAGATAGATTGCTCTTAAACTCACATTATGGTTTATTATTGTTAATGTTTCCTAGTTGAGGTTGAAAACAATAATAATATTAAGCTGGGAAAGGTAATAATATCAGCAACAACAACCATTTTTTGAGTGCTTATGACATCTTATTTCATCCTTTTAAATAATACTTTAAGGTTTTTTTATCCTATTTTTATAGTTGAGAAAATAGGGGCTCAATGACACTAAGACGCTGGATAGATAGTATGGTATCCTGTGGGATACGTTGGCTGTGTCCTTTACTAACTTCAGATATGTGCAATATCACTTAATCTCTAAAGGACGTAATGCACTGGTCTATGAGGAAAAGAATTTAACTGGCTGACTTTGAGGTGCCATTTAAATTTAACAACCCCATATTTTAGTAGTCACCATGCCTGTACTGAGATATTTTCCTCTGCTGTGACTGAACTTATAATTATGTTCATTATAAGCACAATATCATTAAATATGACATTAATCCTCATTATTGATTAAATTACACCTATGGTATAACAATAAAATTTTTGTTTTATGATATCTTTTTCAACTAAAATACTTGTGAGATGCTGATTTTAAACCATGACTATTTTTTATAAAGGAAAATGAAACAGGCAAATAAATAGCTTTAAATGGCATAAAACATTTCATGGACTTCCTATTACTAAAGCAAAATCACCAAAGCAAAAAAGATATGATCTCAAGTCAATAAATAAAAACACCTTATTTTTTATGAATGAGCAAATGATCATGATAACTTGTGGAAGAGTAGGCATCAGTTTTTCTGGTGGGTTAATTATGGTACTAGCCACCCAGAAAGCTAATAATTTTTAATTGAAAATGCAGATCCAAAAGAACCTATGCACCCCTATGTTCATAGCAGCACAATTTACAATAGCCAAGTGCTGGAAGCAACCTAGGTGCCCATCAGTTAATGAATGGATCAAAAAACTGTGGTACATTTACACAATGGAATTCTATGCAGCAGAAAGAAAGAAGGAGCTCCTACCCTTTGCGACAGCATGGATGGAATTGGAGAGCTTCATGCTAAGTGAAGTAAGCCAGGCAGTGAAAGACAAATACCATATGATCTCACCTTTAACAGGAACCTAATCAACAAAACAAACAAACAAGCATAATATAAACAAAGACACTGAAATTGAGAACAGTCTGACAGTGACCAGAGGGGGAGGGGAGGGAATTTCAGGGGAAAAGGGGAACGGTTTAGAGCAACAAGTATAAAGGACTCATGGACAAAAACTATGGGGGGTGGAAATGGGAGGAAGGTGGGGAGGGCTGGGGTGGTGGGCTGGGGGTGGGGTAAAAGACAGAAAACTGTACAATATCAACAATTAAAAAATACTGATAAAAAAAGAAAATGCAGAAAATGTTGCAACAGTCTATTTATTTTATTTTTTATTTTTTTATTTTCAATAAGAGTTGACAGATATTATTATATTAGTTTTAGATATATAAACTAGTGATTAGACATTACATAACTTATGAAGAGATCATCCTGATAAATCTCACACCCATCTGAAACAATAAATTATGATTAGGATATTACTGACTACATTCCCTACACTGTAATTTATATCCCCATGACTATTCTGTAACAACCAATTTGTACTTCTTATTCCAGGCACCTTTTTCACCCAGGCCCCGGCCCTCCTTCCATCGAGCAACCATCAAAACATTTTTTATATCTATGAGTCTGTTTCTGTTCTGCTCGTTCTTTTGTCTGTTTTTTTAGATTCAGTTGTTGATAGATATGTATTTATTGAATTTTATTTTTCATATTTTTATCTTTCTTCTTCTTCTTCTTAAAGACCCTTTAACATTTCATATAATAGTGGTTTGATGGTGATGAACTCCTTTAGCTTTTCCTTGTCTGGAAAACTTTGTATTTATCCTTCTATTCTAAATGATAGCTTTGCTGGGTAGAGCAATTTTGGTTGTGCAACAATATATCCTTTAATGATATGCTTAGAAATATTTATTAAGATTTTATTACCTCATGGGTCATCTCATTGGTATCTATATATGTACATATATGTGTGTTTATATACATATATATGTATATATATATACAGGGTTGGGTTGTTTGTATGAAAAAGTATATAATATAATATACTTATAATTATATTATATTATATTATAAAATGATACAAATATGGATTATATATATAAAGTATATAAAGCTTAAACCCTCCTATGGGTTATTTGTTCCCAAATAGTTTTATTTATAATCAATATACTTAAAATATCAACAGATATCCTATATCCCATTTTAATATTTATTGAAGTATTATATCACGTTGGTTGTTTCCTTATGTGTTTTGGTTTGGGAAGAAATAACACAAAAGGAACTAGCATTTTTTAGTTCCTATTATGTGCCTGAAATGATGCTAATTAGTTTACTCCTTATGCATGTAGTCAGATTCTTGAATTGTTTAATTCATATCTTCCATAGAAAACATTTCACATTGATGTCTGATTAAATAAAATTAGACAATATTACCAAGGCTGAAGTTATGTGTGTAAAGTAAAACACTAGCATACAAACTATGTGTCAATTTAATTCAGATCAACACTCCTTGATTACCTTCTAATAAATTGAGTCCCGTGTAGCAATAATTTGGGATTCCAGGGTATGTTAAGAGAGGACCATCACAAAAATCTGGTATATATATTATTTAAGAACCTATATTTTCAGCAGAAGTGCCAATTTTCTTCCTTTAATAGACAGGCAAAGTCACCTTCTTTGCAAAGGTTGGCAATGAACTCAACTTCATCTCCGGAGTTCCAGTTAATGTAGCCCTTCTTTCTGCCTCCTATTTCTAACTCCAAACTAATGGTAAATGTCCCTGTGCTAAGCTTAGAAGGCATTTATTAAAAACCTTCTAATATCTTTGATTCCTAATGCAATTCTGAAGCCAGACCATAACAGTCACTTCTTCAAAATCTGGGTTGTTTTCATGTACTCTTGAAAATCTGTGTGTTCACCTATGAATCTTGGCCCAAGGACACATTCACTGATTTGAGGAAGGGAGGGAGGGAATGAGAGAGAGACTAGATAGAGAAACATCAATCAGTTGCCTCCCTACAACCTAGTTACGTGCCCTGTGAATTGAACCCATAACCATTCAGTGCATGGAATGATACTCCAACCAACCAAGTCCCGCTGGCCAGGGCACGTTCACTCATCTTTGAAGTCCTCTGGAAGAATACTTTGTGGCTGTATTTTGTAACAATTAAACACTTAGTCAACTATGTTAAATTTTCCACTTCCTTGCTTCTGTTCGATTTTGTTCAAATCTTGCAACCCCTATAGCTTCAAATATTATATTACTTAGTACATTAAAAGAGAAACCATAGGTCTGCCATCAATCATTAGTACTTCTCATTCCCTCACAACATATTATGGCAACCTACCTTCTTTTATGGTCACTCACATACACTTGGGATTTTCTCATCATTCTTGCTTCACCATTCTTATGATCCTTAACTTTTATGTAGCAGTACAATGATAGACATTGAGGAGATAACTATGAATAAGACACAGTCATTTCCTTCTATGTTAAATATGTCACACAAATCAATAATTGAGTTTATAGACAACACAATGTAGAACTGTATATAATGTTCTCTGGAATCCGTAAGAAGAAATAACTCATTATACTTGGGAGAACCAGGGTAAAACATGAAGATGCAATGACATATGATGAAGATCTTAAAGGAATTTGCTGTATAGAAAGAATTAGGAGTAAAATATTTCTGTCAAGAAATGTGTTAAATAAGCAAATTAATTAATGGAATCGGTATCTATCCATTCAAATAAATTATAAATCTTTATTTTAAAATGGAAAATTCTGCTAGGACATGGACAAAACCAAAGGGGGTAGGATCAAGGGTGGGAGGCAGGAATGGATAGGGTGGGGGGCTGTGGTGGGGCACAAATGGAGACAACTGTACTTGAACAACAATAAAAAGAAAAAAAATTCCTTTAGCTTGTCATCTTTTACATACAACCTTGTATTAGATCTTTTTGCTAGTCTCTCAAAATATCTCTTACCCAGCCTTTAGTCTGTCATCTACATTGTCTTCAAATATATCTTTCTAAATTATCTGATCATTCTTTTTGCTCAAAATTCTTGGATTCTTCCACATTGCCTAATAATAGAATGCAAACTTCTTAGCATAGTGTTTGATGTTTTCTGGTCTCATCTCTGTCAAAGCAAAAATTGCACCCAAGTGAAATAGTCAAGGAAGACTTTATTTAAGATTATCGCAATAGGAGAGAAAGGTCAGAACTCAGTCTGAACTCAACTCCACTGAGACAAAGACCTGTGGTTTTTACTGTTGGGATTGGGGTCATAGGCCATCGGTACTTGCTAACTGGCTTTAACCAAATGAAAAATAAACTTTCTCTATCCTCCTGACAGAAAGCATTTTTACAACTTGAAGCAAGACACCTGCCCAAATTAGGTTCCTATCTACCCTCTCACAGAAAATGGGAGATAGGGGTAGTATCTGCCTTGATGATTATATTGCAAAGAAACAGGTCCTTGAGAAGGACATTTCTGGGTTGAAAAACTGGCAAGAAACTTATTAAAAGATTTTCATCTGAAAGAAGCAGAGAAAAAAATTACAGTTCCTAGAGTAAATGCTCTAAGAAAAAGGAGGTTAGGAGTCTGGAGTCAGGAAGAAGCCTAGCACAAGTTTCAAGCTGAAGGGAATGTTAGGGCTGCCTTCATGACTTCTCAATCTCCACTTTATGTTTATTAAGTTCAATGCTTGCATTTTTTGAATATGCCACATGCTCTCTTATTTTAACATCAGACATGTACAAAATTCTGTGTGTGTGTGTGTGTGTGTGTGTGTGTGTGTCTTTAGTGGTAGAATCCTATCTAAAGTTTTTCATTGGTTTTCAATGCTCTTTTTTTATTTTATTATTATTATTTTTTATTTTTTTATTATTTTTTAATCAGTATTTTTTTAAATTCTTGGTATTGTAGTTTTCTGTCTTTTACCCCACCCCCAGCCCACCACCCCAGCCCTCCCCACCTTCCTCCCATTTCCACCCTCCATAGTTTTTGTCCATATGTCCTTTATACTTGTTGCTCTAAACCATTCCCCTTTCCCCTGAAATTCCCTCCCCTCTCTCCTCTGGTCACTCTCAGACTGTTCTCAAATTTAGTGTCTTTGTTTATATTTTGCTTGTTTGTTTGTTTTGTTGATTAGGTTCCTGTTAAAGGTGAGATCATATGGTATTTGTCTTTCACTGCCTGGCTTATTTCGCTTAGCATGAAGCTCTCCAATTCCATCCATGCTGTCGCAAAGGGTAGGAGCTCCTTCTTTCTTTCTGCTGCATAGAATTCCATTGTGTAAATGTACCACAGTTTTTTGATCCATTCATTAACTGATGGGCACCTAGGTTGCTTCCAGCACTTGGCTATTTAATGTGGCCTAAAAGTCTTGGCTATCTGGTCCTGACTAGGGTTTCAGCTCATCTTACATTACCGCCCCTCAATATTCTGCTTCCCTAAGAGGTTTTGGTTGCTGTAGGTTGTCAGTTTTTTAAGATCTCTATTTTGAGTGTTTTACTTCCAATTACTAGATAATCTTTGAGTATACAATGCTTTCTTGACCTCATCCTTCACTTTGCTTGACTAACTCCACTAAGCCTAAGCAGCATTTCTTTAGGGCAAATTTAGGTACCAACTTATATATTTTTACAGATCTTCTTTCTGTATCTTCAAGAATATATTTCAGTTTGTAATTGTATATCCATTAGGAAGATTATATAATCGTATCTGTCTCCTATATTAGGTTGTAATGAATCAGGGGTTGGTTATATTAAAAATTATATTCCTTTAATTTTTATACCAGTGTTTGGAATATAGGGATTCTCAAAAAAGTGGCTAAAAATTAACATATAAATTATTCAAGAGAAAATTTGAATATTATTTCCTTGGTTAAATCTTTTTCAATTTTAGTATAACAGGTTTTTTTATTATTTTTAAATTTAATCTTTATTGTATTTTTTCCAGTACTATTTAGTCCCTTTATACCCATTTCACCCCCATAATCACCACACTGTTGTCCACATCTATGAGTCCTTTTACCTTTTTGCTTGATCCCTCCATCCCCTAACTGTCCCCCACACTAGCTGTCAACTGCTCACTATCTATGAGAGTCTGTCTGTGTTTTGCTTCTTAGTTTAGTTTGTACACTAGATTCCACATATGAGTGAAATCATATGGTATTTGTCTTTCTCTGACTGTCTTATTTCACTTAGCATAATGTTCTCCAGGTCCATACATACTGTTGCAAAGGGTAAACTTCTTCTTTTTTTACAGCCAGGTAGAATTCCATTGTGTAAATGTCATGTGGTTGTTTTATCCACTCATCTACTGATGGACACTCAGGTTGTTTCCATATCTTGGTGATTGTAAATAATGCTGCAATGAACATAGGGGTGCTTGTTTTCTTTCAAATTAGTGTTTTGAGTTTCTTCAGATATACTCCCAGAAGTGGCATCACTGGATCCAAAGGAGGATCCATTTTTAATTTTTTGAGGTATCTCCATACTGATTTTCACAGTGGTTGCACCAGTCTGCATTTCCACCAACAACAGTGCAAAAGGTTTCCCCTTTCTCCACATCCTCACCAGCACTTGTTTGTTGATCTATTGATGAGAGCCATTCTGACAGGTGTGACATGGTATCTCATTGTGGTTTTAATCTGCATGTCTCTAATGACTATTAGTGACACTGAGCATCTTTTCATATGTCTGTTGGTCATTTGTATGTCCTCTTTAGGGAAACATCTATTTGGGTCTTTTGCCCATTTTTTAATTGGGTTGTTTGGGGGTTTTTATGGTGTTGAGTTTTGTTAGTTCTTTATAAATTTTGGATGTTACCCACTTATTAGATGTATTGGTAATATGTTCTCCCATTCTGTGGGTTTTCTTTCTATTTTGTTGATGATTTCCTTTCCTGTGCAAAAACTTTTTAGTTTGATGTAGTTTCATATGTTTATTTATTTTTTGTTTGTTTGTTTCCCTTGCCTGGGAAGATACATCCAATAAAAAATTACTATGAGTAATGTCCAAGATTTTGTTGCCTATGTTTTCTTCTAGGACAGGGGTGTCAAAATCATTTTCACCAGGGCCACATCAGCCTCATGGTTGCCTTCAAAGGGCCAAAATAATTTTAGGACTGTATAAATGCAACTACTCCTTAATTGTTAATGAGTTTAACATTCAGTCCTTTGAAAGCAACCGTGAGGATGATGTGACCCCTAGTGAAAATGAGTTTGACACCCCTGTGGATTTTTATGGTTTCAGGTTCAACATTTAAGTTTTCGATCCACTTTGAATTTATTTTCACGTGTGGTGTAGAAGGTGGTCTAGTTTCACTTTTCTGCACATATCCGCCTAAATTTCCCCAACACCAGTTATTGAATAAACTATGTTTAGTCCATTGTATGTGCTTGCTTCCTCTGCCATTATTAATTGATGATAAAGGTGGTTAAATCTTTCTTCACCCTTTAGAGGCAGAGTTAAACATTCCTTGATGTGTTCTTATTGATTATTGTTCATATATCTAGAATAGTATTCATTACATTGTATTGATTGTATATAAGCCAGTGTCCCCCTTGTGATAATGAGTTCCTTAAGAGTAGGAGCCTTTTGACTTATTCATATTCATATACATCTTAACTCTTACAGAAATGCTTGATAAGTCCTTCCAGTAGATAAAATGTTCAATAAATTAACAAGAATTTATTAAACACTACAGTTTCTAATATTTAGTGTGTTATATTTACTTGATATTTATAAATATCATAGAAACTTGAAATTAATTTTTAAATGTATGTTTCAACAGTATATATTGAAAAATTTTGAGAGAATACTCTTATTGATATAAAAACACTCAACACTGTTTAATGCCTTCTCAGCTATATATGGAAATGAAACTTAGAGAATATCTATGACTGAGTAACCACAAATGTGTAGTAAACAAAATGCCAGGCCACAAAGGCAAAGGCTGAGATTAAATTTAAGTCTGTATAATCTTTGTTCCTTGTGACCATGATCATAGATTCAATGTTCATTATTAGCAATTTAGTTCTAGATAGTTAGATAGATAACGTAGAGAGAATAGTGGAGACTGTTCATTTTTATGTTTAGTTTCCCAAGAATGCAAACTCCCCCTCAGTACTAATGATGGCATACAATTTCAAATGTACCTGTTTCACTGAGACCATAAAAATATCTTTGTAATGAAAAATTGAATTTTGTCCCTTAAGCTATGTTATAAATATATCATTTTAAAGATAGTCTGTAAATGAGTTCCTTGTCATTTTTTAACTTAAATATAAGCTCTACACCTATCTAATATGATTTTATTTGTTAAAGAGGTAAAACTTTTACTGAGTTTCCTTGAGGTTAAAGGAATAAAAATATAGTACTTATGGTACATCTGGATTGAAATACAATGCCAAATTTTATTTTTATCCTAGCATCTTGAGAAGACAAAATTTAATGTCTTCTCAAAATTTAACATCAAAAAAAAGAGAAAACAATCAATGCACTAAAAAAGACTAAAGCTAGGTAAGTTTGATAGTAATTAACAGAAAAGAGATATCACCGCAGAATATAAATTTCAGGAAGATTGCTTAAAATGGTTGCTCTAGATTTTGAAGCATGAGTGAAACAACTGAACTGAAAATAGGCACTTTATTTTAGGTTGGCCCAAAACTCCAAAAAATGATAAGGTGAAATATACTGTGATATGATTCTGGAAAACTATACCTCGTGCAGCTTCCATTTATTAAGTTGTGAGCAAAACATCAGAGAATAAAGACACAGTGGTACGATTTTTAATAAATATTGGTCTACAGCACAAACTCAAGAATCATCATCTGTGTGATAAAGATTATTCTGCATTCAATGGTCATTTCAAGCACTGCTACAAAAATTGATAATATAGTAATATCATTCAGACAAGAGGTTTTTCTTTTTTTATCTTGTTCTTAGTTTTCTTTTTGTTTTTCTATTTTCTCCTCTTCTGTCCATTTTTTAAAATTTTAAGTATGTTTTATTCTTCTTAATTACAAAAGTTACATAGACATAGTCTAGAAAATTTAGAAAATTCAGAAATTTGTCACAAAGAAAAATAACATAACTATGTATTCCAGTGACTTTTATAGTTGTTTTGGTATATTTTCTTACAAAATTTTATGTTTAAGCTAAAGATATTTTATAGTTTCTGAAAAAGAGGAAGGTTATGTCCTTCATAACATGTTTTTCTTTGATCGTTTATAGAGCATTAAAATAACCCATGCACATTAGGCAGGCATACACATGTGCACGTGTAACCCCCCCCTCGTTGACCATATCAGTTACCTTTCGTTTTGTGTTCCTCCCAGTGCTAGTACTTTAGATGAGAGGGTTCTACATGAAAATGCCAAGTTTCAGTATTTGTTCTCTTCTCTTCCTAAGCACAAGATAGGTAGTGGCTGAAAGCATGCAGGAAGGAAGGGAATCATGAGGTTGGAAATGGACAGTGGCTACTTAAGAAGGCAGTGTTCCTGTACAGAGTGTCTGGTTGATATAGAAATGTGTCTTTTAGTTAACATAACAGAGTTGGGGTGAATCAAACTAAAACTTACCTTTTCCTTGATTAGTGTCCTACGTTATCAGCTGAGATAAACAAAAAGATGACACTGTGTCTTGCTCCTAATGGACATTATCCACAGATACTAATGAATTGATGACTGCTAGCCTAAGTTTTCAGTGCTAATGTGAGTGTTTTATTCTTTAGTGTGGCATAGGAGATTATACATTAAAGAATGTTTCATTTACATTATCTTAACCTAGACATCCTATTATCTTTTAAAAATTAATTTATTGTTGTATAAAAATGTCTACTCACTTTGGATAATAGTAGGTCTTTTTTCCCAAGCCACATCAATCATAATTTTAAAAAGAATCTTCAAAAGATGTTTTAGTTGACCAGAAGATCAGAATTTGTGAAGCTGTTCTCATAATCAGTTTTTGAGTATCTATTCTCTGTCATTCCTTCTCTACTTCTAAGCATCTTTAGAAAATTAATTGCCTTCTTTTTCAGCTTAGCATATAACCTTACTGGACTCTCATAGTATTATATTTTCAAAATATGTGAATTTAATTGGTTTTTCTCAAAGCTTTTTATTTACTCTCAAGTACTCAATTGTTTCTGCTTCTTGAGAAGTTAAAAGTCAGGTGAAACTCCAAAATAAAAAAGTGATAATTCTATCAACAATAACTTTTTATTATTTTCCTTATAAAGTTTAGGTTATATGCTCTTGCTTTGATCATTCCATTCCAACAAGCACCTAACTTTGGGTCTATTTCCCATATCTATATGGAAACCTAGTGAGCTTATTTAGATTTCCAGGGTCCCATTAGAGGTGCACCAGATATTTTTTGCTCTTTAAGGTTATCTTTTTCCTTTTCTCTACCTGGCTCTCTGGCAGCCTAGCAGAACGGTTAGATAGAGGGAAAAGAGTGAAATCAACATATTTATTTTCCTAGCTCCATAGTTTCTACGTCAACTCAAGCTAGTCATTTCACTTATATTGAAGGGTAGAGCCTTTCTCAAGTGCATACACTAAAATTGTACTGAGCTCAATAGCGTCCCCACAAATGTATTCATTTCCAGAAGCCCAGATGTGACCTAACTTGAACATAGTCTTTGTAGATATAGTTATTCATATTGAAGTAGAGTAAGCCCTACATCTAATATAACTATGTTCCTATAAGAAGAGAAGAGACACAGAGACAGAAAGACATAAAGGGAATATGGCCATGTGAAGATAAAGACAGAGATTCAGCTATAGGATAAGAAACACCAACAATTTGCAAATAATTTCTATTTACCAAAAAATACCAAATGCTATGCAGAGGCAGGGATAGATGCCCCTTGAAAGCCATCAGAGAGAATGACCCTGCTTATACCTTGGTTTCAGAGTTCTAGCCTTTCTCACTGTGAGAGAATACATTTCTATTGTTCTATGACACGCAGTTTCTGATACTGAACCTAACGCAACCACTATGTCCATTGGAATTCAAGTCAACTTCCTCCTTCCTGTGTCTCTTTTGGTAAAAGAGTGGTAACAGCTATACTTCTGATTATCTTATATTGCTATTTTTAATAAATTATAATGAAACCCTTCTCGATTTATCTTATTTTAAGTGTGCCATCTGTTTCTTAATGAAACCCTAATTGGTAAATAATTGGTCCTGCAAATGGCCAGAAAAAAATAGTTCAACATACATTCAGAAATTAGATTGCTCCATACTTTCAAGTAACAAAAGAATAATTTTCTTGCATAGAGAAAATGAACCATGCCTAATCCCTATCTCTGGTGGCAGCATTAGGTAAACGGTATGAAGTGTATGTAGAGCACCAGGTTTTGGGAGATCATGTGGCTGTGGCAACTAATCATTGTGCCAACATTAGTGATTATAAAAGTTGCCCAAACATACTGCTTTTCAGGTTAGCCCCAGAGATTACACATACATACAAATTAAAAACTATTAACATGTAATTAACAATATGCATTGAAAATCAAAATGCCTCAATGGCAATGTTAAAGGAATCTGTTGTCCTTCATACCAAGACAAAAGCCAGAATATGAGTGGATGAACTACAGACTTTGAAAGACCAATTAAAGACTTAATTCCACCAGCTCTCTTATACTAATGTATGGGTACTGTTGAAAAAGCAGCAGGAACTTAAGACATGGAATTGCTATATGTCCACATTCTGAATGAAGCTAAGAACTTTGAACCTCAGTGTTTCCTTAAATATCTTTTGTCATTGCAGACATCTTCCCAACCCAATACCTCACATTACCTCTGGGCTTATCCTTGAAAGGGCTTCACCTACCTAGGATTTGTATTTAATTTGCAGCTTCAGCAGATGGAACTGACATTAATAGCTAATTTGGTTCAACAATTGAAGCCTGGATACAATTGTCACCTTTAGTTAATAAGGTCCTAATTCCAGAAGCTTCTTGTCATACCAGAAAGCTCCCAGAAATGAGAATATTAGCATGTATTTATAAAGAACCTGCTCAACTACTTACAAACCATACTGTCAATAAGTGAGGTCATTCCCTTCACTGAAGAAGTCAGAAGTGTATTGGTCACTAAGATCTCTGGTGCTTCTTCTCTGTCTGTCAGGAATAAAGTGAAAATAAACAAAACAAAAATGAGAAAGGATGCTGTAATGAAATTTAATTCCACAAAATTCAATGGGAAACAAATGGAATCACAAAGTGATAGAGCATGATGGCAGTGCTTAAATATCACAGATAAGGTATAAGTAATAAAATAAGTTCAAAGAACTCCATGGGAACCAGACTATTTTGACATACACTGATTCATGACAATGACTGAGGGATATTGGATTTTTAAAATACATGAGCAGCAAGATATGGTTCTGTTTAACATACATAGGTAGAAATTCTAGATCAACTGTTCAGAAACTGGAATATAGCTAATATTGTGGGGATTAATACACTGTTTTCTTGTGTCCAGGCTTAAGCTACTTCACAGATTGGTGCCACTTAGAGAAAGAGCCCTAGACCTTTGATGGGAGCACGCTGCAAGACAGCCACAGAATTGGACCATTAATCTTCACCTAAGAATTTCCCAAAGGCATAACAGTGTCACCAAGTTGATCACATACTGGTGAAAGAAAATCCCCAGACATTCCTGGAATTACTTAATATTGACTCTGCTTTCATGCTTACTCTCAAAGACCCCACATGACACAAACTACAAGTTCATGAAGTCAAGTAACAACTAGAGACTTAACCTAAGTCAGTCTAACAGTTTAGTGGGACCGTGGATGCATCCTGTGGTTGTTTCCCCAGTCCCAGAAAGTACAGGAGAATAAATATGCTTGGTTACTGGTAGAATCTCTGCACTTCTCACTAACCCTTAGAGAGAGGATGGGAAGAGCATGAAATTATTATGATGGGAAGTGTATGAAAGTACTCTATGAATGTCCTGATAAGATGGTACACTAAAGGTAATACTACGACCATTGGAAAAATTGTGAAGACAGTTGCCAGTAACTTGAGAAAAGTGCTGATTATTATCATATTCACATTTAACTTGACTATTTGACCATTAGAAAACCAAAAAGGACATGAAAAATAATAGTATAAAATAAATGACTTATCCAGGTGTTGGTGTCAATTATATCTGTGGTTTTGGATATGGCAACTTCAATGGAGAAAATCAATGCAATCCCTGACATATGATTTATAGATATTGACCTACATGGAATATACATTTATTTTATTCTCCTCACAAAGATAAATTAAAAATAAGTTGAATTCATATAGAAAATCCAAACATAGTCTTAGCCTTTTTAACCAGAAGTATCATTCTGGTTTCCATCTTGCTCTATCTTACATTGTTATCCCAGAGAATATCATGCTGATTCATTTATAAAATAGGACAGGAACCATAACTTTCAAAATGAGCTATAACTCATGAAGATAAACTTCATAAAACCATGATATAAAATACGAGCTATGAAAGGACAACTGTGAAAAACAATTTGCTTCAACACCAAGTCATTTAGATCAAGAGGTTTACTAATAATATAGCATAACATTATAATAATGGTGACTCCTCATGAATTCATATATTTCAAATATAAACTATACAGTGCTCCAGCAATTTGTATAGTTTAAAAACCCCAAGCAATCAATGCCCAAAAGCTTAAGACACATATGACTGATTGTTGATCACGGCCTTGTGGGAATTCAAGCAGATAACAGCTAAGACATGTCTGGAACACTGATCCGCAGAAATTGTGAGATAGTAAACAAATTGTTTTATGTTCCAATATTTGTGATAATTTTCTCTGCAGCAATAGGACACCTAACAGATTGTGGCACCAGAAGTAAAATGCTGTGGTAACTATAGGAGACCATTCTGTGGGGGGGGGCCCAGACAAGACCCATGCCCATGGATAGGTTCTCCCATGGGGAATCAGGCCTGCATTGTACCTAGGCCGCTTTGACACTTGCTTTTGCTTAAACTTCCTCACCCTGAACTGAGGCAGCAAATGCTTATTGTAACTTCCTAAAGTCTGTGCTAAACCTTCCAAGGATGAGTGTAACCAGTTCAACCACTTTTCCTTTTACATTTGCAAATATCCTTCTTCCGTGATGTGATTAGCGGCATCATCTCCTTTGTTTTCTGTAAAAGGTAACCACCTAAAGTGAGCCTGTGCATAGTAAATGAGGACCATCATGTAATGTGCCCAGAAAAAGCAATAAAAACTTGTCCAGGCAAGTGTCAAGGCACTCTCCTCTTGAGAGAGTGGCTAAGGTGCTCCAAGGCCTTTTCTCCTCTTGAAAGAGAAGCCATGCCATCCCTTTTCCTCCACAGGACTCAGTAGTCCATGTGAATTGCTCTAGTCTCAGCCACAATGCGGTGGACCCCACAAGCCAGGGTCCGCATCAGTAACAAAGACCTAAAATTGTCAGTGACTTTGGAACTGAGCAGTGGACTGAAGCTGGAAGAATTTTGAGGGGCATAATAAAAGAAATCTGTCTAAATTAACAGATTTCTGTTAGAGATTTAGGCTTGGAGGAAGCTACAGTGGAGGACTCGAAAGGAAGTGAGGAACAAGTTACTGAAAATGTAAAGAAGGGGGGATTCTTGTAATCCAGTGGCAGAGAACTGCAAAATTATCTCCCACAGTTGTGCAAAAATCAGGATGTTTAAGTGATAATTTGGTTATATATACAGCTAAGGAGATTTCCAAGTAAGTTGTTGAAGATGATACCTCATTTCTTTTCGATGCTTATAGTAAAATGGGAGAGAGGTCAATAGAGAGACTATTAGACAAAAAGGAAACAGGAAAAATTTTGAAAATTCTCAATCTTTTCAGATGGAAAAAATACTAACATTAAGAGATTTCCTGTCAGAAAAGCATGCTTTAGAGACAAGGCCAAGATGTTCACTGCATAACATTTTGCTAAAACCTCAGAAAGATAAAAAGGCCAGATTATTTAGTCACATCAAGTGCTCTTTCACAAGTTTAAAAAGTATGTCTCACAGAACCTCTCAATCACACTGAAGGGTCTCTAGGATGCTTAATGGCATTGTTCTTCAGCCACCACAGCAGGAATCCAAAATAGAGATGTTACCTAAAAAAATCTGTGAGTGTGGGATTTTTCTAATGGAATGGCCCTTAGTGAAATCTGTGAGAGATAGACAAATTTTTTAAGAAATTTACTTCAGCAAAAACTGCCATTTTGGACTGAAAGGGACAGAAAGACTGTGAAATAAAAACACTGTTGGAGTCCCCAAATTCTACTAGATGTGACCAGGTTGATGAAGTTTCTCTGCAAACATCTGCTATCTTTCATTGATTGCAAAAGGAAGCATGACTCAGAGTGCACATTCAAGAAACCAAACTGTATCCCAGGCTTTGAAATCTAATAGAGAAACTATAGATCATATCAATAGCCAAGATGTGGAGGCAACCCGAGTTTCTATCAATAGATGAGTGGATAAAATGCTGTGATACATATATACAATGGAATGTTACTCATCCACAAAAAAGAATAAAATCTTACCATTTATAAAAGTATGGATGGACCCAGAGGGTATTATACTCAGTGAAAGAGCCAGTCGGAGAAAGATAAATACCATATAATTTCACTTAAATGTAAAATCTAAAACAAACAAAAAACCAAAATTTAAATAGATTCATAGATACAGAAAACAGATTGATGGTTGCCAGAGGGGAGGAACTTTTGAGGAACTCAGTAAAAAAGGTAAAGAGATTAAGAAGTACAAACTGGTATTTACAAAGTAGACACAGAGATGTAAAGTACAGCTTAAGGAATATAATTAAAAATATTGTAATATCTATGTGTGGTGCCAGATAAGTACTGGAAATACTGGGGGAACACTTTGGAAAGTATATGATTGTCTAACCAGTATGCTGTACGAAATAATTGTAAGTGTAAACTGTAATTGAGAAATAAAATAAAAAAAAAAACATATAATTTTCTGTGGCGGGGGAGGACCTATTGCTGGAGTTTGCTTAGATGGATGTCAGAACTGCTGTGGACCAGCAACTCCTTTTTTACCTTTCCTTTTCTCCACATTTGAATCAGAAATCTATAGCTATTATCTCATAAATGTCCCTCTGTTGTATGTTGGGTATGTTTGAGAAGGATATATTTTTTTTTAGCTTCACAGGTCCACAGGTGGAGAGGAATTGTACCCTGAGAGCTATAATTAATGGTGTATACACAGAAGCCTCATCTTCACCTGGAGCTGATCTGTAATGATGAGACATGGACTTTGAGTAAGTACTGTAAGAGGCTGAAACTTTTAGAAGGTTTGGGAGGAGTAAATGCATTGTGCATGTGAGAGTGTTCTGGATCAATGGAGGCTGGATGGCAGACCATGGCAGGGAGCAGCTCTGGTAACTTATAAGAGCTCCTAACTTTTGTTGTTCACATCTTTTGTTTTTCTGGTTGTATTGCAAAGGGAGCCATCTGCCAGAACTGGAGAAAATCGAACTAAAAGTTAAGAACAGCCCCATCTGACATCCAAGAAAAAAAAAAGATTACAGCCACATGGAGCTGAATTTTGTAAGCCACCTGAATGTCCTGGAAATAGATTCTCCTCAAGATCCTCCAGATAAGAGCTCAGGGTAGGCAACATCTTCCTTTTGACTTTGTGGGATCCGGAGCAGAGAAACTAGCTGACCTACCAGACTTCCGGCCTACGGAATAGTGAAAGGATTAATTTGTGCTTTTTAGTACACTAAGTTTATGATAATTCTTAATGGAAGCAATAAAAACAAACAGCATATAGATAAGATAAAGGAAGGGATAAGGTGGGGTAAGTATAAAAGATGTAAATCATGGTATTAAATAAAATAAAATTAATATATGGTATACTGATAAATCAATAAATGACACAAACCTTATTATCTAGATATGTAGAAATAAATGTCAGAAAAATTGTTATTAAAAATGGTTGTCTGAAATGATCAGAACTAAGTGATAGGAAGGCCTATGTAGGGCTGAGACTTGCTGTTCATTGGAAGACTTTGATGTGTGTGTGTGTGTGTGTGTGTGTGTGTGTGTGTATACAACACATCAACAACTTTTTGGAAATGTGTTTACAGGAGATATCTCGCCATATTTCAAATATTTTTTGTTTTTATTTAAAAATATTTTCAAGTGTTTAAAACTATAATTTTTACTTTTACAATCAGGAAAAAATGTAAATTTGTAGTATTCATATTGTCACATTACTTTAAAATAATATAACAACACATATATTATTTCTGTGTAAAGATACTATAAATTACATACATTTTGATATCTTCCACTTTCCAGAATATCTGATAGCATACAGTACCTAACAGAGGCAGCATGGTAATTTGTCCATAAATATTAGTTGAATAAATATTCATCACCACTACTGTAATTTGAGGCACTCTCATGTACAATTAAAACTGGTAATGAATTATATTTCTTTGAAGTATGTTTCTTTAATATACTCTTCAGATTTTGCCTACTGTCTTTTACTATTGGCACATTTAATCCATTAGTGTAAGCCTCTTCATTTAGATGAGGAACAATAGGTCCTGAAAAGTGAAACAACCTTACTGAGATCACCCTAGAGCTAATCAGATAAAAAGCTGAAATGCAAACCCAAATTAACTGACTGCTGTACTAGAGGACTCTTTGGTATATCATATAAAACATCTGTTTATTGGGAACTTGTATTATTACTACACTGCATTGGCTTTGGCTTTTAGTATTGAAATATATAAAAATAGTTGGAAATTTGGTTAATTCTTATATTACAGTGCTAGTATTTCCACATACTCCTTGTCACAAATTATTTCATCAACTCAGCAAAAATAATAACTGTGGAAATATCTCCTTCCATTCTCCAAATATTTCAATCCTGGATCCATTAATTGTAGGGATTTTTTATAGCAGGCTGTGAACTGGCAAATCATCAAGTGTACTAAAGTCAAGTTTCTTTATCTTGGCTGTTTTTTATTTCATTTCCACATTTCTTTTTTTATGAGATTGGTTTATGTTATTTGATTTCTCATTAAATTTTATATTTGTGAGTTTACTATATGATTTCTCAGATGTGCCAAGACTCTCTTGCTGCAAGTGATAGTAAAAAGACAGATAACTTTGAGGAGACAGTTTATTTGATTAAAAATTATTTGTGTGCTTTTCTACCGAGAACATTCTGCTTTATTGTTGTAAGAATAACCTAAGGATTTCTGTTCTAAATTGTATGAGTTCCTTTTAAACCATACTCTATGTCATCTATGCACCAGCAAATATAATTCAGATTTATAAATGTATTCATTTCAAATTCACTGTTTATGACTAGAATTTATATGAGTAGACCGTAGCTTCAGTACCAGGGTGGAAACATTGGATCTTTTGGAACATTTTTTACTTTGTAAATAAACAATAATAATAACCCTCTATTCTTCAGAGGGCTATTGCTAGAGTAAAATAAGCACATTGTAATGAATATACATGAAAATGGGAAAACATTGGTATTATTGTAACATTTTCTCTTTTGTGTTGGAGCACAATGTACCTGGTGGGGACCATTATTTGCATGTGTGGTGTTTCCACGACATTCAGCTGACTGTCTCTGGCTTTTCTTTCATGTGGTGTTCATCAAAGGTGTTTGGTTTTATTTTGTAATGATCAGCATGGTACGTCACAAAGAATACTGCCATTTGTGATTCAATATTTCAGACCCAATGATGATGAAGATGATGCACTAGGTAGGATTCTTAAAACTGGTGATTTTATGATTCTAAAGCTATGTTAGCACTGTAATGGGGGAAATGTCATCTATAATTAGAATAAACATGCATCCACTCCACAGAATTCTGTGACAGGCTACTGCATCTGTTTAATTTCATTTGAAGTAAAAATTTCCTATAATAAAATGAACGTGAGTAGAATTAAATTTAAAAAAAAAGAAAAGAAGTATAACAGTGATTCAGCGGTTCAATATAGTACAGTGACCTCTGGTAGAGCCACTGATTTGGAGCAGAGTCTATTTATATAGCTTGTAGGATCTACAGATAAATAAATAAAATGTGAACTTACATTATCTTTAAAACTTATGTAGGTGCTATGTGAACAATAAAATACAAATACTTTTTAATTTCTAGTAATTTTTGTATTATAATTTCTCAAAATAAATAAAATGTAATGATATGATAAAATCATTTTGATTAGAATGTGGTCTTTCTGCTTATAAGAAAAGTTCTTAATCTGGAATCCATGAAAATCTGCAAAGTGGTACATTGTTGTGTATGCGTGTGTGTTTGACTATTTCTGTGGAGAATCCAAAGCTTCAGTTTAATTCTTTAAAATATCATTGTTCTACCAATGTGGGGATAACCAAGCTATATAATACTTGCTTTCTTTTCTCATGATGTGAGACAGAATGGGGTAAATTATGAGTTAAAAATGATTTAGTATGTGACCTTCACCACCATAACACTAGAAAAGTCATTCTCCCACTTCTGTCTACGTTAAACTTTGTACAGAATATGGTTAAAAGCTAGCATATATTCAGGAAGATGAAAAAAAAAAAGTGAACTCAAGATGGAAAGATCAAATTTAAAAAAGCTAAATTAACACTATCAAAAAATTGTAAATAAACAAACAAGCATAATATAACCAAAGACACTGAAATTGAGAACAGGCTGACAGTCATCAGAGGAGAGAGGGAAAGGAATTTCAGGGGAAAAGGGGAAGGGTTTATAGGAACAAATATAAAGGACACATGGACAAAAACTATGAGGGGTGGAAATGGGAGGGAGTTGGAGAGGGCTGGGGTGGGAGTAAAAGACAGAAAACTACAAGATCAACAATTAAAATAAAAATTTTTTAAAAATGGGAAAAAATCATAAACAATGAAATGAAAACTTCTGGAAATGATAAGCCTGTATTCCAACTTCAGCTCTGATCAAGACACCTCCTGTGGGACTTTACCATTCTCAATCTTTTGGATGCAAATAACAGAAAAATCAGCTTTACTGCATTAGGCCAAACAGCATATTTCCTTTCTGATTAGTGATTTTGCATAATTCTAAATTTGTTGCCAATTGATACTTATTCATGGCTCACAATATAATTCATCTTGGTAAATATTTCAAGTACTCTTGAAAAAAATAGTCATTTTGCATTTGTTGGGGGGGATTCTTTAAATAGTATTTTTCAGACTATAAGACGTACCTTTCCCCCAAATTTGGGAGGAAATGGGAGAGCATCTCATAGTCTGAATGTAGCTTTACATTTACATTGGTGAAATATTATGTTATTTGTTATTAAATATTTTACTACATATTTTGCTTCAAAATTTTTTTTTCTTATTTTCCTCCTCTAAAACCTAGGTGTGTCTTATGGTCTTAAAAATACGGTATCAAGTAGGTCAGTTTTGCTGATAATGTTGTTCAACTATTTTACATCATTAGTGATGTTCTACTTGTTCTATCAATTATTATAAGAAGGATATTGAAATTTCTGATTAGAGTTTTTGATTTTTCTATTTCTGTTTTTATTTATATTATTCTTTATGTGTCTTAAAGCTTTGTTACATAATTGTGAATTTGTCTATTTTTTTTTCTGGCCATCCTGTTATTTTTGATCCATGTATTTTAAAGCTCTGTTTTTAGGTGTGTAAATATTTAGGGTTGGGTGTCCTCTTAATATAATGACCACTTTATCATTGTGACTTCTTTATCCATGGTAATATTTTTTGATCTGCTTTATTGTGATTAGAATTTTCATGATATATCTTCTCTACTTCTTTAATTTTAACATAGCTAGGTCTTTGCATTGAGAACTGAGTTTCTTAAAGGAAATATATAGAATGGTTTTGTTGCTTTAAACAAATCTAGCCTGACACTCTCTGCTTCTTAATTAGATACTCTAACTATAATGTTTTAGTTTAAAGTTATTATGGAGGAGTGATGTCAGCTAGATGGCAGGATGAGAGGGCCAACACTAGTATCCCTCCTCAGCATCAATAATTTAGCATCTACTCAGGGATAAAAGTGCTTTTGTGAAAACTTTGGGATCTAGGCAGGGGACTGTGAAACTCAGTGAATTCTATTACCAAGGAAGACCATTTTGAGAAGGTGGCTCCACAACCAGATGGCCGACACACTGTGCCAGCTACAGATGTGGGTACTACTCAGTCCCCCAGGGGCCTAGGCTACAGCCCAATTTGATTGCTTATAGACATATAAAGCTCACTGGTAAAGGTAAATGGATAATCAAATTCAGAATACATTAATACTTTGATGGTGGCTAATAAATGATTTTTATCTGTGGTATAAAAGTTAAAAGAGAACATATTAAAATAGCTATAGATGCAAATATTAAAATATATAAATTTTGAATTTGCCAGCATAAAATAGGGGAAGAGAAGTAAAAGAGTAGAATTTTTTGTATGCAATTAAAAGTAAGTCATTAACAGTTTAAAACAGAATGTTATATATGTAAGGTGTTTTATCTAAGTCTCATGGTAACCACACACACACACACACACACACACACACACACACACACAGAAAAATCTATAGTAGATGCACAAAAGATAGGAATAAAACACGCCAGTACAAAAAAATCTATCACATAGGACTGCAAGTGAAGAAGCAAGAAACAAAGGAACTATAAGAAAACAGAAAACAATGAACAAGATGGCAATAGTAACTTCTTACATAGTAATACTTGCTTTAAATATAGTGGATTAAATTAGCCAATCAAAAGATGGAGAGTGGCTGAATGGATTTCAAAATTAAAAAAAAACAAACAAACTAGATCCAAGTATATGCTGCATACGAGAGTCATACTTTAGCATTAAAAACACATATAGACTGAAAGCGAAGAAACATAAAAAGATATTCCATGTAAATAGTAACCAAAGAGAGTAGAATTAATTAAAATAGGTAATGGGCCTAAATTGAAGAGCTAAACAAAATGTTAGAGTAAAACAAAGGAGTAGACCTTCATAATCTTGGATTAGGTAACTAATGGTTTCTTAGATATGGCATCGAGAGTACAAGTGACAAAAATAAGATAAATTAGACTCCATCCAAATTAAAAATTTCTGTGCTAAAAATGATACCATCAAAAAAAGTGGCATACAACCCATAAAATGGAAGACAATATATGTAAATCACATTTAACTGATAAGGAACTGGTTTCAGAATAAAGAGTACTTACAACTCAAAACAACATATATCATAATTATAAAATGGGTGTAAGTTTTGTATATATATTTTTCAAAAAAGACATAAATTATCAAAAAACACATGAAAAGATGTTCAGCCTATGAGTCACTGGGAAATGAAAATGTAAAGCACAGTGAGATATCCTTTCAAACCCACTGGGATGGCTATAATAAAAAGATTTAAAATGACAAATGTTAACAAGTATATACCTACTATGTACATGGTATATATTAGCCAAATGTCCATCAACTGATGAATGAATACATACCCATAAAAGAGAATAAAGTAATAATACATGTTATAGCATGAATGAACCTTAAAATAATTATGCTAAATGAAAGCAGCCAGTCATGTGCTTTATCATGTCCTTTATGTGAAGTATCCACAGTAAGCCAATATATAGAAAAAAAATCAGGGCTGGGATAGGGGCCTGTAGAGTGACTGATAAATATGAGGCTTCTTTTTGGAGTAATAAACATGTTCTGAATTTAGATTGTGATGATTGTGTAACTCCACTTAACTGTACACAAAACCACTTAACTAAACTAAAACCACTTAACTAAAACCACTTAACTGTAGAGTTTAAATGGATGGGCTTTATAGTATATGAATTATATTTCAATAAACATATTTTCTAAATGCAAGGAAAGAAGCTTAAACGGCACTTTTCAGAGCTACCTGAATGAAAAGACAGCCTTGGGGAGCCTTAATAACAACTGAGAGTTTTTAAAAAGCCTTTATTTTACCTTTATTTTTGAAATATATTTTTATGAATATGAATCTTAGATTGAAAGGTTTTTCTTTCAGAGCTTCAAAGACTTTCAATGTCTTCATAAAGATGTCTATTACTGTTCTTATCTGTTTATTTTGTATGATTTGTTTTTTTTCTTAGACTCTTTTTTAAGTTTAATCAACTTAAGTAAAAAGTCCCTTGATTTGGTTGTCTTTATTTATTTATTTATTTTTTATTCAGGCTCATTGATCTTCAGTGGTTTTACAGTTTCATAAATTTAAGACATTTATTAAAATATTTTTCTATCCACTGCCTTTTCCACTGCTCTGGATTCAAATTCACTAATTCTATACTGTTTGAAGTTGACACAGAGTTCACTGATGCTTTGTATATTTTTTAGATTTTTTATTAGTTTTATGTTAGTGTCCACTAGTATATCTTCAAGTTCCCTATTCTTTTCTTCTGAGTATTTAGTCTGCTTTTATTTCTATCAAGAGGAGTTTTCATTGAGGTCATAATTTTTATTTCAAGAATCTGAATTTTTAAAAATATATCTTCCTGCCCCAGCTGGTGTGGCTCAGTGAATTGAGTGCCAGCCTGTGAACCAAGGGATCGCTGGTTTGATTCCCAGTCAGGGCACATGCCTGGGTTGCGGGCCAGGTCCCCAGTTGGGGGCTCATGAGAAGCAACCACACATTGATGTTTCTCTCCTTTTTCTCCCTCCCTCCCCCTCTCTCTAAAAATAAATAAATAAAATCTTTAAACCTTCCTGGCCTTAACATGTTCAATTTTTCATCAATATTTTTGAACATATAGAATAATTATGATTCTGTTTTAATGTTCCCCTTGATACATTAGTTTATCTGTGTAATTTCTGGGTCTCTTTCTTTTTTTTTTCTTTTTTTTAGATTTTTATTTATTTATCTTTTAGAGGGGAAGGGAAGGAGAGAGGGAGAGAAACATCAATGTGTGGTTGCCTCTTGTATGTCCCCTGCCGGGAACTGGCCTGGCAACCCAGGCATGTGCCCTGACTGGGAATCGAACCGCGATCCTTCGGTTTGCAGGCCCGAGCTCAATCCTCTGAGCTACACCAGCCAGGGCTCTGGGTCTCTTTCTTTTACACAATTTTTCCTCATTGTGAATTATATTTTTCTGTCTTTTTTTTGTATGCCTATTTTTATTTATGCAATGCATTGTGAATTTTACTAGTTGAGTCCTTTATATAAAAATTATTAGTGGATATGAAAGAGGGTATAGAAGAGATAAATGGTGATGGAAAAAAATAAAAGATTAAAAACAATTTATGGCATGTGCTCTAGTTAAGTTATATGGATATAGTTTTATCCTTTAAAGTTTGATCTTATGTTTTCTTAAGCAAAACCACAGTAGTCTTTAGTCTAGGACTGATTTTGCCCCCACAATATACCCTGCTAATTGCCTGGAAATCACGAATTAAACTGTTTTCACTCTGCCTAGTAGAAATACGAATTCTTTCTGGCCCTGTATGAGCTCCAGAGTTTTATATCTCTGATATTTTTGGGTGTGTCTGTTTCTGGTCTTGTACATGCATTTATTGGTAAGTAGTCAGCTAAAGATTAAATAAAGATTTAATATGTGGGGTCTTCTGGTTTCCAGAATGCTCTATTTCTGTAGCTGTCCCCTTTTTGATGTTCTTGTCACCTTAGCCTTCATGATTCCAAGCTCTCTTTGCTCCACTCTGGCAGACCTCTGCACTCTGAGCCCACCTCTCTATGCAGGGCCTGAAATCACTTTTGCAACAGTAATTAAAATTATCAGTGGGCCCATCTTATTTGTGTCTCTCTCTCTCTCCCCTTATGCTGAATGTGCAACATTTGAAAACAATTGTTTCTTTATATTTTGTCTCTTTTCACTTGTGGTTGTTTCAGGGCCTGGTAATTCCACTCCATTTAGTTCTATCTTGCTCAGAAGCTGAAGTGGGTTTCTCACTTTGAGGATATGAGGTATTATAACATACTTAAGTTGAAGGTTTTCCATATGGAGGATGATGTTACCTTATGTCATACTTTTGATTTGTGAAAAGAATGTTCAGTGAGATAAATATTTGAATTTTTCTCATTTGCTTTAAGCCTTTATTAATCAGCAATAAGATTTCCCAGAAGTTTTTGTTTTATTTTTAAGAAAATCAAGATCTTCAAAACAAACATTTAAATACCAGGTATGTTTAGGAAAAGAGGAGAATCTGCCTTTTAACACCATGTATATGCATAGTTTGAAGAATGAAATTAAAGCTTTGAAATATACAAAGTCTTTCCAGAAGGTATCCAGCCACGTAATATGAAAAATAGAGACATTTTTTGAAGAAGATATAACATACAAGAAACATTGTACATAGGACAATGATGCCTCAATCCCCTTCAAAGTAGGCACCTTGGGACCTCACACATTTCTCCCAATCACCATCAGCTGCCCTGTTGTAGTTTCCTGAATCTCGTCAACAGTCTGAAATCTCTTCTCTTTCAAAGATAATTTTAGTTTTGGGAAAACCAGAAGTCACAGGGTACCCAATCTGGGGTGTAGGGGTCTGAGTCACCTGAGTGATTTGATGTTCTGCCAAAAAACTCTGAACAAGATGTGATGCAAGATCAGGCACGTTGTCATGATGAAGCTGCCAGTCACTAGTTGCCCATAGTGGCAACCATCTGAATCATCCAAATAGTTTCCGGAATGTTCAAGCTTAATGCAAAATTTGATGGAGATTTGTTGCTTTACTCAGTCGTTTTGAATACAGGCCACACAGTACACATGATCACTCAATAGTGTCTACCACCCCCACTGACTAGCACAGTGAGGTCATCATTGTTCACACATGCGCATTGCAGTCCACTCTCCTTGGCTGCCAGGTTACCTCAGTGTCCCATAAACCATTCTCATTATATTAACAACAACTGGACTTTTTCTGGACAGACTTCATATAAATAGCATTATAGCATATTAGATGACAATAGTAACTTAAATGTACACACATACATATGTGTTTGAAACCTATATGATATCTAAATACTTAAAACTTTAGTCAACTGAATGTGGGTGTGAGGGGGTGTGCAGGGTGGAGGGGAATGATGGGGGAGAAATGGGACAACTGTAATAGCATAATCAATAAAGTATATTAAAAGAACTTTAGTCAACTTTTGTTCACATTTACTAATCATCAAAGTTTCAGTGTTTGAGTTAACTAGGCTCAAATCATTGTTGAGTGGTAGGGAGGACAATCCATTTTCTAAAGAACTGAGTACTATCATTACATTCGACTGTATTATAAACTAGAAGCTTGGTAGTTCTATCTCAAAGATCTAACTCATAAAGTGAGATTATCACAGAACCATAAATAAGTCATGACTAGCTACAACAAATGACTATAATAGAATAAACAACAATATTCATTTAAGAAGAAAAAAGAAATATACATATACACACTGAAATAATGAGGAAAAGATCATGACCTCAGATCTGATTTTCTATGGCAAACTGACTAAGTAGAATATCACTAATACTAGTGGTTTCTTGTGATAACTTTATCATTATTGTATTATAATTATAATGACAAATCCCAGAGAGAAGGAGAAAAAACTCTTATTATAGGAGAGAAAACTCTTATGAAACTGCAACAAATCCACATATTAATAAATCATCATAATACAAAGTAATTAAAACCAGAAAGGATGAAAGTTCTATAAGCGTAAAATAAAAACAAAATATTTTTGAAATGGAGGCAAATGAAGGCAGTTGGCACCTAGATTCAAATTTCAGCCCTGTTCTTTACCATTTTGGTGTCAGCCTCTCTGTGTCTCTGTAAATGAGGGTAACAACTGCACTGCCAATAAGGTTGTTATGAAAGTCACAAGAGATAATATGATAAATACTTACAATATTTTATTATTCATAGTAAACGCTCAGAAATTATCCATCATAATGAAAACAAAAATGAATTAAATAACATTTGTGTTTATATATTTCTTCTTAAAATTATAATATAATAGAAAATAGCATTTATATCTTCACATTTGACTTTTCAACATGACCACAAAAATTGTCAATTTGAAAAAAATTATGGGCTTTATTAAATTTTCCAAGGGACTAATAGGAATTTTTTGAATTTTAGATTATTCAGTTTTGAAACTTTTAAGGTATCATAATCTGTGAGGTGGTATAATAAAAATAAATGATATGAACTTAAATCCCAATTCTGCTACTTATTAGGTGTATGAAGGTGGACACGTTCCTTAACCTCTCTGTGCCTCATTCCTCCCTGCAAAACAGGAAAAAAAGAACAATACCTTTCTAATAGGATTGTTGCAAAGATTAAGTGTTGTAATATTTGTAGAGCCCTTACAATAGTGTCTTACTTGTAGTTGGGCATTATTGTATTATTTATACACTTCGTGAGTTTTCTCTTCTTTAGTTATTAACTTCTAATATTTTGACAGATCCTCATTGGTCAATGATATCCATGTGAACACGACACTTCTGGAGGATATCTTGGACTTCCCCCAATTTTCCTGTCTTTCTTCTGGCTCTCAGAAACTAGTCTCACTCAAAATTGGAATCCATTAAAATTTGCTATTATTACATTTAAAGAGTAGCCAAAATAATAATGATTTTAAAAATCTACATTAAGATATGTTCCCTTTTCTCTTATCTTCTGTTTATACATACACTTTTTAAAATTTAGACTAATTTTCTTCTTCTACTGTACTGTATTTGATGACCAAAAAATCCTCTTTATGCCCCCCCAGGGAGTATGCCTCATTCTCATGAACTGCTTTTGAGCCTAACTATTCAGTAAATTAAAGGAGGGAGAGGTGTAGCTTCATTCTTTCTATCACTTATCTCTGAGAGATCATCTGTCAATGCAACTTACTGAAGAACTCTCAAATTCATTCTATTTACATCATCTTTACTGTATTAATTCAGTTTTTAAAAATCTCATATCTAAATTATTGCAGTATCTTTTTACTTGGAATTCTTTACTCAGCCACAGGAAAATAGCAAAGAAATCTCATTATGCACTTTCCCTTTAAAAAATTAATCTATGGCTTCATGCCACATACACAATCAAGCCTAAACTCTATATTCCTTCACAATTTGGCTTACTTTCTGTCCTAGCCATATTTTAAACAAAATATTTTTTCTAAGGTAAATGTTGGCTTATATAGCTCTTTTCTCAACCACACTTTGAGCAACTAAAGAGAGGACTTCTAATGTCAATCATATGTTTGAAATAAGCTCAATAAATATTTGTGGATAAATAATTGGACACACAGATGAGTGAGCAGGTGAAAAATAAGATGTGGTCTTGACATCTCACCTATCACAAGGGAGAAAAACAAATAAACAAATGATTCAGATCCAGACAGGCTTGAGCCTTCAATGGAGAACAACTGCTCTTTCTTTTCTTTTTAATTAAAAAAATGTTTACTGTTGTTCAGGTACAGTTTTCTGCCTTTTCCCCTCCTCCCTGCGCCCACCCCAGTCCTTCCTGCCTCTGTCCCCCATTTCCACCCACCCTTGTTATTGTCCATAGGTCCTTTATAATTGTTCCTGTAAACCCTTCACCCTTTTCCCCCATTATCCCCTCCCCTCTCCCGTCTGATCATTGTCAGCCTGTCCTCAATTTCAATGTCTCTGGCTATACTTTGCTTGCTTGTTTGTTTTATTGATTAGGTTCCTGTTAATGGTGAGATCATATGGTATTTGTCTTTCACCGCCTGGCTTATTTCATTTAGCATAATGCTTTCCAGTTCCATCCATGCTGTTGCAAAGGGTAGGAGCTCCTTCTTTCTCTCTGCTGTGTAGAATTCCATTGTGTAAATGTACCATAGTTTTTGATCCATTCATTTACTGATGAGCATTTGGGTTGCTTCCAGCACTTGGCTATTGTAAATTGTGCTGCTATGAACATTGGGGCACATAGATACTTTTGGATTGGTGTTTCAGGCTTCTTAGGATATAATCTTAGCAGTGGAATTGCTGGGTCAAAAGGCAGTTCCATTTTTAGTTTTCTGAGGAAATCCCATACTGTTTTCCATGGTGGTTGCACCAGTCTGCAATCCCACCAACAGTGCACTAGGGTTCCCTTTTCTCCACAACCTCTCCAGCACTTGTTTGTTGCTTTGTTTATGATGGCCATTCTGACTGGTGTGAAGTGGTATCTCATTGTGGTTTTAATTTGCATCTCTCTGATGGTTAGTGATACTGAGCATCCTTTCATATGTCTCTGGACCTTCTTTATGTCCTCCCTGAAGATGTGCTCTTAAATACATTTTGAATAGGGAGTAACTCACTTGGTAGAAATTTTGAAGTATTCTTGCATGATTATCAGTTTAAAAGTATTTCTCTGAGCTACCTAGAACTCTCTTATAGAAATCAAGTATTTAGCTTTAAAAAATAATTTTATTACTAATGACTAATATACAATTTAAAGGTTAAGAAAGCTTCTAAATAACATTGAGCAAATAACTCATTTCATTCATGTAATAGTTCTAAAACTGTGCCAAAGCTCTCATGACCATCAAACGCCAGAGCCAGGATTCTAACTTAGGTCTTCTGGTACCAAGTCTATTGCTGTTTTACATGTTATGTATGCCTCTGTACCATGTTAAAATTTACATAACTACACAGAATGGTAACACTTAATGTTATTGTTCAGGCACTTAAGTCTTAGGTAAAGTTCAGGTTATCCATTTGAAAAACCCAAATGAAATAGAAAACAGGACAGTCATGTTGTAATTTAAACGTGAAGGGACTGACTTCTGGTTTCAGCTCCAGTATATAAGGATGCTGGAAATTGTTACAATAAGATAAAGCTAGACAAACTGAAAATCAGTGCCTTTTCTTGGATGTGTCAGAGAACTGTTTGAAGCACACACTGCCATCTTAACATCCTGAGAAACCAGTGAATTCAGTTACAGTTAAGATCTTTTTACCTGTAGTTGCAGAAGCTCCTGGGGCTATGAACTGGTAGGAACACTTAAATGATAATTTTGCCAAGTTGCTAGAGTTTGAGTATAGACCAGTTATGAGAATTTGCAGTTAAAAAGGGGCTCCAACACTTTAAAGGACTATACTCCTAGGATCCACACCCGGTTCTCAGGCTGACAATCTGAGAATGATCCTGTTGTGGCTCTGGCAGGGAAAGGAGAGAATAGTTCTTGTGAAATGTATCTAGAGTCTTCTCCATAATAAAAGGCATAGTCTCCAGTGGAAAAGGCTTCATCAGAGTCTAGTTTCAGCAGGTGAAATACATTCATCTCACTCTAGCTTGCTCCAGCCTTCCTGTCTCATTAAAAAGGGTAGAAAGCCATGCAAATATATATATATATATATTTGTGAAGTTGACAGGCCAGAGACATAGGCCTGCTAAAAGACATTTAATCATAAGATAGTGGAATGATTCCCTCCCTTCCACTTTACAGAGCCTCATCATTGCTAAAAGGACCACAAGGTAGAGACACTCTCCGAGAAGGCGTACTTAGAGAACTCCTAAATCAACAGGGAAGACAAAAACAAGGATACTGGGATTTAAATCTCTGGCACTTATAGCTATGAGATGTAAAACAAAGTTAACTACTAGTCAGATTAAGAAAGATTCTAACACCAAAGGCCTATTTACCCCAGTGTTTATTACCTACTATAACAAGTGTGGTCTTCAACAACAACAAAAATCATGGGTATGCCAAAAGGCAAGATAAACACTGCCTAACGAGACAAAGGAAGCATCACAACCTGACTCAGATATGACACAGGTGTGGACTGATCAGAAAAAGAATTTAAAAATATGATTAATATATTAAAAGCTCAGACAAATCAAGTGGACATCACATAGAAACATATAAGTAAAGCAGAGATATTGGAAATTTTAAGAGAATCAAAAGGAAATGCCAGAAATTTTTTAAAAATGGTAGTAGAACTAAATACCTTTGATAGGCTCTTCAGTAGACTGGACAGGGCACAGGAAAGAATCAGTGAATTTGAAGTCAATAAAAACTTCCAAAATTGAAATGCAAAGAGAAAAAATATAGAACAAAGTACACAAGATCTAGGAAACATTTTCAGAAGTAACTGAGGTATAAGTAATATGAGTAAGGGAGAACAGAGTAGAAGAGATGTTTTAAGTAATAACAGCTGAAAATTTTCCAAAATTAATGGCAGACACCAAGCCACAGGAAGTACACTAAGCAAGGTGTATATGGAAAACAATTACACCTAGCTATATGTTATTCAAGCTTCAGAAAACCAAAGGCAAAGAGAAAATCTTGAAACAATCATGGAGGAAACAATACCTTACCTATAAAAGAATAAGGATCATAGAGGACCTCTTGTCAGAATGCACACACAAAGAAAGAGAGTGAGATGAAATATACAAATTGTTGAAAGAAAAAATCCAACAACATAGAAATCTATAGAAAGCAAAATTATTTTTCAAGAGTGAAGGAGAAACAAAGCCTTTCTCAGACAAATAAAAACCAAGGAAATCATGGCCAGTAGTTCTGCACTAAAGAAAATGCTAAACTATTTTTTCATAGGAAAAAGAAAATGATATTGTTAAAAAATACTTGGATCTAAATAAAATGGGAAAGCTTCACAGAAAAAATCTATAGAGTAAAAATTTATTTCTCTTATTTTAATTTATCTAAAAGATAACTTTGCTTAAAGCAATGTGTTCAAATATATTGGAAGACTGATTATAAGAGACAGGTAATGAAGTGAATAACAGCAACATGAGAAGACACATGAAGGAGGAATTCAGAATACTCTGTTATAAAAGTTCCTGCATTACGTATGAAGCAAAATCATGTTAACAGAGATAAAATCATTTAAAATGTATATTGCCAAGTCTGGGGCAACCAGTAATTTTAAAAAAAGAAGAATTGACATGCTATGTGAGGATTTAAAATGAATCATATAAAATTCTCAATTGATACCAGAGAAGGCAGAAAAACAAGCCTATACTTAAAAACATGGTTGATAGTTAACCAAATATGTCAATATCCTTTTCAAAGTAAATGGTCTAAGTGCATCAATTAAAAGACAGGTATTTCTAGAGTGGATAAAAGTATAAAATCCAACTTTATGTGGAGTTAAAAAACCCTACTTTTAATATAAGACTCTAATAGGTTAAAGGTAAAACTTAGAGAACAATCAACTAAGGAGCTATATTAATTTCAGACAAAGAAGATTTCAGGACCAAGAAATATCTAAAATCAATAACATTGGCTTATATATCTAAGAAATAAGAAAAAATAGCAATTTGTATTGGAAGCAAGCAGAAGAAAAGAAATAATAAAAATTAGAGCATAAACTGATGAAATCAAAAGTAAGCAAAAAGTCAAGAAAATCAATAAAACCAAAATCTTGTGCTTTAAAATTTCAATGAAATTGATTAATTTCCAGTCAGGTGAACCAAAGCAAGGATGTTTTCTCTCCTCATACCTAGTTAACATCATACTGAAAGTCTTAGCTAGTACAGCGCAACAAGGAAATAAAATGCATACAGATAAGAAAGAAATTAAACACAGGTTGTCTCTCTGTTCACAGATGACATAATTGTCTATGTAGAGAATCTCAAAGAACCTACAAAAAACTTCCTGGAAGTAATAAGTGAATATAGTCAAATAAACAACATTAATATACAAGAATCAATAGCTTTACTATAAACCATGGTGAACAATTGGAATTTGAAATTTAAAATTATGCATACACCTGGGTATATACATTGTATGCATATCAGTTGAGAGGGTCTAGAAGAAAGCACTCTGTTAGCAGTGATCATCCCTAGTGCCCAGATCTTGGTTTCTTAGACTATGCTCTAATACAAGAAACCAGGGTTCCTTGGAGAAAGTGGTGATTTTAAGGTTGGAGCAGGAAATCTAGAAAATGTTCCCAGAGTATCTTGCAGTGCCAGAAAGTAAGAAAGTGCTCATAAAGAAACACACACCACATGACGGAGGAATGTCAAGTGGAGACAGGAACAAACTGAAAAAGCTCTCAATGGCTAGAAACTGGAAAATCTTGAGCAACAGAATAAATGGTTTTGAATTGAATTATAGTGCTAAGTATAAAGTAAATACTAATGAGTCTATACTGAAGTAAAAAATGTAACTGAATAAATAAATAAGTAAGTAAAGGGTGTGGGGACTAATCTTTCGCAGAATTCCAAATCGTTTATGCAGATACTCTGATTGGAGGAGGTGGAACACTACCCCTTACTCCTTGAGCATGTGCTATGCCTAATGATATCCTTCTAAAGATAACAGCATGCAAAGGGGACAAATGAGTAACATCATAGTGAAGAACCTGGCCAAAGACGACCTCAGCCATGTAATCAAGCTTAACGTCAACAGTAGTGTCGTATCAATAGAATGTTATCTTGATGTGATGTAGTAAGTTTGCTACTTTACCTCAGAGTCATTCCAAAAGTGAATAAACCTGTGTAATCATAAGGATCAGAAAAATCACAATTGTGGGACATCCTATAAAATATTTAACTACTATTCCTCAAACCTATACGATTATGAAAAACAATGAAATCCTGGTGTACAGTAACAGCCAAAAGGAGCCTAAGGATACATGGTGCTCCTGGAACAGAATGATTACAATAGGCAAATGCCAAGCAAAGCTGAATAAAGCATAGACTTTAGTTAATAATAACGTGTAGTGATAATGTATCAACATGTGTTCATTAACTGGGACAAATGTACCATATTAATTTAAGATGCTAATAAAAGGAGAAATATGGGTTGGTGTGAGGAAACACTCTGTGCCATCTTTTCAAGTGTTCTGGAAAGCTAAAACTATTCTAAAGTAAAAATTGTATTTAAAAAGGTAAAAATAAGAGGGCTTACTTGTCAATAATATTATTGAGCCAATTGCAAGCCTTCAGGACCTGGGAACCTCCGTGTCTGGGGAAGAACAGATGTTACAAAGGTGAGCAGACTTTGAAGACCACTGGAGGATGCTATTATAATATTCTTTGATAGACTCAGCTCCCATAATGACATGCTCTCTGTAATTTATCCATTGTGGAACACTACAAGGAACATGCAAACATTCTGTAATATCTCTCATAGTAAACAATGTACACACTTTTGCTATACAATATTCCTTCTGAAACTATATCCAACTTTTCCTGGCATTTCACTACTAACAATTTTTCTTGACAATATTACCAGTGACTTCCAAATATTCAAGGCAAAGATTACTTACTTGTTTTTATGTTATCCAAGTTCTCAACCACATTTAACACAAATTAATTCTCTCATCTTTTTGAAACACCTGTGTCCTGCTGTCATCACACCATACTTAAATCATTACCTTCCCGCCTGTCTGTGTGCTGTTCCATTTTCAGTTCTTTCCCTTATGTTCCCTTTATTGCTTAGCCTCTAGGTGTTGCAGTGCATGAGGGCTCTATCCAAGGTCCTCCACTGCTTTGATTTACTATTTTCTTAGGAGAATGTAAACAGAATAGTGGGAAACATCTCCATTTATCTAATATACATGTCAAATTCAACACAGCCAAACATAACTCCTACTTTAATTCTGCTGGCTTATTTCTTTCTATTCTCTGAGTAAATGGCAGTATCTTCTATCCTGTTGTTCAGAAAAAAAAACCCTAAAATTTTCAAAATAATTTCCATATCCTTCTGATTTTACTTGCAAAAAGTTACCTGTTCCCAAATAATATTTTGCATCTCTACTGCTAACACTTTAATCCAAGTTATTACTATTGTCATTTACATAGGATACTATCAGAATCACTCAACTAGGTATCATGCTTGTCTCCTGTTTATCAATGTCCTGTGGTATTTAAATGAAGTTGTTTTTTTTTAAATTCTACCCTGCTTCATAGTATTCCATCATGTAAATGTACTACAGGTTTTTGATCCACTCATTTAATGATGGGCACTTACTGTATTTTTGGTGCATAGGTTCTTTTGGATTTGTGTTTCATCATGCTAAGTGAAAAAAGAGAGGTGGTGAAAGACAAATACTGTATAATCTCACCTATAAATGGAATATAATTAACGAAACAAATAAGCAAGTAAAATATAACCAGAGACATTGAAATTAAGAACTGACAGTAACCAGAGATAACAGGGAGAAAAGGGGGAAGGGTTGTCAAGGATCACATGGACAAAGCCAAAGAGGGTAGGATCAAGGGTGGGAAGTGGGGGATGGCTGGGGTTGGGGAGACTAGGGGGGTGTAGACAACTGTACTTGAACAACAATTTAAAGAAAAGTTCCAGTTGGAAAAAGAAAATTCTACCCTGTAAATAATGAGGAAGCTAACATCTTCCCACCTGATTTCGGCAACTCAGTGTGAAAATTTTATTCTCATAGTCACTTCTATCCCTGTTTTTGTATGCATAATGAACTCTAAAACTTACTTAGAATTCAAGTTTTTTTTTCCTTCCACAGTTGTTTTCTTCTCTGACACATGCCACTGTGATAGGGACACAGTCCCCTTTCCTTGCTTTTTCCCAAGTACACTTACACAAAGCATTCCTGTAAATTTTCACCTAAGTTTTGAGGTGAATAGGAGGAAAATTACAATGAAGTGCCGTAAGACTAAAAGATCCTGCTGTTATTGAGAATATCTTAGACATTTTCAACGTTCACAATCTTCTTAATGATGATTTTTTTCTCTATGCCCAGTTGTGATTTCGCATAACCCTTTTTCTTCTAACCCTTCTTTTTCTGTACACCTGTGCTCCTGCTAATTTATCATGCAGTCAAGCTTATATACCATTTGGTTTTATTGTCTTTTCCCAAACTATATATGCTGGTGGAAGGAGGCGGGAGAAAAAGAGAGTTTTTTATATCTTTCACATTCAAAATGATCTATCAAGGTGCAGAAATCTGTGATACACAAATACATAGTTACAGCATTCTCTTTCAATGGTTAGCTTTTGACTACGGAATAAACTCCAGATTTCTTAAAATAGTCAAAGTGATCCTAATATTGTGTTCTCAATCTTCTCTTCTCTTAAATCCTCTTGTGCACTTCATGCTATGGCCAAATCAGTAAATTCCTCCTTCCTTTATCAGACTGCAATCTTTCCTACTTCTGTACCTTTCTTCATACTTGTCATTTTTGCCTGGAATATCCTTTCATAGTTTACCTCAGTGAAGAATTCATGTTTTATGCACAGGTCTCCTGTTAGCTCTCATATTATCCCCCTTGGCCTACAGGTAGAATAGGGTGCTTTCTTCTATGTTCCATAATCAAAGTGGATTATAATCACTGATTTAAGAATCTTTTCTTCTGTATATCCCTTGAGGATACGTTTTTACTGTGCCATAGCAATCCTAATATTCAATGAGCATTTATTTTGGCTCAATAATTGTTTTTTAATGCACAATTATACTAAGTGTTTATTCCGTGGACTCATAGATGATCTTTAGTTATCTGACCTTGTAGATTTGTACCCTTGACTGAAACATCCCACAATTTCACATGGAATTCAGGGATTGATCTAGGTTCATTTCATTCCTGTTCCTTACCAACTGTTTATCTTTAGGCTAGTTATCCAGTCTCTCTAATTCTCATTTCTTTTTCTGTTAAATGAGCATAATAATATCATTATAGGTGGCATTTTTAAAAACCAATTAGATGATGATAAAATACATATCTAGCATTATTAGCAAATAGTAAATAGTAAATTAGTCTTCATCCTTCTTTTACTGACTTACTTATAGATCTGATGAAAGATGGCCCTTAGAAATGGAGGGCAAGCTGCATTAATGAAGAAGCCTCTAACATATAGCAGAGTTCCAGGAAGCATATCAAGCACCCCAATCCCAATCTCTGTCTTCTAACTCTTTTCTTCCCCCAAATTAATAGACTCCAAAAGAATATAAACTCATGTTTTCTCTTTGAACTCCACAATTTTTTCAGATTAAATAATCAGAATTATTACTCTTTTCTTTATATTTGACTTCTGAGCATGTGCTTGTAAGCTAGGTTCAAAGTAGACGTTCTGTCTCAGGGTTGAAATGGCACATGTGTGGATTACGGAAACACCACATATCACTCTTGTGTTTTGCTTTGACACAGGATAGTAAGAAGCTAGGAGAATTCCTTGGCACAGAGCCAACTGCAATGACTAAAGGCCTCTGACCCACCAGTAGAGACCATGACCCTGAAAGGGTGCATTTGGAGAACTGATGAATATTCTGCTGAAACCCTTGCCTGAGTCCTCCCTTAAGATACCCTCCAGCAAGACAAAAGAGAGAAAAACCTCCAGACAAAAGACCTGGTATGTGGGTGTTCTCCCACTAGGGAGCAGCCTGAGCCATTCCCTTTCCCTTCTTCCCTTGCTTCTTTCTTCACGGACACACGTCTCCTAAACTCTCAGGCAATGGGCAGCTGGCAGCTTGTTCCAGGCTGATCTCCTGAATCTGTCTGCAAAGTCACCTTTTCTCTGACTTCCCAGTGAGCTAAGGCAGCTCAGCCTACGCTCTCCTGTTCCTTCTTCTATGCTAAACCCTTCCTTGTTATACTGTTTCCAGTTTTATCCTCGTAGTCAGCTGGACTCGTGTTGTGAAATCTTTCTTACACAAAGTCAAGAATCCACACACTATAGCTGGCCCTAGGCAGAACCAATCAGGGAAAGACCCCAAGTCCAGTAATAGTTTATTGACGGAAGTAATGTTGCAAATCCAAAAACTTTGAACATACATGTGGATTCCTAAGGTGAGATATTTTTATGAGTTCTCTAAAACATTGTGACACTAGTTACAGATTATGTCTTAAAAATTGTATATTTTGTGCATTTTTGTCATTACTTTTGGGGCTGCAAACAGCTATTTTTTTAAATTTATTTTTTATACTCACCCAAGGATAAGTTTATTGAGAGTGAAACATTAATAGAGTGCCTTCTGCACATGGCCCAGTGAGGGATCAAATCCACAAGCAAGGTATGTGCCCTGAGTGGGAATCAAATCCACCACTCGTTAGTGTACAGGACAGTGCTTCAACTAACTGGGCAACCCAGCCAGGGATATTTTTTAAAATATCTTATTTTTTATAAAAAAAATATTTATTCCTATAATGAAAAACAATAGTTTTGAAATGCAATAGTCTCATGTCTGTTAAAGATTACCTTTGTTCTCAGATTTTCTGATATGATGCTAGTTTTTAGCAGTCACAAATGCATTCCATCTTTTTCATCTTCCGAATGAAATCTGTTAAATTATTTCAAGCTGTTCAGTAATTAAAAATAATTTGTTTACCAATTTGGACACAGCTGATTTAGCCCAGAGTCTCCTTGAAATCAAAGAACGTAAACCACCAACCAGTTTGTAAGCCAAAAGAATAAAAAGAAAAATAAGATTAAACTGCTAAAATATTCAGAAATTCTAGTTGAGCTTCTGGAATCTAAGTGATTTGTGCAAGTAAGACAATACCAGATTCTTTTAAAGATCACAATAGGTATTTGAGATACAAATATTTACATGAAACATTAAAATTCTACAATACAGTATGAGAGAACATCTTCTGAAGAAACATGTGGCCTTTCACTGTTCCTATAAGAGAACCTCTAAATGTTTAAAAATATTCTGCCTCAAAAGAGTCATTAACTGGGGTCTTGAGCCACACCAGATAATTTATTTGAACAATGTTATTTATGCTAAGGGTCTTCAGGCAGGTGATATCGTCCTGATACCTGTAGGGACTGGAGACTAACTAAGGTCAGTTAGGCTTATATGCCTAAGCCCAAATAAAACCCTGGAAACCAAGGCTTGAGTGAGCTTCCCTGATTGGGAATACTCCGTAAATACTGACACACATTGTTACTAGTAGATGAACTGCTGTCTGCATGACTCCACTGGGAGAGGACAACTGTAAACCTATACCTGTTATTTTCTGGATTCTGCCCTCTGCAAATCTTCCCTTTGAGATTTTTAATCCATATTCTAGTACTGTAATATACTGTAGTCACAGGTATACTAGGTTTTCTGAGTTCTATGAGTCCTTCTAGCGAATTATTGAAGTTAAAGGCCATCTTGGGGAGCTCTCGAACTACGTTTTTGTTTTTATGTTTATTTTTAAATTATATTTATTTTTAATTATTGTTCAAGTATAGTTGTCTCCATTTTCCCACCACCACTTTCCCCTGCACCACCCACCCTCACCTCCCACCCTCAATGCTTCCCCCTTTGGCTTTGTCCATGGGTCCTTTATGTTCCCTGACAATACTTCCCTTTCTTTCCCCCAATACCCCTTCCCCCACTCCTCTGGTTACTGTTGTTTTAAATTATATTTTATTGAGAATCCTCTTACAATTGTCCTAATTTTTCCCCTTTTGTCTCCCTCCACCCAGCATCCTTCACTCCCTCGGGCAATCCCCATATCACTGCTCAGGTCTTTTGCTAATGCATTTTCTATACTGTATTTTACATCCCCATGGCTATTCTGTAGCTACCTACTTGTACTTCTTAATCCCCTCACCTCTTCACCCATTCACCCACATCCCCTTCCCATCTGGCAACCACCAAAACGCTCTCAGTATCTATGATCCTGTCTCTGATTTTGAACATGCACTCTATTTTCCTTTTATACAAACTCTGTTTTTATTGTCTGCATGGAACTTTTTACTTTTTAAAACACAGATATTTTCTGAAGATTTATTGCTTTGTACACAGCACCTTAGAGAAGTACCTGACACAAAGAAGGCATTCAATACTTATTTATTAATAGACACAAGTAATGACATTTATTGACCTTGATCCTATTGTTTCTTTACTATGTTAAGAAAATAAAGAACTTTCAGATGATGTCTCTTACTAACCATCTTTATCATCCTTATAATAACCCCATGTCAGCTACCATCCCATTTTTCTCCTTCCCTTTACAGCAAATATTTTCAGAAGAATTGTCTGGCCAATTTCTTTCTTTGCATATTCCCTTAAATCCAGTCAAGTCATTTTTGTTGTTGTTGTTGTTTGTGGGTGTGTCTCTTCCAAGATCCTGGCTACCAATGATCTTTACATCACTACATCAAATAGTGAATGGCATAGTATTTGACCTATCAGTGGAGTTTTGCAGTTAATCATACTCTAATTCTTGAAAGTCTTTCTTTCTGCTTTGCTTCTAAGAAACTACAGTGCAGCCACCTTGGAAAACAGTAAAATTTTTGATTCCTCAAAAATTTAAAAATGGAACTGTTTTTTAACCCAGTGTCCACTGCTGGAAATATACCCTAAGAATTCCAAATCACCAATTCAAAAGAACCTATGCACCCCTATGTTCACAGCAGCACTATTAATAATAGTAAAGTGCTAGAAAAAGCCTATGTGCCCATTAGTAAATGAGTGGATTGAAAAACTGTGGTAAATTTACACAATGGAATACTACACAGCAGAAAGAAAGAAGGAGCTCCTACCCTTCACAAAAGCATGGGTGGAACTGGAAATATTATGCTCAGTGAAATATGACAGTTGGTGAAAGACAGATGCTATATAATCTCACTTGTAAGAGGAATCTAATCAACAAAAGAAACTAACAAACAAAATAGAACCACCGACATGGAAACATGGAACAGACTGATATCCATTAGAGATAGATATGGAGAGAGGAATAATGGTGGAAAGAAGGGGAAGGGACTAGTTAAAGAGCATGTATGAATGATCCCTGGACACAGACAACGGTGTGGGAATTGACTATGGTAGCAGGAGGTGGGATGAGTAGAGAAGAGCAAAGAGGGAAAAATTGGGACAACTGTTACAGAGTAACAATAAAAAATGATTTAAGAAAAAGAAACTACAGATCCTGTTTTTTCTACTACCTTTTTAGCTGGAACTTCTAATAATCTTTTGATGGTTCTCCCCCTAGTCCTCATTCCCTAAATGGAAGATATGAGGGTTAGTTTTTGGAACTTTAGTGTTTTTTTTTTCTCTATTTGCGCTTACATGTATGGAAATACCATTCTCAAAAACGTTAAGTGCTATATGTATGCTGATTATTAAAAATTTAGTATCTCCATCTCAGATCCCTATTCCAAAGACTGGACATATATATTAAATCACTTAATGATCTCATGGGCATTTAATAGGAAAGACAAACTTATAATCTAACTTTAAATATTCAAGTATTCAATGTTCAAAAGTTCTGGTGGTTCCCCTACATTTGCTCTTTCAAAGGTCTTCTCTATTTTAATAAATGGTAAATACGAAGTTGCAGTTTGTCAGGTCAAAAACAGTGCCCCACCCCTTAATTCTTCCCTTTATTCTTACCCCTTGTCCAAGTTATCAGGAAGTCCTGTGTTTCTACCTTCAAACACTTAGAATCTTATCATGTCTTACTATCTCTATGCCACCATTGTAAGCCTAGTGGCCACCGATATCATCTCTCGCCTAGATCATTATCACTATTACCCTTAATTGTTTTCCCTCCTTCTTCCATTACTCCTCTATATTCTACTCTTAACATAGCAACCAGATAATACTGCCTGATTTAATACTGTCTGATATAAGTTTAATTCCTCTCTCAGAACCCTGCAAAAGTCTTGTGCCTCACTCAAAATTAAAGGCAAAGAGTTTCCAATGGTCTACAAGACCCCCTGTAATCTATTCTCTACCACCACTCATTGCCACATTACCTCACTATTTTATGCCTCTCCCACATTCCAGTCACTCAGCCCTCACTGGTGGAGCAATTATTCCTCAGGAACTTCGCATTCAGTGTTCCCTCTGCTTATAATGCTGCTCAAGTTATTTGTATGTGTTATTCTCTCACCCCTGTTCTTTTGTCAGATAACACCCTCAACAAGCTTAAACCCCCTCACTTCAATATTCTCCAGTCTTCTGTTTTACTTTTCCCCTTGTCATTTATTGTTATCTAATATATGGTGACTCGATATTTACTCATAATTTTTATTGTATCTCTTTCCACTACAATATGAGGTCCATGATGGCAGGATCTATATTTTTAATATCTAGATATAGCCAGGCATAAGAGATCATTCAACAAATTATTGAGGAGCAATCTTAAAAAAAAAAAAAAAAAAAAAAAACAAGTAAGAGACAACTTTTTACCAGTGAAAGAGGTAAGAAGATATATAGTAGAAGGCACCCTAAAATGTGAAATAAGCATGGCTTTCTAGTTCCCAAACTCTGCTATTTTCTGGCAGAATAAATTATGCAAGTTTTTTAATCTGTCAAATTATATTTCTTTACTTGAAGTATGGATACAGTAAAACAGTTTCTAAAAATTTTCATGAGGATTAAATAAGAGAATATAAAATCGTGCCTGATGTTTTAGTAGATTTTCAATAATTCTAGTTCTCATTGTCCTTAAATAGGGTGTATATCTGTGTAATGAAATAATTTATAAAATGGTATCAATTCATGTGATGGTGGTTTGCACCTCAAGGTATCTTTAGCTTGAGCTAAATTAACAGGTCTATAAAAATCAAAGAAACTTGAGGGGAATCTTAGATAGCATTTAATCTAAACACCTCATTTGAGAGACAGAGCAAGTGAAAGCCAGAGAAGTTAAATGATTTGTGGTGGTTTTAGAAGTACAACTCAAGTCTCCTGAATTCTATAGTGCTCTTTATAATCACAATAACAAAGGATAGAGATACTCATTTTCTCATAAATGTTATTATAAAAGACTGAACCTGCTCCATCAGTCTTTTAGGTGTGGGACTGAATCATTAAAGATACCAAGGCTTTCAGGTGGCTAAAGAGAAACTTTCAAAAACCAGAGAGTAGGAAATAGTTTATGAAACAGACATTTTTTTCCTTTTTTTATTTGAACAGACTGCTGTGGCAGAAAAGGAGAAAGTCACCAGCCTCCAGGCTTTGGTACCCCCGAGAAGAAACCCTAGCTGAGAATTAACTAATGACTAGCATCCTCCAAATTTTGCAGCTGTGCAATAATCATAAGCCTGGGAATGTGCTGAGCCAGGAAGCTGACAGCAAAGTGTTTCCATTTCCTGAGAACTGAATTTGTCTTATAATAACTGAAGTTGTCTGAGTGTCATTTCACTTAGAAGATGGTACCTTTGTGGAATCAAGTTGGTGGAGGCAGAGAAAGCCCCACAGTCTTGTGATCATCATCGCCCTGTAATTGTACAGGCAGGTTAACTGGTCAGACTGCTCCTTTGGTTTTGGCTACTTTAAAGATGGAAAGGAATAAAAGATCACTATAGCTCTATTGTCAATTGCCTTGGAAAAGATACAGTCAGTTTTCTCTTTGTACTTAGCAGAAACACTAGTGGTGTCACCTCAGGGGTGGGGAAGCCTTACTGTCTAGCATAATCTCTGTGGCCTGAGGGCTTGTGAAATGCAGGTTCTTAAGAAAATGAAAGTATTCCAAAAAGTTCACTTATCCGCTTTTAGTGAAAAGCTATTCATTTTCTGTGATAGCAATATCTAGGGATTACTTACATATTCATAACAAGGCTTTTAAGTTCTCAAACTCTTCATCCACTTAACATGAAGTTTAGAAACATGCAAAATATCCTTACCAAAATGTACATTCTGGAAATCCTCTCCATTTTTTCCCCTCACTGTCAAATCAAAAATAATACTATACCAGAAAATTATGTAACAATTGTACACAGCTAGAGTGAATCACTAATTTTCCAATATGAATTCTTAGAAGTTGCATCCAAAAGCTGTTGTGGAAAGAGGAATATAGCGCACTATAACTTGGCACCATGTGAGCTGGCCCTGTGCTTTCAATTAACTAAGAGAAAGCACAGACGTCTAAGTAGGGACTATCAGAGTGGAAGGATATCTACCTATTTGTGCATTGCCTGCTTAGCTCCAATCAGATTTGTCTCTATTTTATCCCATGGGATAATTTGATTAACTCTTCTTGTGAAGAGATGAAAAGAAAGGAGAAAATAATATTTACCAATGATTATGTAACCTTAGCTCTAGTAATGAAATTTTCAAGTGTTTATATGATGTCATTGTTTTTAGTAGTACCTAATCCCAGTGAGAGTCATCTCTTCAGGTCAACTCCTTTAGTAAATGGTAGAGATCTATAAGTAATCAATGTAAATGAGGACAGTGGATAAGGATCTCATCAGGCTAGACACTTGTTTTTAAAACCTGTATTGCCATTGTACCTGACCAGCCCCTGTAATGCTCTCAATTGTCATTTGTTACTTCCTGTGATTAATTTAAGTGATATATTGAGTTCTCAGAGATTTAACTGCTCCAAGTTTAAATTAGAATTTCTTGCAATATGCCACTTAACACTTTGACAAAACTTCATGAGGAATTGCCAGGCAGAAGACAGGTTAGGACCAAAAAGAGGTGGCTGAGTGAAATAAAACAAATAATGATTTGCAATTTTTCACACAACCATTTACTGATTGCTTTCTATGCATTTCAATACACAATAAAAACATTGTCTTGTTTCTCTACTCAAGAAAATTCCAATTCAGTAACCTATCAAGCTATCCAAGGAAAGAGCAGGTTCTAAATCCTAATCTGTCCCATAGTAGCCGTTTGATCTTTGGCAAGTAATCTTTAACTTTTATTAAGCCTCCATTTCATAGCCTCTAAAATAGCATAATGACATCTTGCAGAGAAATTTACTGAAAATGAGGGAAGTGGGAGGGACTTTTCTTCATCTGTGCCTCCTTCTCAATAATAACTCAACCTACTAGGTCATCTCCATCTCTTTCCACAACTAGTAGAGCTCCTTACACAAAAGGAAAAATAATACCAAGTAATGACTCCTTTTAAACATGGTTCGGGGTTTTTTAAAGGGTTAATTTCCAGCCCATACAGTGTGGTAGGAGTTTTATTTAATGATATTCTATATTTTTGATTTAGTTTTTAAAGAGAAACCATGCCAATTTGCCTCACATATTTCTCCAAAGCACCTCAGCTGGAAGATGGATACTAATTACAGTGGGTTAAGGGAGACGTGAAGAGAGAAGAGTTTAGGCTGAAAAACTTGGCTATGGCTTAGAATGACTGATTTCTCCCACATGCTGCTTTCTAGATAAAAGAATCAGAATGGAAGGCATTTGCAATGCTTTCTTTTAACCTTGATGATTCATAACACATACACTTATGTGTTTTTGAGAATTTAATGTCTCTGAATAATTTTACCCTATGTTTGTAGTTATCATTACAAATATAGTATAAGCAAAAAATTATAGAGTGGTATTACATGTTTCAGTGGGTAGATATCTGAGGAGAAGTTAAAGAGAAAGCTCCACAAGTAACACAAACAGGTTCTCTTGAAACATGGGAATGATGTCTTTATCCCTGTGCTTCAGTGAGGAGAAGAAGGAAAGGGACCGAAGAGTATTTGTATCCAAAGCCACAGGTAACACTGAAAATAAGAAAAACAGGCAGAGCTTAGACTTACTTAGAAAAGGGAATACAAGCCAATTTCTCAAATCAAGGGGAGGGCCATGGATATAAATACAGAGAAAATAGCTTGAGAAAGTGAACAGTAGTATTTTCCAGGCAATTTTTTAAGACATGTATTTCATAGGCTTTCAGCAGTCTATAAAGGACAAGGGCAAGGTCAGGAGAAGATTACAGTTTGGGCCAGTATTCCCTGTGATGCTCTAGATAAGCTCTCTCAATGATTCCTTGTTGAGGAGGAAGGGCCAATTTTATAACTTTCACATTTCACTGTATATGAAAGTAATCCATGTGTTTGTCACCTGAATGTCAGGAAGTCTTCTGATGATATGTTGTCCATCTGGTCTTCAAATACAAGCTTCCTTGAGTTGCTACTTCACTCCTTAAGGAAAGTCCAGCCACCTCCTGAGTATCTTGCATGGGTTTAGTAAACATACCTGGATCCAAATTCTTGTTTCCATTGAGTTCTCAATTTTACATTCTATGGTGGTTCTCTTACCCCAAAATACAGAAAATCTTCCCTATCTTTAGCCTCCATGGCCATTTATTATACTAAACTGAACAAAACTGTTTCACTAAATATTAAAAATTACCAAGATGAATTTTTAGAATAGCATAGAATAGGTCATAACTTAAAATCAAATTATCAAGCAACTTAATCCTTTGGCCCCTTGGCCATACCTGCTATAACCCCTTGTCCAACCCTTCACAGGTGAACTTTTCACAGCTACCTTCCTCACAACCCACCTGATGCCCCATTTATTTGATCTTCCATTTCTCTCTTTGTTTTTCTAATTCTCCAAATGTTTGATATTTGTTACTCACAACAATGTATTGATGTCTGACACTAGTAGCCCCTTCCACACTTTGTAGGAGAAAGGATAGGATAGTAACCACCTGAATAACTAAGCAGCAACCTTTCTAGGTGTTTTCTCCAAACACACACCCTTGGCTTTATACAGACATTATTCACATGTAACATTTTTAAGTTTAAGGTATACACATGATGATTTGATACATGCATATGTTGTAAAATAATTACCACAAAAGTTTAATTAACACATCCATCACCTCATATAACTACTATTTTTTGTAGTCAAAATATTTAAAATCTACTCTGTTAGCAATATTCAATATAATACAGTACTATTAGCTATAGGAACCATGCTATATTTCAGATCTCCAGAACTTGTTCATTTTGTCACTGGAAATTTCTGCCCTTTAACCAACATCTCCCTATTTTCCCTCTCCCCTGGCCCCTAAAGACCATATTTTTACTTTCTGTTCCTATGAGTTCAGTTTTTTTAAAAAATTTTTAGTTTCCACCAATAAGTGGAAACTAAATCATATAGCATTTGTATTTCTTTGTTTGACTTATTTTATTTAGCATATATCTGTAAGATATATCCATGTTGTGCAAATGGCAGAATTGCCTCTCTTTATGCCTAAATAATATTCTATTGTGTGGGTATATTCATCTTTTTTATCCATTCATATTTTGATGAAAACTTAGTTTGTTTACATTTCTTGGCTATTGTGAGTAATGCCTCAATGAACACAGGAGTGCATACATCTTTTTGAGACAGTGATTTTATTTTTTTCCCACACACACCCAGAAATAGGATTGCTGGATCACATGGTAGTTCTATTTTTAATGTTTTAGGAACTACCATACTGTATTCCAAGTGGTTGTATTAATTTGCATTCCAACCAAAGGAGCACAAACTTTCCCTTAAATACACATCTTCACCATCACTTGTCTTTTGCCTATTTGATAACAGCCCTTTCAACAGGTGTGAGGGGATATCTGTGGTTTTGATTTGTATTTCTATGATGATTAGTGATGTTGAGTAATTTTGAGAATGGGATACAAATGAGGGACATCCTATTTGGCCATCTTACTGACATCAATACCATCTAGGTGTTTTCTTAATGAATAATTATTTACCCTGGTAATACTGCACCTTCCCTAGAATGCAGCTCAGTAATAATTGTATTTTTAATGCTTATTTTGTTCTGATGTAAAATTATGTATGCAAAGTAAAAATAGTTTTCATCACAGATTTTGGAATACTGATTTGATTGTTCTTCAAGTGAAAAGTTGTAAGACACAGGCAATTTGAATGGGTGAAATTTTACTAATTACCAGTCAATCATCTGATATTCAGAATGAGAAAAATTCATCAACATCTTAGGGCTATACATAGAGCATATTACAAAGTTTGCCAAATCTCTCATTTATTATTGTCATTGGGAGAATTTTTTGGTGCCCTTGAGGGGTGTACTTTTTGATTTCTTTTACTGTTGTTCAATTACAGTTGTCCCCACTTTCCCCCCTTTACTCTCCTCTGCCCTATCCACCCCCTTTTCCTACATTCAATCCTCCCTGCCCTGTTGTCTTTGACCACATGGCCTTTATACATGCTTGTTGATGACCCTTCCCCTTCTTTCTCCCATTAGCCCCTTCCCCCACTCTGGTTACTGTCAGGTATATTTTTTTTTAAGTTTGATCTTTATTTCCATATCTCAGGTTCTGTTTTGCTCACTTGTTTGACTCTACACTAGGAAGACAAACAATCCAATTGAAAAATGGGCAAAGGACCTGAACTGGCACTTCTCCAAGGAGGACATACAGAGGGCTCATAGGCATATGAAAGGATGCTCAGTATCACTAGCCATCAGAGAGATGCAAATTAAAATCACAATGAGATACCACTTCACACCAGTCAGAATGGCCATCATAAACAAACCAACAAACAAGTGCTGGCAAGGTTGTGGAGAAAAGGGAACCCTAGTACACTGTTAGTGGGAATGTATACTGGTGCAGCCACTGTGGAAAACAGTATGGAATGTGCTCAAAAAACTAAAAATGAAACTGTCTTTTGACCCAGCAATTCCACTGCTGGGATTATATCCTAAGAACCATGAAACACCAGCTCAAAAGAACCCATGCACCCCAATGTTCATAGCAGCACAATTTACAATAGCCAAGTGTTGGAAGCAACCTAAGGGCCCATCAGTAAATGAGTGGATCAGGAAACTTTGGTACATTTATGCAATGGAATACTATGCAGCAGAGAAAAAGAGTTCCTACCCTTCATGACAGCATGGATGGAACTGGAGAACATTATGCTAAGTGAAATAAGCTAGGCAGTGAAAGACAAATATCATTTGATCTCAAACTATAAGTAGAACCTAATGAACAAAACAAATGAACAAAATGGAGCCAAAAGGTGGATTTTGTATACAAAAAATTAGTAAATTTGTAGCTACTTATGAAATTAATATTTGTTTTATATTCAGATTAAGAAACTTATTAATAAGCTTTTAGTTTTCACTTACAATTGTTACAATTCAATTTGATGAATCTGCCAAATTTTAAAAAATTGCTTTAAATCAGCCTTTATAACAATTAAATTATCTTAAGATTTTAAATTGCCTTTATAAATTTAAAATAGTTAATTTTTTAGTACTTTAACTGCCTAAAAAAGCCTTTCATGGTGATATTATTCTGTGGATAACTTTTAGAAAAAACGTATGACCTATAAGTAATTATATTTGTTACCTAGACATCTCTTTATGGCTTATGTGGTTTCTAGAGCTGCAAATTATGATAAACTTGTCACAGGGGAGGTAAACATTCTAGGCACTATCTAATTTTTAAAAAGTGCTGGAGCTTGGCAATAGGTGCAATCGTGTAAATATTTCATTATCTATTTATATCTTCATTTAACATTTTTGGTTTTACCTAATAAGAGTCTCCAATGTGTCTGATTATACTAGATTCGTGTTTCTCTGTGTAAAATATCAGGAAGGCAGGATCGTGATTCACCTTACTATAGTGGTTCTCAAACTGTGGCATATACACCAGAATGCTGAGCCCCACTTTCTGAGTGTCTGAGTTAGTAAGTCTGAGATGGAGCCCAAGAAATTACATTTCTAACAACTTCCCTAGTCATGATGTGACTGGTGCAGAGGCCACATATTGAGAATCATTATCTTCATACAATGATGTATAAAATGTCATTTATTCGATTTTGATAACATTCTTAAAATATGTCTAGGAGTCATTGAGAAGAAAATTTACTCAAGAACTATTCAGTATAATTTTTGTCTTCCTAATTATCAATTTATCTGTCCTTTCTCTTTCAATATTTCAGGGGAATTTGATGACCTCATATCGAATGGTCAGACTTCCAAAGGAAATAGAAAATACATTCAAAATAAGATAAGGAAGTTTTATTAAGGAACTAGTTACAAAGGTCTGGAATTAGTACTACAACCTGGATCTAAATGGTAGTTAAACTATTAACTTCCTTGGGCATAAAGGATTAAAGGGACGCAGGCAGCATTGGAACCTGCAGACACAGAGTTGCTTAGATCAGTAACCTTCAATTAAGGAACACAAGCAACTAAAGGTGGCTTTACAGGCAGACATCAAGTCCCTCTTGACCTTCTGTAGAGATTCCCAATGGTTATACCCAAAAGAATCCATTGGTATGGGAACTCATGGATATGGATCATATTCTCTACCTTCCAGAACAGAGTTTAATATATTGGGTTGGCCAAACAGTTCATTTAGTTTTTTTCTGTATGATGGTTCTTGTAGAACTTAGTTGTCTTTAACTTCATTTGAAACAATTTTGTTAGATTGTATTGTGACAGCTGTCATACTAGCATCCATTTTTAAAAAAACGTATGAAAATTGGTGGAAGGACCTGCAAGATGACAGATTTAGTGGCAGCTACACTAAATTACTCCCAGGACCAAACTGGAACTACAACTGAACTATAGAAAAAAATCATCCTGAATAACTAACTGGACACTAGCTGGACCAAAGCTTTATAAGCACAGACAGATGGAAGAAGCCACATAACCACAACAAGACTGGAAGGGTGTGTGGAAGAGGTGGGAGAGGACTGGCTGGGCACCCATGGGCAGTGGCTGAAGTTCTGGAGGGCTATTTCAGTGGTCGGGAAGGTCCCTCTGAGAAGTGTGGGGTCTAAACCCCAAACTGGGCTCCCTAGCCTATAGCACAAGAACCAGGAAAAGAACCCAAATAACGTACTGCTATAAAAAGCAGCAAGGATTCCGTCTGCCAAGGAGAGATGGCTGGAGACACAGAGAGACTCTTAAAAGGCCAATGCACAAAATTTTGTTTGCAGACACTTACCCTGGGCTCCAGCAGAGGGAAGGCAGAGTGCAGATAGTCTGGGCCTGGTGGCTCTGGGCAGAGAACTAAAGGAAAACCACCAGGATCCCTTTGCTTAGTCATTCCACATACTAGAGAAGCCATCTTCTTCAAGCAGAGCACTCCTCTCCAAAAAGTATAAGCCTTAGGGGAAGCAATAGCCCCACCTGCAGTAATTACTCTGCCCCACCCTGTGGTGCTTAAGCCCTGATGCTAAGAAATGCAGCTGAAGACATTCACTCTTTAAGCCCAGCAGAAAGCCTGCAGGTAGATTTAGATCTCTAAGAAATCTGAGACTTCTTTTGAACCTCCCCCCAGCCTGATGCTGGTAAAAGCCAGCCTAGGTGTGCAGCTTGGTTCTTTCTTTACACAAACAGGCCCAGCAGAGGGAACCACAAGGTATGGATCACTGGTAGCTTCAAACAGGTTGCCCAGGACCACTCACAAGCAGGGTTTGCTACACCAAAATCTTTACAGATCTGCCTAATACATAGAAACAAACAACAAGGGGCAGCCAAAATGAGAAGACCAAAAAACAAACAAACAAAAAAGGCCCTAAATGAAAGAACAAGAGGATTCTCCAGAAGAACTAGATGAAACGGATGCAAGCCATTTATCAGATGGAGTTTAGAGTAATGATTATAAGGATACAACAGTGTGAAAAAGTAATAGAAACCATAAAAAAGGACCAGTCAGAAATAAAGAATGCAACATCTGAAATAAATACTACACTGGAAGGAATAGACAGTAGGTCTTGCAGAGGATTGAATTGGTGATTTGGAAGACAAGGTAGGAAAAAACAACCAAGCAGAGCAGTGAAAAGAAAAATAAAAAATAAAAACAAGAGGAGAGCTTAAGAACCCTTTGGGACAACATGAATCATAACATCCTCATCATGGGAATACCAGATGGACAAGAGAGTGAACAATGTATTGAGAACCAATTTTAGGAAATAATGACCAAAAACTTCCCTAATCTGGTGAAGGAAAAAGAAACACAAGTCCAGGAAGCTGAGAAAGTCACAAACAAGTTGGACCCAAAGAAACCTGCACCAAGACACATCATAATTAAAATGGCAAGGCTTAATGACAAGGAGAGATTCCTAAAAGCCACAAGAGAAAAGCAGATAGTTATATACAAGGGAGCTCCAATTAGGCTGTTACCTGATTTCTCAACAGAAACATTTTAGGCCAGAAGGGAGTGGTGTGAAATATTTCAAGGTAATGAAAAGCAAGGATCTACAACCAAGGTTGCTTTACCCAGCAAGGCTATCATTCAAAATTAAAGGAGAAATAAGGAGCTCCCCAAATAATAAAAAACTAAAGGAGTTTATTAACACCAAACCAGTACTACAAATAATGTTAAAGGGCTTGCTAGAAGGAAGAAGAAGAAGGAAGAAGAAGAAGAAGAAGAAGAAGAAGAAGAAGAAGAAGAAGAAGAAGAAGAAGAAGAAGAAGAAGAAGAAACAAAATAGTTTAACAAGAAAATGGTACTAAATACATATCTATCAATAATCACCTAAAATATAAATGGCTTAAATGCTCCAACCAAAAGACATAGGGTAGCTGAATGAATAAGAAAACAAGACCTGTATATATACTGCCTCCAAGAGACCCACCTCAGATCAAAAGATGCTCATAGACTAAAAGTAATGAGACGCAAGAATATATTTCATGTAAAAGAAAAGGGAAAAAAAAGCTGGGGCAGCAATGCTTATATCTGACAAAATAGAATTTAAAACCAAGGCTATAGTAAGAGACAAAGAAGGACACTACATAATGATAAAAGGAACAATCCAACAAGAGGAATTAACCTTAATAAACATTTATGCTCCCAGCATAGGAACATCCAAATATGTAAAGCAAATTTCGATGGGCATAAAGAGAGAAACTGATAGAAATACAGTCATAGTTGGGGAATTTAACGCCCTGTTGACTTCAATGGATTGATTTACCAGAAAGAAAATCAACAAGGAGACAATGGCCTTAAATGACACATTAGATCAAATAGATTTAATTGATATGCTCAGAGCATTTTACCCTAAAGCTGGAGAATATGCATATATTTCAGTAACACATGGAACTTTTTGTAAGATTGACCATATGTTAGGACACAAAACAAGTCTCAATAAATTTAAGAAGATTGAAATCATACCCTGCATCTTCTCTGACCGCAATGCTATGAAACTAGAAAACAATCACAGGAATAACAATGAAAAACACACAAAGACATGGAAGTCAAATAACATGTTATCAAACAATGAATGGGTATACAAGAAGATCAAGGAAGAAACCAAAAGATACCTTGAAATAAATGAAATGAGGACAAAACAACCCAAAATCTGAGGGACTCTGGAAAGCAATTCTAAGAGGGAAATTCATAGCATTATAGGCCTATCTCAACAAACAAACAAACAAGAAACAGTTCAAATAAACAATCTAACTTTATAGTTAAAAGAACTTGAAAAAGAACAACAAAGCCCAAAGTTATTAGAAGGAAAATAGTAATAAAGATCAAAGCAGAAATAAACAAAATAGAGTAAAAAGAAAGATACAAAGATGAATCAATCCAACAGCTGGTTCTTTGGAATGATAAACAAGATTGACACACCTTTAATCAAACTCATCAATAAAAAAAGAGAAAGGACCGAAACAAATAAAATAAAAAATGAAAGAGGAGAAATAACAACTGCCACCAAAGGAAAAAAAAAAGATTTGTAAAAAAATATGAACTATATGCCAACAAACTGGATATACCATGATCAAGTGAGATTTATTCTGGAAAAGCAAGTTTGGTACAACATTCACAGATCAATAAATGTGATTCACCACATAAACAAAATGAAGGATAAAAACCACATGATCATACAAATTGATGCAGAACAGGCATTTGATAAAATCCAGCATCCATTTACGATAACTCTCAGCAAAGTGGGAATAGAGGGAACATACATAAACATAATAAAAGGCATATATGACAAACCCACTGCCAGTATCATACTTAGAGGGCAAAAGCTACAAGCATTGCCCTTATGATTGGGAACAAGACAGGAATGTCACCTTTCACCTCCCTTAATCAACACAGGGCTGGAAATCCTAGCCACAGCAATAAGACAAGAAGAAGAAATAAAAGACATCCAAATTGGGAAGTAGTAAAACTGTCTTTATTTGAAGATGGCATGATACTGTACATAGAAAACCCCAAATTCTACCAAGAAATTACTAGAACTGATAAATAAATTCAACAAAGTAGCAGGATACAAAATTAATATTCAGAAACAGTTGCATTTTATATGCCAATAATGAACTAACAGGAAGGGCAATTAAGAAAACAATCCCATTCATAATTGCTTAAAAAAGAATAAAATACCTAGGAATAAATCTGATCATGGGTGTAGAAGACCAGTACTCAGAAAATTATAAGACTATGAAGAAAGAAATAGAAGAAGATACAAATAAGTGGAAATCATACTGTGCTCATCAATAGGAAGAATTAACATCATTAAAATGTCCATACTACCCAAAGCAATCTGGACAATTTCTAACAAGATTCCAATGACATACTTCACAGAACTAGAACAAATATTTCAAAAATTTATATGGAAACACACAAGGTCCTCTATAGCAACAGCAATCCTGAGAAAGAAGAACAAAGTTGGAGGAATAATGCTACCTGATATCAAACTGTTCTATAAGGCATAGTAATCAAAACAGCATGGTACTGGCATAAAAACTGCACATAGATCAGTGGAACAGAATAGAGATCTCAGAAATAAAGCCACAATGTATAGTCAATTAATATTCAACAAACAAGCACATGCAATGGGGTAAAGATAATTTATTCAATAAATGGTGTTGGGAAAATTGGACAAATACATGCAGAAAAATAAAACTAGACCACCTTCTTACACTACACACAAGAACAAATTCAAAATGGATCAAAGACTTAAATAAGACCTGAAATCATAAAAATCCTAGAAGAAAACATAGGCAGCAAAATGTTGGACAGTTGCTTGTAGAAATTTTTTGTTGGGTATATCTCCCTAGGCAAGAGAAACAAAAGAAAAAAACATATGGAACTATATCAAACTAAATACTTTCTGCATAGCAAAGGAAAACAGCAAAATAAAAAGACAACCCACAGAATGTGAGAGCATATTCACCAGTACATCTGATAATGTGTTAATATCCAAACATTTATAAAGAATTGACAAAACTCAACACCAAAAGAACAAACAACCCAATTAAAAAATGGACAAAGGACCTGAACACACACTTCTCCAAACAGGGCATACAGATGACCGATATACATATGAAAAGATCTCAACATTACTAATCAAAGAAGTGCAAATTGAAACCACAATGAGATGCCATCTCATACCTGTCAGAATGGCTCTCATCAATACATCAACAAACGGGTGCTGGTGAGGAAGAGGTGAAAGTAGAACAATTTCACATTGTTGGTGGAAATGCAGATTGGTGCAGCCACTGTGGAAATCAGTAGAGAGATACTTCCATAAATTAAAAATGGATTAGCCTTTTGACCCAGCAATCCTACTGCTGGGAATGTATCTAAAAGAACCCAAAACACTAATTTGAAAGAACATAAGCTCCCTCATGTTTGTTGCAGTGTTATCTACAATTGCCAAAATATGGAAGCAGCCCAAGTATCCATCAGTAGATGAGTGGATAAAACAGCTATGGGACTTTTGCACAATTGAATACTACTCAACTGTAACAAAAAAGTTTTACCCTTTGCAATAGTATGGATGGACTTGGAGAACTTTATGCTAAGTGAAATAAGCCAGTCAGAGAAAGACAAATACTATATGATTTCATTCCTATGCAAAATCTAATGAACAGACTGAACTAACAAGCAAAACAGAGACAGACTCATAGACAAAGAGCAAGAGGACAGCTAAGGGGGTGGGGAGGCTGGAGAGTGCCGGGACTGAGCAAAAAGGATAAAGGGTTCATGGACATGGACAACTGTGGTGATTGCAGGAGATGGGATATAAAGGGACTAAATAGTAATGGAAAAATTTACAATGAAAAAAAGAAACGAAAAAAAATGAAAGATCAAGGGGATAAATGGGATTGAAAAAATATACTAAAATAAAAAACTACCCAATAAAAAAATCAGTGAATTTTTGCAGCCATTTTAATATTGAAGATGGAAGAAAATATGCAATACTTTGTATATATTATGCTTCATTATTTCAAGAAAGGTAAAAATACAACTGAAACACAAATACAAATTTTGTGCAGTGTATGGATAAGTTTCTGTGATTGATGTTAAGAGTGGTTGTCTTGCAAAGTTTCTTGGTACTATTGACATTTTGTCCAAATAATTCTGTCTCATGCATTGGAAGATGTTTAGCAGCTCTTTTGGCTCCTACCCACTAGAAGCTAATAGTGGAAGGGAGCTGACATACTCAAAATATCCAAATCAGGAAAGTTATTGCTGAAAATAAAAAAAATATCTTTTATATTACAGAAAAAACTAAATAGATTTTTTGACCAACCCAATAAATATACATTCAGCAAATCAATGGCTCAGTACTACTTGCTCCAGGCTATGTTATTTTTCTGTAATAAACATACTGTATATAATATAGCAACTTCATTGGGACTACTACTTGTAAAAGTTTGTAGTAATCCACTGTGATCCAGTTATGTAAGGGCCAAATTGGCAGCTGTATGGTAATATAATGGTGACCATCACTCCTGTATCCTTTAATTATTTTAGGATGACACCAGTAACTGTTATTCCCAAGAGAATGCAGTACAGTTTGTAATTTAGTATCATGGGAGAGACAGGGAATTAGGTCTTATACTATATGATGAGGAGCCAATAGGAGGATTTTGCCAACTGCAAGTATATTAATTAAAATTATATATTCAGTGACTAGGGTCATTATCAGCAGGTAGAACCCTGATCTGTATTGACCCACCAGGAACTGGATCTAAGCCAGAACTCCATTTGGTTTCTAACTGTCCTGGAATTGTCTGAGTCTTCACTTATTTCCTACAGTATAAATTTCTGAATAAATGGCCAAATAGTCATTCTGGGGAAATGCGTGGTAAACATTACCAAATATAAGCACTGTGTAGTGCTTCCTTCTGAATTGCTGGTCCTTTTTTCAAGTCAATGAAATGACTGAGGTAAAGAAACTGGGCAAAACACCAGTATTTGGGTGACTGTCCTCAGCTTCCATATTTTCCATCCTTGATTTCTTTTTACTGTATGAATTAAGCAATATATTTTTTGGCTGCTCTATTATCCTGTCTGAGGAATGCTGTGCTGTTAACCATCTTCACAGCTCTGTTTAGGTATGGGACCCCGACTGTCAAAATTTTGTCCCATGGCTTTGCAAACTAAGCTGCTCTATGAAAGTGTACTTGAGGGATAGGTTTTTACCTTTCAGTGTTTTCAGTAAAAGATGCTCGCAATTATGCTTAGTGAATGTTACCATTAGAAATTCTCTTATGGATCAAGCCTGATGGGGCATTAAATCTTTGGTATGGACTTAAGTGTAAATAGACATGTCCAAATACATTCAGGAGATGTGGCAGCTTGATTAGATGGTGAATTAAGTGAGTTGACAGAGTCAATGTCTTAATATTAGATGTAGGAGTGGAACCCAGGACTAAGAATAAAATAACTGTGCCTTTCCTATCACGTATTATTTTTCTAGTTTTTTAAAAAATAATACAGGTAAAAACATTGCTTCTCAGAGAGAAATTTTCTCTTTAAACACAAAATGCAGGGTAGTAAAGGGCAAAGGGGTCAAATCCATGGTGACAGAAGACGATTTGACTGTGGGTGGTGGGCACACAATGCAATATGCAGATCATGTGTCATTGAAATATACACTCCAAACCTACATGATCCTATTAACCAATGTCACCCCAATAAATTGGATAAAAAAAACACAAAACGTAACAGTAACCATAAATAATACTATGTAATTTTAAATTCTACATGCCTCACAGTAGACATTACTTAATGAGAAAAGGTCAGAGAGCTTACTTTAAGAGAGGAAAGAGAGCTTACTTGAGTAATTTCTGGATAAATTACCTGGAAAGGTAATTTCTGGAAAGTTTTTGTCACTGCTTTGCAATAAATACTCACATGATCTTGAGCAAGTTGCCATTCTTCTCAAGCCTCAGTTTTCTTATTTGAACAAAGAAGTGGCGAGATTAGATATTTTCTTTGTTGTTTTCAGCACTTGTGGTGCTGCTCTTTAAATAGAGGCAACACGAAAGATAGTAGACATGCTTGGGTGAACACTGGAATCCACAAACTAAAGCAAAACAAAAATAGATTTGATCCAGGCTCCACTACTAACCAGCTGTGTGCTAAATTAATAATTTGCTTCATTTATCTAAGCCTCTGTTTCCTCAACTGGAAAATGTGAATGAGCAATATCAAGGATGAAATACAAGAATGCACCGGGCATAGTGCCTAACACATGCTGTGTGAGAAGAAACTGCTATTTAGTGCAGTAGTTAAGAGGTCCCACTCTAGGGTCCAACTTCCAAGTTCCTGGCTCTTCTAATCACCATCTGTATGACTGTAGGCAAAAATTTAGTGTCTGTGTAACTCACTTTCCTTTCCTGCAAAATACTGTTTTCATGAAGTAAACACATAAAACAATAAGCACAGTCCCTGGAAAATAGTAGCTATCAGTAGATGCTAGTTGCCATTATCATTAACTCTTAGATTTGTCAGTGATCATAATTCATTAGATTTGAGTCTTTAACATTCTTATATGTGATAGCAACTTCTTGGCCATCCTGACATATTTTAACCTCTTCCAGGAAGCTAGAAATAATTATGGTTTCGGTGAATTATGTAAAGCAAGTGGTGGGAAAAAGACCAAGTGCTGAGCCAGTTACCTAAAGGAGTTAGTGCACTGGGCTTCCTCTCTACCAGTGCACAGGCAGCCACAGGGAACATGGGCTACCTGTGCTCTCAGCAGTCATAGGGTCATCCTCACTGGGACCCAGCGGGTCACCATTCCCCAGGCACTATCTTCCTGAATGCAACGGCTCTTTGAATAGGCTGCTTGCCTAACTTTAGTTTTGTTTTTATTTCAGGCCTATTAATCTTCAACTTGATAAAATGTCTTAGATCCTTGCTTAGAAACAGTTATCAAATAATAGAGGCAATATATAAAAATGTTTCCCAGATGCTTGTAAGTGCTTTTCTTCTATTTGATATTCACCTCTACATACACGTTTCTTTAAGATATCACCAGCTCGAAGGGACCTTTCGCTGGCCACTATGTCTTTCTGACAAATGCATTTTGGTGAGCCAATACCACAGGTACTGCTGCTTCAAGGCTTGCTGCTGCTGTAGCAGCTGGGCCTGCAGTACTCAGAAAAGGCCACAGCCTTCAGGAGACCATGAAGCAAAAAACAGATGAAGTGATGGGGAGAGATCTGGAGGGAAATTTGGAACACCCAACTTAAGATTCAGTTCTGCTTAATTCTTTGTATAGATTGCTTTTAATCACTCCCTAATCATTCCCTGACTCTGGGAAAGTTTTTTTTTTATTTTTTCTCTATTGTACTTTATTATTTATTATTAATATTTTTGTTTGCTAAATGGGAATAAGCATAGCAATTATATCTGCTAAACAAAATGTCTGCATAATAAAGGAATCTGTATGTGGCATTGTTTCAGCAGAGTTAAAAGTGCCATATAGCCTATTGTAATTTTTCGAACTGGAAGGTTTGTTAGAGGATAAGGGCAAAGATGGGATTCTCAGAATCAGTTGGGTCCAATAGGGGTACCGCAGTGTTGAAGCAATGGAACTCCTTCAGTGCTTACGAGCATGAGAAACTGCCACAAAGTGGAAGAATAGGGCCTTTGGTATCCAAGAGACCTGGATTTAAATCAGGTTATTACTCAGAATACATGCAACCTTCAACAAATTTCTTAATTTCTTTCATGTTCAGTTCCTGATCTAGGAAATGGGGAAATTAATTGCAATTTATCAGTATTATACTGAGGATCGAATTATATGGTGCTTAACCCATTGCTTGGCACATTATGAATTTTCAAAATGGTAGTGTTGTTGGAATTAAAATGATGGTATTTTTATTCACTGGTGTTGCAAGTAAGGGGATGAAAAAGAATTTATTTTTCCTTTATTTTTATGGGAGCTTGAATGTATTCAATCACAGAATCATGAATCTCATCAGTGAAAGAATCCCAAGAGACCTAGTCTACTCTACATTCAGGCACAGAGGTATCAGTGTTTCTAGTTGGTGTATAAAGCAACTGGGGCCTGAGCTTGCTGAGGCTTCATCCCATCACTGCAGGTTGCAAAGGAGACCTGATCCTAAGTCACCAGTCTTTTTATGTAATGTTTGAGCCATTGCCTGATGTTGTTTTTATAATGCAAATGAGATGTTGTTTTGCTGGGGAATGTTGGCAGCATATATAATGTGAGGTTTTTGCAGTTACTAAGACAGTTTTTAAAAATGATACAAGGTTTCTAAATGTGCTAGTCAAATATCACTTCTTCCAAGTTTCCCTCTTCAAATGGAATAATTCTGTCTCCCAAATCAGAGAGGTGCCATTTGACCATGTTCTAGCATTATTAATCCTTGTAGAAGTTAGCTGTTGCATCTTTCCTTGCTGAATACAAAAGCCTTTAGGTAGTTTCAAATATCACGGAACCAATTTACCTCCTTTCTTTCAGGAAACAAGGTACTGTGACATCTTATCTAAGATCCATGGCTCTTTTTCATTTGAATTTAAAGCCAAGGTTTTAGTTATAAATGGTCTTAATTCTTTCCCAGCTCAGTTCTAGTTTGGATAACACCCTCTGTCTCATTTAGCTGAACTTGTGTGATTGCTTGAGAAAAATGACCTTATGTTGTACTAATGAGCTGTTAAACAGCCCACATGAAGGAATTATATGCACTTTAAAATTTGTAAAATCGAGTAGGATCTTTACCTGAAAGGAGCTTTCCTTAACGAGGTGTTGGTATTCATTGTGGGTGTTTAATATTTCATCTATTGACAAAGGCCTTTATGTGCAGCTAGTAGACTGCATATTGTAATACTTAGAACTACTAGATTAGCAAATAGCAACCTTCCATTATTAATTTTATTAAGATTTTATTAATGTAATTTATCTAGTAATTTTGGATTACTAGTTAGCATTTTATGGCAAATAATAGAACAAAATGTTAAACATTTTCTTGGCATGAAATCATGCTAAAATATTTTTTAATTCATTCCTGAGTGGTCATTACAATTTTTCCTTCTACTTGCTGAAGAATGAATGCATTTAATCACTTGCTTTGTTTCGTATTTGAAATATCTCCTTTTCTATTATACAATCCTCTGATCACTTTCACTTTCCTGGAAAGGTTTCAGCATAATTAAACATTTTATGATGCTAATTGTTAACTGCTGACTTGTCTGTCTGTATTCAGTGTGATTGCTCTGACCATATGCTTGGTTGGATGGTCCATGTTGTGTCTGTCCACTTACCGTCTATAAAGATGAAGATGTGATCTTGTCAGCCATGGTATGCATAAATGGCATCTGTTCCATTGCCAAGGTCTTTATCAATGAGTCATCCAAATTCCACTCAAAAATGTGTGTGGATTTCACCAGGAGAATGTGACTTCCCGTGGCTAAAACAAAGATATGACAAAAAATAAGTTCATCTTTGTAATTGAAGTTCCTACTAAATAACTCACCATTTCCCAATATGTGCTGAGTTTCTCTGCTTCTGATCCTGCATTTGATCTTCTCCTATTCCATCTCAAAGTCTCATTTTTGTTGGGGGAAATTCTTCCATTGCGGAAAGTATTTTTAAAGTTGTTACTGATAGCAACACTAAGCAAAATGACATTACTGGCATTTAAGTATTTATTTGCAACAAATCATTATTTTTATAAGAGCACACAATTTTAAATCAATAAATGAAAAATTGAAAACATATCAAAAACAAAACCATAGTAACACTTTATAAAACAATCAAAATATGTTAATAAAAACTATATGCTAGCCAATGTCTTTGTAATAAAATTGTATGCATACATAACTATACATGAATCAGAACAATTTAAATTATAAATAAAAATGTCATATGACATTATATGATTTGAATACATTAAAAAGTCACAATCTTTTTTAAATTCAAAATGTTTTTATTATGCTTGAAGTTCTACAATAAATGCATTAAACATATTTTTACAGGAAGGAATAAAAGTACTTTACCTCCTAGTCTATGTTTTTTCTATATCTACTCCTATAAGAGTAAATGTAATATCAGAACAAATATTTTCTTCTGAGTTCTGTTTCCACCTGTATTTGTACTCAGATTCTTTAAAAAGTTAACTGTTGAAACTGAAATAATGATATTCATTATTCAGAGCAAAAGCCTAAATTAGAATGAAGTATTTAATGCTTAAAAAGAAATATAAAGGAAACCAAGATAAATTAATCTTTATTAACTTTTTAGTATTCCAGTTTATTAAAAAGAAGGGAAAGGGTCATAAAGGAACATGTATAAAGGACCCATGGACAAAGCCAAAGGGGGGAAGAATGGAGGGTTGGGTGGGTGGTGCAGGGAAAAGTGGTGGTGGGAAAATGGAGATAACTGTATTCAAATAACAATAAAAATGATAAAAGAAAAAAGCGCAATCTTAAATAGCAAAGTGTATTGGCATTAGATCATTGTTGAATCTTGGCATGTCTTCCTACAACATTTTCAGTTTCTCAAGAAGTTTTCTGATTCAGAGGAATGGCAACAAGACAGTTGTTAGCTAATTGCAAATTTTTACTCTATTTAACAAGAAATAACATCTCTACCTGTCTGATAACTTTAATGGCCTTATTTTAAACAACCATTTTCATATTGATAATGAATTATAGTTTCACTTCAAAGATAACTTTTCTAGTTCTCTTGGTCTCTTAGTTTTATGGTGGAAAAGCAGGTATTTTAGCGCAGAGGTATGATACATGTCTAATTCACAGTATTGTCATTTTTTTATTCTGCTTGCTCAGGACATCTTTGAACTTGGATTAAGCATTATCCTTCTAGAGAAACTCTACATTGTCAATAGTAATTTTCTGCCTATTCTGAGGATTATGTAGGCAAAGAAGGATGCCTTTCAAATGATTATTCCTTTCACTCAAAATATCAATGCCAAGTAAATTTCTCTGGTATGACTCAAAATGTAAATGATTCAAGGTTCATATTTTCCAAAATGTTAGAAAGTGAGTTTAAACTAAAAAAAATAGTATTTTATTACATACAAATATAACCTGCCAAATTAGTGCAAAGTACTGAGTTCCTGCTTTTCAAACCACTTATGATGTTGCGGAGTAGGTTTCTCTTTTCTTTCATTTCCCTACTCCCCAATTCCTGGCGCTAAGTAACTAGCCTATGACCTAGAGTAGATGCCTCTAGACTAACCCCACCTATGATGTTGACTCTGGAGGGTGATACAAGAAGCAAAAGACATTTACAACTCATATCTTTGTCATTATTGTTGTTAGTGTAGTGATGGCTTAAAGGCTGTATAGCATGCCATTTATGGCTAGATTTTCCTTGGCTGCCTAGATTCTTGTCAATTTTTAAACCCACCCTTTCTCTTTCCTATTTTTTGAGCAGTGTCATTTAGCTATTTATTGATTCTCTAAGCTCCTAATAACTATGCAATATATTTACTTTTTGCTTAAACTATATGTCATTTTTGTGTGGCTCTTCATCAAGAATCATGCCTCATACTCTTCTGTCTCTTAAGTTCTTACTAATTATTATGGTTTACATAAAAAACCATGTCTTCCTTGAATGCTTTCCTTACTTTCAAACTGAATGTGGATGCTCCTTGCTCTGAATTCTCTGTGCTTCAATTGTGCTTCTGTTTTACTTCAAACTACACTTTGTTTTTACAGATGTTCCATTTTAGCAATTGCATTTTAGCTCTCCTACTAGATTGTATTAGTTTTACCCATATTTGCCCCATACACATAGTCAAATTAGCGCCTTTCTGTACAATGGAAGATTTAAATTATTCAGGGTTTATGTTTTCAAAAATTAGAGAAGTTTTAACTAACAAAAATGAAATTTTAATACACAGTTTACTGAAAGAATGCATTCCACTCTAATTTAAATGTTTTATTAAATTGTGTGGTGAGTAACAGGGTGCCTTATGTTTTGCTAGGAATTTTTGAATATTTGGAATACTCACTAATAAAAAAGAAAGAATAGATAAACAATAATTGTAGTTATCAAGTTTTATTGTATTTTTGTTCATATGGTTTGATTTTAGATAATTTTATTTGAAAAAGTGTCAAAATTCACAGAGTAGACAGAGGTTTTACTGTCTTTTGAATAGTCAGCTCAAATCCTTGGTGTCATTCACATCCTCTTTCACTGGACCCATCATCCCACTGGACTTATAAACTATGGGAATGCTCTTGGGTCCAGATGGTGGAACATATTTCACAGCATATTTATGGTCCTGATGTTCTGACAGACGCTCTGATAAGAAGGGTACAAAATCTACATGATGGTTTTTTTTTATTACATTTTACATGTAAAGAAACTGAGCCTCAGGTAAGAATAAACTAAATGAACTTAGTTTTGAATCTACCCCTATCTGATCCCAAAGTGCATACTTTTTCTATCAGGCTTCTTGCCAAAAAAATATTAAATCTGCTCAAATTAAAGAAATATGAATTATAAGAGAAAGTGAAATATTGAGCAATAGCCTATGTGTGAGTTTAAAATTATAGTGCTAATTAATTAGATTTTGTACATCTGAAAATTTGTTTTTTTTTAAATATATTTTATTGATTGTTATTACAGTTGTCCCCTTTCTCCCCCATCATTCCCCCCACCCTGCACACCCTCTCCCACCCACATTCCCCCTTTTAGTTCATGTCCTTGTGTCATAAGTTCTTTAGCTTCTACATTTCCCACACTATTCTTACCCTGCCCCTGTCTATTTTCTACTCACTATCTATGCTACTCATTCTCTGTACCTTCCCCCCATCTCCTCCTCCCATGCCCCTGTTGCTAACCCTCCATATGATCTCCATTTCTGTGGTTCTGTTCCTGTTCTAGCTGTTTGCTTAGTTTGCTTTTGTTTTGGGTGTGGTTCTTAATAGCTGTGAGTTTGCTGTCTTTTCATTGTCATATTTTTTATCTTCTTTTTCTTAGATAAGTCCCTTTAACATTTCATATAATAAGAGCTTGGTGATGATGAACTCCTTGAACTTGACCTTATCTGAGAAGTGCTTTATCTGTCCTTCCATTCTAAATGACAGCTTTGCTGGAAAGAGCAATTTTGGGTGTAGGTCCCTGCTTTTCAAGATTTCAAATATTTCTTTCCAGCCCCTTCTTGCCTGGAAGGTCTCTTTTGAGAAATCAGCTGACAGTCTGATGGGAACTCCTTTGTAGGTGACTGTCTCCTTATCCCTTGCTGCTTCTAGAATTCTCTGCTTCATTTTAATCTTGGCTAACGTAATTACGATGTGCTTTGATGTGTTCCTCCTTGGGCCCAACTTCTTTGGGACTCTCTGAGCTTCCTGGACATCCTGGTAGTCTATTATTTCCTTTGCCAGACTGGGGAAGTTCTCCTTTATTATTTGTTTAAATAAGTTTTCTACTTGTTGCTCTTCTTCCCCTTCTGGGACCCCTATAATTCGGATGTTGGGACGTTTAACGATGTCCTGGAAGTTCCTAAGCCTCTCCTCATTTTTTTGAATTCTTGTTTCTTCCTCGTTTTCTGTTTGGTTGTTAGTTTCTTCCTTCTGGTCCCAGACCCCGCCCCCACACACAGAGTCACAACCCAGCGACTGGGCTGCCCCATACTGGGGAGCGCCTGAGGCTCCACCCCTCACTACGTAACAGCACGCGCGCGTGCGCAGATAATCCAGGCGAAGGAGAAGCAGCAGAAGGGACCGGAGTCCAGGAAAGAGTGGAACAGGCGCCATTCTTCCCTCTCGGACCCCGCCCCCACCTATAGCGTCACAACCCAGCGACTGGGCTGCCCCGCCCTGAGGAAAACCTAAGGCTCCACCCCTCTACGTAATAGCTGCGACCAGACTAAAACCAAAACAAAACAAAAAAAAACCACCAAAAATGGCTCAAACTGGAGAAAAAATGAAAACCCCAGAGTCAATTCCTCTAAGCAACGAAGAGATAGCCAACCTATCAGATGCACAGTTCAAAGCACTGGTCATCAAAATGCTCACAGAATTGGTTGATTTTGCTCATAAATTAGATGAGAAAATGCAGGCTACAATACGTGAAATGAAGGAAGACGCATGGGGAAACCGATAGAGATGGAAGGAAAACTGAAAATTTGTTTTTAATAAACACATTCTCTCTTCAAACTCTGCTTCATCATTTGAATGACTCTGGAAGATGTTTAACCAACGTGTACTTGTGTTTGCAAAGAATTTATTATTTTAATTATGCTCTCATGGGAATATTTTGCACAGAGATAATTCTTCTACTGCCCAAATCATTCTAAACTCAGTCAAAGACAGGGTGGTCCTGGGCAAAACACAGAATAGGGCTGACCTTGGCCAGCACCACCCAGGAAACCTCAGAGCCTGTGCACCTGATGGACAGCTACATACCAGGAGGAGCACCACCACCCTGTACCACTGAACCTCCATGGAGGGTAGAGGTTGGTGGTCAGTGGCCGAAGCCAATCTTTTAAACTGACTGGCCTGGGTAAATGCTTTCCATTGACCTGCCAACAGCAACCAAGGCTGAATTATAAGAGGGGGGGTGTATGCAGCCCACACAAAGGGCTCACCTTGAGCACCCATCTTGGGTGATAGGGGAGGCTGTGTCCCTGGACCCTACAGGACACCTACTACATAAGACCACACTACCAAGACAGGGAGTTATAGCAGCTCTATCTAATACACAGAAACAAACACAAAGGCTACCAAAATGAAGAGACAAAGAAACATGGCCCAAATGAAAGAACAAAATGAAATTCCTGAAAAAGAACTAAACAAAATGGAGATAAGCATATCAGATATGGAGTTCAAAACACTGCTTATAAGGATACTCAAGGAATTTAGTAAGGACCTCAACAGAAAAAAAAAAAAAAATCCAGACAGAAGCAAAGGATACACTAATTGAAATAAAGAACGATTTACTGGGAAAAAACAATAGAGTGAATGAAGCCAAGATTTGGAACATAAGGAAATAAAAAAAACAACCAATCAGAACAAGAAAAAAAGACTAATAAAAAGTGAGGAAAGTGTAAGCAGCCTCTGGGAGATCTTCAAGTGATCCAACAATCACATCATGGGAGTGCCAGAAGGAGTAGAGAAAGAGCAAGAAATTGAAAATCTATTTGAAAAAAAAATAATGAAAGAAAACTTCTCTAATTTGGTGAAGGAAATAGACATGCAAGTACAGAAGCACAGAAAGTCCCAAACAAGATGGATGCAAAGAAGCCCACCCCAAGACCCATCATAATTACATTACTCAAGGTGAAAGATAAAGACAGAATCTTAAAAATACCAAGAGGAAAGAAGTTAGTTATCTACAAGGGAATTCCCATAAGATTGTCAGCTGATTTCTCAGAAGAAACTTTGGAGGCTAGAAGGGATTGGCAAGAAATATTCAAACTCATGAAAAACAGAGACCTACAGCCAAATTGCTCTACCGAGCAAAGCTATCATTTAGAATAGAAGGGCAGATGAAAAGCTTCCAAGACAAGAAAAAAACTAAGGGAGTTGTTCATCACCAAACCATTATCATATGGAATGTTAAAGAGACTTGTTTAAGAAAAAGAAGAGGATCAAAACTATGAATAATAAAATGGCAATAAATACACATATCTATTAACAATTGAATCTGAAGAACAACCTAAGCAAACAAGAACAGAGACTGAGCCACGTACATGGAGAGTGTTTTGATGATTGTCAGATGGGAGGGGGTTGTGGGGGAATGGGTGAAGAGGCGAGGGGATTAAGAAATACAAATAGGTAGTTACAGAATAGCCATTGGGATGTCAAGTACAGTATAGGAAATGGAGTAGCCAAAGAATCTATAGATATGAGCCATGGACATGAACAATAGTGTGAAGGTTGCCTGAGGGAGTGGGGGTGCTAGGTAGAAGGGGCAATGGGGGAAAACTGGAACAACTGTAGGAGCATAATTAATAAAATATAATATAAATAAATTAAAAAATTAAAACTCGGCCAAAGAACATTTAGTAAGTGAACTCATTTATATGTATCACAAATAAGAGTTGTATCTCTACTAAAACTTCTTGAAGGGATAGTAAGAAGAAATGAACACCCAAAACTTCAATGTGATAGTGGTAGCCCCCAATGAGATCGGCATTCTACATTTTCTCTGTTTACATTTTATAGCTTGATGAACAATTTGTAATTTTAACACTGTTTCAGAAAAATATAGCAATATTTTTTATTTTTTGCTTTATGTACTATATGTAGTAATCTCTGATACATTTCAACATATTTCCAAAGTATCTCCTTCATCAAGGGGGAGGCATTATATAGTCACCTATGCTTTAAAATTTTCTTGTTTACACTTTTATTCTTCTTTATTTCTCATACCCTACCAATCTGAGATTTATTGATGAGACACAACATTTTTTTTTTTATAATGGTAGTACTATTTATTGACTTACCAGACTGGAAAGGCACTATTAAGGACATTAAAATATTTGTGTAGCTTTTGGAAGGTAGAGGCCATAACAAGCATTTTTCCTCTACTGGTTTCAATGGCACTGCCTAATATAAGCTATTAGTTGTGTGGGAGAGTGATGAAAGAAAATATCATTACTATTGTTCATCCAAGTTTTTTAAAACCAAATCTCTTAATTTCATTTACTTAATTATTTATGCACTTAAATATTTTGCACAATGTTGATTCTGACTATAAACTTGCCAGTTCCTTCACATATTTTTCCTTTCCCTTTATCATCTTCTATTCCCAATGACAGCATTTTAGAACCTGGGGAAGTGATGAATAAGTTGATAACCATTACTGACTGAGAAAACAAAACTCTTAGAAATAATGCCCTGTTTGTTAGTTGTGGGAGTGAAAGGGGATCTCAGGAAAACAGTGTCAAGCAGATGCTTTATTTAAGCATTAGTTGGCAAACTGAAGTAGACTTTTGGAAAGGTTTTCTATTTAAATGTATTCAGTTGCAACAGTGTGGTGATGGCAGCCTTATTATCCTAAGCTTCTTGAGCGTTGTATACAGCGGTATGCTGGAGCCAACTTGTATGAGTTTATGAGAGCCAAGAGTTTCATTTTTAAGGAATTCCGTGAGCTGCTTTTTAAACACAACTGTTTTTAAATTTTAAATTATATAAATTTAAAATTAAATATATTATATTAGAAAGCAAGGTAATAAATGCTCAAAATTCATTACTTCCTAATTACTGCATCTTAGTATTTTCTACACTTTTGAATTTAGTTACCTATATTTTATCTGTACTGTGGTAAGACCAGGGAATTGTGTGTCACTTGCTAACCTCTTTGCAACTTCATATTTAGTGACTTCACCATGGTGCTTGTAATAGGCCATGGTAAGATTGTTTATAGCACAGTAATTGACAAACACTTTAGTCCAGCAGGTGGTGTGGGGAACAACTCTAGCTGGTTGTCAAGTATTTACCAGCACACCCTACTGTTTAGATCCTATCTACACTGGTGTGTCCTTGAACTCAATATTTCCAGTGGTGGCTTCCTGATTCTCCATGGTTCTGGTAGTGTCAGAATTAGTAACTTGACTTGATCATAAGTTCTGTAATGTAGTTGGTGTGTCTCCAAGAATTCTTAGCTTTGAGGTTTTTCATTAGCCCTAAGCATTTGTAAGCCCTTATTGTATTAAAGTTCCTGCTGTCTAAACCACCTACAGTGGTGTTTGTTTCCTGAACTGAGCTTCAACTAATATGGTTTCCTTAATTTTCACTGCTGTTCTGTTGCCTCCTTTGCTTTAGAGTCCTGCAATTGCCTTCTCACATGTAAGCTATTAGAAGACCTTCATGAAGAGTGCTAAAAAGTAAAATTTCTATACCTTGGATCTTCAAAACACAATATTAATTTTACTAATTGTTCAGTTTATTCCAAGCTACCACGATTCTTAACAAGATTTCCTTAGTATTCTTTCCACTTTATCCTTGGTTAGCAGATTAAAGACATTATGGTAGGAAGATGGGTAGATTGCAAGCAACTGTGAAAAAGGTCCTATAGTATTTGAAAATTAAAATTGCTTTGTCACCATTTTTCTTTTCTCTTTTGTATGAAGTTTAGATTGAAACACTGCCTGACTGCAATGGGATGATAGAAGATTTGTGGTTTTCAAAAATCTCCTTAGATTCTTAGCAGTATTCTTTGCTCTCTTTTAAGGAGCTACAATGCTGAGCATACTCTTTGTCTTCTATACACAGAATTACAAATTAAAACTTCACTCAGCCAACAGTAACTTTCTGGTTAGTGACATTTTCTAGCTGGCAGGGAAGAAATGTTTTAAATCCAGCATTCTACTTTAATGACAATCTTTAAAAAGTTGTCTATGTACACTCTAACCTTTTAAGTGGAGTTTACTGAACATAAGTTACATTTTTAGTAATAACATCTTTTTGGAAATGTGGCCATTATAATTGCGATGTGTTCAAAATTGCTATAATTACAATTTCTGTAGGATTAAGGCCTGAATAAATAGTAATCACAATAAGAATCCTGAAAACTAAATTCTGAAAAGTACCAAATTCATTAATTTGTGGCAAAATTGACTTTTTAATAAAGTCTTTTCAAAAATCAATAAATGTTGATGAATTATGTTCAGGCTTTGTTATTATACCACACTAATAAGAAAGATTTTTACTTGTTAATTATCATCTAATATAGAAAACAACTCATTGTGAATAATTACAAATGTATACAATTATGAAGGACAAGTTAAACAAATATTTTTGAACACTTATTATGTGCCATGTATCTTCCTAGGCTTGAGGTGTACAGCATTGAACAAACAGACTCACTTTCTGCTGTCATGAAAATTAACCCTAATGTGGAAGATAATGTCTAAATAAAGAGAAGGAAACACGATTTTTTCTTTAAATATATATTTTTAAAGATTTTATTTATTTATTGTTAGAGAGAGGGAAAGGGAGGGAGAAAGAGGGGGAGTGAAACAACAATGTGCAGTTGCCTCTAGCACACCCCCTACTGGGGACATGGCTTGCAACCCAGTCTATGCCCTGACTGGGAATCGAACCAGCAATGCTTTGGTTTGCAGGCCCACACTCAATTCCCTGAGCTATACTAGCCTGGGCTGGGAAACATGATTTTTCAAAATGTACTATGTAATATGAGAAATGGCACAGCGTATGAAGGTGGAATGTGACATGGTATACTCTCTTATGTGAGGGAATTAACAAAATAAGAATCTCATAAATATTATTTGAGTAAAAGTCCAAGGAATTTGCTATGGTTTGCCATGTGCATGTGCAATTCAAAAGACTTTTAGACAGATTTGCAAATGGATTTGGCTAGCATGCTTGATGAACAGCAAGAGACGTCAAGATTGGAGCAAATGAACAAGGTAAATCAGACTGTGACTGGAGGACTAGACCATGTAAGGCCTCTAGACCATGATAAATAACAATGAACACTTACGTAGCACTTCCTCTGTGCCAGGCATCATCCCAAGAGCTGTACCAGTTTCAACTCAACCATCAGTGTTAGGAGTCTCGCGTGTTAATTATTAACATTTTACGCATAGGATAATTGAGACAGAGAAAAGTTAAATAACTTAACCAAGTCACAGGGCAAGATGGTGGGGCAGCCATGATTTACACTCACAAGTTTGACTCTAGAATATATTTTTTTAATCAAGGGGTCTTCTATAAGAGATATCAGATATATTTCAGGCTTTTCAGCGGAGCAAAAAATTGATAAGACTTCTCTTTATGAGGATTATTTCATTAGAAATGCTACATGGAAAATAGACTCCAAAGAAGTAAAAAAGCTGATAGTGTAATTTAGGTAGCTGTAGCAGGGTAGTACTCCAGGCTATTGATGAAGGTCGCACCGCCTAGGATAACACTGAAGGTGTGGGGACTAGTTTAGTTATAGGTATAATCTAAATGCAGAGCCAACACGGTGTGCTGGTGGACTATATGTAGTGGTGAGAAAGGAGAAAAATTTAGTATAACTCCAAGGTTTTGGTCTGAACAACTATAAGACTTGAGATTCTATTTACTGATGTAAAAAGGATGAGAGGAGGAGTAGGTTTGGGGAGCAAAAGCCTGGTTTTGAAATGTTAGATGGAAATTAGGAATTGTTGACAATCATTAGGGACTTAGTGGTATTAGGCCAGCACTCAATCCATTGAGCCACACCAGCCAGGGCAAGGGAATTAGTGGTATTAGGGTTGAAGATATGATTTGGGGAATCAATGGCCTGTTTATCAAGATGTGAATAACAGCTTTCAACATTTACACTTTAGGAAGAAAAAAGAGAATCAGCACTTGTGAAGTAGGAGAATCAATGAGGAGTGTGCTTTGGAGGCCATGAACAAAGTATTTCAAGAGTGACTCGGGTAATCAGTGATTCAAAATGCTACTGATACACCTAGTAAGTTGAAATCTGAAAGTTGATATCAGAGGTACAAATGTAGGAGTCATTAGTGACCTTAACAAGAGCAGTATCTTGGAGTGTTTTTGACAAAACCTGGGTATAGATTCATGAGAGAAGGGGAAGAAAAGAAGCAGGCAGAAAGTATAAGTGATTCTTTTAAGAAACTATTGTAAAGGAAAGTATAGAACAAGGTGGCACATGGAGAAGGAGAAGGTGGCAAATGAGGGATTTAAAATAATTTAAGATAATATATGTCACAGAATGTTTATATACAGGTGGGAATTATTTAGTCCTGACAAATCAGGAAACCAAAAATTATCAAGTCTTTTGGCATGACAAAAGATACTGGAGTCAGTACATAGGCAGTGGTATTCACTTATGTTGGACATACTGCCCATGCTGTGTTGCAAGTAAAAAATAATGTAGAGATGCAGATCAATATACATATTTGGCATTGGGAACATGAGAAAGTTCTCTCTTTAAAGTTGTCTATTTAAGTGAAATGACAAATAAATCCATCATCCAAGAGTGTGATGAGCATGGGGTGCTGGTGATTTGAAAAGAAAAAACTAAGTATAAGATATTTTTCAGGAGATTTAGGCAATGAACTGATAAGAGAAGTGTAGTTAAACTTCCCCACAGCACTAAGGGCTTACATGGCAGGTATTTGTGGCATTATTTGGGAAGGAACTGTGCATGGGGCAGTCTCAGGCACTGTAGGAGCAGACAGAAGAGCAGGTGCAGGGCAGGCTGGGGGGAAGATGCAAAGGCCCCCCTTATACAATAAAATAAATCAAGGTTCTTGATAGAGGGAAACATAGAATGCTCTGGGAACATAGGGGGACTTATCTACCTATCTAGTGAGAAGGAAGGCAAAGTAACTAATTAGGGACTCCTAGCTAATTAGTAACTAATTAGTAACTAATTAGGGGCTCCTAGAGGTGATATCTTTTTTATTATCTTTATTTCTATTGAACTTATTGGGGCGACATTGGTTAATAAAATTATATAGGTTTCAGGTGTAAAATTCTATAGTACATCCTATGTATATTTTATTGTGTGTTCACCACCCAAGTCAAATTTCCTTCCATCACTATTTCTCTATCCTATACCCTTTTCTACCTCACCCTATCCCTCTCTCTCTCTGGTAATCACCAGACTGTTGTCTGTGTCTAAGAGGGTTTTTTTGTGCTTGTTTGTTTGTTTGCTTAATCCCTTTACTTTTATCACTCAGCGCCCAGTCCTTCTCCCCACTGACAGTCCTCAGTTGGTTCTCTGTATCTATCAGTTTGTTTCAATTTTGTGTTAGTTTATTTTGCTCATTAGATTCTACATATAAGTGAAATAATATGTCATTTGTCTTTATCTGACTGGTATACTTAGCATAATATTCTCCAAATCCATCCATGCTGTCACTAAATGTAAAAATTTCCTTTTTACGGCTAAGTAGTATTCCATTGCGTAAATGTATCACACCTGTTTTATCCACTCATCTACTAACATGCACTTGGACTTCTTCCAAATCATGGCTACTATAAATAATGCTGCAGTGAACATAGGGGTGCATATATTCTCTCAAATTTGTGTTTCAAGTTTCTTCAAATATATTGTCAGAAGTGGAATCACTAGGTCATAATGCAGCTTCAATTTTCATTTTTTGAGGCAACTCCACAATGTTTTCCATAGTGGCTGCACCAGCCTACATTCCCACCAACAGTGTGTGAGGGTTCCTTTTTCTACACTTGCTTTTCAACACCTGTTTGTTGATTTATTGATGATAGTCATTCCGACAAATGTGAGGCAATGAAACCAAGATCAGGTTCTTTGAAAAAAGATAAACAAGATTGTCAAACACTTAACCAGGCTCATCAAGAATAAAAGAGAGAGAGAGCCCAAACAAATAAAATCAGAACATGAAAGAGGATAAACAACTGACACCAAAGAAATACAAAATTTTAAGAAAATATTATGTACAACAATATGTCAACAAAATGGAAAATCTGGATGAAATGGATAAATTCCTAAAAACATACAAACTTCCAAAATGAATCAGAAAGAAGAAGAAAACCTGAATAGACAGATTACAAGTAATGAAAGTGAAGCAGTAAAAAAAAAAAAAAAAAAAAAAAAAAAAAAAAAAAAAAACCCTCCCAACAAACAGATTTTATCAAACATTCTAAGACAAACTATTCCAAAAAAACTCAAGAGGAGGGTGAACTCTCAAGCTCATCTTATGAGGCCAGCATTATACTAATTCCAAAACTAGATAAAGACACCACAAAGAAAGAAAATTATAGGTCAAGATCCCTGATGAACACAGATGCTAAAATCCTCAACAAAATATTAGCAAACCCAATACAGAAATACATTCAAAAGATCACACAGCATGATTAAGCTGGTTTAGTTTTGCAGATGCAAAGTTGGTACAATACTTGCAAATCAATAAATATGATACAGCACATAAACAAAATGAAGGATTTGTAACCACATGATCATATCAACAAATGCAGAAATAACATTTGATAAAATCCAGTACCCAATTATGATAAAAACTCTTAGCAAAGTGGAAATAGAGAAAAAAATACCCCAATGCAATAAAGGTCATATATATGACAAACCCACTGCCAGCATCATACTTAGTGGGCACAATGGAAAAGTGTTTCCTTTAACATGGGGACAAGGCAGGGATGTCCTTTTTCACCACTCTTAGTCAACATAGTACTGGAAGTCCTAACCACAGCAATCAGACAAGAAGAAGAAATAAATGGAATCCCAAACTCGAAAGAAAGAAGTAAAACTATGATTATTTGCAGATGACATGCACTACATACATAGAACTTTAGAGTTAATATCTTCACTAAATTGTAAGAAACAAGTACATGTTAATCAGGCAAAGGAAAGTGGAAAGATCCTTCTAGGCAGAGGAAAATATTAAAGCATATAGTATGTATTGTGCCTCTTATTTGCTTTGTAGTATTTAATTTTTATTTTTTTAGTCAAATAACAGTGTTTGTTCACCATTTGTATACCTGACCTTGAAATGTACTGAAGAAGATAGCCAAAGCTTGCCTTCATGGAGATTGCATTCTGGGGACAATTAAAAAAACACATACACTATTATAGTGCTATGATATGCAGAACTGACTGGCCAAGGTCACTTTGGCTAGGGAGTCAAAGGAAACCTGCTCTGGGGGTGGACATTTGTGTTGAAACTCAAGGCATGAGACTGAGCCAAGCCATCAAAGAGCTTGCTGAGGATTACTCAGGCAGAAGAACAGTTATTGCAAAGATGTGAATCAGGGCATGTTTAGGGAATAGAAAGAGGATTAATATGGCTGGAGTGCAGTGCAAGGTTTGAGAGGAGTTTGCAGTTCCTTCTAGTAGCAAATAAAAGCTATTCAGTGGTTTTAAGCAGGTTTACGGAACTTTCAGAAAGCAGAAGCATGAGTATCTTTATTCCCCTTTCAATTTATGCCTCCACCATCTGTGATAAAGGCTATATTTCATGCAACATCATGTGGCCTAGTTAAAATTGCTGCTGGCTTCAACCACCTTACCCTCCCTGACTAGTGAACTAGTTAAGTCCTTTACACTTCACTACATAACTGATACAAAAATTACTTCACATAATTTAAATGAAACTGATTTTATTAGTATTATATCCTAACCCCTTAATGAATTAATCTTTTAGCAACATGTCATATTTGGGACTCTTAAGAGGGTTTTTTTTTTTTTTTTTTTTTTTTTTACTTAATTAGGGATACATGATATGTTCAAACATTAAATAATTAATTACTTTCCTTACTCCAAACATATTTCCCAGAATGCCGTATCTCAGTAAAAATTCTACTGCTCATCTGGTTGTTGGGAATGTTTTTTTGTTCCTATTTTTGCTTCATTTACCAGCAAATAGCCCATCACCTATTTATGCCATTTCTTCTTCCAAAAAATATCAAAATCCTTATTCTTTTTATCTTTTTCCACAACCATGGTCCAAGCCACAATCATTTTTCTCACAGATCACTGCAATAGTCTCCAGATGGTTTTCTGCTTCCATCCTTGACTTGCTCAATCCACAATCTACGAGCAGCCAGGGCAATTCTTTGGGAGTACAGCTTGGAAAAGTATGCAAGTGCAGTTAATATATGTTATAACGGTGTCCTCTGCCTTTGCAGAGACTCTTTGCAGGCTTCTTTGCCTAATTAACAACTGAATTCAGATATTCCTTTAAGAATCCTGATGTTTTCTAAAGCATTCAATGTTTCCTAAAGCATTTCCCACTTCCTAAAGCATTCCATGCTTCCCTGTATTAAGAGCATTTCATCTCCTATATTATATTGTGTGTTGACTTGCCTACATATCTGTTTTTCTCACTAGAGGGTTGGTTGCTTGATGACATGATCTATAACTTTCATTTATATGTCTATCTGACTACCTGATAAGTAATTAGTGCTCAGTAAATTATGCCTATTTTCATCACTCAAATAAATCAGAATTAAATAAATGTGATTGGGATGATTAGTAAAACCTTCATGAGAAAGGTGATACTAGTTTTCCCAATATCATCTGTTGAAGAGACTCTTCCTTCTCCCTTGTGTGTTCTTGGTATCTTTGTCAAAAAGTAGTTGACTGTACATGCATGGGTTTATGTCTGGGCTCTCTATCTATTCCACTGGTCTGTGTACCTGTTTTTGTTACATTAACACCATACTGTTTTTATTGCTATAGATTTGTATAATACAGTTTAAAAACAGGTAGTGTGATATCTCCAGAATGGACTTGTGAAAACTGTATATCCATATGCAAAAGGATAAACCTGGACCACTATATTACACCACTAAAAAAATAACTCAAAGTGGATCAAAGACTTAAATTAAATCTGAAATCATAAACTTCCTAGAAGAAAACATAGCCAAAAAGATCCTTAACATTAATCTTGGCAATGATCCTATATAAGACACCAAAAGTGTAAGCAACAGAACTAAAATAAACAAGTGAGACTTCATTAAACTAAAAACATTTTGCATAGCAAAAGAAACAACCAATAAATTGAAAAGGCAAAATACAGAATGGGAGGAAACATTTTCAAACCATGTATCTGATAAGGGGTTAGTATCTAAAATATATAAAGAGCTAATAGAACTTAGCAAACAGGCATATAATTCAATTAAAAATGGGTAAAGGGACTAAACAGAGATTTTTTCCAAAGAAGGTATATAGATGGCCAATAGGTATATGAAAAGGTGATTGACATCACTAATTATCAGAAAATGCAGCGCAAAGCCACAATGAGATATCACCTCACACCTGCTAGGATGGCTGCTATCAAAAAGACAAGACGCATGGACAAAAACTATGGGGGGGTGGAATTGGGAGGGAGGTGGGGAGGGCTGGGGTGAGAATAAAAGAGAGAAAACTGTACAAGATCAACAATTAAAATAAAAATTAAAAAAAAAGACAAGAGATAACAAACAGTAATGAAGAGGTTAAAAATGGAAACTTATATACCATTGGTAGGAATGTGCATTAATGCAGTCATTATGGAAATAGTATGGTAGTTCCTTAAAAAAAAAAAACAAACTGTCTAATTCCTAAAAACTGGATTACCATATGACCCAGCAATCCCACTCCTGGGTATACATCTAATGAAATTAAAATCAGTATATTGAAGAGATATCTGTACCCTCATGTTCACTTCAGAATTACTCACAATAGCTAAGATATGGAAACAACAAATAAATGTTCTCCAATGGATGAATGGATAAAGAAAATATGGTACATATAGACTACAGATTATTATTCAGCCATAAACAGAAGAAAACCCTGACATTTGCAACAATATGAGTGAATCTGAAGGACATTAGGCTAAGTGAAATAAGCCAGAAAGAAGACAAACACTGGATGCTGTCATTTATATGGAGATGCTAAAAATAAAACAAAACAAAAACAAACAAACAAACAAACAAACAAACAACCCATGATTTCATAGAAACAGAAGATAGCCTGGTGGATGCCATGGGCTGGACCAAGGGGAAGTGGATGATGTAGCTCAAAGGTCACAAAATTTAATTAATTAGGAGAATGATTTCTGAGGATATAATGTACAGAATAGTAACTATAGCTCATAATATGACACCATATACTTGCAAGTTTCTGAGAGTAGATTTTAAGCATTTTCACCACACACGCACAAGAGAGTTACCTGTATTAACTGTGTGATTTGGTGGATGTATTAATTATCTTGATCTTGCTAATCGTTCTACAATATACATGTATTTCAAATTATCACACTGTACAGTTTATATATATAGAATATATCTGTCAATTATTTCTCAATAAAGTTTAAAAAGATAACACTAGAACTAGAATTTGAAAAATTGACAATAAAAAAAGTTAGGTACACTCTTGATTAGAGAAAATAAGGCTAATAGATTTATTCATTTATACCAAAACTTTATCTGTTACCTCCTGGAATAGTCAAGGGACTACACTAATCAGATCATTTAGACCTCCTTCAGCTGCACACATTTCTGAGCTATGCTTGGATCATGATCTGGACAGATTTCTACACTGTGGGACTTCAGTATCTTAAAATCATGACCCTCCAAATGTGTTCTACTTAGAGATTAAAACACTCTTTGGAACAGTAACCAGTGCACAAGAAAGCTTCTGGATGGGTAACAGTCAAGCGTCTTTCATGAGAAACTGCATTTTAAGCCCAATGATCAATGAGAAAATAATAAAGCCCATGAAGCTGAATATACCACCACATTTTTAGAGTCATGAGATTAACATTGCGTATCCAATCGATACTACAATTTATTGTACCATATGTATTCATTATCTCTAGGAACTGCTTCACCCTTCGGGGAAAATACAGTGGTGATGCAGCATTGTACAACACGGATCTTGACTGAAAGGTAGCATTAGCTGTCTACAGGTGGGTACTCATGTGAATTTTACAAACACCGAAAGGATAAAAATTCGAAAGAGTAGATGTGTACATACATATGTGCATATATTCAGGTATATGCATGTTTCCATGTATACATGCATGTACACAAACCTATTTACACATACACATGTATGTATGCATATGTATGTATGCATTTTTATAATTTGGGGTATGTTCATGATTTAAAATTTCAAGTAGTACAGAAGGGTATATGCAAAATTAAAAGGCTTTCTGCTGTCACCTCACCCAGCACCACACTTTCTAGAGGGCACACAACCCCAATTTCTGATATTAATTTTCACAAATTAACATTATGGTTACAATCATAAACCTAAATGTTATCACATCTTTATTTTTTGATTTGTCAATGTCCTTTCTGATCCATTGGAAGACATCTCTTGACATCTTATCATTGTAGCTGAAATTTAGCAGTTTCATTACTGATTACTGCTATTTTTCTCCCTTTCCTTGTCTCATTTTTGTTTTTATAACTTCTGTCCCTCTCGCAGGTATCTTTTTAACTATAAAATCATGTATGTCTCTACTTTTACTCCATAACCATTAAGCAGTATTTACTGATTCCTTGCTATGGAAGAGGAGGAAATTACCTAATAATGCAGGTTCTCTCCTCCGCTTCTCCTGTTTTTGACTTCTACCAGTTAGAACATAAAGTGCACATTTTCAAGTTTCCATGATTTAAGGCATTCATATTCTTTGATTAAAATTAATTCTGTTGAATACTTAGCCTACTATTCATTCTAAAGAGAGATAACTAATGAAAACAATGTTATGAATAGTTAAAAATATATCTCTAAACAAATAATACAATTATTTGACCATAGAAATTCAATTCTATTTCCCAAAATCTTACCGCTGAAATAAGAATTTTCTACATGCCTAAATAAATGAATTATCTTTTCATAGTGTGGTCTTTGCTCAAAATTATATAACCATTCAGCTTATTTTATATATAATTTCACTGTGTTTTTAAGTTTAAAAAATTACAAATGTTTTCCAGAGTTCCAGTTTTTTTGTTTATTGTTGATAAAAGAGACAAATAATCTACTTTTCTTGAAGACAAACTTTATAAATTGACTTTTGGCATAGTTAGGATCCACCGTTTTCTAGGTCTGGTGCACAGTCCCCATCTTAGATTTTAACTATTGGTTTTCCTAGCTTAGTTCTACTTTGTATTAAACATCGTTTTTATATCTTAGAGGTATTTATCTTTTTGCTTGAATATATTCTCAAGAAAACTTTTTGAAATACATATGTATGAGACATAAAATATTGGAGTTGGTTTGAAATGTTTTGATTGACAGATGGATTTGTAGTCACAAGTTATAAGTCATCTACCCCTGAACCATGAAGGCATTGCCCCATTACCATCAGGGTTGGTATTTGGTGGTAAACAGTATGAGCTCTTATTCTTTGGAAGCAACCTGTGCATTTTTTTCCATTCTGAGAGATATTATTTCCTTTCAAATTCAGAAATTTTGCCAAAATATTTCTAGATTCAAATCTTTTTATTGGAATAAAATGACCATTCTATTTGATGATCAGCAAATTGTTTAAATATAAAAATGACTTTTTATAATCATTAAAATTATATTTTTCTGTAGTTTTATCATTTTCCTCCTAATTTTTCTATGTTCTCTCCTTCTAGAATTTCTATTTATTGGCTGTTTGAATGCCTGCTTTGATCCCTTGTATTTCTTAATTTCTCTCATTTTCTCCACATTATAAAAAAGGTCATAGTTATGCTATTCAAGATAAACAATTTTATTTAAACTAGGTATTTTGTACTGCTGAGCCACTTCATAAATTTCTTTAGATTTTAGAAATTATATTTGAAATTTCTAAATCTTTTATATAATTACTTTTTATTGCAGTGTTTACTTTTTGTTGATGAAATGTCTTATTTATCTAAGTCTAATCATAATTTTTAAGGTTCCCTTTTGTTCATTAAAATGCCTTTTTAACAAAATTTTGAGTCTTTTGTTTATCTTGATTTTTCTCCTGCTGACTGTTGGCTTTCCTAAAATGTTTGATGACTCTTCATTGTCTGTTCATACTTTTGAACAAGGGACTCAGTTGAAAGACACAGATAGATAGCATGAGTTTTCCATGTAGGTTTGTTGGTCTATTTCTTTGAAGTCCTTTCCTCTGTGTCAGAAACCTGCCTACAGACCTTTTTATTTTAATTTTAATTGTTCAAGTACAGTTTTTTGCCTTTTACTCCCATCCCAGCCCACCCTATAGATGTTTTTTGACACATGAAATGGCAGGCATTCCATCAGAATGACCCAAGAGTAATGGTTAAGAACACGGGACTCAGACCAGGCTCTGTGCACAAATCTCAGTTCTAACTCTTGCTAGCTATATGAACCTAAGCAAATTACTTAATATTTGTGTGCCCCAGTTTACTTATCTCTTGGATAATGGTAACAGTGGTACCTACAACACAGGGTTGTTTGTGAGAATGAAATAATTAATCCATTTCATGTAAAAAATTCAGGAAAGTACTGGCAATATTATTCAGAGGCATGGACTGCCAAGAGAACTCAGATCAGGTATGAAAATAAGAAAGGGGGTTGAGGGAGGTGGAAGAGGGTGTGGGGAGATAAATGGTAATGAAGGGAGAATTGACCTGGTATGGTGAACACAAAATATAATACAATATACAGATGATAGAACTGTACACCTGAAATCTATATAATTTTATTAACCACCATCACCACCCATAAATTCAATAAAAAAGAAAAAGAAAAAAAGGTCTGTATCAGGATCAGAGAATTTGGCAGCACTGACTTGCCTTTTACCCCCCACTGACACCACCCCATGTTAAGTTTGAAATTACTTTGATCTTTCCTGTTAGGCATAAAGAGTTACAGCAGCTTTCCACTAGACGAACGCTATACAGGGTCCAGCAGAAGTAACATCTGTGGTTGGTAGGGTCATAATATGGGTGTAATAATTTATAGTTTTAATTTGAATATTTCACCTAAAATGTCATATGGTGTGCTTGAGTGTGATGTTGTTATACCACAGAATTACATGCTTCTAATTTTGTAATAAAAAGGGGCATTATTTGTGCCAGATGCTGTAATTTCTACAGGAAGCAGTTTTAAGGTGTATCCTGGGACAAATACTAAATACATCTTCCTCTGGGGATGCCTGTAATGGAGAGGAGCCACTTTATCAAGCTATTCTATAGACAGTCACTCATTACCTTGATTATAAGCCAATATTGGCTTTCCCCCCCTGTAGCTGCTGGTTCTGGGTTTGTACCTCTTTCAAGTCCATCCGGTCATTACCTAGGCTTCAAGCCCTGCACTTTGATTTCCAAGTCAATACAGTCCTATTCAATTAGAGATTGCTCTAAAGAATCAACTTCTCTGAGGTGAAAACAAAAACTATTTTCATTTTCATGATTGCTTATGATTATTCACACTTATGTATCCTCACTATCATCTTATAGTTGAGAGAATAAAAAAATTTTAAAAAATATGTTCAGTGTGCCATCTTTAACCATAATTCCTACAAAGACATACCCTTAGGTGAAAACAGTTGCTTCCCAAGAACAAAAAATATTTTGATAATTATAAGATTATTTTTCCAGTTTATACTCATACCTCCTAAAATAAATATATTTATTTTTTTCTTGAATTTCCTATTCACCAGGAAAGTATGTGATTTTAAGACAACTTTCTGCAGAAAGTTGAGGAATTACAAAATTATGATGCCCTCCCAAAAGGTTTATACTAATGACTAAATTTAAAAATGTATATGTAAAAATTTATACATATATAACAAAGAGCAGTATGTTTGAAAATAATTGGAAAGATATGTAATTGAAAAAGTCAGATGACTGTAATCCATTTCATTCTCTAGAGGAAATATGGTAATTGTTGAAAGGTCACTAAGAGAGATACTAAGAGAAAAATAAAAAGTCTTAGATTTCAACTGTATGAGAGAGGATCCATAATTCCATATAATATAAATCTTTGGCACTAACATAAATAAATAATTGAGCTTATCATTGAAGAATATGAACATGCAGAAGGTGGAGTAAGAGTGAGTGTGAGAAAAATGACCTTCACATTTCTGTTTTTTCTATGTGGTTAGCAAATATTGTTAGAGCTAAACCTTAATAGTGAGTCAGTGATAACAGGGTAACTTCTTGTCACACTGCATTATAGTAACAATGAGTCAACATTGTTCTTTCTATTTCTCTTAAAGTTTGTTTTCACTTTAGGAATCAAAGGCAACAATGGCATACATTTCATATTCACTGGAAATTATCAGTGTTATGTAAGTGGTAGTATGTGTACACACACATTATCACATACTTTTGAATAATTATGTAGAAGTTAGCCTGACATATTACAAAGGAAAAGCTGTACAATATCAAGGAGACATTTGCTTTCATGCACCCCTCCCCCTAGAACATACACATTACTACTTGTCAAACAAGATTAAAATATTTTTAAAGATGAGATAATTGACCACTCCTGTTTTCAAAGGATTAATGATGCTGGATAAACATAATGTAGATTCAGTCAGCTGTGGAAAGTTTTTCAAGTTGCCTGCCAACCTAGAGACTTGGACAAATCTCCTCCTATAGCCCTTTAGGCAACAGCATCAACCTTCAGAAGCAAAGACAATATGGGGGGTTGATGCATTAAGAGAAACCAGGAAGAATTCAGCAAAAACATGTTTAAGTGTTCCAGGAGGTAGAATTTTCATGTCTCTATCCCATAGCTATGGTCAAGTAGTTTAAGTGAGCTTTATGAAAATAAACAAAATACTAATATCCCACATTATCCAAACAGGGGGAAAAGAACTCTAGATCCTGCTAATAGTGGCGATGTTTCAAGGAATTAATGTACGTGCAAGAGTGTAGGAAGCAAAATTATCAAGTAAGCAAACACATTAAATAGACAAAGATATCCATACTGTGCATGTACAAAATTAGATTTTTAAAACCTTCGTAGTCTGTATGTCTAGAGTCCAAAACAAAATATAAATGGTGCTGTTTTTGTGATTTTTTACCACCCAGGACAAATTAGGCATGTTTTAAACCTAGAGGTGTTTATTCTGCTCAAATAATGTACTCATGCATTGATTCATTTGCCATAAGTTTCAATGAGCAATGTGAAATGGAGGAGGAGGAGTAAGATGAAGAAAGATTTCAAAGAAGTATGCAGTGCTTTATCAAGGTAAAGGTGCCTCATTTTACAAACACACACACACACTCAAACACTTGGACATCCTACTAGACAACAGTTGATGCGGACCCCAGCTTGTGGGGTCCGCCATTGTGGATGAGACACGAGACAAATTCACATGGACTACTGAGTCCTGTGGAGGAAAAGGGACAGCTAGGCTACTGTCTCAAGGGGAGAGCCCACAGACCCATGCCTTGACAAGTTTTCATTGGGTTCAATTTGAATAGGAATACAGGTAAAGTTCATTAATCATTGTCAGGCAGTAAGGATCAAACAATAGATCGCATACAAAGAACTATGAGGGTCTATTCTGAGTCAGGGTCTGTTAGCTAAAGGGCTACAAAACTTTGGGAAACAAACTCATTTCCTGCTTGGACCTTTATCATTTAATTGAGAGGATTCTTAGCAAAGCAGGTTTCACAGGATTTTTTGTATTCTTTCTTAGGTCTGATCACCCAGGGAACCCGCCCTTTCCAGCACAGGGCTGGACCCACCACCAGCATTGTTTCAGGCTTAAATCAGGCAGGGGAAGCAAGGCAGCCAAGAGATTAGGAGATTTCTCACAGACAGAATGAGGACTCAGGCTATGTTAAAGCCAAGGGGCGAGGGTCCATCACCCCCTTTTGCTGTAGCCCCCCAAGTCCTTCCCTGGGGCGTCCCCATGATCATGCCTGTCTTAGGTCATTCCCCACTTAGGGAATCTTACCCATCATTGACTAACCGATCAAGCACTGGTGGCCAGTTTTGGATGAAGTAAAAGGAGCAGAAGCCGCACTCCTGCCAGGGAGATAAGCTTTGTCTCCTTAGTGGCTTGTGATCCAAAGGTCACTCACTCAGTCTTAGCCATGGGGGTATTACAGCTCCTGAAATCATGCAGGGCGGTTCCCAACAAACAGTAAAGGATATACAACCTCTTTCCCTCTAGTCTTCTTCTCTCCAAATAGGATTATTATTCCTGAAAGAAAATTGTTCATTAAGTCAACTAATCCTTTGTATACTGTACTCATGGCACTACACAGGGAAGCCAGGAAAAACAATTTTCTAGATGAAAACTCCATAAAATGTGGTATTTTGTGTATATGTACATATTTTTAAGGTGCTCCGTTTGTGAGTACTGATGGTTTGAGTGGAAAGCAAAGCAAACACTGCATCTCCCTGCTTCTGCTGACAAGTGGTAGTAACTCTTAACAAAGCAAATGTACTGCTGATGTCTGAGAAATTTAAAAGAGATTGACATTTTGCTTGGGAAAAAAAAAAGAAGAATGTGGATTATTTTTCTTATTTTGTGTCAGCATATCTGGAAGGGATCCACTTAGTATGGGGTTCATGCCTTTAATTGCTTGAAATAGAACATCTGTGGTTGCATATCATTCTATCATACATACTGCTGTCAATCATATGGGAGAATTACACCTAGTAAGGTTTATCTGTGAACTGACTGTGATAAAATCAGCATCCCACATTCTGACATAATATATCTTGGAGGTCATTAAATCTACATATGCAAGAGGTATATCCTTAGATAGAATTGCATAAGAGTTATCTCGTTTTGCAGATACTAATTTTAAAATAGCAACAATAATGGCTGATGTTTACTAAGAACTTCCTTTGTTTCAAGCATTATGAAAAGTGTTTTAAAGGCATCATGTCTCTTAGTGCTCAAACCCATCCTATGGAGCAGTTATTATTAAACTCTCCTTTCCTAATAATGAAATGGATCTGGAGTAGTTAGTAATTTTCATAAGTTCAGGCAGCCAGTCAGTCAATGGCAGAGCCAGGATTTAAGCCTAAGACCATCTCCCATCACCTCCATTCCAAAGCATTGCATAGTACCATTTTCCAGTAAATTTTGGGTAGCTTATTTTACATTTCTCTCTAAAAGACAGTATGTTTTTTATAATTTGTCATAGATAAGTTCTCTTCTCTAAGAATTTTACTATCTCAGTGAGCCCCAAAGCAATAGTAAGTCATCACTGCAGAGGACAGTCCTAAGAAGCTCCAAGAAAGGCATGGATTTGGAGGAACAATCTGAGAAAGGGCAGAATGACGATGCATCGGTCACAGGGGCAACACTATGTTTTTGAGTGAAATTGTAGAGATAATAAAAAGAGATTTCATATGAAGAGAGTGAGAGGTGATTAAAAAGAAGCATCAGACAACCATTTGACAAAATGCAGTATCTCAAAATGGTATTTGATAGAATATTGATCCTATCAAAATATTTTGTCACTTTTTATGGCATTTGATTAGATATATTTATATAGAGATTAAATATGTTTGTGTGAAGCATTTCCTATAGGCTTGCATAACAGTTCTATATGTATATTTTATTCATGGTTAATATGCTTTTGCATGTTGTACCTTAAGTAACTATTCTATGTATCATATATGGGGTCAATATTGGTGAACCACAGGGTTAGTTTAGAATTATCTGTTTAGTTATATGTGTGTATGCATTTATATATTTTTCAGAACAACATATGATAATGTAATAATACAATGTTTTTTACATCTCTGCATATATGTATATAACATTAATATATTTAAGATGTCTCCATCTCTTGCTCCAAGACTTTGATGACAATTTGATCCTTTCTTTTGGCCCTGGTCTTTTTACACTACATGTGTTTGCATGCAGAATCTTTCAAACTCCAACAAAGCCAGTTACTCATAATGCAGCCAGATCTTAGTGCCTCTAACATCGCCTGCTTCTGCAAATGAGGAGCTTGTCTGCAAAAATGACTGCAAATAGCAGTCATTTGCTAACTCCCTGTGACTGTCTCAGACACAAAATATTTGCCAGGGAAGAGAGGGAGCAGGGTGGGTGCTGCTGTGGAGAAAGCCCAGAGGAAGGAGCCTTTCCTCCGTTATAAAATTCATGGTGTGAGAAACCAGCCACTAAACTGTGTGCACACTACACATTTGGGCAGCACCATCTTGTTTTGAAAAAGTTCTTTTCCTGTTTTGTTTAAGAGCGTGATTCACAGTTAATCTGCAGAGTCCCATGACAAGGAATGCTGGATGAATGGCTGCATTCTATTACTTGGGCAGATGAAGTACCAGCAGAATCCAAAATCGTGCCAGTTGTCATCTGAGGAAGCTGCGATGTAATGGGAATAACTTGAAATAATAAAACCTAACATTCTAGAGTTTGACTCAGAAGGAAAACTCAACACTAAAGTTACAGAATTGCTCTTTGGATATTTGTCACTTCAAAGGTTAAAGTGGTGAAATTCTGTTCCTTTTGCTGTTAATTCTGCATACTTGAATACATAGACTACTCTGTGACTGCTATATGTTATATTTTTCTGGTTCCTTAGACTAACCCTGAGGTTTAGATATACTTTCTCCATTTTATGGATGAGTTAACTGAGACTCAGAGTGATGAGTAATTTGTCCAAGGCCATAGAGTTATTAACAGAGTGCTGGTGCGGTGCTTACCTCAATGTCTCTGATGCCAAATCTTGTAGTGTTTTTTAATATGCAAATAATTTCATTGCTAGAAAGAAGCCTATTTATAAACTGGGCTGGTTGTTTGATATTTCTACTGAAATTTCCACAGTGTGTTTCTTCTGCCTGGTACACTGCGTGAGTACACTGTTGATAAATGCTCTCCATTTCTGAGTAAAGATATTTCACACTTTATCTGTTAGGATGATACACATAATGTTAGGAAGCACAGCTCTCCTAGCTTGAGCCACATAACACTATCTCTAACTTTGTTTCTAATATTTCAAGAACTAAAACTTTAGGGACAAATTAGTGGTTATTATATGTTAAAACAAAACTTTGACATAACTGGTATTACATAGGTGTGATTTATGTTCCATTATATGGATCTTGGCATATTTTAACATCTCTAATGTTATGTACTGCTCTGCTTGCCAGTCCTAAGAGAAAATGGACATGCTGATAGAGAGAAAAAAAAATTTAAATTGGTCCTGGTACTATGTGACCAAAAGAAACATTAGCATAAATTAACAAATAGAAACATTTTCAAATGTCATCCTGATGGTGAAATTTGCCTCCAGTGAGATTTAACTGATAATATTTCTGTTCTCCAAAATTAATTTTTTATTTCTCTTCATTTTTCTTTTATTAAGACTCTCAGTTTCAATGGGAGTTGAGACAGTCTGCTTTGCTATCACACTCCTTCTTCTTGCGACAGGCAGCCTATTATGTAGATCACTATGATCTTCAAAAGGAGAAAATGAAACCCAAGAAAGATAATGAAGAGAAGGCATTCAGGGACTCTGAGAGTTCTGTGAACTAGGTAAATTGTGACTTAAAAAAATCACAGTCAAATGCTCAGGGTTATTCTTGTAAGATTAGTTCTTTAGTTTTTGAAATGTGAATTCCTTGTCTTGCAAACTGCATGAATACATAAGAACTAGACACTTGTCTTCTGGTGTAACAAGAGTTTTGGAAAACCTTACCCCGCAAGAATGTTAGGCAAAATTATAACTATTAAGCAAAACATTTTCTCAATCTAAGTTTATGCTGTTCCTTTATACTGACATTCCATCCCCATCTTCCTTTGAAATCCATGTTAACTTGTAAACCCTGCTACTATGCTACAACCCTCAAGGCGACGCTTCCCCAGTTTTCACTTCACCCCTCCTTCCAGTCTACTTCCACCAGACAGAATCAATTACGACTTGATTTCCTTCTCACTGCATGTAACTAGCTCTTTTGTTTTGTGCTATTTAGCTCTGTCTTGTATTATACAGTCTGTTTTCTGTTCTAAAGTGTAGAGTCCTTTTTTATCTGTCCACCCAGTCACAAATCTTAAGTGCACAGTTTTTGTTAATTTTACAGTGTATTGAATTATAATTCCCAGGTAAATCTCAGATTAGTTTTACAAAGCATAGAGTGAAGTACAGGACTGGGATTATTTAGCAAATCTGGATCTTCGAGTTCTAGATTCCTTTATGCCCAAAGCCACCCTGCAAATTTGTGCTGAGACCACTTCTAAAGCTCCTTGCAGGACATTTGGTCCTGTCTCAAATGTCCATGGAGATATCAATCCATGCCGACCCATCTTCCCAACCCAGTGCCATTACCAGCTGCTAGACTACCAAGGCAAGAAGAGTTGTTATTGTCAATGCAGCCACAACACAATTATTGGATCAATGAAATATGATAGTATTTTTAAAGACTTTATTTGTTTTTAGACAGAGGGGGAGGGAGGGAGAAAGACAGGGAGAGAAACATCAATTGGATGCCTCTCCCACACCCGCAGCTAGGGACCTGACCTGCAACCCAAGCAGGAGCCCCTGCTGGGAACTGAACTGTCCGCCTTTCACTTTGTAGAATGACACCCAACCAACTGAGCCACACGAGTCAGGGCTATGATAGTATTTTAAAGTATTAATCCTGTAAACCTAAAGTATAAATAAACATTGTAAGATATTTGATTCCAAGGATGTATTCTCGGCATGGACATTTTGGACAGGACCAAATATCAAAGACATTCTGATGTGGAACAAAACGCCTTTGTGGATGATTTGGACACGGTAAAAAATCTGCTACCAAAAAGCTGCCTGAGAAGCTTTTTAGCAATACAAAGTTGTGGACCTCCAACTCCACAGCACTTCCTGATGTCTGCGTATGTTCTGTAAGATCCCCTGTTGTTACTGACGCACAGCCAGTTTTGTCAACCACTGGCTGTAAGTAAAGCAAAAAACAAGGAATCAAACCACATACAAAATTAATGCATTTATGTATTCAAATAATGTATATTGACCTCAAGTTTGATATAGTGTATAAAATAGTGTTTATTATTGCTTCTCCTATTAAGATAGAAGCTACATGAGAACAGAAAACTTTCTCTCCTTTTACCTCTCAAATTCAATGTCCAGCACAGGAATAACACAGCCACCTCCTAACTTGTCTCTTTCTTTTACACAGTGGTTTTCAAACATTAATATACTTCAAAATAAATTATGGGGCTTAAAATGTATTATTTTACAGGTTTGGCCACAGAGATTTCTTTTCATTTAATCTCAGATGGGGACAGACAGTGCAGCTCTGCAAGCAATTCTTAATCACAGCCAGTGATGGGAACATTCACTTTAGGAAAAGGTAGTTATGGTATCTTGATATGGCACACAAATTACTTCCAAACTGGACCCCACTTAACGGTGCAGGTCCTTTCTCATGAGATAATACACTTTTTGCCTGAGTTTGGTTAGACTACCTGTAATTTTCCATGCAAGAAGCCATCTTCACTCTTCCCCGAATTATATGATTCTCCATTTTCAGGATACTCGTCTATCTCATCACCTATATTTAATGTATCACCTGTAATTGTGGCTGTAGATCTAGTATTAGAAGTACCCATGCTATAAAACTACTTGCTTCCCCTACTATTAATTACTCTCTTCATTATGCTCCCCCAAAGAATCTTTGCTCCTTGTAGCATCCATTTCATGCTATAATGTTTTTGATCGCCTCTTCCATGTAAGGATTGTGAACTTGTTGAAGCACATACGCATACATTTCCACATGCATGCTTCATCGTTATACTGCTATCTTTTTGAATATTAATGGACAGATGATAGATGCTCAATAAACATTACCTAAATTTCATGAATAATAATTTCAATCTAGGACATGCATATATTTAACAAGATTGTTGACATTATAAGTGCTAATTATAAGTCTAAAATAATAATCAACAGTAAGTTTGTGAGTACCAAACAAATGGAACTTGATTAAGAAGGTATGTTATTTTAAAAATAATGGTTTGGTAATTTTTTGCATCTAATTTTTCAAATAATAGCTTCATTTCTCTAATTGGTTTTTTAATTCCTCTTTATTTGTCAGCCAAGAGAGCAAGAGTATCCATTTGCATCTTAAATCCTTTAGGACCGTGTATTTGCATAGAAATCAGCTTAGAAAGGTGAGTCTAAGTGTTAAATGTTTTAATTGGCACTTTATAAATGTTTGCTAAATGAATGCCTGAATAAATTATTAGTCTGGAACTATGCCTAAACTGTGATAAGTAATGTAATTACAAAGAAAAAATATTAGTAAAATATTTTAAGCTTTAAAAAATTTTGGCCCTGGCTGGTGTGGCTCAGTGGATTGAGTGTTGTCCTGCAAACCAAACGGTTGCTGGTTTGATTCCCAGTCAGGGCACATGCCTGGGTTGGGAGGTGGGTCCCCAGTTAGGAGTATGCAAGAGGCAGCCACACATAAGAGTTGTTTATCTCCCTCTCTTTCTCCCTCCCTCGCTCTCTCTCTAAAAATAAACAAATAAAATATTAAAAAAATAAAAAAAATTGATGTAACATTTTGCTATTTGTATTTTGAAAAAAAAATTTGATTTAAGCTGCCTTATGTTATAGTAACAATCCAACCTATTTTTGGTCATCTTCAAAGTGGGAGAGTACTTCTTACTGCATAGCTTAATAAAAATTATGAAAATTGATTACACAAATTATTTCATATTAAAAATATTTTGAGGTAATATGCCTTTAAAAGTTTTACAGCCAATTACAAGGGTTTTGTAGAGATATCATTTATAATGCTAGTGAAACTGAGTTAAAATATATACCATTGCTATGTTTAGTTCCTTTAACTCATTGTTTGGGGCAAATGTCATTGAATTTTTTATTGTCTAAGATCACTACTTTTGAAAGCACTATTTCTGATCAAACCCAAACCTATGAAAGTTATAACCCAATATATTAACTTGAAGTAATGAAATTTCTAAAATCTATCAATCATTAAAATTGGCTATTGTGATCGACCAGACAATTCCACTAATTTTATAAAAGAGGAAATTGAGACCAGGGAGAATAGTTGACTAACGAAAGTTTGTCCAGAAAAATTAATGACAGGGCTCAGGCTGGAATTTGGGATCCCAGTGACTTATCGAGTACTCTTTCATTAATCTGTGCTGTCTTTTGTTTCTATTCCCATTTCAATGGTGAAAGCCACTGACCTCATTGGTACTCAGCCTCATCAATGTGGAGTGTCTTGCTATTCTGTGACCTCAACATTTTCTTGAAACTAATAAGCAAGCATAAAACCTTATTGGTTTATGTTACTTTCACTTCAAAGTTTATATTTGGGAGTGAAGTTTGTCTGGAAACAAATAAATTGTTAGCTTAAGTTAACTCTAAGAGTATAGTTGGGATGGCTTTCACATTTGACATTAATATTGCCTATCAGTATTTGCTGCATATTTTGAAGCAGCAAGTACAAGCTTATTTTGGAATAAAAATATTTAAAAGGAAAGGGGAAGGGTTTAGAGCAACAAGTATAAAAGACACATGGACAAGAACTAGGGAGGGTGGAAATGGGAGGGAGGTGGGGAGGGCTGGGGTGGTGGGCCGGGATGAGAGGAAAAGGCAGAAAACTGTATAAGAACAACAATTAAAATAAAGGAAAAAAATTAGAAAAATATTTAAAAGGAGATCAGCAACAACAAAAAATATTTATTCTTGCATGGGACCCTCATCATTTCTGATAGTTTCTTGGGCTAAGTTTGCAACACAATAGAAAATTTGTTTGTAGGAACTCATGGAAAAAATAAGAATCCAGAAATAATCCCTCTGACTTTGTGCTGTATTTTGTTATTAAAAATCACAAATACCCCATAAAACTATATAATCTTTCTTCCAAGTTTTCAACATTTTTCTGTTTATTGGCTCTTTATTACCATCAGCCTGTAAACATAATCAACATTTCTCATTCTAGAACAATTAAATGAAACCAAGCACCCACTCCATCTCATATATTCACTTCCTCTGACCCCTTTGAAACTGAGTCACTCTGGCTGTCACCTACTTTTACTACTTTATATATTTGTACATCTTTAGAGTATGCAGTGATGCCTAGCACATAGTGAGAAAACAGGAAACAGTTTATAAATTCTTTCTGACTGAACCATAGATTGTTTGATCTCTCTGTTTTGGTCATTTCTGCTAATTAACATAAACTCTCAAATATCCAAAGCCAGTAATGCAACTAACAAAAAGTCCCCTTAAAAGAAGTAAAACTTTCAGAAGAGTTCTCTGAATTTGAAAGAGTTTTATATTTATTGAAATGGAAAAGAGCAATTTCAGACTTCTTGTTAGACATACTCATAGAAATAATGCACTTTCCCTTATCAGACTCATAAAGCTGAAATTTAAAATGTTTTGTAAAATCTTTTGTTTTACATCAGTCTCTCCAGAATCTAAATAAATGTAGAAAAATTATTTGACAAAATCCAACAACACATAGATTAAGCAGAAAAAGGAAATAAGGGAAAGCAGACCACAAATTGAAAAAATTGAATAAATCTATTAAACTATGAAGTGGCTTTTTAAGATCATCGATAAAACTGACCAACCTTTTGGCACATTGATCATGACAAAAAATAAAAGACACAAATTATTAATAGAAGAAATCATTGGGGCTACATCACGACATAGTCTTCACATATGAAGGGATTATAGAGAATAGTATGGCAACTTTTCCCAATAATTTTAGAAACCTAAGTGAAACAGACAAATTTCTGGAGAGACAGTAATTAACAAATTCACTCAAGAAGAAATATCTAACCTGAATAGCTCTATAACTACTAAAGAAACTGAGGTAGAAATGGCAGCAGTTGGTAATTTCTACCTAATATTTTTAAAAAATCTTAAAAATTTCTATAGAAAATTGAAGATACTGGAATTTTTTCCCTTCTTTATGAGATCAGCATTCTGAAAAAACAAACAAACAAACAAACAAAAAAAACAACCCAAATCTACAGACCTATAGCGTTCATGAACATAGCTGTAAAAATTCTTAACCTATTTAATAAATTGAATTCAACAATATATCAAATAAAAAAACCATTATGAAGTAAGATTTTTCATAAATTTAGAGATTTGAGTATCATTTGAAAATCAATAAATGTAATTCCTATCATATTAAACTGAAAAAGAAAAAATGATTATTTAAATAGACACAGGGAAAAAAATTAACAAAATCTAACACCTACTCCTAATAAAAACACAACAAATTAGAAATATAAGGTAAAACCTGAGAAAGTACATTTATGAAAAACCTACAGCTGACAGGATATCTCCTCCAAAGATCAAAAAGAAGGCAAAGAAACCAGGTTTTTTCCAGGTTTGGGCTGGTGCAATAAAGCAAGCGTGAGAAATGAAAGCACCTGGGTTGAATAGGAAAAAGAAAACTACCTTTGTTAGAAGACAACAGGATCATCTATGTAGAAAAATCTTATGGAAACTAAATAAATGAATTTAGTTAGATTGCATCACTCAAGATTATTAAACAAATTCAAATATTTTTCTATGTATAGTAGCATTTAACAATCAGTAATTGAAATAAAAAGTAATACTATTTACAATACCATAAAAATATAAAATTCTTAGGTATAGATCGGTCTAGAGGCAAACCTATAGGGTGAATAAAACAAAATATTACTGAGAGATACTAAAAAAAAAAAAAAAACCCTAAATAATATCGAGTTACGTCGTGTTCAGGGGTCAGAAGAATTAATAATTCTCTACAAACTGATCAAGATTCAAACCAATGCCAGTGAAAATCTAAGCATATTTTTTAATGTAAAAATGAAAAGAACTAGAGTTATAAAAATATCATTGAAAATGAAGAATAAATTTTAAACATTCATAGAATCTGACTTTAAGATATTTTAAAGTTACAGTAATTAGGCAATGTGGTATTTGATTGAAGACTGACAAAAGAGATAGGATGGCAAATAAGCACATGAAAATATGCTCAACATAATTAGTCATCATGAAAATGAAAATTATGAAAACAATGAGATGCTACTAAACATCTTTAGTATGGCTAAAATTAGAAGGATTGACCACACCACGTATTGCAAGAGGATATATTCAACAGGAACTTTCAGACACTGCTGGTAAGGATGTAAAGTGGTATGACTGCTTTCAAAAACAGTCTTGAATTTTCTTAAAACCAGTAAGAACTGGATCTGGGACTTTTTGCCAAGCTGTAATCTTCCCTACAGACTACAGCCTGTGTTTCACGACATAATTTGAAAAATAATTTCAGGGATCCGCTCCCAATTTCTTACAGGTGATTCTCATTTATTCCATAATGCAATTTTGACAGAAAGTTATAATGACAACACTATAAGGATAATAATAATAACAGTGACTATTTAGTAAAGTGCCCATACACTAGGTACGGGTGCTATATAGCTTGTATGCATTATTTCATTTAGTTCTCATCATGACCCCATGAAATGGGCATTAGTGTTATTTACATTTTACAAAGAGGAAAATAAGGCTAATTAACTTGTCTAAGATAGCACAATTGGGATTTGAATTTGGTCTGTCTGTTTGCAAAGCCTGTGCTTTTAACAATTATGCTGCTCCTACAAGGGCTATAGCCAGAGCACAGCAAGAGAGGAATAGATCATCTTGAGATATACACATATATACATATCATATGACACATGCTGTTCACCTAAGAAACATTGAAAGGATGTGTCCAAACAACAACCTGTATATTAATGTACATTCCAGATTTATTCATAATAGTAAAAACCTGAAAATATTACAAATGCTCATCAACTGGCAAATTGATAAACTATGATGCATTCATGCAACGGAAAATTATCAGCAATAAAAGGAAACAAACTACTGATACAAATAAAAAATGCATAAATCCCCAAATAATCGTGCTGGGTAGAAGAAAACAGACCTTCCCAAAAGTATATTGCATCTTTAATGATTAGATTTATCCAAATTTCTAAGAAGGTGTAAAATATCTTTAGTGACACAAAGAAAATCAATGCTTGCCTGGGGACACTGTGGTGAGATTAGGTGTGCCTAGTAAAAGGGACCCTCAGAGAAAGTTTGGGTCTTACAGATTAATTAACTTGATTGTGGTGATGTTTTCACAGGTGTATATATGTATTGAAACTTCTCAAACTTACCTTTCAAATAAGTGTAGTTTTTACTTGTTAATCATGTCTTAATAATGCATTAAAAATGTACAATTGAAATAGCAGAAAGCATAAAGTTATTAGGTATAAATTTAAATCTATTCAACTTCAACAAATGATTCTTTAAAATGTTCTGGAATGTCATATAGTCGATAATCTCAATCACAACCATGCAATATAGAATGTTAATATGAGATGGGTTACAATCATAGCATAGAAGTACAAAATTATAAAGTTTTTAGAACAAATCATAGGACATAACCTTTTGGACTTTGGGGTAGGCAATTATTATTTACACATGACAAAGAAAAAACTAACCATAAAAATACTAGATATCATTTGCAATTAATACTCTCATAAAGACATTGTTTAATGAAATGAATATAGGCAAACCAGAAACGAAAATAAAATGTTGCCATTATGTATATATAACAGGCTTCGGTTGAGAGGATGTAAAACAAGTCCTCCTAAATGTAAATATCAAAAACTATTAAAAAGCAAAACATTTGACCAGATACTTCACAAAGTACTTTACATAAATGGCAAAAATCCATGAAAAAGAGTTCCTGAGTCATTGGGAAGATTTAAATTAATATCAATGAGATACCATATATTTATTGCCAAGATAAAATGAAATATAAAATAAAAAATGAAGTAAAATACTAAACCCTGATATCACCAAATTTTTAGAAGGATGAGATTCCCATACATTGATTGGTAGATAAAATATTGATAATGTTTTAATTATATTTTATTGATTATGCTATTCTAGTTTTCCCAATTTCTCCCTCTTTATCCCCCCTCTGCCCTGTACCCAACAACCCTCTAGCATTACCTGCCCTTAGTTCACGTCCATGGGTTGTACATACAAGCTTTTTGAGTTCTCTCTTTCCTATACCATTTTTGATCTCTCCCCGTCTATTTTATGCCTACCAATTATGTTTCTTCTTCCCTGTACCTTTTCCCCCCATTCCTCCCTTCCCCCTCCCCACTGAAATCTTTCCATGTGATGTTCATGTCTCTGATTCTGTTCCTGTTCTATTGTTTCCTTAGTTTTTGTTTTTGTTGTTTGTCTTTTATTTTAGGCTCATTTGTTGATAGTTGTGAGTTTGCTGTCATTTTACTGTTCATATTTTTGATCTTCTTTTTCTTAGATAAGTCCCTTTAACATTTCATATAATAATGGCTTGGTGATAATGAACTCCTTTACCTTGACCTTATCTGGGAAGCACTTTATCTGCCCTTCCATTCTAAATGAAAGCTTTGCTAGATAGAGCAATCTTGGATGTAGGTCCTTGCCTTTCATGACTTGGAATATTTCTTTCCAAACTTTGCTTGCAAAGTTTTTTTTTTTTTTTTTTTTTTTTTTTGAGCAATCAGCTGATAGCCTTATGGGAACTCCTTTGCAGGTAACTCTCTCTTTTCCTCTTGTTGCTTTTAAGATTCTCTCTTTATCTTTGATTTTGGGTGACTTAATGATGATGTGCTTCTGTGTGTTCCTCTTTGAGTCCAACTTCTTTGGGACTCTCTGGACTTCCTGGACTTTCTGGAAGTCTATTTCCTCGACCAATTGGGGAAGTTTTCCTTCATTATTTGTTCAAATAAGTTTTCAATTTCTTACTGTTGTTCTTCTCCTTCTATATGGCAGCCACATAATTCAGATATTGGAATGTTTCGGGTTGTCCCAGAGACTCCTTAGCCTCTCTTCATTTTTTTAAATTCTTGTTTCTCATTCTGTTCTGGCTGGATGTTTATTTCTTCCTTTTATTCCAAATTGTTGATCCTGGTTTCCTTTCTGTCACTGTTGATTCCCTAAATATTTTGCTTTATTTCATTTTGGGTATCTTTCATTTGTTTTGTTTTGTTTTGTTTTTTTCATTTTTTAACCAAGCTCAATCAGATCTGTGAGCATTTTGACTACCAGAGCTTTAAATTCTCCATCGGATAGATTGGCTATCTCCTCATTGCTTAGCTCTCTTTCTGAAGCTTTGCTCTGTTCTTTCATTTGGGCCATATATCTTTGTCATGGTGCACCTGATAAGTTGTAAGAGGGCGGAGCCTTAGGTATTCAGCAGGGCAAGGCAACCCTCCTTGCTGCACTGCAGCACTGCCTGTGGGGGTGGGGCCAGAGAGGGAACAGTGCAGCTCACCTGCTCGGCTCTAGCCCACTTTCCAATGAAGGGAGACTGGGAGTTTCTCCCACCATGGCAACCACCATAGTCCACAGTGAGCTCTGAGTCTCAGTTTCTGGTTCAGCTGGGCTCACCCCATGTGGTTTGTGACCTTGATGCGGGTTCTTACAGGTTTGGTTTTTCTGGCTGACTGTTCCTTTAATTCTTTGGTTGTCAAATCTCCATGCAGTTTGATTTTCTGTTAATTCTGGTTGTTTATCGAGTTTAGATTGGTAAAATCTAAAAAAATATTTAGCGTTTAGTTGTCTAAAATTCTTTTGGTTGTGTGAGGAAGTGAAGGGTTTCTATCTATGGCTCCATCTTGGCCGGAACTCTGATAGTTTCTTATAGTCATACATACACCTATATCACAATCTAGCAATTCCTCTCATGTGTATTTTCTATTGATAAATAAAAATATATGCCTACAAAAAGACTTGAACCTGAACATTCATAGAAATTTTGTTCAGAATATTCAGAAAATAGCAATAATCCAAATGTCAATCATCAAGAGAATGAATAATATTAAGGTATATTCACACAAAGCAATAATACTCAGAAACAAAAGGGATGAACTACTGATATGCCTAGCAATGTGGATGAATATGTCAAACAGTAATGAACAAAATAATTCATACATAAAAGAGTATATATCTTATGATGTTTCACTTTTAAAGTTCTAGAATGGATAAAACTAATCTATGGTGACAGATATCTTAACAGTGTTTGTCCCTAGAAGGGTTCATGAGGAAACTTTCTCTTGTAATTTAAGTATTCTATACTTGATATGAATGAATTTTCAAATTATAAAACTGTTTAGTTATGGTCAACGTATTTGGCTAAGTATCAATTATATTTTAGGAAGACAGAAAATTTTGCTACTATTATATATTTTTTTATTTAAAAATTAATCTAAATGAAGTCTTTAAAATCTTAATGGTAGAGAAGTCACATACCATGTTTTTGCTCCCTAGCTCCAAGTTGTCTACATCAATAATTTTTTTTACACATAATTTTGTGCTTCCTAATTAGAGACCATAAGTTATTAGAGTTGTAAAAAAATCATTAGCAGATTGATTTACAAGTCTATAATGCTGGCATGTGTCACCACAAGAAACATCTTCTTTCTTTACAAATTGGCTTGAAATGTAATTAATCAATATCTGCTTTGCTGTTTTGCAATTTAATTTTTATTAAATAATATACATATTTTAAGAAGTCAAATAATACCAAAATGCTTCTATGAAAACAACAGTCAAGAGACAGCCCAATCTTTTCTGTCTTCCAAAATGCATGTATACTGCTATTTCTGGAATTATCTACTCTAGGTAGATTCTATTATCTATTGTTTTTCTTGTATGGCATTTGAGAAAGTTCTATTACTTGCATACATATACTATCCCTACTTCAGCTGTTCCTATTCTCTCGCTATTCTTTATTAAGTTTTATTTCATAAAATGGTAGGACTTAGGGTATTACAGTTATGTGTATATTTATAACAATTAAATAGTTTATTTTCTTGAAATAATTTGATTTTTTCTGGTTAGTATTTTTTACCTTATTTTTTTTGTACATTAGCGGGTATTTCCCTCTAATGTACTTTAAAATATCTTTCAACAGCTAGCAATATTTTCTTTCCAATGCTGAAACACATAAGTCAATGTTTCAAATAACTATCTTTCACCAACTTTACCCTCTCCCCTTCCTCCCAGAGAGGTCTTCAGCAGGTAATGTCGGGAGTTCAGCTGCTATACTGGAAAGTTGTTTTCATTCCCCTTTGCTGGCTTCCGTATCATGATCTCAGATCTTTCTCTTTCAACTTATGTCATATCTTTCTATTCTCTTTGACTTTGTAAGTTAGATTGAATTTGTTTTTCCTCCTGTAATTTCAATTAGGTTTCAGAGAGGGTAAAAAGATAAGCACATGTGGTTGCTATGCCACATTTAGACAAATTTCCTGAGCGTGTGCTTTGTTTTATTTTCTATCATTGTTCTTTTAATAAGTAAAATACCACACATAACAAGAACAAATGGACAACTATTTTGCTGTTTGGGGCATATCATTCAGTGCTGGTGCATGAAAAAATGGCAGGCAATTAAGTTACTGAGTCAAAGGACATAGACTTATTCATTATCCCCCAACCTAAGCTAAAGACTGGTGTGAATCCATTTTCACTTGTGCTCATTATTACATTCTTAGTACTTTTATGTTAAAAGCAATTACCCTTAGCATAAAGTATCTGGAAAGGGTGACATCATGCTGTTATTATAGAGAAACACTTCTGATTAAAGGCCCTTGCCAGCTACATGAACATAATCGTGTTCTGTTTGCTATATAGTAAATGAAACTAAAAGTGTCAATATTGTTAATTTGAGGAAAAAGTGAAAAAATGAAGGTTTGTTGATGTGCAACCTTAAACAAAATGATTAATGTCATTAGCTGGAGTGATTTGTCTTCAGCAAATGAAAAATAATATGGAAACTACTTTTCCTTTTCCTTTTTGGAAAAGTGTTAGATATAAAAGATAAGGCTTGGAAGTCAGATAGAATTGAACTACTATATGGGGAAGGGATAAGTAACGGTGAAGGGAGCTAGATAATCTAAAAAGAAATACGAAGCATGAATTTCATGTCTTAAAGAAGTTTCGAAGGGAGTAGTACCCACTTCTCAGCTGCATCACAGCAACCAGACTTTTCTCTGTAATGATGCAAAGTCATAGGTGAAGGGTCCCCCTCCACTGAGATCTCCCTGCTCTGCTCCCTGCGAAAGCTGGTTGGGGTTACAACTTTGTAAATCCAGTGCATTCCAGATCTGTTGATGTCTTTGCTCAGAAGAAGCTACTTTGTTTTGCTTCTAAGAGGTCAGTGTCTGCTATTGTCTGACCAATTTGGTGGCCCTGAGAAAAGTGTAAAGTATCTTCAATTCAGCAAACTTACCCATCCTGGCAATCTAACCCCTCCAAAACTGCTATCAGATTCTTTTCCTTAGAAATGGCTTTGTTCTTAGTAACTGTCGATTACCCTTCTAAGTGTAAGCAATGTGTAGAATATTAATCAGAGATTTTGAAAAGCAAAAGGAGTAGTCTATACAGTAAGTTCTCAATGTCATAGATAAATTCTGTAACTTTTTTATTATTGTTCAATTATTGTTGTCCCTATTTCCCCCCCATTACTCTCTCCCACCCTAATTTTAAGTGAAACAACATATAATGATTTTACCATTGGCTAATTAATACAAAATGAGTTAAGTTTTTATAGCATCTCATGTTAAAATAAAACACGGAAGGAAACAATGCTATCCTAGGACCTGCTGTAGTCAGAATTCTGGTACATTTTGGGGGTGTGTATGTGTGGGGAAAGGGAAACAAAGGAGTTCTGTGGGGACATGTATAATCACTGTTGGGAAACCTTGCTAGCCTTTCTCAAGAGCCCTGCTCCAGGAGGATATGGTCCTTCTATCAAAAAGTGTCCTGGTTAGCTCCCTCTGCTATTTGACACATTAAAGTCAATTAAGTGATATGAGTGGAACTGCATAGAAATAGGACATAGTAGGTTGAGTGCTTGAAGCCATATTGAAATTTGTCGATGTACTTTTAAAAAGGATTTTAATATACTATGAGTTATTTCCTGACTACCATCTGTCAGAAGAGGTTTTAGATAGCATTTTTCTTTGTGCACCAGAGGCTCAAGATATGAATGAGTCCTATTATATAAATAGATAAGGTTTAATTAATTTTTGAAATATTTATAACATCTGAGTATTTTAGAATTTTCAATGGTAATAATAACACAAAATAATTATACCAATAGACTTGTACATATACCCCTTTAGAAATATTTTATAGAGTCTTTTCCTAGATGATACTAAATTAATAAATAGTTATGGAATACTTAAAAGTCTTCAAAAGGTCTCCTGGTCAATTTTGTCAGTCAGTTAAAGTACAAAAGCAAATAGAAGACACAGGAGCTGTGGTATGCGCAGCCAGGAACAGAGGGAAGGTCCTGACCATCTTCAGTGTTCAGTCTGCTGAAAAGCGCAACACTGAGCAATGACTAACAGAAGTAATTGAGTCTCATGAAAGATGAAGGATAGCATTTGAGAACAATACCTAAGGGAGCCACCTAGTTAACAGGGAGAGTAGGAAGTGAGTCTACCTGAGTCAATGATGCCCTCCACTCTCAGAAACAGAGCATAGGAGCTAGTGCTTTGTCAACAGTGGAGTGCTTTGGGTTGTGGGTGTGAGATAGGGAGTATTACAGACCAACAGGTTGGCCGGAGCATATGCAGAGGCATGTGGGACATGTTTTTGCATGCATCTAATGTAATTACCAAAGCTACCAAGTGAGACAGAGAAAAAAAGTAATAATATGCTACAGAGAAATTTATCAAGCGCTAAGTGCCAGCCTCACCTGTTTCCCATTCTCAGAAAAGCATCGGGAGGTGTTTTTCCTTCGTGAGGCTGGTGTGGCTTTTGCCACTGTGGTGTGAGTGATGGGTGCAGCAATCAGTGCCCAGAACAGAGGTATGCTGAGGGACATGAGTGATACTGGCTAAATGGTGCTGTAGCCCAGAACCCTTCCCAAAAGAAAGATGACATTTTTGGAAGTAATAGAAGAATTTGAAGGCACTATTTAAATGGTTCTTGTCTGGAGGGGTCGGGGGGCCTAAAACTCTTTTTGAGTGATGGTAACTTCCCCAGGAAATTTCTCAGGAAAATGTAAGAAAATAATTTACTTTTTTCATTCACTCATATAAAATATTTATTGAATCTTCGCTTGTATACCAGGTACTATTTTAGACACTGGGGCTATCTGAATGAGTCAGATAATCACAAGTAGTAAGCGAGGTGTCTCATTATTGTTAGGCAGACTTATGTGGATAAGTCTCTTCATTTCTGGTGAAATATTTTGACAAGTAATTAAGGTTATTTGGTTATGTGCAACAGAGCATTATTGTAACTGACTTACAGAGGGGCTGAAAAGGATTCATTGGTACAGTTTTAACAACTGAAGGAAGAGAGGAATCATCACACCTTGGGAAGACCAGGAATTGGGGCAACTCCAGGGATCATATTAACAGGATCTTCTGAATTACTACTCTAGGAGACTACTCCAAGATAACTTAGTTTGAACTCTATTCTATCTCTTTATATTTACATTGAAAATTTTCCAGGAAAAATATAATTGATCTAGTTTGGGTGCTATGTCCAACCCTGTGTGCAGAAGAACATGTCCCTGAGATTGACGATTGCATCAGAAGCATATGGAATTGCTAGAGAGCACTTACCTAGAAAAGGGGGTATGCAGAAGTAAGGGGAAGAGGGAGGAAAGCTCAGCAGGTACAAACAACTGAAGTTTATTACAAAGCAGCTTGGCCTAAAAAACTATGGCTTTCCTACTTTCACCTCCTTTTGCTGTAAAAGGCAGAAATGTCTAGTGGAACCCAGCATACACATGTGAGGGTAGAAAGATACTAAGCAGATATCAAGTGGAATGGACCTTCTCAAAGAGGGTATTCAGGTTTGGATTGCCAATACAGTTGCATGGGAAAATGAAGCGGAAGTTGTGAGCATTAATTCATACATTCATTTAATTCTCAATGCATTTATCAAGTGATTATTCCTTAGTGCTGGGGTTGCATCTGTGAACACAATGAACAAGGTTCCTAATATCAAGGATCTCACCTTATCAAGAGCCAAGAGAAGAATCTTGGGCCAACTTCAAGCTCACCACGCCTGGTGCTCTTATCCTCTTTTACAGAAATAGGAAACAAAAGAGGACGTTTAAGCCTGATGCCTCCTGATTCTCTGTCATGGCACTGGAACAACATGGGAGACATAAAGAGGGAAGAGAGAACACTATTCAAGTGAATTTTCCTTACCTAGTAATAAATATAACCAAATCAGCAGAGAGGGTGAAGAGCATATGCATAACAATATTGAATATTGATAATGATAATGGATTTTGAAGAGATTACCTAAATAGACCCCTTCATGTGGGGTGGGGTGGGTTTATGTGTTAGGCATACATAGAAGAGTAGGTCATTAACGCACACAGGTACTGTCCTGAAACCAATATTCATTTTCCTTCTCTAAGAGTCTTATGTCTTAGAAAAATGGAATCCAGTGATTGTAAGGCTCTTAAACTATTTCTTAGGCTAGTTCACTTCCTTCCCTGTTTTTATGTAACCCACATGTCACCAGCTCTCCAGTCTGCCCCCACTGAATGTCCCCCAAGCAATTTCTGAATTTTTCATACAGTGCCTAATGGTAATCCTAATCAAATCCACATTGCCTTCTGTCCAGAAACCTATTTTCCCACTACAGGGCTGCCTCTGCCAAAACCAACGGTGACTGGAGGGACTGCTTTTCATTTAGCAAGCAATGACCTCCGCAGGTCACCTCTGCTCCTACATACGGTGGCCTCCAGAACACTGATGCTCCTGCTTCCCACAGAACTATGAGACCACATTTTGCCTGATGAAAAGATTTATCTATGGTTTAGAAATAACAGAGACATAGCTGGAAGATTTATTTATAACTGCTATTCAAATCCACTACTCTTAGAGCCCATGAGCTCCAACCTGACCGCAGCTGCCTGCACCAGGATGACCTTTTCTCCAGCTTCTGAAAAGTTTTCAAACGGCAGAAATCAAGTCATTGCCATAGATGCTCTCATACCTTCACTCCCCAGACTCCAGGCTCATCTAGGCCCAAAGAGAAGGCATCTTTTTCTTCCCTTGGTCTAGAATCCAGCTCTTCGGTAGGCCTAGAATTCACTGCTTTCTAGATGACAACAGTCAGATCCGTTAGGTGGAAACATGATTCCTCAAGTGTGGTATTTGGTTTCACAAGCTCCAGAAACAAGAGTCTGATAGTACTTCTATGAACCTTGAACTTACTTAATTGTAACTAACACCAAGTATAAGACCTTACAGCATAAATTTCATAAGGCTGAAGCTGGTCTCAAGGGGTGACACTAAATAAAGTTAAAAGACTCTGAAATTTAAAGGTTCTTAGGTTTAAAGCCTAGCTTGATGACTCACTAGGTGTGCGACCAAGGAGACCTGAGTTAATTTCTCAGTTTTTTCATCTGTAAATTGGAGAGAAGAATATTACCTTTTTTACATTAAAAATATTACTGTATGGCCCTGACTACTGTGGCTCAGTGGGTTGGGCATCGTCCTGCAAACCAAAAGTTTGCCAGCTTGATTCCCAGTCAGGGCACGTGCCTGGCTTGCAGGCCAGGTCCCTGGTTTGTGGCATGTGAGAGGCAACTGATCAATGTCTCTTTCACATCAATGTTTCTTACCTTCTCTTTCTCCCTATCTTCCCCTCTTTCTAAAAATAAATAAATAAAATCTTTAAAAAAGAAAAACTACTGTATGAAAATTGCTTAAATTGTATTTAGCACTGTAGTCCAGTAAGTGCAGCTGTATAATAAGCACTATGTGGTAGCTGCTATTTATTATTATTATTGTTACTTTTTCCCCACATAAAATAATGGGAAGTTTAGGGTTTACACATTTCCTGCTCCTTGTATAGTCTGGTTTTGGCTCTTCATTGCTCGTGTGTAAAAATGTGGACCTAAATTCACATAAATATCCCAGAAGTAAATACCGATTTTCAGGCATAAGACAACTTAAAGTCCATATTTTGGAAAAAACACAAGTATTTTTATAATTATACCAAATACAGTTTTGTGAACATACCTGTTATCTTATCAAACTGTATATTTATTCCAGAGGACGTCTGCACCAGCTTACAAGGTTTTCTTGCCAACCACAAGTAAGTATTTGACTCACATTTTCATGAATAAGCGAGCCCAGCAATTCAATATTTTTAAGAACCAAAAAAAGCTCTGTACCAAAATAAATCTCATTCTTTTCTATAAAAGGCAGAAATTGCTTTGCAAACATCCACTTCAACAGAATTACCCTCATCCCAAAGCCTTCACAGTCCCTTTAGTTTTGACGTAACTTTAATGTGTAGTCCTCTCTGGGCATCGAATACAGTTACCCAATTTCCCCATCCCATTACTGTCTACGAGGGGGGGACCCCAAAAAAGACTCAGAATTATCTTCCGGAGAGCTTCCCCTGCTAGATGAGTGTTCTAAGACCCCATCTGCATCAGTATACTAGCTGGTATTATTGTGAGAGGCTGCGTTTGGCTTCAGTGAATTTTTTTTTGAAGACTCTTTCAATGCATTTGCCCATTTCATGATGGGTGATTTATGAGCTCACCTGTCCATACCACACTGAGTGTTCAGCATTTTTTGACCAAAAGCAGCATAACCCTGTGCTCTAGCCCCCATTCATCCAATTTCACCCCCAGTGACATTTTTTGTTGTTATTTCCCCTGATGAAAAAAGTCTTCAAAGGGAAACATTTTCTGGTATGAAAGATGTGAAACAAAAAACAGCAAAATTACTGAAAGGCATCAAAATCAATGCATTCAAAACTGATTTGAGCTGTGGAAAAACCATCTTGGTAGGTGTATTGCATCAGATGGAGAGTACTTTGAAGGTAACTGAAGTTTAAACATGTAAGGATAAATATACAATTATTTTTATAACTAAACTCCTTTTTTGGGATCCTCTCTGTATATATGTTATATTCTTCCAACAACAAAGACATTCAAACTTTTAGTATCTCCACAGATAAGAAAACTAATGCTCGGAGTGGTTAAGATGAGTTGCTCAAGGTCTCATAATGGTAAGTGATGACATCATTCATTATCTGATATCTTCTGGTTCCAAATTCAGTGATTTTTGTCTATCTGACTCTCCTTAGATAGGCAAGGATTTTGTTTATGTCATAACTCAGCTCTTTCTTATCTCAATTCTACCATGAGAAAACCGAAACTCAAAGATGTAAAGTAACTTGCCCAGATTCACATATCTGGTAAGTTTTCAAATAAAAGGTGTGTATTTACAAACATATATTCTCTTTCAGTGTCCCTGAGTGCGTGTGAAATTTAAGTTACTTAGGAGAAAATTATTTGATTTTCAAACACATTTATTCTTCCCTGCCATTATAAGTGAGATACATGGTTTTGACCCTGTGAGGATAACACTCTAATCAAATGACATGATCAGTGAAGTGTTTCATTGATTATTACTGGTGTGAAGCTGGTATAAATTCATACCGAGCCAAAATCAGTTACAGAGACTGCTTATTAGTTGCATGACCATATAATTAATCATCTAAATCAGGATGCTTTTAAGAGCAAATGTTGAGCTATTAATAAAGATACCAGGACAGCAGAACAAGAATGTGTGGTTAGCTTATAAGTAGCTTATGAAAATGGCCATTGACTTGCATTAAGGACATTTCTTCCTTTAAGGAAAATAAATGTTCATTCCGGCACAAAATAAAATTGAAAAGGATCCCATATTATAGAGTCAGACACCCCTTGGTATGTTTCATCTAGCAAGCTTTGTTTACAAAAAGAGCAGGCTTCATATTTTAATCATAAGTACTTCCATTCATCACCAGTCCCCTGAAGAACAGAAAGCTCTTGAAATGTGTTTTAATAATAAATATTTTCATGTAGCTTCAATCTCCTTACTGCTCCATTTATCTGGTCAGTGGAGTCATAATACTTGCCTTGTTAGACTGAATAGATTCTGTAGCCTGTCTCTAGCTACGTGCTTGCTAATTTCTCCTTGCTAAATGGCCTGCAGAGAAGAGCCCTGATTTCAAACAGCATCTCCAAACAGAATGGCAGTGGGGGGCCAAAGGAGTCCACTAAGGAAAGCACCACCTGGAGGATGTTTAAAAAACATATAATAGCCTGCCTTGATTCTGATGCTAATCTCATGTTAAACCCTACAGTGTTTCTTGAAAATAATAGTGTGGAAATGACAAAGGAATTTTATTCTCCCTAGGACCTTCTTTTCCTTCTTAATGTATTTATTAATACTGCAGATTTAGGATTTATTAGACTGTTTTAAAGTATTAAGCTGAAAAGATTGGTCTATCAATTAACTGAAAACGTTAACAGCAGGCAACTTTTATTCCAATGTTTATATCACTGTTTCTTTTATTCAGGTTTACCTGTAAGCAAAATAGTGTATTCAATAAAACTGTTGAACCCATCTAACCTCTTTCAGTGCCCATTTCTGCCACTTTATGCCTTCCAGGGCCCTTAGTATTAATTATTACTCCAGTGTTTTGGTCTCTGCACTGTCAAGTGATAATTTCCTTAATTCTAACTAATATAAGCCAAGGTACTCTTCTTCCTAAAGTCTTCACATTTTTTATTGCAGGCTTTTAAATTGCCCCTCCCCTACCACTGAAATGAATCTGTGATAATGAAATTTCAGACACTGTAACAGACAATGCAGATAACCTTTGGAAATCTCAGCTGGAAACAAACATGTTATACCATGGAAGTGATACTTGCTTGTTAAACAGGTTTGTGTCATTTGTGAGCACTGATGATTTATGATCAGAGGAGAGATAACAGAGATGGCTTTTGACTGAGGGACCAATAAGTACCCTCTTTCCCTCAAATTTTCGTCAAAAACAGATCGAAGAGACACAAGCCAGAGATAAGTCACTATACTGTGAGATTTATTGAAAGGCAGAGGCTGTGTTTTATATTAGCATTTTGTTTGTCTTGCTTTTGCAGCTGATCCAATAAAGAGCTCATCTAACTGACTCAGGTTTTTTGTTTGCTTGTTTTTCTTTTTGTTTTTGTTTTTTATTTTCATGGTATTAACGAAGAAAGAAAAATAGCAGAGCTGGTATTTGAACCACACTCTCTATATTTCATCATGAAATTTCCCTATAAGTTGATAATTGTGGGTTGATCACTTCTGTTGTCTCCCTTTCCCCCCCTGCCATGTTGTACACTTACGCAAGAAACCAGATTCAAACCTGGCCACTGAAAGGTGTTCTACTAAAAAACAAAACAAAACAAAACAGTGTGTTCTTTTTACCCAGAACTTTTCAAGTATTTAAATAGCCTAAGGAGTTTCTATACTGAGTATCAACTTGAATCTTGAGAACTTGAGCTTTTGAGCATCACTCGTCCAGTCAGAAAAGTCTAAAACTTACAAAGAAGTATGGAAATGAATTTCTACTGTATAAACTTCCCAGTTTTATTAAGGATAAATGTAGTTTGTTCTTTACTATTGGCTGAATGCAAGGGTGAATGAATAAATAGATAATAGAGACTGTGATTAAAACATGTGACAGTCATTTATTCTGTACATTGATATTGTGCTTTCACTACCTGCAGGTATGTTTTAGGATTGTCTATTTTTCACCTCCATGAAGGTGTGGACATAAGATTTATTTTGAACAAGGGAATATGAGCTATTCCATAGGCACCTTTAAGATTCATTATATTTCTTTCCATTATCACAGTGTTAGAAAAAATGGTGATATGCTAGTTGATAGAGACTGTATTAGCTAATAATGTTCTGGAATGATAGTGATGTGGAATGGTCAAACTGTAATGAAAATCACTGTGAACAGAAAGCAGCATTTGCCAATTGAAGCCACTGAGATTTGGAAGACATTTGCTATGGCAGCATAAACTAACCTACTCCAACATCAAGTGTAGGTTCAACAGAGGCCAGAGTTGACACTGCCTTAATGTGATGAAGTCTTTTCTAAAGGAGCCAAAGAGGAAGAGAAGTTCCTGATATGATAAGATGCCCTAAAAATTTAATTCTAATTTTCTTTAAGTACCACCTATATTATTTCTCTGTATGGCAATTTAAGGAATAATGCAAATTTGCATTGTGCCTTATGTGTGGGCAATACTTACCTTATCTGAATTTTATAGATTATATTTGGTAGGTGTTTTTTAAATAAACATTTTCTTTAAGAAGAAGTTTAGGTTTACAGAAAGCTGGCAGAAAAAACAGAATAGTATGGCTGATTTCTTACAATTAATGCATCAGTATTGGTACATTATTATGATATCTCATTTGGATTTCCTTAGTTTTTACCTGCCGCTTTCCTTTTTAAGATTCCATCTAGAATATCCCATTATAGTTAGTTGTGATAACTCTTTAGGCTCATCTTGAATATCTCAGTTTCTCAGACTTTCTATGTTTTCGAAGATCTTGACAGCTTTGGGAATCACTGGTTAGGTATTTTGTAGAATGTTCTCCAACTGGAATTTTACTAATGCTTTGATGTTTCTTCTCAGGATTAAACTGAGGAGTTATATATTTGGGGGTGGACGATCACAGAAGTAATATTTGCATCACAAAATATCACCTGTGTAAAGTGATTTGTCAGGTTTCTCACTGCAACATTACCTTGGTCCCCTGTTCATATAGCACTTTTAGGAAAAATCTCATAATGTACAGCCCATAATTAAAAGGTTATATTTTACCTCCTTAAGGGCAGAGTATCTACATAAATTATTTGATCTTTTTTGCATGGGAAATTTATCTATTCTTTCCTCGTTATTTTTTCATTCAATACTCTATACCAGTGTAATACACCAGGGTAATACCAGAGTAATAATCCAATATTACTCTCTTCATTTTTTTGTTGGTAAAAGCATTTCAGCTTTGGCCATCAGGAGTTTTTCAGTTGGCTGTTACGTACTTTTATATACATTCATTATTATGGGGTGTTTGTTTTTTATTTTTTAGCGCTTTCTGACATCTGTGCTTTCTGACCTAGGATTAGTGTAATGGAAGTCATAGAGGCCTTCCATACCAGGACCAGGACTACTCTGACCACTGCGCCTTAGATTTCACATAGGTCTCTCCCTTGCAGAGGTCTATGTATGAGGGCAAACATCCTCCAGCCCGTGCTTGTGTAGTCATTAGTATTCTAATTTTCTGATTAGTGCTTCCTCACCTCCTATAGCACCTTTCTTAGTGCCCTGTATGTTCTTACTATCTTTACTTGCAGCATACCTCACTCTCCTAAAAGTTTTCTCTTCTTTTCTGATATTTGGTATTTCTGATATTTGCTTTAGCATTCTGGAATATGACTAAGGCAATGCAATAGATTGAGAGCTTATTTTCCCTTTTTAAAGTATTTATTTGTTTTTACAGAGAGGGGAAGGAGGAAGGAAGAGAGGGAGAAAAACATTGATATGAGAGAGAAACTTGGACCAGTTGCCTCTCATATGTGCCCTGACCAAGGACCAAACCCACAACCCAGGCATGTGCCCTAACTGGGAATTGAACCAGTGACCTTTAACTTTGAAGAATGAAACCCAACCAACTTAGCCACAGTGGTCAGGGATACTTGGCTTTTTGCTTTTATAATTATTGTTTCAATCCTAAAGAATAGGTCTGTCATAGCCCATGGCAAGTCAATAAATGAAATGGATAATCGTTTAAAGTTTTACTTAGATGTAAATGGAGTCTGTGTGTAATTAGTGCAATTCTCAGCATTCTATTTGTTTTATAGGAAGCATGATATCCAAACACTGAGAGGCAAAGGCCAAATAAAATAACTGCTTGTTACCAAACCAGAACTCAGAACTCCTTACTATGTTGTTGCTATTAGCACTTTTCTTACACCATAGTGTCCTCGAAAATGTTCAGCCTATAAATAAAAACCTTTTAAGGGAGAAAAGTGATGGTAAGAGCCTTCTTGGGGTAAGTGATTGTAAGAAATCACTTTTATATTTAAAAGTGGTGGTAAGAAACAGAAGACTCTAAGCATGTTCAATATGTCATATCATCTGAATGTGAGTCCTGGTGCTACCACTTACTACCTGTGAGAATTTATACAAACCACATAACATTTCTCAACTCGATTTTTCTGCCCATTGGTAAAATGAGAATGCCAATACTTCCTTTGGTGACTGAATGAGGTCAAGTGCAGGAGTCACTATGGCAGACATATAATTTAAAATAGTTCACTCCCTTCATACCTAAAGGGTGAGGCCATTGAGTACATAAATACAAAGTCAATGCTCAGGTAACCTTTGTGTTCCCTTTTACCAAATGTCTAGATCCATTTAACTTAGCCTTACTCCCATTTTACAAAAACCATCTTGTTAACTTTTAAACATTATGGGTCATAACAAATATATATAAATGTGATAAAAACATATATGTACAATTTAATGAACTGTAGAGTAAGCCTTGGGGTGACCTCTTAGTTCAAAAGACAGAATAGAAGGAGCATCCCAAGTGCTCCTGCACATCTCTTCCAAGTCATGACCCTTCCTTTCCCCCAGTAGTAACCATGGTTCTAACCTCATGGTATTTAATTTCTTGCCTTCCTTTGTGAGTTATTGTCTAATTATGCATATACGTATGTATGTGTATATATATGTATATGTATGTGGTGTGTATATAAATTTTGGAATGATACAGACTATATTCTGTTGATTCAATTGAGGTCAGCTTTTCCTCCTTGAATTTTTAAGATTTGACCACATTGTTAGTGTAGTTTACCCATTTTTATCACTTACATATTTCCTTAAGTGTGTATACCTCATATATTTTATTTATGTGTATAGTTGCGTTTGGGCTCCTTTCAGTTTGGGATTATTATAAACAATGCTGATACAAACTTTCATACATATTTATTATGTATTATTTATATATTATAGACCCTTGGGAAGAAGTCATACACTTCCTTCCATAGGATATAACTTAAGAGTGGAATCAATAGAACATAGGGCATAGTGTATACATATATTTATGTTTATTTGATACTGCCAAATGTTTTCCCTAACATGCTTGTATCAATGTATACTCTTACCAGCACTGTATAAAGAATTTCACTGCTCAAAATCCGCACCATTTAGAAGTGTCATACATCGTAGTTTTAACATATGACATTTTTGTTTTTGTTTTGCCACTGTAGTATGTTTATTACTCTTATTATCTTTTTATGATTTTAACTTAAATTTCTCTGATTACAAATGTGCTTAAACATCTTTTCACATGTTTGCTGGCTATTCAAATTCTCTCTTCTGTGGAGCGCTGATTGTCTTCTTCTGCACTGCAGAGGATACTTACATAATCTGGATATGAGTCTCATAGGCTGTTTATGTTGCAAATAACTACCACATTCTCTGGCTTGCATTTTTAATAAGTAAATGGTGCATTTTGTGGGGAAAGAATTGATTATAATGTAGTCCATTTTATCGATTGATTTCTTTAAAGTTAGTGCTTTTTTTTGTTTTGTTTAATAAATCATTTTCTACTCCAAAATTATAGAGTTTTCTCCTTTGCTATCTTCTAAAATATTTATTATTTTCCTTGTACATTTAAGGTTATTGTATGTCTGTTTTTAATTTTTATATGTAGATACTAAAAAGTCCAAAAGTACTTTTATCCACTCAGTTTCCCGTTATCTCAGTTTGTCTCATTAAAAATACCACTACTTTCTTATCTTTTTGTAGTGCCAAATTTGTCATAAATTAAATGTCCATCAATGTGTGTTCCATTTCTGGGGTTGCTATTTATTTATGAATTTATTTCTTGGTACATCCATCTATCTTTTGTCAAATACTATTGCATTTCACTCTAGCTTTCTAACAGGTTATGTGAAATAGAGCAAATACTCACTCACTCCTTGTTTTTCTTGAGTCTTCCCTGTGTTTGGCCCTTTAACTTTACAGACACATTTAAAAATGATTATTAATTTCCACTGTAAAATCCCTACTGAGATTTTCACTGAGTTCATGTTGAATCCATAGATCAATTTAAAGATAATTGACATTTCACAATATTGAGTGATCCTATTTATAAGCATGTGTATCATTTAATTTTTTCTCATTAAATTTTTATAGATTTTTCAGATCTCATATATTTTTGTTAGATTTAGTCTTCAAAATGGGATATTACTGATGGTTATAATAAGATCTATTTAAAACTACATTTATCTCTTTTCCTTTATATAGTAGTAAGCTTGCTTTTGTATATTCAATCTAGCAAAACTCATAAACTAATTTGGTTGATGTTTGGATTTAAAATGCACAATCATACTGACTTATTTATTTCCAATTCTTATTTAAATTTTTCTAACTTGTTATTCTGGTTAGGAATATGACAATATTAAAGAGCTATGGTGGTAGCAGGAGACATTATTTTATTCTTCATCAATGAGGAAATGTTTCTGATACTTCAACATTAAGGGTGACATATCTATATATGCATGCCCCCATTATCTGAAGATATTATACATGCAAATAGGCTTACAAACAAAATTTATTCATAACCTGAGAATCAATACTCAGGGCACTTTCCGGCCATTCACAACCACAGGCAGATTGGTGAAAACCTAGAGTCACCCAACACGCATGTTCCCAGCTGAGGATGAACAAGGCAATTCTCTGTCTTCTTTCAGCTCTCTTATTGTAAATAATGTCTTTTTGTAGTCAATTTGGTGTCTTATTTTCCACATTTTGTAATATCTGTTGGTAATTTCACTGTTTAATACAGCCCCCGAGTGCAGTGCTGAAGTGCTGCTTTTTGTCCTTAACCACATGTGTTACACAGAAAATGCACACAGAGTGGACAAAAGTAAGTTTACAGTTGTGAGTATGTGAAACATAGAGTTTAGTCTTGTGTTAATTATTGAGTTATTTTCCATACAAATAACTGCAAACCTTTTTGCAGAGCTATACATATTTAGAAAAACTTCATTCAGGCATGTTATAGTGCTGTTGTCTGTAATATCAATGTTGATGAATCAAAATGTATATTTATAAAGTTGTCTTTAAGCAGACACACACAATGGGTTGATGAAAATGTTGTGAACATAGGCTCATAAGAACAAAATCCTGCATCCCCCTGGAAGCAATGATTCAGTATTTGCTAATCTATAATTCACAGTGACTTCATAGAATGTAACTACTGGAGATCATGAGAATTACCTCCATATATGTGTGTTTGCACCTATATATGCATATATTATAGCTGTACATGTGTGTATTTAATAAATATCACTAAACAGAATAAAAAATCTCTTTATTTCTCATTGATTAAAATATTTTTGTCTTGTTTGTTTTTGTTCTAATAGTGAATAATTATTGATATTGTCAATTACTGCACATATATTGAGATAATAATTTAATTTCTCCCTTAGGTATTAGGCTTATTATTTGATATTAATGAACTTTGTATTTCTGATATATGCTCAATGTAGTTATTATAATATATCTTAATTATAGTGTACTAGTGCTGAGTACAGATCATAAACATATACATACATATACACACATACATATATATATATGAATATTCAGGGATTGATTCAATATATAAATATATTTTAAAATTTTATTAATTTCTGTTCTTTATCACTTTCTTCACTCTCTGAGATTATTGTGGTTTTATTTTTCTAATATCTTACACTGGATGCTTAGTTCATTAATTTTTAACCTTTCTTTTTTTCTACTTCACACCTTTTCACATTATTAACTTTTCCCTTAAAAACTAACTTGGTTGCTTGATATACAGTATTTGGGTACTTACTCAAAATATTTTTGAAATTCCATTTTGCTTTTTTTTTTTGGACCACTGATGGTTTAGAAATATATTAGTAATCTCTGAGTATATGAGGATCTCCTGCTTGTATTTTTGTTACCGATGTATAGCCTAAGTACACTATTATCAGACAATGCACTCTTATGAGTTCCATCTAAATAATTTTTCTGTAAGTTCCTTTTTTAAATCAATCCATTATCTTTAGTCTAATAACTGGGAGAGGTTGTGTATCTAAAACAATAATTCAGGAACACTTGCAGAATCAAACTCTGATGGTTATCTCTATCAGACTTTAGCTATAAGAGATGAGAGATTTTCTTTGTCAGTCAAAAAAAAAATGACCAAATTCTGGTGTAAATCCTGAGGTCTCTTAAGATTTGGAGTTGATTTGCCTACACTAAGGATTACCTCAAGGGGCTATCTTACAAGGGACTGTGAGTTATCCATAGAGCTTTTTCCGAATAGCTCTCAATGCCTCCAGATGCATAAATGGAGTTAGATTTCATCAGACTCAAGGGAAGGAGATTAAAAAGTCAAAATAGGGTGTATTTCTTACTTGTGTGAAGATATATGTTAATTATATGTAGAGAAAATATGCTGTTATGCTAATATTACTCTTCTCTCTCATGCTAGTTTTTATCCCCATAAGCATACAAAAATGAAATGAGTTCTACCTTCCATATATTTCACTCCTACCCTACCTTAATTTTCTACTATCATTTATTGCAAAACCCACAAGAATTTATGTAATCTCAGAGTCTCTAATTCTTCTCCTCCCTTTTCTCTTTATGTGCCCCTGTCAGACTTCCACCCAGCTCCCACCCACCACTAGAAATGGTCCTTGTTGAGGATCCAATGAACCCCATGTGGCTACTTTTAATGATCAATCTCAGTCCTCATCAATTTTGAATTATCAGCATCATTTGATACAGTTTGTCACTCCCACCTCCTTAAACACTTTTTCACTTGGTTTACTGAGTTGAATATTGTCCTTCAAAAATTCCTGTCCACCTGGAACCTCAGAATGTGACCTTGTTTGGAAATAAAATCTTTGCAGATATAATTAGTTAAAATTAGGTCTTCCCGGATTAGGGTGAGCTTTTCCTTATAGGAAAAGAAAACAGACACAGATACACACATAAAAAAAGATGACCATAGGAATACATGAGCAGAAATTAAAGTAATGCAAACTAAAGAAGTCAAAGAGCTGACAACCACCAGAAATTGGAATAAGCAAGCTAAGATTCTCCCACAGAGCCTTCTAGTGAACATGGCCCTGCTGACCTCCTGATTTCGGACTCGTGGCCTTCAAAACTGTGACAGAATAACTTCCGTTGTTTCAAACCACCCAGTTAGTAATACTTTGTTAGAGAACCCCTAGGAAACTAATACATCTGGCTTTTGGGATCTCTTATACTCCTGGTTATGTCAGTATCCCATTGACCTTTCCTTACTCTCTGTCTGGCCCTTCCACTTAGCCCAGATCTCTCAATATTACTGTATTCCAGTCCTATTCTATGACCTCTTCTTGTATCTGTCCATACTCACTTCTTTAGTGATTTCACCTAGTCCCATGACTTTAAAAACCATGCATTCTCCTAAAACTCCCAAAGGTACATTTCTAGCATAGATCACACTCTGACCCCAAGTCCATTGTAGGCTGCCTATTTGACATCTTCACTTGTGTTTTCAGATAATGCAATATCTTCATGCTAATTAAAGAGTGTATTTATTATGGAAACTCTGTATGTTAAAGATATTTCACCATCTCTCATCCCATTTCTAAATCCAAGTCCTCAATAAGTACATCTGACTGGTAAAATCTAAATTTATTGAATCGTTTTCTCATTAATTTATCTATCAGATATATGTGTGCCATTTATATATTAGGCATTGTTTTTGTAGCATCTTCTGAGCTTCATTTTTAGGCATTCCCCTCAATAGATTCTGTGCACTTAATTATTCTCCTATAAAATTATTATTCTTTTTCTTAAATTATCCAGACCCTTGCATATTTGGGAATGAGAATCCAGGTACAAAATTCCTTAAAAGTTATCCATATTTTACACAGATTTCCTCCAAATGACCATTCAGCAGCAATAAATGGAATATTATTTAGTTATATCTATAAATATGTAAAAAGCAATTTTTCTGTAACTGCTACAAACAGGAATAACTTTGTTGATTTTTTTCTCTGTTTATATAAGCTGCCACTAAGAATACAAAATAATTTTATTTAGGTAAGAGTGGACAATGATTTAAGGCCCAGGCATTAAATATTAATACTTCACAAATTTATTCTATTCTGAGCAAGCATCTTTATTGATCGTAAGAATTACAATAAGAGTTAGGTTATAAAAAATGCATGTAGTCAGAGAAATGGTGTGCGTAGGAGCACATATTATTGTAGACCTTTTCAGCAGTCATATGGCTTTGTATCAAATAGGAATGTGGTGATAAAATGTTATGATGAAAAGTTTAATCAAACAGTTCTGAAAGAAATGTGTAACAAACAAAACAAAATTGTCTGTAACAACTTTTAAGAATAAAACTGCAGATTAGAAATAGCCATCTAACTAGAGAAACTTTATCATTTTTTAAAAAGAATATAGGATGCTGAAGAAGGGGTCTAACTATGCATTCTATAGACTAAAAGAGGCTATTCTGAGATTTTGTTCTCTTCTGCATACTTTGAGGGCATTTTTTTTTTTAATTTTGAAACACACAAATACTACTCAATTTGTGGCTGGTATGCTGACTCAGCTCTACTTTTGTTGCAAGATCAAATAATCTTAGTGTTTGTAGAACAGCTTTAAAACTGATTTTTATAATCTCTGTAAGAGCAAATAACCTCATTTTACTAATCTGTAATAATTAGCTGTAATTTTTCTGTATGCTACTAAAATGGCAATGCATTTATAGTTCTGATGTAATGTCAACTACCTAATCTAATTAAATAGAAAATTCAATAATTAAGGTTTATATGTACTTACACATTGATTATTGACTGGACTGTACACAGTGGAGTAAAATTAGAAAACAGCTGATTCTGTTTTGTTTGTTTCACTCTCTCTCTTTCAACTGTAAGAACAATCTCTCCATCAGGTATCATATGGTTTAGTAAAATTTGAACCAAGAATTTTTACTTATTTTTTTCTTCTTTCTAGATAATTCTTGGTCTGAAGTTTAGGAGAAAGAAGGGTCTGTTGATTTGTTCTTTTATTATCCATACTCTATTCCCTCTAAGATCTTGCTTTTTTTTTTTTGTCTCCAGAAGGCTAAAAAGTTGTGAGGGGGGAGGAAAAGAGATGAGTAAAAACCAAAAAACTAAGGTCCACTTCCTCAGCTCTTGCTGGTTAGGGCAGTTGCAGCCTGCAATAGAAGGTATTGATGCAGATCCTTGGTGGTTTGTTGGAGATTCTTCTGTAAAGACCATCTCATGGCTTTGCTCCCTGACAAACTTCCTAAGCAACTTCTCAGGGACTCTTGTGCTCCTTATTAATTCCTTTCCCCCAGGCAGTGCCTTGTGGCTTTTTTTCTGTCGAGGAAACCCATGTCCAGTGGGCAGACATTTAGGGCAACTTCAAACCCTGCTACAGTCCCACTTAGCCACAGGAAGTTCCTCCCCCTGCAACACACACACACTTGAGATGCAGCTTATCCACTGACTGTCAGTGATGTCCCCTCCAGTCAAAAGTTCTTCGGGACACATGGCAGAGTCTCCCCAAAACTCTCTCATGCTCAGTCAGATTAAATGCACAAAACTGACACACACATTCCTGCAGCTCAGCAAGTAGCCAGCAGAAGGCACACTGCCCATTTCCTCCCTGCAAACCTCAAGATTTATTATTTGATTTCTGGGAGCCTCTTTACAAAGCTAGAATTAAAGGAAATATATGCTTTCCCTCTACAGGAATTACTATTTTTTTCAAAAACAGTTCTAAGTGTATTATAGGTATACTGGTATCTTGAAGAGACCCAATAAAAATTGTTTTTGTTTCCAGAGTGAGCTATGAACCAACTGACTAATATAACAAACAAGCAAGAAGATGAGGGTCTAAGTTTAACATAGGTTGAACTTAGGTTCAAGGTTGGAAGATATGGCTCAATATAAGGGCCAAATGAGTCCTCCAAATACCTAAAGCTGAATCCTAGAACCAGGCAGATGCACAAAGCTGATTGGGGAGCTCAGGAGTGGGTCTCGCCACATGGGATGCTGTTCCCAAGGGGGCAGAAGAGGATGTGTGCTCTCAGAGGGCATTCACCTCTCCAAGTGGAACAAGGTAGGAAATGAGCTCAGCCTTGAGTTCAGTAAAATGGTAGAGGCCAGGAGAGAGGCAGCAAGTGGGTGTCCTCATGGAACGAATCATCACATCAGGGAAAAACCATGCTCCTTAATGCCAACTTAATTACTTTGTGTCAAATAATGACAGGGAAAGCTGAATGACTTATATAGCAAATAGTGTTATAGGAGTACACATAAGATGCCATGTTAGTGCAGAGCATTTATTCTAAACCGAGAGTGAGGGAAATAAGGATATAATGACAATATTTAACTGTTTATAATTATTAAAAATCAAATAATTATTTTATGCCGGGCATATTTTATAGATGAACAAACTAAAGCTCAGACAGGCTAACTTTCCCAAGTCTCAAAAACACAGTAAGTGATAGTATCAAGATTCGAATTTAGATTGGTCTGACTCCAAAACCAATGCATTTAGGCTTTCTGAAATGATGCTTCTACTCAATCTTATAGGACAAGTAGGAGTTAACTAGAGTGGAAAGGTGAGAAAGGAAATTATAATAGAATCTGTCTCTTTTAGCTTTGGCTTTGTAAAAAACCACCCTAAAACTTATTCATATAAAAGAAGTGTTGAGAAACTGGCAATAATTCTTTTATTGGAACTATAAATTAAGGTTAAATAAAGTTTAATTGGCACACAAGTATATTCATTCAGTTATCTGTTGTCTGTGGCTGCTCTTGCTACAACTATAGAGCTGAACAATTGAGACAGAGATCAAATTATGAATAAAATTTGGGAAACAGTATGAGTTATTCAGCAATAAAGCTTGTAATGCTTGAGATACGTGAGTTTGATGGGATAAAATGTTAGGTGATGTGTGTAAAAATATGAGAAAGTTACAAAAGAAAGATATTTATAAATAAGAAATAAGAAAATATAAACAAAATAAAAAGACAACCCACAGAGTGGGAGAACATATTTGCCAATATATCTAATAAGGGGTTAATGTCCCAAATTTATAAAGAACTTACAAAACTCAACACCAAAAAAGAGCAAACAACCCAATTAAAAATGGACAAAAGACCTGAACAGATACTTCTCCAAAGAGGACATACAGGTGGTCAGTAGAAAAGATGCTCAATGTCATAAATAATCAGAGAAATTCAAATTAAAACCACAATGAAATACTATCTCGCATCTGTCAGAATGGCTCTCATCTATAAATCAATAAACAACAAGTTCTGGTGAGGATGTGGAGAAGGTTGCTGGGAATGCAGACTGGTGCAACCACTGTGGAAAGCAGTATGGAGATTACTCAAAAAATTAAAAGTTGATCTCCTTTTCATCCAGCAATCCAATTACTGGGAATATATCCAAAGGAACTCAAAACACTAATTTGAAAAAACATAGGCACCCCTATGTTCATTGCAACTTTATTTACAACTGCCAAAATATGGAAGCAGGCAAGTATTCATCAATAGATGAGTGGATTAAACAACTACATGATATTTACAGAATGGAATACTACTTGACCATAAAAAAAGAAGAAAATGTTATCCTTTGTAATAGTATGGATGGACCCAGAGAACATTATGCTAAGTGAAATAAGCAGTCAGAGAAAGACAAATACCATATGATTTCAGTCATATGTGGAATCTAATGAACAAACTGAATTAACAAGCAAAACAGAGACAGACACATAGACAAAGAGCAAGAAGACGGATAACGGGGGAGTAGGTCAGCGGGTGGAGGGATTGAGCAAAAAAGGAAAAGGACTCATGGACATGGAGAACAGTGTGGTGATTGTGAGGAGTGAAGGAGGTATAAGGGGACTGAACGGTAATGAAAAAAAGCAATAAAAATTAAAATATATATAAATAAGAAATGATATATTTCCTCATAGAATAGAAAACATGAAATGCCTGACAAAATGCCCAGCCTTTGTAAACTAGTATTCCAAGAACTATTACGTTCTTCATAAAGTGATTCATCAGAAAGAAGTCTTCCACTGTTGCTGCAGAACTTCACCAGGTTCTGTGGTCACAGTGGACACCAAGGAAGGCTGAGGAGTAATGAGTGTTTGTGCTGGACTGGCTTCATGGGTAGTGTGTTATGTAGGTTTTCCAGGTGTGAGGGACAGAAGTAAACACACGTTTCATACAAGGGGAGATAAGGAAGAAGAGTGAGAGCTCTGACATGGAATCCTCAAACTGTGTGGGAATATCATGGCCTTTCGGAGTCCAATGTTACCTTTTGGGGTCTGATAGCGGTTCTGATGACTTAACAGCAGCAACTCTAATAATTGGTACCTTACAATGAGGACAGGTTATTTTCTTCTCAAGAAAATATGTTATATCCCTAACTTAACCTACCCTTTTTCTGATTTTTTTTCTACTCATTAGTTTTTCCTATTCGACTTTTGACATTTTTCTTCTTTTTCTCTCTCATAACTTCTATTGACCCATGCTTTCTGTTCCCTCATAAATCATACTTCTTTAACTCTTCAAGACAGTCCATTTTTCTATTAAAAAAATCTATTTTATGTGTCCTCTGGAAGTCACCCTTCAAACTTTTCAAGAGGGAATGTGATTTAGTTAGACAGACACGGTGTACTTTAAAATATCTCTTTCTGTCACTTCCCACACTGGACCACTTCATGGCTGCCAGTTTGCCTCTAGATTGCTGCCTTTGGGTCAGAAGACATAAACCCATAGTTAAAAAAAAGCCAGTGATTTCTTTGAAAGAAATACTTCAGAAAGATATTTGATTGTATAAACTGTCAATTTCCATGAAAATAAGTGGGCCAAGACTGAAACCCTCAGGCTGGAGTGCACCCAGTCAGGGTTTGGGAACATTAGATCCCTTGGTTGGTTATCTTGGACCCATCAACAGTTTCTCAGTTTGTAGTAGTGAGTTCACAAATTTTCTGTATGTGCCATATCATGGAAAATAATAGAAAATGTTCAGTGTACTGACTTTGAAGTTTTTCCTGTTTTACCTCATCATTTGGAGTGTCTGTAAACTGCATAGTTTATAAGACTCGATTCTTCAGTGAATAGTTTTCTTTTTTTCATGATTTTTTGTAACACTTTAATATTTAGCATTTTATTTACAGTTTTTTAGTGTTTTCTTTAGTTGCTTCACTTAGTTATATATTTTACTGCTATAGTTCAGCCAAAATATGTTTCCTTCCCTCAAGGAAAACATGAGCCTTGAGAAACAAGAACATTTTTTCTACTTCTCCTTGCATCCTTCATGGCACTCAGTGTCCTATTAAGCAAAGGGTATATATTTACTAATTACTTTTAAATAGATTTAAAAGCAGTAAGCTTGAGAATAGGATGGGGGACTATAAATTTTGCAGACAATATGGAAGCTTTAGCAAAAAAAAGTACAGAGTTGCTTTTCTTGCAATAAATATACAATATAGACAACTCACTGTTGTTTGTCAGCAATTGTGTAAATTATGTAAGAAAAAAAGTATGAATGTCAAAAAAACAAATAAACTAGAACTACAAGTCCTCATTCTAGGGCACAGTGGCTACCCAAATCTCATGAGAAGTCTTGGCTTCGTTTAAGAAGATGATGCTCAAAGTAAACTCTGTAAGCAGGAAATTTCTTTGCATGGTTGCTCTTAGCTTGATTTCCAGCCCATCACCAAAGGGCTCCTTGTTCAGCGGTGAGCGGGAGACATGGAAGACAATGCATCTAGTCACCATCTACCGCTATCAATCATCACATTTCTCTGGGTCTGCTCATGCTTTAATAATTTATATTTCACAGTTGTGATGTTATGACTGTGAAATACAGTCTCCAGATTCCTGGACTATGCAATCTTGAAACTAGGTGGGATATGCAAAATCACTCATATCTGTGGTGAAGGCTGCATAATTTTGCTTGGAAAAAATCATGCATGCATGCAGCTTTTGAAAAATGAAGACAATGAAAGTCTTTACCATCAGGAGCCCCGTTTTAAGTTAGACAGATACTATAATTATAAAGACATAATTCTAAACTAAAAAAATACTGGGTAGGCAACAAAAATGGTGAAGAAGCCAAGAAACGGTCATTGTGGTTAAACATTAGCATGCTTAAGTTGTTTACATTTCTGTTCTTGCATTTGTCTTGGTCCAGAAGCCCAATGAAAATCCCAGAGCATGGTTACTCTCTTGTCCATGTTTCCAAATAGCAAGATTGGTGTGATAATGTTAACTTTCTGTGATAAATTTTTTAAACTTGTGATTATAGGTAGATTTAATACAGCAGAGAAAACTTTATAACTGTATTCATATTTTTGTTTAGGAAGGAGTTATGCAGTTTTATTAAGAGTCCGTAGATTATACTAGAGTCTCTGAACTAGGCATATTAATAACAATACTCTATAGAATTGCTGTCCAGTACAAAATATATTGAGCCATAAATGCAAGCCACATATGTAGTTGTATATTTTCTGATAATCACACTATAGAAGTAAAAAAGTTAGTAAAAACAATTTCAATAATCGTTTCTAGTCCAAATATGTCCAGTATATAATTTCAATACATAATCAATATAAAATTATTATCAAGATATTTTTCATTCTAAGTGTTCAGGATCTGGTGTGTGTTTTATATTTAGAGCACATTCACTTGTGACTAGTCAAATGTCAAGTGCTCATTAGTTATCATCTTGCTGGTAATTAGGTATTTGCAGGCGTTAGTAGCTATCATATTAGACAGTACAGTTCTTTTTCTTTTTTATCCTCACCCTAGGACATTTTTTTTATTGCTCTGTGTGTGTGTGTGTGTGTGTGTGTGTGTGTGTGTGTGTGAGAGAGAGAGAGAGAGAGAGAGAGAGAGAGAGAGAGAGAGATTGAAAGAGAGAGAGAGAGAGAGAGAGCAACAACGATGCCAGAGAGAAGCATCAGTTGGTTGCCTTCCCATATGAGTCCAAACTGCAGATCAAAATCACACCTAGGTGTGAGTTTGCCCTGACTGGGAATTGAGCCACAGCCTTTTGGTTATGGAATAACACTCCAACCCAGCCATACTGGCCAGGCTTGGGCAGCACAGTTCTATAGTTTCCCTTTGGCTCTATCTTTCCCCATGGCATGGTTTTACGATTTTCATCACACCAACAGACTTTCAGTCTCTCCTGATATAATTCATAATCTCTCTTTCTCTGTCTCTTTCTCAACTTGAAGAGGCCCCACTGTTTCCAAGTGGTTGCAACCGAATTTCAAACCATTAAGTGATTAAAGTAAAAAGCTTTCATTCTATTATTCTAGGAAATATAATTGAGACTGAGTTTCTTTCAGCTTTGTACCAGTATTACTCCAAATTACTTCACTCATTTAAAAACTACATTGGCCATCTGTATGTCCTCCTTGTAGAAGTATCTATTCAGATCCTTTGCCCATTTTTTAATTGTATTTTTAGTTTTTCTGGTGTTGAGTTGCATAAGTTCTTTACATATTTTGGGTATTGACCCCTTATTAGATATATCATTGGTGAATATGTTCTCCCATTCAGTGGGTTGTCTTTTCATTTTGTTGGTTGTTTCTTTTTGAAAGGGTCAGGCCAGTTCCCAGCCCACCAGACTGCCCATGACCCAGTCAGGCCAATTTTCCAGCACACTGGACTGCTCTTGACTCAGTTATCCCAACTGAGTTGATAGCCCATGGCTTCATCAACTGAAACTCTCCCACCACTCACAATAGACATCTGGAGTCAGCCACAATGGCTGGTGGTCAGACTGACCCTCTTGTACCTGGGAACAGCCAGGCCCTTTACCTAACCCATTGTCCTGGCTCACATCTTGGAATCCTGAGGCACTCACCTGGAAGAACAAGAAACTAACCCCTCCTCTATCCCCTCACAAACCCTGCCCTTTTTCTTTCAAAAAACCCATTCCCAACTCAGCCTGCCATAATTGCAGCATTGAATAAAGGCATTTGGATCAGATCAAACAGTTCCTCCCACCTTTATTTCTTGCTCATTTCTAACACTTTGGTTGTGCAAAATCTTTTTAGTTTGATGCAGTATCACTTGTTTATTTTTTTCTTCTTGATTGTGGATATGTAACAGAAAAATATTACTATGAGAAATGTCCAAGATTTTACTACCTACCTTTTCTTCAAGGATTTTTATGGTTTCGAGACTTACATTTAAGTCTTTGATATACTTTGAGTTTATTCTTGGGCATGGTATAAGAGGGTGGTCTACTTTCATTTTTTTGCACCTACATGTACAATTTTCCCAACACCATTTATTGAATAGACTATCCTTACCCCATTGTATGTTCTTGCTTCCTTTGTCAAATATTAATTATGAAGATATACTCAACATTACTAGTTATCAGAGAAATGAAAATTAAAATTACAATGACCCCTGACTCATGAGGCTCAGTTAGTTGGGCATTATTCTGCAGGGTAAGAGGTCTCTGGTTTGATTCTTGGCCAGGGGCGCCTGTCTAGGTTGTGGGCCCATTCCCAGTCAGGGCATGTGCAAGAGGTAACTAATCAATGTTTCTTTCATACATCAACTTTTCTCCTTCTGTCTTTCTCCCTTATTTCCCCCCTCTCTCTAAGAATAAACAGATAAAATCTTTAAAAAACTACAATGAGATATCACCTCACCCCTGTCAGGATAGCTATCCTCAGCAAATCAACAAAAGGGTATGGAAAAAGGGAACCTCGTGCATTGTTGGAGGAAATGCAGATTGGTGTGGCCAGTCAGGAAAACAGTATGGAGCTTCCTCAAAAAATTAAAAATGGAGCTGCTTCATGACCTAGTGATTCTACTTCTGGGGATATATTTTAAAACATTGAAACACTAATTTGAAAGAACATAGGCACCTCTATATTTACTGCAGTGTTATTTACAATAGCCAAAATTTGGAAATAGCTTAAGCGCCTATCAGTAGATGAGTGGATAAAAAAGCTGTGACACATTCATACAATAGACTACTGTATTGAGTCTCTTCTTCAGCTTTATTAATTGAGATGTATTAGGTTGGCCAAAAAGTCCATTTAGGATTTTTTCATAAAAGGCATTTTTCATTTTCACCAATAACTTTATTGATTTGGATACTTTGACTATGTTGGCTATGTCCTGTGATGTATAACAACTGTTCTCAATTAATGTCTCGATTTGATCACTGTCAACTTCAACTTTATCTGACTGACTGTGGAGCTTCATCCAGTGGGAAACATCCAGCAAGAAACTTCACAAACTACCTTTGACAAGTTCGATCAGTCACAGCACCTTTTCCACACACTGCACAAATCTTCTTTTTCTTTTTTGCATTTCAGTTTCATTTTTACCTCTCTTGAAATAATAAAGCATAATATGCTAAAAATGTTGCATATTTTCTTCCATCTTTGATATTAAAATGGCTACACAAAAATTCACCAATTGTGATAATTTTTTTAAATACATCCTGATATGGCAACTGTCACAATACAATCTAACAAAATTGTTTCAAATCAAGTTAAAGAAAACTAAGTGCTACTAGAGCCATCTTATGGAAAAAAACAAATGACCTTTATTAGCCAACCCAATACCTCCTCCTCTTTTCCCTCTCCCACCCTCTATTTCTACCTCTAACAGTAGATAATAAATTCATGCAGCTCTTGATTACCTGGCTAGTGTGACTGAGGAATAAATTTTTATTTTAGTTGATTTTAATTAATGAAACACCAATTCAAAAGCACCTATGCACCCCTATGTTCAACGCAGTGTTATTTACAATAGCCAAGTGCTGGAAACAGCCCAAGTGCCCATCAGTAAATGAGTGGATGAAAAAACTGGTACATTTACACAATGGAATACTACACAGCAGAAAGAAAGAACTCCAATTCTTTGCAACAGCATGGATGGAACTGGAGAGTATTATGCTAAGTGAAGTAAGCCAGGCAGTGAAAGACAAATACAATTTGATCTTACCTATAAGTGGAACCTAATGAACAAAACAAACAAATGGGCAAAATAGAGCAGAGGCGTGGAAACAAGGAAGAGACTGACAGGGACCAGAGGGGATCGGGGAAGGGGATAAGGAGATAGGACCTAGTTAAAGAAAAAGTATAAACGACCTATGGACATGGACAATAGAGTGGGGATTGACTGTGGGAGTGGGGGGATGGGACAGGAGTGAGCAACTGGGGAAAACTGGGACAACTGTAATAGAACAACAATAAAAATAAATTAATAAATACATAAAGGAAAAATAATTAATTCATATTTAAAAAGTCATAGATAGTTAATGCTATAATATTGCACAATAGAAACTTGAGATCAGAATTATTCTCAACATAGCACTGCAGGAAGCTACTGTAAATTGTCGTGTTTACACATGAGATAGAATATTTCTGCTATGCTTAAACTAGACTGTATCTTTCTCAAGAATGAAAACATTATTTTATTTTTTGTACCTTTTAATCTGCATTTGCTGCTTATAGTGCATGGCATCTTGCATAAAACTCAGAGATAGTTTTGGAATGGATAAATCCACATGCAATAGGCAATTTAATTTTTAATACAAAAATTCATAAAAAGCTTTATCAAAAGCTATATTTTATCACAAAGGAACATACTGTGACATGCATTGCTTGTCAAGGTTTAAAGATTCTGTCTCTCTTTCTCTTTTCTCCCTTCTGCTGAATTTCTTCCTCCACCTGATCCCATTTATGGAAAGGATATAGGGGACTTATTGAAAACATAAACCAACAATTTTCAAAGTGTAATCCCAGACTAGCAGTATCAGCTGGACCTAAGAAATTATTATACATTCAAATTCTTAATCTAGACCCCAAGACTACTGGATCAATAATTTTAGAGGTAGGATCCCCAAAATTCTTGTTAAATAAGTCCTCCAAGTGATTCTCTCTCACACACTGTGGATCCAATGATTGCCTTAAACAAGAAACAATATGAAAAGCTGAAACAAATGCAACCAAGTTGAGGTAAAGTATTTTGTAAAAAATAATTTCCCAATTTTTCACTAATTTAGCAGGCACTTACTGAAGACTGACTATGCCCTAGAAGCCCCTGGTCTCAGAATTACTTACTCCTCTAGGTAGCTAATGGAAGCCTGTTTTGCCACTTCAGAGAAAATGCTCTTACCTGGCAGCAAGGTTCTAGAACTATTGTACTGCTTAATTAATCTATTCACTTCCTTAAAGGGTGAAAATATATAATTGTTCAAGTTTCTTTACATAATCATGATGTGATCATAGTTTGCATCTCAATTTAAATTGGTAGTAAAATTCCTATGCTTCTAAAACCATTTTAATCAATAATGTTAGCGTTATGCATCCAAGTTGCCACAGTGCCCACCTACTGGTTTATCATAGAGCAAAATAAATTTTGCTGGACACCTTCCACATAATCATAGTTTTGCTCCTGTATTTTATTTTCTCTCAATCCTAATCCACCCCCATGTTTTTATTTTTCTCTTTCCCAATATAACACAAGGGGATATTGTATGGGCTCTCTTATTTCTGTTGTTCTTGTATTGGAATCTCTGAAGCTCAAATAAAAAGAATCTATTACTTTTTTCATTTTTAGGAATCCATTCTTCACTTCCCTTTATTATTTCACTGAGATCTACATGGTTGATTTTCTCTGTCCTTTCTAATTATTTCAAGCTTACAAACGCCATTCTGCAAATTAAGAGATTTTAAGCAAAGGAAGAGAGTGGTAAGAATAGAATAAAAAGACTCCTAAATTGAGATAAATATGTACAGTTCCTGGCACACAGTCAACATTCAATAAAAGTCAATTTCCTTCCTCTCTGTGACCTTAAATAGAAAACATTTTGTAGAGTGTATCAGTGGAATGCATTTATATTCATGAAGAGTCATATCTCCTCAGCTTCTTACAATAGTAAAGATTTGTGCAATAGCAATTAGCCTCAGAAATAGGTAAGACAATAGAAACGCAGTTGATGAAGTACTGTAGTTAAGTGAGAATATTTGGTACTTTACACACAATGTTACACAGTTGCAGATAGTAAGACTCAGACCTTGCCATTAAGAGATGAGGGAAAGATGCATTTAATACTGGACAAAAGATGCCAGAGTAAGAAACAATACTGAACGTGATAGAGGGGCCTCCCAGTGAGCAGCCAACGCTCCATGTTGCCAACCTAAGATGAATTTCTTCTTCATATTCAAGGGGACAAAATTAAAGACAAAGGTGTACTGTAGCAGGATTTCAGGTGGCAGTCTTTCTCAGCAACAGTTGGGTAGTTTAGTTACAGATTAAGAAGATTCATGGCAGTGAATTTGATACTCGAAAAATGAGAACATTTCAGTGGAAGGCTCTAGCATGAACCACTCTTGTTTCAGTTGGAAACTAGTTTAGAAACCAAGAACCAGAGACATAGGCAAAGTGTCAATAAGGCAGACTAGCCCCTCACCCAATGAATCACAATTAGGAAAGGTAAACTCAGTGGGGCTCGTGTCCAGCACCCCAGTCATTTCAGACTCCTATTGCTAGTAAAAGAATTACATCGATGTTTACCAAGGGGCATATTTCTTCTTAATTCAGGTGCTTGACATGAATGAGTGTGTTGTTAGTTTGTGAAAGGAGGACCAGATTGGGAGCAGCGTCAAGATTGCTGTTCAAGAGATTCTTAATGTCTGGAGTAGTAGTTCTCAAACTTCAGTGCACATCAGAGTTACAGGGCTTCTTAAAATAGGAACTTCTAGAATCCCCACCTAGAATATCTGATCAGTAGTGTGGAAATGACCTGGCGATCTGCATGTCTAACAAGTTCTCACGTTGTGGCAGGTTTAGAATTTAAAAAAAAAGCAGTTAAAATTAATGTTACATGAATGAAAAATAACTTTTTGTATGTTTCATACAGTTTTTAGGGTACTTTAACACTAAAAAATTATTCGCTGTTTAGCTAAATTCAAATTTAACTGGGTGCCCTGCATTTTATCTTGCAACCCTACTCCCATGTCATCTCGTTGCACTGCTCTGGAGATCACACTTTGAGAACCACTGCTGGTGAGGGTAAGTGCTTGTAATTCCATCCAGAACCTATCATGCATGCATTCTTGTATGTTATTTTATTGAGTGATACTCACCCCCTCCCGCCCCCACACATGCATAACAGGATTTTAAAGTACATGTTCTGGTTGAGGAATCAATAAACAATTGATATCACATTTCAAAAGAGGCATTGGATCCTATGCAGTAATGACAAAGGAATTTCTTAAAATATAGGTATTTACTACTCTTTAATCCTCAATCACATAAAGTACATAAAAAGAAAAAGACTCACTAGTAAAAATTTAATGACAATTTGTGTGTGTGTGTGTGTGTGTGTGTGCGTGTGTTTGAGAGAGCTTTTCAGAAATCCAACTACTCCAAGATGGAAAGGTGAAGCATTATACCTCCAGTCCGAAGGCATGATAAGAAGATTTTTCAGGCCACAGCTGGTGTGGCTCAGTGGATTGAGCACTGGACTAAGAACCAAGGGGTCACTGGTCAGGGCACATACCTGGGTAGTAGGCCAGGTCCCCAGGGTGGGGCAACCACATGTGTGTGACAGGCAACCACATATCGATGTTTCTCTCCCTCTCTTTTTCCCTCCCTTCCCCTCTCTCCAAAAATAAATAAATAAAATATTTTTTTAAAGAAAAGCTTTTCCAGAAGTATACAAGGTAGAGTTTGGGGTATGGCCAATTATTGGGCTTATTACATGAATGATATGAGTACCACCTTGAAACTGTGACCTGTACTGACCATTGTGTTTGGTTCATAAGATGAAACAGGTAAGTCATGGGGCTGCTAATATTTTTATCTGGAGTCAAGGAAAGAATTAGTTATCCTAAATAAATAAACTTAGGTAAGCATGCAAGATAAACATAAAGTTGATTTGTGTTAAATCCTGAGCATTGTTATTTTTCAATGCAATGGTTCTATATATTAATTGAGTATGCTTTATTTATTATTTAACTAATATATGTTATATACCTCTGTCTATATCTATATCTATCTATATCTATATCTATGTCTATATCTATATCTATATCTATATCTATATCTATATCTATATATCTGTCTATCTATCTATCTACTCAACCCGTGTTTCCAGCTGATATAGTACAGTATACAATGTGTACCAGGATATTCTCAAATAATTACTTCTGTTGGCACTAAGAAACCTTGAGCTGAATTAACCTGTGTAACCATTGTTAGGAAGAGAAAACTTTCCAGCCCTGCCTGTGCTCTATGAGCCATCAGGTTCACCATCCCCACACGCCAGTTTGCCTTCAGCACTTCCTACTGTTCATATTCTTAATCATTGCATGATATTTTTAAAAAATTAACTTCACTGTTTAGAAGAATTTTATATTTGCAAAAAATTTGCAAAAAAATTACAAAATGCCCCTGTAATATTCAGCACACAGTTTCCCCTTTTATTAGCATCATACGAGGTCTGTCGAGAAGGTATGCAGCCATGCAATATGAAAAATGGAGACATTTATTGAAGATATAAGATACAAGAAACATTGTGCATAGGATAATGACACCTCAAGTCCCCTTCAAAGTAGGCACCTTGGGACCTCACACAGTTCTCCCAGTCATCATCAGCTGACCTGTCATATTTTCCTGAATCACATTGATGATCTGAAATCCCTTCCCTTTCAAAGGTGATTTTAGTTTTGGGAAAAGCCAGAAGTTGCAGGGCACCAAGTCTGAGCTATAGTGGAGCTGACTCACCTGGGTGATTTGATGTTTCACCAAAAAACTCTGTGCAAGATATGATGCATGAGGGGGCACATTGTTGAGATGAAGCTGCCAATCACCAGTTGCCCATTAGCTGCAACTTTCTAAATCATCCAAACGTTCAACCTTAATACAAATTTGATGCTGATTCCTTGCTGTACTCACTCAGTCAGTTTGAATGTGATGGCCACACAGTACACATGCTCAGTCAACATTGTCTGCTTCCCTCACTATTACAGGGAAATTGTCATTGTTCACACATGCACATTCAGTCCACTCTCCTTGGCTGACAGGTTGCATCGATGTCATGCAAATAGTACTCATTATATTAACAATGGCTGGATTTTATCCAGACAGACCTCATACATAGTATGGTACATTTGTATTGATTAAAAAAATAATATTTATGTATTATTACCTAAAGTCCATGCATTATTCAAATTTTCTTTTATTACCTAATGCTCTTTTTCTCTTCGAGGATCCCCCCAGCCTCCAACATTACCATCAGTAATCATGTGTCCATGACAACTCTTGGATAAGATAATTTCTTACACTACCTTGTTTTTGATGATCTTGATACTTTTTAGAATTACTAGTCATATATTTTTTTAAAAATCTCACTTGGTATTATTTGATGTTTTCATCATAATAATATTGGGGTTATGTGTTTGGGGGAGCAAGACCACAGAGGCAAAATGCCATTCTGATTGCATCACATTAAGGATATCTACTAAATATGTGAGTATCACTGTTCATGTTGATCTTTGTCACGTGTCTGAGGTAGCGGTTGCCAGGGTGCTCCACTGCAAAGTTACGCTTTTCCTCTTCCGTCGTACTATATAGCCTTGTCTTAGCCAGTAATTTTGTATGTAAGGCTTCTGTTGCATACAGATTAGGGTGTGTGGTGGCTGAGTGCTTCTTTTGTCTATGAAAGTGATTGAGCCTGACATAGGTATTAAATTATTCATTAACCTAAATCCACTGTGGCTTCAAAGGATCTTTTTAAAACTCTGGTTTAGGAAAGGTGGGGTCTCACAAGGTGAGGAGCCTTTCCCTGCAGTGTGAGAGATCCATTATCATATTCTGTGAAAATGTTTTCTAGGCTGTATCTTATGACCCAATCCATAATATTTAAACTGAGGACTTTAATAGTGGTTTTACTTATATAGAGTTTTCTATAGCAGAGTGCCAAGAGTTTTTCTGTATTTAAAAGTAAAATTGATCTACTGATAATAATTGCTACCCTAGAGAGTGTTTAATAATTAGTATTGCTTTTAGCAACTCATGCCTCTGGCCCACTGTTCACAGCTTTCTAATTCTTACCTCTAAATAATTTAAAATGAATGCTGAGTTTTAGAGCATATGAGCTACTGTTATTGATAATGAGCCACCTTAAGGATGCTCATACTACCAGAAATGCTCCCCCACACTTCCTGAGTTACTTATGACATTGGATTTATTTTTATCCCTTAAAATTTATAATGTTTTTTTCTATGACATCTCAATCTAACAGACAGCAACATTATAACTTATCAGAGCTGTCAATAAGTTTCAGGGACAAAACACCAGCTGGCAATGAAGGTGGAACAGCAAAGTGGAATTAGAAATGTATGTGTATTTAAAGCCTCAATAAAAATCCAAAAGATAGAAACCCACAAAATTAAAGCAGAAGGTCATTTTTGTTTTAGTGTCCTGAACCACATTCCATGATTGTTAATTATTGTGAAGTTTATTGTAGTGAAGTTTTACACTAACAGTACTTGTACTATATGATCTAATGAATTTAAGAATTAGACCGTATAGGATCTTTATGAAGGTAATTTATTTGTGTATTTTTAGGATTTTTATTTATTTTTAGGGAGAGGGCAAGGGAGGCAGAAAGAGAGGGAGAGAAACATTGATGTGGGAGATGTTGCCCCTCAGCTAGGCACCTGGCCTGCAGCCCAGACATGTACCCTGACGGAAAATTGAACCAGTGACCTTTCATTTGCCAGGCAGTGCTCAATCCACTGAGCCACAAAGGGCATAAAGGTAATTTAACGTTGAGAAAAGTCATTTTATGGGTTGCCTGGGAAGCAACTGCTTATTGAGTTTGCCAATTTTCTCACTAGATTTAGCAGTTTGGGGTTTGGGGGTTATCTTCAGAGTAGAAGAACAAGCCATTTAACAATAAAAGATTTAGCCTTATTTGCCTAAGGCCAAATGTTTTATAATCATCTCTAATTAGGAGTGAGAACAATGCAGAATAGATCAAGCAGAATTCAAAGATGGTAAATGGAACTTCTCTCATATCTTTCCTACATTACATTACTACTATACTTTCTTTTTTGTTCTTTTTTTTTTTAAGAAAAAAATAGAATGGAGGCAAAATGTGGTATAAATCATGGGTGTAAAATACGAGCCAAATTACAATGGGACAAAATGTGGATCTTCACTGAATAGGTTTTTTCTAACAAATAACTCATAGAAATTATAATACACTGCTTACCACTTTGTAGTTTCCTTCCAGATGGTGCTTTCCTGTCTGTATTACACATTTGCACATTACTGAAAGGTGAAATGATTATCCACCTCCACATAGTTATCTTAGCATTTTTCTGAGTGTGTTCATGTGTGTTTATGAGAGAGAAAAACTGACTCTCTTGATCAAAAATGTTCTGAGAATTCTGTTTAATCTACTAGTACTTGACTTGAAATAAATCATAATTCTAATTGTGCCCTAGATTATTTTTCATAGATCTTTTACCAATCATCAAACACTAGACAACGATTAATGTTAAATAATTTAAAATAACCCTTGATGATTCTAGAATTCTGTTTTATATGTATGAAATATTCAGCCCACAAATACTCAAATATTTATTGAACCCATCTATGTAGCAAACATCACACTAGATACAGAGTTATAAAGGGGAGTATTCTAAACAGCCTCTCCAGACGTATGCAATGACTGGGAGGTGACATTAAACAAGAAATTACAAGCATAAGTTAATTACTATAAATGCCTGGCACATTTCATATGGATAAATGAATAAAGTGTAAGTAGAGAGGATAAAACACAGGTTATTAGGAGACATGTGAAAGAGGAGTTAAATCTATCTAAATAGTGAGGTGTTTCAATACAGAATTGATCCTTGAGGAAGTTAACTTTTACATTGAGAAAACAAAAATTAATTAGCCAGGAAAAAAAATGAACAGAATAGAGCAGGGTGATGGTTTATACTTAGGCAGAAGAAATCATTCCCTGTAGCAAAAAGATATACATGCGGCCCAAATAAAAGTGGTGGTTTGGAAATTAGAAATACAGTCAGAGATACCATTCTAAAAGTTGTAATTTCTTTTAAAACCATTGCAATCTTTACAATGAAAAAGGTCTGAACAAGGCAAAGATAACTGGTCTTTTCAAGTTTGTAGTCTGTACTCTGTAATATATGATGTTCTGTTAAAATTTTAGTCCTCAATAACTTACTTAGTCAGCTGATATTAGATTTTTTTTTCAAAGGGAGGAATTGGAAGCCTCAAAAATTTGTTTCCAGGATCACCTAGCCAGGAGGTAGAAGAATATTCTGGGCATTTACAGCCAGATCTGCCTGATTCCACTATTTTTTCCCACTCTCTCATCTTGATCCCTCCTTCGGCCTTTAATTTAGTACAACTATTTTCTGCTTTTTGTCTCATGAATTCAACACTTCTGAACCCCTGAGTTAGTGAGTCAATATCTCCATCCTTCCTGCTTGAAACTCACCTTCCACACATAGCGAGGAAAGGATGACATAAGCAGTCTCCCAGCTTACTCATTTTAACTGAAATGCTTTACAGTTCATGAATGCCATGTGGTTATGGAACAGCAGAATAAGAATTAAAGTTTAGTAAGTAATGGCAAAGGACTTTTCCTGGAACTCGATCTGCCTAAGGGAATTTGATTTATTCCAACCTGAAAGGATAGCTCCATCGTAGATTATATTAAGGGTGAAGGATTTATCTCAAACTTTTGATTCACCCATATTCATGTCAATAATTTTAGGAGGAAAGTTGCACAGATAAGGTGATATACAACTGCTTGTGTTTGTTTCTAGCTTATCAGCGTGTTGGAGGATAAGTTTTCTTGTTAAGAAAAGAGAAGAATCTCCTTTATCTCCATGAAACTCCTCCACCAAACATGTTATTGATGTAACTGATACCTGCCCATTAAAATGAGTTTTATTGTCACATTTGTCAAACAAAATCAGCTCTACTAAGAATAAATTGAAAATTATGCCTTTCTATGGGAAAAAAATGGAACAAAATTCAACTCTTCACACTTTTTGCTGAGTGGTTTAGAAGCAATGAATAGTCCATAGACTGCAAGTTGACCAGCATCCAATTGAGAATCTAATTAACTATAACATTTACTTTTATTCATGTGAGGTTACCCAAATTTTTTTATGGGAATATAGGAATATTTTATTTTTTTATATTTTATGTCAGCTAAAAAGAAGGATATCCTGCCATCTGTGACAACCTGAACCTTGAAAATGTTATACTAAGTAAAATAATACAGTCGTACAAGAACAAATAATACTACATGATTCTATTCACCTGAGATATCTAAAATATTCCAACTCATTGAGAAGAATAGTGTTTGCCAGGGTCTGAGTGGAGGGGAGATGGAGAGTCGTTGTTCTATGGGTATAAAGTTTCAGTACTTCAAGGTGAAACCATTTGAGAAAATTGCTGTACTATATAGTTCTGATAGTTGGTAATACTGTATTGTGCACTTAAAATTTTGTTGTAAGGGTAGACCTCAGGTTAACTGTTACTACCATAATAAAAATATTTTATATACTCAATTTGTTATTGAATTTTCTTTATTCATACCCTAAAAAAGATGTCAAATTATGTTGGATTTGGAAATGAAAAGGCAAGAATGGAGAGTGTTCTTATAAAAAAAAAAATTAACTCTGTACTTGTAAAGAAACTCTAGGTTCAAGCTGGTTCAGGCAGTGCATGGAATTCAAGAGTTGTGATTTCATGCTTTTAAGAAAATTTCCAAATTGAAATGGAAACAGAAAAATCTCTGTGTCCTTATTTCAGTTTCTATGTTTGAGACATAAAGTTACTTCTCTGAGTCAGCATAATAGTCTATTGTTGTGGACCGTTCAGCCTGGTTTCAGGAGTTGTAACCCTCACCCCATGGTGGGCTGTGTAAAGAGCCCAAGGGACCCACTTCATCTGGGTCTGTTCTGTCACAAGGATGTGACCTACTAAGGAGACAAAGCTTATCTCCCTGGCAGGAGCACTGCTTCTGCCTCATCCATCTCTGGCCCCAATGCTTGGTTGGCATTCAATGACGGGTAAGACTCCTCATAGGAGGGGCAACCTAAGCCAGACGCAATCACTTGGGAGGCCTCATGGAAGGACTCAGGGGGCTGCAGCAAAGAAGATGTGATGGACTGTCGCCCCCCGGCTATTCTGACATAGCCCGAGTCCTCATTTCCATCTGGGAGATGTCTCCTGCTTCCTAATTGCCTTAAAGCCTGAAACTGTGGGAGCGAGTGGTGCAGCCCTGTACCGGCCAGGATGGCTCCCTGGGTGATCGGGCATAAGAAAGAATTCCTAAAGTCCTGTGAAACCTGCTTTGCTAAGAGTGCTCTCATTTAAATAAGGGTCCCAGGAGGAAATGAGTATGTCTCCCAAAGTTTGGCAACCCCCTTTCCGGACAGACACTGACTCAGATTAAGCCCTCAGATTTCTTTGAAATGTTAAACCTGTATTCCCGTGTATTTGAGTCCAATAAAAGCCTAGTGAGGAAGGGGCTCTGGGTCATTCTCCTCTGAGAGTTTGGCCACCTTTCCTCCCCAAGCAGTCATGTCTTGGTAATTTTTATTTTCATCCGTGACGGAGGGATGGAGCTCTGCAGGCGGAGCGCCCCCACATCTGGCGCCCAGGACAGGGGCCCCCGCAGTCTATCACAATTAAACACTAAGAAATTCTAAGTAACTTTCTCAAGAAAAAATATAAATTTATAAAGGCAAGGGCATGTAAGTTTCCAAGCAGCATAAGCAACAAGTATTTGAACTCTTTTCTCACTGAACTTGTCTGAAAGGACTAATTATAAACATTATTTTCTTTCTGATTTTCAATCAGGATGAAAATTAAATAACTTTATCATTAAATAGGGAAATGCCCTGTTGTGCTAGGTTTCTATCTGTGTTGACAATCTTATAAATTTAAAATCAGGATATGTGATCATATAACAACACTTTTTTAATCCTCACTCCAGGACATTTTTTTGTCATCGTTTTGAGAGAGAGGAAGGAAGAGAGAGAGAGAGACATTGATTGGTTGCCTTCTTGTACTCGCCCAGACCAAGGATCAGACCCACAAGCTGCTATGTGCCCTGACTGGAAATCAAACCTATGACCTTTCAGTCTATGGGACAATGCTCCAACCAACTGAGCCACACTGACCAGGGCAAATCAGATAAATTTTTAATAAACTAATTTGTCTATAAAGTCTTTATAATTTGTAGAAATTAAATAACTTTAGTCATTCATTTAACAGAGTGGTTTAATTAAAAAAAAAAAGAATTGCAGGAAAGCAAGACTATCCCATAAGAGCCAATAATCATAATTTCCACTGCTTTTATAGAATGATCCCCTGAAGAATAGGTCTCTCATTGAATCTTATTTTAATTTTGTTAGGCATAGGCCCTTGGCCCTTGTATCTTTTTTTTTTTTTTTTTTTAAGACACAGATTAAATAGATTCTTGCCATTAAAAGATTTTCCTTGATGGGATTCCTGCCAGCAAGAGGGTTCCCACTATATCCTGAATGTGGGTCTCACTCACTGATGCCTAACAGTTAGAGGGGTGACTTTCAGAAGAGGTAATTCAGTGGTGGTTAGGGAGCAAAAGAAAAACTGACAAATAACACATTCAAGAAAGGTTCTTATGAAATTTTTGGAGCAGGCAATTCCAGGCACTCCAATAGAAGTGAAACCTGGATACGCTGAGCAATGTTTGGAGTGATGTTGTGAAATTTTTTCTTTAATATGACAGTAGTCCCAGTTACATGGTTAGTTATGTGATACTGCTATTTTATACTTTTTTCCCTATATATAGTCCTTTCCCTTTTTAATAGCTATTAATGGGTATCATTCCTACTAAACTAATCTCTTGTTTTTAAAACCAGCCAGCCAGTCTGTCTCAGGCTTTCATAATCTTCCTGAAAGCTTTTTTTAAATTTAAATTTCTTGGGGATCTTCCATAAATTAGTGTCATCCTTAGAACAAAAGCACATACATAAGTAAAATGATTATATATTCAAACTAGCTTTCATGTACTGAGCACTTCCTATAGGATACACACACTTTATAAATGATCTTGGAGTTTTATTATATGGGTACGAGAAAAACATCAATCCTTTTGGTTTTCTAGCTAAGGAGACTGATTCTCAACAAAGTTACCAAAACTGCTTAGGAGTCCACAGCCAGGGCATGGGAAAGCTTAGATGTGGCTCTAAATCTGCATTTTTCTCCCTTAGTTACAGGATCTCTTCTCAATAATAAAGTGTTATTTGGTGGCAGCAGGAAACACATAGGTGGCAACTATTTCTGTAATTATAGTTATTTATCAGAAACAGGGCATCATGAAATAACATTCTTTTACTTTTAAAATGCAATTAGAAGAAAATAAGCCACTGAAATTGTGGTAAGTCAGCAGAATTTGGGGCTTTTTTTCTCTAAGCCCCAGTTTCTCATCCATAAGATAGAGATAAATGCCTGTCTCACAGGGTTGATAGAAGGTAGATATATGTGCCTGCTTAGACCAGTGCCTGGTACACACACAAATAACCATAACTTTAAGATATGTCCTAATGTAGTGGTTAATAGTATAGCACTTCTTGGATGTGAAGCCTAACTCCACTACCTATTTATGCAATTTTTGACCTCTCTGTATCTCAGCTTTCTTATTTGTAAAATAGATTTAACAGTAGCACCTATTTGATGGGGTGTGATGGGAATAAAATGAATTTGTGAATGTAAAGTTCTTAGAAGAGTACTTAGCCCATTTGAAGAGCTCAAAATGTTAGCTGTTAATAAATGATCCCTGTTATTTAAGCTTGATTTTATTATGCTTCCCTTTCTCAGAGCCAAGCTCCTTCTCCTCCCCTACCTCCACATGATGTATTTGTGTGTTTTCTCTCACTGTCTTTACCCTGCCCCATTTCCTTTCAAATTCTAGTTTGTTTTTCCCAGGGCATTCAGTTATATTTCTCATCTGTGCAGACTGGTTTTGAAGAACAGATCAGGGTGAAGAATCAACCTTGCTGGAAAGAAAGTTTTGCTCCACAAACAGCATAAATCCTGAGAGTTGCTTATGGAGTCTGGGATGGATCTCATTTCCTACTTTTCTTCTCAGTTGATTTGAAATAGATTCTCAGCATTTGACAAATTCATGCACGCACACACACACAACATGTAAACCTTCATATGAATTTGCTACTGCTCAATTTAAAAAAATAAAACAGGGAGAGCCTTACATTTAATTTCCCCTCAACTTCTCCAATAACATTTTAAAAAAGGAGCCATATTTTCATTGCTTGGTATGCTTATACCTTGCTTTTCATTCTTTTGAATAGGCTGCTTTATTCATTATACTTCAATGAGTTTTTGCAGAAAATTAAAGTTTGCTGCCACACAGGCAAAAAATATTTTTTTCCTCCATATAGGAGAATGACAAAAATAATTAGAAAATGCTTTAATGTAACACATAAGTCCCAATGTCAGCAAGATCTGATTTTCTATAACACAATTCTCAATGCTGAGATCTGAATAAGCGGCAGAGTGAGGGATCCTGTCCAAACTTCTCTTTGCTCCACTACAACAACTTGAAATTTGATTCTTACCATAATCAGAAGAAACATCTGTAGTTAAGCAAAATAAAAATAAACTGCCCAGTCAGTTGGCAATTCATATGGCTCAAAATCTAGTTTTATTTGAAGAAAAAAAAAATGAAACAACCTTGCTAAATTTATGCTATGGAATAAAATTCTTAGATTAGCTTTAAATATCTGTTGATTGATAGTAGGGAAAGGATTTTTCCACTTAAAGTCATCTTAAATGTAAGTTTGTGCTTCCCATTTCATCATATTTCTCTAAAGCAGATATTAAACTTGTTTATTTCCAAGCCATGGGAGTGAAATAAATTACATTTTAGAAGCAGCTAGTTAAATATGCTAGCGGAAGCAGCTTTCATTTTTTAAGAAACATCACGTTATAGCTAATCTGCAATGCATATAGATTCAATAATACAACAGCAGATGTTGTAAAAAACGCCTCCTAAAATGTCATTTACAGTACTCTTATTTGAATGCTTAATATGAGTTGTAGTTTGGGATGCAGAAATTGAATATGATTTGTTTTGGGTTACTTTATAAAAGGCATTTATTTAAGAGGGAATTTGATAAATGATTATTGTATTTTTCACCTTGAATAAAGGTTGGGAGCCTTGAGTTAATTATATTTTGATGAATTTAGAAGAGCCCTATGTGAGATGCATCTTCCTGACTATGTTTGCTGCTAGATGTCACTATTGTTCCAACGTTGTTCAACTCCAGGGCTAAGAAGGGAGGCATTTGATTGCTCATCCTTCTTGGTCAGCAAATGATTCACCAAAGGAAAAACTTTAAATATCGCCTTTAAATACATACTCAGAATGTACGTTAGAGATTCAATCTCACTGGACACCTCTTAGTGACACTTTTCATGACATTGATTCTCAATATGACAGAAGTTAGCAGGGTAGTAGCTGGTGGAAAATCTATAATTTTTAGTGTATTAAATACTCACTTCTAGGTCTGTTAAGAACAAATGTTTTCATCTCTAAACCTACTTGTTTGGTCTTAAAAATACCCCAATATATTTATGTGTTTTTATGTATTTCATTTACTTTTATGTCTATATAAAGAAATACATTTTTCTCTCACACTATGCTATTTCTTGGGGAACTTTCATGGGTTATTACATAGAGTATTCTGACATAAGCTACTAAAGACTCCTCCAGCTCCTCCCTATTGAAAATCTCCTATAATATTTTCCCTCCTCAACAGAGTATAATGTGATTAGTACCTTACAGGAAAAAAATTGTACTTGAACAACAATAAAAAATTACTAAATTAAAAAAAAATAAAAGAAACCCTAGAAAGCCAAAAAGAAAAAGATAAAAACACTAGTCAAGGTCAGTTTCCAGTATTTAGGAGAAGTGAGTCCTATAGCATAGAAGTTGCATATGTTTAAACACTGCCTGTGACTTTAATGTGAAATCATTTGGTTTCATTGTTTTATTAACAGCTTACTACTTATAGGGCAATGAGAAGAGTCATTTTGATTTCATAGTGTTGTTTTATAAACAAAGTAGAACATTATTAAACCAAAATAGATATTTTTAAAAGAAAAACAATTATGAAAATTCATGGAAGCCTCCCTGTGTGAGCAACAAGAAACACAGCACTTACGATTCAAGAAAATATTGTAATTTAAAACAAAATGGGAATGCTAAGTCATAATTTTCTCTATGAGGTTGAGAGCCCTCAATTCTTTTATTCAATAATGTGGAAGCTGTCAGGAATTTTTTGACCTGCCACAAAAAACATATTATTAATATTTAATTTATGCAAAATAGTAGAGGAATAACGTCTTCACAATTGGATGAGGTAATTTGGTATAGGAATGATATAAATGACAGTTCAACACAATTGATTTGAAGTATGACTAGAGTTTCAGAGTATAAATAGCTTCACATGATACAACGTATCAGTAGGAAAGGATATAACTTTTTCCTAAATCAAGCAGTTTTGAATTTGCAGATGTGATTTTATTTTTCATGAGTTTGTTCGCTGAAAGTAACTGAATGATACAAGTAGAATTACTTTGTATTTTAATTTGCATTTTAAGATATAAACCTTCAAACATTTTATAAGCCATTCTTGTTTTTAACAACACAAACATATAGATCAAAAACAAGCAAATTTACATTTCTGTTTTAAAATTCATACATTTAAAATGTGCAAAAAAGGATTTCCTTCTTTACTAAGACCTAGTAAAATGTGTTTATGGTACTTGTCTTGGGGTTACATAAATTAGGGACTCTGTCTCAGCTCTTTGATCTTTGCTCTGTAGAATAAAAGAGCTGGCCAGAGAGAGATGCTTAATTTTCCAGCCTTGTTAAATGTGTTGCAGAGAGGCAGGAAACCAAAACAGCAGGTATCATGTCATTGCAGATCCTCACAGAACCCCACTTAGCCATAAACCTGAAATCAGACAGAGCAGTATTTCCAACTTTTGGTTGTGAGAAGTTATCAAGTCCTGTATGGCACCCAACTACTGGTCTAACCTGTTCACAACTCCTACTTTGACAGTGATTCCCAGAGACAATTTATAGAACAAGGCTGTTTTGCTCAGTATATTCCAGAACACTATTTAAATTTATTTAGTAACATCTTTAAAATATTTGCTTTATATAAATATGTTATATAAATATGTTATATATATACTTGATTTTATTGGTAACTAACATAATGTATAATGAAAATTTATAACAGAAAAACATTTTTTGACCTGAAATTGCATTTCTTTTAGAGAAGCTTTTGTCAGACATGTACCTGTAGGTAACAAGCTATAATTACATTGATCAAATTCTATTGTTTAGTCCTTTGATGCCAGAACAACTGAAAAAGCTTTTAGTGAAAAGCTATAGATATTTTGCACATGTTTTCTGGAGAAAATCTGTGTCAAAAATAAAACTTCAAGGTAATCCTGTGTCAGTAGTGAATATTCCATGCTTGAAGTCCCCTGGATGTGACATCTGAACCATGCACACTGGCACCACACTGATGACTCCTTTTCCTGGATTCAACCTTCAAGAAGTCACAGGGGTTACCTTTTCCAGGGCCCCCTTTTTTACATCCACTCCCTTGTCACCAGCCTGTATTGAGTGTTCAGTATTAAGTCAGAATCTTTAGATACAGACACTGGAAACATTCTAGATATTTGGAGCAGAAAAGAATTTATTAAATGTTATCAATAGCTCAAATACTTTTAGGAAGGGCTCACATTATTTTCAAGACAGGTGAAGAAAAGAACTCCCAGATAAGCTTTTAGGAAAATGTTTAAATTCATAGTACAGAACATGGTCAAGGAGCTGCTGCCTCTCCCATGATTTTTGGATTCAAGAAATTGCCCCTGTGGTCACTGGCCTCAGTAAAAGCCACCACTGCCAGACTGGGTGGCTGCCAAATTAGACAGCCAAGGGACTTACTGAGAAGCTGTCAAGGGCCAGAACTGCACAACTTCTGCTGATGAGCATCATCAAGGTAGACATTTTTTGCGCCTTCCTCCTCTCCCCAAATAATTCAGTTCTTTGCACACTTGTAGAAGTGAATATGACTGGTGGAATCTACACCATATACAGGACCCCAGTTGCATGGTAGGGTAGAAAATTCAAGTTGTTAGATATTCTAAATGCCTTGTCATTTTCATAAAGAATGGCATGCCCCAAAAATGGTAAGCACAGAATCTACCACATGTCCTTTCATACAGCTCACAAATAATTTTTATATAGCACTCACTGCTTCTGATAAAGATTGTAATACTATTAATGAGCATCTGTAATTTTTTTCAGTTTAGACATGCAAGCCCACCTTATAGTGTTATTATAATCTCGAATAAAACAGGTTCACGAAAATACTTCAACACAGTGTAATTCACACGTAACTATTATTATGACTACTATACATCTACCTATTCTAGACTCCTTGGGGATAGTGACTATAACCTTAATTTTATATCCTAGTGTCTATTGCAGTATCCAGCACACATTAGATAACCAATAAATCTTAGCAGAATAACTATAAATATAGGCATTGTGTTGGGATAACTTAGATATCAGTGTCATGGGAATAATAAATATATTCATTGACATTTATTGAAGAGCCTGGAATTGTGAGAAATTAGGACAGTTTGCATAGGTAATGAAATCAAATTACTCATTACTGTTTATTTGCAAGTCAAGTAAAAAATGAAGTGGTTAATGAGTATGCTTTTTAAAATATTAGTTATATATTAAAAATTATGGCAGAATTCTCATATAACTCATATATTACTTAATCAGCAATTTAAAAAAGGCTTTAAGCTAATTAATCATCAATACATTTATCAGCATATTATGGAGACTACATTCTTAAAAATAAATTTATCATGCTTTATTAGTTATTATTCATAAACCAAATGGAACTTGGTTTGGCTTATAATACTATCTGTATTTCACTTAAGGAACTAGGTGGGGAAATTTTTCTTCTTTTTTTATTGTTGTTCAAGTACAGTTGTCTCCTTTTTCACCCCACCATTCTCCACTACCCCACCCATCCCCGCCTCCCACCCTCGAAACTACGTGGGGAAAATTTTCAATTGACACTGTAGATCTGAAGTTTGAAAATCAGAAATTGTATCTTTTAAAGATTTCCTTAACCAACATTTTATACTTTTCTGAGTTATTATTTTTATACTAGATTTTATCTTTTTGTAAATAATTTTGTTCAGATAGTTTAAATAACTCTAGCCTCTTAGAACTGAAAGTAATATTTAACATCTGCTCATGTCATACTCAGATTGAATGCTCCTCCAATAATTCTTTTCAGATTTTTGTCCAGTTTCTGGTTAAGTAGTTCCTCCATTACAGGTAATAGCATTTCTCAGTTCTAAACCTTATTGGAAAATTAGTAAAACATACTCTCTAAGACAGTGGTGGTTAATTTGAGGTATAGTATTAGTGGATTTTTTAAAAACTGGCTAGTCATCCATATAACCATTATCAGTCAACACATAACTCTTCATGAAGAACACAAGAACATAAGGTAAAAAAAATCAAATGCCTTACTGATTCATTATAATCTCAGCATTCTTCCGATATATGGGTAGAGTTATCTCATTTTAGAAAAACATAAAGATAACATATATATCTTAACTGTATGAGTAATGGTGCACTAAGACTGATAGTACAGGAAGAAAAAAATGCAAGGGAAGATGATGAGTTCAATTCTAGTTGAAAAGCCTTCATATCGGAATGTACCCTATAGATAGATAGTTTAGAAGTCTACACTAGTGAGAGAGGTCCAGGAAAACAAATGTAGGTGTCACAATTATTGATAGTCCATAGTTAACCACTCTGTAAGCCTAATCAATCAGCAAGTAATAGAGGGAAAGAGTAGTAAGTGTAGAAGAGTAAAAGTTTTTTGATATGTGTGCTAATATACCCCTACCGTAAAGTAATGACCCATGGGCAGCAAGCTCACAGTTCTCTGGTCTCCTCTGACGAAATGAGTACCTAAAACCATCAAATTTCATCATCACTCTGGTTAGATCTAGGGAAATGTGAAGATGAGGAAGCTGATTTATTTTCTTGATTCCTTGGTCTTGTACACATTACTTGTACTCTTTGTATGCTGATCAGATAGTAAAACAGAAGTGAAAGCAAGTTTAAACCTGGTCTGATTGGTCGGTCATTCTTTGGCAACATTTGTAACCTAGACCCTCTTCTGTAGTCTTGCCTAGCTCTTCATCATACTTAAAATGACATGAATAAAATCACATTGAATATGGAGAACAATAAACTGAAGACAGAACTACATTAGGTATTATTATTATTCAGAACTTAGATATTAATTTGTTTTTTTTGAGACTTAGGGTGGCCCTGAAATTATTCCACTCAGATTTCCTTAGAGAGAACTTGCCATAAGAAGCATAGCTGGCCCTGGCTGGTGGCTCAGTTTGTTGGTGCAGCTTCTGTTACACCAAAAGGTTGAGGGTTCGATTCCCCATCAGGGGACATACCTAGGTTGCTGGTTTGATCCCCAGTTGGGGCAAAGATAGGAGGCAACTGATTGATGTTTTTTGTCACATCAATATTTCTCTCTCTTTGTCTTTCTCCCTACCCACCTCTAAAAGCAATGAAAACAATTATCCTTGCATGAGGAAATGAAAAAAAAAGGAAAAAAGAAGAAGCATAGCTGGCTGACAGTCTCCAGCTGCTATAGCACATTTGGACCTGCCACAGTTCACACTGAGGCCTCCAGTGTGAATGCTCCACCATCGCCACCCCAGGCCATGCTTCCCACTGCTCCTGAACAACTGAACATGGTGAGGGTACTATCACAAGTCCATTCCTGTTTGCTCAGGGACTTGCCATGAGCCTACCTGAGTCTTTCTCAGGCTGCCCTGCAGTCAAAGGCTCTTCTTACTCAATCGTTCCTCCTCCTTCTCTCTCCTTTTACAAGTGTCAGGACTGCTTTATGTAGATTTATCGTTCCCAAATCCTGCTCCATCTCCTCTTATCCTTCATGGGCATTTCCTCCCATCAATAACTTGCAGCTCAACTAATTCTGTCTTAGCATGCATATGGTGATAGGGGACTCAAGCTGTATAAAAATGTATTATTCAGGATGAAAATGATAGTATATTTTTAATTCTTACAATTGTATAACATAAAGTTTCATCCACAATCATAGACATTATCTGTAATGAGTAAAAGATAGAGATTTTGATAACTGAATGACAACCCTAGTTGTGTAATGAAATTAACCACTTTTCATTGTTTCTTGCATTTAAAGTGAGGCTAACCATGGTTATTTGAAAGGGTTTGTGAAGAATAAGTGATATGAAATATGTCAAACTATATAATAATTACCAACTAAATATTAAGCTTTCTTCCTCTTTTCAAAGTCTACATTCTCCCTCATTCTTGGACTTTTTTAGTTCATTGGACATTACGTTTCTTGGCCCTTTATTTAATTGTATTCTAATAATACTCTATAAGCTAAGTAGGCTTTGTAATACCATTCCTTTGAAAATACAGAGATTGATCTAGGACCAGGACCCAAGATTCCAAATTTCTGTGTCTTGCTCTCACAGATCTAACAAAATCCAGGGCAGGAATATATGAACATTTGTTTCATCTGTACAGCAAGGTAATGCTGAAATAGACAGGGCAATTTCCACAGAAAGAAAATTCTAATAATATCAAGTTAGTACAAAATAGTGACATCTTGGTAAGCCATGTCTTTTCCCTCTTCGTTGCTGTTTTTGCTGGAAAACATAAACTGAGGGAAGCTATTCTTTTTCCATTATTGATTTTTCTGCTTTCATTATTTTGGATCAGGTAAATGCTGGTTTCTTTTGTGAGTTTACAGAAAGGACACATCAAACAGAGATTTACAGCCCCCAAAGAGACCAGATTTAAAGAAAATACTTCAAATGGTGGTGAGTTATCACACAAATATCTAATGGGGTATAAGCCAAACCCACTTGTTCTATTTGATCAGAAACCTTGGTGTTAGTATTTGTAATAACAGAAGCTTGATATATTTATTTCAAAAAGTCTGCATCTGGCTGATATAGTTTTTGTGGTAGCATGTTATAGCAAAAAGAGCAAATGCTATGGAATTACACAGATAGATTTGAATGTGTGCTACACCGTTTCCTTCCTTCCTTCCTTCCTTCCTTCCTTCCTTCCTTCCTTCCTTCCTTCCTTCCTTCCTATGAGATTGTGGATGTTTTTAAACTCCACAGATGTCAGTATTTTATAAAAAGTAGATGATTGGAGAGGCTACATTATACAGTTTACATGTACATTAAATGAGGTGATATATGTAAAATATTAGATATTTTGCTAGATATGTAGTAAGGACTTAAGCAAGGTTTTGTCAATGGCTTATTAATCAATTGAAAAACATTTATTCATTCACTTGTTCAACAAACATTTGTTGAGCATTCTCATTGTGTCAGATGACAATCTAGATGCTGGAGTCCACTGGTTAACAAAACAAAGATCTTGCTTACAAATAAATATGTAACGACAATATGTAATATAAAAAGAACTAAGCTTAGTAAGTGGTTAACAATTACAGGATGGTAGTATTTTAGACTGGGTATTCAGGCATCCATCTTTGAGGATGTGACATTAAAATTGAGAACCCAATGACACAAGGAGGCACATGTAACTAGTGGGGAGAACAGCACTCCACAATGAAGAGCAAGTGCAAAGTTGAGAGATTGTAGTGTGTGCTGCAGATGTTTGAGAATCAGAATGTGGTTGAAGTGAAGAAAGTGAAGAGTGGTGAGAAATGATGTGGGAGAGAGCTCAGGGCAGATCATATAGGACTACATCTAAAAATTTATTTCACATGTAATAAAACTCCCCAGGGGAGTTTTGACAAGAAGGCTGTCCAGCCTACCTTACATTTTTTAATTCCTACTTTGAGAATAGACTGTAAAGGAGAAAAAAATGAAAGCAGGGAGTCAAGGTGAAGACCATGGAAGTAGCTGGGACAAGAGGTGATGGAAGTTTGGTGTGGCAACACTGATTAAGGCTGGTAGAAGTTGAGAGATTCTGGATAATTTTGAAAGTAAAGCAGACAAGCAGAATATGCATGTGTTTGGAGGGAAAAGATATTTAAAATAAAACTAAAATTTTGGTTTTATTAAATATTTAAATACATGCAAATGTTGAAAAACTCTACAATAAATATGATTTACTCATCACCTACGTTCGATGACTTGAACACACAGCCAGGCTTGTTGGGACACTTGCTCCCTAGGAAGCATTTTGACACAAATTCCAGATATTTCATTGTCTGTAACTACTTCAATATGTATTTTTAAAATAGAGGGACTCCTTAAACTTTTTACCCACAGTACTGTAAAATTAATAATACCATGAAATTAATGCAACACCACTAAATTAACAAAAGCATCAAAATCTGGTTATTATATATATTTGTCTGAATAACATAATTTTATAGTATGTTTATTTAAATAAGAATCCAATAGAATATATACAATCATTGACATGCCCTTTAAGTCCTTTTAATGTAAGCTTATAATTTTCTTTTGTCTCGCATCTTTCCATTTTCTTTTTTTGAATTTCAGTTCATTTTCTACATATCCTGTAAATTCACAGATACAGAGTGAGTTTTTACTTTTATATGATTAGGCTATTTCATAGATAATATAATTTATCACCATAGGGTGATACCAATGTCCTGTTCTCCCTTTTTGTGATAATATTAGTCATTAGTTATATCTATAAGAACTATTAATCTGAAATTCAAATGTTTCTTCATTTTTGGCTGTAATATTCATATAAAGCATCCTTCCTCTCAGCAAACACAGAAATACAGATAATTATTTAAATCTTTTTAAAATTAATTCTTAAGTGTCCTCTAAAGGTGACTAGTGAGGTTTATGTTTGTTCACTTATTTGTCATAATCACTATGAACTTAGAGATTTAAACACAGTTGATACCCAAATTGTCTTGCTTTAACCAGTGAGTTACTTCAGTAGAGCTTTTGAGTCTTTTCACACGAAACTCAAATTGCTTCCCTTTTTTCAGTACAAAGAAAAAGTCAGGCTTGTCAGACATACTTCTAATTACAGATTTGGAACTAGACATTCCTTCACATTCTATTTCCATTTAATTGGATATAATATTTGAAGAGCACAATCTAGAATCTGGAAATGCTATTCCCACTGAATTACTCATAATTTCCCTTTCAGTGGACAGAGGGGAAAAAAGATGTAATTTTTTAAAAGATAAAAATACAACATGAGGTCCTGCTACTATTTCTATTTCAAAAGCTACAGAGTCTTTACTTATATCACCAACTTTTCACTTTATCTCCTTTAACCACAGCAAAAAGTAATATCAATATAATTGCGTGCTCTCGCCCACAGCAGTGCACATGCACACACGAACAGCTATGCATGCGTACACACAATAGGCTCTGGGAAAGATACAAATAGTCCCCCAGAAATATAATTTCTAGAGGCAATTTAAGATATTTTTGCCTTTTTCTTTGTCCTTAAGGACTATGTAGTCAAATAAGTAAGTTTAAAAGTTACATGAATATTTCTCTATGAGTAATTATGCTGACAAATGAACCCACAAGGTTCATTTGTTTAATTTCTCTTTTGAATTTTGTTTAATGCTATTCAAAAATTTATTTAATTTTTATAACACTGTGAAGGTTTTCATTGTCCACAGTAGTTACATTATATAAAGTTTCCAGGAACGCTAAGTTAGAGAATATTGAATCGTTACTCCTAAGGGAAATACAGGGTTAGGTTCCAGTGAGCCTCTGGTCACATTTTTGTCAATTGATCAATATAAAACCTTGTTTTATGTGTGCATCTTTTTAAAGACACCTTATTTAATGTATATTGCCAGTTCAATAACACTGAACTCACAGCCAACACCAATATAACTCATACTTGAACAAAGTTTATGTAACACACATCTCATCTTCATAAGGCATATCACAACTTCTTACATTCAGAAATTCCAGACAGCACTTTAGCACTATGTTTGGGTCATTTTAAAGAGTGAAATCACCAACATAAAACACAAAAAGCAGAAAACATGGAAGCAAATAGATCACAAAAGGACATTTACAGAACAAAGAAGAGTGTTGCTGTTGTGGACCGTTCAGCCTGGTTTCAGGAGTTGTAACCCTCACCCCATGGTGGGCTGTGTAAGGGCTCAAGGGACCCACTTCATCTGGGTCTGTTCTGTCACAAGGATGTGACCTACTAAGGAGACAAAGCTTATCTCCCTGGCAGGAGCACTGCTTCTGCCTTACCCATCTCTGGCCCCATTGCTTGGTTGGCAGTCAATGACAGGTAAGACTCCTCATGGGAGGGGCAACCTAAGCCAGATGCAACCACTTGGGAGACCTCATGGAAGGACTGGGGGGTTGCAGCAAAGAGGATGTGATGGACCCTCATCCCCCCAGCTATTCTGACATAGCCTGAGTCCTCATTTCCATCTGGGAGATGTCTCCTGCTTCCTAATCGGCTTAAAGCCTGAAACTGTGGGGGCGAGTGGTGCAGCCCTGTACCGGCCAGGATGGCTCCCTGGGTGATCGGGCATAAGAAAGAATTCCTAAAGTCCTGTGAAACCTGCTTTGCTAAGAGTGCTCTTTCTGAGGTGACAAGTGTCCCAGGAGGAAATGAGCATGTCTCCCAAAGTCTGGCAACCCCCTTTCCTGACAAACACTGGCTCAGATTAAGCCCTCAGATTGCTTTGAAATGTTAACCATTGTTTGATCCTTGTCGCCTGACATACCTGTATTCCCGTGTATTTGAGCCCAATAAAAGCCTAGTGAGGATGGGGCTCTAGGTCATTCTCCTCTGAGAGTTTGACCCCTTTCCTCCCCAAGCAGAAGATGTCTTGGTAGTTTTTACTTTCATCTGTGACGGAGGGATGGGGCTCTGCGGGCAGAGCCCCCCCACATCTGGCGACCAGGACAGGGTCCCCCACATGTTGCCTTGTCCGACCTCTGCTGGTAATACAAGCAATCAGGCAACTCAAGCTTTTTGCTGCCAGTGAGTGTCAGCCAATGTCTGAGAAAGGTTCCACCCAGTGTACTTGGGTGAGTGCCTGTGACTTTTACTGAGAAAATGAGCACTGGGAAGAGACAAAGTTCTTGAATGAGACATCAGAATTTCAGTTTCATACATTCTATGCTTCAGATGTTTAATACATTTCCAATGAGAATAGTCAGGAAGAGTACTAAATCAATGGAAAAGTTAGAGCTAAAGATAATATTCTAGGCATCATACATGGTATTGTTTATAGACATAAGACTAGATTAGATTACAAATAGAATGATTGAAAAAAGGGCTAATTTCTGGGTCATTTTAACATTTAGGGGCTAAAGAGAATTGTGGAATACTTAATTTTTTTCTTTTTAAATTGAATTTATTGGGGTGACAATGGTTAATAATGGTGTATAGGTTTCCAGTGTACAATTTCATAATATATCATCTATATATTGCATTGTATGACCACCACCCAAAAGCAAATCTTGTAATCTTGTTCCATCACCATATATTTGACTCCCTTTACAGTTTACTGCCTTCACACGGCACCTTCCTCCTGGTTATCACCATACTGTTGCCTATATCTCTGAGTTTTTCTTTGTTTGTTTTTCTTGTTTGTTCATTTGTTGATTTCAATTTTATATTTCACATAAGAGTCAAATAATATGGTTCTTAATTTTTTGTCTGACTTATTTTGCTTAGCATGATATTCCCAAAATCCACCCACGCTGTTGCAAATAGCAGTATTTCATCTTTTCCATGGCTGTGTAGTAGTATTCCATTGTATACATGTACCACATTTCTTTAAATATAGTGACTCATTAAAGAAGATAAAAATCAAGAGATTATGACATCCCAGATGCCAAGAAAAATGTCAAAATAAACATTTAATACTTGCAGAAAATTTGAATTAGGTGAAGTCTGTTAGTGACTATTACTTTTGGCATCATAGAGATTATTAATAACCTCGACAAGAGAAGGTTCTGTAGTAGAAGGCTAGAAGACTATTCTTTTTATTAAAATATATTTCATAACCTGGTAGGAATGAGGTAGCATTGATTAAATAAATGTCTTTACAAGGAGAGGGGATAGATCATGAAAGCAAATTCCTTATGGAGACTGAAGGTGCTAGGATTCAGTTTTTTAGCAGAGGGCTGACCTTAGAAAGGAGCATACATTTTCATTCATAGAATGAAGAGAAATTATATGAATACCAATAGGAGTAGATTTACATGTCTTGTGGTTGAAGCAATTTGAAATTACATTCTTGCTTCACCTACTTTTCTAATAGTATAAGAAATTCTATTGTCTCTGTGAAATTAAAAAAAAAAAAAAAATTGAGCGTAAGGCAGCATCATGAGAGCCTGAAAAAAAGAGGAGGTATGACACAAACACCCAAGTGATTAGAAGAGCAAACTGACCAGAAAATATAGTGAAATCCTACCCGGTGTTTGTAGCTAAGGCCTTGTACATTTGAAGTGATACTGGTCATTCACTGTGGTTATATGTTTCCCTTAGACACTTTAAGCTGTTTGAGGATGGAAAAGACTAAGTGAATAGATTTTTCCAAAATTGGGGATTTTATCAGGTACGTAGAAGCAAGAGAGAGAATACGTCAATATAGTAGGAAGATAAGCAAAAATAAGTGATTATAGAAATATATAATGAAATCTAAACTAAGTAAGAAGGAGTATGATGATGTATAGAGTAATGGATAATTAAAATTTGCAGGAATGAAGACTCTCTTGGTATAAACTGGATATTTTTGGTTGGAAAGTATTATTCCTTCAATTATAATTTTAAAGATAGTGTAAGTATTGGTGACAACAAAGTACAGAATAGTAGTTTTCAAATGTGTTTTTATTGTGATCCAAAATAAGAAATATGGAGTATGCCAAACTCTTAGCTTGAAAATGCACTTAGACTTTAGAACACTCAATAGTTTATATTGAGACATACTATGTAAATGTGCATACATATATATGAAAACATGGTGATGGAAGGAGATGACTTTAGTGTGAACACATGATGCAATATACAGATGATGTATTATAGAATTTTTCACTTGTTACCCATATAGTTCTATTAACCAATCACCTTAATAAAATTTTTAAAAATTTCACAAAATAATATTAAACATTATTACATTAGAAACTCTTAGATCTTTTCTATTCTATTATATTCAATTAAAAAATGTTGATTATAAAATGCTAAATTGATTTTGTGACTCACCAAAGATCAGAACATGCACTTGGAGAACAGCAGTACAGACCATGGCCATGGAGGCTGTCAACCAAGATACGGTGTATATAAAGTGGAAGAATCACAAATTTTGCAAAGAATAATGGTAGGATTCATAATGAAGGGAGAGCAAGATTGGTAATAGAATTTTCAAGGAATGAACAGCAGGGACCCGGAAGAAAGCTGAAAAAAGGAAGGGAAGTGTGTCACTAAAGGGCAGTCATTCATTTCAAAATGGTATTATATCAGATTACTGGAAAAATAAGTATTTCTTTATATAAATTCTATACTTGTGAATATATTATTGTTTTCTAAAGGTACAGCCATGCTCATACAGTAAGAACATATGGAAACACCTAAAGCAAATGCCACTGCAGAAGATGGTCACATGGGAGAAAAAAGTACTAATAGGATTGGATTCTTCACTGGTTGGATGGCTCTCTCCTACTTAGATAAGAGTATATGAATTTTTTTGTCTGTCTAATAAAACAATGTAGGTTCTAGAGAGATGCTTTAGGAATAAAGTGTTAAAGTGCCCTTGCTCATGAACAAGATATTATTGAATGTGGAATGGTATTTTAAACACAAGACAAGGAATGATTTTAAATTTTAAACAAATTTCGCAGCTTGAAGCCCAGTTGTGTCCATTACTAATATGTTTTAGATTTCTTTTTCTTTGGATATTCCTTAGTATTGTACTAAATTAAAAAAAATAATTCACCACCAGTCTCAAGTATGCTAATGAAGTAAAATTAAAGGCATGTACTATTTCAGACTCTATGTTCTGAGAAGAAAAGGGGGAGAAGTAATCTTTTTGAAATCCAACTGGTGATGATAATGATATTAAAGTCAGGGAAATCCAGAAGCAAGATGAAAAAATGGAGAAGCAGAGTTTGAGCTATCTGCTCTCCTGATCTCCAGTACTAGTTGTTATTTTATATTATACTTTTAATAAGAAACATACATTTTTCTTACATTGATGAGTCTAAGATCTATAAAAGGTATAATATTTATTTAGAATTAATTTCATAGACAAGTGGAAGAAATTTCTTAATTTTTTAAATATATTTTGTTGACTATACTATCTATTACAGTTGTCCCAATCCCTCCCCCACCATTTGTATCCCTCCACCAAGTACCCCCTTTCCCTTGGACAATTCCTCCTTAGTTCATGTCCATGGGTCATGCATGTAAGTTCTTTGGTTTCTCCATTTCTTATACTGTTCTGAATATCCCCCTGCCTATGCTGTACCTACCAATTTGTGCTTTTTTACTCCTGCACATTTCCCCCCTTTCTCCCCCTACCCTCCCAACTGGCAACCATTCAAATAATCACCATATCTATGCCTCTGTTTCTGTTGTTTTCTTGCTCAGTTTGTTTTTCAGATTCAATTGTTGATAGTTGTGAATTTACTGCCATTTTAATGTTCATACTTTTTATCTTCTTTGGCTTAAATAAGTCCCTTTAATAATTCATATAATAATGGCTTGGTGATTGACCTGGACCCCAGCTTGTGGGGTCTACCATTGTGGATGAGACATAAGAGAAATTCACACAGAATACCGAGTCCTATGGAGGAAAAGGGACGGCACAGCCACTCTCTCAAGAGGAGAGAGCCCTGACCCTTGCCTTGACAGGTTTTTATTGGGTTTCAATTTGCACAGGAATACAGGTAAAGTTCATTAATCATTGTCAGGCAGTAAGGATCAAACAATAGATAGCATACAAAGAACTATGAGGGCTTATTCTGAGTCAGGGTCTGTTAGCTAAAGGGCTACAAAACTTTGGGAAACAAACTCATTTCCTTCTCAGACCCTTATCATTTAATGGAGAGAATTCTTAGCGAAGTAGGTTTCACAGGATTTTATGTGTTCTTGCTTGGACCTGATCACCCGGGCAATCTGCCCTTTCCAGCACTGGGCTGCACCCACCACCAGCATTGTTTCAGGCTTAAGGTATTGTCTCAGGTTTAAGTCAGGCAGGGTAACCAAGGCAACCAAGAGATTAGGAGACTTCTCGCAGACAGAATGAGGACTCAGGCTATGTCAGGATAGCCAAGGGGCGAGGGTCCATCACCCCCTTTTGCTTTAACCCCCCAAGTCCTTCCTCGGGGCCTCCACATGATTGTGTCTGGCTTAGGTCGTTCCCCCCTTGGGGAATCTTACCCATCATTGGTTAACTGATCAAGCATTGGGGGCCAGTTATGGATGAAGCAGAAGGAGCAGAAGCAGTGCTTCTGCCAGAGAGATAAGCTTTGTCTCCTTAGTGGCTTATGGTCTGAAGGTTGCTCACTCAGCCTTAGCCATGGGGTTATTACAGCTCCTGAAACCAGGCAGGGTAGTTCCCAACAGTTGATGATCAACTCCTTTAACTTTATCTAGTCTGGGAAGCACTTTATCTGCCTTTCAAATCTAAATGATAGCTTTGCTGGACAAAGTAATCTAGGTTGTAGTTCCTTGCTTTTGAATATTTCTTGCCAGTCCCTTCTAGCCTGCAAAGTTTCTTTTGAGAAATCAGCTGACAATCTTATGGGAACTCTCCTGTAGGTAACTCTTTGCTTTTCTCTCACTGATTTTTAATTATGGTGTGTCTTGATGTGGTCCTCATTGCATCTATTTTGTTTGGGAATATCTGTGCTTCCTGGACTTTATGTCAATTTCCTTCACCAAATTAGGGAAGTTTTCCTTCATTATTGTTTGAAATAAATTTTCAATCTTGCTCTTTTTCTTCTCTTTCCAACACCCCTATGATTCAAAGTTGTCCCAGAGGTTCCTTACCCTATCCTTATTTTTTTATTCTCTTTTCTTTTGTTATTCTGATTTGAATTTTTTCTTCTTCATTGCATTCCAAATCATTGATTTGATTCTTGGCTTCATCTACTCACTCACTGCTGATTCCCTATAAATTTTTCTTTATTTCAGTTAGTGTAATCTTTATTTATGCCTGGGTCCTTTTTATGCTGTTGAAGTACCCAATGAGTTCCTTGAGCATCCTAATAACCAGTGTTTTGAACTCTGCACCTGATAGATTATTTATCTCCATTCTGTTTAGATCTTTTTCAGGAATTTTGTTCTATTCCTTCATTTGGGCTGTATTTCTTTGTCTCCTCAATTTGGCAGCCTCCCTGTGTTTGTGTCTGTGTATTAGGTACAGCTGCTTTGACTCTCTGTCTTAGTGGCATGGTCTAATGGTAGAGAAGTGCACTGTAAGTTAGATGAAGAGGAGCCTTAGGTAATTGCCCAGACAGGGCAACCCATGTGAACCAGGTTGATGGAGTCTCTGATATGGTGCCACTACTCTGTCACTCTTTGTTGGGGAGAGCTCAGAAAAGTGACAATGGTTGCTGCCTGATCTCTGGAGTTTTGTCCAGGAGGAAGCTGTCTTCTGGCACCCACTGTGATGCCAGACACTTCAGTTTTCCCTGGTATGCTACCAGTGCCCTTTAAGCTGCTGCCTCAGTACTGGTGCCCAGAAGGAATGAGTCTACAATAAGTCCTAAGTCCATTGCAGATGCTTTAAGAGGAGACACCTGAGAATCCTAAGGTTCTTCTGCCACCCCAACCCCCACTGTATTTTACAGTCAGAAGTTATTGGGACTTCTCTTCCTGGCACTGGAACCCCAAGCTGTGTGGTCTCGTATAGGACTGGAATCCCTTGCTCATGAGCTTCTCCTCCCAATTTTTAGCCAAAATTGGTGGGTGTGAGACCACCCATTCCATGTCTCCACATCTCCACCCCTCCTACCCATATGAATGAATGTGACCTCTATAATTCCTTGGTTGTCAGACTTCCATACAGCTTGATTTTCTGATGATTCTGGGTGATAGTTGTTTTGTAGTTTAGTTGTAATTTTTGCTGTGGTTGTGAGAGGATGTGAACCATGTTTACCTATACCTCCATCTTGACATGAAGTCCCAAAATTTCCTACTTAGAAATCAGGGCAGTTAATTAAAACACATTTTTTGAGGCCCTTCTATATGAGAGGCATTATGCAAGGTACCCTTAGGAGACGCATTTATTAAAACAAACAAAAAAAAATCTTTTCTACAATTTAAAACCCTTAAAGACTCTTCAAGATAAATGATCATTTTAAGATAATCTCTTAAAATAATGCAATGCATATTTTTCTAGTCCTTTTGGTGATGTCTTTCTTAAAGTCAATTTATAAAATGCTTGTGGCAATGATTTAAGAGTTAAAATCACTTGAGGAGGCTACTATATTAACCAAGTGTTTCAGTAGCAGTTAAAATGAATACTTTTCTCACTTCACAGTGGTACCATTTTCAAAATAGAAAAAAGACTTTAATTTGGAAGATTGATGTGTATGTGTGTGTGTATGTGTGTGTGTGTATATATATATATATATATATATATATCTTATATATACATCGCACATATAAAATAAAGAAAATTTCTAAGTTAAAAGAAATGAGAGATAATCAGGAATGGGGTTTAAAGAAAAGTTAAAAAAAAAGGTCCTAGGTTAGCAAGCCACCGTAGGGATATTTCTTTCACTGACACTTGGCATAGTCCCTCTGATGTGAATGAATGCAGCTGCAGCTCTCTGCCAACTATAATTTAGATGGCAATAATTCTACCCTATCAGAGGGCACATGATTGCTACTTACCCAGCAGAAACAAAGGCTGTGTGATATGTAATTCCATGTTCTTGCTATCTCTTCATCACTATACTTTATACATCATTATTCTTTCTGCTTTATTTTAAACCCTAGACAGTTAAGCATGGCACGGCATGTTTTACTCTAAACTACCAACAAGTACTCATAATAGAGAAATCTACCAAACATAATAATAATAGTAATAATAAATTAAAAAGTTGATATCTACTGGGTGATTATTACTATTTGCCAGGTAGTATTCAAAGCATTTTATGTGTACTACTTCTATAATATAGTAACATATAACATATCTATTACTCTTACCATTTTATGGCTGAAGACACTGAGGGTCAGATAAATTACAGTGCCAAAAAGTACATACTAGTATCCTGTAGATTACATATTGGCTTTATATCACTGTGTTAGAAAATTAAGGGTGTTTCAACTTATTTTTTCTCCAAAAGAATTAAGAGAAGACTGATTAATTATTTTATTTTAGGAGAATAAAAAACACAGAATATAATGATCTATTTACTCAAACATTTGAATCTCAATAATGAAAATCATCACACAAATTTTTTTAAAATGTGAAAACTACCCAATAAAGACTCTATGTTGAGTTTTTTAAGCCAAGAAACAGCATCTTAAAACATTAAGGGATTGCTATCAATGCTTTAGGATGCTACAGAGACCAGAATAAAAGAATATAAACCATTAAATGATTTTGAAATCCTTAAACAGTGAAAGAAACTCTCTAAAAGTTCTATATATGAGACAAAGTGCCTAGCAATTGAAGCATCAATCAAGTTCCTTTTGAAGACTGACATCATATGTGTATCTTCCACTCAGTACTGAAAATTAACACAAAAATTTCCACTACTATATTTCCATAGAGAAATAAAAGCATGCATTTCAGCTTTGCAGATGAGGATTTGTACAATTTATAAATTAAATTGTATAATGTTGTGGCAAAATTGCAATTTGCTCCCCATAATATTTATATTAGCTTAGATTCTCTAGTTTTTTTTCTTTTATCCAAGCCAGGCAGATACGTTTTCTTTTTTATCCTCAGTTGCAAATTTTGAGAATGTAACTCTTATACATGCATTCTTCACAGTTAATAACACAGTCTTAGAGTCAAAATAGAGGTTAACAAAGACACATCCTAGATAAAATATGTAATAAACTACTTTTGAGGATACTTGATGGTATAAGAAAGGAAGAAAAATATTACATGAGAGAGGAAAGGATGAATTTTCAGTAAGTCCCATAAAGTTACACTGGCTTTTCAAACACTGTGCAACTTGTTTTGTTAAGTAATGTACTAGGCAATTGGTTTACATCCAATGGATCAAGGTCAGAATTCATGTTCCAGCTTACAAAACTCTCTGTAATGTCTCTCAGAACACTCATAATGTACTCATACTAATCCATCCATGTATTTTAATCCATTTGTCTGGCTTCCAGCATAGATTGAGCTGCTAGAAAACATGGGGATCTTTGAACCCTAAACGGTTACTCCATGCATGGCACACAATAGATGATAAATAAATTTTGTTTTCAATTGCTGATTGCACAATATAAAATAATAAAGTTAGACTGTTCTTTGATACTTCTGGAGCTAAGCAAAGTATTGCTCTTCTTGTTAATGATAGTCATTTCATGTCACACACAATGTAAGAGCTTCGTACATTCACTTGTATTTTTTAAAAAATTTATGCTATTAATACCATGAACAGAAACTATTTTCATTATTAAAATGTGAAAATATAATGTAAGCATAAAATAATTTTTAAAATTATAACATCCAATATCGGTGGGGGGTGGGCAGGGAGTAAAGCCCTGAGGTTGGTTCTGATCACCAAATAGGACTTGGTTGTGGGACAGCTGTCAGGGAAGGGACAGCTGTCAGGGAAGAGAGGGACGTCGTTATGATAACTGCAAAGACTGGGATGTATGGTACTTTTTTCCCAATCTATTCCCTGCAGTAGCCATGGACTTGCCCATGAAGCTTCTGCTGGCACTGTCATCCATGGATTCATAGAATGCCATATTCACTGTCAAGATACTCTTTATAAAGTTGTTTCTTTTTTTAAAGATTTTATTTATTTATTTATTTTTAGAGAGAGGGGAAAGGGAGAGAGAAAGGGAGGCAGAGAATCATGAACGTGCAAAAGAAATATGGGTCGGTTGCCTTTTGCACACCCCCAAGTGGGGACCTGGCTCACAACCCAGGTATGTGCCCTGGCAATTGAATCAGCAACCTCTCAGTTTTCAGGCCAGTGCTCAACCCACTGAGCCACTCTGGCCAGGCCTGTACAATTGTTTCTGATAAAGGAACTCTTTTTACAGCTGAAGTAATGTAGCAATGGAACTATGGCTGAATTTAGTAGTAAAATAACAGAGCCCAGAGCCCTGAGATGGATAGAATGATTATTTTTTGTTTGATCGTTTGTTTGTTTTTTACAGAGAGAGGGATAGAAATATCCATGTGGGAGAGAAACATCAATCAATTTCCTCTGGCATGTACCCCAACCAGGGACTGAACCCACAACTGAGACATGTGCCCTGACTGGGAACCAAACCTACAGCCCTTCCGTCTATAGGAGGCTGCTCCAACCAACAAAGCCACACAGGCCCGAGTGGTTATGACAGCCTTGCAGATATAAATACAATGACTGTTTGGACTTTGTGTCTCCTTACTTAGGACAGATTGTGAATGAGAGATTTTCCATCTTGTTGTTTGGAATCTAGAGTTGCTATTGTCCATTTATAGAAATTTAAATGTGTGTTAAAGGGTATTATGGTTTATAAAGAGGCAAATAATTTAGCTACTTCAGTTACTAAGCTTTGTTTCTCATCTTCAAATCTGTACTTGTATACTCTGCTTTGTAATGCCAATGCTGGGATTCTGCAAACAATACTTATCTTTTGTTATCTGGCTTCCTAGAAGGCTCTACCCATAGAATTCTGGTTGAAAAATGGAGGTCTAGGGAGTTATCAGGGATGTTCTTCATTCAGTTTGTTTCCTGTTTACTTGTCATGGGGTTTCTTCACCAGCAAAGCTTCTTCAGTGTGGTAGCAAAAGTTCGTTAGAAGCAGATAAATTTATTTTGGAGTTTTTCCAGCACATCATCAGAGCCATCAGCACCAGCTAGCTGAAACCTCTCCTCAGAGGCTTGAGTTCCAGCTCCAATTGCACACCCCTACAATGGGCCATTTTTTAAGCTCAGAGAAAGAAGCATCTGCCAAGCAGCAGTCACAGAAAAATGGATTTCAATGAACATATGGATATAAATGCCTTTTCCAATTAGTGTTTTGGGTTTCTTCAGAAAAATATTCAGAAATGGAATTGCTGGGTCCTACGTTGTCTTAGTTACCCTGGATTTTTGTTGTTGTGGTTAGCTTGTTTCTATTTTCATGAAATATCTTTTTCCATCCCTTTACTTTCTGTCTCTTTCCACATCAAGTGAGTCTCTTGTAGACAGCCTATGTAAGGGTCCTGTTTTTAGCCAAGATATGGAAACAGCCTAAATGTCCATCAATCAAAGAATAGATAAAAAAAGAAGTGGTGCATATATGCTATGGAATACAACCGAGCTATAAAAAAGGGTAAAATCTTGCCATCTGAAATAATATGGATGGACCTCCAGGGTATTGTGCTGAGTGAAACAAGTCAAACTGAGACAACTAAATGCCATATGATTTCATTCATATGTAGAATCCAAAGATAAATAAGTAAAGAAACAAATCAATGAAACAGAAACAAACATATATACAGAGAATATTTTGACAGTTGCCAGATGGTAGGAGGGTTGGAAGGATGGTTAAAAGAGGGGAAGGGCTTAAGAGTACATACTCATAGTTGCAAAATAGTCATGGGGATGTAAAGTAGAGCACAGAGAATATAGTCAATGATACTAGTGTAGGGGCACTAGATTTATTGGAGTGATCACTTCATAAGTTATACAAATGTCTACTATGTTGTAAACCTGAAACTAATATTTTATGTCAACTGTAATTGAAAAATTAAAAATATATAAAAAAGAAAGGAAAAATAAGGTTCATCTCCTCTTACTGCTTCCTGTCATTGTTATATCTATGACACGTCAGGGTTCATTTTTAATGTTTAGTTACCTACCTAACAATTATTTTTGCCTAGGTAACAGTTCTTTACATTGGATTAGCTCTTTTAAAGTAACAGTTATGATTTGTTTCTTGATCGAAGCCTGACTATTACAACTCAATCTTTCTGAATCTCAGTTGCCTCAATTTATAAGGGGAGAAGAAAACCATCCAACGAATAGAATTACTGTTAATTTATTTAAAAAAAAAACAATGAAAGCAAAGAATTTAACAAAATCTCTTGCACATATTAAGAGTTTAGTAAATCTCATTGTTCAAAAAAATTGTTGAGGTAGGGGAAAAAGTGTTGAGGCTGAAGGTATAGAAATGAGAACACTAGATTAAAAATAGAGTTAAGAAATGACAAGTGGTGGCCTTGGAAGTTGAAAGATTTAATGACCCTGGAAGTCTTCGGGTTTCTTGGGACTTTACAGAACACAAACGAACCAACAAAGGAAGAAACCTAAGATATTTCAGTGATAAGGTGTTGGCTGAGAACAAATTCAGAATGAGTTAATACAAAAGAAAATTCATTATCAAGAATGTTGAGGTCATGTCCATAAGGTAAACCCAAATATTTTTCAAGTTTTGTTTTAGAATATAAGGAACTCTCAAAACCTCTACCGTACAGTTTATGGCTAACCTCTATAATTCAGTTTTTCTAGAAGTAAAATAAGAAAATACATAACTCTTTTAAAGTGTACAGTTAAAATTATTTTATGTTTATAGTATGGCATGGGTTAAAATAATGGGTTAAGTGATAAGTATTTCATTTTTATTAGACAGCTGATGCTCTTGAAATATAAACTGGGTTCTGGACACTTCATTATCGATAGATAAAGTCAGACTCATTGGAAATTCAGAGAAGATTTTTTGAAAATCATGATTAATGGACTGGATGAAATGGCTTATGGAGAAATAGTGAAAAACAAATGACCAAAAGCATGGTTTAGAATTTACGAAAATGTGTGAATCTCAGTTTTCTCACGTAAAGAGAATTCTTTGATGTGTTTATTTAATTGTTTCCATATGCATAAGGGAAAAGTTTTCTTATCTGAGCCAGACATCTCAGTACATTGCAAATACACACATTGTTTTAAAGATGCATACCAAGTAAAGCAGATGAAATTTTCAGGCCTGATAGAGATAGATTATGCTAGGAATATTGCTAAATGTGAAACATTAAAAAAAGAGGGAGGAATTTAATTTACAAATTAATTAGGCAAGTTACAATGTTTTTAAAGCATCAACAGTATCAGACCTGAAGAAAGTATTTACTAAGGAACTTAAAAGGTACACAACTAATGAGGAAGACAACTGCTATGACTTTCTACAAACTCAACATGAGCATCAAATCATATTCACATTATAGAGCAATGAGTTCTCTAAACTCATTTCCTTTATCTGTAAAATGTAGATAATAGAATCAGGGTGAGTTCCCATGAGGAATCTCTGAGCGAGGTGGTAGGGCAACTAAAGACAAATTGTGATGAAGGCTAGATGCTTTTCATATTAGAGACATTTGAATGAAATGGCTTGTAGGCAGCTATTTTGTGATGTCCTTTGAAAGAAAATATAAAAATATATATTTTTTAAAAAAGCGAGCACCTACCATAGGCAAGCTGCTGTGTTGATGCCTCACATTAAGATTTTATTTAAACTTCAAAATATCTTGGGTATTTATATTATATCACCTACATTAAACAGGTATAAAACAGAGCCTTAGCATTGTGAAAATACACAGAAACTTCATTTAAAATACAGGCAGATGGTTAGGAAAGTGACCTTTCACACACTTGCAACTCAACACTCATTACTGATCCAAATAGGAAGGGATGTAACCCCTATAGGAGGTAATACCATATTACCAATGGAGCAGGAGGAAGAAAAGATTCCCCTTTACCCAGTAACAACTCTGCCAATGGGAGACTGGCATAAATAATTCAGCCAATGAAAAGTCACTACACTTTAAACTTTTAGTTTCCTCCAACTGATTCTTCATTCACAAGAGCCCTGCCCAAGTCCATGAAAGAACGTGTCTGTCCTTTGTTTCTCTGGACCACATGTCCAGAATTGCAATATTTGTTGCTCCTGAATAAACCAATTTTGCTAGAGAAATATCTAGATATTTGTTAAAGGTCGACACGTTACATTGAATAGTACATATTTGTTCTATTGTTGTTCTATATATTGTTCTATTGTTGTTCTATACATTTGTTCTATATATTGTTCTCATGAGTTACATAAGAAATTGGGGCCCAGAGACATTAAACTTATCCATATGGGCCAAGTCAGTGCCTGTCAATCTGTCTAATTCTGAACTCCATAATCTTCTCAAAAAACCTTGCAAGACTGGCCCAATATTTCCAAAAATCTTTCTGGTGAGCATCACACTGAGTTTAAATGATTATAAGTAATTATTTTTCAGGTTGAGCAATTAAAAGTATCTTTCAAAATTTAATCTTATTAAAATATGACAGACTACTAATATATTGAAAAATAAATACAGAAAAACAAAAAATAATACTTTAGCATTTCATAGATGGATTTCAGTGACTTCTGTATTGAGGATTAAAGGACACAAAATAGCGAGGATGGGTCTCTTCCCTCAAAGAATTCCACGTCTAGGAGTCGACTACAAGGAAGGAAGTGTCAGGAGATAAAAAGATAAGAGTTTGGGCCTATGTTAAACTGTGTGTGAATAATGCCCACTTTGAGCACATGTATTGAGGGAGTGAGGGGTCAGTTTCCTATAGATGAAAGCCAATATCTGATACAGATTGACATGTACTTTTATACTAATATTATATTGAACTGAATATATCTTTCAGTCCACAGTGAATCTTTAGTATGCCTTGACTAATAATATTTTATTTTCATTGACATTAAAAAAAACTCCCTTCCCTGGCCAGGTAGCTCAACTGGTTAGAGAACTGTCCTGATAGGCCAAGATTGCAGGTGCAATCTCCAGTTAGGGCACATACAAGAATCAACCAATAAATGCATGAATTGTGGACAACAAATTGATGTTTCTCTCTCCCTTCCTCTCTCTGAAGTCAATAAATAATTTTTAAAAATCCTCTAGGGGTTGTTTTTACCATTTATATGTCATTGGTGTGTACTACTTAATAATTAAAGTTAAGATTCTATTGCCCATAGTGGGCAAAGCCAGGTAAGCATACTTTTTACAGAATTTTACTTTAACAAGGTATATTTCTATATGGCTATGGAAATATTAGATTATTTGAAGGAGAACAATTCTCAACTTCTTAAATCACACCTGTATTAGGAGTAGTATTTATTTTCAAAGTTGTCTTGCCTAGGCCTTAGAATAACTTCTAAACATGGAAATTCAGTGTCTAATACTTCTTGACATATATACAACATTCCAAGAATATGTACTGATGAAACTAATCATTCAAAAAATGAATAGCAAATCCTACATTTTATTAAATGCTACTGGTTTTCTAAACTATAATTATTGAGAAGAAAAATTCTGGAAGCATTATTAATTTTCAGTGCTAGGTCCTGTAATATTAGTGAAATGAAAGATGTTAAGAATAAAAACAACTCCTGCTTTAATCTCAGATTTATACTTGAATGTGAGAATGAAGAAAAAAACTGGTGAGCATACGTTGAATGTGATATTACCTATAGTAATATTATAAATATTTGGGAGATGCAGGCAAAAATATTGAGAAAAATTAATTGGGCAGTTGTATCAAGTGCAAGAGCAGACATCAGTCTATTGTTTAAATCAGCAGAAAAAGAATGTAGATTTTTGCTATCTATGGAAGTAAATCCTCCATGGATCTGAGTGAGTATGACCGACACTCATACTTAAGGGAGAGCACTTCAGACAGCTCAATGCAGTGTGATGCAATGCCTGGTGATCACAGAGCACAGTGGCAGCTGCCAAACCCCCTATTCCTTGAGAACAGGCAAACTCAAAAGCAGGCTGCTATTGAACATGAGATTGAGTTATGTTTCTGAAATTCTGAAAACCTTGAGGATGTTTTTGAAAGGAGAAGATTATACTTCAATTATCTTAAGTTTGCCATTCCTTCTCTTATGGTAAAATGGCAGTGATGACTTTGAAGCCTAGAGTTGAAACCTGCAATCTATGTACTGAATTTTTATTTTCAAAATAAGATAATTAAAACATAAACTGGAGATGGATCATAGACCTAAATGTAAGCTAAAATGATAACTGTTCTACAATAAATCATAGGAAAATAATAATTGTTGGTTATTGGTAAATAGTTTTTAAATATGATATCAAAACATGAACTATCAAAGGAAAACTATAATTTAGACTTTATCAAAATTAAATTTTTGTTCTTCCAAAACAACCTGTAAAGAACATGAAAAGACATGTATAAACTGCAAAAAAAGATTTGAACATATCCAACAAAGGACTTGAATCTGGAATATATCAGTCAACAATAAAGAAAGATGCCAATTTTTAAATGCATACTCTACTTAATAATGATAAGGATGAGAAATGAATGCATGAGCATTTTCAACCATCATAGTCTTTAGAGAAATGCAAAACTAACACCACGAGGAGATACTACCACCCTCTCATTGACATGGCAAAACAAAAACCTGACTACATGACATATTGATAATTATGTGGAAGAAGTAGAATTCTCATAGACTGCTAGTAGAAAAGCTAAAATGGTGAAGTCACTTTGGGAAAATTTGACAATTCTTAAAAATATAAATAGATGCCCACAATATGACCTGGTCATTCTACATCTAGGTATTTATCCAAAAAAAAAAATGAAAAAAATATATTCATATCAACCTTGTTCATGAATATTTATAACAGTTTTATTTGGAAAAAAATAAATATGCATGAACAGATGAACAGATAAACAAGTTGTGGCATAGTCATTAAAAGAAATATTACTCAGAACTCAGACCTAACAAAGAACTGAACTACTGACAAATGCAACTACATAAGTAAATCTCAAAATAAGTGTGCTCTTTGAAGGAAGCCAGGCAAAGCAGAATGAGTGTTATGTGATTTCATTTACATACAATTCTAACTCACAAATTAAACTATGAGAGAAATCCAACAAGAGTTTACTTCTGCATAGACAAGGGCAAAACAGGAGAAGGAGGAAACAGAAAGAGACATAAGAAACTGGGGGTGATAGATGTGCTCATTATCGGGTGTTTGTTTTGTGGGTGAGTGCTTATCAAAGTGTACTCTTCCTATGGGTGCAGTTTAATGTCTACAGATGTATATGAATAAAGCTGTAAAATGAATTACTCAATGCCTAATTTCAAGAATTGCCTGTAACATTATACAATATATGTTACAACAAATATAAACACGAGGTACTCTGGAGTCAGAGACAGAGGAGTTCTTATTCTATTGTAAGATGTCTTACACAGATCTCATCTAAAATTCTATTAATAACATTATTGGGATTTTTCTTTAAGTTTTTGTTTCTATATGGAGATTAGATCAATTGTATATTTTCATTTCACATTCAATATTTTATAGAAACTAATTTATTTGTTGAATATTTTTTTCTAACATTCCCAGTGATATCAGAGGAGTTTGGGTATTTTATTTAAAACTAGAATATGACAGATTCCATCTTTAACTGGATTTTTCACTACTAATATACATTTAAAATATGACAATCCCTAGAAAATCTTAAAATGTTCTATGATTATATAAACCTGTATTCCCAAAGCCATTGTAAAGGAGATACATTTTTGGAAGAGTGGAATATATTAAATACTGTGAACTCTATAGCTAGTATAGCTACTTGGAGGAAACACGAACATATGTTAAGTTCTTTTCACTTGCATTTGTTTGGTCTATTAATTCTCTTTCATCTATTTTTTCCCACCACTATAATGCACAATGATCATGAATAAATCGCACTATAACCCAAATTTGTTCTCTAAAAATATTTTACCAATGTTAATTCCATCAATGAAAAGAGGCATGCAAGACTCATAGAGAGCAGGGTGACAGCTAGGGGTGGGGGGAGGCTAGGGGGTGGAGGGTTGGAGCAAAAAGGACTCATGGACATGGACAACACTGTGGTGATTCCTGAGAGTAAGGGGGGTATAAATGTGTTAAATGGTACTGGAAAAATACAATAAATATTTAAAAAACAAAGCAAACATTGAATATCTTTCTACTCTATGTTGTATTGCTTCTGAAATGTGGGAAACTTTGGAAGTTTAGCTGACCAGTGAATATTCTCTTAAAAAGTTGTTCTGAAGAGCACTAAATATGTAATAGCTCTAATGTGTGCTTCCTGAACTTATAATGGGACACATTTTGTCCCATTGATTACATGCTTTATTACTACTGAAAGATAGATTTACAAGTTTTCTGAACTTTTTGGGGTCTCCTACATTTGCTCTGACGTACATATATAATCTTTCTTTTATATATAAGGAGGGATCAAGAAAACTGGAATTTATAAAAATCATGTATTTATCCTTACATGTTTAAACTTTAACTTCAAAGTGCTCTTTATTTGATGCAATCTACCCATTGAGACTTTTTTCCCACTGCTCAGAAGTTTTTGAACTCATCAATTTTGATTGGGGCAAGATCAGGTGAATAGGGAGGATGAGGCATGAGGGTCATGCCATTTTTGGTCCAAAACTGCTGAACACTCAGCAGGGTATTAGCAGGTGAGCTCATAAATCACCCATCATGAAACAGGCAACAGCGCTGAAAGTCTTCAAAAAAAATTCACTGAAGCCTAACACAGCCTCCCACAACAATGGCATTTGGTACACTGATACAGATGGGTTCCTAGAACATCCACCTAGTGGGGGAAGCCTTTATATAGTACAAGTGACCTGTCTTCTAGAAGATAATTCCATTTGGGGGATCCCTCCTCAAATCATAATGTCTTTAAATATTATGTATGAGCAGAACATATTTTGAATGCAGTAGAATTCATAATGTAATGTTATCACGGTAAATTGCTCTTAAAACCACAAAACCCTAAAAAAAAGCCTAGATGGAAACTAATGAAGTTCAATGTCACTTACCTTTAGGAGAAGGTGCATACATAGGAAATCACGATAAAATGCTTCAGTGTCACACACACACACACACACACACACGCACACACACGCACACACACACACCTGGTTTAATGAAGATGATTCTTGGGAATGGGCATCCCAGAAAGTGTGTCAAGGCTGATTAGTAACAGCTGTACTAGTCACAAAAAAGAGATTTAGCATTATTTCAACAGACCACATTATTTCAAGAGAAATTATACTGTAGTTACTGATGAGCGCTTTAAAAACTTTATTAAAGGAGATAGAAAAGTGGCTTTAACAATTCATGATGTTGAATTTTATGGTACCAAAAGTTGTAGTTGTTCCAGTAGAATTATTGTAACTTTCAATTTTCTTCTACTTAAACATATATTTTCAGTATTTTAGAATGCTTATTAAGTAAGATTTTATTCTGTCAGTGTTTTCAGAGGAGCCGCAAAAAGTAGTAAAAGACCTTGAGTTTGGAAGTGAGTATTTACAAAACGTATTCTAAGTTATTTCTTCCTTTCTTCAGGTACATGTCTCCCACAGAGAGAGGGCTGGAGAAAAACTGGAACTCAAGGCTATATTTTTCCCTTCTGACACCAGGTCAGATTCTGAACTCAATGCTGGCATTGGAGCCTCAGTTAAGATCATACTGTTCCAAAGGAGGAGTTAATACTAAATGATTTCACGTTTACTCAAAGAACACACACACACACACACACACACACACACACACGTTAAAATTGATTGTTTGATTTTGTCAAAGTAAAATCTTAACTGAGGACGAGAGAGAGGTAAAGGAATATCAAAGTATATTGTGTAAGAAGATTATATGCTTAAGCCAATAAGCCACCTGTCTGAGTGAGGTGGAGCCAGAGGAGGATTGCTGTTGCTCATTGCGGTTTATTAAGCATAGTGATCACACATTCTATCTTTCAATGAAACAGTTGTTAAGTGTTCTAGAGAAATGGGGGCTGTGGTAACTATTATTGGGTAAATACAAGGAACTATGAGATGACACAGAGACAAATCTAGATTTGAAGTTTGTTTTTAATTTAACTCATATTTAAATTGTGGTTCTGCCTCATAAAATCATATGACTTTATTAGACAAATTTATTTAGTTTATCTGATCCTCTGCTTCTTGATTTGTAAAATGATGGCAGTTTTATCTCCAATAATGGCTATGAGGATTAAATAAACAAGTTAAAAGTATGTTCAATTCTTAGGTGAGAAGCAGGAACATGACAGGCATTTAATCATTTAATACAAGTTACTTTTTGACATTTATGTTTCAAAGCAGGTCAGCTAAAATAACTATTATTACTTGAAGCTTTATGTTCTGATGGTTTTCTTTACTAAGAATTAAACTTCTTTCCTCTGGACCTTCATGATACACTGTTTATACCTTTACACAAGCTAAACCTCTCATATGTTCTGCCTATTCTGCAATGGCTTGTGGTTAATTCTATAGATGTCTATTTTGCCTAGCACCCTGGGCACTATGGACATGTCATGTGTGTCCTTTTACATCACACAGGCTATATTCCTGTGCCTTGCACACAGTAGGTATTCAGTGAATGTTGAGTGCATTACACTGAACTCATCATAAATCTATGGATTCGGTAGATTGTATAATGCAGGGGTGTCAAACTCATTTTCACCGGGGGCCACATCAGCCTCATGGTTGCCTTCAAAGAGTCAAATGTAATTTTAGGATTGTATAAATGCAACTACTCCTTAACTAGGGGCAAGGAATTCTACATTTGGCCCTTTGAAGGCAACTGCAAGGCTGATGAGGCCCCGGTGAAAATAAGTTTGACACCCCTGGTATAATGGGTTTCTTTTTTTAAAAAAATTTATATTTAATTTCTAGGCAACTATAGGCTTTCCCAAAGAAGTTATGTGTTCCCCTGATGAGTAATTCACTGTTTCTTTAAAATGTGGCAGTTTGAAGAAAAATAAGAACTTCCGATAGTAAGTGTGTATTTTTAGCTAAACATGTTTAAACTTAATATAAAAATAAACTGAAGCAGAGATGCAAATGTGCAAAAAGAAAACTCAAAGTTGAAGCTAATTGAACATTCTTTCTTGTAGCTGTAAATACTAATAAGTGAGCAAGGCTCAGCCTCCTATAGCTTGAAGTTGACCACTAGTCAGTCCCTCATCAGCCACTGCTGCCCAGAGATGCTCTGCTCAGGAAAATGGTGGAATGATGTTCTTCCCAATGGGAAAAGCAGTCCAGGCTAAATCACTTATTTATTCATTCAGTCAGAATTATTGGAACTATTGGGAACTCACTATGTGTCAAGGTTACAAAAGGATACAAGAATTAATGAAACATAGAACTTACTCTCAAAGCCTAAAGAGAAGAGACACAATAATGGAAAAAATAAAATGGAATAAGCATGGCTAAAAGAGTCACTGAAAATGGAGTCAGAAGACCATGGAGAAAAAGAGGCCTATGCACGTCTCATGTCTCAGTTCTGAGAACTGCTGTTAAATTGCTAGTCTGTTACTCAACTCGGTTCAAGGCTGAACAAACATCCTGGATCCATGATTGCTACATGGACATATATGAACTTTTTACTTCCTCTTCAGCGTGACAACAAGACTATCTTCACCTTGAAAGGAACCCATTCACTTCCCAGTCAGCATTTTTAATTTGCATAATGGCTCTAACCAATCCCAAGTGACCCAGCCAACATCCTTCATTTGTATGGAGGACTAAAGTGAGAATAGCTCTTATGGTTTTCCTCTTTATAAACCTTGCCTTTCGTTGCTTCCCTTAGAGCACAATTTAGTTTGCTACCTGAATTTGTGTCCTAGATTTCAATCCCTTTGATGTTCCAATAAAATCTTATTTTTTTGTTGACAAAAATAAACAATTATAATACACTGTGATGTGTGCCAAGATAGTGCTCCATAAAGACTGAATAACTAGGAGTATCTTAATTCAAATATTTAGAATGGGTCTGAGATTAAGTAGCACTAGACTTAAAAATAATTAAGAACAATCTGACAGTAACCAGAAGGGACGTGGGAGGGGATAATGCGGGGGAAGGCGGGTTTTCAGGAACAACTACAAAGGACACATGGACAAAACCAATGGGGTTGGAATCAGGGGAGGGAGGTAGGGATGGCTGGGGTAGAGGGGGCGTGGTGGAGGGGAAATGCAGACAACTGTACTTGAACAACAATAAAATAATTTTTTAAAAATTAATTATGAATATGACTCATTTAAAAACAATTCTGGAAGCATGACAGATATTTTCCCCCTTGTGATAATAAATTATTATAGAGTATTAAAATGATGAAATGTCTTATCTCAAGTCAGTTCTAAATCAGTGGAGCTAAAATTTACTTTTATGTGCGCTGATTTTTAAATCTCAGACTTTTTTGTACCTTGTTATGTCCATTATATTAATTAAAGCTATTATATGTTTGCAATTTAAAGAATACTTTTAAAAAGTCAGGTTAGTTCATGAACTGGTGAATGTATAGACAAAATGTGGTATATCCATACAACAGAAAACTAATGAGCCATATAAAAATATGAAATGTGCATACAGGCAGTACTATGGATAAAGCTTGAAATCCAAGGGAACAAAGCCGACACAAAGGACCACATATTGTATGGGCACATTGTATGAGTTACCTAGGGCTGCCCAAACAAAGCTCCAGAAAGTAGATGGCTTCAAAGAACAGAAATGTATTGTTTTGTAGTTCTGGAGTCTGGAAATCTGAGATCAAAATAGTGGCACTCCTATGCTCCCTGTGAAATCTGGAGGGGGGAACCCTCCCATGCATCTTCCCAGTTTCTGGTGATTTGCTTGCAGTTATGTGTATTTTTGGCTTGCAGCTACAGCACTCCAACCTATGCCTCAGTGGTATTACAGGGCATTCTTTGCTTGTATGCCTGTGTGTCTTTTCCTCTGACAAGGGCAATGATCATCAAGAGTTCACTCTGCTCCAGTAGGACCTAACCTTTACTATATCTGCAACAGTGCTATTTCCAAAGAAGCTAATACTCTGAAATACTGGGGTTAGGACTTCTGTATATATGTTTTGGGGGGCGCAATTCAACCCATAACAGCCATTGTATGAAATATCCAGAATAGGCAAATTCATAGAGACTAGTGGTTGTCAGTCTCAGGGCAGGAGGGAACAGAGGGCGACTGTTTAATAGCCGTGGGGTTTCCTTCCCGGGTGATGAAACTGTTCCAGAGTCAGACAGTTGCAATGACTGTAAATATTGTAAATGTACTGAGTGCCACTGAGTTGTATACTGTGAAATGGCAAATTTCGTGTTATGTGTTTTACCACAATCATAAACAAACAAACAAACAGACAGACAGACATCAGGCCAGTTTACTCTTGTTTCCCTTAATCACACTTTAAAACTTCCATTTTTAGAGTTCTACCCATTTCTGAATTTCCTGTTCTATTACTTCTCTCCTACTGCAAGCCCTGGAGTCAGCTTATTGCCTCCTTGCTGTAGTTCTCTTGGCTTTCTTGGAATGTCCTCTACTCCACATGTTTCTTTTCTTCATTTAAGCCAAACTACTCTAAATACATCAAGTTTCCACTCTTGAGTTTCATTAGACACTTACCTTCCTTGTGTGTTAATACCTGAGAAGAGCAGTGTGGTTTCTCCTACTTCCACTGGCATCTCTCCCCTTTCTCCTGCTTCAGAATTTAATACCCACACATACTTATTCCTGAAATGAAAGCACACGGTCATTTTTCTACTCATCAATTTTAAGGTCTCCCCAGTGTTAAGCAAGTTTCAATCTAACTGTTTTGCTTTGCTGTGTTCTGGGAACTCACTCAGAAGGACAGGGACGAATCCCTGCTGGATCATGAATCTTGGCAGCAGGCCGCTGGAGAGTAAATTAAGACAGCAAGCAGGGAAGAGTTTGTTTCTAAATGGTGCAAAAAAAAAAAAAATGACAGAAGTAATATATGCAACAGGAGTGTTAGATCTTTCTTATTTCCAAGGGCAATTCTTCCTCATCTCCACGAGATTACACATTTTACTTTCTTTACACCTAATTTTTAGCTGGATGAGCAAATAATTGCTAACATAAATCTGTGGTAATAATAATAATAATAATAATAATAAATAACAACACTTAATATTGGGGAGTGGACCTTGTTTCCCCTTTGTCTTATATTTCTATATGAAGGAATTTTGACTAGAGTTACACTCCAGCAAATTGGTGAGTGAAATTCATAGTCAGTGTTTTTGAGTTATTTTATTAATATGTGGCATCACTGGGGATTCATTCTTCTTCCTTTTTTCTTTCTGCCCCAGACCAGTATGAGACAGCATTCCTGGGTAGCAAGATCTGCTCTGTACACACAAACTTTCCTCGAAGATGTTTTCACAATGTACAGGTGTAGAGGGCTGAGGATAATTCTAGCAAGCTCTTTAGCCTGCAGGTCAAAGTTACACCCAATTTTTAGCTAACCAGAAATAAAGCTGATGTTTTCCCCCACCTATTTTGTGTGCACAGATTCCAAATTAAGAAGATGCAGAAGGGAATATGAATATGTATTAACATTCACATATTACAACTAATATTTATTGTACCTTTGTCAGTCATTGTGCTATACTTGTTCTCACTGAATCCTCACAAGTGCTGGAAACAAAGTGGTGAGGATTTATTTCTTCTATCTTCTTAAACAATTCCCTTCATCCTTCAATTTATGTTTCTTTAGCAAAGGATGTTTATTAATATGGCCTTACTTCACCTGGAGAAACATCACACCAATCTGAATTCTACTACTTAGGCATGGAAAGATTTGGAAGAGCGTATTTCTCAAGACAACTCAGAGCCAAGTCCAGATGTAAGGTTAGTAGCGGCAGTCTGGCTTTCTTACCCAGGTGTCTGGGTAGCTAAGGGAAGCAGTGTTCCCATAGCCTTGAATCCACCCGATAACTAGTGTTCTCATAGCTTTGAAACTGGGTCTGATAAATTGTTCCTATAACATGAAGTGTGCAGAATCATGTTATGTTATATAATTTCTGGCATCTTGCTGGCTTTGCTCCCCTCTAGTACTTAAACAGGTAGGGACTCCCTGCCAGTGACGATGATGATGAGAGACACTAAAGGGGACAGGTGTCACTATGGGTGCCTTGCTGGGGATCAGGAGCCATGACATGAGACATGCAGGTAGACACGCAGCTTGCAGCATGTGTGGCTTGCCCATCCGTGAATAAAGGCATGCCAGACATCCCAACAGCTCCGTGAATATTTTTCTGTCTGCACAAATACCACAAACCTGCCTGGTCTTGAAGGGTGGTAACACACACAGACTGCTTAGAAATACTTAGATGGTCACCAAGAATATAATAATCCATTCTATCATCCTGCTAACTCCTGGAAAGAGATTCATGCTCACTGGAAAGAAAATCACTTATAAGTTCTAGTTATTCAAAATGATTCCTTGTGATGCCACATATATTCCAAAAAAACATCTCTTACCCTGTTTTCTTAGCTGAAGAGTTTTTATTTGACCTGCTCTTTTGCCTAGTGCCCACTACAGCATTATTCCTAAATAATGAACAACATAAATCTATATTCTGGTATACTGGAGAAACTTTAGAATTGTGTGACTAAAGATTTTCAAGTGCTTTTAGATAAAAATCAGAATTCACAATATTTGTACCAATATATAAATATCCAAACTCTTAAACATAATGGTTCAGAAAGAAAGCTCATTGCTGATCCCACTGAAGTGTCAGTATCTAGTAGCATTATGTCATGCTGATGTTAAGAACCTAGAGATGTGAAAATTACATCTCTTTGCAGGAAAAAAAGAAACAACTGTGGGAGAAAAATCAGCTTCCCCTGATAATGAACCAAGGAAAACCATAGCAGAAACCTGAGGGGGCTACTAGTCCATCAGTATAATTTTATCTTCAAAAAGCTCCCACTTTGCCCACCTCTCAAGCAATTCACACTTAACTCCTGGGAACCCAGCAGCAGCATTTGGTTCAAGGTGAATACATCTGCATAGATTTCCTTGTGGGTGATTTTATTACTTTCTCTGCCTTGTCTCCCCTCATAGTGTGCACTGACAAGTTGTAACACTACTGTGACTTTGACAAACAGACATGTCTAAATAGGAGTTCTTAAAAACAAAGGTGGCACTACTTTGAGAATACTCTCAGAACAAAGCAGAGAAGAGACAAAAGGATAATGTTTTCCCCCCCTCTGACTCAGGAGTTATGGGGGGTGCATTATAAGCTTATATGCTCATTATATAATCGTAACATGTGAAATCAGCTGGGTTCAGATGAGTAACATATGCTACCCGGGACTCAACATCTCAAGAAGGAAGGTAATTCCTGCCAGCTGCGTAGCATTAATACTTGCTTTTTGGAATGGAACCAACATGCCTTTTTCCATTATATCAACATGCACAAAGAGAAGGACAGTTGTTTCCCAGAGCCAAGACTGACATTTTGATGCTTTTGGCTCAAGGTCATAAGAGAGCCTGCCTGGGAGTTTTCCAGTCAGGTAGTGGTTGCCAGGGTCTCCCTACATGGTGGCAATATAGTGCCAGATAAGGACATGAAGCCACTTGTCAGAAGGAAAGGGGATTATTCTGTTTCTTTCTTTCTCTCTCTGTACAGTAGAGCAGAGCAACTTTGAACACTAGGGGGAGGTCTGATTTTGGTCAGAGTTCTGCTTTGATTTTTAAATTAAGTATTTGAGTATTAAAAGAATAAAAGTGAACTTACTGTACAGGGCACATTTTTTTTTTTTTTTTTTTGCAGGTAACTAACACATAGGGAATTTATTTATTTATTCCATTGGAAAAAGAAGGAGACTTTCACTTTCTTTCATCATTATAGAATAAATCACAGTACAGACTTTGAGCTTTGAAGTATTGATATGGACAAACATGTATGAGGTCTGTACAGAAAGTATCCAGCTATATAGTATGAAAAATAGAGACATTTGTTGAAGAAGATACAAGGTATAAGAAACATTGTATATAAGACAATGATGCCTTAGTCCCCTTCAAAGTAGCCACCTAGGGACCACACACAGTTCTCCCAATCACCATCAGCTGCCCTGTCGTATTTTCCTGAATCTCATTGACAGTCTGAAATCTCTTCCCCTTCAAAGATGATTTTAGTTTTGGGAAAAGCCACAAGTCACATGGCATTAAATCTGGGCTGTAGTGGGGCTGGGTGATTTGATTTTTCACCAAAAATTTCTGCACAAGACGTGATGCATGAGTGGGTGCATTGTTGTGATGAAGCTGCCAATTACCAGGTGCCCATAGCTGCGGCCTTCTGAATCATCTGAATAGTTTCTGCAGAGGAATATTCAACTTAACACAAAATTTGATGCAGATTCCTTGCTCTATTTGCTCAGTCATTTTGAATGTAATAGCCACACAGTATACATGCTCGCTCAACTGTGTCTACCAGCCCCACTGACTAATACAGATAGATAAGTCGTCACTGTTCACATGTGTGGAATACAGTCCACTCTCTTTAGCTGCTAGGTTACATTGATGTTGAGCAAACTGTTTTCATTATAGTAACAATGGCTGGACTTTTCTGGACAGGCCTTGTATGAGAGATCTCTCCTGTTAACTCAGCTTGAACCATCCTCACATACTTAGCATACACATTTATCCCATGATGTATTTTCTTTCATATGATCTCTGAAAAAAGCACTAAACTTTTTAAATTACCCAGAATTGGAACAGAAATTGGAAGGATTGGGAGTTTGCCAGAAATTTAGAACTATTATTTCTTCCAGAAAAGGAAGAAGAACAAAGCATGAATTATATACTTTTTTCTCTAAATACATTAAGCTGAACCAAATTATAAATTATCTGCATAATAATTCCACAAAAATAAACTTAACTATTTAAGCAAAATTCTATTTAAGTAGTTTTGTTTATATATAGTTATTTTTATATAGTATATATAATGTGTATATATATAATGTGTGTGTATATATATATATTACATATATATGGAAAATGTTAGCTGGATTCTGACAGCATACTTTCAAAATTTCAACTTGCTCTCATTTACTAATGGCCAATAATGGATATGTAAAAAGGACAGAGATTCTTAGTTAAATAACATATTAGCCCTGCATTATATTTTTTGCTCTCATTATTATAAGAGAAACATCTTTAGGAAAAATGTTTTCTGGTTTATACTCATCTTTATAATACAATTCTATCTTTTTAAATCCTTTCCATTATATTTTAGTCTTAGAATAGACCTAGACCTATGAACCTTAAGATTTAGATTTGTTTTATACATAGAGTATATAGTTTAACTCCACAAATGGATGTATGTGAGAAACATCATATTTGACCCATTTATGGTTAAAAAAAATCAGCAAAGTTGGAATAAAGGGATCAGACCTCAATGTAATAAAGTCTATCTATGATAAACCTTCAGCCAACACTGTACTCAATGAGCAAGGACTAAAATTGCTTCCCTTAAGATCCAGAATAAGGCAGGATGCTCACTTTCACCACTCCTATACAACGTAATATTGTAAGTCCTAGCCACAGTGATCAGACAAGAAGAAATAAAAGGCATCTTTTATTTGGAAAGGAGGAAGTAAAATTGTCATTATTCACAGATGACATGACATTGTACATAGAAAACTCTAAAGACCACACCAAAAGAATACTAGATCTAATAAATAAATTGGGCAAGCAGTACATAATATACAAAATTAATATTCAGATATTGATGGCTTTTCTATACATCAATAATGAATTATTAGATATGAAAAATAAGAAAACAATTCTATTTACTATTGGAACAACAAAAAGGTATCTAGAAATAAATTTAACCAACGAGGTAAAAGATCTAAATAGTATACATTGAAGAAAGAAATAGAGGAAGGCACAAACAAGTAGAAGCATATAGCATATTCATGGATAGGAAGAATTAACATCATTGAAATGTGCATACTACCCAAAGCAATCTATAGATCAATGACATTCCTATTAAAATACCAATGGCATATTTCACAGATCTAGAAAACATATTCCAAAAATTTATTCAGAACCAAACAAGACCCTGAATAGCCTCAGCTATCTTGAGAAAAAAGAACAAAGTTGAAGATATGGCAACACCAGATATCAAACTATACTATAAAGCCATTGTAATCAAAACAGCATAGCGCTGGCACAAGAGTGTACTACAATAGAGTAAAAACAGTTTCTTCAATAAATGGAGTTGGGGAAACTGAACAGGTACATAAAAAAAATGAAACTAGATCATCAACTTACATCATATACTAGAATAAACTCAAAATGGGTTAAAGACTTAAATGTAAGTTGTGGAGCCATAAGAATCCTAGAAGAAAATATAGGCAATAAAATCTTGGACACATTCAGGAGCAATATTTTTGCCAATATATCTCATAGGGCAAGGGAACAAAGAAAAAAATAAACAAATGAGACTTCATCAAACTAAAATCTTCTCTAAAACTTAAGAAACTATCAACAAAATGAAAAGGGAACCCAATGTATGGGAAAACACATTCATCAATGATATATCTGATAAGGGGCTAATTTTCAAAACATATAAAGAACTTATACAACTTAACACACACACACACACACACACACACACACACAAAATCCAATTAAAAAATGGACAAAGGACCTGAGTAGACACTTCTCCAAAGAGTACAAACAGATATCCAATAGATATATAAATAAATGCTCAATGTCACTAATCATTGAAAAGATGCAAATTAAAACCACAATGAGGTGTCACCTCACACCTGCCAGAATGGCTACCATTAATAAATCAACAAACTACAGGTGCTTGCATGGATGTGGAGAAAAGGGAAGCCTCATGCACTGTTCGTAAGAACACAAACTTTTGCAACCACTGTGGAAAACATTATGGAGTTTCCTCAAAAAATTAAAAATGCAACTGCCTTTTGATTTAGTATTCCCACTTCTGGGAAAATATCCTGAGAACCCTGAAACACCAATTCAAAATAACATTTGCAACTCCATGTTCATAACAGCATTATTTACAATAGCCAAGATCTGGAAATAGCTAGCCTAAGTGCCCATCTGTAGGTGAGTGAATAAAAAAGCTGTATTGCATTTACATGATGGAATACTTAATGGCTGTAAGAAAGAAGGAACTCTTACCCTTTGCAATAGCATGGACAGACCCTGAAATTAGTATGCTAAGTGAAATAAGCCAGTCAGAGAAAGACATATACCATATAATGATCTCACTTTTATGTGAAATATGATGAGCAAAATAAACTGTTGAACAAAATGGAATCGGAAGCACAGGTACATAGAACAGACTGATGGATGTCACAGAGGAGGGTCAATGGAGGGACTAGAGGAAAGAAAGTGAAGAGATAATCAAAGAACATATAAGTATAGCTCATGGACACAGACAACTGTGTGGTGAAGGCAAGGGGAGAGGGGGCAGCGGCTGGGTGAGGGTGGGCAAAGAGAAGGAGAATGGGGACATCTATAATAATGTCAACAATTAAAAAAATCACATTACTTATTTTGATTAAATGGACTCTAATTCTAAGCCTCATTTCTGGCTGATAAGAAATTCTACCTCAATTATTATTATCACCATTCTCCTACTACAAGCTGTGTGAAGATCCTGTGAAGTCTGGTACACAAAGGAAGAAATAAAGATTTGGCATAATATATTTGAGAAGCCCTTCTAATCTCAGGTTTTGGTAAAACATCAACAAAATGCAAAGGGAATCAAGTGTATTGGAAAATACATTTGCAAATGATATCTCGGACAAGGGTTTAATCTCCAAAATATAAAAAAGAACTCACATGACTCCACTCCAGGAAGACAAACAACCCAATTAAAAAATGGAGAAAGGATCTGAACAGACACTTTTCCAAGGAGAACATACAGAGGGCCCAGAGACATATGAAAGGGTGCTCAGCATCACTAGACATCAGAGAGATGCAAATTAAAACCACAATGAGAGCATCATGCTAAGCGAAGTAAGCCAGGCAGTGAAAGATAAATACCATATGATCTCACCTTTAACAGGAACCTAATCAACAAAACAAACAAACAAGCATAATATAACCAAAGACATGGAAATTGGGAACATGCTGAAAGTCACCAGAGGGGAGAGGGGAGGGAATTTCAGGGGAAAAGGGGGAGGATTTACAGGAACAAGTATAAAGGACACATGGACAAAAACTATGGGGGGGTGGAAATGGGAGGGAGGTGGGGAGGGTTGGGGTGGCGGGTTCGGGTGAGAATAAAAGACAGAAAACTGTACAAGATCAACAATGAAAATAAAAATTAAAAAATAAAAAATAAAACCACAATGAGATACCACTTCACACCAGTCAGAAGAGCCATCATAAACAAATCAACAAACAACAAGCGCTGGAGAGCCTGTGGAGAAAAGGGGACCCTAGGGCACTGTTGGTGAGATTGCAGACTGGTGTATCTACTGTGGAAAACAGTATGGAACTTACTCAGAAAACTAAAAATGGAACTGCCTTTTGACCCAGCAATTCCACTGCTGGGATTATACCCCAAGAATCCTGAATCACCAATTCAAAAGAACCCATGCACACTTATGTTCATAGCAGCACAATTTACTATAGCCAAGTGCTGGAAGCAACCTAAGTACCTATCAGTAAATGAGTGGATCAAAAAATTATGGCACATTTACACAATAGAATTCTATGCAACAGAAAGGAAGAAGGAGCTCCTACCCTTTGCTACAGCATGAATGGAACTGGAGAGCATTATGCTAAGTGAAATAAGCCAGGTGGTGAAAGACAAATACCATATGATCTCACCTATATGTGGAACATAATCAACAAAACAAAAAAGCAAGTAAAATATAACCAGAGACATTGAAATAAACAACAAGCTGACAGTAACCAGAGGGAAGGGGGAGAGAGATAATGGGAGAAAATAGGGAAAGGGTCATCAAGGAACATATATAAAGGACACATGGACAAAACCAAAGGGGTTAGGATCAAGGGTGGGAAGTGGAGATGGCTGGAGTTGGGGGGATGGTGGGGGAAAATAGAGACAACTGTATTTTAACAACAATAAAAAAAGAAGTACAAATTGGTAGTTACAAAATAGTCACAAGGATGTAAAATACAGCATAGGGAATGTGGTCAGTAATATTGTAATAAGTATGTATGGTGCCAGGTGGGTACTTTAAATACTGGGGGGATCAATCTGTAAAGTATATGATTATCTGCCCACTACACTATACAGTTGAAAGTAATATAAAATCATATTGATGTCAACTTCAATTGAAAAATAAAATTTTAAAAATAAAATCAAATCAATATTTTAAAAAAGATGTCTATTGCATGTCTCCATTGTCTTTTGAAATCTGACAGCTCTCTTTTTCTGTGGTTTCAGAATAATTTTAAACCATGGTAATTCTCATTTATACTTACAGCCACTAGATCTGTCACATTTTCTTAAGGTACTGCAAAAAAAATTGTCATGCGTCCCAATCCTTTTCAAACCCAAGGCCTTGCATTTGTTTGTCATCTTTCAGAGCCTTGCAGGCACTTCCTTCTTCCTATAAACACTCATCTGTCTTGTTTCCCAAGAGTAATTTTTTGCCCCAACAGCTCAGAATTTCAAAACACTAAATCCAGAAAAGAAAACTATCTGCAAACAACCTCTGCTTTCAACTCAGTAACAGAAATCTTTCTTGAGTAAGGAAAAACAAAAGTTCTAATGGTTCTCTTGGATTATTGGGTGGGAGATATTTTAAAAACAAAATACATATTAGCATCTTAATATACGATCCTACCATGTATGTTACCATATTTTTTGAAATTTCTGCAATAAACATGTACTATTTTCTTAATTAGGAAAATATATTTTTATAAAGTGTACTTCCTTTTGAGTTATTAAAACTAGAAGTGTCTAAGCAAATGGTATAATAAAAAGAGTTTCTCAAAGGGAGGAGTAATCAACAATTTGGGCTTGCAACATTTTAAACCATATATAATAGGGTTTTCCAATTCCACTATTTTAATAGCATTACTTGCCGATATATTACTAAAAATGAATAACCACTCCTTATCTCATTTTGCAAAAGTTTAAAGTTTTTAAACCTTATCTAATATCTTAATTTTTTAATATCAATTTTGATTTCTAGACTTCTGAAACAAAACAGGCCAATGGATATTCTAAAGGTAAAGGTAAATGTAAAGGTAGGCATTATCAGAGTTCTACAGACTGACTCTTGAGCAAGGATGATGTCCAAATGATGGTATTTAATGACCAGTATGGCAAGAACACCAACCAATCAGAGCAGATGTATGAAATAATTCTTTAAGGGTTAAATAACCACTCTGATCTTAGGATGCATCACTGAAGTCATCTGGGTTGACTGAGATGATCACTATATACTTCACTCTGTCCAAATTTGTATTAAATAGTTAGGTTCAGGAGACCACATTTTTCCAGTTTATTGGTAGATTTGTGGGGTTAAGCTGTCACCTCTTCTTATAGCTGACAATTTAGTCAATATTTGGAGCAATGAAATACTGACAAGCATCTACAAGTGTCCAGATACAGCCGCTACCTTTCAAGGTCTCTAATTTGTGTCATGAACTGACTTATTGACACAGAAAAGTGTGAATCCTCATAATTAAGAAGCATCAGTCTCACAGAGAATTCGTTAATGGTGAACTGAATTGATGACCCCAGGAAAAAACATACCCAAACCCTTAGAGGAATAAATACGTAGTCTCTGTTCTGGTTGCCAGGTCTCAGACAACTTTAAGGCCCGTTTCTATTACAAATGGCCTTATGTTTGTTTTGTACTGTGAGTTTTGAGGCCTCTACCTTAGATAGAACATTGGCTACTTTTCTCTAGATCAGCAGTGTCCATCAGAACTTCTGTGATGAGGGAAATGTTCTATATGTGTGCTATTTAATATGGTAGCCGCTACATACGTATGGTGACTCTGTATTTGAATGTGGTTACTATGCCTGAGAGACTAACTTTTGTTTTCCTTTCATTTTAATTGATTTAAATTTGAATTCAAATAGACATTTGGTCTGCTATATTGGAAAGCCCAGATCTGAACTCATTAAACCTTTAGTAAGCAAAATTTCAATTAACAAGCAGTTTATTCTTTTTATTTGAGATTATATACTGATAAGGTTGTAAAGTCTAAGAAGACATTCCAAATATAATTTTGATTGAATATGGTAAATCTTTCCTATCAAGGATATGAATTCAAAAACAGAGAAGTACTTCAGTTAATAGTGACCATTAAATATCTAAATAGTAATATATCTATTAGGAATCATTAAATATCTAGAATCTGCATTGTTTGTTTGCCTGTCATACAGGTACAATCTAGATATTGGCTATCATTTCCCCCTCACATAAACGAGATTAACAGTGGAACTATGACTAGAATTCCAAGTCCAAGGCAGAGTCAGAAAGAGGCAGCTAGATATTAGAAACTCAAGGTGGCTCTAGAGGGAACCTTGGTGAGATCTGTGCTGAGCCAGGACTCTATGAAAACCATAGCTGAAGATGATGCAAAGGCCAGGTATGAGATGCACAGAAATAAGTATTATTATCATAAAAATACAACTAATAATAAGAAGCATTTGCAGACATTTCAGTGATGGGATCCTGTGCTAAGTACTAGTAACATTTCAGAAATAGTATATAACCTTTACAATGACTGGTTGTTGAAGCAGAGGTTTCCAGATGGTGGGGACTAGTTATTAACCATTTTTAGGAAGATGACATGTTTCTTTTATAATTATCAGAAGCATTTGCAAGAAGTGGCCAAGCTAAGTTTTGTTTTGCCTAATAAGCTAAATTAAATTTCATTTATGTGGCTTAAATGATTTGTCTGTTCAGGGAATTTTCAAGTCCAGTCCCTATTTTATATTTAATTTTAACAATAACTAACATGCATCATTATCATTCATCTAACAATTCAAAGTAGCACATACTAACAACATTCCCAATTTACAGGGAATAAATATTTTAGTTCATGCCTTGACAGTCAAAAAAACAAACTGGACAGGCTGGAGTGGGGCTAAGGGATTTGTAATAATGAAAGAAAAATGTGTAAGAAACTAGCAAATAGACACAAAGATATTTGAAACCAGATTAGCAGGGAAGTGAAATATGGAAATGGTATAATGAAATATTGAAGCCAGTCATAATTAGCAGAATGTATCAGTAACTCTACCTTAAAAAGATACCCAATTAAAGAGATGGATCATCTGGTAGTAGCCAATCCATAAGTTGGTACTATGTGAATTTATAACAGCCTCAAACTTCCTGCTATCAGAGGAAGACAGATTGGACTTCCCAAGGCTGTATAGTAAGTATCACTGACTATATAAGCTGTTCAGTTTGTTCAGAAAAACAGTGGAAGAACTGGCATTGACTCAGTCATTTGTAAAATGTATTGAGCTGTGCTAATATGTTAGCTTTTTAAAACTATTATTTGTTGCAAGATTTAATGACAGATTAATTCTGCTTCCATTTTAATAACTGTATATAGCAGAGCCAATCACATCTGAAGTTCAGAAGAAAGAACTGAAAACAGTATTAAGGGAAAGTCACCACAGTATACATGTTAAGATGAGAAATTATATAATCTGCAGCAGTAATTATTAAACTGTAGTGGGGCTGGCATAGCGGGCAGAGCAGAGACTCCCGCACTGCCACCCACGCCACCCCACCCCCACATGTACAGGTTCTGATCTACATCCACTTGGTCACCTGAGTTGAGAATTGTCAGAGGATTTAGGTGACAACCAATATCATGCTATTGGAAATCCTAAGGATTTGATTCACTCCATCCTACAGTCTTTAGACATGTGTATTTTATAATATCTTCCAACACCAAAATGACATAGTACACTAATTTTAGAGATCATTTAGTAAAAAAACAAAAATAAAAAACAAACAAGGAAAGATGCTCTCTCTTTGCCACATCTACTGCAAGGATGAAGACTACTCTCAGCAACAACTCTCAACATCCCAGAAAATGTCCACATCACTCTGCAGGGACACACAGTTATTGTGAAGGGGCCCAGGGGCATCCTGTGAAGGGACTTTGGTCACATCAGTGTAAAACTCAGTGTCCTTGGAAAGAAAAAGAAGAAGCTCCAGGTTAACAAATGGTGGGGAAATAGAAAGGAACTGGCCACTGTTGGCACTATCAGCAGTCAGGCACAGAACTCGATGAAGGGTGTTAGACTGGGCTTCTGTTACAAGATGAGATTGTGTATGGTCACTGCCCCATCGATGTCATTATTCAGGAGAATGGTTCTACTGTTTAAATCAGACATTTCTTGGACAAAAAAAATACACCTGCAGGGTTCAGGTGAGGTCAGACTTTGCTAGTTCAGTATCTCAAGCCCAGGAAGATGAGTTGATTCTTGAAGGAAACAACGTTGAACTTGTTGAACGTGTATTAAATTCAGCTGCTTTGATTCAGCAAGCCACAGCAGTTAAAAACAGGGTATCAGAAAAAATTTTGGATGGTATTTATGTTTCTGAAAAAGGAACAGTTCAGCAGCCTGATGAATAAGAGCTAAGTTGTCCATCTATAGAAGCAGGAAGATTCTGAATGATTCTTCACACTTACTTGCATTATTTTACAGATGCAATAAAAACCATTTATCGATTTGGGAAAAAACAAAGAAACGAACAAACAAATACCTTTGTAGCTCAGATTCAGATCTCCTGTAAATAGGTTATTTGGGGGAATAACTCTCTGGGTGGCTTTAAGTTTGTATTTTTGCACTAGGAACACAGCTTTTACTTATAACAAAATTATAGAGAAGAAAGGCCTGCCATTGTTGGTCATTTAGACCACAGCCAGGAGGCAGCTCTTCATAGTGTAATCCCTGGTGACTTGTACAATCAAGTTTAAAATGACTGAAACAATGAAGCCCAAAGCACTTTTACTGAGACACTATTAAACAGAGTAATAGAACTTAATTGCTCCAATAGTTTTGCCAGATTCATCATCTGGTGCAAGAAGTAAAAGAAAAGTTTGAACATTTAATTTCGAAATTTGTTTTTAAAAAATGCATACGACACTTGAGTAATCTCAAGAGTCAACCCAAAAACCTTCAGTCTGAGAATTAATTTGGGATACTTAGTTTAGAAATCAAGGAAAGTAGCTGAAGGAAGAAAATGCTTTAGCAATGATAATAGATATTTCTTTGGCCTAGTAGAATCAAAGAAAATATATGCTAGCTGTTTAATACGTGGCTTCGTATTCATTTAAGATCAGGCTTCATAGACTAGACTCAGAGTAGTAAACAAGTTCTAGACAAGATTCTTAAGCAGGCAAAAGTATTCTTTGCTTGGCTTTATTCATTTCTTCTCTTTGTTCTCTCTTCTCTATTGGTCTAATCCCTTACCAGAATCCCTTAGGGTCTAAATATTTATTGCTTTCTTTTCTACAGTGTGTTCTCCTTAATTCTTCAATATCACTGTCCTTTCTCCTACTCCATTAGACATTTTCTTCCTATCAGGTGACCAAGGAATAAACTGACAAATTTTTGTTGATAAAAAATAATTAGCTCCCACATATATATTTTCTACCCTTGGTTAGATACTCATAATTTTAAATACTCTTCATCTTGAAAGGGAGTAGCAATGTAATGCCAATACAGCAGACCTCATCAAGAGATTGTGCAGTATTACAAGAATTCATCTGAATAGACTAACTAAGCCTAAACAACTTTTGCGTATCACTACACTGGGTTCTGTCATTGCCAAGAGAAATCCTCAACTTCAAATCAGGATGCATGCTACTGACGTGAGCAAGTGCGTTATCTTGCAACATAAGTGCTGGTTTCCAGCAGAGACCTGCCTCTTCCCAGCCAGACTTCCATGACTTCTCCACCTTTGTGGCTACATGTTAAGAGGGGCAGGAAGGAATTTTTCATCTAAAAGGATATCAAAGGGGTTGAGGTAGAAGGTGGAGCAAGGGTATTGTAAGTGAGAGAACAATAAAGCACCAGTTCTAATCAATACCAAAAACAAAAGATAAACTTCCTGTGTATGTATTAAGAATTGTATCATGTTCCTCTGTCTACCAAGAGACTTACAAAAGTCTAAATTGATTTTATATAGAATACTTCTGCACTTCCCAATTTTTAAAAATTGCCTCAGTGCCTTATGTGTGTGTGTGTGTGTGTGTGTGTGTAGAATAGTTTCCACGTGCACTTCTGCTTCTGCTAATGCCATGTGCAGAGTAAAATATTCAGGGTTCTTTTTAGCCATAATCAGCATTATCTGGCTTACTAATCACACAATTAGTCTGATGTAATTTAAAATTAAGTTTAAAAAACACACATTTTCTACATAAAATACAACTTTTTTCTTACTAAGTAATATACTAAAAGTAAATAAAAAATACAGACTTTTAAATAAATATACTTTTACCTAAGGATGAGTTTCTATTTCCTTGTGTAGGCATTTATATTTTGTCTTTGCATAATCTAAGTGTGGTAAAATTAATGGGATCAGTAATACTGGGAATCTGTTTTTTACTATTTATTTGCTTATGATTAGTTTATTATGCAGTAAACAATGAAGACATTTATAAAATGAATAGTGGGAATTTTGCAGAGTTTGGAGTAGCTCTCTAATAATTTTAAGGTATTACCAATAAAGAGACTCTTCTACGGTTAAAGCTTTACAGAATGCTGATGCTGTCATTCATTAAAGAAAGTCAAACTGGCCACCCACAAAGGGAATAACATTGTCCCATTGGAAGTGTCAGCCTAGAGACGGTGCTATGCCTCTGAGCGATTGTGGTGAAAGTTCTGTGGGAGACCATTGAACAAGACACAAGTTAACATGCTAAATTAAAACACAAATGATTTTTCTTAACCAATTGATTAATTAATGAACTAATCAACCAAGTATGGCTATTTCCAAACATTTAAATTGTTAACAGTTTTAAAAGAGGTACACAATGTGCTTGTTGAAAGCAAGCTTTTATTATTAAAAATGTAATTTACTTACGTTACACTGCTATGCCCTGAGTAAACTTATTCGGCATTTTTACATTGTGCTTAAACAATTTTATATATTATCTCACAATACCTCATTAGGCAGGTCATTATGGTAAATGAACAGGATTTCCTGACCTGCCATAGCCACACAATTAGCAGCAGAGCAAATACTAGAAAATCACTTTCTTACCCTCTGTTTCTATATTAGTTTCTCCTTTAGATTTTCTTTTGAACGCTTCTTCTTTTACTTTTTTTTTACTTCTTATTTTCTTTTTATTATACCAATGTATGACTACTAGGTAATACCTAACATTGCCTGGGCTCTCAAAAAGACAATGCTGCAGAAAGACATTTAACAACTTGAAGACTGGTTAGAATGAAGGGATTTTATGCAACACAAGATTCCTTGGGTAGCTTTAGTTGAATGGACTATCTCTTAGAGAGCCCTCACACTTAACTCCACATTCCCTGGAAAGACTTGCAGCTCTTTCCCTCACTTCACAAGAGTTAAAAATAAAAATGTGAAGTCAAAGCATCTTCCCAAATGCACATCGCAACAATGCAGGCAGAGGTAAGTACGGGTCTGCAAGGGGGCCTTCCTGCTCACATTCACAAATGACTGCCAGCAACAGAACATTCTACTGTCATATGCTATTATCCAAACAAAGAATAAACCCAGGATATACATAAAATTGTTTAACTACTGTGCCATTCTTTTATTTGAAACATGAGCAAAATAAATAAAAGATTAAAGTGAATATTTAAAGAGAAAAAAAATCAATGCATCGACAGATCAGTTTAAGCTACCTTAAAACATTAAATGACACCTTTATATCTTTCTACATTCTCTGTCTACAATGAGTTAGAAAAACTATATAAAATAAAAGTTAAGAAAGGAATGTGGCTCCTGTAAGAATTTTGAATTGTAAAAGCCAAAGTCTCTAACAAGTTACTAACTTCTGACAATATCACAGATTACATGGGCTGTGGTTATTACTGAATTTACATTAACGTTACATTCTAAATTACAATGACTCTAGTCATTCGTTTGCCAATTTTTTTCAGAAAGTTTCACAAACTCTTTCTGAGAATCACAAATTTCTTGCCTATATCTTTGAATCAATGTGTTGTCCTATTGGAATAAAAACACAAAATTGCTCCTTCATGCCTGAATCTTCAGCAGACATCTATTTTTTTTGTGGCAGTCACCATGGCTGCTCTTCTCAGTGAAGGGTAAGGCCTATTCTGTTGATTCCACAACCACCATGCCCTCATTAAAGGTCAGCAACTGTGAAACAAGAAAGAGGCTTTTTTCTTCTCTTTTTATGCTCAGACATGAGCAACCTGCTGCCAGTTGGTCTGGTCCTTAACTTATGATTTGGTGCAGCTCTTTCTAGCTACACACAATTCCAACCATGCCAAAACTTTAAATTCTGTCTACCTATGCTATTGCCTAGGTGATATTATCATGTCCCAGGGATTAAGATAGACTCTATATGCTCATAGCTTAGAAATATGTAACTTCAGCCTCATTCTCTCTTCTTAACTCCAGCCATGAAAATTCAACTACCCACTTAGTATCTCCACTTGCATGTCCAATAATGCCATCGATCTCCTGTTTACAAAAGAGTTTCCTGAACTTCTTTTCTCACCTGTTATTCTAGACCTCACTAAATGGCACCTCCATTGTTTTCCAGTTGCTTAAACGAAAACGTTTAGAGTTTATGGAGTGCTCCCTTTGTCTCACTCAGCATATCTATTTTTTCAATACATCTCAATCACATGGGCTTTAAAATGTATCCAGAACCTGACCACTTCTCACCTGACTACCTTCACGGCTATCACCCAGTCCAAACCACATCATTTCTACCTGAATTGCTATTATAGCCTTAATGGGCTCACTTCTTCTATATTTGTTTATTGTCCACATAATTACACATAGCAGTCTTTTTAAAGCTTAAATTGGATAATGCCACCTTTCTCTTCGAACTGTGAATGACTTCCCCTATCACTCAAGGCACTTCGCTATGGCCTGGAAGGCCCTCATGATCTGACTCCCGAGGCCCCCACCCACTAAGTCATTGACTTCAACTCCTGCCATTTTTCTCCCTGATCCTGTGTATTGACTGATACTTCTGCATGGTGTGCCCTCACAGTCCCATCACATTTCTCAGCGAATGTCCTGTCACCAGGGAAACCTTCCCAGATCACAATAAAAACAGCACATGCTCCACCTCTCTTAATCCATCTTAATTTGCCTTGTTCTTATTTATCACAAAGTCTGGGGCCAATCTCCTTGGATTTCTAGCTCTTTCATTTAGTAACTATCAGCTTAGCCAAGTTTTTGTGTGCCTCATTTCCCTCAGCTATAAATTGAAAATACTAGTTGTATCTTTCTCATAAATAGATTAAAAATAAAAATATTTTAAAGAACATCAATTATATCAGGTGACAGGGAGAGAACTTTGAGAAGCTCTAAATTAAAATTACAGTGGCCAGAAAGTGAGAGAAAGAAACATAAGAATTATTAGCCTGTTAATTAGCTGTGGATCCGCTCTAACAAAAGAAGGCTCACATTCCTGTACATCCGCTGAAATTTAGGATTAATTTCCAGGAGGCTATTTCCTCAATTATCAAAATAGCCAGGTATCACAGAACCCCAGGAGCCTCCACTTCTTATTTACACATGAACTTTCTGTCTGCTGCCCACAGCTAATTCGTAGGCACTGACACTTCTTCCTTGCACACTCTGCTGAGCCTGGCCCAGAACAAGCCCCCCTTCACCTTCTACCATCCCCTTTGCCTATGGCTAATGGCTTTCATAATGGCTTACATCTTTCTCCCCCTTTACATGATGTATAAAAACACTTGCAAAATTCTGGAGGACAGACATGTTGCCTTTCCTGCCTAGTCATGCTGCTGGTGGCTTAGACTCCATGCCCCAATACCAATCTTCTTTTTTTCTTTTTTGTATTAGCAATGGCATCATAAACCCTTTCTTTTAAAAAGACTTTCACCCTTGGAAGTTAAATTTTTGGCTTAATACTCATATATAGTGTTACATGACCATTTACTACTACCATTTACTATTTTTTTACTATCATCATAATTATGATTCATAAAACTCACTATCAACGCCATATATACAGTTCTTTGTTCACATATTCTCCCATTAGAATAGAAGTCCATGGAAGTATGGACTTAAACATTCTTTGTTTTGTTCACTAAATAACTCCCAGTGCTTTTAAGTGTCTGACATGTGGTAAGTACTCAATATTCATTGGAAAAATAAATGAATGAAGGTGACTGGACTAGGGCACATTTCCACTGTGCTTGTAGGCTGGTTCCAGAATTACTGTTATCCTTTATAATCACCTTTGTGTTTGAATATAACAACAACCAAGAAAAATAATGTTATACTTGTATGGCTCTTATTTTTTATCAGGAAACTATCTGCAAAGTACAAGGAAAACAAATACACAAAAATTACGAGAGCAGCGAGTCTTTCTAATCCTTCAGATTTTCATGGTCATTGGAATGAAAAACGGCTATGGAATAAACTGACAAACTCAGAGGGGCCACATGGCAGGCCTGACAAGCTCAGTGACCAAAAGTAACCCCACGGTGTGGTCTGATCACAAATTCCTAACTGGGCAGGTTAGCAGGTGGTCACGTCCCAGGCCTACAGCTTCCTTAGCAAACACCAGTCTTTACCTGAATCTGTCCATTGCTCTTATACATCTAGGATAACGTACATCTGAAATGTCAGAGCAATTTTCTTTTTTTACCCCTCAAAAGTACAACTGCCAGTACCAGGGCACAGGACTTTGACAAAACCCCTCATTGTCATCTTCCTCCCTGCCTACCATCTCTACGGGCTGTCGGTGTTAATTATTAACTATCATGTACCCACCAGTATGGAAGAAGTATGTGTTCCCATTCTGCCTTTTATCCAGTCCTAGAGACTTCCCTGCTTTGTTTTCCCTCATTTCCTTAATCTACCACCAATGAATTCCATGTAACCTTCCTTGGTTTTCTCCCTTGACTCTAAATGCATGAAAAGAACTGCAAACCCTCTATTCTCTGGAGCATTTCTCAACTACTGCTATTTTGCTTCTGGGCATGTCCTCAATATTTAGCCCAAGTTAATTCTTATAAAACTTGTCTATCAATGTGGACATTATTTTATCAACAGTAACTGTACAAAATGTTCTGACATTAGATATTTTGAATATTTTATTGCTTATCTTTATGTAGATATTTTATAATAAATACACTTTTTCAGGGGTCAATGTTACCCTGAGAGTTTTAGAGCAAGGGTGACTTATTACAATATCCTTAACTTAGCTTTCCACTTATAGTCATTCCTAAGTTACAGGCTGGCTTGAGATTTCAAGATTCCCATTTAAAAAATACACATACTAGTGTTCACCGAAGTATTCGTTCAACTGAACTCTTTTTTCCATTATTTACAGACTTAAAAAGGTACATCTAAGCCAGCAAAGCCCAAAATACAGCACAAATTACTGATTACATATCTTGCATCCAACTTACCTTTCCCTGGTGTACCAGTATGTCCTACAACTAACCCATCATTTCTGGTACCCATCGACAGTAGTCTCTCTATTTTTCTCTCCCAAAACACAGAATTATCTTAGTTCATTCATCTATATTATCAGCATACTATAAAGTTATATATATATTGTGAATAGTTGATTATATAAAGTTAAATCAGTTTCCTACTATCATTGCCACCTTTCCCTCTGCCTCAAAGATTCCAATAATTATATTCCAACTTCTTACCCTGATTCACTGATCTATTTTTTGTTACAGCAATTAATGGTTTTAAATAATAATAAAACCTCATGGCAACTTGGGCAAGATCTCAGTACTGATGCAGGTGGAGCCTGCTGCAAATATTGAGATGTCTCCATGCTAGAAAGGACAGCCTCAAAACCCCTGGTGTATCCGTTTGTGATTAAACACATTCACAATGTCATAGATTCGAATAGATAATTCTCCCAGAGTGAGAAAGACTCTATTTTTACCTGTTTTTCTCCATCGCACTGAGCTTTGTGTTGTTCTAGCATAGTCACTTCATAAAGAATGGTGAAATAATTGAATTTCAATTGGAATCTCTCTCATGCAACTCTCTGTACCCCTGTCTCATAAGGCAAGGAAATGGGTTTGAGGTACTCAGTGTCCCGTTTTGAATACCTGGTGATGACTCCAGATGGAACTATACCACTCAGTAAAACACAATAGAATAGCACTTACCCTAGGAATACATAAAAAGAGGCTAAAAGTTAAATTACTGCTCATTGTGTTTTTCTTTCTCAGAAGAAACTTCAAAGATCTCCACTATGTCCTGGGAAAAGCTTAGCACCTAATTTATGGGTGAATTAGAAATTAAATGGATAACTTTTATTTCCTAAAATCATATTGAATACTCAAATAAGTATGTGAGTCTCTGTCACCCTTAGTCTCCCTGAAGATTTCCTGTAATTTGTCTATTTCTAGTAGGAAATATATTTCACTTGATCTCTGAAGAAGCCACACATGGCCAGGAGAAAAAGAAAAGAAATGAAACTTTTCTTTAAATCAGAAATGTTCCAAGATATCAGAAAAAATTAACATAAAACTATATTCTTTTCTGAGTACTTATATAAATCTCTCCCAACCATGTTACCTGTCATTAAGTCAAAATGCACCCCTATGTTCATAGCAGCACAATTTACAATAGCCAAGTGCTGGAAGCAACCTAGGTGCCCATCAGTTAATGAATGGATCAAAAAACTGTGGTACATTTACACAATGGAATTCTATGCAGCAGAAAGAAAGAAGGAGCTCCTACCCTTTGTGACAGCATGGAAGGAATTGGAGAGTATCATGCTAAGCGAAATAAGTCAGGCAGTGAAAGACAAATACCATATGATCTCACCTTTAACAGGAAGCTAATCAACAAAACAAACAAACAAGTATAATATAAACAAAGACACTGAATTTGAGCACAGTCTGACAGTGTCCAGAGCGGGAGGGGAGGGAATTTCAGGGGAAAAGGGGAACGGTTTAGAGCAACAAGTATAAAGGACTCATGGACAAAAACTATGGGGGGTGGAAATGGGAGGAAGGTGGGGAGGGCTGGGGTGGTGGGCTGGGGCGGGGTAAAAGACAGAAAACCATACAATATCAACAATTAAAAAATACTGATTAAAAATAAAATTAAAAAATGGAAAAAAAAAAAAAGAAAGGAAAAAAAAAAGTCACTTTCTAAATGCCCTAATGTTCTTGGCGCTCTCACTATGGAAAAGATGAATTAGAAAAATATCTTCTGGGACTACTTCAAAAGCACTTTGTAATGAGGACCACAAAAACCGGAAGTTTTCACTAAATAGGCATAAATTAGTGCACGTAGATTTTCATTCACTTCTAGATAATTAAAATTTTTAAGACTCTATATTACTAAACTTTATCTGATACAAACATTGATGATTAACCAGTGCTTTTAGGTCATTGACAGTTAAAATGGTTATTGACATGGTTCAACTGTAAATAATTATTGATACAATTGAACTAACAAATATTTACCATATGTACTGGTTTTCTATTTTTACCCTTATTCTTTGTTCATATTTTAGTCTTCCGCTCTTTTCTGACTTACATTTTTTTAAATTAAGATGTAATTCATGCATCATAGCATATTAGTTTTAGGTATATAATACAATATTTATATATATTTCAAAATGGTCACAAGTCTACTTACTATTCAGCACACAGTTAGAATTTTTTTGTGCCTTTAGTAGATTTAAGTGAGCATTTTATATGATTGCTTTTACTTTTTTCTTTAGTGGTTGCCTCTTTTATCTTCTAAAATATCTTCTCTTCATCTTTCTCTTCTTTATTTCTGGAATTTCCAATTAGATATATATTGGGCCTCTATACTCTCTACTCCATGTCTTTTTACTTGTTTTTTTTTTTTTCATATTAAAACAGAGTATTTTAAATGCTTCATTTTTATGTGTCATATTCTATATAATTTTAAACTATATTTTTGAATAAATATTTTATTCTTCAGTGAAATCTGCTTGTTTTAAACTACACATCAAAAAATAAAAAATAAATAAACTGCCCATGTCCTTTTAAATTTTAATTTCTATTTTTCATTTTTATAAATTTGTTTAGATATTATTTTCAAATCTACTTAGTTATGTTAGTGGTTTCTTACATTATGTTCATATTTGCAATAACCTTTTCTTTAATCTAGATATGTTAAACATGTATTTTTTTGTTCTATGTCTGATAATTTGAATATCTGAAATATTTGTGACTCATATTTTGTGTCTTTTTTTGGCATTTTTCACTTTGGGTGCCTTTTTCTCATTTGTTTGGTGGCTTTTGATTGTGAGCTGACATCACTAATGGAATTACTTTGTTATTTTTAATGACGTCTTTTTCTTGATTTATTTTTGTTTTCTTTTGCCAGAATACTGAGCATACTGCCTTACAATAATTTATCTTATTGTTTTCCACCCTTACAAATGTTGCAAATTTGAGATAAAAACTCAAATAAGGACTAGCTTGTCATTATCACCTCCCACGAGAGCTTATTCCTTCCAGATATATCCAACATCAAGGTTGATATTATCCAATATCCTACTGCTCCCTTCAATGGCTTTTATGTGGGAAGCTTTTATTAAACTTCCCATTTGAGTCTTCTCCTGCTTTCATCAATGTCCTGAATTAGAATTAAAGCTGAAACTCCAGGTACCTGTGGTTCTCAAATTCTCTGCATTGAGAGCTACCTGGAGCTCAGGTTTACACCTCAGGATTCCTGCTTTCCCATTATTTGAAGTTCTGTGGATGTCACATTGCTTTGCCAAATGAGCAATACTGAAAAGTTTGTGCATGTAAAAATATTAGATATTTGATAGACTTTAAAAAACCTGTAGTTTTCCTGGGGTTTTAGTGGCAGTCTTGTGGAAGGTATCATAAGTGACAGGGTAGGAGGACAATATGTGGCAATTAGAGTTCATTTTCAGCTCTTAAATCCAGACAAGTATTTTTGACAAATGTCAATATTTATTTCAGCTTAATGGAGTTTAAGATGGAAAAGCAGTAAAATAGTCTGTATCTCTAGGATTTTGCTACGTTGTTATGATATCAATGGCTCTGAAAAATGCTGTAATGGTGAACCATAGTTTTGCCTTAACATTATTTGACCAGAAAATGTTTTTTATTGCCTATGTGATATCTTAATAAATATCCACTGGGTATATACTTTGAAATTATATACTGACATACTCAGAAGAAACAGAGAATGGCATTACAAAAATCAGGGGGGAAAAACAGTTCCAATGTTTCCAATCTAATTGCAATGCAGCAGATGTAATTACACTGTGGAACTCAGAAAAGCTGAGCCCTTTGACCCTGAAGGAAAGACCAACTATCATTACTTGAAGGATAGTCAGAAAAGAAAGTTCTATAAATGTATTCTATATATTAAATATACAACTTTTCTCTAAAGAGAAAACAGTTTCTATGGTTCACCAAAAGAGAGAGAACTGTTTTTCTATCTCTAAGAATTCTTTTCTATGGTTTCTCTAAATGCCAAAATGTTTTAATTTATATAGGTCATATAGTAGGCTTTAAAGAGTTTAACTTTTGTACTTAGTTGAGAAATTCAAAGAACACATCAAAGCAACAATATACCTTTCCTGATTCAGAATATTTCCCATCAGATGTACAGATATAGATATGAGAAGGTAAGAAAAAAAAGACATACTTTATACTTGAAAAAACCCTCTAAGAATTGATCTGCTGGTAAAGGCTTAATATCACAATTTTAAATGCCCCAATATTTTTTTATCATCTGGTTTTGACTATAATGAGCATTAAATTCAACTTCATTGACTTTCATAAAACAATAAGCATTTCCCCCTTCAAAATATGAAAAAGTTTGGAGAAATGTAAGCTTAATAAAAATTAAGGGTTTAAAGGAGTCTTCAAGAAACCCAAACTTTAATTAATGTTCTATATACCTCATTTTTCTTTTATCTCCCTGACTTGATATGTTTGTACATTTATATCTATTTATGTAGCTAATATAATTTACAGTAAACATAAATTTACAATTACATTTTATAAAAAAAAACAAAAATAAAATATTGGTTTTTCTCAGTGCTATACAGAGAAAATTCTGTTTAAAGAAATGATGCCCTCGACCTGCTGATAACTATTTTTTCATGTTGAACTTCTCTTGACAAATTAAACTAATTAAGTTTTTCAGTAAAATTAAAAACAAAGTTAACTTTCAGGAGTTTTACAATTTCAGGTCTTATGTTTAAGTTTTTCCTCTATTTTTTTAAAATATATTTTATTGTATTTTTTCATTATAATTTATCCCCCTTATAACCTCTTCCAACTCCACCCACCCTCCTCCCACTGACAATCACCACAGTGTTGTCCATGGCCATGAGTCCTTTTTCTTTTTGCTCCATCCCTCCACCCCTAAAAGACCCCCAGAGCTGTCAGCCTGCTCTCTATTTTGCTTGATAATTCAGTTTGTTCATAAGAGTCAACATATGAATAAAATCATACAGTATTTATCTTTCTCTGACTGGCTTATTTCACTTAGCATAATATCCTCCATGCCCATCTCTCCTGTCCCAAAGGGTAAAATTTTCTTTTTGGGGGCGAGGTAGTTTCCATATGAGTTGATTTTTGTATATGGTATAAGGTAGGGGTTCAGTTTCTCTCTATTCTTTTTTTTTTTTTAGTGCATGTGGACATCTAGTTTTTCCAGCACAGTTTGTTAAAGAAATAATCCTTTCCTCATTGTATATTCTTGCTTGTTTAATAGGTACAAAATTTCAGTTATGCTAAATCAACAAGTTCTAGAACTCTCCTGTATAGCATATTGCCTGTAGTTAACAATACAGTATTATGTGCTTCAAAAGGTAAGAAGGTAATTCTTATGTTAAATCTTCTTATCACAAAAAAATTAAAAAACAAACAAACAGAACGAAACCCCAGAACAGAACAGAACAGAACAGAACACAAAGGGACTCAAGAAAACTTTGGGAGTTGTTGGGCATGTCTATTACCTTATATGGTGATGGTATCACAGGTATTTGCACGTGTGTAATTTCATCAAATAGTAGACATTAAATATGTGAAGTTCTTTGCATTTTACCTCAATAAAGCTATTTTAAAAACAAAGCTAATCTTGTTTTCATCTAATTTCAAAGAAGATTTATCCTTCAATAATCATTGTGCTGATTTATAAGTAAAATCTTTGAGTTAAATGGATAACTTTCAACTCATAAATTTATACAGAAATATCCACCATTGTAAAAATATAGAAAATTAAAAATAAAACATTATTATCAACTAGTTTTGGGCTTTTATAAAAGAAAAAGCATTCCTGGGATTTTTCTTAAAAATAGCCAATAATCTTCCCAAAAATCTACTTTGAGAAATAATAACTAATATTTGTAGGTTTATTTAATTCTAGATTAGGACTTAATAATCATTTAGCCAAGCTCTAAAATGATAAGATATACTAACCCAGTTCACGTACAGCAGTTACGGTATTCTGAATTCTTGAGAGCAAAACAGGCAAAATAAGTGCTTGAATCACATTCTAACAAGATGCTAATTAAAATCAATTTTTATTCTCTCCCTGACAACTCCTACTATTCATACAACACTGTAGGTGATTTCTCATAGGTGAAATTGATGTACATTTTTAGTTCAACTCCCATTCTACAGGACCATGAGAGAAAGTCCAAGGGTAGAAGTCGGATGCACTTCCTCCAGGTGAGTGAGGCTAGATTTATCTCAGAAGATAATATACCCAACTTGTTACTGATATACCTCTTAAGAAAACTTAAAACAGCTCATTTAAAATATTGTTCACAAGATCATGCAGCCACTAGTAGAGATTTTATAACTTATTCTTTGTGGAATTAATACTTCTTAAAAAGTGTGAGATTTAACCGCTATCTCCACAGTTGCCCTACATTGAAATTATCTATTTTTTTTTCCTTTTCTGATAGATAGTAAGTCTCTTGGAAACAATTCTATATTTTATTAATAGTTATTATATCCTTACCTTTTCTGCATCACCTGGTCACAAATATGTTCACTTATAATTTATTTTACTTTAACTCTTATAAACACTGATACAAAAAGTATAATCTGTAAGATATTTTCCCACACATATAGGGAATAAAAATAAAGGTGAAAAATACACTATTGATTCTCAAGATATTTATAATATCAAAGCTTTGTCTGCTTTTACTAACATATAGCTTCTATTGCTATTGATAGCATTTTTCATATGCAACTCTTAATACAATTTAGTTGTTTACATTTCTGGTATTATACTCTCTATTCACAAGAAGCAGATCCTCACCTAACATAGCTAAAGAAGAGGGACTGGTTTTGAACACCTTGGAGACATCTCAAGTATACTCAACAGCAGGTCAGGGATAAATGCTGGGCTATGTAGAGGTTCTGCATTCAAGGCCACTCTAAGGTCTTTAGAAAAAAGTCACCTCTAGAACTTAACTGATTTTCTGCTATCAGTGTAGTTAAACTTTACTGCTCTTCTCTAATTATTTTCTGTCCTGCTATCAGCTAACTTCCCCGTCTTCCTTCACAGATTTTATACTACTGAAATTTTGCCTAATATGACTTTGAATTATGGAGGACTATCCATATGGTTATACTGTTTCTATATTCTGTTGCAACAGCTTGAAGTGAAATTTTTTTTAAGAGACAGTATCTAAGTTAGAGCAAGAGAGTATCCAGCCTAAGACAGTCATCACAACCCACTTGCTGCATCATCTCTGAACTTATCTTTTATGCTGACTCCTTGCTTCCATGAGATCACACTCCACCAGCGCCTAGTGAAAACAGAACATTCTTTAGGTCTCAGCTTTACCTTGTGGGCATTCATTTCCACACTGCATTGAGACTGATTCTGTGACTGTCTCTTCATTAGACTGTCAGATCCTTAATGACAGGAATTATTTCTTTCATTTCTATGTTAAGTGTCATGGAGATTATAAAAGTATGTGCCTGATAAGTTTGTGAAGGAAGGGATGGATATCGTAACTAAAAGACAGGAGGTGGAGGGTAGTAGAACTCAAAGACTCCTTCAGGATAAAGTGGTGTTTGAAATGAACTTAATAAGATACATAAAAGTAGAAGGTAACATTGGAAACAACCTTCAAATGGAAAAGAAAGCCTGAAAATAAAAGCATGTTCTTGGGTACATATGTGCGGGGCGCCAGATGTTGGGGGACTCCGCCCGCAGAGCCCCATCCTTCCATCACAGATGAAAATAAAAACTACCAAGACATTTTCTGCTTGGGGAGGAAAGGGATCAAACTCTCAGAGGAGAATGACCCAGAGCCCCTTCCTCACTAGGCTGTTATTGGGCTCAAATACACCGGAATACAGGTTTAACATGTCAAAGAAATCTGAGGGCTTAATCCGAGCCAGTGTTTGTCAGGAAAGGGGGTTGCCAAACTTTGGGAGACATACTCATTTCCTCCTGGGACACTTATCACCTAAGGAAGAACACTCTTAGCAAAGCAGGTTTCACAGGACTTTAGGAATTCTTTCTTATGCCCGATCACCCAGGGAGCCGTCCTAGCCAGCGCAGGGCTGCACTGCTCACCCCCACAGTTTCAGGCTTTAAGGCAATTAGGAAGCAGGAGACAGCTCCCAGATGGAAATGAGGACTCGGGCTATGTCAGAATAGCCGGGGGGTGAGGGTCCATCACATCCTCTTTGCTGCAACCCCCTCGAGTCCTTCCATGAGGCCTCCCAAGTGGTTGCGTCTGGCTTAGGTTGCCCCTCCCATGAAGAGTCTTACCCGTCATTGACTGCCAACCAAGCAATGGGGCCAGAGATGGATGAGGCAGAAGCAGTGCTCCTGCCAGGGAAATAAGCTTTGTCTCCTTAGTAGGTCACATCCTTGTGACAGAACAGACCCAGATGAAGTGGGTCCCTTGGGCTCTTACACAGCCCACCATGGGGTGAGGGTTACAACTCCTGAAACCAGGCTGAACAGTCCACAACACATATGGAAAATCTATTTTTATCATGAGTAAAGAGTTCTGACATATACACACACATAGCTATTTTTTTAAGTGGAACTCAATGAGATAGAATTAGGGAACCACTTTATTTCTTTCATTTCTTCATCATTAACAACATATGTGTTCTGTTGGGAACCCTTCCACACATTTGGACAGATCCCCACCATTTCCTATTATTTTCTGATAACTTTCAGTTATAACAACATTATTTCACTTATTAAAACTCATTCGTAGGTACCACAAAATTTCACTTCAGTTCAAAACAAAATTTAATTTTATATCCAGATCAAAGCTTTACTCTCCTTTGAGATTATTTCTGATGCAGTGCCAACCTGCATCAGGGAAGTGCGAGTGGTATTATTGTTTCATTCTTTTCCTACCTTCCTCTGTTCTTTATTTTCCAACCATTCCTGGGTTGCAGTACTGGGAGGGCATATTAGATGGAAGGAGGCAAGAAATCTTATCTCACTGGGCAGTTCTTTCTTAGGTAATAATTAAAGGTCTTGATCATAGTATAGGTGCTGGCTCTGTAGTGAGTCACAGTCCTATATTCTTTGGAGACTCCTAGTGGACCTTTTCATTATATCATCTTTTTCTTGACATGCAGTGAACTTTCTGGTGACTTCTTGCAACCTCCACTTACCACTCACTCCTGCCGACTCATACCTGTTTTACGACTGGTGTCCCTATATGTTATCTTTTTGTGCAGGTTTGTATTAAGATGGCATAAGCCTAGCCATATTTATAGTATCAACTTGGTGAAAATTCAGTGTCTTTGTGAGGCAAAATTCTTACTTCCAAGGCCTTTAAAAAGAAAACTGGTACCAGCTTTTATACTTATGCATGACCTTCAAGCCCCAGAAGACATGTGCTAAGCTCAAGAAATTATGAAGTTCTGCTCTGGTAACAGCATGTGGAGTACTACACAAATTGGAATAAATATGAGGGGGACCAAAAAATGAAATTATTCTGGAGGATGGGCCCCTTGTAGTAAAGGCTTCCCTCACTAGGTAAATGTTCTAGGAACCCATCTATATCAGCATACCAGCTGGCATTGTTGTGAGTTCAGCTTCAGTGAATTTTTTGTGAAGACTCTTTCAAAGTGTTTGCCCATTTCATGATGGGTGATTTACGAGCGCACCTGCCCATGAAGCATTGGGTGTTCAGCAGTTTTTGACCAAAAACAGCATGCCCCCATACCCTGCTCTCCCTATTTGCCAGATCTTGCCCCTGGGCCACTTTTTTTTGTTTGTTTGTTTCCCCGGATGAAAAGTCCTCAAAGGGAAATGGTTTGCCCATGTGGAAGAGCTGAAACAAAAAAATGGCAGAAGCACTAAAAGGCATCAAAATTGATGGGATCAAAAACTGTTTTGAGCAGTGGAAAAAATGTCTCGATAGGTGTATTGCATCGAATGGAGAGGACTTGGAAGTTGACTGAAGTTTAAACATGTAAGAATAAATACACAATTTTTTATGAACAAATTTTGTTGTTTTGGGTGCAGCTCCTCCCTCATAAGCACCAGAAAGGGAGTGTATCACCCAACTTTTCATCTCCAAGTCCTTAGGATGCCTGTGAAGTTCTCTGAGAGTCCTTTCACTTGCTTTGTGAGGTCTTTATGGGGTAGGAAAAGCAACGGTACAAATCACTTTCCCCTAGGGTAACATCCCCTTACCACAGATTTCTTTTCTGTTTTGAAAGCAGGATGGGATGGAATGTGAGTCAAAGGAGCAGTCAGCGGCACCTTTGTGAGTTCTGTGGGGATGCGCCTTTCAGTGCCCTTGTAGAAATATTTACAAACTGTGTGGTTTTCTGTGGGCCTTTGGTAAGAATTCTGACATAAGATGCCATTCGACTGTTTCATAGCAACTTTTCTTGCAATTAAGGCTGAACTCACGATTCACCCTTTTGCAAAAAAGCTTCAAATAATGTCTATTTCAGGAAATAAGCTGTCACAAAATTAATAGTGTTTACATGAGTTTGAAATCAAGTAATAATCTGCATGACTCACAGAGAGGCAGGACTGAAGTTAAGGGCAGAACGGTCACTACAGGCAGGGGTAATGAGTGCGCACTCCTAGAGAAGGCAGGGTATCAATTTTCCCTTTCTTCCCCTCTGATAGAATTCCATACCTCTGGAATTTTGTAGATGGTGGCAATGAGCTTGGTTTCAGCCACAGCCACAGTAACAAATTACACTTTTCGGTTTTTCTAGCATATTAATGGGACCATATGGCACCGCAGGCCAGACTCGGTAATAATTATAAAGGCTACTTGACATTAAATAAAAATAATATTTTATTGCTTCTAGAATTAAATTTCAATTTTTCAAATATAAGTAAAGTGCCAGGGAGCTCAGTAAATATTGATTATAAATAATCTTTATTATGTGCTTTCTCTGCAAGAATATAAATTAGCAATGGAATTGCTTATGCCTTATCAATTAGCATAACATGTTAGGACTCCATAAATATTACCAATTCTGTTCTCAAAATGTATTAATGTAGTGAATACTTTATTATATGCCAGCACTATTCTTTGCTCTAGGGATGCAAGAGTAAACCACTCATTGAAAAATTCCTTAATGTCATAGTTTATTGCCAGAAATATGCAAAATAATTAAGTAAAATATATAGTATATTAAGTTATGATGTACTGATTGAACCTGCTATATATCTCTTTTATTTATATCTAGTACCAAGTGTCTAGAATTCAAAAAAATGATAAAACAGACTTTGATTAATTAGAGGGAATGATACACTTTAAATGTGGAAACAAAATGTACTTTATTATGTAAAGTTAAAACATTGAAAGTAGATGGTAGAATGATATCTATAGTCAAAAAATATATTGCCAAGGGGAGTCAATGAAACTCTACCCTAAACTCAAAGACTGATATTCCTAACAGTAAGATGGCCATGCTTTGCTATTCCTGGAAGCAGACTAAATGTCTCAGTATGTTTATGATATTCCTGTCTTATTACACACTTAATAAAGCTACCATCAGCACAGAAACACTTTTGAATTATTAACCTAAAAGGTGAAATAGAAATGACTGAGTTTTAAAAAAAGGGAGAATTGCTTTACTCTCAGAAAAAAATATGATTAAAGTAAAAAAAAAAAAAGAGAAATATAGAGCATGACTTTAATTTTACTTGAATTGGTTATTGACTTCAGGTCTTTTAGAAAAGAGACAAAATCAGCAATAAAACCCAGGTTTGAACAGTGAGACTGTCCCCTCTACTTTTCAGTAGAATGGTGCCAAATAGTAGAGTAAGTTATTTTTTTTTTGTTTGGTTTTGTTTTTTGCTGATACTTTATCCTTTTCTCTGGAGAGGATACACCAAAGTTCACCCTGTTCTGACAAAAATACAAGTGGATCATTTTTCTGATCCAGAGACGGGACTTCAGCTCTGGGCTTTCCCTATTCTATAGGCGGCTAGAAAACAAAAATGTGACACTGGCAGCCTTTGCAAATGCTCTCGCCACTTTCTAATATCTATCAGCTCCTGATACAGAGCCACCCTGTCCAAAGCATCCGATTAATTTTCTGTGGCTACCATTTCCCTCAGCTTTGGTCCTGACTCCTGAATATGACTTTCACTTTATCTACAGCTCCGAAGATTTTCTATCAGCGCAGGCATGTGTGATGTCTCTCTCCACACTCTTTTCTCCCTCCCGCCCTTTCTCTTTGTCTCTCTCTCTCTCTCTCTCTCTCCCCCTCTCCCTCTCTCTCTCTCTCTCTCACACACACACACACACACACACACAGCCTCCCAGAATGATAATATTTATCTATAAAATAACATCATTATTATCCAATCTTGGTTTATTACTTATTGCCAGAGAGTTATTGTTGTCGGTGTTCTTTTTAAAAATTTCTCTATGACTTAGTCTCCTCATTCCCAAACATGTTAAGGAGTGACATAATATGAGTAACGATTTAGGTTTATATATATAAAGTATATAGAGAGTGACTCGACCTCTACCTGGGAAATAATAATTATACAATTTTGCGGTTACGAATAAAGAGTCTAGATGACACAAAACTTCTTTTTGCTGTTCTCATTTATTACCTTGTAAGGAAATCCATGAGTTCTTTGTCTTGTCTTGTCCCTCTTTCTCCCCTCTATTTTTCATAATCCTTTCTTTCATTACCTCCACCCTCCCTTGGAATCCTGCCTCCAGGCTGGAGGAGCAGCACAAGACTTCTTGGTTCTGTTGCTCCTGTGTCTCATTCCTACAGCCGTCTGTAAACAGATGCAGACCTTCCTAAGAAAGCATAGTTCCATTAGCACTTTCAGGGTTAAATACCTACCAAGCAAAAAGAAAGAAAGAACGAAAGAGAGAGAGAGAGAGAGAGAGAGAGAGAGAGAGAGAGAGAGAGAGAGAGAGAGAGAGAACGGAACAAACAAAATCTTTCTTTTGCTAATATTGAACTGCTTTCAATTTCACTGCATTATTTTCATTGTATTATTAAGTCTTCACAATATCTTTCTCTTTTCTCTGCTTTTCCATTGTCTTTGTTTCATCAGAAAGGATGCATAGAAAAAGTAGGATATATGGAGAAAAGAAAATCTGGGAATTCCTGGAGATTATTAGTTATTAGTCAAAACTGCCAAGATCCAGAGGCTAGATAGAAGTCTTAACACAAAAATCTTGAACTAGAGTGAATTCTTTCTTAACTATCAGCAAATAGGCTGGAGATCCGAAGGTGCTAAGGTATTCAGGATGGAAGTGGAAAGAATTAGAAAATCTGTTGCTCTGTAAAGTTGGGATGGGCCCTTTGAAGGTGTGAGCCACTTCTAGTCGTGACAGTGTAGGTTTGAATGATACATGAAGGATGAATTTCTCAGGACAAAGGGCTGGGACATGTGACAGCAACTGGCAGGAAGAATAGCCTCAGATAGGCAGGATCGACTCCACTGTAGAAAATCCTACTGTCATGACCAAAAGAAACTATTGACTCTTCATGGTATACTAGGTCTGTCCAGGAAAAACCCAGCCATTGTTAATATAACGAGAACAGTTTATGCAACATTGATGTAACCTGGTAGCCAAGGAGCGTGTACTGGATTGCACATGCAAAAACAATGATGCTTTCACTGTACTAGACAGTGGGGGCAGTAGAAGCAGTTGAGTGAGTATGTGTACTGTGTGGTTGTCACATTCAAAATGACTAAGTGAGTAGAGCAATGAATCTGCATCAAATTTTGTGATCCACTTGAACATTCCTCCACAAAAACTATTCCAATGATTCAGGAGGCCACAGCTATGGGCAGCTCGTAATTGGCAGCTTCATCACTACAATGCATCTGCTCATGCTTCGAGACTTATGCAGAGTTTTTTGGTGAAACATCAAATCACCAAGGTGACTCAGCTTCTATATAGCCCAGATTTGGTGCTCTGTAACTTCTGGCTTTTCCCTAAACTAAAATTACCTTTGAAAGAAAAGTGATTCAGACCTTTTGATGAGATTCAGAAAAATACAACAGGGCAGCTGATGGCAACTGAGAGAACAGCGTAAGGTCTTAAGGTGCCTACTTTGAAAGGGACTGAGACATCATTGTCCTATGTACAATGTTTCTTGTATCTTGTATCTTCTTCAATAAATGTCTCTTTTTCATATTACACGGTGGATACCTTCTGGACAGACCTTATACACTTTATATCATAAAGTCTACTCACAGATCAGAATACTTAACGTTGAGGAAAGAGATAGCTTCTACAATCATCTTCAGGTGAGGGTAAGCAAATCTCTTAACTACAATTTTCAGTTTGGCTAAACAACTTTCACTGTTGCAATCAGGTCCATGATCCCATTGCATGTGAAATATAATATTTAAGTGTGGTTAAGAAAATAAACTTGAACATTGGAGATATTTACATTTGAATCTTCATTATTTCTTCGCTACCTATCAACGGTTACCTGGCCTATGTCTCAATTTTCTAAAATGAATAATAACTATATATATGCAAAATGAGTAGGACCATGCCTGGGCTGATATATTTATATTTGACAAGTTTTATTTTAAAATGTGATCAGTATAACAACGAGTTTTAGTCAATACAGCTAATATGATTCAACTGATAAAAAATAACTGCAGATATTTTCCTCACATGGAAGATGCTAAATTGTAGGCATTGCCATTCTGTTTTCATTTTCTCTGAAATTACAGATGGAAAACTATTGTAATGGCTTCATGACTTCTGTGCAGTTTCCTGGCCCTATTAAGATGTAAGAAGAGTTTCTAATGACTGAGCATGCCACAGCTTGTTCTTGTTTGGACTGTCACAAATTAGAATTAGGCTGTAACTCTTCTCCAGATCAAGGTGTCACTTTCAGTGTGGTAAAACATCGAAGCAGGGACAGAGCAGCGAGGGAAAATTCTGCCACCCCCTAATCAGCACAACATTTCTGCTCTGTGCATGGCCCGAGATTTCTCTCACTGGTGTGGTGGATGGATTGAGAAGACGTACTTGTCACATAACTTGGGTCAATAGAGAAAAAAGCTATGACTTGCTTGTCTGATGCATGGAGATGAACTCTGGACTAGAAATCAGAAAGCCTATGGTGTTAACTCTTACCATTTTTGTGGACACAGCCAAGTGGCTTAAATTCTAACCTTCATTTCTCTCAAGTTTAAATTGTGTGTATTGGCGTATGAAGGAAGAGCAGGAAGGGAGAAAGGATTTTCCCAGCCTCTTTGAAAGAGCTGTAGTTAATAATTGGTGAGACAATTGCTATGAAAAACTAATGTAAAATTCTGTACCAATGTGAAAGGTTATTTATTATCATTGCCCTACTTCAGACAGAACCCATTCTCAGAGTGCACAGATCACTCACAAGGGATGGCTCTGTGAGTAATCATTATGAACACCTTCTCACAGGAGTCTCAGGAAGGGTCGCATGTCCAATAATGAGTTATTCTTCTATCATGGATATTCATTCCCCTTGACATTTAATGCACATGAAGTGCCATGCAAACAGCAAAATGCTTCATAAATTATTTTTATCAAGTAACAACTGGAAGAAGTACTCCTTTTGTTAGCAGTAAATAACTTCAGAAGATTAACTTCTAAATTTAAATATGTCAGATAGAGGAGAGAATTTCAAGGCACAAAAAGAGAGTGCCTGGAAATGAAAGGGATTTTCAAAGAGAGGAGGTTGGCAGAAAATAAATATTTCTGGATTTTTATTTTTGCCCCTCTTTAATCTTGAAGCTAAATTTACATTCATGCGTCCATCCATCTATTCATTTAATAAATGTTAATCCTCTACTATGTTCAAGGCACTGTGCTGCTAGGTTATAGACATACAACTTTGAATAAGACATATACATTGACTGGCAGGAGCTCACAGCCTCGTTGGCAGACAAGTGGCCTGGTGGCGAAAGGAGAAGGCATGAGAGGCACACATAGGAGAGGATCTAGGGGACCAGGGAACGCTTTCCAGAAAATAAAAAGTGACATGCAAGTTGGCATCTGAAAATGAAATACAAATTGACTTGTTGAAAAGAAGGGGAAGTAATAGTGTTATTGGATCAAGAGAACATGGCCTGTGAAGGGAACTGGAAGTTTAGTAGAAACTCCTTTAGCCTCCCACCACTTAATATTATTGCTAATATTCTGCCAATTTAATGCTGAAATGTCATAGCAAGCAAATCTTTCTCTACTGTGCCAAGGGCATTTGCTTTCACTGACTTTATCAACTAAACAAATACATATTTTACAAGCATCAAATATGAGAGCTTCTATAGTAATGTGGTACTTTTAAAGGGCAGACAATACATGTGTTTATCATTGGGAGATGACATGTGACGATAAGAAAGTATGCAATCTTCAGTGTGTGAAGTGAGAGACAGATGTGGAAAAGGAAGCTGGGACCATGCCATGAACTGTGATTTGAATGCTGTAGCAAGGAGTTTGAATTTCCTCCTGAAAAACTAAATAAGCATGTAAAGATTTTAAACACAACAGTGAAATAATCAGAATGCAATGTTCTAGAAGAATCACCCTGTCCTTGGCTATGCTATTTAAATATTTTTGATCATGTATTGCATACTTCTCTTAGCAAACCATTTTGACCATTCCTCCTCAATAATGTATTTGTGTTTGTGTGTGTTGCACACATACCAATATATAAATACATACGTTATAATACATTTCAGTCTGCATTAACAAAGAATGAAATAAAGTTCAACTAATTAATAACCTTTGATATCTGCTAATCCTTTCTGGCATTTTCCTTTTGGTAGCCAGTATTTCAAGACAAATTATAAACTCGTGGTGAGGTTCTGTGTTAATGAACATGAAAGCTAATACATATTTAAAATAGTACTTTTATGTTAGTTTTGGACTCCTCTTAGATGATTAAATTACCATTGTTTTATGCTATTTTGTTATATAGCTGATGAACTCACAAGGAGTATGAAAAGTACTCACGCTATTTTTCCCTTGTGTTCACTTCTGCTTACTTCATTAACACAACATTGGCTCTGAGGAGGAATGCTTTAAGCCATCTGTTCATGTTGTACAGCATTTTTACATAAACTAGGCAATGTAATCTTTGTAGCCATTTAATAGAACATATGCACCGTGTTAGTGATAACACAATGAAGAGGGAATAAGCGTGAAGGCACCGTGTTTCCAGTGACCCCTCTATGTCGTTGAATGTCTGTCCTCACAGCAGGATGCCTCATTAATGATTTGACATGTGACAGTCTGAGAAGCCAAGTGAGAGGACCAGCATCAGCGTGGGCACTGAGTAGTGGTAAATGTAACATTACTTTTACATATGGTTATATATAGTTATTTTATATATCTCATATGTAAGAATAACAAGTCAAGTGACTTTCTAATGTTTTCTTCCCATGTATTCATGGATCATCCTGAAAGTTAGTTTTGAGGGTGCACATATATTTAAGGGATGATGGTAGAAAATAGGTCAGATTTGGTAAGGCAGAGCAGAAAAACCATTCAGAATTGTGTTGGCATAATCCTTGTGAGAATTGATAATATTCAGGACCACAGTTTGTCAATAGAGATGGGAAAAATATAGACTGAAATGGAGGATTTGAAAGAGATAGAACCTATTGAGTTTTGTAATTATAGATGTGGGAAAATTCAGGCAGAAGTTTGAGGGTCAGACAAAGCTCAACAGTCAAGGCACTGAAGGGAATCTGCTATCATCGGCCTATAGCAAAATTGTAAAATAGGGACTCACCTCTGTTAGAGCTCCATCCACACTTACACTCTTCTTTCGGGGTGAATTCTGGGGACACTGCTTTGCAAGCATGCGTTGTTATAGAGTAGCCTGATGCTTACTCCAGTGGGACCCACCTCAGACAGCCCAACCCAACTACTCATTCTCCTCAGCAAGAAAAATAGCCAAGACAGTCCTCAACACAGAAAAAACCATGATAGTTTTTACTCCTGTGCTAGAAGCTCAAATATTTGATTTCTTGCTAAATATTCATTTTTCATTGATAATAACTCAGCATGTCCATCTTTCCCAGGGAATACATGTTCATTATAACAGGTACCACGTGAAGACAAAGCCTTGGCCCAGAAGGAACATTTCTGTGGAAGAACATCAGGACTGCTTGGGGAAAGGTTCGGAAGCAGTAGGCTCTGAGTGTATATGTGCATGTGCCAAGCCAGCAGTCAAATCTGTATAAGTATGAAAAAGATCTGTGATATATTTGGAGTCAAATTAGAAAGGATCCCCCAGCTTATTCTTAAACATTTTGATTTTCAATATGCCATAATGAAGAACATTTTAAAGTGAAGGCCATCAAAGTGCTCCATATAAATGGCAATGGTATAAAGACAAAGTAAATAAGAACAATGAGATACAATAAAAAAGAACAATGATGAAAAATTAGTGTACTTGCTATGTTATTTCATCATGAACTACTTATGTAAATATGATAAGTATGATAAGTAAATAAAAGAATAAAATATTATTTTAGGACTAAAATTATATATGTATTAACAATCTAAAATAAATCTAGAACACCAAGTCCTCACCACTGAACTAACAGTAATTTCTAGGCCTGCCTCCACACTAACTTAAAGTTTGAATGAGCAACATCACATATTTTCTACATTTCTTTCCTTATTTTTAAAAATGATTTTATTTCAATAAGTTTTTTTTTTTTTTTGAATTCCTTAAATTCTAAAAGTTTGCCATTCTTTAGCCCTCTGGCCAAATTTGGATTTCTTAATAGTTCTTATTGCTCCAATTGTACTACAAAGATAATAACAATGACTCAAGCTGGTCAAAATCTTTTAGGGCTTGTCAGCTATGTTTTATTAGTAATTAGAAGTGTTCAGTCTCCAAGTGCTGGGATTTTACTTGCCACTACCTCTTCCAAGGATTTTATTGACATAGGCACCCCATCTGGAACTTATTCTAGTCTAGACTCCTCCCTGCTACATCTGCTCATGTGCTTAAATCAAAATTGAAGATCTTGCTCTTAATTTTGCCCTGTTTCATTTGTCAGCAATATTTTTATCTAAGTTTAATAGCATGGAATACTGGGACATATTCTGAAGGAGACATGTTGCTAAATAGATTTAAAAAGAAAGATGTTTAATAGCACATTCTTCATAATCTTTTTTCTGAGCATGAGTTTCAAAACTTAATCTATGAAAATGTTTTTGCCATGTGAAATACAATGCCATTTTTTTAAAAAAAGTCATATTCTTGAAAACAGAAGATCTAGTTGGTGAAGTCACTCTCTTCTCACAGTGTCATATTCACAGATAAACCTGAGTCAACTTACACATTAAGTGATATATTAGGAATTCCATCATATTGTATTCCCAACTAATGCTTAACAATACATAGGGGAAGCATTATTGTGCTAATAATATGGAAGATCTACTTTCAAATCTGTTTTAAAACGGGATCTTGCTTTCCCCCAACAAAAAATGTTAAAAACTTTTTTCATACCTCTATAAATGGTGATTTCCAACAAAGAAATTAAGTCTAACAGGTAGAGTAAAGAAAAAAAACAGACTCCAAAAAGAGAATGTAGCTGGTTGATGAATTTCAGTAATGGAAACTTTTGATTAACAAGGTAGAAATCTGTGGCATATAAACAAAGATGAAGATCTCTTCCCCTGGCTGGGTGGCTCAGTTGGTTGGAGCATCGTTCTCATATACCAAAAGGTTGGGGGTTTGATTTCCAGTCAGGGCACATACCTAGGTTACAGGTTTGAGCTCCAGTCAGGGCATGTTAGAAAGGCAACTGATTGATGTTTCTCTCTCTTTCTTTCTCTCTCTCTAAAATCAATAAACGTATTTTAGAAAACTTTTTAAAGACCTATGGCCATTCTGCAAAATGACTGGAATTCAGGAAACGTAAGATCAAAACAATATTTCCCACCTCCATGAGAGAACCCTTTTGTAGTCTTCATAGAGTTTATTCTCTTCAGCACACTGACTGGTTCAAATGCCATTATCAAAGAAGAACCAAAAAGTTTTAAGCTAAGTGAATATGCTTTATTTTATTGCATAAAATGACTAAGATAAATTGTATATAAAATATATATAGTATACAGAATATCATTTTCTCATCATCCTCAGTTCATCTTTGTTATCTTTATAAAATGTTGGTATAAAAAAGCCATCCAGGTATTGCTATACAAACTATTTATAAAAAGCCAAATCTAAACAATCATTAAAAAAGATTTTTTTCTTACAGTAAGCAAAAATCTGGAAAGCAGCCATGCTTTTCCTAACACCAGCCATACTGACTATCACCACAGGTATGCCACTAACAGAATTCCACCTGATTGTGTTATACATTGCTATTCTACTTTATTTGTTTACATGAAAATACTTCTAATTTACCCTGTGTTAACTGTCAAAAGTAGGGACTGTCTCCCTGCTTTATTTCCAGATGGTACTGTGGATATATCTTGAACTTTATTATGAACAGGAAAGTGTGCCATGTATTTATTTCCCCAACTCTGGAAATACATATTTGTAATATTTGAAATCTATTTGAATGCCAAAATTGACTCTATCATTGGCTAAATACGCTATTAGTCAAGCAATTCACATTTGGAACACAAGTAGATTCAATTCCAAAGAACTGATGAAATCACAGAGTAGCAATGCTGTCCTCAAAGATAAATGTGCTAAATTGAAATGGGAAAAAAAATGAACCCAAAGCAATTTTATGTAATATCTGTTCATTTACAGTTGATGTGGACATGTTTCTCAACAATGGTATGTTGCCTAAAGCAAATTAAGCACATTGGATTTAAAATATGTGAAAATAGATAATACTCAAGCAGGCACCCAGTGAATTATACACTCTAATGAGGCAGCAAAAGATTAGAGAAGTAGGAGCTAGGAGACAACAAAGGAAAAGACATTTGAAAGGACTGGCAGCCGTGCTTTTCAAAAGGCAAAGAACAGACAAGAACAAGATTACAAAAGAAGAAGTAACCTATCAGATGAGTGAATGAGGATGAAAATAAAGAGAATTGGACATAGAAGATCTTGGAGGAATATCTGGAGATCATCTTTTGCCTCCATTGTGATTCTAATCTATACTTAAAGGTTATGTCCTGGGGGAAAGAGCTTTGTTTTTACAAGAGGGCAGATCTAGTGTCCAATTCCAATTGCACTGTTAACTATGTAATATGATTCAAGGTACTTTTCTGAGTCCCTATTTTCTCTTATTCAAAATGAGAGTGATAAATTTATCTCTTAAAATTGAGGTGAGTATCTAACATCATCATATATGTGTAAATATTTATTAAAGAGTATGCTTTGTGGTGGACACACATATGTACTTATTTCCTCCCTTTCTCGTCTAAAGAGGGAGCATCTACAATCTTATAGATCTGTATAGATCTACAATCTATAATACAGCTCATTTAGAAAGCTGTACTATAAACGGAACATCCCCAATAGCTTCTATTTGTACCTGGGAAACAAAAAAAAAAGTATGGCAAGATAACAGTATTTATTGAATTAAACTGAACTTATTAATTAAAAATGATACAATGCGTGGTTCATAAAAGTCAGTAAGGGGAACAATAAATAAAATAAAATAAATTTTTATAGACTACTTTGAGCCAATTTAACAAAGTCATTGAGCATCTCTATGCTCGAAATGTAATCAATGATTAAAAGGTGAATCCAACATTTTTACCTTCAATGAGCTTAAAATCTGTTAAGAAATAGAAAAACTACACATAGCAAACTATATACCTTGTCAAATGAGATCGCTTAGGAAAACAGGCCACTGTGACAGGCTGATTAGTTTCCCTATATGTTCAAAACAGCAATAGAATTTACCAAGTGTCTGCTTGTGCAAGCAAGGGCTCAAAAATTGCCCATTCTATCAAGAATAGGTATGCTTCTGGACCTAGAATTAAACTGCTTATTTTTGGCTACACTATCATTTTCTTAAGCCATACAAGGCAGGACTTTTACCTGTAGTTACTTAGTTTTTTCTTTTTGTGTTATTCTCTGATACTCTCATTTACTTTTCAGAAGAAAATACAAAAGGAAGTGATAGATTAAATCCGTCCTGAAAAGGCCAGTCAATGGTAAGTAACTCGAATTTCATGATGTTGTTAATTTGTGCTTTTTCGTGCTCTAAGTTGGAAAAAAAATGTTTGAATGACCAACTGAAGCCAGTTGGGACCATGTTATGATCATGCAGGTGGTGACGCTTACTTACCTTATCCATCTGGAATAACAAGTTAGTAATGAGTATTTTGGCCATTTGGGGGCCTTAGATAGCCTCTGCAAATGCTTAACCTGCTCCAGAACTTGGAGAATTAGGCCCAGCACTGTTAGTCCTGGCAATTTGTGACAGAACTATCATGGTGTTAAAGGGAGGGGATTGTTATTAGGAGCTAACTGATTTCCAGGTCCTTTTATATGTATTTATTTATTTAATTCTCATAACAATATCAAGACCAATATTTTATCATTATCAGTATTTTTGATAACACACTTAGGCAAAGAGAGGTTGAGCAGCGCCGTCGGAACCACAGCGCGAGGTGAAAACAGTAGCATTTCCCATCCTGCTCACTACATCAATGTTTCCAAAAACTGCCTGATTCAAAAACATCTTTTTGGGTATGACTTAGAAAATAAAATTCCCAGGCCTCTCCTTTAGAAATTCTGATCTGATATTTTGTAGTTAGACCAGGAATCTGAGATTTTAACAAACTTTATCCGAGGTCATTTTATAAAGTTTAGGAAATACTGTGTTATGTCAGTGTAACAGGGTGCAGCCAAGAGGGGGGCCTGAAATAGGGATTTGGAATAGGGTCCAGAACTCAGGTGCCCAGGAAATATTAGAAAGATATAAAGGATGTCCTCACCCCTCCCCACCACAGGTGTGAGTTGGGGGAAGGGACACATGGAACAGGAACATACGGAGCTATTTTGTACAGCAACAGCTTTGCAGCTAACCTCTGGCATGGTCATTTAACATATCTATAACCTTTAACTGGTTGCAGAGATATTTAAATAGCTGTGGCCATGCCTTGAGCCAGGGGGATGGAAGTGACTTCCATCTAAGATGTTACTGGGGGGCAGCTCGCCTTGGTTACAGTGCCTGTGTGAGAGCTTGGAGAAAATTGGCTCCATGCCATGGGGCCACACCTGCGCAGACTCATGATGGCAGCCCAGTAAACTTGGAAGAATACAGGAATGCTGGCAGGTGTAACTGACTGTAGGAGGAGTCAGAAATGGGGGTGCAGAGGAAGGTTGGCATGGGGATTTAAACCCAGACTTGGCAGCCATGCGAGGGAGAACCACCTTTGGCAGAGTGGGGACTCCCACAGCTTTGGCGAGAGTGAGAACCATGTGGCTTTGAGGTGCTCCCTTTGGCCACATGGCTTAGGAAGCAGGAGAGACCTTGCCTGGAAGAAAAGGGGTGAAAGGACTCTTGCTGGTGGGCTATGAGAAGGTGCCACATGGCTTTGGATTAACTGGAGATCCTGAACAGTGACATAGCTGATGGTGCTGGAAGCCTGAATCATGGACGTCTACTTCTTTTCCTGAGATACGGTACCCTGGATTAGGGCAGAGGAAGAAGGAAGGACTGTGTGCGCCTGTGGGTATCCTAAAAGACTTTAATATTTTAATGAAGACATTGGGTCACTACTTTAAATCTGTATAGCTTTAAACAAACATTTCCTTTCCTTTTCACAAATCTCTGGCATTGAAGAGACATCTTTCTTCTGGTGGTGGGCGTAGCGAATCTAGTGGAGGGTCCTTTTGGTAATAGTACATTGTACCTCCTGTGGCCCTATTCTGTAACATCATGATGTGGAGGGGGCCTCAGGCATTCTTTATATGAGGCCTTTATTTACTCTGTGGTCTCCTTCACTCTATCCCTTTTTGGGGCATTTCCTTAGCACTTGCCTCATGTCCAAACCTACTCCTTGGGCAATCATTTTATATCAGTCATTGACACCTGAGTATGAATTTATAGTGCTTTCTCTCCTAAGAGAGTTTGCAACTTTAGCTTCGGCCCAGGATGTGGGAGGAAATGCTGTGCCTTATGGTTAGGGAGTGAAATATTCAGAACACTGGCAGGTGGGAAATGTGGGAGGAATGAATAAGAAGCTATGTTAGGACCCTTGAAATCATGCAGAGGAAAGGAAACCTTCTGTCCCTATGTTTAAAGTGTTCTGAGTTCAATTGAGGATGTAAGGAATAATTCTATAAACTCAACATTTTCTGTAGAAATCCAGGTGTTCACTTGAAATTTATACTTTAAAATGATTGAGGCTAAGAATGTAACTGAAAAGAAGAAAGCCATCTTGCTGACACAAAAAAGCACAGAGATTTCCCCATAAATACACTGCTTACACCTTAGCTGTGAGAGGTGCACAGACTTCTGGTAGGATGCAAAAGTCAATAATTGAAATGATAAATGGGTCTAAATGGGTTTATGGTCAAGCATGTAATCAGCTCAAGAGTTTAATTGCTAGTGCAGAAAGGGACACTATCCCTTGTGTTTTATAAATGAGTAAGTCATTTATCTTCTCTGCAGCCTATGAAATAAAGTTATATATACTTATGAAAACAAAGCACTGACAGGATAATACGTGCTTTGATATAGCATGTAAATGCTATAGTTAAAAGCTGAAATGATATAGGAAGTAGGAAAATTCACGTTTAGCCTAGTAATGGACTGTACGTGCCATATCAGAGAACAACAGATATTTTGTTATTTCAAATGCCATAGTTCATGCCTATGTAACCTATGTTCAGAGCTTTTTATTTTCTTGTTGTATATTACCAGTAATATATGGAAAATTCAAAGCCATATTACTGAGTATGCAGTATACTGAAAAAATATAGTTATGAGTTACTGGTGTGTTTTGCTGATTCTGATTCTGTGCTCACAAAAATTAATTATTCATTTCTAAGTGTGATAATATGAATGATACATAAATAAGTATAATGTCTGTTTAATAGAATAACAGTTATTTGGGGGTTAATAACCTAAACTCTGCAGTGAGACAGCCTGAAGTATAATTCTGGTTTCACATACCAACTCATTATCCTAGAGATAATTATTTAAGCTCTATGGCTTATTTTCTATTTCTGTAAAATGAGGAAAATAAGGTATATATTTCATAGTTATTGCATGTAGTAAATGAGATCTAGAAAATATATTTAGTTAGTAAGGGTTCCAAAGGAAATATATGGGGGACATTCAAATTAAAGTAAATGAAGAAGAGATTCTTATCAAAAGAATTAATAACAAAAATGCGGGTGGGGTTTAGAGAAGCCAATAGAAATAGTGCCAAAACTGTGAGCATATAACAGCAGTGCCGTCACTAGCCTGAGGCCCAGAGGCAAGAAAAGAGGGTCTCTGGAAGCTGAAGGGAGAGTTACGTTAGGAGTACCCATTGTGTTCCAAAAAGATACGATTCATTCTGGTTGCTTCCGGTGATACTTCTCAAGCTTCGTGGTCCTGGGATCCTTTGATGCTCTTAAAAAATTATTCAGAACTTCAAATATCTCTTTATTTATGTGAGTTTATATCTCTTGGTATTTACCCTCTTGAAAATTAAAATGTAAATTCTTAAAAATGTGTATTACTTTATTTAAAGATAAAAATAATAAACTCAGGAATCAGCACGCCTTGTGAAGGGCCAGATAGTAAATACTTTTGGCTTTGGGGACCATAGAGTCAGTCTCTCCTGCAACTACTCGGTTCTGCTGTTGTGGCACAAAAGCAGCCATATACAATATGAAAACCAATGAGTGACTCTATTCCAAAGAAAACTCTATTTGCATAAATAGCAGGCAGGCTAGATGCAGACTTCAGGTTGGATTTCCTCCATGAGCTGTAGTTTGGCAACTTCAGATAAAGCCATTAACATAAACCTGTTAACATGCTAAACCTGGTAATAGAAATGGCATACTTTTTTATGATAAACGTTTTCCAGGATGATGAGAAAAGAGGCAGGTTCTCATTTTTATTAATCTCTAATGTCTGGTTTAATAAGAGAGCTGATTCTCATGTCTGCTTCAGCATGAGTTGTATTACACTGGTATTTTGGTTAAGTATATGAAGACTATTCATTCTTATCCAGATATATATTAGAAACATGAGGAATATTTTAATAATTTCTTGAGATAGTTGTGGATTCTTTTTTGATAATATGCCAAAACTCAAATGGTGGTTGTTTTTAAAGAATAATTGCAATTAGAATTGAATAATACATTTCAAATTTTTACATTAAAATAACTGATTTTCTCTTATGTTACATTATTTTGTAACATTATACATTGGCCATTTTAAAAACAGTGTTAAACTATAGTAATGCAGAGCTTCCAAATGCTGACAAATTCCATCATACAATAATTTAAATCACATTTATTGATTTTAGCACTTATCTCATCAGAAAAGTATTTTCACTATTGAGAAGGTACCAAGCTCACACTGGCAGATACAACTTTTCCAAAATTCTAATTTTTGCTTGAAAACTTTAATTTTATCACAGACAACAAATATTGGCCATTGTTTTACTTGAAATGGGAGTCCCACTTTGTTCATTTTCAAGGCAGTATCTGTCAAAAGCCTGAGTTTGAATAATTTGAAACTTTATTTTTATTACTTCATAAAACATGGTAATAAGTATAGTAATATTAGCATGGGTGGGTGCTACCACCTTGATTTCTACTAAGGTACCAACAGTTTTACAACTGTTTTACTATTTTTGCACCATTAATGCAATTATTGACAGAAAAGGCAAGTTCTATTTTAGCACATTATAAACATACTTTAGCCACACATACTCTTTCAAAGGGTCTTGGGTATCTACAACGGCTCATCTACTATACTTTAAGAACCACTGTCCTACATTTTACAAATGAGGAAAAAATGAGACTCCAAACAAAGAAAAAATAAGTTTGGTGTCAAATAACTTGCCTGTGACAGAATCAAGACAAGAATTTGTATGTACTGACAGTAAGGGTCCCACCCAGAGCACTCTGTCATCTCATTTGCACACTAAGACATCTTATTAATACTTGTCTTATTTACCTGCGAAGACTGTTGTGAGGGTCAAGAAAGAGGAAGGAACTTTGAAATGTATAATTTAATTCCTACTTATTTTCAAGGTTCTAATAATAAATCTCTGTCTCAATACTTCTTATTTTTTTCTGAAACATGAGTTTATTCCCTGGGGACAGATGACTCTGTAGGCATAGCTACAGAAGAACAAAGCAGTGAAACAATTCAATTAATCCAGAAAATCTGGTGGTTTGTTGTAAACTGACTAAGATGCATAGTTAACTTATATTTTTACTTTGCCAATTCTTTAGTTTCTTATAATTAGCCACCTTTCTTCCAACCACGAAATGTAATAACAACTGGAAAAAAATAATGAATTAGAGAAAACAATTAGAATAAAGCAGTGCCATGCGATAAGTTCAGGAAAAAAGAAGTAGAATTTAGTGTGAAGTGTTGCAGAAAGAGAACAAAGTTAAGACTCTTGTATTTATCTAGAAGATTCTGTTATGTACAAATGAAACTGTGTAGTTTCCACAGGATAATGATTAGAAGAATCAATAGGATCAACAGATATCATCAGTGATGTATTGTAAGAAATTTTATATAAGAAAATATAGTACAAATATGTAAGCATATTCATTTTACCATACTGGCATGTCAGGTTAGAAGTAGAGGACTGAGTGATGATGTCTGTGAGTTATGGGCAAGGGAAGGCTGGCCTTTGAATTTGGGGTTATGATGCTGGTAGCAGGGTGTCTGATAAGATTTAGAGATTCTGTTGATTGTGGGACAAAATATAATGACACTGGGATAGATGAAAGATGGAACAGTTTGTTACTCCCCAAAAAGTGAGGGCTACACACTTGGACCGCACACACAGGGGCTTCTCCTCAGGGCAAGGTAAGGGAAAGCTGGGGGGCAAGTTGGTAGGGTCAGCCAGGTTGTTCCAGCTCCCATGGATTGGCTAATTTGAATAATTTCTCTGGCTCCTGGACGTAGAATTCTTCTCTGTTGACTAGTACCTGGCCAGGGAAGACTAGGGCTGGGACATAGTAGCCTAGAATGTGAAAGGAAAGTACTTACAGTATATACTTTATCAGCTGCTCAAGAGTACCAACCAGCCTCTAATCAGGGCTTCAAAGTTGCATCAAGACAGCATTAAAAATAACAACAACAACAACAATAACAACAACAACAAAAATGCTATTTTACTCAGGGGCAGTGCATGAATCACAGGTTACAGGTTGCTTTGGAAGAGGTGGACAGAACTGTCTCATGTAGATTGGAAGAAAAGGTTTGTACATTAGTGTATATGTGAAAGATTTTTTGTGAACTATGGTTTATGGATGAGTTATGTATGCCCTTCAGGCATAACTATGAGGAAGAACAAAGACATTATGTTAAGGTGTTATCTATAATTTTTGTAAGATTGTTGAGTAACAATTTTGTAGAAAGATTATTGATTCACAAACACATGGAAACTTATTGAGTCTTATGTTTAGGATATTGAACAACTGTGTTCACATCAGCTAAGGTTCAGCTAGTCCTAAAGGGGGCTGGAGGTGGCAATTAAAGGATCAAGCCTGACTGTAGGGACATAGTTACTGTACCACCAAGAAACTAATTTCTGTGACTTCTATTTTTTTTTTTTTCATTTTTTCTAACTAATGAAGTGAAGATCTTTTGAGTTGTAAAAGGGAAGTATTGTTTTAAAACCACATGAGTTTGAAGTCATAAAATCTGTTTTATAAGTAAATATGAGAGACGTGGTGTTAGGATAATACATTCCCAAATTAATATCATTTTGATTGTTTGTTTTGGAGTGGGTGGTGAGAAAAGCCACCTGAATACCACTTCTGGTTTGAGTAACTTCGTTTTTCAGCTTCCAAGGGTGTTGGCTACTAACACATCCCTTCTGAATCCCTTACTGCGAAAACCATCCTCATCCATTACCTGACTGATAGTAATCCTAGTCCTTTGCCTGATGGAGGACATGTCTGTGTGGGCATCCCTGCTCCAGAGCTCCCCACAGGACTGACTGAGGCCACTATTACAGAAACATGTAGTACAGCTCTTCCCTCTGCCAAACCTGCTTTTCTCCCTTACACGGTTATTCCAGAAATAACTCCCAATAATTCCCCAATAAACCTACTGCCTGTAAATCTTAAAATCTCCAAATCTTTTCCTTGGAAATTAACTAATTGGTTCTCAAAGTAGTCATAGAAGGTAGACCCTAAAATGACATTTTGAAGCTGGAGGATAAATAGGAAAAGGAATTGGCAAAACTTTTGATGATGCTAACTTGAAAGGGACAATGAGGAAAGGAAATTCATCAGCAGTTGTAATATCTCAGGCAACTGAGAAATATTGAAAAATAGGAATTATAAGGAACATATAGCTGCTGCTGAGGCAGTTTATACATTATAGAAAGATAATGAAAGATTGAAAGTGACTAGTCATCAATTTAAAGCTTCTGGTCTTCCTTGACAGGAAAACTTCCTTGTCAAGAAATAAAGATTCTTTTATCTTCTTTAACCAAAGGATAAAAACGCTTCAGAATAGGCCCGGGGTTTATTTAAAGTAGAAGAGTTATAATAGAGGTTAAATTCTTAGCCTCCAAAAATGAGATACACCACGATTACTCTTCCCAACAGGCCAAATGTTGGTCAGTGAATCTAATTTGTGTGTAAAAAGAAATACTCTGAGGTAACAATATATGAAGACTCACAACAGTGTTTAAGGGCTTGAAAGAAGAAAAATTGGAAGGTTGAGGACAAAGGTTTGAGGAGGATGCATGTTGATGGGATTTATGGAGCGGGCACAAGAGCATCTACCATGAGAGCATCTACCATGAGCAAGGCATTTAGTATTCAAGCACACTCTGCATGTCTCATCCGGTTGACATCAGCCCAGCTCTGACATCTGCCACTCCAGTGCTGACACTTGAGGCTTATAAATAGATTGGGCATTGTTAAGAATGGAGGATGCGCATAGTCCCACTGGGATGCATTTCCACTCACCAGAATATCTCTCCCTATTTTGCTGTTAACATCCAAACTTCCAGCAAAAAGAAACAATTCTAAACTCTTAAAATGGCCCCATTTCTTAAGGAAACCAACTTGTGATGTTGTGGCAAGTTGATGAATTAAATCATTTCATCCTGAAGTGTCAGCAATTCATCTTGACTATATTCAGCACAGCTTTGTATCAGCCTTTTCTGCATCCAAGACCTCAGTCAGACAACTTAAAACATGTTTGACCTATAAACACATGACACTGTATAACCTCATAACAGATTGAGGGATCCATGTAATTATATCTTAGCAAAGAGTTTTGGCAAGGAGTACTTGGCCAGGGCATCCACTGGTTCTGTCTACACACACTACACCACCTCAGAGCTGCCAACCTGATAGAGCAATAGAATGATCACTTCCAGGTACAGGTGAGCTGCCATCTTGGAGATGTTATCTGAGAGTTTGGGTAGCCATCTCCTGTGACATGCAATGTACCTTAAATTAAAAGTTATTGTATGGTGCTGTGTTCCCAATATGTAGAATCTGTGTTCCTGAGGGGGGCGGGGACAGATAGGAATAGGAATAATTTCACTTATCATCACCCCCCAGTGTCTTACTTGGGAAATCTGTGGTATACTCCTTGACAATTCTAGTCTCTATGCCGGAATGGGAATACAGTCATGTCCTGCATAACAACTTTTTGGTTTACAATAGACTCCCTGGTGATCCTTGGTGATCCCATAAGATTATAATAGGGCTGAAAAATTCCTATCATCTAGAAAGTCACAGGCACCTAACATAGTAACTCAATATATGACTATTTTGTGCTGGTCTCAGTCTGTGGAGCATAATGCTATATGTTAGAAATGACTGGGAGCATTCACCTCAGCTTCTCGTGAGCCTCCTAGAGACAGCTCCCCTTTCTAAAACAGTATTACAACTGGACCATCCCTTTGGTTTTTATTATGACTGCTTGGCCCCCTTCAGGAATAACCATTAGGAAATTTTGAAGAAGAAAAGATTTTATTACTTACAGGTCCTGGGGTATATAAGGCATGCTAGGGGAGGGGCACACAGTGAGGTCTTGTTTGTAGTATGGAGAGAGAGGGAGGGAGGGAGGGAGGGAGGGAGGGAGGGAGGGAGGGAGAGGGAGGGAGGGAGAGAGGGAGAGAGGGAGAGAATGAATGAGAGAACAGGCCTGGTCTCTGCTTTTATTGGAGTTAAGGGTGGTGGCCTAGGTTTTTGCAGGCTCATTTTTTAATGGTAGATTTAAAACATAGAGTAGATAGGAAAAGTAAAAAATAGCAAGTAGCCCCAGCAGTCAGTTACAGAATCAACCCAGAATCTCTAAAACAAAGGAGGCTCCAGGAGGGGAGGTGGCCTGGATCTTTACATAGCCCTGTGGCTGTCAATATGTCTATTTGAAATAGCCTTCATTGAAGTGGATGCCTCTTTGAAGTGGTTACCTTAGCAATCAAAGCTTAAGTCAGGAACTTGCATTACAAAAAGAAAAGCCAACTATCAGGGCTTATACTACCATACTCAAGTGTTTATGGTGGTGAAAATATAACCATCCTGCCAGTCATATAAAGTATAGCTAGCACAGACAATTATTGTAGTAGACTATACCATTTGATTGGTCTAAGACACTATTATATCTACACAGTGATTAAATCGTCTAATGACACATTTCTCAGAATATATTCCTGTCATTAAACAGCCCATGATTGTGCTCTAATCTGAGGACAGAACAAGCTATGGAACCCACATGCTCCAGATTCTGCATGCAGAGAGATTTATAGGAAAGGAAAGGATAGGAGTTACCATCCTGGGATGGGAAAATCATTCTAATTACTACAGAAATAGAAATGATATTACCAATAGATATTGGGGTTTGTCCCTCTATCAGGCAGAGTTCAGTCAAAGAAATAGGACCCGTGGGAGATATATTGAGAATTGTTTTAAGGAATTAGCTTCCATGATTGTAAGGGCTGAGTAGGAAAGGCCCAAATATATAGAGCAGGCTGTCAGGAAGGGCAGGCTGGAACTCTTGGACATGAGCGAGAACTTCTATCTACAGGTAGAATTTCTTCTCCAAGGCAGCCTCAGCTCTGTTTCTTCGGGGCTTTCCAATGATTGGACCAGGCCCACCCAGGACGCTGGGGATAATCTGTTTTACTTAAAGTTGATTACGACTTACACGATGAAATACTACTCAGCCATAAAAAAGAAGAAAATTTTACATTTATGACAGCATGGATAGACCTAAAGAACATTATACTAAGTGAAATAAGCCAGAGAAAGATAAATGCCTTATGATTTCACTCATATGTGGAATCTAATGAACAAACTGAACTAACAAAGAGATTAGAGACAGGGTCATAGATGGAGAGCAGATGACAGCTAGTGGTGGGAGGTAAAGGGGTAGAGGGATTCACAAAAAAGGAAAAAGGACTCATGGACATGGGGGTTAAATAGTAATGGGAAAAATACAATAATTTTTTTAATAAAGTTAACTGATTATGAACTTTAATCATATCTACTAAATACCTTCAGACCAACACACACAATTCTAGTAGTATGCAATTAAACAGCTGAGGGCTTTAGACTATCCAAATCGACACATAGAAAAGACCATCACAGCCACCCTGACTACATTCAGGGCTGAGGAAGGGATGTTGTCTATGAGCATGCAAAGCAGTGGCCAGGAATTGCCCTGAGCCAAAGGAAACTGCTTTGCCCAAGGCTGTACTCCTTGTCTGGGGGTTTTATATACAGTTTCAGAACTCCCTGTGTGGAAAGATTTGGGGACATTCTCTGAGGAAAAATACCACTGAGAGACAAAGGAGGCAGGAATCAGGAGAGGTTAACCTGCCCTGCTGTGACAACAGTGCCCTTAGTCACCAACTCAGGCTAAATCGAAGAGCATATGATGTATCTGACTGTGAGGAGTTATTGAACAAAAAACAAACCTTTTTCTTTTTTAAGCAAAGGCTCTGATTTTAATGAGAGTAGCAAACCTGTCCAGGAAGAGGTTTATAAACCTCACAGGTTTGTAAATTTGTTTACCTGGCAAATTTGTTTGCCAGTAGATTCTTCTAAATAAGTAAGTGCCTCAATAATAAAGAACTGTGATGTTATAGATGAAATCAGATAATATTCACTTTCTAAAAACTATTTTAAGACTGTATTAGTAATTCCCAATTTCAACTTGAGAGCAAGCCATAAGGTTACTAATTGTGATATGCATACAAAGTAAGGCGGGCAGGCCATAGAGGAAGCATTTAACAATGATTTACTCAACAATTTTATCTATAAATGCAGTGTCTCCCCTCCCCTCTGTTTCTATTTGACAAAAATGAGAGTATTCTCTAATATTCATATCTGGAAGTTAAGAGAATCTAATTTGAGCCTGATTCATTATGACACACAGTCAGTGGTATAAATATCAGGAAAATGCTATATTCATGCTAACTGACAAATTCTTAGCTTTGCCTCTAAACTCAGATGTCTCCCAGCTGGCTGGCACATCCCTGCAATGCAGCTTGAATCATATGTGTCCCTCTCCTGTAAGTTCAGGAGAAAAGCTGTCCTGTCATTCGTGAATAAAAATAAGCACTTTCACACTCTTTTCTTCCCCCAGCATAGCCCATTACCCCATCCCTAACAGAGTAGCTGTCTATTGCTACAAAACTATTGCCCGGTGCCGGAGGTACATATGCATGTTTCTGCAGTGTAATGCGGTATTACTCTATCTCAAGTAAATCATGAAAAAGAGCAGAGAGGACATCTTGATCCAAAACCATTACTAAGAAGCATTTTAACCCATTTGAATACTTTCCTTGGTGTAGGAGTTTCCTCTTGCTGAGCTCTCAATTGTGGGCATCTTTAAAGTGATTACTGTCTTTAGGCTACACTTGTAAGGGTTGCCATTCCATACAGTGCCATCAGGACAAGTAAGTGCTTCATTGGCAAAATGCATGAAGAAGCAGTGATTTGCTAGGAAGAGGTATTGAATATCAAGAAGAGAAAACAAACATGAGGGAATGATTAACAGGTTGGTTTTGGAAAAAAGAATAAAAACCGAGACCACACCAGACTCGTGATCATCCAATGGTGTCTTCAATTGGCACATTGATATTTAATCAAGGAAGTAGAAACCATAGATGTTTAGCCTAATTTGCCCTTCCAACCCCCTTCTGGTGCTTAAAAACCCCTAACTCAGTCCAGTGAGCATAATGGATTTGATACATTTCTAAGTGCCCCATCTTTCTTTGCTCCAGACTCTGACATTTTGGATTTTGGCTTTGTAAAGCATTGAGCACATGAATCAGAGTTTGGTAGCAGTACCCCAGGTGTAAGTCACAGGGATCTTACAATACATCTTATCTTCTGAATAAAATTAAAAAGCCAAAAGTTGCTTCATGTAAATCCAAATAGAACCACATAGCTTAGAATGCAGTGTTTTTAAGTATAAGGAAAAATGGAATTCCTAGTACATAATGGCCTGTACGCATATTTCCCATATCTAAATAGGTCAGATTAGCCATGAGTATCGGAAATCTGGATAAACTTTTTAAACTATTAACATAATTAATGTTTTGCTCTAGTTTTAACAATTATGTGTCTGTGAAGAACTAATTTTCTGTATCAACATTTTCACAAATTATAAGTCATACTTCCTTACAAAGAAGCTACTAGAACCTTTTGATCACCAAAATATCACAGAGTTTCTAATTTTATTGAGATGAGTAACTCTAGAAGTTCTAAGCATTTCTTGCTCCAAAACAGTAACATTTTCTATTTCCCATTTGCATGTGGTTAGGCTTAAATGAATATTTAATCAAAAACGAATAGTTGCTGCTGTTTGATATGTGAGTAGTATAAATATCATTTATGCATTTTTGTGTAATTTTGTATGCCAGAAATATTTATGAGGAAAGCACTATTTAGTTTTACATACAGTCTGTTCTAAATGACCAAAATATGATGAAATTATTTAGAATGATGTGTGTCCTTAAAGAGAATTCACTTTTAAGAGAAGATTAACACATCCATGGATTAGATTGTTCCTTATTTGCTAATGAGGAAGATACAGGGAAGACAGACAAGAAGCTGCAAATAATCTAAGAAAAGGTGTTTGTTTCCTCCTCACCTCCTCCCCTCTCTCTTTCAACACATTTTATGTATTCAATTTTCTTTCAAGGACAGAGAATAACTCATTATAAATAAATGCGTTTCGATGTGTTTTTAAATGTTAATGTGTTTTTACAATTACATATATAATACAAAGGTTTATATTAATTAGGGTGAGTGCAATAATTTATCCATCCACAACAAATACGACTTTTTGGATTAAGTCATTGTAAAACTTAAGTTTCACTGGGAGAACAATGAAAAGATGTCTTTAAAAAAAAGTTTTTCTAAATATGATGTAGAGAAACCTAGAACAATATAAAGAATAGAGGTGTGAACCTATTAGAACAAAATTTAGTAAGCAATGCCCGAGATATGTTGGTGTTGAACTGTTGCTGTATTGCTGGTTGAGACTACAGACTAGCATGAAAATGTACACGGCCTGAAAGGGATTTATGTGAGTGAAAGGGAGTGTCAGCTCTCCCTGTAAGACAGCTGTAAAAAGGTTCAGAGAGAACTGGGGCAGATGCAGTCAATGCTTAGGTAGGTTTAAGAGGTGATATGTGTTTGTGGCACATAATTTCTGCTTCCTTTGCAAAAAATGAAACAATGCCATTTGACCTTTTGAGAGAAATATTTGCAGGAAGCTGCAATGGACTTGAGGATATGGTGAACATTTGGAATAACTGTTGAGAAGAATGGAGACGGAAATGTCCCTTATAAAATAATAAAAATAATAAAAGTAACCAGTAAAATTGAGGGTACTTCCATCATTAGATTCCATAAATGTATACTGCTGGCTATTCTTCCTAATATGTTTTTTTCTTGCAAGAGTGTTGAGCAACCCCAGCTTAACACAGAGGTTGTGCTTTGTTATATTGGTATAGCGGTGGTGGAAAATTTCTGTGCAAGCAAAGAGGGTGATGTTATAGGTAAGAAATTAATTGGAGCTATGTTGACTCAATTTGAAAAAGGTAAGGATGAGAGATATTCATATGGAGAATATAAGACACAGTTAGAACTTCAAATTGCCTATAACCATTCAAAAATTATTTTTTTTACTTTAGTTTTAAAACGAAGTGTTGAAATATACAATTAGCTCATGGTATGTATGTGTACTCATGACCTATTAACTTAAATATTCAATCAACCAAATCATTGTATTCCCTAACCAGTCTAGATAAACAGGAGTTTGATTTATGCCTCTGCTCAGATACATATTTCAGAAACCATTTAAATCCAAATCAAATCCTAAGTTTTTTTTCCATAGTACGAGTCATTGGAACTCTTGAGATTTATAATACTTTACACATACCGGAGGGCAATTAATGAGAAGGAAAAGTAATTGAAAGATGTTCTGCATTTAAATACTAAATACAATTACTGCTAAATTCTGTTTGAATGTATTCCATTAATTACCCTGGTAACTGTGCCCCATCTTTCGTGTATTTCCTAACTCCAAGTTATTCCTCTCATAAAGGGAAGTCTGATGAAACCTTCTCAGGTCACAGATAGGCCAATCTTTCAGGAAAAAGACTGGTTTTGCATATTGTCCCATCTCATGTTATTTTTTCCACTATAATAAATACTAATATTTATTAAATAGCTGGTATGTGCCAGACACAGTGTTAGCATGTTGGAAGCATTTAATCTAATTTAAATCTGACATAAGGATTATTATTATTATTATATACGTATTTTGCACATGAGGAAACCATTTCTAAGGAAGACTAAATAGCTTGACCTACATCACATAGCTGAGAATGACTTCCCATATTTAAGTAGGTCTGATTCTAGAATCCAAGATTTAACCATTGTACAGTTCCACCTACGTCTCGCCCCTTTGACATACTGCTTTCAGAGTCTCTGCTGGCACTTGCTTTTTAAACCAAATTATAGATTCTTGGCCATGCATTTCAGATATGGATTCTCCCAAAGTAATGCATACAATGCTCCTATTTATTATATTTCATGTGTTGTCTGCTAGACTGTTGGCATTCTGAGTTGATGCACAGAACTCAGAAGTCCTTTGAAAAGTTTTACCATGAGTCAATCCCATCAATATCTCAGATAGACTATTCTGAATATTTTGTCCTTTGACTTTAATCTGTTTGCCAGTTCCTCCAGTAAAATCCACCTAGTTTCTTTGAGTTGGAGAAAGGTATACATTTAGACATTATCCCACATAAAACCTTACCTTGAAGAATGGGTTCATTGAAATAAAGAATCATTCTTATTTGTCTTTATTTCCTATTACAGTGTACAAATTCTTGAATAGAATTTTGTCTTAAATAAATGGGAAATCTAGGACAATTACTACACTTTAAAGAACACTGTAACAGCAGGTATACATGAGGACTATTCTGGGCAGACTGGAATGTACATTTTCAAATAATTTATTAGTATATCCTGCTTGTAACCATAAGACTATGAGAATAAAATAAAGGACAGTTCTTCACTGAATACAGTGTCCTTATGATTGAATTATGTGCAACCAAGTCCCCTTGCAATATTTTCCAGAATTATTTTTAATTGAAGAGCAAATAAAAGAAATTTAGTGGGGAAGAAAGAGTGGTTACAAGTTAAATATTTATTAATAAGTAAATAAATTATTAATTCTGTTCCATAAGAGAGAACTCAAAAAGAAGTTTGTTAACAGTCACTAAAACTAAACATCTGCAGATTCCTCCTTTCTGAGCTACTTCATCTTTTTTCTGACTAGAAAGCAGAGATCAAGTTGCCTACAGTTCTTGATAAGCAAAACAATCTTATAGGTACAAACGTTGTTACCAAAAACTAAGGGAATTTCTTTAATACAGATGGTATTGAGGCTTAACCATGGCTGCCTTCTTCACTTCCAAATGTTTAAATGAAGTCTTTAAAGGTTATAGTCTTTCAATAATACAAATAGCATTCATTGTTTACAGTATAGTGTTTTAACAAATGTTATTTTAGTAAACACTTCTGTCATATTGGATATATTGTTAAGCAAAATCAAATACTTGGGTATGTGTTCGAATGCTTGGGAATATTACCCTTTATTGATAAGATTTTTCCACTATTTCCCATTGCTATCGATCTAAAAATAAACTTACTAATAGTATTTACAGGATTATTTTTTAAATTGTTAATTTTGTTAAACTTATAACTATGATAATGAAGTTATTTCATGGTAAAACCTTCATTTTTCCATAGTATGAGCAAATTTATCAATAAAAATCTCATGTTAAAGGAGTAAAAGTTGATAATGCATTTAAATTAATAGGATGGTATTAAAACCTATGGCTATACTATTTCCCTTTTTTAAATAATTAGGTGCAAGTGAAATAAATTTTCTTGGCTAGTAAAGATGACTATAACAAGGCTTTATTATGATAAAGCTAAATAGGGCAACAAGTAAAAGAAGACAATTACTATTCCTTGCATTTTTCATTAGTGAAGAGAAGTATTTCTCATAGGAATGTACCACATTGATGTGGTAAAAAAAAAAAGCTCTTGACAATACTGAGAAATAAAAAGTGAGATGAGGCAGAAACATGTACAAATATACAGTTAAAGATATAACTAATGTACTTTTTTATTGGGAATTTTTTACCAAGCATATTCTGTAAGATACATAATACCATAGGTAGAAACCACTAATGTTGTAATAAAAAATAAATTTAATCCCAAATCACAGTAATGTAATGAAGATTTTTTTCTTACTCACCCTCTATGCCTGGTGAGGGTTTGGCAAGTACTCTGTCTCCAGTGGTGATCTCATCCACGGGGCCACTCAGGAACTCTGGCTGATAAAACGTTATCATATCTGTGGTGGCAAATAGCGAGGAAATAGAGAACGATAACTGATAAACCATTCTTACATTAACAATGGCTGAACTTTTTCCAGACAGACCTCATATATGTATTATCGACTACCGCAAGGCTATTCATTCAAAAACCAAAAATTCAGCTTTTTCATCATGCTTTTTCCATTTGATTTGTCCAGTACGTGTCACAGTATAGTTATATTCCTGGTGATATATTCAATATGATACCACAAATTCTAATTAAACCAGTCTGGAGCAGCAATTTTCAACAAGTGTGCCACAAGAATTTTTAAAACATGCAATATCTGATTATTTAGTCAGAGGCACTGACATCTTTGCTCTTAGATTTTCAAATTAAAAAAAAAATGACAAGAGCAAAAAAAAACAATAGCTGTCCAGCATGAATGAATCAAAATTATACCTATTTTTGTCAGATCAGCAATGGTATGCTGCAGAAATTTAGTAATTAGTTTATGTGTGCCATGAGATGAAAAAGGTTGAAAATCACTGATCTGGGGGAAAAATATAATTGTGGAAGAAAAATTTCCTCATCCATACACAAATAATCTGATTTCCCATTATAGAAATTAAAAAGTGAGGTTAGCTTTTCTATAGAGCAGCAATCTTTAACTGGTGTGCCACAAGAATTTTTAAAAATGCAATACCTGACTCCTTAGTCAGGGACACAGGCCTCTTTTCCTTTAGATTGTCAAATTAAAAAAACGACAACAGCCAACGAGCAATAGACAGCCAGTGTGAATGAATCAATATTATACCTATTTTTTTTGTTAGATTGGCAAAAAAGAAATATATGTGGTGTGCCACAGAATTTTAGTAATTCATTTATCTGTGCCATGAGATGAAGACGGTTGAAGTCACTGTTAGAGAGGAACAGAGGAAAAACCCTAGTAAACCAATTTAAGTAGTTTCAGCTGATACAAATCAAAGGGGCAGTTAGAGCATGCCTCACATATTATAGATGTACTTAAAATAAGAACTCAATAAATGAGCAAATTGTTACTTACAGAAATAATTTGGTTAGTATTAAGAAAAATAGAAGATTTGAATTGGGATTTGAAAAAAATGGATAGATAGCAGATTTTTTGCACAAAGAGGGAAAAAAAACCTTTTAGGATGGAAGGTGACAGATCAGAGTTGCAGAAGCAGAAATGAAAACGGTACGCAGAGAGTGACCGAGAGAAGTTCACTTGGACTTATAGAACGTGGAAGAGTTTGTTTCCGAGCAGCGGTGTTTGACATACTGTTAAGTCTGGTGTGTTATGTTCGGTTTGTCACTATCATGTTAAATACCAAATATTCACATAATAATTTGTATAATAACAATCCTCAGTTATATCGTAATGTTTTTTGGCTACCAGAGAAAAATGGATGATAGCTGACATTTCATGCTATTGCACGTTGCTGGCATGTCTCATAGGTGAATATCATCTTATGTACAAGACGAGACTCCCCCCAAAACAGAACTTATTTATAAAAATTGCGTATTTGTTCTTACATGTTTAACCCTGGTGAGGCCACAGCTGATCTGGTACAAACAAACTTTTTTCTCAAACCTTGCTCCGTACATCAAGTGCATAGGTTCAAGGTCATGCCCAGCTGCATGTTTGTCCGTGACTAACACAAATTGAAAGGAATTCTAATGATGACATAGATACAGCTCCCTTGACAAGCAGAAAAGGAAAGAAGATGTATTAGGTCCTCTACATCCAAAATGAGTCAATTATCCAAACATTTTTGAAAGTTTTATGAGAACTATTTATGCCTTGAGCACAGCAATATTGTTTGCAATGATTGTTACAAGCATTCTGCAAAGTCAGCTATTGAAGATTCTAATTAATTTTAAAGACTTTTTTTGGTTGCATTTTTAAGCAACATCCTTGTTTCCATTATTTGTAAAGAAAAAATTTTATTCTTTATGTTTTTATATTTTTGTTTAATAATTTCTAGATTGTAACTGAAAATAAATAAAAACATGTATTATATATAATAAATGCAAATTTGCAGTGTTTGTAAACTTTTTTTTTGCATTTCAGCATATACTAGTAGTGAATATATCTCTCAGACACACTTGACCTACACTGTAGTTTTTTTGACTGCAGACTCCTCAGGGTTAAATTTCAGTCACTTTCAAAGTACTCATTATTTGATGTAATACACCTCTTATGTATTTTTCCACTGCTCAAAATAGTTTTTGAACTCACTGATTTTGATGCATTTTTGTGCTTTTTCCATTTTTTATTTCACCCCTTCCATATTAGCAAAACATGTCCCTTTGAGAACTTTTTTCATCCTGGGAAACAAACAAAAAGGTCACTTGGGACAAGCTTGGATGAATAGAGAGGGTGGGACATGGGGGTCACATCGATTTTGGTCAAAAACTGCTGACCATTCAGCACAGTGTGGGCAGGAACATCATCATGAAATGGGCAAATGTGTTCAAAGAGCCTTCCAAAAAATTCCCTGAATTCAAATGCAGCCTCTCACAGCTGGTACAGAAGAGTTCCTAGAACACTCACCTAGTGGGAGAAGCCTGTACTACAAGGGGCCCACCCTCCAGAAGATAATCTCATTTTAAGATAGTTCCATAAAAGTTGAAATTCTCTGTGCCAAAGACTAATGCCTAACACATGTAGGTACTCAAGAAAACACTTGCTGTTTGACAAAAAAGGATAACCGATCAACAGGTAGGGTGGGTCCCTGTAATAGAAATCCTTCACGCTCAAACCCATGAGTGGTGACACTGTTTGTTAGAAGAAAAGTAAACATGATACTGCCTTATTTTTTAAAAGACAGTAGATACAACCATCAAAATTTAATCAAAATTCAGTATATTATCTACATTTAATAATCAGAAGGGGGAGATAATTAAGTAGATAAATTATTGTTTTTAATGGATAATCCTTGTATGGTGTTTTTATATGTTTGATATAAATGAGCTGGCCATTTTAACAGTAACTTCTGAAACACCGAAGGTCAAAAATCATCTGAGACAATACTGTATAACAGTTTCTGTAAGAAATACTATGTAGAAGCTTTCCAGATTTCAGGAAGAGTATTTTTCATTCAATTATGTATCATCAAATGTATCAATGAATTTTCCTGATTTGAAATACGTGGATTTCTATTTTCTTATGTTTTTACACAACTCTTCCCCCAAGTATCATGTGACGTTGTTCAAATTAAATTATTCCAATACTGCAAACTTTTAGTTCTTATGCCACTCTTAAACTAGCAATATAATTATATACACCTACCCTGTTATTTATTACTAATAGAAAGATAATAAAGTGTGTGATTAAGCATTTGCTAGTTACTCCTTTAATCACTGAACATGCCTCCCAAAAAGACAAGGTTCAATAATATGTCACCAAAATGACAAAATCATAATGAGTCATTATCTAGCTGTGAAATTGTCAGGCACAGAGCAGAGGTATTTTGTTGACCATAAAGGAGTAAGCTGATGCTATGAAAAAAAGGTGTAATAATTTGGGTGGTATTTATTAGGATAAATGAATACATATATCCTGATTCTGGGTTTTTATTTTCTCAACTTCAGATGCTCTGAAGCATGGGTAAAATATTTACTTCTTCATGAGATACCTCAGGTAAGAGTGACTTATTAAAAACATTCCCAAGCCTCTGGTTCCTTTGGATCAACATATATAAGTTTGTTCTAATCAATTAAAAAATTATCGTGTCTTAAAACATCCTAGTTTCAAAGCTGTGTTGCAGGTTTTTGTCTTGTTTTTGTTTTTGTTGTTGTTGTTGTTTGTTTGTTTTTGTTTTTTTTTACCATGTAGATGGATGACCACAGGAAATAGCCACTTATTTTTATCTCCTCTAATTCATGTAGGTTAGAAATGTATTTATGTATTCACCAAGATGGGTGATAAAGTGTAGACACTGTTGTACTCTATCCAAGTACTCTGAGTTACTGAAAGAAAGAGGAATTCCCAGTTGGTATGAGGGATACAGCTTGTGTCTTTATGGAACACAGTTAAGTAATGGAACTAGAGGAGAGCCCCTGAGATAGGATTGTTTCAGGTAATCAGTCAGCCCTGAAATGAGGCTTACAAACTCAACCTTAGAAACCAGCTGGAGGTTTTCCTGGATTCTGACTAGAGGTGAGTAAAATGAATCATAATCAGTTGGGCTGCCTTGTTGACCGAGAAATGTTTGCAGGGCCTAGGGAGGATTATCACAGAGAGGATTTGAAGAGTGGTATGATTGCATGTTTCAAGGATTTTACCTGAGATTTCACTCGTAAGAAGAAAATAAAATTAGAACCACTGAAAGGATATTGGTGAGGATCACTATTCAGCACAAGGAAAAATTGTCTAAGAAATAAAGCTTTCCAACAAGTGGTGTTTGAAGAAAACAGGGATAAACTTGACAATGAGTGGTATTGGCAATGTTTTTTTGGACTTGACATAAAAAACAAAGACAACAAAATCATAAACATGTGGGAATCATCAAACAAAAAAACTTCTGTAGAGCAAAAGAAACTGCCAACAAATTCAAAATGCAACCTATAAATGAGAAAAAAAATAAATCATACAGCTGATAGGGAGTTAATAAACAAAATATATAAATAACTCACACAACTCAGTAGCAAAAAAGTAAAATAAAAACAAAAAACCATAAACAGTCTGGTTTTAAAATTGGCACAGAAGCTATATAGACATTTTTTCCAAAAAAAAAGATATACAAATGGCCAACAGGTAAATGTACAGGTGCTCAGCATCACTAACCATTAGGGAAAGGCAAATCAAAACCACTATGCACTATCGCCTCACACCTGTTAAAATGATCGTCATCAAAAATACAAGAGGTAACAAATGTTGACAAGGATATAGAGAAAAATAAACCTTTGTGCACTGTCACTAGGAATATAAATTTGTGTAACCACTATGAGTTCCCTCAAATTATTAAAAATAGAACTACCATATTATCCAGCAATCCCACTTCTGGGTATATAGCTGGAAGAAATGAAATAACTAGCTCAGAAAGATATCTGCGCCCCTATGTTTTTTGCAGCATCATTTACAATAAGGACATGAAAATCACCTAAGTGGTGGTTTCAACAAATAAATGGATATTTAAAATCTGATATGTATGTATAATGGAAATTTATTCAGATGTGAAAAAGAAGGAAATCCTTTCATTTGCAACAACATAGATGGACCCTGAGGGCATTAGACTGTGCTAAGTTAAATAAGTCAGCCATAAAAAGACACACACCATATTACCATATGATCTCTTATATGTGAAATCTATCTAAAAAAAAAAAGTCTTAGAAACAGAGAACAGATTGGTGGTTGCCAGAAGTGGGGTGTGCATAGTTGGGGGAAATGAGTGAAACTGGTCAAATGGTCCAAATTCCAAGTTATAAGTTAAATAAGTTCTGGGGGTGTAATGTATAGCATGTGAATAGAATTAACAATGCTGTTGTACATTTGAAATTTGGTAAAGGAGTAGATCTTAAAAGTTCTTTACAAGAAGAATAATTGTAACTGTGTGAGGTGATATATATTAATTAAACTTATTGTGATAATCATTTGTGAATATAAACACATATTGTATCATTGTTTTATACCTTAAACTAATACTATGTTGTATGTCAATTATAACTGCATAAAAGTAAAAAAAATAAATTATACTCAACATTTAAAAATAGTCAAATGTTTGAGGTAGTATGCTTCCTACTATTTTTTAAAGTATGAATAATTACCTATCAGAGATGTAATAAGTGAGATGTCTGTATTTGTTATATTAAATATTTTGTGTTCTTCCTATGAGTGACATGGTACTTTAATTATTTAATTCAGCAAATCACATTGAATAATCTCTGCCACATAGTAAGTGCTTAATAACTGCTAGTTATCTCTATTACTATCAATATCTGTCTACTGTGTCTTATCAATCATATGATGTACTACTTTTTCACAGTAATATCCTCTGTCACATTGAGCTATGTCTTAAACAACAGTATTCATTTTGTGTCTTGGAAATAAATAAAAATGATGAGTCTTAAAATCAAAGGTATATTGTATAAAATAAGGTATTAGCTTTATTCATTACGGTACTTGCAATGTTCAACTCCCCTTATCAATAAAACTGTTATCTGTTCAAAGATGCTGCTGTTGGCTGGTATTTGTTCAGGAGCAGCCCTGAACTATTCTGGAAGTTACACCTGACTTAGGCCAGTCATTCCATAACTTGGACAGCTCTGCTGCATATTAACTATTTGTATAAATATGACTAGCTTCCTCTAAAATTTGGATTATGGAATACAAATTAAGATTGTTCAGAGGGAACAAGAGGGAAATAGAGCAGACGCATAAAGAGAAACACAAATGCTATTGTAATTGTTCAGAAACTTCATTTCTTTAATAAGACCTTTTTTGTTTGTTTCCTTTTGATTCAAACTGGCCTCATCCAACACCCTGACTCACCTGCCTTCTTCTCCTTTGTATGTCCATTCCCTTAATAACTAAGCCTTCAGCACAATGAGGTTCTGGTCAGCATTAAATAACCTTAGGAACAAAGCATTGGGTCTGCTGACCACAGAAACAGGTTCAGTCAAACTACAGATAACATCTAGGCCTCAGTTGTGTTTTAGCTCCAGATTCAGAAAATGAGACTGACCACACCCACTACACCCTTGGGAAATCAGACTGAGCGATGCCATGGCTGACCTCAGGATAAGACACAATCATCAACTACCCCCTACCCTAGTGCCAACCAGTCAAGAGAGACCAGGACCCGAACTTCACCATGACATTTCCCCTATACAACCCATCCCCTAGAAGCCCTCTGAGAGCCAGGTCTTAGAACAAATACTAACCTGTGACTCCAGGTTTTGTGCTATTTACTTAAATAAACTTTTGCTTTCTTTGCTGAAAACTCCTGATTGCATTTGATTGGGCTTTAATATATGCAGGCTAACAAACTCCTTTAATTCAGTAACACTATCAGAGAAAAAGACTGAGAGAGTAATTTATCGCTGGAGATAGGTTCTCTCTTGTTCTAAGAATCAATGAGTGTCTAACCTTTAAGGTGATGTCTCTAAGATCAGCCCACCTAGGGTAGGACATATCAATCTCAGGTCACAACTATACTAGTATGTATGTCTGAGCCTGGGAAGGCATCAAAAAGAAATAGAGATTTGGCAACACAGAAGATTTGAGACACTATCCTCAAAGCAAACCTTTTTTAAGCTTGGAGAGTTTCATGTTTATAAGAAAGTTGTTAAGTATTTGTCCTTAGCTGGCCTTTTCGTTAATGGAAGGTGGAAAACAGTGTTTGTAACATTTTCACCAAGATCCTGTTATGACTGAATTGCTCATATGGAATTACTCTAAAATGTTTTGCCTACTGATCTTTGCAATTATTAGACCATGGCATATCTCTGTAATAGAGACTGCTATATCGCTCCCATATCTAGTCTCAACTTCTTTTTGTAATAGTAGGACTTTTGATAAATACACACCACATAACCCTCCAGTCAGATTACATTTCCCAGCCTCCCTTGCAGTTAGGAGTGACCATTTGGCTAAGAGTTTGCCAGTGGGATGTGAGCAGAAATGATGTATGAAACATCCAAGTCACTTTTATATCAGAAGCTATTTATTTTGTATGTTTTACTTTTTAATTTTTAAATGTTTTATTATTGTTCAATTACAGTCAGTTGTCCCCATTTCCCCCCTATTACTCTCCCCTACCATTAAATAGATAACATAACTTTAATATTAGATCAATAAAATCTAAGATTTTTATTTTTATTATTTTTTAATTGTTGTTCAATACAGTTGTCTCTATTTTCTCCCCAGCACTCTCCCCCACCCCACCCACCTACACCTCCCACATTCAATCCTCCCCCTGACCCAACTCCCCCCATCTTTGTCTCTGGGTCCTTTATACGTGTTCCTTGACCTGAACCTTCCCTTTCTTTCTCCATTCTCCCCCTCCCTGCTCCCCTCTGGTCCCTGTCAGTTTGTTCTTTATTTTCATGCCTCTGGTTCTATTTTGCTGCTTGTTTGTTTTGTTGATTAGGTTCCACTTATTGGTGAGATCATATGGTATTTGTCTTTCACCCCCTGGCTTACATTTTTCATCGGGAGAAGTGTGGGGCCAGAGTGAAAGGAAGCACTGACTATGCAGGTAAAAGGAACACTCTAGAAATGCACAGCTACAACACAAAAGGAACATGACTCTTAGAACCTCATGGAACAGAGACTGCCTTTTGATGAGGCATCAGACTGGGCTCCGGACAAGCTCCTGGTTATCCACTGCCTGCCTGTGCCTTGCTGCTTCACCACATGCATGCCTTTGGCTCCAACTTCCTCATTAACCTGGTTATCTGAGAAAAAATTTCTACCTTGACCCACAGTATTCCTTATATCATATTTCTCTGGATGCTTAGCCTATACAAAAACTAACTTGCACTCTAATGCATTTTAAAGGAAGTTAAGCTGATTACTTTCTTTTGTAGATTGTTTGAATGGTTGTTGATTTTTCTCAAAATAAATGTGCATTGTGTCAAGGCCCTTGTTCACATATAAGTTACATGCTGGGAAAAAATCTCTCAATATCGTGGTACTAAATCTATCCTTGTGAATCAAGATGGCTTTAAATGTTTCAAATTTAATAAACCTAACTCATAGTTAAATATTAAGTGAATAAATAAATAGTTTTTGATTGAGTACTGACTACTTTAACAGAAGATGTCTCTAGAAAGGTCAGCTATGCAGCTGAGGCATGAAATTTGCCCAAGTAGATCAAGAAATCCATGAAAATAAAGGGCCATCTGCTAAAGAGTAATACATTTTGTAATCTCAAAAAGGTTACTGTTTGCATGGGAGAATATAAGGGAAGATTTTAAGTCTATTTGTTTTGACTACATATGTAGACATGCATGCATTCAGATATTTGGATTTGGAACTCGCTTTATTAAAAGGACCCCGTTTCTAAAATAAGCTGGATATAGTGGGGTTTCAGAACAGTCTAATATCTACAGAAAAGTTCTGTATAAATATTTTCATACATAAATTGTTTTCTGCTTTCTGTAATTATCTTGTATCTCCCAGTGGAAATTCCAAGACAGCCCAAAGAGCATTAGTATTGTGGAGCTATTCTGTCTATATCAGGAAGGATAGAAATGAAAATTATAAAAAAATCATTAAAAAAAGCATGTAGTTGGGTTCTACAGGCTCAACATAAAATGCAGAGTAATTACTTCATTCCTTCATTGATAGTTTGAGCTGGAAACAATCTTTGCTCTGCTCCCTTGACTCACAAATTAGAGGCCAAGAGTTAGACAATGTAATACGATTAATCAAGGTCGCAAAGCTAATTAGGGACTGAGTCAAGATTAGAACATTGGTTTTTTATTTCCAGTTTGGGGCTCTTCCTACTAAGCCATGTTCTCCTTAGGGCTCTATTTTAAAATAATCTGGTTAAAAATATAGCTAAAGAGAAGAAGCAAATCTCTCCAGGTAGCTCAATCAAATGCAAAATTCCTGAAAGTTCACTGACATAAAACACAGCTGGCTGGAACACCAGTCTCTTGCGATAGCAGTGCATGTTAAATCGAAGAATTTGGAGTCTAAGCGTGCCCAGGAAGGGCTGAAAAGTTTAACTCTGTAGGCAGTGGGATCCAGGCCACATTTTGAACCCCTGGAAAGAGAGGGGAGGATTTAAGCTCCAAATGGGGCCTAAAGGAAGAATAAATCTATTAGCAGAGCAATTACTCATGTCCTCAGTAAACTGCCTACTTCAAGGATTAGCAGATAAATCCAGGCCTAGGCATTAGTGTTTGTTTGGCACATCTTCCTCCTTCTTCACATCAATAACAATGTATTTACCCAATTATCAGATAATCCCACTTAAATTGATCAATTGATAGCTCTCCAGTCCTTTCAAAGCACTGCCTTGTTTTCTTTGGCCTCAAACACCTAAAAATATTTCTAGAGGTCAGGAAAGTACAAATTGCAAATTTATTATTCCTGGAGTTGCAGGATGACCTTTAACCCCCTGTTTCAGAACCCTGTGTGGTGCCTTGGAAAAGTGATTTCCATTAAAGTAAATAGGAGTCCTAGGGCAAAAGGTTGAAGGGAGCTTTGAGACTTAACCCCTTCCTGTCTTTAGCCCACACTGAGAAGAGGAATTGGCGGTTACATGGGGTTTAAATTGCTTCACTCTTAATGGCTGAGTTGATTATTTTTTCTTTTTTTTTTTTTTTTCTTTTTGCTTGCCTTTGCAACTAAACAAAACTGTACACCAATTGTTACAAAGTGATAACTGGTACAGGGAAAATAATATTCCCTGCATACACAGGCCATATGAAACATCAGATGGGTTTAATTTAAACAGGAATATCACACATACTCAACTTCTCCTTTGAAATTCTTACAGCAAATAAGAACTGCACAAAGTCTAATAGCTTTCTTAGTTCTGGGAGGAGATAACAGATTTAGCAAATAAAAACATAGGATATTCACGTAAGTTTACATTTCTGACACACAGTGGATACTTCTTTTAGTGTATGTCTTAAATAGTCCATGAGAATTACATTAAAAATGTGTATATTGCTTACAAATTCAAATCGAATCAGGCATTCTATAACCCAGCATTTTGTCTGGTAACACAATAGTGAAAGACTCTGATGTTTCGGCTGTTAGAGGTGTAGTGGCTGCCAAACAGCAGAGCAAGGCAGTAGCTGAGACACAGCGTAATTTAGGCCTGACTGGGTTCAGAGCATGCCACACCAAAATATGGCACCTCCATATACTGAATATTTTAAGCTAAAGAACGTGAGAAAATGGCAAAAGCAGGAAGGTCTCTTTGAGCTTCCCCTCTCCTTCAGTGAAGCAGGTCGTAAAACTGTCAGGTGAGAGGTGCTCTTCCAAGACCTACTTATGCAGGGAGGGAAGGAAGACCTTTACCTCCTAGAGGAGGGAGAATTTGAATGAGCTGGCCTTGCTAACTTTCCCCACCTCACTACCCTTAGCTTATACCCCTTGTCCTATCATATCTCTCTAAGATTGTCCACTCTTTATCAAACCCAGCATAGAAACATTCAGATTTCATTGTTTCTTCAGGTCTATTTTTTATGAAGTCCCCTGTGTCACATAAATTAAAATATTAAATAAAGTTGTGTACTTTTCTCCTGTTGGTCTGTCCTTACCTGCTTAATTTTCAGACCCAGCCAGGGACCCTAAGAGGGTTGAGAAAACTATTTTTTCCTCCCCTAAAGAACACATTCTGTCATATGAGAGTTTCACAAAGTATCACCAAATCTAAAGATTCAGCAAAGTTTATGGTGAAAAAATGTTTTCTTCCAAAACAGCACTTTTACAATATGCCCACTTTCATTTTCAGCTGCATGTCTCAGTCCTTTCTGCCACCATGTCCCCCAGTCCAGTTTCCATTCCCTGCCCAAGAAGGTACTTGGTCATTCCCCACATGTATTTCAGCCACACTGATACATGCTTTTCCCATCTGTATCTTCTCTAGTCATTTAATCCCAGTGGCTATTTAAGTCCTCTTTCTTCTGTGAATTTCCGTTGTTAGGCGATGGTCCTTGTCCTCATCTTGTAGCACGAGAGAACATTCTAGGCCATTTATTTGGCACTATTTCAACATGGTTCTTTAATTGTTAATTCCCTCTCTCCCTCTCTCTCTCTTCCCCACCCACACCCACACCTACAAATACACCCTCTTTTAAAGAGTAATCTGAATAGCGACACAGGGATTTATTCATTTTTCAGTGATAATAAATGAACTTGGTATATACTTGATCTGGGTTAATGCTTTCAATATTTAGTCACTCTCCTAACTTGAAGTCATTCTCCATCTCTGAATTATTTGAATCATCTATTCATTCATTGTACATTTACCAAGCACCTACAATGTGCAAAATGTCTGTTAAGATTTCATATCTTTAAAATGTAAGTTTTATGAGGGCATTGATTATTTGTTTTGTTTAGCTAAATCTCAAAAAAACTAGAAAATGTCTGGCACAAAGTAGGTGTTCAATGAATATTGTTGAAGAAACAAAATAGGACCTACTGTTTATTCATTACCTTAAATCCAGTCTCCCTCTCTTACTTCTTGAGGAGTAATCCCTTTAAACAACAACATCAGCCTCTAGGATGGTTAGACGACCCTTGATCTCTGGTTCATTGTCTTGTACAGGTAACTATTAGAATTATAGCCCTCATGTCAGTTCTAATATTTTCACTTCTCACTGTATGAACCTTCTATAATGTCCTGTCACATGAAAGTCAGGGTCCATATTTTTAAGAATGGCTGGGGCAACCCTTCACAATTCCATATTTAAAACTTTTCATATTTAGCTGTTTATTCTCTACCTCACTGTTATGCTTTAACCAAATCCACCTGATATCCAGTTGATAAGATTGCAAACAGCTAGAGTTGTGTGGGTTAGGTGCTTAGTAAAAGGAGAAGTTCAGGCCACTGAAAATTCTCATCATTTTTAAACTCACTAGCCATTCTGTGTAAAATGCTTTGCACTATATTAACATGTTGTTACTATCTGAAATGTTCCTTGCTCATCTTTGCCTGAAAATCCCTGTATTTCTGTTACTTCTCCTCACACATAGTTTGTTATTTCCATCTGTCTTCCCAGTTTAAAAAAGAGAAATTCTACTCTGTGTGCTTCTACCAAGTATAATATTTTGTTTTGCCATATGTCTGCCAGAGTAAGCATGACAAGTTATAACTTTACTGATCTCTGAGCTCCTGGAAGGCAGAGACTATGTCATGTCCATATCTGTGCATATCAATCAATTCCCCTAACATGTGATAAACAGAACATGAATTATCATGATAGGGTATTTCCATCTGTACAGAGTCTTCCTTTTCTTGGTGGCCATTACATAAATATATTCCCACCCAGGTTCCTTTGCATTTTGCTGAATATCAGAGTGATAGGCAAGAGTAATCGTTCCACAGTTGTGCAGAGGCAAGAAAGATGGCAGCATCCTCATGCACACACATGTAGGGAGGAGAGCATTTCAGTGTTCTCTGGATTTGCCAAGGTTGTGACTTTGTGATTACAAATATCAAGCCAAAAGCTCGTTGTAATCCTACCTACCGCACAGGGGCCCTGTCTGAAACGTACACTCCAGGAGAGAAGCTATTACCTATTTTATTCACTTCTCTATCCCCAGTACCTGCATTGTACTAGGAATCTAGTAACCAAGTTAATACTTGTTAATTGGTTAAAAAAAAAAAACACTTGTCTAAAGCCACGTAGCTGCTACATGTTAGAATTATAACTGCAAATCAGGCCAGTCTGATTCCAAAGACTATTCTCTTTTTAATAGCTTGCTAACTCTTAGATGACAATTATGTAATCTAAATTCAAGTTCTAAAGTATGCTAATGAAGACTTTTCCACCTACTCAATCTAATCTGTATATTCAGACTTGATCTTCTTGTGCTAAGTGACTTGTTTTCCTCATGTAGATAGTTCTCATAATCACTCTTATATTATTAGTAGGTACCATTGTATGCATTTAAAATTTATGAACATAATTAATCATTATAAAAACTTATTAGTGTCATTTTGAAAATGATGAAACATAGGTACAGTGAGTATAAATAATATGCTCAAGGTTAAATAGTAGTCACTTTGGAGCTGATCAGTTCAGCTGCATGTACTAGACCCTTAACCTCTACAATCTATTAAAGTCCAATTAATCAGCATCTCTAAAGCTGGGTATCAGCAAGGAAAGAGCTATTAGCTTGAGTTTAGCTCACCAGCTTTTGATGTTTACCAGTGTCTTCAGAGTAACATGTGGCCTGACCCCAGCTATGCTACTGTCCTTAATGATGTGAAATGATGTTTCCCAGACCCCTCTACTTGACCACAAATAGGTGTTAAATATGTGAAACAGGCAGTAAAATAGTATAAACATAGGGCATTAAATCTTCTAATGTGTCACCAGGCATCAGCTCCAGCATGAAAAATACAAAAATTCATATTGGGGTAAAATAGCTCATGTACTGAAAGCACATGCCTTTCAAAAAGTGTTCACTACTTTTTAAGTAAGTGATACTTTTTCAAAAATATAAAATTTATGTGGCATTTTTTTAACCACTTAGTTGTTTCAGAGACAGATTTTGAAGCAAATTTGTTAGGGGAAACAGTTAAAAGAGTGAAGAAAATTTTTTTAAAAAAGATCCAAATTAGAATAATTTACTCGGCAAATTTTATCTCATTGGGGAAAATGAAACTTTTATACAGTATTAAGTATACTCAAACATACAAACATGGACTAATACAAGAATAGAATGTATGTGTTTCTCTGTTTATAAGTAATGAGAACATACAAATAAAAGATTCTTTGATTTATAGTATTCCTAATCCAAACTGTAACCTCCCCAAATTTTCTTTTGCTCAAGAATAGCCGGGGTAGGTGTGTACTTTGGGGGCTGGAGAAAGCTCAGAGCCATATGTTTCCTCAGAAACAAGAAGCACTAGAAACAGAGGGATTGAAACTCCTGTTTCCCTCACAGTCCTCCCTGTACCCCAATTCTGTACTCATCATTCTTTTCCTTCCCATCCATTAAGTCTTTGGAGTGTTCTCCTTCCTAATGAGCTACCTGTATTTGTGTTTACTTTTTTTCTTGTTAATTTCTTTCATATTTATTTTTAGGTGTCTTACGCATTAAACATTTTTTTTACCAATTTAATCACTATATATGAAACATATATGTGCATGTATTATGTAAAATATAATATAGGAGTGTAACTGCATAAGATACAAGTGTTTTCCCAAGGTGCTATAACTCTTGGTGATTTCTGTTTTCAGAATATATTTGAAACTTATGTAATTTATTATTCTTTTCTCTGAATACTGTGTCACATTTAGAAAGGTCTTCCCAATTTCAGAGTAATAAATGTATTCGATTATGTAATTTTGTATTTTTATATACTTGTTTTCCTTCCCATTGAAACTTTTTGATTCAAACTAGAATTTATACTGTTGAAGTTTGGAGAAATAAATTCAACTTAATTTTTTTGTACATGACTATTCAATTGTTTAAATGCCCTTTTTTGTTTAATTCATGCTTTTCCCACTGATTTCAAATATCTACTTAAAAAATGCACATCCTTTGGTTTGACCTAGATTTTCTATTCAGTTCCATTGACACACCACTTCATGAGTTTTATTTCATATCACTTTGCCCTTTATTATTTCTTTGAACACTTATATTTGATGGAAGTTAACAATTTTCAGTGTATGATGATTTAAGATAGTTTCATCATCCCAGTGTATATTTTTGATAAGTATGCATGACTTGGAATTATTTTCAGCAGTTGTTTCAGTGTTGATTTGTTTATAATTTTTTGTGTTGAATTTATATTTAACATGACTAAGTTTGACTAGATATCTACAGGATACAAGAACATTGAAGTGCAATATATATTTTTATTAAAAATCCTTTTATTGGCTACAACTTTGTAATACATTTCAATATTTCATAAGAATAATTCCCTAGTTTTACTTTTTTCCTGGCTAGCCTTTTTTTTTTTTTTTAATGAACTTGGGACTCAGATTATTTAATTAAAAGAGTCTGTTTATATTTGATTTGTTTTCAGAGTTGCACTTCCCTCTGGAGGAGAAAACACTGCAGAGGTTCCTTTATTCCTCCAAGGAGTCACATCTTCTAACAAGGGCCGCTAGGGAAACCGATGCATTCTAAGGCCTTAATGGCTACATCTACAGCTCTTACCACAGTACACTTCAGTCAAATCATTAATAAACCACTTAATTATTTCTCCGATTGCTTTATTTTTTGTCTACACTCTGACATATATTCAACTTTCTTTTTCAAGTGCTAGGGCTGCTGGTTGATCTTCTCCATGAAGTATTTCATATAACCTACCATGAGAACTCTGTGTGTTTTTTTGTCTTTTTAATTAATTTTATTATTAATTGTAGCTGCATCAAAATAAAACCACATATCACACGATTCATCTATTTAAAGTATATAACTCAAGTGTTTCTAGTGTATTCATATACTTGTGCAATGATTACCACTCTCAATTTTAGAATATTTTTATTATCTTAAAAAGGAAACCAGGTTCCCTTTAAAAATATCAGCTCCCAACCCCATCCCTCCAAAACCTAAACCCCTCTTTTCTCTAGTCTATAGATTTTACTGTTCTAGCTATTCCTTTACAATTTTTTATACGGACATGTGTTTTTATTTCTCTTGCATATGTGAAGGTCTGTCCACAACATGTCCAGCCATGTAATATGAAAAATAGAGACATTTATTGAAGAAGATACAGGAAACACTGTTCATAGGACACTGACACTTCAGTGCCTTTCAAAGTAGGCAACTTGGGTCCACACAGAGTTCTTCAAGCATCTCTTTCAGGGATCAAAACACTTTGTTGGAATTGCCATCAGCTGCCTATCGTATTTTCCTGAATCTCATTTATGGTCTGAAATCTCTTCCCTTTCAAAGGTGATTTTAGTTTTAGGAAAAGCCAGAAGTCACAGGGTGCCACATCTGGGCTGTAGGGGGGGCTGAGTCACTTGAGTTGCTGATCTCTGTTGATTGCAGCCCGTACACATTCAACCTTCTTAGGTATACTGCTTGTTGCGAGCCTTCCAGAATGTGGATCACTTTCAACAGATTCTCAACCATCTTTGAAGCATTTGTGCCACACTTTTATTTGCACTGCTCTCATTGCATTGTCTCTGAAAGCCTTCTGAATCATCTAAGTAGTTTCTATGGAGGAATGTTGAAGCTTAATGCAAAATTTGATGCTTATTTATTGCTCTACTTCCTCAGTCATTTTGAATGCAATGGTTGGTCACACAGTACATATGCTCACTCAGTAGCATCTACCGCCTCCTCTGACTAGTACAGTGAAATCCTCATTTTATACTCATGCACATTCCAGTCTACTCTCCTTGGCTGCCGGGTTACATCAATGTCACACAAACCATGAGTCTTATTATTAACAATGGCTGGACTTTTTCTGGAGAGACATCTTGCATACTTAGGAATGCAATTGGTAGGTCATACATTAACTGTTTAACAAGTTGAAGAATTATCAGACTATTGTCCAAAGTATCTGTACTACTTTATATTTTTAACAATAGTTTGAGAGGGTTCCATTTCACCACCTCCCTCACTTTTACTTTTATTATTTGACTACTTGATTATAGCCATACTAGTGGTGTAAGGTGTTATCTCATTGCAGTTTTGATTTTCATTTCCTTGAAGATCAATGATGTCAGATAAGAAGACGGGGCATCTGTAAACTGCCACAGCATCTATAATTATGATTTGGGATCATAATACCATACACTCATGAAATCCCAGGGTCCAAGTGGTGGAAATAAACCGACTTTAATCCAATCATTTGTGTTCCTTCACAAATGAACTTAATATATATACATAAACGAACATCTGTTTTCCTGCTATGTTGATATTTAGTTATTCTTTTTTCAGCCCATCTTCTCTCTTCTGCGTTTCATCACACTTGCAGGTTCCAAGCCCAAACTCTTTGGATTTCTTCTCCCTCCATTATTATGCTATGGGCATATTTAGGGGGTAGATTTTATTCCACCTAATGTTTATTCCACCATTCACCTTAAGTTCAAAACACTTAGTAAACTATCTTATTTCCTGATGGCTCCACTCTCATTATTTGGAGTAATAAATTTATTGGTCTTTTTTAGAAAGTCCATCAATGTAAGTTTTAAAGTAAGGAAAGAGGAAACTGTGGAAGCTCGCATGGCCATATTAAAATAGTAGTTTAGATGGCCTTTTGTTTTATAGCTGCTAAATTCCAGGGTTAGTGAGTTTTTACTGCATAAACTATTTTCGACTCTTTCATATCTATAGTTGCTTCTTTTTTCTATTTCCTAAATTTAAGATTTTTACATTAAGAATCACTGTCAAGTTAACCAGGGTGTACAAAGAGTTTGAATATTTATCTGATTAGTCAGGAGTTCTGTGGCTGTCACTGCATCTGTGCCCAGTAAGCTCTGCCTAGAAGAGAACACTGTCGTTACAGAAACAAGCTCCTCTCCCACCCCTGACACCGGGCGTCTTTCGTTACTCCAGGTTCTTTATGCCCTCTACTGCCCTGTTCAGAACTGTGGCTCTCAATGTCAGAGTCTGGCAAAACGGAAAGGAACTATTTAATTAAAAAGTTACACAGGTTTAGGATAATGGTGGAATGCTGCCATTAAACCTCACTCCCTTTAGAAATGAAGAAACACCCACAAACACACAGTGCTGCCCTCCCTCCCCACTTTGCCCAGTCAGGCCAGGCTCAGGGCATGCTAGTCAGAAGTACTGCCTTCCAGAAGGAAAACAAAACAAAACAAAAGTCCGCAGCTCACTTCTCTTGGCTCCTCCCAGTAATCCAGGCGCAACTGGGCAGGTCTCCTGCAGTTCTCAACACCATCAACTGTGTCACTGAGATCTCCAGCTCTTAATCCAAAACCACGTGGCACCTCCTCGTCGCCAGCTGGCAAGAGTCCTTTCACCCCCTTTTCCCCCTGCATGATCCTGCTTGTCTCGCATCGTCCCCCATTGTCTCCCATTGTCTCCATCCCACATGGTGGCCTGCCTTGTAGTTTAAATCCAAGCCTGGAACCTCCTCTGTAATCCCATTTCTGACTCCTCCCAGCAACATCACAGGTCAAAGTCATGCCCATCTCCCTGGCCCAGGCAGAATATAAAGCTAGTCTGCTGTTACTGATGAGCAAAATAACTCCCAATCCCTGTGCTGCTGCTTTTCCCACCTGCAAAAGTAGGCTTGTGGGGGATCCTGGGGTTTCTCAGCCTACACCCTGTTATACTATTGCTTATCTGAAATATCTGTGCCATCTGAGAATTTCACCATATAAGTGGTTATAGCATTCCTTTCCTAAGAAGTAATCATAAGAATTTTGAAATCTAATTTTTTTTAATTTTTCAGAACAAATTATGTGTGGTACCCTTTTTAAGACTTTCCCAAATAAAATTCTAAATCATTAGCCCAGATATACCCTCCTCCTTTACCAGCATGGCCTCAAGGTTAAATTAATAAACTCTGAGTAAGCATTGTCTGATTTGAAATTTAACAACTATTATATGCTTTAATATGTAACTATTGGCTACTAAACTCTAAGAACATTTTTATTGCGAATGTACTACTCAATGTTAATTTAGCACAGCTCATAAAAGGCTCAATGGAAGTGATGAAAATAGACCTTTAACCACTGACCTTCACCAAATGAATCGAGTCTAAGCAGTTCTTTTCGGCTTAGGGACACTTTGGCTTGATGGAGCCAGCTGCCCTTTTGAACTAGGATTTTCTTTTCTCCTTTATTAGCCCTGGCACTGCCCTGTGCCCGCTTTAGTAGATTATCCACTATATTTGGGTTTGGGGTTGTTTTCTTGTAGGGAACCGCTTCATATGGTGTGGACATGTAGCTCAGCCTCCACATGGAAAACCAGTTTGTGAGCGAGTGGCATACAGGACCATGCCCACAGAGAGGTTTCCCCTTGGGGAATCAGGCCTGCATTGTACCTAGACTGCTATGAGACTTGCTTTTGCTAAAACCCCCTCACCCTGAATTGAGGCATCAAGGGCTTACTGTAACTTCCTAAAGTCTGTGCTAAACCTTCCCAGTATGGAGTGTAATAGGTTCAACCACTTTTCCCCTGTGATCTGCAACATCCTTCTCTTTGAAGTAATTAGCAACATTCTTTCCTTTGTTATCTGTAACAGGTAATCCCCGCAGCAGTAGTAAATGAGGACTACCCTCCATGTAATGTACCCAGAGAAGCAATAAAAGCCTGTCCAGGCAGAGACTGGGCTCTCTGGCCCTCCCACCCTCTCTCTCAGAGAGTGGCCATGCCATCCCTTTTTCTCCACAGGACTTCTGTTGTCCGTGTGTATTTGTTCATGAGCAGCCACAACATACACGGATCCTGCCAGCCAGGATCCGCCACATTTTCTCACTGATAAAATACATAATGAAATGGATTATATTACACTGATTTATTCAGCCAAATTTATGGAGTGCCTACTATGTGCTAGATCCTGTTCTAGTTTCTGGGAATGCATTAGTGAACTAACATTCATCCCGAGAGAGCTTTAATGCTGCTGGTGGAAGCAGACCACAGGTTAATAGATAAGTAAAAATATGTTGTTTATCTGGTAGTAAAAGTACTATGAAAATAAAAAGAATTAGATAATAAAACTATGGAGAATTGAGGCAGTAAAATTAGCCATTTTAAATAAGATAATCTGTAAAGGTTTCATAGATAAAGTGATATTTGAACAGAGATTTAATGAGAGTGAGGAAGAATCTTGAGTGTATCAGGAGAATGGGCAGTCCATACAAAAAGAACAGCAAGTTTAGGTGTCCTGAGGCAAGCATGTGCATGGAATGTCAGAATTAAGCAGAATAAAAGTTGTAAGAGGTAAGGTCATAAAAGGATTGGGTATGGAAACGGATTATGAGAACCTTCTGAGCCATATTAAGGACTGTAATTTTCACTCTGAATGAAATGAGAAGCCACTGAGGTTTCTGAATATAAAACTGCTATTTTCATTTTAAAAGAATCAGTTTGGTTTGGGTTTGAAAATGGCTGAGCAGCAATGGCAAGGGTGGAAGGTGGGAAATGTCGTAGATTGTTGCAACAAAGTGTGAGATGATGGTGACTTGCGCTGGGTGGTACTGGTGCTGCTGAGAAGTATATCTGGAACCAGATATTGTGGTGGGAAGACAAACAGAATGTGTTGGTAAGTTGAATATGGGCTATGATCTTGGACTCCAGAATGACTGCAAGATTGTAGCCTAATTAGGTAACATCATGGAAGTAACGTTTACTGAGCTGTGGAAAGTGCAGGACGAGAAGGTCATTTTGGAGGTGGATATAGTTTAGCAGCTTGTTTATAAGGCACATTAACTTTGAGATGTCATTTAAAAATGCAATAAAAAATAAAAGTTGAAACTAATACAAAACAAAAAAATACATTTATAGATGTCATATAGGCAGTTGAGGGTACAAGTCTGGAGTTGCTGGGTATTCTGGATGAAGATAGATGCTGGTAAATTATTGTTAATAATAGAGGTGGTGTTTAAAGCCATGGTGATTGGGGACTTAAAAGTTGGAAAATTTTAGCTTAAGGTAAAAAGTTATAAGCCTAGCAAGTAATGTGTATGTTAAAGCTTTTGTTTCAGAAACCACAGATAAGGCCCATCCTGGCTCCTGGGAAAACAGCGGACCTCCTGGGGCGCTGCTAAAGATTACCGCCTGGGGACCACTGGAGGCATCCAGACCTTTGTGTTTCAGGGAGGGGCAAATGTCCACCTGCCCCTGGGAACAGCTAACCACCCAAGACAGGGATGTTCTTCTACCTGACCCTCCCTGAATTTCAAAACCCCTCACCACACCTTGTTTACTCCCTGCTATAAAAACCTTGGCCTGCAAAAAATGGGGAAGATGGTCTGCTGGGGTATGAACCCAACAACTTCTCAGATCACAGGCTATCTAAATGAAGTGCCCATAAAGATTCAATCACTGTCATTGTTTATTGGGTTTGGTAGTGACAGGCAGCCTGAACACTGGTGTCTTTTCTGGTTTCAATGCGATCTGATGTGGTCATCTATTTGCTTCTTGATATAAGAAAATTTAGAGTCAATTTCTGTCTTTCCTAGTAAGTTTATTTTCTCTTATTAATTTTCCTACATTCCAAATAATCATAAACTGAAGACAGATGACCCAAAGAATTTTGTTAAAAAAATTCAGACATAGAAAAAATAGCTGATTAAGGTCAATGACACTGTATATAAATAAGTGATACTGGTAGGAATAGAAGAATTAGATGGAAGGAACAGCAATTCTTTGTATTGACACTGACTCTAACTTGTTCTCACTGAGAGGTTTAGTTTCATTATGTCCACCAAACTCATTTTCAGAACTTAGGAAACCAAATAGCAACCATGAAGCATTCAAGCAAGCTTATGTAGTAAGAATAGCAAGGAGTATGGAGTCAGAGGAAATCATTTTGTGTCCTGATCAGTTTATTAGCTGTGTTACTTTAGACTAGTCATCGGCATTTCCTGGGTTGAAAATATTTACCATTAAAATATATACAGTGATTTCTGCCTTGAGCACCTCAGAAATCTAAATCTCAGGATCACATGAAACAATGTCTGTGAATGAGAGTTTTGTGAATCATACAGACCTTTGTATGTAATTTCATTATTAATCATGGGATAAGAAAACTTGGTCATCCTGGTCTGATACAAATAGATGCTAGGAAATGGAAATTAAAGTTCCTTCCTGAATATTAGCAGCACTTTTATCACTAGTTGCGTTTTTTTTTTTCTATGTACAATTCAAGATTAGGAAATTAACACATGCTTGTACTTGGGAATGTATAGATCGCAGGGGCTTGACAAAGGCAAAAATCAAATACTGAGTTGTTGAAAATAAAAGGAAAAATAGGCTTATTTCCTTGGGAGAGGTAGAAGCAGCACTGAATACTCCACAGTGTGATTGCTTAGCAAAGGGACTGGGGAGGGACGAAGAAATTGGGATAGAGATACAGTCAGCAGTATGTTTTCCATACTGCATCTTTCTAGTTACCTACAACATTTATTTCATAGCTATTTGTGCATGGATGTTTCCTATGTTTCCATTTTTTTGACTTTTTTTTAAATCACCTCAATCAATTAGTAGCAAATGTTGAGATAGGATTCAAAGAAAGACTCCTGGAGCATAGTCTAGCAAGTAATAAAAAAAATAATAATTATTGGGAACCACCCTGCCTGGTTTCAGGAGTTGTAACCCCCCATCATGGCGAAGGCTGAGTAAGTGACTTTCCGACTGTAAGCCACTAAGGAGACAAAGCTTATCTCCCTGGCAGGAACACAGCTTCTGCTGGCCCCCATTGCTTGGTTGGTTAGCCAGTGGCAGGTAAGATTTCTTCAAGGGAGGGGTTGCCTAAAACAGGCAGGATCATGTGGAAGGCCCTCAAGGAAGGACTCGGGGGACCACATCAAAAAGGGATGATGGACCCTTGCCCCCCAGCTATCCTGATGTAGCCTGAGTCCTCAATCCATCTGGAAGAAGTTTCCTTATCTCTTGGCTGCCTTGCTCTGCTCCCCATAAGCCTGAAACATTGACAGAGGGCGGTGCAGCACTGTGATGGCTAGGGCGGTTCCCCGGTGATCGGGCATAAGAAAGAATTGGTAAAGTCCTTTGAAACTTGCTTTGCTAAGTATGGTCCCATTTAAATGATAAGGGTCCGAGCAGGAAATGAGCTTGTCTCCCAAAGTTTTGTAATCCCTTAGCTGACAGACCCTGACTCAGATTAAGCCCTCAGAGTTCTTTGCATGTTATCTATTTTTTGATCCTTGCCACCTGACAATGACTGATGAGCTTTACCTGTATTCCTGTGTAAAATGGACCTAATAAGAGCCATTGAGGAAGGGGCTCTTAGCCCTTCTCCTCTGAGAGATTGGCCACCTCTCCTCCCCAAGCAGATCATGTCTTGGTAGATTTATTCTCATCCGTGGCAGATGGGCGGGGCTCTGCGGGCGGAGCCCCCCCCACAAATAATGACTAGATTATCCAATGATTATAATAGTTTAAGTCAGCAATTTTCAACCAGAGTGCCTCTACACACTGCTTTGCCACAAGAACTTTAAAACATGCCATACCTGACTATTTAGTTAGAGGCAGTCACCTCTTTTCCTTAGACTGTCAAATAAAAAATGATAACAGCCAACACAACAACAGCCTTCCAGCATGAATGCCCTGTCTGAACCACAAATATATAGGTCATATAATAAAGTTGCATCTTATTGGTCATGTCGTTAATAAAGTTGTGTCTGATTTGTTAATTCTTGGTACCAGAAATCTTTATGTATGAGTATAGGCACCTGATTTTTTAAAAGTCACTTGGGAGAAAAAAGGTAATTATGTACTATTATAAATTTCTGGTAAATCAATCAAGATTATACCCATTTTTGTCAGATCAGCAAAAAATGTATATATTTTTTGATGTGCTGCAGAATTTTAGTAATTAGTTCATGTGTGCATGAGATGAGAAAGATTGAAACTCACTGGTGTAGGTATATGTCCAACATCTCCATGCCTTATATTAACCTTATAAGATAGGCAACGCTGTTTATTTTACAGATAAGAATATTGCAATTCAAACCAAATAAGTCATTTTACCCCAATGGCAATCCTAACCAGGATAAAAACCCAGTTCAAATAGATTCCAGACATATGAAACATATTGTCTTTCAATTATACCATTTAAGTAATCCGTACTGCAATACTACTTGTCTGTGGGTTTGACATCGTGCATATTCAATTGCTACAGAATAAAGTGAATAGGCAAACCATATAGAAATAGCCATGTATGTTGAGTAGAGGTAAGAGTGTAAGATTAAAATATGTCAAATATCTATTCCTTTTGAGCTCCTTTAGTTATAGGAAGAGATATTTTGAGAAGAATTCTGAATTCAAATCAAGCTAGAACAGGAACAGAAACACAGAAATGAAGATCATATGGAGGGTTAGCAATAGGGGAGTGGGAGGAGGAGAGGGTGGGAAAAGGTACAGAGAATAAGTAGCATAGACGGCTGGTAGAAAATAGGGGGAGGGTAAGAATAGTGTGGGAAATGTAGAGGCTAAAGAACTTATGACATATGGACATGAATTAAGGGGGGGAATGTGGGTGGGAGAGGGTGTGCAGGGTGGAGGGGAATGATGGGTGAGAAATGGGACAACTGTAATAGCATAATCAATAAAATATATTAAAAAAAACAAAAAAAATCAAGCTTAGTAGAAAAGAGTGCCTTTGTTTATTAGCAATATGTTTCTTGGAGTAGAGAAGAGGAAATGAAGTTTGCCAAGTATTTTCTAACCTGTGTTTCAGTTTAGCTTTAAAGCAATCCATGATTCTCAATGGTGAATTTAACGTCCTTAAATTTTCATAGTTATGAGAAAACATCAGACAAATCCAATATAAGGGAGACTCTGCAAGATAACTGGTTAAGGCTTTTAAAAAATATTAAGATCATAAGCACAAAGAAAGATGAAGAAATTGTTCTAGACTCATCAAGAAAAAAGAGCCATCACAAATAAATGCAATGAATGATAACTGATTAGGTTCTGAACAGGGAAAATATATATGTAAAGGGTATTATAGAAGCATTGACAAACATTGAATGTAGTCTCTAGAATAACAACTAATAATATTGCTTCAATGTTAGATTTACTGATTTAATTGCAGAATATGGAAGGGAATGGCCTTATTCTTAGCACGTAGTTAAGTATCTAGGGGTAAAGTTGTGTGATAAATCAACTTACTCTCAAATGGCTCAGCTAAGAGTTTTAAATGTGTGTGTGTGTGTATGTGTGCATATGTATGCATGTATAAACAAAGAGAAAGAAAGATAAAACAAAATGGGACAGAATATAATCATTTGGTAAATCTAGGTAAAAGGTGTACTATTTACATTTATATGTTATTTGTTTTGTTCTTGCAACTTGGCTGAAGTTTGAAAATATATAAAAATAAAGTTACAAAAAATAAAATAAATATAATTGCTGTCACTTGAAATCACTCACCGATATAGCAATGTAAAAGAGCCAACCATTATGTTTATTCTATAATACAAACCAAATCATATAGGATCACCTCCAACTATTCTTATCATAAGTGTTTAAACTGAAACTAATGAAGTCTTCAGTTTTCATTTCAACTTGCATGAAATACAGGAGACAGAGGAACAATTAAAATGACACCATGAGAAAGTGGTCATCAAGATTTTAAAGCTGGAACATTCTATTGGAAACGTTAACCTAGTTTTTAATAAATTAATATCACAAAAATTTCAGTTCTGTTTTAGAGAAAATGTGACATAAGAAAGCACCATAAAAGACAAATTACTTGTGATCACTTAGGGAAGTTTGGAAAAAATTAAGTAGGGATTTTTTTATTAAATTATAAAAGAAACTATTATTCATTTAATTTGTGTGATAATGAAATTGTGTTACTGTAAGAAAATTTAAATTAGATTTCTATTATATTCTTAAAAGTATGAATGAATGAAATACTTTTAAAAAGTGATTATCATGATATATGAAAGGTAATTTAAGATATTTTAGAAAAACAGACCAAAATGTAGGAAATACTAATAAATTTAAGACCTAGATGATAACCATGTAAATGTTAAGCCATTCTTTTAAATTTCTGTATCATTGGGCATTTTTTAACATATTTGGTATAAATAAATACAGTTTAACAGAACTGTGTGATTAACCAAAGCAGACAGTAAACATCAATTTTAGCAGGCAGAGAAGTCAGAAGAAAGACTTTTGAAAAGTTACAATTGCAGGCCAATAAGCATTTCACACAATAATTACAGATCAGATACAGGTAACTATTGTGTAAATGCAGTTATCAGATTGATCTGGGTCAGAGATAGAGTTACAAGTAGTAAGAAGCTCTTTAAATAACAGGAGCCACCCTTGGTGTGTGTCCTAGCTGAGAAATTTACTACTTTCCTGGCCTCTGGATTTTGATAGTTACTAAGCTGGTCATCTTGGGAAAATGACAGCTTTTCCAATAGTGCAGTTGGCATAGCTATTATGTCACAGAAAAATAATTCTCCCAGATGAATTAAGAATGACATTAGGAATCACAGGCAGACCTCTTGCTGACCAGAGGTAAACTGAAGAAAAATACAGTAAAGCCAGAAGAGGAGGCTGTAAGTAGAGAGGAAGAACAAAACAGAATTGAGTTCATGTCAGCCAAAAGTTAGAATAACAAAAGGGCTTAGTTTTTACTTCATTTTTACAGGCATCTTAATGGAAAATAAATATCTATTTTGGTTTACATTTCTAAAGATGAGATGTTACTATATGTAGAAGAAATAGTATAACAATTTTAAAGATATTAAATAGGTATCTCTAAAACATACAAGTGAAGATTTTAGAGATACAGAATTATGATGAAGAGGAAACTATGACAGCTATTGTCTAGTAAAATGATTAATTCATTGGGAAGGATTTAAATGTAAGGAGACCGTGAAGATGAATTATAGATTTACCAAGAAGTGCAGGTGAAAGCTTGGGTTTGCATCTTCACATTCTTGTGATCATCCCAGCAAGATAGTAATTGTAAGGTGCTTAAGAGTTTTAAGGATAAACAAGTGACCAACATTAATGATGATATATGTGTTCATTGAAACATTCATCAGTAATATTTCAGTAGACAATACTGCTGAAGCTATAGAGATAACGAAAGGAGTATTTTTAGAAACTTAGGATCTATAAGAGAGATAGGCATGTAAATGATCATCATAAAATTAGAGTTTATATTTAACGTGATTTATTCATTTCTATTGCTTAAAGGGGTCAGTCACTAAAGACGATATAACCTTTATAAGCTTGGAGCATTTAAAAAAATGAAATTTGAATACTAATAAGCACCACCAAAAATAGAAGATGAGCTCATGAAGTACTTAGGAATTTATCATGTAGATTACTGTAGACTATGGTAAGGAATTTGATTTTATTCTAAATCATTAGTTAAGAAAAGTCACTGACAGTTGTGAAGCAGAGGAGTGATGTAACCTGATTTTAATCACTTGGGATGTTACAAGAAAACACTGCACTGGAAAGCAGGCTAGAGACTACTGCAGAACTACACACCAAGTGCTAGGGGACTTGGGACCTGGAAAATTTTAGCTTAAGGAAAAAGTTATTAAGTCCAGCAAGTGATGTGTATGTTAAAGCTTTTGTTTCAGAAGCTGCAGATAAGGCCCATCCTGGCTCCAGGGAAACAGCCGGCCTCCTGGGGCGCTGATTGGAGATTACCGCCTGGGGACAGGTTGGAGGCACCCCGGCTTTTGTATTAAGGAGGAGACAGACGACACCCGCCCCCCACCCCCGCCCCCGCCCCACCTTGGGAACAGCACTGCCCAGAAAACAAATACTGCAGCTTCCCCTGAATTTCAAAGCCCTCGCCGCACCTTGTTTGTCTTCCCTGCCTCCCTTATAAAAATTCTGGCCAGGAAAGAGAAGGGAAGATGGTTTGTTAGGGTAAGAACTCACCATCTTCTCAGATCACTGGCCATCTGAATAAAGCGCTCATGAGATTCAATCCCTGTCATTGCTTATTGGATTTGGTAGTGACAGGCAGCCTGAACGCCGGTGTCTTTTCTAGTTACACAAGGACGGTGAGACACGAGATAAACTTCACCTAGGAAATCTAGGAAAGCCTCTCAAAGTAAATACCAATGGATTGGCTTGAAGAATGAGTAGTAATAAGAGTGTTTCTGGGAGCCACAAAGATACTTAGTGTTCTTTTTGTTGTTGTTGTTATTGTCATCTATAACCTGAAAAAAATTAAAAAAACTAAATTCTCTTTAGAGCGATAGAGGTTTACAATATGACTTAAAACAAGATGCAGAGGTTTCCCATATACTTGGTACTCCCACATGAGCACGCCTCCTTCGTGATCACATCACTCCCCAGAATGGAACGTATCTACCAAGGATAAACCTGCACTGACATATCATGATTATGTAAAGTCCATAGCTTACCTTAGAATTGACTCTTGGCATTGCACATTCGATGGGCTTGGACAAACGTATACTAACATATCTATCATTATAGTATCATAAAGAGTATTTTCATTGCCCTAAAAGTCCTCTGCTCTGCCTGTTCATCTTTCCTATCCTCCCCTTGCAACCCCTGACTTTTTTAGTGTCTTCATAATTTTTCCTTTTTCAGAATGCCGTGTAGTTGGCATTATATAGTATGCAGCTTGTTCAGATTGGCTTCTTTTGCTTAGTGAGATGCATCTAAACTTTTTAAAATTTTCATAGCTTCATAGCTCATTTTTTTCATATATTCCATTGCCTGGATGTACCACAGTTTATCTAATCACCTAATGAAGGGCAATTATGAATAATTGCTTAGTTGCTCCCAAATCTTGACAATTATGAATGTAACTGCTATAAACATCTGTGTGCAGGTTTTCGTGTGGTTACAAGTTTTTACTTCACTTGGGTGAATATGAAGAACAACAATTGATGATTTATGGTAATAGTATGTTTAATTGTATGAAAACTCCCCAAAATTGTCACCTAAAGTGGCTGAACCATTTTGCATTCCCACCAGAAATAAATGAGAGTTTCTGTAGCTCTACATCTTCATGATCATTTGATATTGTCAGTATTCTGGATTTTGTCCATTCTGATGTGTGTGCACTGGTATTTCATTGTTTTAATTATCATTTTAATTATGTTACATGACATGGGAATATTTTCGTATGCTTATTTGCCATCTGCATGTCTTCTTTGGTGAGCTGTGTCCTCTTTGTTTTTAACAATTAAGGTACAACTGACATACATAGGGTCAAATGTTTAATGTTCCATTTGTTAACATTGATATATACTTATACTTGTAAACTTATGACCAGAATCAAGAAAATAAACATATGTATCCTCTCACCCCTCACCAAGAGTTTCATCATGGCCCTTTATAATCACATCTTTTCACTATCCCCATTCCTAAGCAACAATTCATCTGCTTTCTGGTACTAAGTATTAGTTTGCAGGTTCTAGATTACTAATGTATGGAACCACATAGCATTTGCTCTATTTTATCTGGATTCCTTAACTCAGCATAATTATTTTCAGATTTTTTAATATAGCATATATCAGTACTTTGCTTTTTTACTGCTTAGTAGTATTTCATTATTTGGACATACCACAGTTTTTAAAGACATTTGGGTTGTTTCCAGTTTTGTTGTTATAAAGAAAAAGTTACTATGAGCATTCATATGCACATCTTTTTAAGAACATGTATTATAATGTTCTTTTAAATTGAATTATTTTCACATTTTAATTGCAAACTGCTGTTAATATTTAAAAGAATACAGTTGATTTATTTATATTGTTCTGTAACCAATAGCCTTCCTAAATTTACTTGTTCATTTTAGTATATATTTTTGGAGATTCTATTAAAAGTTCTATAGAAAATCATGTTATGCAAAACAGACACATTTTATTTCCTTTTCACTCTGTATGCCTTTTCTTTTTCTTTTTCTTTTTTTTGCCTGGTTGCACTAGCCATACATTTTAGCTCAAAGTTGAATAAAAGTTGTGAGAGCTGGCTTCCTTCCTTGTTCCCAGCCTTAGTAGTATTTTGTCTCTTACCTTTAAGTGTGGTGTGAGATGGAGCTTTTTGTTAGATGCTTTTCATTAGGATGAGAAAGTTCCCTTCATTTCTAGTTTGCTGAGAGTCTTTATGGGGCAATAGTCATAGATATTATTAAATGCGCTTTTTGTGTGTTTATTAAGAAGATTTTATTAAAATTTTCAGTTTGATATTATGGTGACATTTTATTATTTGTTTTTATTTTAGTTTTAAGTCAACCTTCCTTCCTGGGATAGACCTCACTTGACATATTGCATTTTTTATATATCATTGAATTTGATTTGCTTCTTTTAAAAAATATTTTGCATCTACATTTGTGAGCCATACTGATTTGTTTTTTTTCTTGTTATGTCTTTGTCTAGTTTTTATATCATAGTACTGTTATTGGTTGATATATTATTGAGTATCTAAGTAAAGAAAGCTAAAGAAAATAAACAGTGTGACCATTAATCTCTGAATCATACTTTATAATCTATCTCATTTCATTTTTTTGCCACATCCCTTAGTCAAAAGAACACATGCCTAGTAAAAGGTAAATAGCATTTTAATTATGTGTCAGCTATCAGTGCATTGCTTCTCAGCTCCCAAATCTATCATTTCTATCACTTCTATCAAATCTATCATTTCTTTACCTGTGTTGTAATAATAATTGACTGGAACATTCAAGCATTTTTCCATAGCAGCAAGCACAGTGCCAGCTGAGGTACTAGAGGTTATTATAAGATAAGTATTGTAACTCTTGCTGTGGCTCAGTGGATTGAGCACCAGCCTTTGAACCAAAGTATCACTGGTTTGATTCCCAGCCAGGGCACATGCCTGGGTGGTGAGCCAGTTTCCCAGGAGGGGGCGTGCAAGAGGCAACCACACCTTGATGTTTCTCTCCCTCCCTTTCCCTGTCTCTAAAAAAATAAGTAAAATCTTAAAAAAGAAAAGGAAAGGAAAAAAAAGTATTCTTTGTTTTGTTTCTGCTTTTTCTCCTTAACCTGCTATTCTGTGATCAAAGAAACTCTGATAAAACTATGCAACCAGAGAGCCCCAAAACTCTGTGAGCTTGGATTCTGGTCTCACCTCACTAACCTGACTGCTGCAATCATCTCAAGGAGGACACTGCACTCTAGATGTACTGCCCTGCTGCCAGTGAGTAAGTTTCTGTCACACTGATTCCTTTTGTGTACCTGTCTCTTAACCTTTGCCTACCTGTAGCACAGAGGTGATTTCTTGTGGCCTTTGCAATATGGACACTGTATAACCTAGGCTGGACACTACTGGCAAGTATGTTCCCAATGTGCCAACTCCCTGTTCTTGCTGGTTCTCCAACCTTGGTTCACCTACATTCCAGAAGGGTTTTTCCTCATAGCCTACTGGCTCTAGACTGATCATGGCATGGGCACCTAGTGAACTTCTCCATGGTCAAGTGGACTCTAACACATCTTCTCCACCAACGTCTGATTCACAGCATTGTCGGAGGGGCCTCCTCCTAGGTTATCCCCTTCATTGGTTACTCCCCCTCAGTGTAGGTATTATTTTGAGTTTTTATTTTCATATCTTTATAGTTATTTTCCTAAGCTTTCCTTAAAGTTTATTACTCTGGGTTATTTATAGTTTTCACAAATGTGAGTTGTTTTTATTTTTCCCACTAATCCATGTTAATTCCCATTGCCTGAAAACAAATACCACTGTTGTCAAGGATTCACTGCCTCACCAAGAGCTGCAAAATTTTAAGTTGTGTTTCTCATGAAACCACTTAACTATGTTCATAATGTCTGGAGGCTAAGTGGTTAATATAATCTTACAGGGAAAAATGAACATGTTGCTGTTAGGCAAACTAATCAACAAGAGACCATCCAGAATAGAAAGTGTAGCTCTTTACTTCAGACTCAAGGTGCAAACTACATTTTATACAACAGTAACCTTTACAGAGAATTTAGAAAAGGTACTTTATGCAGCTTGTTTCATTTCTATCTTGTTTACACTTCTTGGCGCCCTTCACTTTTTCCCAGAGAATTGCTGCTTCTTAATTAGTCCCTCATGAATCCCTCACTCTCTTTAATACTTTGGCTCTCTCAAAGTCACATGATTCCAATTCAACTTGACTCTCTGGTGAGGTCCCAGACATTTAATTTGGATATTTTTTTTTTATTGAAACAAAAGGAGACTTCATATTTCTGCTGAATAAAAAGAGTATCAAAATACTGAAGGAAAATAACCTTGACCTCCTGGCATCTAGGTCTAACTAAATAATTCCTGAATGTTGTTATGTTAAAAAGGCTTCTATATATTTTCCTGCTATAAATAATAATGAATTCAAGTGGCTCCTTTAAAATCTCTTGGTTTATGACAAGTCCCAAAAATAAGTGTCTGGTAAAAGCAAAGCAGAGAAATAAGAAGTACTATTAAAATCTTTCCCAATACACTTACATTGAATCAAAATCAGCCTCCTTAAAATTTCTTCTAATTCATCTTAGTTATTCGTTTCAAAAGTATCTGTATTTTAGATGAAATCATTGAAATGTGAAAGGGTTTAGGATTTAAAAACAACTCTCTAGTTCAATTAAGGAATACTTTTGAAAGAAAATTCTTTTAATCACTTATATCACATCATGTAAGCAAGTATTGATGCATAAATCTTGTCATAAAACACATCTAAGGAGTATCCATCAAGTAAAAACAGCCACATGCATATATCAGGCATCTTCTTTGAGCACAGTGGCATGAAACAAGAAATCAAATACAGGAAGAAAACTAGAAAAACACAAATATGTGAAGATTAAACAACATACTTCTAAACAACCAATGGATCAAAGAGAAAATCAAACAAAATAAAAAAATCTTGAGACAAATAAATAAAAATGAAAACATAACTTTACAAAATTTATAGGCTGAAGCAAAAGCAGGAAAGCTATACAAAAGGAAAGTTTATAGCTATACAGGCCTAACTGAAGAAGCAGGAACATCTCAACTAAAAAATCTAATTTTACACCTAAAGGAACTAGAAAAAGGAAAATAAGCAAAACTCAAAGTAGAAGGAAGGAAATAATAAAGTTTGAAGGAAAAGAAATAAAATAGAAAATAGAAGAGACTAATAGAAACTAAGAGCTGATTCTTTGAAAGAATAAATAAAAGACACACCAAGCAAAAAAGAACATAAATAAATAAAATCAGAAATTAAAAAGGAGAGATTACAACCAATACCACAACATACAAAGGACCATTAAAGAATAACATGAACAATTACATGTCAACAAATTAAACAATGTAGAAGAAAATGATAAATTTCTAGAAACATACAAAGTTTCAAGGCTAAACCAGGAAGAAATAGAGAATCCAAACAGACAAGTTACTAGCAATGAAATTAGGCAGTATCAAAAAATTCTCAACAAGCTAAAGACTGGGAGCAGACAGCTTCACAGGAGAATCCAACCACACATTTAAATAAAAATACCTATCTTTCTTGAACTATTTCAAAAAAATAAGAGGAGAGAAAGCTTCCAAACTCATTCTATAAGACCAGCATTACCTTTTTTAAAATTTATTTTTATTTTTTAAATATATTTTATTGATTATGTTAATACAGTTGTCCCATTTCCTCCCTCACTCCCCTCCACCCTGCCCCCACTCCCACCCACATTCCCCCCCTTAGTTCATGTCCATGTGTTATACTTATAAGTACTTTAGCTTCTACATTTCCCATACTATTCTTACCCTCCCCCTGTCTATTTTCTATCTACCATCTATGCTACTTATTCTCTGTACCTTCCCCCCCCTCTCCTCCTCCCATGCCCCTGTTGCTAACCCTCCATGTGATCTCCATTTCTGTGGTTCTGTTCCTGTTCTAGCTGTTTGCTTAGTTTGCTTTTGTTTTAGGTGTGGTTGTTAATATCTGTGCGTTTGCTGTCTTTTTACTTTCATATTTTTTATCTTCCTTTTCTTAGGTAAGTCCCTTTAACATTTCATATAACAATGGCTTGGTGATGATGAACTCCTTGAACTTGACCTTATCTGAGAAGCACTTTATCTGCCCTTCCATTCTAAATGACAACTTTGCTGGATAGAGAAATCTTAGATGTAGGTCCTTGACTTTCATGACTTGGAATACTTCTTTCTAGCCCCTTCTTGCCTGTAAGGTCTCTTGAGATATCAGCTGACAGTCTGATGGAAACTCCTTTGTAGGTAACTGTCTCCTTTTCTCTTGCTGCTTTTAAGATTCTCTCCTTATCTTTCACCTTGAGTAATGTAATTATGATGTACCTTGGTATGTTCCTCCTTAGGTCCAACTTCTTTGGGACTCTCTGAGCTTCTTGGATTTCCTGGAAGTCTATTACCTTTTCCAGAATGGGGAAGTTCTCCTTTATTATTTGTTCAAATAACTTTTCCACTTGTTGGTCTTCCTTTTCTCCTTTTTGGTATCCCTATAATTCAGATGTTGGAATGTGTAAAGATGTCCTAGAGGTTCCTGAGCCTCTCCTCATTTTTTTTGAATTCTTGTTTCTTCATTCTTCTGATTGGATGTTTCTTTCTTCCTTCTGGTCTACTCCATTGATCTGAGTCCCAATTTCCTTCCCATCACTGTTGGTTCTCTGTACATTTCCCTTTATTTCACTTAGCGTAGCCTTCATTGTTTCATCTAATTTGCAACCAAATTCAACCAATTCTGTGAGCTTCCTGATTACCAATGTTTTGAACTGTGCATCTGAAAGGTTATCTATCTCTTCATTGCTTAGTTGTATTTGTTCTGGAGCTTTGATCTGTTCTTTCATTTGGGTTTTTTTTTTTTTTTTTTTTTTTTTTTTTTGTCTCAGTGTACCTGTTTTGTAGTGAGGGGTGAAGCCCTAGGTGTTCACCAGAGTGAGATAAGCCACGTCACTGTGTCATGACTCTGTATGTGGAAGGCTCCAAGAGGGAACAATGGTGTTTGCTCCTCTCTCTGCCAGATTTCAGTCACCTCCCCTGTTGCCCACAAACAAATTGGGGCCTTCTGGTGCTGATTTCCATGAGGGTGGTTTTGTGTACATTCTAGGACCCTGTGAGTCTCTCCAATGAACTCTCCTGTGAGGCTGGGAGTTTCTCTTGGCACCTCAACCCTCACAGGTGTTTTCAATCAGTGTTTTGAGGCTTTATTTCTTCATGCTGGGACCCTGGGTTGTGTGGTCTGTCTTGCTCCCCAGTTTTACCTGGTTTATCTCTGTGCGAATGTGGGACTTCCAGGTCTGCCAGCTACGTTGTGCACCACACACCTCCACAATCTGCTGCAACGCTGGGTCCACCTGCTGCCCCCTTGCATGCCTAGGGTCCGCCAGCCACCACTTTGCTGAGACCCCTTTCCACCCAGCCACCCAACTCCACCCCTCCTGTTACAGAACAGGGACCGGGGGGTATGGCAATATGCAATTACCGAAAGGACCACCCCCCCCCTTTTGTTATGTCAGCCACTAGAGAAAAGACGTCTCTCAATGCCAGAGATTTGTGAAAAGGAAAGGAAATGTTTATTTAATGCTATATAGACTTAAAGTAGTGACCCAATGTCTTCATTAAAATATCAAAGTCCTTTAGGATACCCACAGATGCACCCAATGCTTCCTTCTCCCTCTGCCCTTATCTTGGGTACCGGATCTCAGGAAAAGAAGTAGTTCATGATTCAGGATCCCGGCAGCCATGTGGTCCTCTCTTGAAAAGCTGTGGGGAGGGGAGTGGAGGGTCACCACTGTGGCAAAGCCACATGGTGATTCTCCCTAACATGGCTGCCAGAGTCCCACTTTGGTCAAAGCCGGGTGATTTCTCTGCCTTAGCCAAGTGGCGGGTCTCTGCTAAAGCCACAAGGTGGTCTTCCCATGGCTGCGGGGATCCTGACTCTGCCAAAAGTGCGTGGTTCTCTCTCTCCAATGTCTGCCGTGTCTGGGTTTAAATCCCCGTGCCAATCTTCCTCTGCAGCCCCATTTCCAACTCCTCCCACAATTGGCTACACTTCCCAGCACTTCCTATCCTTCCAGCTTTACTGGGCTGCCATAGTGGGTCTGGGCAGGTGTGGAGCCATTCATCTCCAAGCTCTCACATGGGCACTGTAACCAGGGGGAGTTACCTCCCAGTTACATCCCGGGTGGAAGTCACTCCCTTCTCTATGGTCAAAGCATGGCCACAGCTATTCAACATATCTATGAAACCAGTTAAAGTTTATAGATATGTTAAATGACCATGCCAGAGGTTAGCTGCAAAGCTGTTGCTATGCAAAACAGTTCTCAATGGCCCTGCTCCATGTGTCCTTTCCCCCAACTCACACCTGTTGCGGGGGAAGGGGTGAGGACATCTTATATGTCTTTCTAATATTTCCTGGACACCTTGAGTTCTGGACCCCATTCCAAATCCCTATTTGGGGCCCCCCTCTTGGATGCACCCTGTTACACTCCTACCAGTCTGGATGAATGTTTCTTCTTTAACTCTTCGGTTGTCGAACTTCCATACAGTTCAGTTTTCTGTTGGTACTGGTTGTTTTTTGTTTCTAAATTTTTGTTGTCCTTATTTTGGTTGTGTGAGGAGGCATAGTGTGTCTGCCTATGCCTCCATCTTGGCTGGAAATTCCCAAGACCAGCATTACCTTATTACCAAAACCAAAGACACTACAGAGAGAGAGAATATATTACAGGCCAATATCACTGATGAACATAGATGTCAAAATCTCAACATAATACCAGTAAACCAAACTCAAGAACACATTAAAGGATTATATGCCATGGTCAAGTAGAATTTATACCAGGGATACAAGGGTGGTTCAATATCCATAAAACAATTAATGTGATTTATCAAATCAACAAAACCAAAAATAAAAATCATAGGATTATCTGAATAGATGCAGAAAAGCATTTGACAAAATTCACTATCCATTTATAATAAAAACTCTCAACAAAATGAGCATAATTGAACTTACCTAAACTTGATAAAGGCTATAAGACAGAAGCCCAAAGCTAACACCATACTCAATGGTACAAAACTGAAAGCTTTTCCTTTAAGATAGGAACAAGACAAGGATTCACATATTCACCACTTTTATTTAATATGGTATTGGAAGTTTTAGCTGCAGCAATGAGACAAGAAAAATACATAAAAGGCATCCAAATTGGAAAGGAAAAAGTAAAACTGCCACATTTTAGATTGCATGATACCATATATAGAAAAACACTAAAGAATCCACCAAAAAATTAATAGAATTAATAAATGAATTCACTGAAGTAGCAGGAAACAAAATTAATATACAGAAATCTGGCACATTCCTATACACTAAAAACAAACAATAAGAAGAAGAAATTAAGAAAACAGTTCCATTTACAATTGCACTAAAAGTAAAAATAAAAATAAAATATCTAGGAATAAATTTAATATAGTAGGTAACAGACTTGTACTCTGAAAATGATGAGACATTAAAGAAAAATATTGGAGGACATAAATGCATGGAAGGATGTACATGCTCATGGATTGGGAGGATTAATATTTAGAAATGACCATACTTCCCAAAGCCATCTACAGATTCATTGCAATTCCTACCAAAATACCAAGGAGAGTCTTCTCTGATCTAAAACAATAGTCCTAAAATTTATATGGAACACAAAAGACCATGAACAGCCAAAGCAATCTTGAAAAAACAGAAAGTGAAATTGGAGGTATCATGCTCCCTAATTTCAAACTATACTACAAAGCTATAATACATAAAATAGTATTGTACTGGTACAAAATGGAAACATAGATCAGTGAAACAGAACAGAGAGCTCAGAAATAAATCCTCCCTTTTATATGGTCAACTGATCTATGACAAAGATTTTAAGAATGTGCAGGAAGTATGACAGTCTCGTCAACAAGTGATGTTAGGAAAACTTGAAAGCTATATACAAATAATGAAACTAGACCACTCTTATAACATATACAAAAATAAAATCAAACTGGATTAAAGAGTGAAATATATATAAAGAACTCACACAAGTCCACTCCAGGAAGACAAACAACCCAATTAAAAAATAGACAAAAGAACAGACACTTCTCAAGGAGGACATACAGAGATCCCAGAGGCATATGAAAAGATGCTCAGCATCACTAGCCATCAGAGAGATGCAAATTAAAACCACAATGAGATACCACTTCACATCAGTCAGAATGGCCATCATAAATAAATCAACAAACAACAAGTGTTGGAGAGGATATGGAGAAAAGGGAACCCTAGTGCACTGTTGGTGGGAATGCAGACTGGTGAAGCTACTGTGGAATATAGTATGGAATTTCCTCAGAAAACTAAAAATGGAACTGCCTTTTTATTCAGTGATTCCACTGCTGGAATTATATCCTAAGAACCCTGAAACACCAATCCAAAAGAACCTATGCACCCCAATGTTCATAGCAGCACAATTTACAATAGCCATGTGCTGGAAGCAACCTAAGTGCCCATCAGTAAACGAGTGGATCAAAAAACTATGGTACATTTACACAATGGAAAACTATGCCGCAGAGAGAAAGAAGGAGCTCCTACCCTTCTCAACAGCATGGTTGGAACTGGAAAGCATTATGCTAAGTGAAATAAGCCAGGTGGTGAGGGACAAATACCATATGATCTCACCTTTAACTGGAACCAAATCAACAAAAGAAAAAAGCAAGCAAAATATAACCAGAGACATTGAAATTAAGAACAATCTGACAGTAATCAGAGGGGAGGTAGGAGGGGATAATGGGGGGTTTTCGGTAACAACTATAAAGGACACATGGACAAAACCAAGGGGGGTGGAAACAAGGGAGGGAGGTGGATTTGGCTGGGGTGAGGGGAGAGTGGTGGAGGGTAAACACAGATAACTGTAATTGAACAATAATAAAATAATATTGTTTTAAAGTGAAATAAAAGATCTTAGATCATAGAACTCCTATAAGGGAATACAGGCAGTAAACTATTTGACATCACTCTGAGTAATATGTTTTTTGGATATGCCCCTCATACAACAGAAACAAAGAGGAAACTGAACAATCTGATCTTCATCAAACTAAAAAAATCTTCTGCATAGCAAAGGGACCATTAGTGAAACAAAAAGCCTACTAAATGGGAGAATATATTCACAAATGATATATATGATAATGGATTGATATCCAAAATATATAAGACACTCATACATGTCAGTACCATATACATAAATAAATAAATAATCCAATCAACAATGAGAAGGGGACATGAACAAACATTTTTCCAAGGAACATATACAGATGTCTGACAAACATGAAAGGATTCTCAGTATCACTTATTATCAGGGAAATGCAATTCAAAACCATGATGAGGTACCACCTCATCATGACTTATCAAAATGTCAACAAATGATATGTATTGGTGAGGATGTGGAAAAAAGGGATGCGCACGGTTAGTCTTCCACTATGGAGAACACTATGGAGATTCTTCAAAAAACTAAAAGTAGATCTACCATACAGCCTGGCAATTCCATTTCTTGGTATTTATCTAAAGAAAACCAAAGCACTAATTAAAAAAATATATATACACCCCTATGTTCACTGTAGCATTATTCATAACAGCCAAGACATGGAAGCAAACTAGATGTCCATCAATAGATGAAAGGATAAGGAAGATTAAATATTACAAAGCAGTAAAAAGGAATAAAATCTTGCCATTTGTGACCATATGGAGGGACCTAAAGGCTGCTATGCTAAGTGAAATGAGTCAGACAAAGACAACTACCATATCGTTTCACATATATGTACAATCTAAAAAAAATCAAAACAAATAAAACAAAACAAAAATAGGTTCCTAGAAACAGACCAAAAGGAATGTTGCCAGAGGGGAGGAAGATAAGAATGGATGAAAAATGTGAAGGGGAAAATAGTCAATAATATTGTGATAAGCTTTCATGGCAACAGATGAGTACCAGAATTAGTCGGGTGATCAAACTGTAAGATATAAAAACTGTTGAGTCACTATACTGTACACCTGATAGACCTAATAGAACTGATATACTATTGTATACCAAATACACTTAAATAAAAATAAATAAATACAAATTAAAAAATAAAATAAGATTAAGCTTACGTTAAGGAACTCACATACATTGCTGGTGTTGAAGTAAAATGATATAATCCACTTAGAAAACAATTTGGCAATATCTTATGAAGTTATGCATGCATATTTGGAATATACATGTATTTTCTATCTCTGTTGAAACTTTCACTTTGTACAAATATTGTTCTCATTGAGTGTCTTTATGATTATCATTATTATTTTTTAATTTATTGATGGTTATTTTGAATTCTGAGTCAGATAAATCATATATCTAATGCCAGGGTGGGTTTCAGGAAATTTGTTTGGGTATTTTGTTAGAGACATAGTTGCCTATTTCTCCATTTTCCTTGACTTTTTGTGTTGATATCTGCACAAGATAAATAGCTCTCCCTCCCAATCTCCTCAGAAAGGCCTCATATGAGAGAAGACCTTCACCTATCAGCCTGGCCAGAGATTTTGTGGGCCTTCCAAAGCTTTGCACTAGTTCACCCAAATCTTTGTTATATATGCCCGTTCTCATCAGTGCTCTAGGACAAGTGAGAATGAAGCCAGAATCCCTCTGGGAAAGTCTGATCATTTAACACTCTGTCTCACTCTTTTTCTCCCCAAGGAGAAGCTGAGAGCTGTAGATTTTTGCCTGTTTGCTCTGTACGAAGCCAGATGGAGGGACTACAGCAGCTGGTAGTTCAAACAATTGCCTTTGTTCTCATTTGTCCCAGGTAGCAAGAGTATGCTGGATCCTGTAAGTGCTCTAAGGCACAGAGATACCACCTCACACTAGATAAGTCAGAAGCCAGTCCTTTGGCCAGCCCACAGAAAATTTTGAGCATTGGGTATAGGTCAACTCCTTCCCTCCCTGAAGAGAAGGTAGCAGCTGGGATTTTTCATCCCCTTCATCTGTACTGAGCTAGGGAAATTGTCTATGGCTACTGCCAACCAAAACTGCTATCTTTGTTCTCACTGGTTCCCAGGCGACTAGAGTATATTAGGACCAATCCATGCTCTGAGACACACAAGACAGAGCTAGTCTTCTGGGAATTCCCTGGGAAAGTTGGAACATTAGATGTAGTCCAACACTTTCTATCTGCAGGGAACTTGAAGTTGGGATCTGGGGGATTTCCTACTGATCATATGGTGCTATGCTAGGAGTAGAAATTATAGTGAGAGAGTATTTCATATTTTCCTACTAGGTTCTCTAAGGCTAGTTTCATACTCCCCTCAGAATGTAGGAGGAGTCTCTCAACTAATTTCTGGATTTTTCTCAACAGGAATTTTCCTATGTTTTGTTGTTGAAATGATGTTGATTTTTAGTATTAGATGGTGTTAAAATTTCTGTTGCAATGCTCACATAAGAACTGGGAAACTCATAAGGAGTAAGACAGTCTATTGTATTTATTCATGTTATTGATATTTTCGTTGTTACATTGTTCTTTCTTCTTTCCTTTTGGGTCACGTTTCCTTCTTTTATCACTTAGTTTCTGCTTGGAGAATATCCTTTAGTCAGTCTTATATACTAGGTCTGACAGTGAAAATTTCTTTTAAATTTCTTTTGCATGAGAATGTCTTGATTTTCCCTTCATTATTGATGGATAGTTTCACCAGATAAAGGATTCACAGTTGCCTATTCTTTTCTTTCAGTACTTGCAATATACTAATCTACTTTCTTTTGACCTCCATGATTAAAGATTAAAAATCTGCTTTCAGCCCTGGCTGGTATAGCTCAGTGTTTGAGGGCAGGCCTGCAAACCAAAGGGTCACTTGTTTGGTTCCCAGTCAGGGCACATGCCTGGGCAGGTCCCCAGTGCAGGGTGCATGAGAGGCAACCAAACATTGATGTTTCTCTCCCTCTCTTTCTTCTTCCCATCTCCTCTCTCTAAAAAATAAATAAATAGTTTTTTTTTTAATCTTTCTTTTGTATTATTGTTCCTTATAGGTAAGATGTCATTTCTCTCTGACTTGTTTTTAAGATTTTATTTATTTGTTTATTTATGTTTAGACAGAGGGGAAAGAAAGGAGTAAGAGAGGGAGAGAAACATCGATTGTGGTTGCCTCTCACATGCCCACAACTGGAGACCCAGCCCATAATACAGGCATGTGCCCTGACTGGGAATCAAACTGGTGATCCTTTGGTTCATAGGCTGGCATTTTTTTCATTGTCTTTAGTGTCAGAAGTTTAATTATGATGATCCTTCACATGAGTTTGTTTGTTAATCTTATTTGGTATCCACTTAGTTTTTTAAATTTGTATGTTTATGTCTTTTGTCAAATTTGGAAGTATCTACCCATTATTTCTTTGAATACACTTTTAGCCCCACTCTCGTATCTCTCTGATGCTCAAAACTATGAGGCATGCTTATTTACTTTTTTTTCAGTCCACTTTCTGTTTTTCAGATTGGGTACATTTTATTAATTTGCTTCAAGTTTACTGATGATATCCTTTTTCCTCTCCACTCTACTGTTGGGTCCTTACTGTAAGGTCTCATTTTGTTTTTCATTTTTGTTATTGTATTTTTTTGTTTTATAATTTCTATTCAGTTGTTTTTTAAAACTGCTATTGATTTGCTGAGATTTTCTCTTTTATTATTTGAAGTGAAGTTAAATTGTTTCTTGAATTGTTTGATGGTTGCTTTATATTCTTTTCTGATAATTTTAATATCTGGTTCATCTTGGAGTCATCATATATTAATTTTTCTCATTTAAGTTGTAATTTAATTGATTTTTTATATTATGGCTAATTTTTAATTGTAAGTGGATAAAATGGATATTTTGTCTATTGTGTTGGAAACTCTGGGTCTCACTAAACCTTTTATTTTAGCAAGCGGCCACAATATTTAGGCTTAGCACGCAGGCCCTGGCCTAATTTTCTGGACTTCATTCCAATGACAATTTAAGCTTTAGAGCCATGGTGTTATTTTGGTCTGCTTGGCTTATCTGATGCCATTTAACTTCCACCTGTCCCTACTGATGCTTCTTTAGAGGAAAGAAAGAGCTTTCACAGATCAGGCCATATGATGCATAAAGAAATTCTCCAGCTTTCAGAGATGAAATGCAACGCCTGGGCTGGTTGCTTGTTGTGAACTCCCAGCCACTGTCCCCCAGTTATGTGAGAGGGAGAGAGTAAATTTCTTTTCCAATAGTAAAGAAAAGTTCTTTCACTGGCTGCTTATTGTCAGTGAACCTGCATCATATCAATAGATGCAGAAAAAGCATTTGATAAATTCCAGCATCCATTCATGATAAAAACTCTCAGCAAAGTGGAAAGAGAAGGAACATACCTAAACATAATAAAAGCCATATATGAAAAACCCACTTCCAGCATCATACTCAATGGGCAAAAACTACAAATGCTTCTCTTAAGATCAGGAACAAGACAAGATGTCCATTTTCACTTCTTTTTTTCAACATAGTACTGGAAGTCCTAGCCACAGCAATTGGACAAGAAGAAGAAATAAGAAGCATCTAAATTGGAAAGGAAGAAGAAAAACTGTCTGTATTTGCAAAGGACATAATACTGTACATAGAAAAATCCAAAGATCCCTCCAAGAAACTACTAGAACTAATAAATGAATTCAGTGAAGTTGCAGGATACAAAATTAATATCCAGAAATCAGTTGCATTCTTATGTGCCAAAAATGAACTAACAGAGAGGGAAATTAAGAAAACAATCATATTCACAATTGCTTCAAAAAGAATAAAATACCTAGAAATAAACCTAACCAAGAATGTAAAAGACCTATATTTTGAAAATTATAAGACACTGAAGAAATTGAAGAAGATACAAATAAGTGGAAACACATACCATGTTCATGGATAGGAAGAATTAACATCATTAAAATGTTTATATTACCCAAAGTAATCTATAGATTCAACACAATTCCTATCAAGATTCTAATGGTGTATTTCACAGAACTAGAATAAATATTTCAAAATTTTATATGGAACCACAAAAGGCCCAGCATAGGAACCTCGATCCTGAGAAAGAAGAAGAAAGTTGGAGGAATCACACTACCTAATATTAAACTGTACTATAGGGCCACAGTAATAAAATAATTTTAAAATGACCACTGTATTTCATTCTTTTAATGATCCAACAAATAAATGTATTTTAAATACTGCACCAATTCTTTTAATAGAATAATCACAATCCTACACTAGTAGTTCTATATTTGGCATCTATGTTTGTGTAAAATGCTATAAAATTAGGCCCTGGAATCTGATTTGTACCACTCTTAGTATTCATTCATTCCTTATCAACAGAACTCATTTTTGATAGCTTTATGTTGTGATTATAGGTGGAACAGTTCTTTTTATATACTATTTAGCTTGCATTTCAGGATATAGTTCTGAGATCTTCCTACTGGGAAGTAATAAACACATTGAATGTTTTGCTTTGGGGTTTCCCTCTGAAGATGGTTTGGGTGTTAATCTCAGACAAAGGATATTATTCATTATATCCATGATGTAAGATTTTGTTATAGCAATGTATCGAGATAATACAAATATAGGGACACTGAAAAACTAAACATAGTGTTTGGCAGAGTATGAACTGACAGTGGAGAGGAACTGTCTGGTTAATACAGGAAAAGTGATGAAGAGAAGAAAAATAAGTTGGCAACAACCAGCAGAATTATCACCCTGCCCTTCCCAGCCCTCAGGTCCCAGATAAAATCACAAGGCCTCTGCTACTCCTATAACTTAAGGGCATCTGGTATATTCTGCTAGAAGGTCACATGCTACTGCCTGGACATTGCCCTTTGAATGACAGGAGATGAGGGGACCACAAATCAAATACAACATTGTGGAATAAAGAACACCAGTGGAAATGAGGTTTTGAGGTTTAGCCAATGTGGAGCTGAAAGGGAATTCCAGGTTATTTTCTGAATGTATTATATACAATGAGAACTTTCAGAAAATCCCAAGAGGCTGAATATTGATGAAATTGAACCCAAAGTCCTGTTTGTTTATTTGTTTGTTTGTTTGTTTCTCTTTCTCCTAAGAAACTATTTAATATTTAAGGGCCATTTGAATAACTTTTCACACTGAAGGCATTCTAAATTTTTTAGTATCCATATGTAGTATGAAGACTTCATGCCTAATATGTGTATATTTTCTATTAATTGAATATATTTATAAAAATTTTGATAAGAATACCTATATTTTATTTCAGACCAGGAATATTAGGAGAGGAGGATATATTTTACCCACAAAACTATGAAATTAATGTAATTTCTGAAAATCCACAGATTATCATACTATAGGTGTCTCTGAGAAGGTAAGACAGAAAATAAGATTAATGATTAAGATATATCATTGGAAAGCTCAGTGGTTGAAACTTATTTTTTTGAGTCTGACTCCTGTTTCTTACAACTTTCTTACATAATATGCATTTTGGATATATTATGGTGTCAAGGAGGGGTCAGGAAGTGATTAATTAGGAAGGGAGTATGACTAAGCAGTTATCAAAACCCTAAAGCATGGTTTTTCAAATCTAGTGCTATGGACAGACAATTCTTTGTTGTAGGGGCTGTTCAATGCTTTGTAGGATGATTTTCAATATCCCTGTCTTTTTTCTACTACATACTAGTAGTCTCTTTTCCAGGCCCAGCTAATTTTGACAACAAAATTTTTCTAATCAAGTTTGCCAAATGGGCTCTTGGAGGCAAATTGCCCCTGAGTGGAAACCACTGGCTTAAGATCATTACAGTAATTCCGTTCTACTACTAAGCAATTGATTTAGGCATAATGAATGATATCTAAGTCACAATCAAGTTGCTACAAGATGCAGAAGCAAGGAGGCAAAGAAGTAGAGTCAAACAAAATCAGATTTAAGTTATAATTCTCTGAATTTTATTGTTGCTTAATTTCTTGGAGTCTCAGATTTTTTCACTGTAAATGGAAAAATCGCATCTATATCAGAGAATTGCTGTGGGGATTAGATAAAATGAATGTAAGCTCCTTAACACATTACCACATCTAGAATATTGTAAGTATTCTACTGTTACACACTAACTGCAGGCCAAATTTAGTTTTACAAGCTAAAAACATGGCCAAAGAATGGGAATTCTAGTAGAAAACACTTTTAAAAAACTGGATAGAAAATATAGATCCTGCAACAACATATAAATTCACTGAGATCTAACAAATATATATTTTATTTTTATTAAAATTCCATTTTTTAGATAACAAATCTAAATAAGTTAACAACAAATCTCTAACCAATTCAAATAATGAAATGAAATGTGAATAGTAACATTAAGGTAGTGTTATTTAAGGGCCTAAATTTGAAAAATATGAGCTTCAGGCAGTTTTAATTAGAAATTTTCATAGTATTATACAGAGACCAATAACGTAAGTCAGCTCTACAAAGTTGTTCAGCTCTACTCAACACCAATGACTGAGTAGTCAATGAAGAGGTGCACTCTTCTCAGCCAAGACGAGGAGTAAGACTTAATGCCTTCTAGTTGTACTTACACCTCTGCATAAAAGTGATTATTTGTACTTTGTATAAATAATTGTTTCAACCTCTGAGTAGAAAAAAAGAAAGGATCCATTGAAAGTCATACTTCGTTGAGAAAAAAAATTAGCCAGGAAACATATCCATAGGGAGATGATATTGCAAATGTTGACTCTTTGGCCAATGCTGTTCTATTAGCTCCTCATGTGGGTAACTAAAGAGGAGCTTTGGTAATGTAGAACCACTTCTAGATTTGTACAATCTTCTATTTTTCAAGTTAAGAAAATAATCCATTGTGTTAATATGTCCTTCTTGATGCACTTCCGGCCAAGATGAGGGCATAGGTAGACACACCGTGCCTCCTCACATGACCAAAAGAAGGACAATAACAATTTAAACACAACCACACCTAAAACAAAAACAAAAACAAAAACAAACTAAGCAAACATCTAGAACAGGAACAGAATCACAGAAATGGAGATCATATAGAGGGTTATCATCAGGGAAGTGGGAGGTGAAGAGAGGCAGATAAGGTACAGATAATGAGTAGCATAAATGGTAGGTAGAATATAGAAAGGGGGAAGGTAAGAATAGTATAGGAAATGTAGAAGCCAAAGAACTTATATGTACGAGCCATGCACATGAACTAACGGGTGGAGGAAAATGCGGGTGGGAGGGGGTGTGCAGGGTAGAGGGGAATAAAGGGGGAAAATGAGACAACTATAATAGCACAATCAGTAACATATATTAAAAAATAAATAAATAGATGCAAAAAGATGTCATTCCTACAACTTTAAAGGTAGGAGCTTTACAGAAAGGAAAGAGGGTTGAAATGCTAAAGAATTGGGCAACAACAAAAAAAGTGATGAAACTGACAGGAAGGAAAGATAAACAGAAACAGAAAGACAAAAGGAGACATAAAGGAAACACGATCCATTTTTCAAATGATCCTCACTGTCATTTGTAGCCATATATAAATATTGCTGCTTGTGATTCAGAAGATTATGTTGTGCTTTCATAGCTATATTTACAATTAGAATGTCTATGTCTCATCACTGTCTAAGCTGCTAGATAAAAATTAAGTAGCAGTTTACTCTGGCATGAATGCTGAATAAAGAAAGCTATGTCTGCAATTAACAAATAGGTCTTTCCTCATTGGGACTTCTATGAACTGTCATGCCAGCAACACCTTCCTGCCATGCAAAGCACAGCAGAGACAGAGCAGTAGTTAGAAGCTGTTTGGCAACATATCTTTCCTTTACTTCTTTGATTTTTCTTATGATGTTCTTATAAATGTGAATGTTTGATAACATTATAGAAATGAAAGGGTTTAAAAGCCACACAGAAAATGTGAATACTGTTGTGTTCTGGTAGAAATTGGGTCACAATTAGCTCTACAGGGAATGGTTACCAGGTAGTAAAGTAGTTCATCTACAGTTACCTGAGCCACTGGGAGTCACTAACTCACATGGGAAAATTGAGTTACTGAAGCTATCATAATTTTTTAGCTTTACTTCAAAATTTTTACAAAAATAAAGAATATGTATTTAGTTAAATAATTTAGAGGCAACAGTTTTATCTGTGAACTCTACTGCTGAACAAGTCATCTGAACTTATATTCATAATTGGCACTACTTAACCTGATTTTGGTTAATTGTTATTAGATGGAAAATTTTTTTAGGGTTTGAGTTCATTGGTCCAAGTTGCATCACATAATCGGCTCCTGGGAAATTGTTTTCTAGCTTTTATTCTTCTTTAGGGATATATAGAGGCTGGGATCTGGGGAAATTATCTCAATATTTTACATTGAAATATTATATTTTGAAAGAAAAGATTAAAAAAACTAATCTATGGATGAAAATATCTCAACTTTGCAACTATGCTTGTCATCATTAGAGCTAGCATTGTTTTTAAAAAGAAAAGTTCTTCAGAGACTATATTAATTGAGATTTATAGAAAAATAATCTAGAGTAAGTTTTCCCATTATTCTATATACATAATTTTGTCAGCTAAAGGTGAAATTCTTATTCTTTTCTACTGTTTTGTAGAACTGACAGGAGTTTGGAAAGATATTTCATCTCTAACAGATGCTAGAAAATCATTCACATGACAGCCTAATACAGCACATATTAAAATCTTAAAATTCATAGCACTTTCTTCACTGACTGAAACCAGGTAAATTCCACCGACTGAACTAGTGGAGGATTCCTTTTTTGAAAGACGGATGTTTCCATTCCTTTCTGGACAGGACTACAATGTTAGAGCAACAAGAGCAAAGTGAGTGATTTTTCTAGAGAAATGGGGAGAGAAGGAAGAGGAAAAATAAGAGAAAAGAATAGGAAAGAAAGAGAGAAAGCAGTAAGTGGAGGAATTAAGTAGATGGGGAAGGAGGGAGGGAGGAGAGGAAGGAAAGGAAGATGAACTTAGGGGAAAGAAGGAGGGAGAGGAAGGAGGCAGAAAGAAAAGATGAAGGAGAAAAGAATGAACAGCATAAAAAAAGGAAAAGGGAAACAATAAAGAAGGAAAGGTTGGTGAAGCAGGTTCAGTTAGGTTCAGTTAGCAGGGTTCCCAGGTGACAATGACACTCCACACTTACACTTTACACTGCCTTGAACTGTCACTCTGCAAACTTAAATGCCTTTCTCTTTAACTATGAAAGCAGATGAATAAGAAGCAAAGCAAGGGATATGTGTTCAAGGCAACAGTCCCCCCAAATGCCAGCCAGTTTATGTATTTGTGAGTTACTTCAATATTGAACAGAATGTATACAGTACATTTATTACTAGTGAATACACATCACTAGTAATAAATTGCTCTCTTTTACTTTGCTAGATTTTTAAAATTTTCTTGGGTAGAAGAGGAATTTCTGCTTTCTTAGACCTTAGTTTGATGTATAGTATACTGCTGGTAAGGTATGGAAGACTCTGTCTGGACAGTGGGAATTGTGTCATCCAGTAATGAGAACTTTGGAAGGCTAGAGAAAGCTTTACTACAAACACACAAACTGTTTCTGTGTGGTCTGCATGGGTATTCAAGTATCAAGCCACCCCCTTCCTCCTCACTTTAATTCAGCTTATTGAGGTTTGACTGTACTTAATGATATTATAGGCATAGCTATAGGAATGCATAAAATATAATCCATTATCTCTTCCCACCACAAATTAGCCCATGGTAAGTAGAGTGTACATGAAACAACAAAATATAGATAAATTAAGTAGTCTTCCATTAATATCATAGTTAGTATTACAATGTAAAGCTGGCCAAATTGAAGTACACAGATAAAACTGGAAGCCTCAATGGAACTTGCTAATTTCTCTTGTATTTAAATCTTCAACAATGTGCATCTTCTGGCCAGGAGTATGAAGAAGAAAGAAGAATACACCTTGAAAGGAGTATTCAAAGTGGGTCATGGGGGAGTTTTGGATAAGCAAACTGTATAAAAAGTCATACATCCCAGTACAAGGAACCAGGGAGGAATGAAACACCCTCTGAGTCCAAGAGAGGGCAGAGATCCAATATTCTTATTTAGATGCATAAAGTAGGATAAAATGAACATTAATGAGAATGGAAGATGAGTTTCTGCTTCTAAAGCATAAGAAATTCATCCACCGAGAACGATTACCCGGTGAACATCAGGAGCATTAATTAAACAGCTAGGGAACCTAGAAACGGGGAAGCCAGAAACTAATGGTATGGGGAAACAAAGCTAATAGTCCCCTGTTCTATATTCCAGTGAAGGTGCAACTTCTGAGGTTTCTTTTTCCTTGTATAGCTTATGTGTAGAATTGGACCCCCCAGTTAGTATTGAGTTGAACTGGGTCCGGGGAGGAAACTGGAAGTGTTTTTTCCCCTGACTTTTGGTTATTGTGACCCAGATACATCAAAGTGAACTGATGGCTCTTCTGGAAATGTACTAATCTATTGGGAGTGTAATTAGAATTTACACTCCTAATGATGGAGAATGGTTCTGAATTCTTATAACTCATTGTTACTTACATATTATCTAACACAATCCTCATAAGCAATGAGAAAAATGTAAGAAATATAAAAGATTTAAGACCAGTTTTTTGTTAATTACTCAGAGCAGTATTAAACAATATTTAAATATAACAGCATTTTTAAGTCTTATTTTTCAGATTTATTTTTTATGCATTCAAGCAGATTTGGGTCACCTCAGATTTTTCAGAGACGTGCCCGGGGGTTTTAATCACACACGAGAAGCTGCTTCAAAGGGTGGAGGTGTTCTGACCCTTTTCTTCCTCTCTCTGAGGGCAGCTAGCACTCCAATCAGGACGGCCAAACCAACTCCATTACCGCATTTAGAGAACAGAATAGGCCAGCCCCTCTCGATTTCTTAGTAACAGCAATAAGTGGCAAGTATGCAACAATTTTTGATTGAGGATTAAAAATATTATTTTTCTAGCTGTACAAGTTATATTTGTTATAGTGATACCAATTTTGTTTTTCTGAGAAAGATTTCCACAGATCCTGGGGGAACTTACCAGATAATAACATAAACAGACAAAACTTCCCCAAGGGAGAGGGAAATAAATACATGTGTACATTCAAGAGGTTTCAGGCCCATAAAGGAAACTTCAGCCAAATCTTTTTCTGAACAAGCGGTTCAATAATTGCAGAACACAAAAGAACATTTTTTTTAATATCTAGGACTCTTCATTATTAAAGCCATTATTCTTGAGTTCTGCAAGTGCTACTGTCTGGCCTTATGTGAATTTTTACCAGTTACATATGGGCAGAATTCACGCATGGTTTGTCAGCATAAATTGTTTGTATTATAGCTAGGTGTTATTTGCAGCAAACCAGATTCTGGAGCTGTTGACACTCAAAAATGATACCTATGAATTATTTGGAAGTTCTTTTGACATTGTATTTATTCTAAATGGGCAACATTAGAATTGGAATCTTAATCCTCGTCCATATCCCCAACTAAATCAACACAAATGAACAGTTTAGAGTTTAGGAAAAGATAGTTTAGAAACTATATTTTGAGTCTACTATTTTTCCTCACTTTTTAAGATAGTTTTCTGTTTACAGTTATGCACAGCACTCAAAATCCCCTCTGTTGTGTGATTTCTTTTTTTTTTTTTATCACTTGTGTTTATATTTTGAGCACAAATGGAAAATACTATATGGGAGACTTTAAATATCTGCCAAATAAGAAAGAAAACGTCTGCCTTTCCCTCAAACTCAAACGTTTAGTTAGAACGGGAAGATGAGAGAAAGCAGAGAGAAGCTGATGCCAAGGTCAGTGAAGTTAAAGACAAAGAATTGTGGGTTATTTTAGAGAAAAGGCAGAAAAACCTCAAATGAAAAGAACAGGCCATTGATCAAAGAAAAAATAGCAGTAAAAATCAATACTCAATACATATGGTTAACTGCACATAAAGAAGGATAGAATGTATATATTTTTATTTGTACTTGACTGCTTCTTCTGGAGAGAATTACAGAGGTTATGTCTGTTTTCCAAGATTCGCTCTTTCACATTGAACAATAGTGTATAATCATCAAAAAAATATATACTGAGTTGTGTAATATGATTTTTTAAGATTTTATTTTTTTAGAGAACTTTTAGTTTTCAACAAAATTGAGAGAAAAGTACAGAGATCTTCCATATACTCCCTGCTTCCACACATGCAAAACCTCCCCATTGACTGGAATGGCACTTTTTTCTTTTTCTTTTCTTTTTTTTTTTTTAATCAAGGATGAACCTCTGCTTGGCACATCATAATCACCCAAACTCCATAGATTCACTTTTAGTATTTTGCATTCTATGGGTTTGGACAAATGTATAACAACATTTACCCATTACTATAACATCATACAGTGTATTTTACTGCCCTAAAGTCCTCTGTGCTCTGTCTATTCATTTTTCCCTGGCTACCCCTGGCGACCCCTGGCGACCACTGATCTTTTTACTGTCTCCATATGTTTTCTCTTCCTGAATGTCACATAGTTGGATACATACAGTATATAGCCTTTTCAGGTTGGCTTCTTTCACTTAGTACTGCAACATGCATTTAGATTCCTCCATATCTTTTCATAGTTTGATAGCTAATTCCTTTATAGTGCTGAATAATGTTGTTAGCACTATACTATGGTTGTGTCGAAATTTTGGTAATTATCAATAAAGCTATTATAAATTTCCTTGAGAACGTTTTTTTGTGAACATCTTTTTGAACATTAGGTTTTCAGCTCCTTTGGGTTAGCACCAAAAAGCGCAACTGCTGGACTGTGTGTTAAGAATACATTTACTTTTGTAGGAAACTGCCCAATTGCCATCCAAAGTGGTGGCACCTTTTGCATTCCCACCAACAATGAATCAGAGTACTTACTGCTTCACAGCCTCACCAGCGTTTGCTGTTGCCAAGTATTCCACATTTTGGCCATTAAAATAGGTGCTTAGTGGCATCTCATCGCTGTTTTCCTAATACTATGTTAATGTGTGCTTCATTTCAGTTCCTTCTGCAATGTCCCTGCTAAGTTGTATATAACTAGTTTTATTCAAAATATCTGTCCTCATTAATAATCATTGGCCTTAAGCTAATTATTCTTCTTTAAAAAAGGGTTAAACTTTACATTATAGATGCCATTGAGAATGTGAAAATAGAACCAGACAATTCTGAATATATACTATTATTCTAATTTTGGTCACACTGGACCCTTATACAAAAATTAATATCTAATTCATAATTGATAAAAATGATATAACATGACTTCGTGACATGCAAAGAAATCATCTCCTAGAATTTCCATATTACTATTGAGACTTAATGATTAATGACCTTTGTGATATTGTGAGATGTATTGTTGAAATGCCTATGTGGTAAATGTTCTTTGCAATGTGGCTTTGCAACTCTTTCATCAAGGATGCAATCTTTCCTCGCCCCCTTAAATCAGAGCTTCCCTGTGATTTGTCTTGGTTAATCGAGAATGGCAGAAAGAAAGGTGTGCCAATCCTAAGCCTGGACCTCAAGAGGCTTTGTGTGCTTCACTTCCTTTCTTTTTTCTTTTTTTTTTTAAATTTTTTCAGGACTTTATTCTTTCTTTTTTTTATCATCAGTATTTTTTAATTGTTGATATTGTACAGTTTTCTGTCTTTTACCCCGCCCCCAGCCCACCACCCCAGCCCTCCCCACCTTCCTCCCATTTCCACCCCCCATAGTTTTTGTCCATGAGTCCTTTATACTTGTTGCTCTAAACCGTTCCCCTTTTCCCCTGAAATTCCCTCCCCTCCCCCTCTGGTCACTGTCAGACTGTTCTCGATTTCAGTGTCTTTGTTTATATTATGCTTGTTTGTTTATTTTGTTGATTAGGTTCCTGTTAAAGGTGAGATCATATGGTATTTGTCTTTCACTGCCTGGCTTATTTAGCTTAGCATGATGCTCTCCACTTTCTTACTTGGACCTATTTTACTACCAAGTAAACAAGTACAGGTTAGCCTGCTAGAGAATGAGAAATCAGGTGGTTTAAAACCAATTCATCCCAGCTGAAGCTACCTTAGATTGGCCAATCCCCAGTCAACCAACCAGCTAACCATAGACCCTTAAGCAAGACTAGTTAAGATTAGGTAAACTCTAAACAAACTATCCTAAACAGAGCTATCTATCAAAATAGAACTATCCAACTGACCTACAGTTCTGTGAGCTAAAGTTAAATAAATGCTTATTTTTAACTACTCAATTTTAGCAGTGATTTTTATGAAGCAAATGGTAACTAATACAGCATTTTAGAATTCTTACCTTATGATTTAAATTTGGGGACAATTTTTTTTCACTCATATCATCATGTCAAAAGACAATAGCTATATTTGAGTGCACATTCAAGGTATGTGTATAGATAAGGTTTGCTGTTGATGTTCACTATCTTTAGTGCACCCACTAATTCAGCGTGTGTTACTGCATACCAGACGTTAGAGATACAACATTGAAACAGTCAGATAAAAATATATAAGGAAATATAAGGAAAAGGTGTTTGGAAGAGATAAGTGCCAAGAAGAAAAATATAGAGTGGAGCAGAGAAGGATCAAGGGTTGCCATTTTGGATGGGGCCATTCGAGAAGGCCTCACTGTGGAGGTGATGTTTGATAAACACTCCCAGAAAGTGAAGGAGACTGAGGATATGTGGGGAGAGGGCATCTCATGCAGCTACAGTATGCCAGGTCTAAGGTGGAAAGATGTCTGGTGTTTTGAAGCAACTGAGAGGAGGCCAGTAAGGCTGAGGTAGTGTGAAGGATGGGGAGAGTAATATAGCTGAGAGTGATGAAGTTGGAAATATAGTTGGGGAGAGAAAACAAGAAGGTTTTTCAGATTATTCTAAGACTTTGGCTTTCGCTGTTTGTTATATGAAGAGCTAGTGGAGAATTTTTAGAAGAGGAGTGTCAGGAGTTGGTTTTTATTTAAATAGCATCAGTCTGGCTTCTGAACTGCAAATGTACTTAACAGACAGAAGAAAAGAAGCAGGAAGATGAAACACATGTATGTAGCAATGACCTGGGTGAGAAATGACGGTGGCTTGGCTTGGATCAGGGTAACATCAGTGATTACATTTTCCATGCAGGGCTGAGGATGTGTGATAGATTCAATATGGGGAATGAAGGAAAAAAAGTTTTTCATCTAAATAACAACTAACTGCTATATTACTCTCAAATGACATGAACTTACAACCTGAACAGACCACTGTCAAACCATCGGAATAGCTTTGATTTTGTCAACCACAGGTAGACCTGTTATTTCACTGTTTGATGTGGAAGGTGGTTTTCAGAACATTAGTCTTTAGGTGTAAGAGAAAGGTAAAAGATTTACAAAGGTGAAAGATGGATCCCCACCTCTCTCCTTCCCCCATGAGGGTGTGATGACTATAAAGTGTTAATAATTCATTTTTATCATTTGAAATATTTTACATTTGAAGCCTGCATATAATGTGCTGATTAAATCACATTATGCATAGCTGGGTGAATATATTATTAAACAAATTACCCCTTTCCATAACCATGAACTGTGCAACTGTAGCAAATGGTTGAACATTTTAATAAGGAGGAGTGTAATTATATTATGGTCATTGCTTTTTGCAGGCTTATTGGCAACACTATGGATGTGACTATTTTCCAATAAAAATGTTTATTGTAAAGAAATAAATTTTCAACTCGTAGTAGAACTCATAACTCACTGAAAATATCCTTGCTTAGAAAATAAGGGAGAATGGGGGTGGGGCTTTTGGAGAAATTATTGAACTTAAGAACAATAAATCACCAACTTTTTTTCAGGAATCCCTCTTTTGTGTTGCCTGTCTGTGTATGTATGTATCTATCTCTCATCTATCTATCTACCTGCCTACCTTATTATTTTCCATTGAAAGCCAAACAATGTAAAGCAAGTAAACAAAACAAAAAAAAAATCCCCTTTTTATTGTTACATGGAAAGAAAATGCTCCAACAAGTAGAAGACTCACATGGAATTCTCTGACATTTTACTGTAATTAACTGTACATGCTCAATACTGACCCAAGAGAAGGGCCCCAGATGATTTTATCTGTCTATCTATCTATCTCTCTCTATATCTATATCTACCATACTTTCAGGACTATAAGACACAACGGACTATAAGACACACCTAGGTTTTAGAGAAGGAAAATTGGAAAAAAGATTTTGAAGCAAAAAATGTGGGAAAATATTAAATAACATAGGCTACCACCCTCCCACCCCCCACAGCGAGCAGGTAAGCTACATTTGGACTATAAGATGCATCCCCCAAATTTGGGTGGAAAATGGGGGTGCATCTTATAGCAAAAATACAGTATATCTATATCGATCTATATATCCCTGACTATATCCAGACTGGGCAATAGAAGAAGAAAGGAAGTAAATAATACCTATGATCATAAACAAAGTCCATTAATACATAATATATATATATATATATATCAATATACAGAGGCATAATACGTGTCCATATCTATACACACATATCTCTCTATCTACCTTTCTACCTCCCTACCTATTACCTATGAGAGATTAGAGATTATCCAGAGAGATTAGAGATTATTTTTGTTTTGTTTTTTCTTACTAGTATGTGTTAATAACAGTCAATCTTATATCTCAGTATTTAAGTTACAGAATGTCAAGAGGGGAAATGTGACTGTTAGAAAAGAAAAACATCCAAAGATAAATTGGACTTTGAGGTATCATGTGTGGGGGGAACATCAGAGTGTTTGTTGTATAAAAGCAGGGATTTGTGTGTAGTGTTAGAAAGAAGCATGTCACCTTTACATGGGAGTTAAACATGGTTAAGGAAATCTGTACGCACATCAAGCTGACAAGGGATGAGCTGAGTTGGATTGTTCTATTGTCACCTTCATTATGTTGGGAACTATATGTCCCAGAATTCTCTTTATTCTTTCAAGTTAAAATTGGCAAAAGTAGTTGTGTGAGGTGTGGCAGATATAAGCAAAGTAGAACATTTATGTTCTGTAGGTTGTTGGACAGAGGCAGTGAGATTCAAATGCAAAGTTTCCAGAGACTTTCTCTTGTTCCCCTTCTCTCCCCAGGCAACTCTCCTTTTTGAGTTCCAAACAATGACCTAAGGCCCACCACCACACACTTCGCTGAAAACTTTGGTGGGTTAACCCTGTAGGGACAACAGCCTGTCATAAACATCAGTCTCTCTTCATCACCCACTACGACAGATAGACGTGCCTATTCTTTCAAATTTCCTTGAAGCTCCGATTCATTCGCTTGTGCCACAGCTGGTTAATGAGTTTTCCCTGATCCTTTTACCAGTCTTTTATGCTTTTATTTTCCTATTTTCTCCTACAATTGTTTAATTTCTAATTTCTATGATAAATTCCTTACTTCATAAGATTCACTGTAATTGAGTATAGGTCAATACATGGAGAGAATGGACTTGAAGTACAAAATCTGTAATAACGAAAACTAAGATCATTTTTAAAAATGAACTTAAAAACACAACAGAATTAATAAAAATACATTATGAATAAAAATCTTTAACTTAATTTTATGTAGAAAATTTGACTTAGAAAATGGGTAAAACTGAACACTATAATGAGCTTGGAAAGTGTTTCCCGACAGGGCTTACATTTCACTCCACCTAATACTAATAATGTCATTCAGACTTAAAGATGTTTCCAGAAAAACTTTTCAGTTACCTTCTACTGAGTCACCTGCACAATATTCTGGAAGTCTGTTCAATATCTTTTTAAATCTGTGTTTAAGCCCTAATGTATTACCTCAAAAGTATTTTTGTTGAACTCCTGCTAATATGTTGAACAAATAAGTTTATTAAATGTGTTGTCAAGAAAATATATGAATTGACACATGGAATGTTTCGATATTTGTGCGTGACTATTAAAAACTTTAAGAACTTTGGGTCATTCTTTTGATATTAACATTAGGACATTCTATTTAGCTGCAGCTCAATGGTTTTAACTAGCCTGGGTAGCACACACACTGTTTTTCTTTTTGTCTGTTACTCTTTAGTCCAGAGTTCGGTGGCAGTTTTCAAGTTCTGTCATGACCTGACATTTGGTGATATAAAGAAAAGGTAACTAAGTCCATGAGAAGTGGGAAGAGATATTACCAGAACAATTTTTTTCAAGGGTTTAAGCATCAAGAAAATGTAAAATTTTCTTTTCATAAACTCAGATTATACTGGGGAAGACACACAAAGATGACTAACACAGTTGCTCTAAAATATCTAAATGAATCCATGTAATTTTTAAAACAAATGCAGAGTTTAAATAAATAAGTAGCACCATCAGCTACTTGGCAGCTTTGGTTCTGTGGTCTTAATAAAACCAAATTTGCAGTTTGACTGGATTTTTCATTCCTAGCAAAATATTCTTAGTGTAACCAGGCAGCATGGAGTCCAGCCACTTGTCGCATTATATACATAAACCACAGAGATGTGAGGAAGGAAACAGGTCTTTATTAACAAGAAACCTGATTTGAGAGGGTTGGAAACACTGCAAGCCAACTTCATTTGCAAAACATGGTACACCAACCACCCCAGGAACATTAAAATTAAAAACTAAACTGAGAAGTTCCCAGTCATTGCTTATCTGCCCTTGTGGAGTTTAAGCCAGCTACCCAAATAAAATAGGGCTCCATCCTCTCTGGGGTATGCATCTGTGGGTTTTCAGAGCGTCGTTGTCTCACAGCAGCTCTCTCTTTCTCTCTCTCTAGGTCTGGGGTGAACTGCCAGGTTGGTGTAGACAGTCGTGCAGGGGAAGATCCATCCCTGAGGAGCCTCTGTATGCAACTCTGCAGGCAGGAGGATAGAAGCAGCTCAGGACCTACAGTGACCTGCTGCACCAGGCCATAGCATCTCAGAGGCTGGAGCTCAACGAGGCGAGGTGCACATCCCAGTGTGGAGCCCTGCCTCCGGGGAGCCTGCTTCCAACCCTGTGGGGCTTAAGCCCTGAGTGGTTCAGAGTCCTGCTGTCACTGGGATCCTGCATGGAGGAAAGCAAGAGCGGCAGGTGGTCCTGTCCCGTGACTGCACTGGAGTCTTCACCAAGCACAGGCAGGTGGGAACTGCTGCAGTTTCTGGTCTGGGAAAGGGGCACCAGGCTTGCCGGACTAGTTTTGGAGGCATGGGCTGTGGGAAGCTGGAGTCTCCTGTGTGGAGGAAGGGCATGGGGCCTGTCACCCAACTAAGCTCCTCCCCCACTCCAGTCCGCGGAACAGCCGCCTCCTCTGCCCTCCTAGCAGAGCTTGCACCAGGCCCTGCAGTGCTCAGGGAGGGATACTAGGAATATTCTGGAGCCACTGGGTCCCCAAGACCCTGGGCTCAGGAAGTCCAGTCCCTGGGGGCAAGGGGCACACTCTCGTTTTAAGGGCTCCCCCAGCGTCCTCTGCTCTTCCAGCTTTTCCCACCCAACCTCTCCCCCCATTTCCAGAGAACTGCCCCTATCCCCAGTTACATTAGGTCTCATGTAAAGAACTAATAAATAATCTCCAAGTCACATAGTGATTGCTTTTTTCAAAGTAATACTTGCTTTTCTGACCTTTTACCTTGATAGATCAGGAAAGTTAAACTGACATGATGAAACTTTTTATGTCAACTAGAGTCTGTTTGTATTAATTATGTAGTAAATGTTTTATTCGTCATTAGGGAACTGCTTCAATAATTAAGCAATAGTTTAACAGAAGTAAACTGCATTAAAAAAAGCAACTGAGACTTTCAAAGTGCCAAGCAGTGAATACGATTTTAATTGTTAATGTTTGTTTTGAAGGAAAACTATGTTTAACAAAAATTACATTTACCACATTGAAACATAAATGCAAAGAATGATGTTATCAGTGATCCGATGTCTTAGTTTCCAGTTCTGTTTTGGAATATAGCCAGTCTCAGAATAGGTACATTGCTTTGCATATTGAGTTATGATGAACATTATCCTTAAAATATTATTTACACATATTTAAGGCACACATTACAGTACTCTTGCATCTGATATACCTCTGTACAGTAGAGATTTTAATAAATAATACCAAACTGGTCTCATCCAAGAAAATTTGCATCCAGAGACATCTGTGAAATATTAGTTTTTGTTGTTGTTAAGCTTTGATGAATGGGTTTAAGAGACTCAGGTTGAAGGCAAAAATTCTTTGTACAGTACCTCCTATTTCCAATAAATGCTTCCTGATACTACTAATGAACATGAATAACATTTTGCTATATGATAGTGAGTTAGAGTGAAAATATACTCTCAAGACTTCATGATGGTTCAACAACAATGAACTGATCTAGCCAGTGGAAATAAAAGTATGCATAAGTTAATTAAGTTCTATGTTTTTAAGGAGAAAGAGCAATAAGTGCTAAGTTCCAAACTAAAGGCACTAAAGTTTCAAAATGGGACTTCCGGCCAAGATGGAGGTGTAGGCGAACACACTGTGCCTCCTCTTACAACCAAAATTAAGGACAACAAATATTTAGAAACAAGAAAACAACCAAAACTTATAGAAAATTGAACTGTACAGAAGTCCAACAACCATTCATCCAGACCGGTAAGAGGGGAGGAGTCACAGCAGGAAAAAGTGGAGGTGCAGACCCAGGAATGCAAGCAGCGGCGGCTGGCAGTTCCCAGGTGCACAGGCGGTGGCTGGTGGACCCCAGGCACGGGGGGGCAGCTGTACAGACCCAGTGGGGCCGCACGGGGCGGCTGGCTGACCAGGTGGTCTCACGTTCTCGAGCGCAGACGGTCCAGTCAGAGGGGAAGTGGCGGAAGGGACTGAATCCAGGAGAGAGCGGAGCAGGTGCCATTGTTCCCTCTCAGACCCTGCCCCCACATACAGCATCACAACCCAGCGACTGGGCTGCCCCGCCCTGAGGAACACCTAAGGCTCCACCCCTCACTACGTAATAGCCGCGACCAGACTAAAACCAAAATAAAACAAAACAAAAAAAATACCAAAAATGGCTCAAACCGGAGAACAAATGAAAGTTCCAGAGCCAATTCCTCTAAGCGACGAAGAGATAGCCAACCTATCATATGCACAGTTCAAAGCACTGGTCATCAAAATGCTGGTCCCAAGGTGCCTGCTTTGAAGGGGACTGAGGTATCATTATCCTATGTACAAAGTTTCTTATATCTTCTTCAATAAATAACTGTATTTTCCATATCACACAGCTGGATACTTTCTGGGCAAACCTCATAGAAGAGGTTTGCACTCTTGTATAGATACAATCATGATTCATCAGATTTTTAAGCAGGCTAGTAATATAATCAGTTTAGTATACATATGTAACCAACAGTTTCTGAAAATAGCATCTCAATTTTGGGGAAAGGAATTACTTCTACCTCTTATATGCAGAATCTGTGGGATGGTAAATCAAGGTGAGCCAGTAGTTAGTTACCTGATAGGTATGTGACCAAACTTAGGCAGGCAGATTCTATCTCCTAGAACTTTAAATTAGATTGAACTAGGACAAGTATAGAAATAGATTTCCTCATTAAATATGTATTTGTTAACTTTTATGCCTATTCTGTATACCAGTTACTTTCTAGAGCATAAACTCAGTGCACATAAAAGATTTAAGCAAACAAACAAAATAACGCCCTGCCCTCCTAGATTATATGCTCTACAAATAGCCACAGATATTAAACCATTTTATCAATACTACCCAGACAGATCTGATTAAATATCACCTATTCATGTTCACTAATGTTATCCTGGTTCTTATATGTTCTTTGACATTTTTATTAAACTTCTTGTCAATTCTGTGAGCTAAACAAAATGTTTCCCAAAATTTCCCCATTTCAAGTCAATGAGAGTCAGTGTTTACTGATTGCAATCAATAAGACCCAACACAGATTTGAGTCAAAAAATAATACTTTGATTCCATTTGGTTTAACAGACATTTATTATTTGTTATGTGCTAGGTAGCCATCACCATGTCATGTTCTGGGGGAAAATAAATAAGACACTATACTTCCTGTGTTAATCTGAATTATTGAACCAAATTTTACTCCATCCTGCATCCACCTCTTAACTAAAACCTTATTATTGTTAGTATACTTTCTTGTCCTTGATTTTGAATTTGGATTTAGAATTAATTTAGTAATTGGCATGTGGACAGATGTGAGAGTGTGGAAGTTTCAAAACTAAGACGTGAGAAGCTTCATGAGTTTCTGTTTGCATTCTTGTGCTTCTAAAATCAAAATGTAAAGAACATGCCATAGATAGATTGCTAATTCCATGGAAATGGAGAAAGGTAAAGCAGATCCAGCTCAACCCACCTGTAAAACAGAGAGAATAAACTATTGTCTTGCAATACAGTTGATTATGGAAATTGTTAATATTTCTTCTTCTGTTTAGGAACTTAGTCACTACAGGAGAGTTAGGCACGTTATCAGATCATTTCTATGAATCTTGATGATACCTTGCCTTTAAGAAACTTTCTATATAATGGCATGCAATAAAATTCCCTTATATCAGTATAAGATCAATTGATCACTGGAATGTATATATTATACAGTAGTAGAGTATAAATTAAATATATGCATATCAAATTTCTAGAAAATTTGTATTAAGAAAGCTCACTAATTGTGAATATTGCCAAAAGTAGTGAGTAAATTGCTCTAACCCTCAGCATACTTAGATGAGGGTTATAGCAATATATGGTTCCTAGAATATATGTGTGTACACACACACACACACACACACACACACATGCATGAATGATTTTAGTTAGTTTCAAGATATTTTCATCTCCCCAACCACCACAGACAGGCAAGCCCAGCCCCCACCTGCAGGATTACAGGCTCTGCAGATCTGTGAGGTCAGGCTCAGGAGTGTTCTGCTGGGTACATTTCCACAGGGGAAAGAAGAAAAATCTTTGAAAGGTCTCTTCACCAGACACTATAAGTTACATAATTCCTCAGGCCCTGGATCCCTTAGTATTCATTATGATTGGCCCTATTTTCTCTCCTGCGTAGCTTTTTAACATTCATTTTCTGCCCTTCAAGTTTGGGCCTAATATGTCATCAAGTTTTATATTATAGTTTATTTCAAATCTCATATTTTGCTCTGCCCTTCTCTTGCTCCATTTTACCCTCTTCTTTCCTTCTCTTATTTTTGTTTTAGATTCTATTTTCTCTCTGGCTACAACTTGTTTCTGTTACTCACTCTCACTATTTGTCCCAAAAGAATTTTTAGCCTCTCAAAACAACTTTTACTTGTGATTAGTCATTTCATATTCTTTTTACCATTTTTAAAATACCCTTATTCTCTCTCCACCTTAATCAATCTTTACCTGTTGGTTGTGGACAAGGTGGTTGTGGTGGTTGCATTTCTTCAATTTTGTTTCTAGATAGTCATTATTTTTGTACTCTGAATGTCAAATTTTACTGGTCTACTTTCCTACTCCATTTTGCCTTCCTCCTCTCTTTTTCTCATTTTATTTTAAATATATTTTATTGATTATGCTATTACAGTTGTCCCATCCCCCCTTTATACCCCTCCACCCTGTACAACCCCTCCCACCCACATTCTCTCCCTTTAGTTCATGACCATGGGTTGTACATATAAGTTCTTTGGCTTCTACATTTCCTATACTATTCTTAGCCTCCCCCGTCTGTTTTATACCTACCATCTATGCCTTTTCTCTGTACCTTTTTCCCCTCTCTCCCCCTCCCATGGCTCTGCTGATAACCCTCCATGTGATCTCCACTTCTGTGTTTCTGTTCCTGTTCTAGCTGTTTGTTTAGTTTTTGTTTTTGTTTTAGGTATGGTTGTTAATGATTGTGAATTTGCTGTCATTTTACTGTTCATATTTTTATCTTCTTTTTCTTAGATAATCTCTTTAACATTTCATATAATAAGGGCTTGGTCATGAGGAACTCCTTTAACTTGACCTTAGCTGAGAAGCTCTTTATCTGCCCTTCCATTCTAAATGAAAGCTTTGCTGGATAGAGCAATCTTGGATACAGGTCCTTGCCTTTCATGACTTGGAATACTCCTTTCCAGCTCCTTCTTGCCTGTAAGGTCTCTTTTGAGAAATTAGCTGACTATCTGATGGAAACTTCTTTGTAGGTAAATGTCTCCTTTTCTCTTGCTGCTTCCAGGATTCTCACCTTCATTTTAATCTTGGGTAATGTAATTATGATGTGCCTTGGTGTGTTCTTCTTTGGGTCTAACTTCTTTGGCACTCTCTGAGCTTCCTGGACTTCCCAAAAGTCTACTTCCTTTACCAGGCTGGGGAAGTTCCCCTTCATTATTTGTTCAAATAAGTTTTCAATTTCCTGTTCTTCCTCTTCTCCTTCTGGTACCCCTACGATTCAGATGTTGGAACATTTAAAGTTGTCCTGGAGGTTCCTAAGCCTCTCCTTATTGTTTTAAATTCTTCTTTCTTCATTCTGTTCTGGTTGAATGTTTCTTTCTTCCTTCTGGTCTACTCCATTGATTTGAGTACCAGTTTCCTTCCCATCACTGTTGGTTCCCTGTACATTCCTTTATTTCACTTTGCATAGCCTTCATTTTTTCATCTAATTTGCAACCATATTCAACCAAATCTGTGAGCATCCTGATTACCAGTGTTTTGAACTGTGCATCTGATAGGTTAGCTATCTCTTCATTACTTAGTTGTATTTTTTTCTGGAGCTTTGATCTGTTCTTTCATTGGGGCCATATTTTTTTGTCTTGGCCCACCTATTACATAATGAGGGGTGGGGCCTTAGGTATTCACCAGGGCAGGGTAACCCACGTCACTGTGTAGTGATGCTGTATGTGGGGAAGGGGTCCAAGAGGGAGCAATGGTGCTTGCTCCACTCTCTGCCAGATTTCAGTCACTTTCCCTGCTTCCCACAAGCAAATTGGTCCCTTCTGGTGCTGATTCCAGGGTGGGTGGGTTTGTGTACATTGTAGGACCTTGTAGGTCTCTCCAACAATTCTCCTGTGAGGCTGGGAATTTCTCCCAGTACCTCAACCCCCATGGGTGTTTTCAGTCAGAGGTTTGAGGCTTTATTTCCCTGTACTGGGGCCCTGGGTTACTCCATTATTCTTGCTCCCCAGTTATTTCTCCCGGTTTATCTGCTCATAAATGTAGGACCTCCTAGTCAGCAATCTGCCATCTCACCGGGTCTGCCCACTGCTGCCTTACTGACCAGCCACTGCCTTGCCCACCCTGGTCCTCCAGCCACTGCCTTGCCATGAGTCCTCTCTGCCCAGCTGCCCATCTCCACCCCTCCTACCAGTCTGGATGAATGTGTCTTCTTTAACTCCTTGGTTGTCAGACTTCCATACAGCTCAGTTTTCTGTCAGTTCTGGGCGTTTTTTTGTTTTTAAGTTGTTATTGTCCTTTTTCTGATTGTGTGAGGAGGCACAGTGTGTCTACCTATGTCTCCATCTTGGCCAGAAGTCCCATGTGTTCTTTTCTTCATTTTAAATTTTAATTTTTCCCTGTCTTACCCTGGTCTTCATTCCCACCTCTTAGTGTTCCCTCTCCCTCAATACTCTCAAAACCACTTCTCTTTCCTCTAGATACCTCTTAAGCTTTTCTTTCTTTTTTCCCTTTTATTCCCATCTTACCTATATTAATCTTAGCTCCTTTTTTCTCCAATTGGGTCCCTATTTTATCTATATATCTATATCTATCTATTTGTTGTTTTCTCTCTTCATATATATGTGTGTGTGTGTGTGTGTGTATATATATATATATGTATGTATATATGCGTGTATATAAATAATATTTTAATTTTGGTTTAATCATACTATTATATGCTTTCTTCCCTTACTCCAGTCTACCGTCCTTCCACCCTTTTTTGTTTATTATGTGATTTTCATTTTCTTCCTCTCTTAGTCTTGTCTCTATTCTCTATTCTTATTATTGCTCTTCCCTCTACCCTTGCAAAATCACTTTCCTTTCAGTTAGTCATCTTGAATTAATTTTTCCTTTCTTATAATAGTTTTAATCTCTTTACACCATTATTAATATTGGCTCATTTGCTATTGACAGTGTGGTTTGTGTTGGGGGTTATTTTTGCAGGTGTGGGTGTCTTTCCTGGGGTGTTTGGTATTCTGTCAGCACCTGTAAAACAGTATACAAGATGTAGTAGACAGAGTAATCTCAGTCAGCCAGCTGGAGCAAAGGACCCATCAAAGAATACCCAACAACAACCAAAACCCAATTATAACCAGAGAGTCCTCATAAACAGCATAAACAGCATAACGAGCATTGAGCTCAGGAGATCAAGTAGACAGCCTCACTGAGTTCCACAGTTCTCCTACCACAGAAGGTCACACCACAAAGACAGGGAGTCAAAGGAGATCAATCTAATATGCAGAAACAAAGAAGAAGAGTCAACAGAAATAGGGAGACAAAGAAACATCCCCCAATCAAAAGGAAAAGAGGAATTTCCAGAAAAAGTGCTAAATGAAATTGAGGAAAGCAAACTACCAGACATCAAGTTCCAAATCATGGTAATAAGGATGCTGAAGGAGTTCAGTGAGAACTACAAAGAAATCCAGGGAAGCTACAGGGACCTTACAGTGAACTATACAAACATGAAAAAGGACATAGATACTGTCAATAAGAGCCAGGAGGGAATAAAAAAATACAATATCTGAAATGAAGAACATAGGAGAAGGAATTAAAAATAGGTTAGACACAGCAGAGGATTGAATCAGTGAGCTAGAAGATAAGGTAGAAAAAAATTTCCAGACAGAACAACAAAATGAAAAAAGACTCAAAAAGAATAAAGAGTGGTTAAGGGAGCTGCAGGACAACATGAAACATAATAATATCCATATAATAGGGATACCAGAAAGAGAAGAGTAGTAAGGTATAGAAAAATTGTTTGTAAAAGTAATGACAGAAGACTTCCCTAACTTGATGAGAGAAAAAGTCACACAAGTCCAGGAAATACAGAGGGTCCTAATCAAGAGGAATCCAAAGAGGCCCACTTCAAGACCCATCATAATTAAAATTGCAAAGTTCCAAGACAAAGATAGAATCTTAAAGTCAGCAAGGGTAAAACAGCTAGTAACATACAAGAGAGCTCTGATAATATTATCAGCTTATTTCTCAACAGAAACATGACAAGACAAAAGGGAATGGCAGGAAATATTCCAAGTAATGAAAAGCAAAGGCCTGCAACCAAGACTATCCTACACAGCAAGGCTCACATTTAAAATGGAAGGTAAAATAAGGAATTTCCCAGACAAAATAAGGCTAAAAGAATATATCTCCACCAAAGAAGCATTACAAGACATGCTAAAGGGACTATTTAAGAAGACGAGGGAAAGAAGAGAGAGAGGAACACAGGTACAAAAATGGCATTAAATAGTACCTATTAATAATAACCTTAAATGTAAATGGATTAAATGCTCCAATCAAAAGACATAGGATAGCTGAATGGATAAGAGAACATGACCCACACATATGTTGTCTACAAGAGACCCACCTCAGAACAAAAGATCTACAGACTGAAAGTAAAGGGATAGAAAAAATATTCCAAGCAAATGGACATGAAAAAGAAAATATTGGTATAGGAATAATCATATCAGACAAATTAGATTTCAAATAAAGGCCATAAAAAGAGACAAAGAAGGACATTTCATAATACTTAAGGGGAATTTCTTATTAGGAAGATATATCCATTGTAAACATATATGTGCCCCATATAGGAGCACACAAATATATAAGGAAAATCTTGGAGGTCTTCAAGAAAGATACAGACAGCAACACACTCATAGTAGAGGATTTTAATATTCCACTATCTACAATGGACAGATATTCCAAGCAAAGAATCAACAAGGATATTGTGGCATTGAACAACACTCAAGATTAAATGGACTTAATTGCTATAGACAGAACTTTTCACCCCAAAGAAGCAAAATATACATTCTTCTCAAATGTACATGGAACATTTTCAAAGATAGACTACATGGTAGGATGCAAAACAAGCTTCAACGAATTTAAGAAAATTGAAATCACATCAAATATCTTCTCTGATTACAATGGCTTGAAACTAGAAGTAGACCTCAAGGCAAAAACTCAAAAACATACAAATGCATGGAGACTGAATAACATGCTATTAAATAACGAATGAGTAAACAATGAAATCAATGAAGAAATCAAAAAGTTTCTGGAAATGAATGAAAATGAACACACAACTACCCAAAACCTATGGGACACAGTGAAGGTAGTCATGAGAGGGAAATTAATAACAATACAGGCCTACATAAAAAAGATAGAAAATTTTCAAATAAACTATCTAACTCTGTGTCTACAAGAACTAGAGGGACAACAACAAATAAGCCCAAGGGAGTAGAAGGAGGGCAGCAATTAAGATCAGAACAGAATTAAATTACATAGAGACTAAAAGAATAATTCAAAGGATCACTAAATCTAGGAGCTGGTTCTTTGAAAAGATAAACAAAATTGACAAGCCTTTAACCAGATTAATAAAGAAAAAAGAGAGGACCAAAATAAATCAAATCAGAAAAGGGAAGAGAAATTAAAACCAATACTACAGAAATATAAAAGATTGTAAGAAATTACTATGAACAACTATATGCCAGAAAATTTGACAATCTGGGTGAAATAGATAAATTTCTAGAAAAATATAATCTTCTAAAACTGAATCAAGAGGCAGAAGGCCTGAACAGATGGGTAACAGCTAGTGAAATGGAAGCGGTAATCAAAAAACTCCTGACACACAAAACCCCTTGACCAGACAGCTTCACAGGCAAATTTTACCAAATATTTAGACAAGAACTAATAGTTTCCTTCTAAAACTATTTCATTTTCAAAATATTCAAGAAGAGGAAAGACTTTCAAACTCCTTTTATGAGGCCAGTATTATCCTAATTCCAAAATCAGGTAAAAATACAACAAAGAAAGAAAACTACAGGCCAATGTTATTGATGAACATAAATGCTAAAATCTTCAACAAAATATTGATGAACCAGGTACAGCAATACATTAAAAGTTCATACACCATGATCAAGTGGGATTTATCACAGGGATGCAAAGATGGTACAATATTTACAAAGCAAAAAAAAAAAAAGTAATACACCACATAAACAAAATAAAACACAAAAATCACATGACCATATCAACAGATGCTGAAAAAGCATTTGATAAAATACAGTACATGTTTATGATTAAAAAAAAAAAAACTCAGCAAAGTGGGAGTAGAGAGAGCATACCTCAAAATAATAAAGGCTATATACGAGAAACCAATAGCCAACATCACACTCAGTGCTAAAAAACTAAAAGCTTTCCTCCTAAGATCAGGAATAAGACAAGGATGTCTATTTTCACCATTTCTATTCAACATGGTACTGGAAGTTCTATCCACAATGATTTGACAAGAAAGTGATTTAAAAGGCATCTAAGTTGGAAAGGAGTAAGTAAAACTGCCATTGTTTATAGGTGACAGGATTGTGTACATAGAAAACCCTATAGACTCCACCAAAAAACTACTTGGCCTACTAAGTAAATTTGGCACAACACTGGGATACAAAGTAAATATTTAGAAATCAAAGGCATTTTTGTACACCAACAATGAAATGTTAGAAAGAGAAACTAGGGGAAAATCCCATTTACTATAGCAACAAAAAATAAAGTATCTAGGAATAAACATAACCAAGGAGGTAAAAGACCTGTATTCAGAAAACTAGAGAATATTGAAGAAAGAAATTAATGAAGACAGAAATAAATGGAAACATATACCATGCCCATGGACTGGAAGAAATAACATTATTAAAATGTCCATACTACCCAAAGCAATCTATAGACTCAGTGCAATCCCTATTAAAATACCAATGAGGAATTTCACAGATTTAGAATAAATATTTCAAAAATTTACATGGAACCATAAACAACCATAAATAGCCTCAGCAATCTTGAGACAAAAGAACAAAATAGGAGGCATCACAATACCTGATATCAAACTATGTTACAAGGCCACCGTAATCCAATAGTCTGGTATAAGAACAGATACATAAACCAATGGAACAGAATAGAGAGCCTGGAAATAAATCCATGTCTTTGCAGTAAATTAATATTTGACAAAGGGATCAGGGGCATATAATGGAGTAAAAATAGCCTCTTCATCAAATGGTTTTCTGAGATCTGGATAGGTACAAGCAACAAAACCAAAACTAGACCACCAACTTATACCATACACCAGAATAAATTCAAGATAGATAAAAGACTTAAATATAAGTTGTGACACCAAATAAAAGTCCTAGAGGAAAACTTAGGCAGTAAAATTTCAGATGTTCCACACAGCAATATTTTTGCTGATATATCTCCTAGGGTAAGGGATATAAAGGAAAGAAGAAACAAATGGGACTATGTCAAATCAAAAAGCTTCTGCATGGCTAAAGAAAACATCAGCAAAATGAAAAAGGAACTAACCAAATGGGAAAACATATTTGCCAACGATATCTCGGACCAGAGTTTTATCTCCAAAATATATGAAGAATTCATATGATTCAACATCAGAAAGACAAAGAATCCAATTAAAAATTGGGAAAGGACCTGAACACAAACTTCTCAAGGAAGACAGAGGGCAAAAAGACATATGAAAGAATGATCAAGATCATTAGCCATCAGAGATACAAATTAAAACCACAATGAGATGCCACCTCACACCAGTCAGAAAGTCCATCATTAACAAATCAAAAAAACAAGTGTGATGCAGACACTGACCCCCGATGTCCACGGCGTTATGGATGAAATGAGACATTCACATGGACTACCAGGTCTGGTGGAGGAAAAGGGACAGCATGGCTTTTCTCTCAAGAGGAGCAAAAGCCTTGGCCCTTGCCATGACCAGCCTTTATTGGGTTTCCCAGCACATTACATGATGGTCCTCATGTACTATGCACAGGTTCCCTTTAGGTGGTTACCTTATATAGACAACAAAGGAGATGATGCCGCTAATCACATCTCAGAAGAAGGATATTTGCAAATGAAAAAGGGAAAAGTGGTTGAACTGGTTATACTTCATACTGGGGATTTTTAGCATGGATTTTAGGAAGTTACAGTAAGCACTTGCTGTCCCAATTCAGAGTGAGGTAATTTTAGGAAAAGCAAGTCCCAAAGTGGTCCAGACACATTGCAGGCCTGATTCCCCATGGGAGAACCTGTCCGTGGGCATGTGTCCTGTGCAAATCCTAGAGGGAGCTGGGCTTACGCCATACAGAATAGTCTCCTACACAAGTGCTGGTGAGGATGTGGAGAAAAGGGAACCCTAATGCACTGTTGGTGGAAATGCAGACTGGTGCACCCCATGTGGAAAACAGTATGGAATTTACTCAAAAAATTAAAAGTTGAACTGCCTTTTGATCCAGTGATCCTACTGCTAGAATTATACCCCTAGAATCCTGAAACATCAATTCAAAAGAACTTATGCACCCCAATGTTCATAAACAGTGTTATTCACAGTAGCCACTGGATCAAAAAGCTGTGGTACATTTAAACAATGGAATACTATGCAGCAGGAAGAAAGAAGGAATTCCTACTCTTTGCAACAGCATGGATGGAACTGGAGAGTATTATGCTAAGCTAAATAAGCCAGGCAGCAAAAGACAAATACCATATGATGTCACCTATAAGTGGTACCTAATGAACAAAACAAATAATCACATAAAATATAACCAGAGGCATGGAATCAAGGAAAAGACTGACAGGGACCACAGGGGAGGTGATTGGGGAATGATGGGGAAAAGAAGGGGAACATGTATAAAGGACCAATGGAAATGGACAACATGGTGGGGATTGACTGTGGTAGAGGGGGGTTGAGGGTAAGGGAGAGCAATGGTTGAAAAATTGTTACAACTGTAATAGGACAACAATAAAGAAATACATATTTTCATCTCCCCAAAAGGAAACATACTCAACAAGCAGTTGCTATGCATTCTGTCCTTCCCTCAGTCACCCTGGAATCACTAGTTTGCTTTCTGTCTCCTTATATTTACCTAACCTGGATATGTCATATTAATGGAATTGTATAATATGTGATATTTTGTTTCTAGTGTCCTTAACTTAGGATAATGTCTCTGAGGTTCATCTATGCTGTAGGATATATGATTTCGTTCCCTTTTATGTCTTGTTAAAATTCTAACACATGGATATACTGCATTTGGTTAATACATTTATCAGTTGATGAACACTTGGGTTATTTCCATCATTTGCCTATTGTGAATTGTGCTGCTATGAATTTTAGTTTGCAAGTATTTCATCATGCTATATAGAACACTGCTCAATTTAAAAGTTACTAATTGATAATTTCTGGAATTTCCATTTAATAATCTTACACCATGAAACTATGGAAAGTGAAACAAGGGAAGGCAAACTGTGGAAAACAAAACAGGGATGTGGTGGGGCTACTCCATTTCTCCAAGTTCTGGCAAGATTGATTCTGACAGTTTTTGCTAGATCTCTTAGTATTTCTGGGGAGTAAAGTACCCCAGAAATCCCTGCTCTGACATTTTCACTGATATCAGCTACGCCTGCATTTCTTAACAATGCTAATTCTGTACTGTCTGGTAGAAAGCACATGACTGTAGCTCTTAAATCTTTCAATATAATAGAGGCCATGTCTCTGATACAGAAATGTGTTCATATACATATAATCAGTAATGAGGAAGGTTAGAGATGAAGGGAAGATTAAAATCAGTCAATCAGGGAAAGTGACTTGTTCAAGCTGCTCTGTTATTTTTTGACAGAATGAGGGACAGTGCCCAGTTAGCTCACTGCCTTTCTATGCACAGTTGTTTATAAAAGAGAAGATTGCTGTCGAAAATTCACTAGTATTTATTTTGTATCTGTCAGTTGATTCTCTTGTTGGTGACATGAAACCTAAATGAATACATATCACAAATCCTCAAAACCAGTAGCACTGGTTTCCAAGTGGTGATTTTGGGGATACATTACTCTATTTTACACTGTGTGAAAATCACATGGAGGAATTAAGGTCCAATTTCTAACTCTAAATATTTTTAAAGTATACACCCCTTTCATTTCCTCCAAATTTGAATATCCAGGTATGGGAAAAGGTAAGTTTACAGTTCTAATACAAATAAATAATGCAATAATTAATAAATACTGTAAGAAAAAACTGTGTTGCATACTCACAGCTGTAAACCTACTTTTGGCCATGTACGTTGGTGTGTGTGTGTAAAGGGAGGAAAATGTAAAAAGGAAGGAGTTATCTAATGGAAGAGCTGCTTTGAGAAGTGTTTTTGCAAGCCCATTAATTCACTGCTTAGCGAAACGTGAGAAGATACTTCCTGTGAGTTTGGTGAACTAAGGTCAGTTGAGCCCTGGGGCTGGAGAAGGTGCAAACGAAGCAAGCACAGCCTGGGAATCCTGCCTTGTGCCTGGTATCCATGAACCACAGTCACTTTATTAGAAAAGAATACCCAGGAGCCAGCTAAATATAGGTTTCATCTACAAATGGCTGGATCTTGTCTTTTCCATTTTTTTAAAAAGTTCTATTTTATTAACTTTTTTCTTTGCAGACAATTTTAATGAGAATAGTGGTTTTTGTCTCCTCTCATAATCAAATCTGATGTAATTATTCCCACTAATAATCAGTTACCTCCAAAAGCCAGTATCTGTGCTTTGTCTTGTAAAGTTCCTATGTGATTTCTACAGACAAACTTTTCAACCTAAGTGCCCACTGTTTTACTATAACATACTTTCCCAGCTGGAGACTATTTCATTTTGTAGAGATGGTGGTATATTTTTAAAGTTTGTAAAGGGTCTAAATTGGAACAAAGGCTTTCCGTATCCTTTAATTGCTTATAGCATTCTGGAAATTTTATCTGAATGTAAAAATAAATCTCAAACATCAAGTTTTGTTGTTCTGCTCAAGCTTGGAGTCATTAAGAACTATATTCAGTATTAACAATAAATCATGTGAAATAAAGGCAACCATTATGAATGCTTTCTCCTTTCTTGATGAATAGTGGCTTAGGGGATAAGTGCCCCGGAATTATTATTCTTAAAAGAAAAATAATACTTTATTAATAAAATAGGACTCCAAGGTCCCATTTAAAGACTTCTAGTTACTGTATTTTGTGGGAGAAAGAAAGCATTTTGTCATTTGAAAACAAGGAAATGGATATATGTGCTAAGTGATTTATCCCAGATCTGACTGAAAGATTCAGGCTTGGATTCTGTTTTTGTTTATGTCCAATTCTTGCCCAGCCCTCAGGTACTTGGTACTCCACAGCACAGAGAGAGGAAGTGAGGCCAGATACCCACCACATGGGCTTCCTTGACTGCAGGTCTCTTTTACCAATTAACCTGCTGCATTCTCTTGTGCATTATCCTTTCTGGTCTTTTAGGAAAATAATATGTCACTGAAATCTAAAGCTTGCAATCTCTAATAATCCTTAAGATTTCGATATAACATTCTACTATTTGAAATTCTAGAACAAGGTATCTTGATATTACTTCATACTATGAGAGAAATTTGAAATGCTGAAATCAATAGCAAAAGCTGGCAGATTAAAACGAATTTCCCCACAAAGAGACAAAATAAAGTTAGAATATTTGGGATTTAGCAAATGTAATAAGGAGGATAAAAAAGGAGGAGGAGACTAGAAAGAGAATGTAAGGATGGATCAGTTTTCCTACAGATATCTCTATCAATAAAGATATTACAAATCCACGAATATCCTGTTCATTTTCAATTAACATGCAATTTGCATTTTTTCTATCATGTGTATATGTTTTTATTTGAGGCTTCAGAAATACATCAATAAATAAAATCCTTTTGAAATTTATAGGATGTCAGAATCTCTTTTGTATTTCATCTTGAGGACCCCACTTTTTACTGATAACAACCTATGCTTCAGGCTGGAAACAGAAATACACTGACTTACATTTGATTTCTTTTTTTTTTAAATATATTTTATTGATTATGCTATTACAGTTGTTCCATTTCTCCCCCATCATTCCCCTCCACCCTACTCACCCTCTCCCACCCACATTCCCCCCTTTAGTTCATGTCCATGTGTCATAAGTTCTTTAGCTTCTACATTTCCCATACTATTCTTACCCTGCCCCTGTCTATTTTCTACCCCCTATCTATGCTACTCATTCTCTGTACCTTCCCCCACCTCCTCCTCCCATGCCCCTGTTGCTAACCCTCCATATGATCTCCATTTCTGTGGTTCTGTTCCTGTTCTAGCTGTTTGCTTAATTTGCTTTTGTTTCAGGTGTGGTTCTTAATAGCTGTGAGTTTGCTGTCTTTTCACTGTCATATTTTTATCTTCTTTTTCTTAGATAAGTCCCTTTAACATTTCACATAATAAGGGCTTGGTGATGATGAACTCCTTCAACTTGACCTTATCTGAGAAGCACTTTATCTGTCCTTCCATTCTAAATGACAGCTTTGCTGGATAGAGCAATTTTGGATGTAGGTCCCTGCTTTTCAAGATTTCAAATATTTATTTCCAGCCCCTTCTTGCCTGGAAGGTCTCTTTGGAGAAATCAGCTGACAGTCTGATGGGAACTCCCTTGTAGGTGACTGTCCCCTTCTCCCTTGCTGCTTCTAGAATTCTCTGCTTCATTTTAATCTTGGCTAATGTAATTACAATGTGCCTTGGTGTGTTCCTCCTTGGGTCCAACTTCTTTGGGACTCTCTGAGCTTCCTGGACTTCCTGGAAGTCTATTTCCTTTTCCAGATTGGGGAAGTTCTCCTTGATTATTTGTTCAAATAAGTTTTCCACTTGTTGCTCTTCTTCCTCCCCTTCTGGGACCCCTATAATTCGGATGTTGGGATGTTTAACGATGTCCCAGAGGTTCCTAAGCCTCTCCTCATTTTTTTTCAATTCTTGTTTCTTCCTCGTCTTCTGTTTGGTTGTTAGTTTCTTCCTTCTGGTCCACTCTATTGATTTGAGTCCCAGTTTTCCTCCCATCTCTATTGGTTCCCCATGCATCTTCCTTCATTTCATGTATTGTAGCCTGCATTTTTTCATCTAGTTTGTGAGCAAAATCAATCAATTCTGGGAGCATTTTGATGACCAGTGCTTTGAACTGTGCATCTGATAGGTTGGCTATCTCTTCACTGCTTAGAAGAATTGGCTCTGGGGCTTTTATTTGTTTTCCGGTTTGAGCCATTTTTGGTGTTTTTTTTGTTTGTTTCTTTGTTTGTTTGTTTTGTTTTGGTTTTAGTCTGGTTGTGGCTATTATGTAGTTAGGGGGTGGAGCCTTAGGTGTTCCCCAGGGCTGGGCAGCCCAGTCGCTGGGTTGTGACGCTGTAGGTGGGGGCGGGGTCCGAGAGAGAACAATGGCACCTGCTCCGCTCCCTCCTGGATTCAGTCCCTTCCACCACTTCCCCTCTGCCTGGACCATCTGCACTCGCAAATGTGGGACCACCTGGTCAGCCAGCCGCCTTGTGTGGCCTCACTGGTTCTGCACAGTTGCCCCCCTGTGCCTGGGGTCTGCCAGCTGCTGTCTGTGGGCCCGGGGACCGCCAGCTGCCGCCTGTGCACCTGGGAACTGCCAGCCGCTGCTCCCTGCATTCCAGGTCCGCACCTCCACTTTCTCCAGCCGCGACTTTGCCCCTCTTACCGGTCTGGATGAATGGTTGTTGGACTTCCGTACAGTTTAATTTTCTATAAGTTCTGTTTGTTTTCTTGTTTCTAAATATTTGTTGTCCTTAATTTTGGTTGTTAGAGGAGGCACAGTGTGTCCGCCTACGCCTCCATCTTGACCGGAAGTCCCTACATTTGATTTCTAATTGAAATTTAAACAGAGGCAAACTCACGAATATGATTATTATCATCCCCTGAAAAACCCATTGGTTGTTGTTGGGCTATTAGCATCATTATCACTGTTTTGAACAGAAACTCCAAATATAAACCAATGAAGTGTTCAATGACCACTGCCTTTCTTTCATCTAAAAATCACTGACATAAATTATCAGTGAGTATATGAGTGTCTACTCTAACCCTATTGTTGGATTCAGTATTATGTGCACAAAATAATGACACACGAATCTACATGCCCACAGCACCCATGTCCAGACTGTCCTCTTTCTCATAATTAACCCCTCTCCTGTGTTCCACCTTTGGTCCCTAGAGAATTTAAGCCTTAGAGATAAATTATCATGTCCAAAACATAGGTTTACTTCACAATTTTCCCAGGATTCCACAGTGCAAAGGTGTTTCAGTTAGCTCTCTAAAACGGTAGCATCAAGTGAGGGGCAGACAATAGGAAGGCTATGTTCTTTGCTCCTTATTCTACTTTAATGGGGAACAATGTCCTCAGTGCATTTTATGTTGTCACAGTGGTGGGGAGGCACCACTGCCAAGGGCAGAAAGGTGATAGGCAAGGATGCTAATAGTACTACTACAGTATTCTGGAATAATCAACTTAACAAAACATTGTGCTGTATTCTTTGGAACTAACAAATATGTTTGTGCATATTTTTAATGCACAAAACATGTGGAAATAGAATCCTAAAATATATAGCTATAAAACATTTAAACCTATTGTTTTCTCTGAATTTTAATATTCATTAAGTTTTTTAGGAATAAAATATCATATAAATAGATGGAATACCATATTTTAACATGAGTTGTACACTTTTAGAAAAATCACATCATGGGAAGCAATGCCAATTTTGAGCATTAGAGTCATTACACAATCATCAATTTGAATTTATGGCTGATTCATTAAAATCCATTCTATCTATAAAAACAAGCATATGACCATTTCATTACCTATTCTAATGTAGTATTTACATACTGAATGACAATTAAAACCATACTTTTAAAATTCTTTTGTTGATTACTATTCAGATATTATTTTGATTTTTAAGTAATATAAATAAGTGTTTCACATTCTTTGTAAATTCCATTAGGATTCTAAAGGGTGTTATATCATAAAGTTATTAATGAGGAACATCGGACCTGATGGAATTAGAATCACAGTTTTTTTTTTAACCATGTTAACACTTTTAAATGTAGAACTTGGTGGCATTAAGTACATTTACAACATTGTATAACTATCATCACTCTTTCCTAAACCATATAACCCAAAATATAAATTGTAACCATTAAGCAATAGATCTCCATTCCTCTCTCCCCACAGCCCCTGTGTCTATGAGTTTGTCCCCTAGTTACCTCACATAAGTGAAATCATACAATCTTTTTCCTTTTGTGTGTGGCTTTGTCCACATGTTTATCTTCATAGCATATATTACCCTGTATTCATCCATGATGAAGCAAGGTTCATGTTGTGGTATATATCAGAACTTCAATCCTTTCATGGCTAAGTTGTATGCGTGTACCGTATTTTGTTTATCCATTCCTTTGTTGATGGACACTTCAGTTGTTTCTGTATTTTGGCATTGTCAATAATGCTGCTATAAACAGTGACATACAAGTAGCTGTTTGGGTCCCTGTTTTCAAATCTTTTGGTTATGAACCCGAGAGTGGAACTGCTGTGTCATATGAAAGGTCTTTGTTTAACTTTTGAGGAACTGCCAAACTTTTAAAGTGACCTTACCATTTTATATTCTAACCAGCAATACACAGGGTTTCAATTTTTCCATATCCATCAAAGTTGTTATATTTCATTTTTCTTTTTAAAAAGTAATAGCCATCACTTCTTAGCCTTTTGGCTGAAATCAACATTAAAAATAATAGTCATCCTAGTGGGTGTGAAGTGATGTCTCACTGTGATTTTGATTTGCATTTCCCCAATGATTAATGATGTTAAGTACCTTATTATGCATTTGTATATTTTCTTCAGAGAAATTCAAGTTCTTTGCCCATTTCAAATTTTGTTGTTGTTGTTATTATTGAGTTATAGAAGTTCTTTGTATGTTCTAGATATAAATCTCTCATAAAATATATTTGCAGGTATTCTTTCCCATTCTGTAGGGTATTTTCACTCTCTGGATAGTGCCCTCTGATGCACAAAGTTTTTTCATTTTGATGAAGACCAAATTATCTATTTTCATTGTTATTGCCTATGCTTTTGGTGTCATATCCAAGAAATCATTGCCAAATCCAATATATTCAAGGTTTTTTATTTTATTCTAAGATTTTTATAAAAGTTTTATTTGCTACATATATGCCTTTGATCCATTTTGAGTTAATTTCTGTACGCGGTATAAGGGTCCAACTTCATTGTTGTGCATGCGGATATCCAGTTTTCCAGCACCATTTGTTGAAAAGACTGTCCTTTCCTTGTTGAATGGTCTTGGCACCCTTGCCAAAAACCAATTGATATAAGGGTTTATTTCTGTACTTGCAATTCTAGTCCATTGATCTATATGTCTATCTCTGTAGGGGTTGGCTGGAGTGAAGGGGGAAAATGGAGAATCACAGTTCTACTATATATGAAATGAGTATGAAAAAATATAAGGCAAAATAAAAATTGTTCCATTAGCTAGGACTGAATTCAAGTCAGAATATTGGATAGAAGAGAATCCAAAATAAATATGAATAGCCCTTATCAGTATGGCTCAGTTGGAGTGTTCTTCTGTAACCAAAATGTTGGCAGGTTTGATTTCCAGTCAGGGTATATACCTACGTTGCAGGTTCTGTCCCCAGTCTGGGCACATATGGGAGGCAACCAAATGATGTTTCTCTCTCACATTAATAGTCCTTTCTCTCCCTTCCTCTCACTCTGAAGGTAATGAAAAAATGCCCTTAGGTGAGGATTAAAAAAAAGGAATCAGAATAAAGGCATTAAATGTTATTCTTAACCAGACTCAGGCAGCAATAGTGGCTTCAAGTTACTGGCTGATTACATTCAAAGGACATTAGTTCTAAGAATGGGGAATGAAGAAAGCAAGGATTAAAACAGGCAGGGTCAGAAGGAGCTCATAGCTGAGGAAGAGAGAAGGTGCAGTTAAGGTGAGAGCAAGGCAAGAATGCTTCTGAGTTCCTATTCAGCACAGAAAAGCTTGCTGTGTGATAAACTCCTGGCCAGGCTATTGAGTTCTTTCATAAAGGAAACAAGTGCCATGAATACTCTGCCCTGTTCCTTCCCACCTATTTCTTCTTCCATTCTTTCTTGAACTTTTTCCCATGAACTCTTATTTCTTATTTTCCTCTCTGAATGTTTGGCCCCTGCATCACCTTCCTTTAGGTGTTTCTATTCTCATCTGGATGTGCAATTCCTGACGTGTTTTGTATTCCAGCTTTCTGTATCTACCTGTGCCCGATGTACTGGTCTCTCCAAAATATATTATTGAATATGAGGGTTTCTATGAAGTCCAAATTTTTATGTGTTTGCTGGATTCCCACCTAGCACAGCTTCTCATTTCAAATATAGTCAACTATCCTTGGCCCATTTTTTATTCTTTATTGCTGCTTTAGATTCAGTGTGGTCACACATATAGAGAGGTTAAAACAGGCCTTTTGAAAACTGATGAACTCTTTTAGGTTGTTTAAAAACATTTTTAACTGATGGCTGTCTTAGTGCAACAAATAGTTGAAGTTGTTCATTTCTGAGTCCTGTAACAGTATGTAGATCCCATAGAAAATTCTTAATAGAAGATATTATCTAAGCATCCAGGGCCATTTGACATAAAGTGAGAGTATTAAGCTATTGCAAGGTTCTGAAAACTTTTCATTAAAGGATCAGACAATAAATATTTTAGGGTTTGGGCCAGATAGTCTTTGTCATAGCTACTTAATATTGCCAGTGTAGTGCAAAAGAAGCTCTAGGCAAGGAATAAACAAGTAAATAAGGATGTTTTCCAATAAAATTTTATTTTCAAAAAGAGCTGGTAGACTGCATTTGGTCCCTAAGATAACCCTGGGCTATTGCATGTGCTGCTTTCACTGGCTCAGTGGATTAAACTGAAATTAAATGTGTTTTATCAACTTTTTTCCTCTATGTAGTTTGTGCCCGAGATGTTTCCAATATAAAACCACTACTTTGCTCACTAAGTTGAATTAACTCAAGCTCAAATGAAACAGTTTGCAGTGTACAGCATTATGTTTACTGTATAAAGTATCTATGAAAAAATTGTTATGCCTTGTCAAAATTCTGCACGCAGAAATGATGAATGATAAAGCTTAAAATTGGAAGATAGCAGAGAATCTAAACTACATTGTAATAGAAGGTGAATAGATATAGCAATCACTTAAGAAAATACAATTTGTTAAAAACAGAACTACCTTATGACCCAGTCATTCCACTCCTTTATTTAAAGAAATACAAAACACTAATTCAAAAAGATGTGTGCATCCCTGTGTGCATCGCAGCATTATTTACAATAGCCAAGATGTGGAAGCAGCCTAAGTGCCCACCAACAGAAGATTGGATAAAGAACATGTGGTACATACGGTACCATGTGATACGAACTGGGAGTTAATATTTATTGCTATAAGGGGAGTTCCTATCCTTTTTTGCCCTCTTTTATTAACTGCTCAAGTGTTTTGTTGCAATTAAATAGTACAACCAAACTGCCCTTTCCAACATCAAGAGGTAATTCACAGTGTCAACACTCCACATAATTAAAGGAATGAAAATAATAAAAATACGGAGCTAACACAAATAGAATATTAGGGGTATTTACCTAGACACTAGTATTAACATCATCCATTCTTGGACTGGCCAAGAAATGTGTGTGTGTGTGTGTGTGTGTGTGTGTGTGTGTTTCCCAGCACAATTGGCTCCCTAAGCCTTTTGCCATTTTTCAACATTTTTCACATGGTAGACTGAAGCTACTGTCACCGAAATTAAAATCAGATCCTGGGAAATGTTCTTGTCCTAAATTTAATTCCCACTTAACATTTCTCTTTTGGATGAGTTCTACTTTAGAACTTTTGCCCAAAGTATCTCAGGTTAATGTTAATTTAAGTAATTTAAAATTAGCCGTAAAAGTGATAAAAATCCTGCAACTTTTGACAACATGGATGGAGCTTGAGGCCCTTATGCTAAGTGAAATAAGTCAGAGAAAGACAACTACTGTATAATCTCATTTATGTGTGGAATCTAAAAAAACAAACTAATAAAACAGAGACCAGGTCTGTGGCTACCACAAGCAGGGGTGGGAGGAGACGGTAAAGTAGATGAAGGTGATTAAAAGTACAAACTTCCAGTTACAAGATGAATAAGTCCTGGGATATAAATTAAAAAAAATAAAGGTCCTTGTGATTGGAGTTAACCTTCACCATGTGGTGAGGTAGTAAGAATGCTAAGTGACTTTTTAAAAGTCACAGTAAAGATTTTCAACTTAATTCTTAGTCAAAAGAGATACAACTAATGAATGGCATGATTTGTGACACATTTTCAGAGGAAGTTCTGGATACTTCATACTGAGTCAAAAGTGCTGACAGGAAACCATTTAGGAAAACATATCACTGGACCAGGAGAGTGGTAGGTGAAGAAACAGAGATCTGAGATATATTCTAGAGAAAGAATTGACAGAATTTCACATTCATTTATTCAACACACTCTTATTGATTATATGAAACACAATTAGGTCCTTATGAGGGAAGCCAGATGGGATATAACTGAAAACTTCCAAAAATATCCAATCAGACTTGTTTTATAATGCTGAATAATTGGGGCCTTTCACTGGCATTTTTGTTGTCATCCCAATAAACACACCTTCTTATTTAAAAAAAAAAAAAAAGATGAGGTAATGAAAGATTCAAAGCATAAATAAAGTCCTGTTTTAGTTCAGAATTGCCTTAAATCAGAATAAAGAACTGCTAGAAGAAATTTAAACTATTGGTTTTAATAATATCCTTTTGTTTCCTTTTTTCACAAATATTCTAGGTCAGAAAACACTTTATTAAATTGTTCTAATAGTTAAATTAGACATTTCCTAATCTTCTATGCCCATTGAACCTCATTAAACATTCATTAATTAGTCAACGTTCAGAATAGTCAATAATGTTTAGTCTCTGCTTTGCCTTCTGACATCCTCTGACAGACAACAGTAATAAAAATCTAATTGCCATTTTCTTTTAACATATTATTTATCCTAATGATAATAATTTTATATTTTATTTAATACATGGCTTAATTTAAGATAAAATGTTATAGCAAATATTTGGATACATGTATTATGTTCAATCTTGAAGTATTTTTAGTAAATTTAATATTTGTTTAATTTTATACTTTGAATACACTTATTTAGAAGTAATTTACTTTTCTTTTTTTAATTTTTAAAATTGTTTTATTGTTGTTCAGTTACAGTTGTCCTCATTTCCCCCCATTGTTCTCCCCTGCCCTGTCCACCCTCCTCCCACATTCAATCCTTATCCCCCATTGTCCTTGTCCATGGGTCCTTTATAAGTGTCCCCTTCTTTCCCCTGTTATCACCCTCTCCATTCCCCTCTGATTACAGTCAGTTTGTTCTTTATTTCAAAGTCTCTGGTTCTATTTAGCTCATTTGTTTTGTTGATTAGGTTCCACTTATAGGTGAGATCATATGGTATTTGTCTTTCACTGCCTGGCTTATTTCACTTAGCATAATACTCTCTAGTTTCATCCATGCTGTCATGAAGGGTAGGAGCTCCTTCTTTCTGTTTCATAGTATTCCATTGTGTAAATGTGCTGCAGTTTTTTGATCCATTCACTTACTGATGGGCACTTAGGTTGTTTCCAGCACTTGGCTATAGTAAATTGTGCTGCTGTGAACATTGGGGTGCATAGGTTCTTTTGGATTGGTGATTCAGGATTTTTAGGGTATAATCCAGTAGAATATTTGATCCAGTGGAATTGCTGGATCAAAAGGCAGTTCCATTTTTAGTTTTTTGAGGAAATTTCTCACTGTTTTTCCACAGTGGCTGCACCAGTCTGCATTCCCACCAACAGTGCACTGGGGTTCCCTTTTCTTCACATCCTCACCAGCATTTGTTGCTTGTTGATTTGTTTATGATGGCCATTCTGGCTGGTGTGAGGTGGTGTTTCATTGTGGTTTTAATTTTTATCTCTCTGATGGCTAGTGATGTTGAGCATCCTTCATATGCTAATGGACCCTCTTGTGGACGTTCAACTGGTTTCAGGAATTGTAACTCTCACCCCATGGTGGGCTGTGTAAGAGCCCAAGGGATCCACTTCATCTGGGTCTGTTCTGTCACAAGGACGTGACCTACTAAGGAGACAAAGCTTATCTCCCTGGCAGGAGCACTGCTTCTGCCTCACCCATCTCTGGCCCCAATGCTTGGTTGGCAGTCAATGACAAGTAAGACTCCTCATGGGAGGGGCAACCTAAGCCAGATGCGACCACTTGGGAGGCCTCATGGAAGGACTCGTGGGGCTGCAGCAAAGAGGATGTGATGGACTCTCACCCCCTGGCTATTCTGACATAGCCTGAGTCCTCATTTCCATCTGGGAGATGTCTTCTGCTTCCTAATCGGCTTAAAGCCTGAAACTGTGGTGGTGAGCGGTGCAGCCCTGTACCGGCCAGGATGGCTCCCTGGGTGATCGGGCATAAGAAAGAATTCCTAAAGCCCTGTGAAACCTGCTTTGCTAAGAGTGCTCTCCCTTAGGTGATAAGGGTCCCAGGAGGAAATGAGTATGTCTCCCAAAGTTTGGCAACCCCCTTTCCGGACAGACACTGACTCAGATTAAGCCCTCAGATTTCTTTGAAATGTTAACCATTGTTTGATCCTTGCCTCCTGGCATACCTGCATTCCTGTGTATTTGAACCCAATAAAAGCCTAGTGAGGAAGGGGCTCTGGGTCATTCTCCTCTGAGAATTTGTCCACCTCTCCTCCCCAAGCAGATCATGTCTTGGTAGTTTTATTTTCATCCGTGATGGAGGGATGGGGCTCTGCGGGTGGAGCTCCCTCACATCTGGCGCCCAGGACAGGGGCCCCCAAACCCTCTGTATGTCCTCCTTGGAGAAGTATCTGTTCAGGTCTTGGCACATTTTTAAAATTGGGTTGTTTGTCTTCCTGGAGTGGAGTCATGTGAGTTCTTTATGTATTTTGGAGATCAAACCCTTGTCCAAGGTATCATGGGCAAATATATTTTCCCATACAGCTGGTTCCCTTTTTATTTTGCTGATGTTTTCTTTAGCCATGCAGAAGCTTCTTATTTTTCTTTAATGGAAATTGTTTCTAAAGGATATAGGTAGACAGTTCTTGCTTTTATGTTTCTTTTAGAAACTAATCTATATTTCTTGTTAAGGAAAGATGATTATACTCTCAAAGAAATAATATAAATCTTTTTTGCAGATTTTTGTTTTAGAATGAAATACAGTTTATGATGCAAAAAATCATCATAGGAAAGCTGAAGTGACCATACTAATACAAAGTGACTCCAAAGTAGAGTGTTAATAAAGAACTTGATTGTATATGAATATAAAAGTTAATTATCAGGAAACATAACAAACCTACATGGATATACACTTAATAACAGAGCTTCAGAGCACATGAAGTAAAAATTAATAAGCCTGAGTGGAGATCAGACAAACACACAAATATGCAATAGTAATTGCAGACAAATACACAATAGTAATTGCAGGTTTTCCCAGTCATCTATCATTGATTGATTAAAAAATACAGAAACAAAGGGAAATCAATAATATATAGAAAAATTGAAGCATCCATTAGCAATTTAACTAAATTCATATTTAAAGATTATCAAATCTAAAAAACCTACAGAATACAAATTTCTTCCAAGTAACTATGGCTATTTACCAAGGTAGACCATATATACCTTCCCATGAAACAAAGCTCAGTTAATTTTTAAGGCTTAAAGTCACACAGTGTCTTCCCCTGACCATATCAGATATAAATTAGAATAAAATAGCCAAACTAAGCCAAGAAAATACCAAATATTTGGAAAATTAAGCCAAGCTATTTAAAATAATCTCTAAGTCAAAGAATAAATTATTAGATATTAAAAATTAATTCTACCTAAATGACAACAAAAGCACATCCTAACATTTGTGGGATATAAATAAAACTGTGTTTAGAGTGAAATTTATAAGATTACATGTTTATAATAGAAGGGGAAATATTTAATTTTTTAAAAAGATTTTACTTATTTATCTTTAGAGGGGAAGGGAAGGAGAGAGGGAGAGAAATATCAATGTGTGGTTGCCTCTCTTGCATCCCCTGTTGGGAACTGTCCTGCAACCCAGGCATGTGCCCTGACTGGGAATCAAACCATGCTCTTTTGGTTCACAGGCCCGCACTCAATCCACTGAGCTACACCAGCCAGGGCTAGAAGGGGAAATATTTAAAATAATTATCTACTACTCCTAAGAACCTAAAAAATAAGACTCGCAAATTAAATGAAAAATGAATAGAAGGAAGGAAATAATAAAGAAAATAGATAAAATCGGTGGCCTTGAATAGAAGAAAAAACTATAATGCCAAAAATGTGCTCTTTAAAGATTTATATAATTGATTATACTAAAAGTCTAACCAAGGAAGAGTGAGAAAGGATGACCAAGAGAAGAAAAGAGAAGAAAAACATATCAATAATATCTGTAAAGATCTCGCCATAGATCCTAGAGACTTGAGAAACATAAGGTGATATTATTTGCAGCTTTATGTCAATAAGTTTAACAAATTAGTTTAAATAGAAATATTTCTTGAAAAACACAATTTCCAAATATAATACAAGAAATAAAAATCTAAATAATTGCAGGTTTATTAAAGAGATCAAATTTGTAATATTAATAGAAGCCATTCAACAGGGAAGATAAAGAAATTTTTAGTAGGACATGAAAAGTAATGTGTTAAAGAATAGAAACTATTAATGATGTCAAAGCCTGCTTTTCCAAATTCAGCATAAGAACATGAAAAAGAAGAGGCATATATCTGAAGAAAATATTCACAAACATTTATCTAATAAATGACTTGGCTAGACTTTATAGAGAACTACAAATTAATAAAAATATTTGAAAAGACACTTCTCTACAGAATGCATAGAAATGGCTAATAAGTACCAAAAAATGTGCTCATTGTCACTAACAAGATACACATTAATTATCAGATACCATTTCATGACTAATGTATTGGCAAAAAAACAAAAAGCTGACAATAGTAAATACTATCAAGAATATGTAGCAATTAGAATTTTCATACATCATTTTTTTTAGCATAAAATGGTACAGCTGCATTGGAAAACACGACTTTAAAGTTTTTTAAATATGCATTTATTTTCTGAAGCAGAATTATCATCCTATTTGCCCATAGAAATAAAACCATATGTCCATACAAAGACTTGTACTCAAATGAATGTAGAACTTTTTTCATAAGTAGAGACTAGAAAGAACCCAAACAATTGTCCAGGGTGAGCAAATAAATTATTTGGCATTCACATATATCAACTTGACAATAAAATGGAATGAATTTCTGATATACAAAACAACACAGATGAATATAAACAATGTTATATATTATTGGGTTGGCCAAAAAAATCTGTTTAGTTTTTTTCCTTAAAAGATACATTTTTCATTTTCATCAATAACTTTATTGATTTGGATATTTTGAGTATGTTGGCTATCCCCTGCATAGATAATGTTATTATTCTCAATTAAAGTTTTGATTTGATTGCTATCAATTTCAACTAGTCTACTCTACTGTGGAGCATCATCCAATGAGAAATCTCCATCAGAAACTTTGCGAACCACTTTTGACATGTTCTCCATATACTACATGCCTTTTTTCTTTTTTTTTTTGCATTTCAGTTATTACCTTTCTTGAAATAGTAAAGCATAATACACTGAAAATGTTGTGCATCTTCTTCCATCTCCAATATTAAAATGGCTACAAAAAATTCACCAATTTTGATAAGATTTTTAATGCACCCTGATATGACAGCTGTCACAATACAATCTAACAAAATTGTTTTGAATGAAGTTAAAGACAACTAAGTGCTACTAGAGCCATCTTATGGATAAAACCAAACAAACTTTTTGGCCAACCCAATAAGTGAAAAGAAGCTAGAGATACAAAAATGCTATTGTGAGATTTCACTTATATGAACTGATAAACATAGGTTATTTTGATAGAAATAAAAAGTTATTGCCTCTGGGTGCCGGACCACCAACAAAGAACACAAAGGTATTGTCTGTAAATAGTGGTCAAAATTCATCTGTCCATACACTTAAAAATCTGTGCCTTGTATTGTTTGTACATTTTAGCTCAACAAGCTAAAATGCATGTGGATAAAAAGAGAAAATACAGACATACTCTGTAGGGATGGTATATAATATGTATGTGGATAAAATACTCATTCACAAGAAAATGATAAAACTATTTCACTATTGTGTGTTATAATGTGAAGTGAAGAAAGGGCTACATATAATCCAAAGGAAACAATCTTTTTTTCTGGAGCTATAGTGAAGAGGATTGGGACCGGAGGACAAGAGAATACAAAGGAGAGAGGCATGACAGGTAACACGACCTCTTAGAAAATGTGGTAGAAATAATTGAGACTTGTATAGATACTGAGCTCAGAATTGCCTCTCAGTAATGTGAAGCATTATGGGATAAACAGACTTATATAAGCTTCTCTCATTCTCTCTCCCCCTCTCTCTTATTGTATATATATAATGTGTGTCTCTCAAGAGAACTATAAAAATTATTATTCTTATAGTTAAAAAAAAATCAATAAGTTATAAACCATTAAGAGGGCTATTGACAAATAAGATGAAGGTATTATTTCTAGTAAGTAAGAATTGTGTTTCTTCTTGCCGGGGTAATTTCTGTGTCCCATAGGGCATGGACTTGTATGGTTGTCAAACCTGAATGGGCATAAAAATTACCCTCAAGATTTGTTTAAAACCACCTTGGAAGATTCTGACTTAGTAGGACAGGTGTATGGCTCTGGAATGTATGTTTAACAAGCTCAGTTAGGTAGTTCTGATGCAGCCAGCCTGATGCCTCCATTTTGTAAGCTGCTGTATGAAACACCAGGGCCAGAGGAGTCCTCTTAGGCCTTATCTCTTCCTTTGTCCTAACATACTTAGTGCAAAAATGTGTGGCACCATTTTAAATTTTGCAACATTTTTGAAATTAATTTGTATTAAGACATAAGAATCTTGGCTGAAGCAATATGTGACATAACTTAGAAAAATAGTTGTCTTGTAAGGTAAAATAGTTTTCTAATTCTTTGTATTTGAATATAAACAACTTGGAATTAAAAGAAATATTTTAACATTTGAATAACTATTTTGAGAAGTTGGGACTATCGCCTTTCAAGATCAATGGCTTGAGCTGACTTATCAACTTGAAAGTGCAAATACATGACTTACACTTGCCCCCCAAGTTATATGTATTCAGTCAATTTTTCCAAATTTTACTGTTCCATGTGTTTGAGCAACAAATTGGAAATTGGACTGGGAAATGTTGACCAGAGTCAAAATCCCTTCTTGGATATTGAGTTCATTGTAAAAGATCACAGTATTCTTAAAAAAATATACTTCTCAACTGCAAAGGAATTGGGAGTTTATGACATGTATTTATAGTACTGCAGGCATACGATATTTGAAGTAACAACCTTCCAAAGCCAATAACTGGTTTATTACATTTTAATTTTTTAAGGAAAGACTAGTAATCAAAGACTATTTATTTTCCATGTCTCTGAAATTTCAGTATTGTGATATATTGGATATCTCACATCTGCCATACTTGTATATATGTAGGAGGAACAAAAACCAACAGGTGAGGAGGACATGAGAATTTCATTTTAAGTAATTCTCAAAAAATAAAAGGAAAATATGTATAGAAGGAAGACTCAAGAGTAAACTTTGGTTTTGAAAACAATCAAATGAAAAATCATTGCTTAAGCTTTGTTAAATTTTGGTTTTGATTGGACATTGGTATGCCTTCCCTTCCTCTCAATGGTCCTCCTGCTAAGCTGAATTCATCCAGCAAAAGCTACAACCTCATTTAAATCCAAGACCCCTTAAAATTAAGGGGAAAGAGGGAGATTACCACATAATTGGTTACTATAAATAAATTAGGCAGATCTGTTCAAAATCAATAATAAAATCTCTAGATTTTATTGTCTGATATAAAATAACCTGAGATGAAATATAGCCTTTACATAGTTAACTTCATGATTTTGAACTCATTATCTGAAATGTTTCCCCTTGGTGGCCTAATTTATAAACTGTACATAATAAAACTTTCCAATAGTATGTGCACAGGTGCGGGGGCCCCTGTCCTGGGATCCAGATTGTGGGGGGGCTCCACCCGCAGAGCCCCATCCCTCTGTCACAGATGAAAATAAAAACTACCAAGACATGACTGTTTGGGGAGGAAAGGGGTCAAACTCTCAGAGGAGAATGACCCAGAGCCCCTTCCTCACTAGGCTGTTATTGGGCTCAAATACACCGGAATACAGGTTTAACATGTCAAAGCAATCTGAGGGCTTAATCCGAGCCAGTGTTTGTCAGGAAAGGGGGTTGCCAGACTTTGGGAGACATACTCGTTTCCTCCTGGGACACTTATCACCTAAGGGAGAGCACTCTTAGCAAAGCAGGTTTCACAGGGCTTTAGGAATTCTTTCTTATGCCCGATCACCCAGGGAGCCATCCTGGCTGGTACAGGGCTGCAGCGCTCACCCCCACAGTTTCAGGCTTTAAGCCGATTAGGAAGCAGAAGACATCTCCCAGATGGAGATGAGGACTCGGGCTATGTCAGAATAGCCAGGGGGCGAGGGTCCATCACATCCTCTTTGTTATAGCCCCCCCCACCAAGTCCTGCCATGAGGCCTCCCAAGTGGTCGCATCTGGCTTAGGTTGCCCCTCCCATGAGGAGTCTTACCCGTCATTGACTGCCAACCAAGCATTGGGGCCAGAGATGAGTGAGGCAGGAGCAGTGCTCCTGCCAGGGAGATAAGCTTTGTCTCCTTAGTAGGTCACGTCCTTGTGACAGAACAGACCCAGATGAAGTGGGTCCCTTGGGCTCTTACACAGCCCACCATGGGGTGAGGGTTACAACTCCTGAAACCAGGCTGAACTGTTCACAACACACAGGATTAACTTTTTAACAAATCTAACATGGCGTATATATATATAGCAGAAAGTTAACATCCTCAGGTAGAGTCCATTTTGCTTGTTTTCCTGTAGATGGTCATCTAAAACGAATTGAGAGGAATGGTACATAGAAACAGTAGTAGCAACAAATGGCCAGTGAAAACCTCTTACAAACTATTTACATTAAATATCTCCCATTTTTAATCCTTGGTACAATGTTCTGAGGTGAGCACTACTGCTTTCATTTTGCAGGAGAAGACTGAGGTGCAGAGTGATGAGTTAAATTGCCTAAGGTCACTCTAGCTAACAACTTTGCAACATGCTAATAAACGCATTGTAATAGTGCTACCAACAATAGAACCCCGTGTACATAGCAATCATCTGTCATCTGATTGGTTTAAAAAATTTAGGGGATGTTAGAATTGTGAGAGATGACAACAGCCAATGCAGGTTCCTAAACTGTGCTCCATGACAGTCGGAATGAAATGAGAAAAATAAAAAGAGTTTCCCCCAAAAAAACTAAATATATTCCATTAAAGAACTATTTGTTAATAATAGTCATTTAACAATTATATATTAGTGTATTTTTATCAAATAAAATAATCTATATGGTACAATAAAGTAAACCAATAATATCATCCCCTCCACTTTTTTATTTAACTTTAGGAAACCATGAAATCCAGAAGTTTTGAAATAATTGTGTTGCCAATTTTATGTATTTACTTGGCTAAGCTATAATCCCCAGTTACTCAATCAAGTTCTAATCTAGGTGATGCTGTGAAAACATTTTATAGATGTAATTAAATTCTGTACTCAATTGACTTTAAGAGATTATCCTGGATAATCTAGTTGGCCCCAATTCAATCAAAGGCCTTGAGAGTTGAATCAGGTTGCCCTGAAGAAAAAGAAATTCTGATTGTGGACTGCAGCTTCAGCTCCTGCTGAAGAACTCCAGCCTGCTTTTACCAATGGTCTGCCCTACAGATTTCGGGTCCCTCCCCAACCAGTCCCTATTCTCTCTCCTGTGTGTGTGTAATGCTGTTCCTCTACTGGAACTCTATCTGATAAATTCATCAATTAAGACCAACTCACTCATTTTACAGATGAGAAAATTATGGTCCACATAATTTTCCACAGTGAGGTTGGTCCACAGTGAAATTTGCCGAAGACCACACAGAAGTTTAGAAACAGAAGTTGCACTTGAACTGAAGTTTCTTCACTGCAGATCTTGTGCGTATTTGTCTATCACCCTGCCTGATTTAGACACTTCAGTCAGGAGCAGATGCCATGTTCATCATTATAATTTCAAGTTTCAAAGACCACCCAGTTGGGAAGTCTCATGACATATGAAAAACAGACACAATTATCTTTTAAATAATTGTTCTATATTAAATAGGAAAAAACAGTGAACTATTAATGAAATTCTTTATATTTTATCCATTTACATTTTGCACTGAATTAAAAGTTTCATTACACATTAAAGGCACATGATTAACTTTCTCAACTATAAAGTACTGTCCTTGGTTTGGCTATAATCTTGATGCTGATTTATTTTAGTACTTTATATATATTCTATTTTATTTCTACCAGATTTCACCAATGAGGACAAAATATATATTTAACTTGTAATGTTCTGTCTCTAAAGTACACTGAAAATACAATTTTATGTTCTCACCATGACTTTGAGGTATTTTTATACATATTTGGCTAAATCTATCTAGCAAATGAATGTTGCTTGAAAGTTCATACTCTGTGGGGTGCAATTGAACATTTTCAGGTCACTGGGATACAGCAGGTTTCACCTAAGAGAGAGTTAGTAGTGAATATTTAAAAAGCCAGCATATTTCCGTAAGCAGAGAAAAGATAAAGGGAATGAAAAGTGAGAAACAGAAAAAAATTCTTGATCCCAGTTACTCATAGCAAACATTTCTCCTACATATGTATGTATAATTATCTTCTATTTTAGAATCTCACTCCTACACTGTGTATGGCACAGGGTTTTTACTTAATAAATGGCTAAAAAATGAATTCTCATACATCGGATGAAGTTGCTCATTAGGTTTAAAAAAATACCTGCTGTATTTTTGCACAGTGTTGGGCCCAAAAGACGAAGCATCATTTGACTCGCAGGAACCTGGTTTTGCATTCTACCTCTGCCACCTACTAAACACATGACCTTGGACAGGCTTATGTTTACTCACCTTTTAAAATCAGAATAACATGTACTTCAAAAGGTTGCTATAGGAAACACATAAGTGTGACTGTAAAAAATGTGGTAGTTCCAGAATATTAGAAATGCTTGTCCAGTGCCCTCCCCAGGCCTCCGCAATGCACACCTGCCTGTTTCCATCCTTGAGGTGCTCTGGTCTCCCCCTTTCTGACGATGCTCATGAACTTGAGCAGGCCTAGATTTGCTTCCTCTAAAACATCTAGAAAAAACCTTTATCTTCTCATAGCCTCTTCATATATTCCTCCTTATGTTTAGAAAATTCCTCTAACTTTCAACCTGGCTGTCCCCCTACTTAATGTTTGTGCTTAAATGTGTCTTTCTCAAGAAGGCTCTTTCTGGCACCTTCTTGAAATGATTATGAATTTTTCCATTGCATTTATCAAAACTTTAAAATTTGTATGCATTTTGTTTACTCGATGTTTTTACTTTTTTATAAGATTATAAACTGAGATCACAGACTGTTGTGTTCAGTAGATTGTATGTTTGTCTAACTCAGAATTGTGTACATAGTAGACCCTCAAACCCCTTTATTAAATCAGTGACTGAATTAATTGAATGAATGCTGATACTATTTTTTAATGACCTAGACCAGATTTACAAAATAAATAAAAAGCATGCATGTGAAACAAAAAAATCAATTTCCTGTCATGTTGATGCCCAATACTGGATATGCAATATTGCTAATATAAAAACCTCGGTTTCCTCTTGTGTGAAATGTACAGTTTGGAATAAATTGTCTCATTAATGTAGCCGTGAAAGAAGTTCTTAACCTTAACTGTGGCATGGACTGTTTAAAAGATGTGCATATATGCATATAAATTTACTCAAACCATTGATACAATTTCAATAGAATTTCCAAACCAACTGAAGCCTATCCAGAGACCACTGGGGATCCATGCAGCTCAGGTTAGAGTAATCCTCTGTTAGAGCACTAACATCCCATTAAATTACAGCATTCTGTGGAATATGGAAAATCTTCAAATAACTTTGAATTTATCTAGAACATTAAATGGTCTTCAGAGTTCAGAAAGTTAAGTATAGAAATATTATCTGGAATTTTTATAAGAATCTTTTCCTGATAATAAGTTCTTAGATTGTTTTAGCATTTCTTTGGTCTGTTGAGAACAGGCTGACAGTCACCAGAGGGGAGAGGGGAGGGAATTTCAGGGGAAAAGGGAAAGGGTTTAGAGCAACAAGTATAAAAGACACATGGACAAAAACTAGGGGCGGTGGAAATGGGAGGGAGGTGGGGAGGGCTGGGGCAGTGGGCTGGGATGGGAGTAAAAGACAGAAAACTATATAAGAACAACGATCAAAATAAAAAAAAGAAAGACACAAATGAACCACTTATATCTGCTTTTTTCTTCTTTTATGTCATTGTCTTAAAATAGCAGGTAACTCTCACAACACATTATGAGGCATTTAGTCTGTTTTGTTGCAATCAGCTATAGACACAAAAACATAAAAGAAACACTCTCCATACCTTTATTGCTTACTGAGCATTTATGTATAAAATTATGACCAAAAACATCTACGAGAAAGCCCTAAATTTGAGTAAAAGTATGTCAGGCGAACATATGTGGCAAAAGAAACATATCTGATGGCAGCATCAGCAATCCAAAAATATTTAACATATTTATAAATCCACATGTGTATGTATATATGTGTGTGTACATTTGTTAAGATATAGTTTGAGAAAGAAAAAAGACATAACAAAAGTGAAAAACAAGAAAACAAGTAATATATGTTGGTCAACACAAAATTTAGTAAATCCTAGCAGGAGAGAAGTATCTAATTATGAAAACTAGAGATTTCTTTCCCCCAAAGAATGTTTTTATTTTTCCTTCTCTAAGGGACTATTGTTAGGTGGGGAATAGGGGTTACTATTGTGAAGTTACATTAACAAATTTGAGGGAAATATTAGAAAATAAATAATTTAAAGGAGCTTTCAATACCTAAGGAAATTGAAGTAAAAATCTGTAATTAGATTTATTATATTCAATTTTGTACTGTCCAGTTTCTGTGGGCAGCTAGCTTTAATATATAGCAATTATTTGCATTCGGATACATCTGTTTATAACCTTGTTTAGGCTAGCATCCCCTACTGATCCTAATAAAATTGAGAAACACTCCAACAAGTCACATGTGAGCTACTTTAATATGTATTTATTGAGGAGCTATTATGCACCAGACTGTTTTAGTTTCTGGGAGCTAACAATATGTGACAAACATAAGTCTGTGTGATCAAACACTTTTGGAGGCAAGTTTGAGGGGAGGGGTGGTCGGCAAAGAACTGTAAACTAGAACACAGTGAGATTTGTGTCATTATGGAGCCAAGATGAAGGCGTTACTGACGTAAAGGAGGTACAATTCTCAAAGACATTTAGGCTCTAAACCACACTTCGATCAATTATAATGAACGGAGGCATAATTGATTCATGCTCTATTGTGTGTTGCATTTATAGCCCTAATCTTAAAGCACGATTTTCATTTTTTTTTTTTTGGAGTCAAACTCTGCTGCCTCGGACCTCCCAGCCTCCTCGGCCCCCTAATTCTGTGGCAGGCCAGCGAGCCTTTCGATTATGAGGACCCCGAGCCCCTGCACATCGTCAGAGCATGCAGACTGATGGCGGCGGTGATTTTTCTTCCCCTTAGCCCAGCTATTATGTAAGACACATCAGGGAAGTGTGTATAAAATTGGCATCCAGGTGTTAGAAAAAAATCGAATGCACCAGGCTCAGCTGAACTCATTGTACCATCTAGAAACCGCCCCTGCTCCAGCCGTCCTTGAAACTGTCTGGAAGAATCACAGCACAGCCCGGGCAAAGCACTGGACAAAGGAAGGTTAAAGGGATCATTTTAAAAAAGAAAATATCTAAAGAAAATAAACAGCTATCTTAGCTAACTTAAACTAAAGGGGATAAAAATGGTCTTTTTCATTCTTTTAATTATTATAAAGGAACAATAACATTTTAGAACTCTGTAAAGGGGATAATAACCCTTTCAAAATAGTGCAATTTTTAAAAAGATCATTGTTTCTGTCCCTACACATTATACAGATTGTGTAATTCCTGATCGTTTATTTTTTATGGTATTTTCTTGTTTCCCTCTTCTTCAAAGTTTTCTACGTGTTATTGCTGAAAGGTGTCTTGCCGTTGTAGCAAGAAACACAAGGGTTGGTTCGCTTTTAACACTGGATTAGACAGGGGGGTGTCTGTGGGAAACTTGCCTGAGTTAAGGCAAATGCCTCTGGCATTTCTACCCAATAGCGTCACTACTGGTAGACCGACTGGCACAAAACAGTAATGAGTTGCACTACAAGGTAACCACAGCCACAGTGGCACCAGACTAGGAACGTTCAGCCTCATTACAGTCTTATGAAACCACCTTCATATCTGTGGCTCTTGGTTGATTGAAATATCATTATGTGGCACATAATTGTATACAAATACCAAGGATTAAGTTTAGCTTGTTTCTTTTCACTACTTCAGCCACTTATTTGACCCTTAAATATCCCAAAAGCATAGATTTTTGGTCTATACAGACAAAAATTGTGCATCTAAATTTGTAAAAGAGAATGAGGAAAATTTTTGTGTTGCTAGAGTGAAGAAAGGAGTGGCAAGAAATCAGGTACAGTGGAAAAAAATGACTGGATAATGAAGATCCTTTCACAATAGTTAAAGGAGTTGGAGCTCTATTCAAGGGATAATGTGCGCTAGTGGGGGGTATTAAGCAGAGGTGTTACAAAGTAAGGTCTCTTACTGAGAACCTTCTAAGTGCTAGGCATGGCAACAGGCACTGAAGATGCCGAGATAACCACATTTGGCCTTCCCTCACTAGTAAAAACAATGACAGCCTAGAGTGAACAAATGAATGACAGAAAAAAAAGCATAGGGGCATGGCGTGGGTCCCCAGACGGCATCTAACTCGGTCGGGGAAGGAGATGAACATCACCGAGAGAGGCTACAGTAATTATAAATGATAGTTAATCAATCAAGGGAGCTTCTTTAAAAGAGAGATACTTCTTACAAAGATTTTTTTTCTCATTCAATACAAATATGTATTTGAGTCTATCACATTGTCGTAAGAGATTAGTTCAAGTTGAATATGACAAAATTAGGTGAATAACCCAGAATAGTGGTTATCACAAGATTAGACCTAAAATAATAATTAAAATTTTTACACAATTATAAATGTTGGACCTAAATGTCATTCCTGGGGATGTTCTTTGTTACACATTGAAGGTTAAAGTGCCCCTTTAACCTTCCTTTGTACTTTGCCCTGCTTTTCTGTGATTCTTCAAGGTGGTTTCAAGGACAATAGTAGCAAGTCCTGACTGGGAGTCAGGCCTGAAAATCTGAACACCACACAGGAGAAACTCCTCTATCAGTGCACATGGGGACGAAAGTGCTTTCCTTTATCTCCTTCTCAAAGTCCCAATGCTTGAATACAATTTTCATATTAACAAATGATCTTTTTACCACTTACTTCTAATACCCAAGGCACCTAAAGGAAGCTGCATATATCCCCATTTTCTGTGTGTTCTTTCATTCATTCAGTCAGCCTTTTGAGAGAACAAGGCATCCTTTTTGTTGTATTCATTTGACCTTCTCAAAGAAGTATGGGCCTTATCAAAGAAGGGATTCTTTATAAACCAACAAATTTTCTTGCTGTTCAAAATCCGAGTCAACTCCGAAATGGTTAAGATTTTGTGATGACAGTCACACTTGAGTGGCAGCCTCTGAAACCCAAACTCCCCTGTGTTTGTCAGTAGTAGAAAGAGAACTTGGACTTCTAGAACAAAGAAAGAGTCCATTTCAAATGCTTATGTTGTGATAATTGTATTGATAACAGACTGGAAATGGCTCTTTTAAAATATATAAATAATACATTTGTTGTAGAATGTTGCAATTTATAAAATGTACATATTTTTGTTCATCTAATCTTACATATATTTGTTCATTCAATTGTATGTTAGATAAATAGTAACACTGTTTTATAAATAGCTGAACTGAGACCAATTATTAGCACAATTGGGTGCAGGAGAGAGTAAAAACCTGGACGCTGGAGTGCAACAGATTTGGGTTTGGATTCTGACAATATCACTGACTGTATGCATATTGACTAACTGTAGTTGGTTAAAATTTAGTGTCTGCGTAAGTATAATGGGAATAACCGTACCTATTTCACACAGCTGTTCTGAGTATAAACGAGAATCTGCATAAAACACTGCTTCCTGCCTAGGACGGGGTACACAGTAATCACTCATCAGTATCAGCCAGTTTTATTATCAAGTTTACTTTGAAAGTGAGTGGCACAACAAGATTCTGGTCTGCGGCACCAAGTCCAATATTTTAATTTTACATTACACAATTGTGGTTGGTAGGCTGAAAAATGTCCCCCAAAATTATCAGGTCTGAAAGCTGTAAATATTACCTTATTTGGAAAAGGTAATTTGGCAAAATTACCTTTGCATATGTGATTAACTTAAGGATCTTGTGATGGGGAGATCAACTTAGATTATCTAGATGGGCTCTCAATGTCATCACAAGTGTTCTTGTAAGAGGCAGGCAGAGGGACATTTCATATACACAAAGAGTACAAGGGAATGTCAACATGGAGGCAAAGAGTGATGCAGCCACAAGGCACAGAAAGCTGACAGCCAATAGAAAAAAAAATACAAAACTAATACAACTCTGTATATTCGTTAAGAAAAATAGTACTATGTCTTACATATTTTTCTTATATAGAATGTTGATAGCTAATAATATTTGAAGAGTACCTTACATTTTTTTTAACATATACTACAGGCTAGGCACAGTACTAAATGTTTTTGATGCATCATTTCATTTGTCAATAACCACAAGAAGCTTTTCTCTTTGCATTGAGATCTTTCAGTAGAGAGAACTAAAAAGCTCTTTCTTAATTGATATCCCCAAAGCAACAGAGTGATTTTTAAGGACACAAATGACCAGGCACACTTCAGCTCCAGGACATAAGGATTAATTACTTATGTTTATGCTGCTCCAAATTCACCTGCAATCACATATTCTTATTTTCAAGACTAATAAGAGATATTTGTTGGGGGTAAAGTAAGAAAATTATACTATAAGAAAATTTGGAGAGAGGTGGTGGTTCATTTGCAAGTTTACTAGGTTTATATTATCCTGGGTAGAATTTTTTGAGGCTATCCTGAGGAATATAGCTTCTAGATTTTTAAAAAACATTGCTTTTTAAAGGCTCTTTTGAAAAGAAGTTTTAGGTTCATGGCAAAACTGAGAGGAAAGTGCAGAGATTTTACAAAGGCCCTTTGTCTTCACATATGAACAGCCTCCTCATGGTCAACATTTTCCACCAGAGTGGCACATTTGTGACAGTTGTGATGAACCCACACTGACACATTACATTTACCCAAAATCCGTAGTTTACATTAGGGTTCACTCTTGGTGTTGTACATTCTATGGATTTAGATAACTACATATAATGACACATGTTCACTATTATAATATCATAGAGAGTATTTGACTGCCCTGAAAATCCTCTGTACACCACCTATTCATCACTCTCCCCAACACCAAACCCTGGCAAATACTGATCTTTTTACATTCCAAGTTTTGCCTTTTCCCAAATGTCAGATAGTTAAAATTATACAGTATATATCCTTTTCAGATTGTCTTTTTTTACTCAGTAATATGCATTTGCATTTTCTCCATGTCTTCTCTTAGCTTGCTAGTTCATTTAAACCAAACTTGATAGCTCATTTCTTTTTAGTGCTGAAAAATATTCCATTTTTCTGCATGTATCACAGCCTATTCATCCATTCACCTACAGAAGAGCACCTTGGTTTCCAGCTTCTGGCAATTATGAAGAAAACTTCCATGAATCTCATGTACAAATTTTTGTGTGGACATAAGCTCACTGTTTTGGGTCAACACCAAGGAGCGCAATTACTGAATCACAGTGACAGTATATTTAGTTTTGGGGGAAAAAACAACCAAACTATCTCGTAATGTATGCGAGTTTCTGTTGCTCCACATAGGGGGTACATTTGGTTATATCAGTGTTCTGGATTTTGCAACTCATAAATTTCCATATTTGCAATTATGATCTTCACTATTTCTTCACTTGTTTGGGGGTTATATTTTTGGTCACTTACAAGGTAGAAAACTTTATTATTCTAACTACAGTAAGAATCCCTATAGCATATTTCTAATTAAGGACATCAAGTTTTGGACCATACACACCTGGATTCTAATTACATCATGGTACTTGATACACCTGAGGAATCTCCTAGCAATGACTTCCCTTCTTTCAGGGAGGTCATTGCTAGGTAGCTTTCTCAGTATGTGCAACGTTTATGAATTCAGCCCAGTGGAAGCTTCTGGACCCTCACCTTGTGCATGTACTTCTTACTGCATTCTAAATGTGAATGGAAAAGGATGTGACTGCCAAAGAAATCCATACAGGCTTAGATCCACAGCAAGCCATCTTAGACTAACACCACGAACACTGGCTTATTTGAAACATTCAGACACAACTTGCAATAATCCTCAACAAGGCTTATGAGTCTGAGATACTAGCAGTAGTCTCCATCCTTTCACCTCAATTACCATATTCTGGTGGGATAACAATATGTTTTGAGGAGTTGATGTATAACCCACAAGTCAATTCTGAAAGGGCTTGGAAGCTCTTGTTTCATAGAAGACTTACCGTGGACTAACCCTTTCAATTTTGATTTATTCTAGACACCTGGATACTTTTGGGTGCCTGAATTAGAAAAAAAAACAAACTTCAACAAAGGACAGTTGGGGAGATACAAAATGCCTGCCTTCTAACCTCAGTAGTGGGTAATGCTGTGAAAGGTATGATGATACAGTTGTTTAAAATAATATAGAGAAAATGATGCCCGAGGAATTGGATGATTGCTGCTAAATTATACTGATACCTTGAAGAAGGAAAATGATAAACCAAATGCTGATAATGGCTAAGTAAGAGTTTCTACGGTAGCTTTAAAAGAAGTCCTCACCACCGTAGTGGAAGGTTAGCTGCAGCTGAGTAGCAGAATGAAGGCCTAACTTGTTAACAGAGCTGCAAAGATATTTGGATGCTCAGTTAAGACAGGTCTGTCATGTAAAGATGAAGGCCCTAGCAGGGAAAATCTATGGTTCTGAAAACTCAGAAAATGACCTATGAATGAATGGCCCTGAGGATAGTGACCTTCCAGTCACGTGTTCTTACCTAGATCCTCTGTGTTTGTGCTGGTGGCCGATATTTCCCTTGGGTCAGGAAACTTCTTATACTGAAATATCTTTCAGAAACCTCTCTCTCATAAGGCAATTTGTGCCCTGCCCAAGGCCACACCCCATCACCTTTTCTAGTTGCCAAGACAAAAATATGGGTTACATTTCAGTATAACTCAGGTGTGGATGTAATTGTTCTGATAGTTGAGGAAAGAAGCTATGTACGTAAATAATGTCAAGAAGTAGTTGGCATACACCAGATGAAGCCAGGAGGAAGACTCCTAGGATTGGATTTTGTGGGTTCTTAATCAATGGGGCCAGACTATAACACTAGATAATAAAGAATGTATTGCATAGGGGATACTTGCTTAAGACACGAGATTTAAGATATTGACAATGACTTCAGAAGATAGGGTAAATTTACTGTTGTGGTAGCTCTTAGAGACATAGGGAAAATCATAGCCAACATTCAGTGTATCTAAGTTGTCCTGACACATGACAAATTCCAAGCAGGACCAGGGGGCACAAGTGAGTTCTGCGATCAGGTAGTGCAGACCCCTCACTTCTCCAGTTATGAGGACTGAGGCTGGCAGTAGCTGATTTTGTCTGCTTCATTTGCTTGCTCGAGTCATTGTAAACTCAAACAAACTCTGCTGCAATATTTTTCATAAATCAACATTTGTAAAGTATTGCCTTTAAATAATTTACCTTTCTTCTACATTCTTTTTGACCATTTTTTCAGTACTGTTTCTGTTAGCAATTCACATTCCTTAATATGCAAATTATGTACAAAAGAATAAAAATTCACAGTAATGAATATAAATTTCCATGGAATTATCTATAAAAGTCATCATCTATAGTTTTGTAAAGTAAAGACCAATTTTTATACCAAGTTTTAAAGAAGTCAGATTATGTTATTTTTGTCAGGATGAAGGAAAATAATGAATAGAGAGAAAAGGGTAAATAATGTGTAAAAGTAAGTTAATGTGTTTATGTAATTGAAGTTTATGGTGACAGAAACATTTAAAAACAAAGTACTTTATTTAATTTTCAAATGCAATATATAAATAGGAAATTTGCTTGGCTGGACCCCTGGGTCCAGGTTAAATCACTGGACCTTTCCTTCAATGCCTTACCCAGCATCACTAACATGGCTCGGTGAAGTAATGAAACTCAGGAACTCGACAGCAGCACAATGAGTGCTACATGCATGGAAAATGCATTAAGGCAAATGCAATTTCTGAACATTACCAATTCAACTCTTCTCATCCCTCATGGTCTGCATTCTGCCTTTGCTGAGAAATTAAAGTAAAAACCTGAAATATAAAACTTTCAGTTGTGGACTTTTATAATTTCTATAAGCCATTATGAACTAGCTCAGATTTTACAGCCTATCTCTTCTGGTCCAGAAATTGAATGTGCTTGAATAGCTTTATTTGGTATATTGTTAGGTTTATGTAAAAAATGCTGAAAGCAGACAGTAACACAGCTCTGTATTAACAAAACTGTCAGGTTAATGAGTTATGGTTCCTTTGCTAAGTGAAACATAAAAAAGTCTGATTCTGAGGAGGCAGCCTATTCCTATAGAATGTAATTAATGGGAAGGTTGATCAAAAGTATGGGGGAATTCTTTTCTGGTGTACTTCACTGGATAAATTAGACATACTCACTAGTCCAATCCCATGCCAAATGTTTGCCATAATGAATTATGTTATTAGTAGCCAGCTTGGAGTCATGCTTCTGTCAACAACTACAGAGAACTGACATTACGGAGAGAAAAATGTGTCAAAGCATCAAAATTGTATAGTATTTGTCACTGGCACAGTAGTTCCCTATGGTCTGTGGATAATCAATTCCCATTCACATTCCGTGAGTCTCTGCTAACGCTTGTGGTCACAGATGTTACTGATGATCAGAACTGCAAGCAATGCCTCTTAAAATCATGCCATACTCACTTTCCCAGCTACCTTATGTATAGGACCATGGTACTGCCATTTTTTTGGACATTAAGAATTTATAGTTTCCTAGGGATCCTAGGGTAATCTTTACTCTTTCATTTTTAAAAGAACATAAAATCAGAAATTACAGTGTTCTCAGTACCATAGCTAACATTTCAAAAGCTAAGAAATACCTTTAAATTATGATATGTGGCTGTGGTGATTTTTGAAAATACTAATAATTTGTGTTTAGAGTTATAGATAACCGTAAAAATGAGGATTATTTTTCTTAAGTGTAGGTACAATTAATCATTGGCCCTTAACTCTGTTTTTTTGGCAATATAAGTATTTACAGTGTAAAACTAGTGGTGTGTTATTTAAATAGAAATTTCAATGGAGTTTTTACTTTTATATTAATCCCTACCTAAATCTACACGTTAAATGTAGTTTGGTTAACATAATAGCATTCATGTTTGTACTTTATTACTTCATGGAAACATGTTTCTTGAGTTCTGATAGTATAGTTAACATTTCAAAAACAAAATGTAGAAGCAGTGAGCCATCATTTTTAACTGTTTTTGGGAATAAATATATTTCGTTCTATTTCTAGAAAATATAGAAAGAAGGGGCAAAAGGATAGAAAGTGCAAATAATAATCAAAAGAAAGTTATATGGTTATATCATTAAATTAATTTCAAGATAAACCCATTATTAGTAATAGAAAAGTCATTTAATAATTTTAAAAACTGAAACCCAGTGGGTTACAGTAATTAAAAGGTGTATCAAGTATCATAGCATATGTGCGTGTGTGTGTTTGTATGTTTAAAAACTGGAGAATTGTTTGGTAGACACAGACAATCCTTAATATACTTGGAAATTTTAAAACACTTTTCTCATCACTAGAAACTCAGGGGTGGGAAATTGAGGCAATGTTGTTTAAGGGTATAAACCTGCAACTAGTGGATAAATCAGTCCTGCCTAGAGATTATAGTCAACAATATTGTATGATTATAAACTTCGAAGTTTGCTAAGAGAAATTCTTACCACAAATAAAGAAGTAATAATTATGTGATATGATAGAAATGTGTTAGCTAATTCTATGGTAATGATCATATTGCAATATATAAATGTATTATATCAACACATTTTATAGCTAAACTTACACTATGTTTTATGTATATCAATTATATCTCAATTTTCTTTAAAAAATCCACACAAAATTCTTCTTTTAAAGATTTTATTAATTTATTATTAGAGAGAAGAGAAGGAAGGGAAAAAGAAAGGAAGAGAAACATCTATGTGTGGTTGCCTCTTGCACGTCCCCTACTGGGGACCTGGCCTGCAACCCAGACATGTGCCCTGACTGGGAATCAAACTGGCAAACCCTTGATTCACAGGTTGGTACTCAATTCACTGAGTCACACCAGCCAGGGTAAAAAAAAAAAAAAAAAAAAAATTCTATAATGAAATAGATATCAACTGCCGCAGCCTACTGCGGCAAGGGTGGTCGTGAGGCTGAGCGAGGGACTGAATATAGGAGAGGACCAAATGCTCTGCTGGCATAAGGCAAGTTTATTGCGCGGTCTCCAGGCTTAAGTACAATCATGAGTACATAGCAAAACAAAGGAGAAACTTTCTGGCACGAGATTATCTACTCTCTCAAGGTTGGGAAGTTCTCAGGCTAGCATTGCTACTGTGTACATGATGCGCAGGCCAATGTTATGAGAACAGTCAGAGCCCAAGATAGCCCCAAGGCCAGAAACCAGGCCCAGTCACCACACCTGCGGTGCAGGACCCTATCCTCGACCCCTCACAGGCCTCCTGGGCTCCAACAATCAACAGCACATCTAGCAATCACCAATCAATGGATAGTTATAGATGTCTAACTACAGAATCCTAAATTACACATTTTCTTAAAGCATGCATAGAACATTTTAAAAATCAACTATATCATGGGTTATAAGGCAGATTGCAACATATTTGAAATTATTGATATGGTAAAATAATATTATCTATTCACAATGCTAGTGAGCTAGAAATCTGAACAAAAATATAATTAGAAATACCTGATATTCTTAGAATTTAGAAAAATTCTAAATAATTCAAGGCTTAAATATACAAATAAAATGGAAAGTATAAAATAGTTTGAACAAGATAAAAACATGATTTAATTACATTTTAAAACATTGGAATACAGCCAAAGCAGTATTTAGAGAGAAATGGATAGCTTAAAATGCCTAAATTAGAAGAGAGAATAGACTAGTGATCATTAATGTTCCACCATGAGGTTATAATATAATGAACAGTAAAATAAACCCAATATTATAATGTTAGGAAGAATGAAACAGTGGAAAAAAAGAGCAGAAATTAATGAAAGGAAATACACATGCATGCAGTGTAGCTCAAGATACCTAAAAGTGATTCTCTGCAAATAACAATAAATTTCTCAAAGCTTTGATGAGGTCAATCAAAAAATAGGAGAGATAAAAATGACCAGTTATACCAATACAGAGCCGCAAAGGAGATGCTGTGATGGCCCAGGCACGGAGGCCACAGTAAACGCACTTGATGTAAATGCACGTCCTCAGTAAAATACTATACATATACATATACACATACACATACATATATCTACACATATACATATATATATATAATATATCTAGAGAGGCTTCGTTAAAAAATACAAACATGAAAATAACTTAAATGTTTATAGAGAATAAAGTGGATAAGTCATGGTATTCCATACACGTATTTTTTTAAACTGTAACTATGTATCACCGACAATTTTCTGTGGCACCATATTGAGTAAAATAAGCCAGGTTTAAAACTGCATATTATTTTATTATTTTATTTTTAAGAAGTTAAAAATTAGTTACAATGAATCTGGGAAGATAGAGGTCAGAACTGCAATTGCCTTTGGGGTGCATCAATTCAAGCAGGTGGGAGGGAACGCATGGGGGCACTGCATCTGGTTTTTCATCTTCATCTGCGTTGCAATTACCTGGATACATACATAAGTAAAAATCCATCATGTTGTACACTTAATATTTGTGTACTTTACATAAAATATGTACCTCAAATATAATAAGAAAGTGTGAACAAATTCAGGTCAACAAATTTGAAAAATATAAGATAAAATGTGGCAGACTCCAGCCAGCAGAGTTGTGGCTGAAGATGAAAACAAATGCGCAGACTGCCGCAGACCTGTGTAGAAAAAGGGACGGTACGTTACTCTCTTAAGATGAGAGTCCTGCGGCCACTTCTCTCAAGGGGAGAGTGCACGGACCCTTGCCTGGACAGGCTTCTATTGTTTTTCAGGTCCTACATCAAAGAAGGATTTATTACCTATTGCATAGAATATTGTCGTCTACATTTTAGGTACAATCAAAGAAATGAAAATAACAAATGCATAAGGGAAAGGTGGTGAGCTGATTAGCTCCGTCCTTGGGAAAAGTCACACAGGCTTTGGAAATTACCTTGAAGATAGACAATAAACATCTGTTTCAGACCAGGGTGACGGAGTTCTAGCAAGAGCAAGCCATAACAGTCTGAATGCATCTTCTAGGCCTGATTCCCACGGGAAAAACCGGTTCGAGGGTCTGGCTCTTCCCCACCACTTCGCTCCTTTAGGTTTTCCATACAGGGCTGAGTCATATTTGCCAGACTGAAACAAAATGGTTCCCTACAATAAAATACACAAATTCCTAGAAAAATATAACTTACTAACACTAATTCCAGGAGAAATTAAGAACCTGGATTATTTTGTAACCACTGAATTGCTGGAACAAATCTCAAATATACTTCGCCCCCTCCCCCCCGCCCCTCACTCCACCACTGTATGCACAAAGCCCAGAGACTCAAATGGTGCTGGTAAGTTTTATGTAGTAGCTAGAGTAAGATAATTGATGAAGAGCTAAAATATTTTTTAAAAAATAAAGTGGAAGATCCAGCAAAATTGAGATAGGTTGAAATAAAAAAATGAAGAACCATTAGAAGTTACTGGTGATGAATGGCCCCATGGGATAATAAGCATTTGTCCCATTAAGGTTATTTGCTATATATTTTGTCTAAAATCTTTAGTAATGTATACTAGTTTATTAAAAGTTTTGTAAATTATAAATATATGTATGAAATATTTTAAGAGATAAATTTCCTATCTAGTATTAATACCCTCAACTGTTAAAGTGTATCCCCGGAAACCAAATACTTCATTAAAGTGCAAGTCCTCAGAAATGGTCAGGGAGCTTGTACAGTCTTTTCTGTGAGGTATTGTGTGTGTGATGTGTGGGGCTGAGGATTCATTTCCTTAAGATGCACACGTGCTAAGGACAACCAGTTGACATTTCAGTGGCACTATATTGACAGGCATTTTTTCAGCTCCATAGTGTAAAAGCTGGTCTGTGTAAACAGCACATTTGAGAGAGAGGTGAGGGTCCCTGTAGATGGGCAAAACAATTAAAGGGCTAATTTTTCCGTTATCTCCTTTTTATCTAATATGAATAAATCATACAAGGCTAGTTCTTCATGGGCATGGAAGAGTTGGTCACCTTTGCATGCTTCTATTCTTAGGGACATGTTATAATAATATGAGCATTCTATTTTTGCATTGTATTTGGATGAGTCCACAGGTATTAGAAAACTATAATTGAAACATGTTGCCATGACTAAAATATGTGCATAAAATTCAATGTGATATGGTTGTGTTACACTTACTTTTATATATTTCTCAATTCAGAATAAAGAAGGTAAGTTCTGAGACCATATTTCCAAAAATTCTATATGGTGTTTTAAACCATGGGAGTCTTGTAATAATCTTTACTAGTGGATCCTGGGAACCATGTCAGAATTCTGACTCAGGCTGCCCTAAAGGCATTAACCTTGTTTGAATATTTTTGTTGCATTAATTTTGTAGAACTATGTTGTGTTTGAATGATTCTCTCGAAGGGAAGGTTTTGTAATAATTTGTTTCTAATTCTATAACTAGTTGAGGCAATTGAGGTCTGGGGACTGCTGCAGCTAAACTGTGTAGATGGGTTTTCTTTAAATCAGTGCATTTTAAGTGGGAGGCATAGCCTATCTAATTCTAAAAGTCAATACAGTCATGGAACTTTAATCAAATTGGATGAGAGAAGGGAGAGTTGTTGATTACGGCATAATTCAATTTTAGTGGTTTTGGGATATTGATTATTTTACGAGTTCTGCTTTTATAAGCTAGATGCTAAATAGTGATGCTAGACTACCTATGTGCATTTGTATTCTTACCACCTAGGCCTTTGTCCTCACATTTTAATTTTTCTTCCCTTCCAATTGTAAATGATTGTAATTATTTTGCCTTAGCTTTGGGTTTCATATAAGATGTGATTTCTTTGACACATTTGAGTTGATTACAAACCTCCCTTCTCATTCCATCACAGAGATTCTCAAGTATTTGAGAGACCCACTCAATGAGCTCATTGTGGAACAATTTGGAAAAAAAAATACTGATTATTTCCTTTAGGAAGTTGTGAAAGAAATAGATACATGCTACCAAAAGGTGACAACATCCTGGTGCGATATATCACATTTCCTAAGACACAGTTAACGAGAATGGAATTTTCATGCTTTTCTCTGAATTACCTGTCCTTCACTTCCCTGCCACCAAATTTGGGGGACTGAAGGGAAGAAATATACTAAAGGCTAGTTTATGTCAGTGTATCCTTGGTTGGTGTCAGGTAATTCTGTCCCCAAAGGCATTAGGATCACTACTGGTAACTTTCTCTCCCTTTCACAATTCTCTGGAGCTAGAAAGGAAGAGCTTATTTTGTTTCTAATTCTCTTTCCTCCTAGCTTAGATCGTCTTTCTCGACTTTAAACTTTCTGGCTAAGCCTTAATGGAAAACTTGGTACTTTTAAATAGATTACAATACTATAATATCACATTATTAGTATTAGTAGTATCTACAATACTAGATATTACAATTTGAAGACTCTAGACTCACTCAAATAACTTTTCAAATCAATACTTGGCTATTATCCTATTCCAAATTTTATTTTTGTGTTTCACCACTATTTCAATAACAAATTGTAAGCCACAATCCAGGGAGAGGCATTTGATCTCCAAAGAGATCAAATAAACAAAGGTCATGTACTCAGAATAAAAACAGAAGTGCTTATTATTAGCCTACTTAAAGATTGTCTCCATTTCATTAAAACTGGAAATAAAACAATCCATGAAACTTTATTTCACAGTCATCTAGTAAGCTCACAGTATAGTATATGTCAAATGTACACATTTTTTTGAAACAGGCTGAATTGTCCAATGAAAAAAAAATACTGCCCAAGAAATGTATCCTGAGATGCCTTTTGCAGCATATCCATGGATAAGAAACTTAAAAATGAATTCAAGAAGAGGCTGTTCTTCATTGAGCAGTCATGCTGAGTGAGTAATTATATAGCCCGTGACTTTTTGATTTAAACAAAAATCTCAAATCTATCCCTGAAATAACAGGGGTGTAAATTCAAAATTTTAGAGAGCTTCTTCTTTTTGCTGTCATTGTACTCTTGCCAATAAAGGTTATTTGTTATTGGATACACACAGTTTTTAATGTATATAACTTAAGAAGACTTTTATAAAGAGGCATTAAATAGAAAAAATAGCTGATGTTCTCCTGATTTAGGACTCAATAAAACAGATCTGGAAACTTATTAATAGTTCTCCTTAATAGTCAATCTATTTAAAATGACATTAACACATTTGTCCATATTTGTATGTTTCTTATAATCTATCCTTAGTTTTATTTAACTATAAAACAGGATGTGAAAAATACATGCTTACATACAATATATAGTCAAGAATACATGTTATGTACATAATCCACAATGAGGAGGGTAGAATTTAATAAAGCAAAAATGGTAAGAATGAAAGAAAAAATTAAAGCATCTAAACTTGTATTATTTATGTCCCAATATCTGAATATTTTGGTAATCATTAATATGTCTTACACATTATGGGAAATGTAAGAAACCTATGCAGGTGGCAGAGAAGAAACAGTGAAGAAAGTGAAGAAAAGAATGAGAAAAAGAAAACAAGTAAAATTAAAAAGAATAAAATAAAGAGAAAAAGAAAATGGATACATAAAGTTTTCGAAAAAGGTGCCACTCCTGTTGAGGACTCCTGTGTAGAAACTGAATCTATGTCTTGAGCTTCATTAGCTACTTGCCTTAAGCAATTCAGCAAACTTGCACTTATACTTTATGAATTCAACAGAAAGTGTTCTTAGTGTGAGGGACTCTAGATGCTGAACTTGAGATGTTGAGCCATATGTATATAAAGTGTGCATATAAAAATATGTTCATGATTAAAAAGTGTTCCTTGGTTGTTTAGAAAGTCTCTTAAAGAAAATTTGTTTAATTTTATAATTCATGAAAAAGGGGATTGATAAAATACAAAAGCAATATACCAAGCAAGATGGCAGAATATGATGTGCCGCAAAATATCCCATCACCAACAATTAAATTTGGCATCCCCTACAGCCTCTGTGGGAACTGTGGGATCCAACACCATCTACCGAAAGAGCCGGGAGGAATCTCTCCCACATGTGTATTGGATCATAGGCAGACAGACCTCAGTCGCAGCTGCAGACCCTAAAGTGTCCTGTGAACCAGCTCCAGGCCCTCTTGGCTGCAGTCTCCGAGCACCCGAACAATACAGACTTCAACAGTCCCCACATACAAGTGAGATTTTGTGGAAGTCCAGCATCAGTGAAGTTTCAGTACACCGGTTGGAACAGAAATCTTTTGAGAGGATAAGAACAGCTCAATTTTAAATGCACTGCCCCTACCCCCATGTGGTGAAAGAGTTAAGAGTGTACGCATGGGAGCTCTAGGCTTCTCCAGCTAAATGAGATGTTGCCAAAGAGGACAGATTCTCAGTCCCCTCATGCGGAGCTGCATGAAGATGGTGGGAATTGAGGATTGCAGGGTGTAAATGGCTGGGAGAAGAGCAGCCAGGGAACAGGAATGTGTCAAATGGATATTGATCCTACTCACTACATCACAGACTCCAAAGAAGACCCATACAAACACCACTGGGGTGCCTCACCCATACACCCTTCTGCCCCATGGCAAGCTCTCTGTGCATGCACCAAACTGAAGCAAGAGTGAGCTTTGGCAGAAAGCTAGTGAGCATGTGCAGAAAGCTATATGGAATCTGTGGGCCAGGAAGAGCTAAAAGTTAAGCTCTAGAACCAACCTTGGGAAAACCAAGCGGAGGCTCAGCAACCAGGCATGAAAACACATGTCAAAACGTATATGGATGCTGCAAAAGCAGATCTAAGGGGAAAGTTTATAGTGATAAAAGCCTGCATTAACAACAACAATGAAAAGATATCAAATAAGCCATCAACCTTTGCACCTCAAGGAACTACAAAAAGAATAATCTAAGTCTAGTGTTAGCAAAAGGAAGTGGAAAAATCAAAGAAAGAAAATAGAAAAGATAAATGAAACTGAGAGTTATTTTTAAAAACAATAATAATATACAAAATTTACAAACCTTTAGCTAGGCTAACTCAGGAAAAAAGAGGAGGAAAACAAATTCCATCAATAATGAAGGAGGAGCTATTAGAATGCTACAGAAATAAAGAACCATAGACTATTATAAACCATTATACACAAATTAGATAATCAAGAAATGGGTAAATTGCTAGAAACAGACAACTTACCAAGACTGAATCATGAATAAGATAAGATAAACATACCAATAATGAGTAAGGAGAATGAATCAGTAATCAAAACCTCCCAACGAAGAAAAGCCCAGCACTAGATGGGTTGACCGATAACTCTGCCAAACATTTAAAGAACAATTAATACCAATCCTTCTCATATTCTTCCAAAAAAATTGAAGGGGTGGCCATACTACCAAACTCATTTTCCAAGGCCTCTATTACACCCACATAACAAAGCCAGATAAGGACACTACAAAAAAGAAAACTACAGGTCAATAACCCTGAGGATCATAGATGGAAAAATTCTCAAAAAGGGGGGGAAAAAAGCAAACCAAACACAAGAACTTATTAATAGTATCATACACTATCATCAAGTGAAATTTATTCCTGGGATATAAGAGTGCTTTAGCATAAGAAAATCAATAAATGTGACACATCAAATTAATGGAATGACAAAAATCAAAGGTTCGCTTCAATTAATGCAGAAATAGCAATTGACAAAATACAAAATTATTTCATACTAAAAACTCTCAACAGCTTGGGTAAAGAAGGAATGTAATGTGTCTCAGTTTGAAAAGCCTTCAGCTATTATCATACTGAGGCTGAAAGCTTTTCTTCCAAAATCAGTAAGAAGACACAGGTGCCCATTCTCATCACTTTTATACAACAGAGTACTGGAAATTATACACAAAGCAATTAGGAAAGTAAAAAAAATAAAGGCACTGAAAATGGAAAGGAAGAAGTAAAATTATGTTTATTTGCAGATGATATGATATTACATATATAAAATCCTGAAGACATGACCAGAACAACTATTAGAAATAATCAATAAAATTTCAGAATGAAAAATAATTATACACAAATTAGTTGTGTTTCTATACACTACCAATAAAATATCTGAAAAAGAAATAATACTTACAATGAGACAAGAAAAATAAAATACTGAAGAATAAATTTCACCATGGGCCATGGCTGGTGTAGCTCAGAGGCTTGAGTGCAGGCCTGCCAACCAAAGGGCTGCTAGTCTGATTTCCAGTCAAGGCACATGCCTGGATTATGAGCCAGGTCCCCAGTATGGGGTGCATGATAGGCAACCACACACTGATGCTTCTCACCCTCTCTTTCTCCCTCCCTTCTCCTCTGTCTATAAAAAATAAATAAAATCTTTAAAACATTTTTAAAAACTCCTTTAAAAAATTTTACCATAGAAATGAAAAATCCAAACACTTAAAATTATAAGACATTGAGCCCTGGCTGGTGTAGCTCAGTGGATTGAGCACGCGCCTGTGAAACAAAGGATCGCGGTTCGATTCCCAGTCAGGGCACATGCCTGGGTTGCAGGCCAGTTCCCAGCATGGAACGCACAAGCGGCAACCATACATTGATATTTCTCTCCTTCTCCCTCTCTCCTACCCTTCCCCTCTAAAGATAAATAAATAAATAAATAAATAAATAAATAAATAAATAAATATTTAAAAAATTGTAAGACATTGATAAAAGAAATTGAAGAATACAAAAATAAATGGAAAATAGCTTATGTATATGTATCGAAAATTAATATTAAAATGATCAAACTAGTCAAAGCCGTCTATGTAGTCAATGTAATTCCTATCAAAATGAATTCTAATGGCATATTTTAAATAAATAAATAAAAAAGAAATAGAAAACACAATCCTAAAATTTATATTGAATCACAAAAGACACTGAATAGTCAATGCCACTGTAAGAAAGAAAAATGCTGGAGGCCTCACACTTCTTGGTCTCAAACTATGTTATAAAGCTGTAGTAATCAAAACTGTATGGTTCTGGTATTAAAAACAGATATAGAGGCCTGATGGAAATTAGAGCCTTGAAATAAACCCTTCCATACACCATCAAGTAATATTTGACAGAGGAGTCAGAAAGATTCAACAGGGAAATAAGAGTCTTTTCAACAAATGGTGTTGAGAAAACTGAATATCCATATGCAAAATATAATTGGACCCCTACTTTACATCTCACAAAAATTAACTCAAAACAAAGGCTTACATATAAGACTCAGAACTGTAAAACTTCTAGAAGAAATCATAGGGAAAAAGGTCCTTTACACTAAACTTGATGATGAATATTTGGATATGATAATAAAAGAACAAACAACAAAAGCAAAAATAAGCAAGTGGGTCTACATCAAACTAAAAAGATTCTGCATAGCAAGGAAACTATCAACAAAATGGAAAGACAACTTACAAAATGAAAGAAAATATTTGCAAATCACCTATCTATGATAAGGAGTTAATATCCAAAATATATAAGTAACTCACACAACTCAATGGCAAAAAAAAATCAACCTGATTAAATAATGGGCCAAGGACTTCAGCAGATATTTTTCCAAAGAGGGCATACAAAGGCCCAAGAGGTACATAAGAAGATCATCAAAATCACTGATGACCAGGAAATTCATTTCAAAATCACAATGTGATTATTACCTCACACCTGTTAAATGACTAATTTTAAAAGACAAGAGATAAATTTTGGCAAGAATGTGGAGCAAGAGAATATATGTGCACTGTTGGTGGAATGTAAACTGGTGCAGCCACTATGGAGATTCCTTAAGAATTTAAAAATAGAGCCCTGGCTGGTGTAACTCAGTGGATTGAGCGCGGGCCTGCGAACCAGAGGATCGCAGTTCGATTCCCAGTCAGGGCACATGCCTGGGTTGCAGGCCAGTTCCCGGCAGGGGACACACGAGAGGCAACCGTACATTGATATTTCTCTCCCTCTCCTTCTCTCCTACCCTTCCCCTCTAAAAGATAAAAAAAAAAAAAAAAAAAATAGAACTACCGTATGATCCAGTAATTCTAAGTCTGACTGTATAACTGAGGACAGTGAAATCAGGATCTTGAAGAGAAATATCTGTAACTCCCACTCCCGCCTCTATGTGTACTATTGTATTACTCACCATTGCCAAGATACAAACACACCCTAAGGATTCATATACAAATAAATAAAGATGGGTATGTACGCAATGGGGTAGTATTTAGCTGTGAGAAGAAAAGAAAATTCTTCCATTTGTGACTGTAGGCATCATGCCAAGTGAAATAAGTCAGACAAGAGAAAGACAAAATACCATATGATCTCTTTTATATGTGGAATCTAAAAATGCTGAACATATATATGGTGGCTGCCAGGGGCTTGGGTGTTGGGAAAATGGGGTAATGTTGGTCAGAGGGTGCAAACATCTTGTTGTAGTATGGAAAAGTTGGGGGTTTATTGCACAGCATGATGCCTATAGTTAATAATACTGCATTATGTACTTGCAAGTTGTTTTTGTGTTCTAAAGATTGGTTGTAGATGTTAATCTCAAAAATACTATACTTATTCTAGAAAATTTTCACAACTTTTATTTATACTTTTACATAATGAGATATATTATAAATACAATTTTGGGTATTATAGTTGACTATTATAAGTATATAATATAATGTAATTTATATATTAAGAAACATCCCCTACCTTAATTAGTCACTAGTCTACTTAGCTTAATATAAAAGACCAAGTTCTAAGGGAAAAATGTACAGTGTGTTGGGCTTCCATCTATGAAAATATCTATAAAAGTTGAGTGTATGTGTATATGAATGTCATATATATATATATAAATATATATGTTTGTCATATATATGTTTGAAAGCACCGGGAAGCTAAAAAAGCAGTAAAAATTATAGGTTCGGATATAAGAGAAGAACATGTAGAAATGTTGCTCAACGTATTGGAGACCATATTTCCCCTCAGGTGCATTTCAGAAAAGCATCTGTGCACACGAGAAGGGGAGGAATGTGAACTACCTTGTACGACTAACAGGACAAAATTAGAGTTGAAGGATTCCCTGAGAAGGAATTCCTTGTGAAGCACCATGGAAATCTCTAGCAATCTGAGCAGGATCCCCAGATGGATATATTATAAGATTAAAGAAAGAGACACAAAAAGAACTACCCTCAAGGACCGAAGCAAAGCTTTGCATTACTTTATCCCCTAAGATTAGATTTATGTAATCCAAATGGCTAGTGTCTCTAGCCATGTGCCAGAGGCAAATATAAATTTACTCTGAAGGAAGCTAACGTTGTACTTAGCCTCCAGGCTTTCCGCCCCTACATTTAAAATGTTATAATGCTCATCACTCAAACAAAAATCCTCAGGGCCATAAGGGAAGGGAAGAGAACAAAGCAGAAGCAATATTTGAAAGATAATGGCTGAGAAATTTTCAGAAGAATCAACGCTATTAAGCTACAGATTCAAGAAGTTCTGTGAATCTGAAGTGTGTTAGAGTGCAGTGTCTCCTGAGAGATAAAAGAGGGCAGGCTTATTTTACAAGTCATTTCTGGACCCTGTAAATCATACTATTATTCATAGATGAAGAAAGACTCCAAATGGGGTCTGGGCAAAATAACAACAGCAATAAGCTTTGGTAAGGTACTAATTGTATTATCTCATCTAACGCAACAATACTACAGATACCATACTATTATTTATTATAATTTACAAATGAGAAATTGAGATTAAGAAGTGTTTGCTCGAGGTCACACAAAGAATAATAGAATTCCATTTCATGTTGGTTTGATATAAGAACCCAGATTCTTAACCATTCTGTTTTACAACTGTGTTGACATATAAATTTGTTTTTAGTCCAACAAATCATGACTTTCAAGGGTTATTACTTTACAAATACTATGACATATTCATATAAATACTGTAGTTTTTTCATATTTATTAACTCACATATTAACTCCACATATATTTAGTACATTCAAAAAGCTGTAGGCATTTCTGTTACATCAACATCAACAGGTGTGAGAATCTAAAAAGATTTCCCTACTTGCAAGATAATGATTAGCCTACCCCAGTCTCACAGATGCTGGCAAGAAACAAGACTCCCAGATCAGAGACAAAAGGAATTAATACTCATAGCACAGCAGGCACTATGAACTTTGTGTGAGCCCCTTGTGTTCCACTTGCCCCTTAAGTCAGACAGCAGGAAAGGGCTTTAGAGGATTCTAGGCACACAGTGGGTTTGCATCACTCCTAGGGAAGCCCAAGCTTAGTAAACACCAATCTTTTATAATATAATATGAGCAAACCTGCCAACTTTTGACCTGAAGGGACATATTATATTTATTATATAGGAAAACAAAAAAGCCTTCCCTCTATTTTGAAGGTTGATAGTATCTATGACTTCTTCCAAGCGTGTTTGCTATATAAAAACCCTTAAAAAGATAATCTTGATTAAAAAAGCTGCAGTGCCTCTGCTTATAAGTGCAGAAATAAAAATGACCCATGGAGACAGAAATTCCTTCTTATGAAGCTCAAAATCCAAGCAAAAAGAGTAAATATAATAAGTAAAAAGGTTTAGTGATCGAAGGTGATCGGTGCTGTGGGGGAGCAGTGAATAAGGCAGATGGGGAGGTATGGGGAGCACAGTATAAATTTTGCTTGAACAGAGCAGGCCTAGATGACAAAGGAATTAAAGCCTTGAAGGAAAAAATTTCCCTGAATATTTCATTTTCAACTTTTTATCTTGATTTGGTTATTCTTGGGGAAAATGAATACACTTAAAATAAAACATTTTTAATATTGTTTACTTCAGATCAAGGTCTCACATGAGAATGGTAAGAATGTAGAGGAAGAAACTTGTCCTAAATGACATTTCTGCATATAGTGTTTGTTTATTGGGGATAGGACTATATACGTATACTTGGGGCTTGATTAACAGCTATATCAGAGTCTAAAAATGTTACTATGTTAAAGCAATATGGAATCCCCAAAGCGTATTGGCCTTTATAAACCTTTTGGGACCCATTTTCTTATAAATGAGAAACCAATTTTCTCAAGAGAAGTAAACAAACAAAACATCTGAAATTCCCAGAGGTTCAAGTTGACTTTGCAAGTCAATGCCCATGAGGTGAAACTATTTCAGATCTTGGCAAGGTGCACTTTACTTGCTTGTAATCTTTTCTGGTCATAATCTGTGGAGCTTTCTCAATTCACAGTTAATTCATCCAAACTGGCTTGCATCCTCTGGGACAAAACAAGGAGGTTTAGGTCTACTTATGGCCACAGAAAATGCTATTCTGTGTATTTTGAGGGTACAGGAAAATGATGGCTTGGATATTGTAAAATCCAGCAACCTCTTGAGGACGATATACTTCACAGGCAGGATAAAAAGATACAACAAAAGATTTTTACACTGATCCACCAAAGGAAGCTCAGAGACATAATATCATCAGAGAAAATTTATATCACCGTGTAATTGGATAGTATATATACAGCTTATATAAGTATCTGAATTAGGTTTAAAGATAGAGAAAATAAATGTACTACATATAACTTACTAAAATAAATTTTCTGCTGAGTCAGTACCTAGAAGATTACTTGTTTGACAAAGAGTGTAGGAAATGTAGTTCTGGGTATAGAAATAATATCTTTTTATCACTTATTTTTCAAAATAAACTTATACTTATGGTCAGAAACCTCATAAACCCTATAGATTTTTGCAGCTGCTATCCCCTAAAATGTCTGCCTAAGGGTACAATATTTCTGAAGTGTAAATTCGGTTTTAAATACTGTCAAAAGTTGTATCAGTCCTTACCTATACATATGGAAAAATTCATTTGCATTCTCAGAAAAATAGACCCACCACTTATCTCATAGAAACATGGAAAAAGTAAAGTACAGCATAGGGAATATAGTTAATGATATAGTAATGATTACGTGTGGTACCAGGTGGATACTTGAAATATCAGGGGATTGCTTTGAAAAGTATATGATTGTCTTCTACATGCTGTACACCTGAAACTAATACAAAATAACACTGGATGTAAACTTAAATTTAAAATAAAATTTTAAAAACATAGTTTTTATCTTCAAATCATTAGAACAAAGACATAATAGCTGACTCTCATGCATTTCATCATATTCTACTTATGAACCAGTTTTGAAAAATCAAATTAATATACTGTTACAAAAACAGTTTTCAAATTTGAAAAATGAGATTACTATTAATACAATTTTCAAATATTTGAATGATCACATCTCAACAAACTTTTTAATTCACTGAAATAAAGCTCACATTCATATATATGAGAAATTAGGCAAGGAAAGAATATTGGAGGAAATAAATTTAGGATGTACTTCAAAGAATATAATAGTTTTAAAAATTGACGATTGAATTGGAGCTGTGAAAATTTTCAGACATCATAAACTGAGTAAAATATTAGAAAGGAGAAGCCTCTCAGGAGCTGTACAACATCCAGCTCAAGAATGAAGTCCCAGAGAGAAGGGAAATTCATCAGGCAAACCTCATGATCATCTCTGCCTTTTGTCTAAATAACATTTTTAAGTGGCTGCAGCAAGCTGGACTCTAAGCAGAGTGTGGTAGTCCTGCTGGACTCAAGAATCAGAGATCCGAGACTATTGCTGCTGAAGGGGCTGGAATTTGTGGGCCATGGAGCTAGAGAGTGAGGATCCCTTCTGACCTTGTGACTAGAGTCTGGGTTTATATGCACAGAATGAGTCTGTAGGCTTACCAAAAAGTAGTTGCTATACAGTTAGACATAAAACAGATATTATAGGCCAGTTGTGAAACAGTGATCTGCCTCAGTCAGGATGGAAGAAATCCTTTAACGCTAGAAACATGCCAAGACACGAGAAAGTCTTACCTTTCAGAATAAGGATGCTCTCAGGAGTATGGGCTACTCTAGACTCACCCTATCAAATCCTGAAGATGAACTCAAATGATCTAAGGAAAGACCAAGTTTGGAGTTTGAGTCCTCACTAGTTAAATGACTTGCTACAGATTTGTCCTGACAAAGGGTAAAAGCAATATTACACAATATAAAGATTATCAGAAAGTAATGAACTGCCGAATACAAAATCAGAAATCTTCAGGAGAATGGATACATCTCTAAATCATATAATTAATGTCTGATACACATAAAATTTATTAAACATGGAAAGAAACAGAAAAATACAATTCATACTCAAGAGAAGTTCAACCCCGTTAAAGTACAATGTACAAAGTACAAGTGATTTAAACTCATGTAGCAAAAAAAGAAAATTATGTTTTCAATAGCATATGAAACATAAGTTCAACATCATTATGTTAGATAGGACAAGGGTTTCAGGTCTGGGCCATTCTTACAAATGTTTTTCTTGCTAAATGTTAAAATGTAGCACAGTACTTTGCAGACCAGCCAGCTGTAAACAGGTTGAGTTTGACAGGACAACAACACAAAATGACCTGATAAATGTAGCTAACTGCAAAGAAGAAATTAACATATAATCAACCAAATAGTGTACATAAGCAATGGCTAAGCCTTCCTTCAGAGAGCTTTGAATGCCATCTCCTGGCTCTGTTATTTGCTGAAAGTAAATAAAACTACCTTGCTACAACCACATCTGTTCTTGAATAGAGCACCCCAAGTATGAACCCCTTGAGTTTGAGAACAATTAGTCATAGAGAAAATACAAATTAAAACCGTAATTAATCACTATTTTATACTAAAATAAAAATGCAGTAATGCCAAGTATTGGACAGGATGTAATACAAATGAAAACTTCAGTTGTTGCCTGGGGCAGTTTAATGTACTATAGTAGAAAAGAATCTGGCAGTTTATTGGAGAGTATCATGCTAAGCGAAATAAGCCAGGCAGTGAAAGACAAATACCATATGATCTCACCTTTAACAGGAAGCTAATCAACAAAACAAACAAACAAGCATAATATAAACAAAGACACTGAATTTGAGAACAGTCTGAAAGTGACCAGAGTGGGAGGGGAGGGAATTTCAGGGGAAAAGGGGAACGGTTTAGAGCAATAAGTATAAAGGACTCATGGACAAAAACTATGGGGGGTGGAAATGGGAGGAAGGTGGGGAGGGCTGGGGTGGTGGGCTGGGGCGGGGTAAAAGACAGAAAACTGTACAATATCAACAATTAAAAAATACTGATTAAAAAATAAATAAAATAAAGTTAAATATATATATTATTTAGCAATTCTAATCATTGATAGATTATTCTAAAGGAATGAGAATGTACAAATGTCCACAAAGACTGTGATCAGAAGCAGAAATGAGAGATTAAAAAAAAAACAACTAATATTTAGAGGACAGAGTCCTTTGTACTCACCATGGCTCCCATAAACCATGTGCAAGTGGCTCTGGGAATAGGTGCGCAGCTACCTTCCATGTGGCTGGGGTGTGATAAGCTGAAATGAATGGAAATTAACCACATTTCACCTCTGTCTTCCCCCGGAAGTTCTGCCAGGGGTGTCCAACCGTTTGGTGTCTCTAGACCACACTAGAAAAAGAGTTGTCTTGAGCCACACATTAAATACACATACGCTAATGAAAACTGATGAATTAAAAAAAAGGTTTTAAGTAAATTTACAATTTTGTGTTGGGCCACATTCATAGCCATCTTGGGCTGCATGCAGCCTGAGCGCAGTGGGTTGGACACCCCTGTAAGTCTTCAACACATGAGAGTTCCAGAACAGTTAGCTGGATTCTACCCCTGCAATTGCCAAGATGGGGAGACAAGATTATCTGCACTTCCTACTCTGCCACCTTCCCAGAATCCTGTTGTCTACTGAGATTGATGTTTGAATATTCAAACACCCTTACATTTCAGGAATAAACTTAACATGGCTGGGTTATATTATCCTTTTTAATATTTTTATTGAATTTGATTTTCTAATGCATTGATTAGCATTTTTAACTATTATTTTATAAGGAATAATTTTCCTTCCATTTAGTGTCTTTACAAGTTTTTGGTATCAATGAGAGAGCGGAATGAAATGAATTTTGAAGAGTTCTTTTTTATCATCCAGAATATTTTTTTTGTAAAACCAATGTTATTTCTTCTTTAAAAGTTTGGAAGAAATCCAGAATACTTTTGTAAAACTGATGTTACTTCTTTAAAAGTTTGACAGAACTTACCGACAAAGCTGTGTAGACATACAGATTAATTTTTTGTAGTATTTACTTACATATTAAAGTGCTATGACAGGTATTTAGCTTTTCTACTTCTTCTTGTATCACTTTTTGACAGACTGTGTTTTTCAATTTCATGCAAATTTAAGTATTTGTTATATTAAAACTGTCTAGAATAATCTTGTGACATCTTTTCAATTGTTTATAATCTCTAGCAAAGTCATTATTTTTCTTTCTGTCTTTTTGTCTTCTATACTTTTGTTATCTGTGAACTACCTGGCTAAAGGTTACAACTTTCATTACTGTATTTTAATAAATAAATACAATTATTAAAATAAATTTAATACATTAAATAAAACATTTTTAAAAATATTTTATTTATTTATTGTTAGAGAGAGGGTAAGGGAGGGAGAAAGAGAGGGAGAGAAATAGCAATGTGTAGTTGCTTCTCACATGGCCCCCACTGGGGACCTGGCCCACAAGCCAGGCTTATGCCCTGGCTGGAAATCGAACCGGTGATCATTTAGTTCACAGCCCATGCTCAATCCACTGAGCTATACCAGCCAGGGCTAAATATCAAAATTTAATTACCATAGTCTTTTCAAATAGAAAACTGTTGTATTTGTTGATATTCTCTATTATATGTTTGCTTTCTGTATCACTGTTTTCTTTTTTATCTTGATCTATTCCCTTTTCTCACAAAGTTTATGTGTTGAATGTGAATTTTTCCCACCTTCTTGAGATCATTGATTTTTAGTCTTTATTTCTTTCTTTTATAAGGCTATCAAACCTACAAATTTTTAAATGTTTTATTTTCATTATCATTCAGGCCAAAATATATTTTAATTTCCATTAGAGGTGTTCTGTACATTGCCCAGTTTCCTAATATTTAAAAAATTCCATGTTATCTTTTATCCCTGAATGCTAATTTTCATTTTATTCAGATAACATAACCTGTATGATTTAATCATTTAAAATTGTTGAGGCTTGTTTTAGGACTCAACTTGTGACCAATTTGATAACAACTTCAAGGACATTTAAAAATAATATTTATTCTAGCCCTGGCTGGTGTAGCTCAGTGGATTGAGCGCGGGCCTGCGAACCAGAGGATCCTGGTTCAATTCCCAGTCAGGGCACATGCCTGGGTTGCAGGCCAGTTCCCAGCAGGGGACACACGAGAGGCAACCGTACATTGATATTTCTCTCCCTCTCCCTCTCTCCTACCCCTCTAAAAACAAATTTAAAAAAATCTTAAAAAAATTAAAAAATAATAATAATATTTATTCTACAAGTGTGCTGCCGAGCTTTCTTTAAGAAAATTAAGTAAAATTAGTTGTCTTTAAATCTCCTGTAAATCTTTGATTTTTTTTCCTCTGCCCGAGTCACCCATAATTAAAATATATGTGAGAATCCCTCCATAAATTTTTGTAATTCTCCTTTTTTGTCATTAATTTGAATTTGTCTTATATGGCTAAAAACTATGTTATATGAAGTTATTGACCTGCCCATTGCAATGACCCTACAATCATGCAATACACTCTCCTTTATTTCTAGTAATGTTTATTAACTGAAAATATATTTTTGACTTACCGTAATGGCTTTCTTTTGATTTATATTAGTGTTGAATACATTTTTATCCTTTTATTTAAAGTATGTCTTATCTGCAATACATAATTTAGATTTTTTTGTAATCCAGCATGACCATTTTATACTTTTAAATGCATATAGTACACTTAAATAATATTAAAATGTAATTATTGATATGTTAGGTTTAACCTCTCTTCCTTTTTTATTGAACTTATTATTCTAGCATTGGTTAACAAAACCATACAGGTTTCAAGTGTACAATTCAATAAAATTTCATATGCACATTGCATTGTGCATTCTTTGTTCAAAACTAAATCTCTTTTCATCTCAATTTATCCCCCTTTTCCCACTTCCAATTCCCCCCACCTCACTTTCCCTCTGGCTATTACCATACTGTTCCCTCTGGCTATTACCATACTGTTGTCTGTGTCTATGTGTTTTATATAAATGTATACACATATGTGTATATCAGCAAAAATATCATTACAAGAGATGTTTGAGATTTTACGGCCTATGTTTTTTTCTAAGATTTTTATGGTTTTGTGACTTGCATTTAATTCTTTAATCTATTTTGAAGTTATTCTTATGTACAGTGTAATTTGGATATCTAGTTTTATTTTTTGCTATATCTGTCCAATTTTCCCTACACCATTTATTATCTTTATTCCATTGTATGTTCTTGCCTCCTTTGTCATATATTAATGGACCATAAAGGTGTGGGTTTATTTCTAGGCTCTCTGTTCTGTTCCACTGAGCTATCTGCCTATTCTTATGTCCATACAAGGTCGTATTCATTACAATAGCCTTGTAGTGTATAGTTTGATACCACATGATACCTCCAACTTTTCTTTTTCAAGATTGTTGAGGGTATTCTGGGTCTCTTTTGGTTCCATAAAAATTTTTGGAATATTTTTTCTAGGTCTGTGTAATATCCCATTAGTATTTTAATAGGAAATGTGTGGGTAGTATAGATATTTTGATGGTGTTAATTCTTCCTATTCATGGACACAGTATTTGCTTCTACTTATATGTATATTCCTCAGCTTCTTTCTTCAGTATCCTATAATTTTCTGAATATAAGTCTTTTACTGCTTTGATTAATTTATTTCTAGGTACCTTATCTTTTGGTTGCAAGACTAAATGGGATTGTTTCTAATTCCTCTTTCTGATAGTTCTTCATTGGCATATAAATTTGCCACGGATTTCTGAATATTAATTTTGTATCCTGCTACATTACCAAATTCATTTAAGAGTTCTAGTAGTTTTTTTGGTGGAATCTTTAAGTATTTCTATGTACAATATCATGTTAACTACAAATAATGTAAGTTTTACTTCCTGTTTTCCGATTTGGATGCCTTTTATTTCCTTTTCTTGTCTGATTGCTGTGGCTAGTACTTTCAGTGCTACATTGAATAAAAGTGGTGAAAGAGGACATCTTTGTCTTGTCCCTGAACTTAAGGGAAATGCTTTTAGTTTTTGCTCACTGAGTATGATGTTGCCTGTGGGTTTGTCATACATTGCCTTTATTACATGGAGGTATGTTCTTTCTATTTCAGCTTTGCTGAGAGTTATTAGCATAAATGAATACTAAATTTTATCAAATTATTTTTCTGCATCTGTTGATATGATCATGTGAATTTTATCATTCATTTTGTTTATGTGGTGTATCATGTTTATTGATTTGTGGATATTGTACTGACCTTGCATCCCCAGAATAAATCCCCACTTGACAATGGTGTATGATCTTCTTGATTCATTGCTGTATTTGGTTTGCTAATATTTTATAAAAGATTTCAGCATCTATGTTCATCATAGATTTTGGACTATTTTATTTGTAGTGTCTTTATTTTATTTTAGAATTATGATAATGCTGGCCTTGTAAAATGAGCTTGGGAGTCTTCCCTCTTCTTGAATTTTTTGGAATAGTTTGAGAAGAATAGGTGCTAGTTCTTCTTTGAATGTTTGGCAAAATTCTCCTATGAAACTATCCGGTCCAGGACTTATGTTCTTTGAGAGTTTTTTTGATTACAGCTTCAATTACACTAGTTATAATCTGTCTATTCAGATTTTTTGATTCTTCCTGATTTTATTTTTGAATATTGCATATTTCTACGTAGTATCCATTCCATCCAGATTATCAAATTTATTGGCATATAGTTGTTTGTAATATTTTCTTACACTCTTTCATAGTTCTGTGGAGTTAGTTGTTACTTCTCTTCATTTCTGATTTTATTTATTTGGGTCCTCCCTCTCTTTTCTTGATGAATCTGATTAAAGATTGGTTAATCTTGTTTATCAGACTCCCAGCTGCAGATGCTATGCAGGCACCTCTTCCTGGCCCTAGTTCTCTGAGTTGGAGGTCTCAGTGTGGGGATGAGACCCAGCAGTCAGGGTGGACTTCTGAAGCTAAGATATCCCTCTGGATTCTCAGCCACTGCAGGTAGGTTCAGGATCCAGCCCTCTTCACATCTCTGTCCTTCTTACCAGACTCTATGTGACTCTTCTTCTATAAATCCTTAGATATAATACTCCTGTTCAGCTGTCCTTTACTTGATCTTTCAGGTTGATTACTCTATAATTTACCTGTAAATCCAGTTTGACACCTGGAGGAGGTGAGTGTAGCTTCCACCTACTCTGCAGCCATCTTTGGATCCCCTAATCCTCTTATTATTTGTTTTCTTAATGCTTTCTCTGCATTTCATTCCCTTTTCTCCATTTTCTTTATTGTCTTCTTTTGTATTAAACAAGAATTTCATTGTTATAATTTTATTATATGATCTTATGAGTTATGCATTCTTTGATGTCCTTATAGATAATACCCAATAAAGCTAATGTGCAAGTTACTCATCTGTTGTCTCTTTATTCTAAAGTTATCTATCTATACTCTGTCCTCTGATGCTACACTGAGAGTAAAGTAGGGGAGGAAAGGTTTCCCCTACATTTTGTTTATTATCCCTTTTGGTATTTCTCCAGAAATGGTAGCAACCCTTTGTCTCAGTCTCTGGATTCTATACATATTACCATGTCCAACTTCAGCATGATTATCACATACTGGTACCAAACAGACACAGCCCACACTCAGATCAGAGTTCCTGCTACATGAAGCCCCACTCTAGCTTATTCATTTGCAAATGCATTTCTCATAGCACCTGACTCACAAGTTTCTTTAAAGATTAAATGATGTATAGAAAATAAAAAACTCGGAATGGTACTTGAACATCATAAGTGCTATATAGTATAAGTTACTGTTATGGGTATATATTAATATACATATATATCAATATCTGCCATTCATATATATACATATATTTAAAATTTCCATTCCTCTGATTTGAAAGAGATATTCTATAAAAATATATTTCATTACATTTTTTACTTTTTATTTTTTTCACATTTTTTATTATTATTCAGTTACAGTTGTTTCCATTTCCCCCCACCACTCCCCACTAGCCATCCCCACTTCCCACCCTTGATCCTAACCACCTTTGGTTTTGTCCATGTGTCATTTATATATGTTCCCTGATGGCCCTTCCCCATCTTTCCTCCATTATCCTCTCCTACCTCCCCTCTGGTTACTGTCAGTTCGTTCTTAATTTCAATGTCTCTGTTTCTATTTTGCTTACTTGTTTGTTTTGTTGATTAAGTTCCATTTATAGGTGAGATCATATGGTATTTGTCTTCATCTCATCATCAGACATGGTATGAACAAACTATCACTTTTGGAATCCTAAAAGAATTGCCATTATTATAGTATTTGTAAAATTACACATAAAAAGTACACTATATTATCTTTATAGCAATATGCATTTATAGTAATATAAATTATATTTTCATTTAACATCATTAATTAGAGTACAAAAATTTGGGCAGGTTTGAAGGTTACATAAGATTTTCAAATGAATATTCAAAACAATACTTATTCTTATTCAGAGATGGCACACGTTGAGTGGATTTCAGAGGCCAATTTGTATTCAAAGAAAATGTTATTCATAGCAAGATTTTAAATTATACTATGGAAAAATCTTGCTTTAGTTATAAAAACAAATTATATTAGTTGTTGAGAGAATGGTAGATCATTTCAAAGAACTTGATTCAAATAATTAGATAAATTATTAAAGGTTGGTTCCTAAGTAGGCTTAATAACATCAATAATTAACAATTCCCTAAACTCATTGCAAAGGTGCTTTATTCTTTTCAAAGAGCTTGTTCTTTATTGCCTTATAAGATGCTTGCATTAACTAAGATAACTTGTGAAAATGTTATTCTCATTTACTGGGTGAGAAAACTGAATGTTGGAGGTGTCTGCAGTTTGTTTATCAAATAAGTACTATCATACAGAATTACAATGAAATTATAGTTGTATCCTTGTCTCAGTACCTATTTCACAGTCGGTGACTTATCCTTACATTTCACCCTGCTTTTTCCTGGGTTCACACAACCTATAGTAATTTATGAAATCAAGTTTATACATGTACCACATTCAAATACAAACAAAAGAAGCAGAGAAAACAAACCAACAAGAACATAACTATCATGTTTATGTATTGAGAAAGTTGCCATAAAAAGAAAATCTGACAATTGTTTATGGACAAACAAAATTACTGTGCTCTGAATTGAAACAATATGCATTTTTCTGGCCAACAGTTTTTAAAGTCACAAAAAAAGCAAGAAACAAAAAAGGAAGGAAAAGGAAAGAAAAAAGAAAAAAGAAAAGAAAAAAGCAGATATTTTCAGAAAGGGAAAAGTAAAAATGATACATGGTTCAGTGAAAAAAAAAATCCTTATCCTTCATCTCCTTTGAAATCAGATACAGAACACATAAAACGGATGCCATGCAGCCAGGCAACTAGCCACTACCAATATCAAACAAAGTTCGAAATAGGTAGAAAGATGTTCTTTTGATAGGACAACTCTCTTCTACAACACTAAGGCAGGTGAGGAATTTGGAGTTCATTTACTTCTTTGCCCACTGCTGAATCTTTATTAAAAACTTTGTAATTATGGACACTCATTATTATCTAATTATTTTCGTATATATTGATCTTATAATTCTTGACATTTTATTAGATCTACAGCCATATTAAAGCAATTACTCAGGATTAATCCTGTTTTGCTGTATTACTAAGAATTTTGCATACTTTTTCCAGTTATAAGAGTATACATTTCTCAGTTAACTAGAAAAAACTTGAAATGTATTTTCAGTATTTTTAATATTTAAAATATATATTAATTTTTAAAATCGTTTTATAGCTAATACATGCTTAAGCTATCCAGTTATTTGAGACTTTTTAAATTTTTCCATAAATTTTTCAATAGACAGTATTATTTTTCATTTTTGGTTCTTGTTTTCATAGCTTTTATTATTATCTTTACATCTTCGTTTATTCACTGCATGGTTGTATGACCTTATTGCAGAGAAGCCATATACTTTTAAGTCTTAATTAGAATATCAAGTCATTTTATAACAACTTTTCAATATAACTTTTGAACAGTTATTTGCCAGACCCATATAAGGTGTTAGTGATAGAAAGGTGAAGAGCCTTAAATATTGCTCTTAAGAAATAAGCAGTAAGCAAAGATAGGGCACTCAATTCAGTCCAGTTGAGTTTTTTTTTTACAGTGTCTTTATGTGGACTTGTGATGGTCAATTTTGTATCAACTTGACTGAGCCACTGACTGCCCAAATATTTAGTCAAATGTTATTATAGCTGTGTCTGTGAGCATATTCTTAGATGAGATTAATATTTAAACCGGTAGACCGAATAAAGCGGATTATCCTCCATAGTTTGAATGGTTTTCATTAATCAGTTGAAGGTCTACAGAACATAAAGCTCATTCTTATCCCAGTGAGAGAAATTTCTCCTACTTTTCCTGCTCTTGAGCTGAAACATTGGCTTTTTTCCTGCCTTAGGATTCAAACTAAAATGCCTGCTTTTCCTGGTCTTCAGCATATTGACCTTTAGTTAACATAAATATACCTTTGATGCAAAAACTTGTGAAATCTTCAGAGGGTCCACAGCAGCTACGTTGGCCACTGGTCACGAGGATCTTCAGTGGCAAAATATGCTGCGCTGGCTGCAGAGCAGGTAATTATGTACCACAAACACTCCCACAGTGTGGCTGCAGTTGGTAGTTCCTGCTTTTTTCCCTTGGTCCCTAGTCTTCTCTATAGGTCTCAGCTTTGCCTGCTTACGTGTGATAAAATCAAAGTAGGTTCCCAAAGGGCTGTGGAAGCTCACTTTTCACCCTGTTCTTTCTAGCTGATAGAGGTGAGAACGATCTCTATAGCTAGGAAGTTTCTTCCTGGCACTGTGCAATACCAGCGTGAGTATGGGATGATTACAGGCAAAATGAAGCTGTTTTCTTCTTTGTGTTTGTGGTCATGTTTTTTGTTCCACTATACTGCTAAAGTTTCTTAAGTGGAATCCTAAGCTATCCCAGACCTGTTAGGTTCATGGACATTTGTGTAATTGTTGATCTTTGTGTGGGGATGGAGACAGGGGCCTCTTAGTTGCCATTTACATAATTCCATTAATGTAATTCCATCATATATGTGTATATATGTGTATACACACCACACACCCCTATTGGTTGTCACATGAATAGTCATGAATATGACTATTACAAATGTCATATTTTTGCTTTTTTTTTCTTTTTATACATTAGAACAAAGGAGAAAAGTATCCAGTCCTTGAGATTGCACTTTGACTGTTGCTTGTCATTGGCAGTATTCATTATCCATTTACGTGTGTTAGATCAAATACAATTCCTGGTCATATAACCTGAAGTATATGGCACATATGATAATAATGTTTTATAGAAAGATAAGTTGACATTCAGAATATAACTTGACACCTCATGTAAGTCTACCTAACAAGAGAAAATGGGCTGATCATGAGGGGTGAGAATGTTGTTTTTCCTATTACAGTTATATTTTCCATAGTGAATTAATCATTTATCATTTTGAATGTATGCGTCCTAAGAGCTTGCTTAATATGTCTACATCTGAGATATTAATGTCCTCTTGGTATGCTGATACAATCAATGTGCTGAGCCAGCAAAGCAAAGGATCATATCAGAAGCTTAATAAATTCATCAAGGTAATGAAATTTAACCCTAAGAGGCCTCCCAGCAATATTCTTATGTGTATTCACCAGACAGCTGATGCAGAGAAATTTACATCTCTCTACCTCTAATCATGGCAAATAGGTATTTATTTTCCTTTTGAAATTTGTACCAAACATGTAGAATTCAAAGGAAAACAGACAATTAAAGAAAATAGATATTTTCATATATGGATTATTTAATTTTTAATTAATTAAAATAAGTTAAATATTCAGTGAAGATTAATCTTAGTAATTACACAGTATACAATAGAGTAACTAGCACTAGAATATAAGATTCTCAAGGGCAGTGACGGTAAACCATACAACTTTGCATCCCTAGAGGCAAGCACAATACCTGCCACATAGTACACATTTAATGAAAATTGTTAAAGGTATGTCTGTTTTAATGATAGTGAACTTTTAAATTATAATGACTGATAAACTGCTGAACTGATAAACTACTTTTTAAAAAATCTTGGACATTATCTCTCAGTATTACACTTCCCTTTGCCCTTAATACCAAAACATCTGGATATTAGCTAGATTCATGGTCATTAAGAAAAAAGATTCCATTTCATAATTTCTTTTCTAAGTAAAGGTCTCCAGGTAAAAATGTGCTAACAAATGGCTTGAAGTAGAAGTATTCTGTACCAGATTCAGGGAATTGTTTATGACGACTTCTTTTCTTTGACCCTTCTTTCCTCATATGCCTACAATACAGGTATGATGATGGGACCATGAGGATAAGTACTACATATTGGGATTACTGAGAAATGAGCTATAAGGAAAGAGCCTCTGAATACTTAATTCTACAGGGCTGCCAAATAAAAGCCAACCTGCTAATAATAGAGACAAAAACGACAATAGAAAAGATCAGTGAAACTAAGAGTTGGCTCTTGGAAAAGATAAACAGAAGTGATAAACCTTTAGCTAGACTTACCAAGAAAAGAAGAGAGAGGGCTCAATATATAAAACCAAAAATGAGAGAAGAAGGATAACACCTAAAACCACAGGAATACAAAAGACCATAAGAGAATATTATGAACAATTCTATGTCAACAAATTGGACAATGTAGAAGAAATTAAAAAATTTCAATAAACGTACAATCTTGTAAGACTAAATCATAAAGAAATAAAGAATCAGAATATATTATTAATAAGGAGATGAAATTGGTAATCAAAACAAACAAAAGTCCAGGACCAGATGGCTTTACTGGTGAATTCTACCTCACAGTCAAAGAATAATTAATGGCAATCCTTCTAAAATAGAGAGAGAGAGAGAGAGAGAGAGAGAGAGAGAGAGAGAGAGAGAGAGAGAGAAGGAAAGAACTCATTCCTAACTCATTTTACAAGATCAGCATTATCCAGGTATTAAAACCAAACGATGTCACCACTAGAAAAGAAAATCACAGGCCAATATCCCTGATGAACATAGATGCAAAATGCTCCACAAAAGATTAGCAAACCAAATTCAACAATGCATTAAAGAGAACATACACCATGATAAATGGAAGTTATTCTAGGGATTCAAGGATGGTTCAACAACCACAAACCAGTGTGACAGACCACATTAACAGAATGAAGGATAAAAAACATTACCATCTCAATAGATTGGGAAAAATATTTGATAAACTTCAACATCTACTTATGATAAAAACTCGCAAAAAGTGGGTCCACAGAGAATGTACCCAAACATCATAATAGAGACCATATATGACCAGCCTTCAGCTAACATCATACTCAGTAGTGAAAAGTTGAAAGCTTTTCTTCTAAGATCTGAAAAAAAAAAAAAGAATACCTACCTTCATCACTTTTATTCAATATAGTATTGGAAGTTTTAGCCATAACTATTAGTCAAGGAAAAGAAATAAGCCATCCAAATAGGTAAGGAAGAAGTAAAACTGTCACTATTTGCAGATGACATGATATTATAATAGAAAGCCCTAAAGATCCCCTCCACAAAACCTTGTTAAAAGTAATAAACAAATTTAGTAAAGCTGTAGAATACGAAATCAGTGTACATTTGCATTTCTATAAACTAATAAACTATCAGAAAGAGAAATAAAAAACCATTCACAATTGCATCAAAGAGAATAAAATATCAAGGAATAAAGTTTCTATTTTTACCAAGGAGGAAAAGACCTGAAAACAATAAGACATTAATGAAATAAATTGAAAAATTTACAAATAAATGATAAGCTATTCCATGCTTGTGGATTGCAAGAATTAATATTGTTAAAATGGTCATACTACCCAAAGCAATCTACAGATTTCAATGAAATCCCTGTCAATCTTCCACTGACATTTTTCACAGAACTAGGACAAATAATTCTAAAATTGCTATCGAACTACAAAAGGTACCAAATAGCCAAATCAACACTGAGAAAGAACAACAAAGTTAGAGTCATCACACACCTCTGTATGAAGTCTATCTAATATAGATTTCCGACTATATTACAAAATTACAGCAATCAAAACAGACACACAGATCAATGAAGCAGAATAGCCTACAAATAAAACCAGGTATAAGTGGTCAATTAATTTATAACAAAGGAGCCAAGAATATACAATGGGAAAGAAAGATCTCTTCAAAAAATGGTGATGGGAAAACTGCACAGCCATATGCAAAAGAATAAACCTGAATAATTATCTTATAACATGTACAAATTTTAACTCAAAATGGATTAAAGACCTAAACATAATGCCCCAAATCATAAAACTCTTAGAAGAAAATATAGGCACTTATCTCCTTGTCACTGATCTTGATGATGACTTTTTGTATTTGACACACACACAAAAAAAAGCAATAAAAGCAAAAATCAACAAGTCATACTGGTTGAAAGAAGGGAAAGGGATCAGTCAAGAAACATATATGCATGGCCCATGGACATGGACAATGGTGTGGGGATTGCCTATGGGAGTGGGTGGGGGCTAGGTGGAGGAGGGAAAGAGGAAAAATTGGAGCAACTACAACATCATACACAATTAAAATATTAAAAAAATAAAAAATAAGTCAGTGAAGGGGGAGAGAAAGTTGAAATTTCCATGTTATAAAATAAATAAGTCATGGGAATGTAATGTACAACATGGTGACTATAGTTAACAATATTATATTGTATATTTGAAAGTTGCTAAGGCAGTAATCTTAAAAGTCCTCATCAAAAGTAAAATATTAACAAAATTAAGATTGAAAATAAAAATAAGTCTGTTATTTTATTACATTTGACCCTCAGAACTGGACACAACCTCACACACAGAACAAACAAATATACATAAAACAGCAATGGACATTTCTGCTCACTGCTTTACATCCATTAAAATCTATTAGTAGGTTCAGACTTCTGGCCAAAATGGAGGTGTAGGTGGACACACTGTGCCTCCTTACATGACCAAAATTAAAGACAACAAAGATTTAGAAACAAGAAAACATTCGGAACTGATAGAAAATTGAACAATACAGAAGTCTGACAACCATTCATCCATACCGGTAAGAGGAGTTGTGGCAGGAAAAAGTGGAGTTTGGTGGACCTGGGCATGCAGACAGTGGCTTGCAGACCCCAGGTGCACTGGCAGTGGCTAGTGGACCCTGGGCATAGGGTGGCAACAGGCAGACTCAGTGAGGCTGAGCAAGGCAGCTGGCTGATGAGGCGGTCCCACATTCATGCTCAGATAATCCAGGCAAAGGGGAAGCAGCAGAAGAGACCGGAATCCAAGAGAGAGCAGAACAAATGCTATTGTTTCCTCTCGGACCCCGCCCCCACATACAGCATCACAACCCAGTGACTGGGCTGCCCCACCCTGGGGAACACCTAAGGCACCACCCCTCACTATATAACAGGCGCCACCCGACGACACATACACACACACAAAGAGGCTCAAACGGGAGAAAAGATCAGGATGCTCACAGAATTGGTTGATTTTGGTTGCAAATTAGATGAACAAATGAAGGCTACAATAAGTGACATGAAGAAAAATGCACAGGGGACCAATAGTGATGGAAGGAAAACTGGGACTCAAATCAATGTAGTGGAGCACATGGAAGAAAAAAAACAAACAGAGAAAAGAATGAAGAAACAAGAATTCAAAAAAATGAGGAGAGGCTTGGGAACCTCCAGGACATCTTTAAACATTCCAACATCTGAATCATAGGGGTACCAGCAAGAGAAGAGGAAGACCAACAAGTGGAAAAGTTATTTGAACAAATGATAAAGAAGAACTTCCCCATTCTGGCAAAGGAAATAGACTTCCAGGAAGTCCAGGAAGCTCAGAGAGTCCCAAAGAAGGTGGACCCAAGGAAGAATACACCAAGGCACATCATAATTACATTAGCCAAGATTAAAATGAAGAAGAGAATTCGAGAAGCAGCAAGGGATAAAGGGACAGTCGCCTACAAAGGAGTTCCCATTAGACTGTCAGTTGATTTCTCAAAAGAGACCTTACAGGCAAGAAGGGGCTGAAAAGAAGTATTCCAAGTCATTGAAGTCAAGGGCCTACATCCAAGATTGCTCTATCCAGCAAAGCTGTCATTTAGAATGGATGGATAGATAAAGTGCTTCTCAGATAAGGTCAAGTTGAAGGAGTTCATCATCACCAAGCCCTTATTATATAAAATGTTAAAGGGACTTATCTAAGAAAAAGAAGATAAAAATAGGACAGTAAAAAGACAGCACACTCACAGATATTAATAACCACACCTAAAACAAAAGCAAACTAAGCAAACCGCTAGAACAAGAACAGAACCACAGAAATGGAGATCACATGGAGGGTTAGCAACAGGGGGGTGGGAGGAGGAGAGAGGGGAAAAGGTACAGAGAATAAGTAGCATAGACGGTGGGTAGAAAATAGACAGGGGGAGGGCAAGAATAGTATGGGAAATGTAGAAGCTAAAGAACTTATGACACATGGACATGAACTAAAGGGGGGAATGTGGGTGGGAGGGGGTGTGCAGGGTGGAGGGGAATGATGGGGGAGAAATGGGACAACTGTAATAACATAATCAATAAACTATATTTAAAAAATCTATTAGCAGGTCCAGTGAGAAGTGAAACCATCAAAATGCCTCTAGAAGTCAGTACTCAGTTGTGGTCCAAGAATATCAATTACATAGAAATAGCAGAGCCGAACACTGTTAGTTTACACTTCGTATAATGAAAAATAAGAAGAGAGCCCCCAAAATGAAGGCATACATGCTCATTTCTCCTTCATGTATTATTTTGAATCACATAAGCCACTGGAAAAAAATAAGTACAAGATGAAGAGGAAGACTAGCAGCATTATTCTGCATAAATCTCAAGTTCCATTGAAAGAAATCTGAGATTAAGAACAGAGTAATCCTCTAACATTTATAAACTTAAAAGAAAGAATTTTGGTGACATTTTCTAGTCAAAAATGACCAAATTGTTTTCTGCTCCCCTACCTCACTTAGATTTTGAGATTTCTTCCCCTAAGATTTGATCTGACTACAGCTATTTGAAACAGCATACACACGTGACCCAAGAAATAATCTCCAAGGAATACGTGATCATGTAACATGAAAGGATGAATCGGTCTCTATGAGAAACAAGAACACTTTTACACTCCAAGAACAGTGGAATGCTGTGTAATGTCATGTGGTCTATGAAGGAGCAGTTTTCATTCGTTGCAGGTAAAGAACATTAAGAGTTTCATACTATAAGAAGATGAGAGATTAAGAAGTGACTAATGGCTTTCAGATCCTTAGATTCAGTCCCTTCTTGAATAAACTCCTCTTTGCCCTTGGGTTCCTCCTATATGCAATATGAATTAGAAAATCCCATTTTGTGTCCACGTCCCCACAAATTATGACTCCTAAAAATGATGACTCTTCTCACTTTAGCTTATTCAACAAATATATACATAAGTATACACACACACACAGAGGTGACTCTTGAAGAACATGATTTTAGCTGCATGGGTCCAGTAATATGGAGTTTTTTTGTAAATATATTCGGAAAATATTGGTAGTATGCAATGATTAAAAAGAAAACTCATAGACATACTATGTAAACTAGAAATACTGTAAACAATAATAAAAAGTTAAGTATGTCATGAATATATAAAATACAAGTAGATACTGGTCTGTTTTATTATTTACTACTATAACATATACACAAATGATAAAATGTTAGAATTTATTAAAACCTACCTATAAGTGGAACCCAATCAACAAAACAAACAAGCAAGCAAAATATAACCAGAGACATTAAGATTAAGAATAAATTGACAGTCATCAGAGGGGAGGTGGGAGGGGATAATAGTAGAGAAAGAGGGAAGGACCATCAAGGAACATGTATAAAGGACACATGGACAAAACCAAAGGGGGGCAGGATCAAGGGTGGGAGGTGGGGATGGCTGGGGTGCGGGAAAGTGGTGGAAGGAAAATGGAGACAACTGTACTTGAACAACAATTTAAACAATAACTGAAGAAAATAAAATTAAATTAAAAAACCCTTTGCAACTGCATGGATGGAACTTGAGAGCATCATGCTAAGCAAAGTAAGCCAGGCAGTGAAAGACAAATACCATATGATCTCACCTTTAACAGGAAGCTAATCAACAAAACAAACAAACAAGCATAATATAACCAAAGACAAGGAAATTGAGAACAGGCTGAAATTCACCAGAGGGGAGAGGGGAGGGAATTTCAGGGGAAAAGGGGAAGGGTTTACAGGAACAAGTATAAAGGACACATGGACAAAAACTATGGGGGGGTGGAAATGGGAGGGAAGAGGGGAGGGCTGGGGTGGTGGGTTCGGGTGCGAATAAAAGACAGAAAACTGTACAAGATCAACAATTAAAATAAAAATTTAAAAAAATCTACACACAGGATCACACACCATACTTGTTGCCATCTTCAATCAGGAAAAATGTAAATAAATGTAAAGATGCAGTATTAAATCATAATTGCATGAATTTATTGTAGCACATACCTCACTATAGTAATAATTTCATAGGCACCTCTTGTTGCTATTACAGTGAGCTCAAATGTTGCAAATGTCTCATTAAAATGCCATGTGATAATGATCATCTCTACATGAGCAGTTTGTCTCCACACTAAATTGTGTTTGTGCAGTTTAAAAAGTGACCTCTCATAGTCCTCAAATATCTTTCATCATGTTTATCGTAATGCTGTAAACCTTAACTAACATTTTGGTTCCCAAATGAAGTGCCAGATACTGATGGTGGAAGTTCTCCCAAGAAGCAGAGAGGAGACACGACATTACAAGAAAGAATTGACTTGCTTGATATGTGCTGTAGATTAAGGTCTGCAGCTGCTGTTGCCCACTATTTCAAGATAAATGAGTCCAATGTAAGACCCATGCCCCCTAAAATAAAGGAAGTCGATGAAGTTACCACTTCGGCTACTCCAGCAGTGGAAAAAATCTTGCACTTTTCATGAGATATCTTTTTATTTTTATTGAAAATGTAGCTTTTATGTGAATTCAGGTTTACTATAAGAAAGATATACCTACAGACTTTAGTATGATTTGAGAAAAAACAAAGTCATTATATGACCACTTAAAGCAAAAGGAAAATAAGGGATCTAAACTTGAAGAAGTTAATGCCAGCAAAGTAGGGCTGATAATTTTAGAAAGAAGTTAGGCTTAAAAGATGTAAAGATAACAGGAGAAGCAACTTTTGCTGACCAACAGGCCGCAGACAAGTTCCCAGACTCCATTAAGAGAATCAATCATTGAGGGGAAAGTATGTCTGCTTAAACAGGTTTTTAATGCAGATGAAAGTGCCCTATTCTGGGGGAAAAAAAGCCACAAAGGACATGTATTAGTAAGAAAGAGGAACAAGCATGAGGTTTAAGACAAATGTGGTTGGCTTTATTATGAGGACTGCCCTTATCTATAAAGATGCTAACCTTGGAGAGTGAAGGAGAAAAGAAGCACCAGTTGTCAGGAATTTGGCTATACAACAAGAAGGCCTGGATAATGAGAACTTTTCTTCTGGATTGGTTCCATCCATGTTTTTTTTTTTTTTTTCCTGAAGTCAGAAAGTATCTTAGATAATGGCCCTGGCCATCGAGAACCATGAGTTCCATATCAAAGGCATCAAAGTGGTCTATTTGCCCTCCGACATAAGACTTCTAATTCAACCTTTACATCAGAGGGGTAGGTGGACCTTTAAAATTCATCACACATGGATGAAACTGGAGAGCATTAAGCTAAGTGAAATAAGGCAGGCAGTGAAAGACAAATGTCATATGATCTCACCTTTAAGTGGAACCTAATCAACAAAACAAACAAGCAAGCGAAATAGAACCAGAGACATTAAAATGAAGAACAAACTGACAGTAACCAGAGGGGAGGTAGCAGAGGAGATTGGGGGGGAAGGAGGGGAGGGTTTTCAGGAACAACTATAAAGGACACATGGACAAAACCAAGGGGGGCCGTGGAATCAGGGGAGGGAGGTGGGGATGGCTGGGGTGAGGGAGAGTGGTAGTGGTGGGGAAATGGAGATAACTGTACTTGAACAGCAATTAAAGAAAATACCACACATGGTAATGCATGGAAAGGATTTTTTTTTAGTTCAATCTTTTTGTATTTTTTTCCTTTACCATTTAGTCCCCTTATACCTCTCTCCTTCCTAACATCACCACACTGATTTCCATATCCATGAGGCCTTTTGCCTTTTTGCTCAATCCCTGCACTAGCTGTCATCCATTCTGCATCTGTAAGTCTGTCTCTGTTTTGCTTGTTAGTTCAGTTTGTTCATTAGATTCCACATGTGAGTGAAATCATATGGTATGTGTCTTTCTCCGACTGGCTTATTTCACCTAGCATAATGTTCTCTAGATTGATCCATGCTGTGGCAAAGAGTAAAATGTTCTTTTTTACAGCTGAGTAGAATTCCATTGTGTAAATGTCCCATAGTTGTTTTATCCACTCCTCTGCTGATGGACACTTGAGCTTCCACATCTTGGCAATTGTAAATAATGCTGTAATGAATATAGGGTGCTTATGTACTTTCAAATTAGTGTTTTGGGTTCCTCCAGGTATATTCCCAGAAATGGGATCACTAGGTCCAAAGGAAGATCCATTTTTAATTTTTTGAGGTATCACCGCATTGCTTTCCACAGTGGCTGAACCACTCTGCATTCCCACCAACAGTGCAAAATGGTTCCCCTTTCTCCACATTCTCACCAGCACTTGCTCTTGATTTATTGATGAGAGCTGTTCTGACAGATGTGAGATGGTATCTCGTTGTGGTTTTAATTTGCATTTCTCTGATGATTAATGATGGTGAGCATCTTTTCATATGTCTGTTGGCCATCTGCATGTGCTCTCTGAAGTATTTATTTGGGTCCTTTGCCCATTTTTTAATTAGGTTGTTTAGTGTTGAGTTTTATAAGTACTTTATAAATTTTTTATATTAACCCCTTATCAGATGTATCAGCGAATATGTTCTCCCTTTCTGTGGGTTGCTTTTTTATTTTGCTGATGTTTTCCTTTGCTGTGGAAAAAAAATGAGTTTGATGTAGTCTCCTTTGTTTATTTTTTCTTTTATTTCCCTTGCCCAGGGAGATATATCTGATACGAAAATTGTATAAGCAATGTCAGATTTTGGTACCTATGGTTTACTTCTAGGATTTTTATGATTTGGGTCTAACATTTAAGTATTTGATCCATTTTGAATTTATTCTTGTATGTGATGTAAAGTGGTGGTCTAGTATCATTTTTTGGCATGTATCTGACCAATTTTCCCAATAGCATTTATTGAATAAACTATCTTTACCCCATTGTATGTGCCTGCTTCCTCTGTTGAATATTAATTGACTATAAAGGTGTGGGTTTATTTCTGGGCTCTCTATTCTGTTTCATTGACCTGTGTGTTTGTTTTTATGCCACTACCAGGCCATTTTCATTATTATCATCTTGTAGTATAGTTTGATATTAGGTATTGTGATTCCTCCAATTTTGTTCTTTCTTAGGATAACTATTGCTATGTGGGCCTTTGGTGGTTTCATACAAATTTTTGAAATATTTGTTTTAGTTCTGTGAAACAAATCATTGGAATGTTGATAGGAATTGTGTTGAGTCTATAGATTGCTTTGGGTAGTATGGATATTTTAATGTTAATTCTTCCTATCCATGAATACAGTATGTGCTTTCATTTATTTGTATCTCTTTCAGTTTCCTTCTTCAGTGTCTTACAATTTTCCATGTACAGGTCTTTTACATCCTTGGTTAGGCTTATTCCTAGGTATTTTATTCTTTTCTGAAGCAACAGTGAATGGGAATGTTTCTTAATTTTCCTTTCTGTTCATCATCAGCATATAAAAGTGCTGATGGTTTCTGGATATTAATTTTGTATCCTGCTACTTTGCTGAATTTGTTTATCAGTTCTAGTAGTTTCTTGGGGGAATCTTTGGAGTTCTGAATCTACATTATCATGTCATCTGCAAATAAAGATAGTTTTACTTCTTGCTTTCCAATTTTGTTGCCTTTTATTTCTTCTTCTTCTTCTTCTTCTGATTGCTGTAGCTAGGACTTCCAACCCTAGGTCGAATAAGGGAGGTGAAAGCTGACAGCCCTGTCTCATTCCTAATCATAAGGGGCACACTTGTAGTTTTTGCACATTGAGTATGATGCTGGCAGTGGGTTTGTCATATATGGCCTTTATTATGTTTAGGTATGTTCTCTCTATGCCTGCTTTGCTGAAAGTTTTGATCATAACTGGGTGTTGGATTTTATCAAAAGCTTTTTCTGCATCAGGTGACATGATTGTGTAGTTTTTAATACTTTTTTTTAATGTGGTGAGTCACATTTATTGATTTGCAAATGTTGTACCAACCTTGCATTCCCAGAATAAATCCAACTTGATTATGGTGTATAATCTTTTTGATGTATTGCTGTATTTGGTTTGCTAATATTTTATTGAGGATTTCAGCACCTATGTTGATCAGGGATGCTTGGCCTATAATTTTCTTTCTTTGTACTGTCATTATCTGGTTTTGGAATTAGGATAATGCTGGCCTCATAAAATGAGTTTGGGAGCCTTCTCTGCTCTTGAATTTTATGAAATAGTTTGAGGAGAGGTGTTCTTCTTGGAATGTTTGCTACAATTCACCTGTGAAGCCATCTGGTCCAGGGCATTTGTTTGTTGAGAGTTTTTTGATTATTGCTTCAATTTCGTTAGGTGTAATCTCTCTGTTCAGATTCTCTAATTCTTCCTGATTTTTGGATGATTGTATATTTCTAGGAATTTATCCATTTTGTTCAGGTTGTCCAGTTTTTTGGCATATATTCTTCATAATATTTTCTTACAATCCTTCATATTTCTTTGGTGTCAGTAGTTATTTCATTTCTGATTTTATTTGTTTGGGTCCTTTTTCTTTTTTCTTGATGAGTCTGAAGATATCAAATAAATCAATTTGTTCTGGTGTGTTGTTTAAGGCTATTGTTTCTTTGTTGAATTTCTGCCTAGGATATCTATTCATTGAAGTCAATGCAGTGTTAAAATCCCCAACTATGACCATTTCTGCCAATTTCTCCTTTCATGTCCATCAGTATTTGTTTTACATATTTGGGTGCTCCTATGTTGGGTTCATTCATGTTTACTAGGGTTATAACCTCTTGTCCGATTGATCCCTTTATCATTATGTAGTGTCCTTCTTTGTCTCTTACTATAGCCTTAATCTTAAAGTCTATTTAGTTGGATATAAGTACTGCTACCCCCTATTTTTTTTCTTTTCTACTTGCATGAAATATCTTTCCTCCAACCCTTTATTTTAGTCTGTGTATCTTTTGATCTCAGCTGGGTCTATTGGAGGCAGCAAATATATGGGTCTTCTTTTCCTAGCCATTCAGCTACCCTCTGTCTTATAGTTGGAGCATTTAAACAATTTACATTTAAAGTGATTATTGGTAGATATGCATGTAGTGCCATTTTATTGTTAGAATTGTTTTCCTCTGTTTTATTTATTTTTTCTTTCTCTTCTTAAAGCAAGCCCTTTAACATATGTCACAGTACTGGTTTGGTGTTAACAAACTCAGTTAGTTTTTCTTTTTCTCTTGTCTTGGAAGCCCCATATTTCTCCTTTGAGTTTTAAATGATAGCCTTGCTAGGTAAAGTAGCCTTGGTTGTACATCCTTGCTTTTCATTACCTTGAGTATTTTATGCCACTCCCTTCTGGCCTGAAATATTTCTGAGTAATCTGATGCTAGTCTAATTTGTGCTCCCTTGTAGATTTCATATTTTGCTATGTATAATATGCACCTTTTTGCCCAATTTTTGAGGGAAAAATAAGGATGCACACTGTGCAAGGGCAGTACTAATTCAATATCTGTATAAATGTTTTTAATTCTTTTATTTATGCTTATGCATTAACAGTGTAACTCCAGAAAGCAATAATAATATCTATATGCAAAATAACACCCTGGAATATGATAAATGGTTTTGTTTCTAAGTGTAAATAAGTAAAAATTTGAATTAAAATTAAAATAATTTTTTTGCTGCAAGTTTGGGCCAAAGATGTGGGTGCACATTATATACAGCAGAATATGGTAATTACCTGCTTTTCTCTTGCAGCTTTTAGGATTCTCTCTTTATCATTAACCCTGACATTTTTTAAAAGGATTTTATTTATTTATTTTTAGACAGAGGGGAAGGGAGAAAGAGAAAGATCAATTTGTGGTTGCCTATCACACACTCCCTACTGGGGACCTGGCCCACAACCCAGGCATGTGCCCTGACTGGGAATCGAACCAGCTACCCTTTGGTTCACAACACAGTCCTTAATCCACTGAGCAACACCAGCCAGGACAACCCTGACATTTTAATTATGATGTGTCTTGGTGTAGATCTCTTTGGGTCCAACTTCTTTGGGACTCTCTGAGCTTCCTGGACTTGTGTGACTTTTTCTTTCACCAGATTAGGGAAGCTTTCAGTCACTTTTTCTTCAGATACATTCTCAATCCCTTGCTCACTCTCTTCTCCTTCTGGTATTTCCATGATGTGGATGTTGTTATGCTCCATGTTGTCCAAACTTTTTCTTAAGCTCTCATTTTTTTAAATTCTTTTTTTCTTTTTGCTCCTCTACCTGGGTTTTTCTTTTCTACCTTGTCTTCCAAAACACTGATTCTGTTCTCTGCTTCCTCTAACCTAACATTTATTCCTTCCAGTGTATTATTTACTTCAGATATTGCATTATTTCTGACTGGTCCTTTTTATGTTTTCTATGTCTTTTTTCATGCTGTTGAGTATCATTATAATCATCACTCTAAACTCTCTATCTGATAAATGCTTGCTTCCATTTCATCTAGGTCTTCTGGAGAATTCTCTTGTTCTTTCATTTGGGGTCTATTTCTTTGTCTTCCCAGTTTGGCTGCTTTGTATTTTTGCCTTAGATGTTAAAACTAATCAGTCATTAACCCAGTCAGTTGTTTGACCTGATCAGTTTTCAATCTAATCAAACTGTAAACAGTCTAGCTTAACCACCACAGTGTGGGGCTGAATAATTTCTGTGGGTGGGGCTATTGCTTCCATTCAGGCTGATGCCACTGAAAAGGAGTGCTCTGCCTGAGAGAGATGGCTTTTGTAATATAGAGAATGACTCAACATATGGGTTCTGGTGGCTGTTCCTTCAGTTCTCTCCCCACAGCCAGCATCTCCAGATTCTCCTGAAGCATCTCTGGTCCACTATGTCCTCCCTCTGCTGGAGCCCAGTGTAAATGGCTGCAAATGAAATTGTGTGTGTTGGCCTTTTAAGAGGCTCTCTGCATCTCCAGCTGTCTCTCTTTGGCACATAGAAACCCTGCTGCTTTTCACTGCTGGATGTTATTTGGGTTTCTTTCCATCTATGGTGCTGTGGGCTGGGGAGCTCAGCTTGGGGTTTAGACCCTACACTTCTCAGGAGAAGCCCCTGGCTGCTGAAATACCCCTCTGGAAGTTCAGCTGCCACCCATGGAGCCACAGCCAGTCCTCTCAAACCTCTTCTTCGCTGCCCACCAGTTTTGTGGCTGTGAAGTGGTTTCTTCTGTCTGATCTTGGTTATAAAGTTTCTGTCCAGCTAGTGTTCAGTTGGTTATTCTTGATGATTTCTCTACAATTTAGTTGTAATTCCAGGTTGGCTCTGGGGGAGGTTAGTGCAGCTTCCACTTCTTCCTCCACACTTTTGGATCTTATTTGGAAAGGATTTTCAGCACTATGGAAGAAGTACCTCAATAGAGACAACATCATGAATATCGTCAGTGGGGGTTACACCACTGAAGATGCCGGTGTTGTTACAGAAACTTGTTCCTGATCTGAGCAAGAAAACATTCAGTGTTTCTCCATTTTACATAATATTGGCTACAGATATTTTATAGATGCTCTTTATTAAGGTGAGAATAGTTCCTTCTGGTTTTCTGAGTTTTTTATTGTAATTTTTCCTCACTTAATAATTATAAAACTTCACAAAAATGTGTTTAAATACATATGTAAATAATATTTTATATTATATATGTAACTGTATGTGTGTACAGAGATACGCCAGTATGTATATGCATGTATATAAATATACATATTAAAATTGCTGTATTGCTATGAAAATTGGGCAGCCAGAACAAGATGACTTATAGCAACAGGTAAGTGATAAGTGAGCCAAATGAATTTATTTGAGGAAAAAACATCCTAGTCTCTAAGCAGGGGCTAGAATCTGAAAGTCAATTAGTTCAATGGGAACATAATCTTTTAATATTAAAGACAAAATAAAAATAGTTCAGATCCCCTTTTCAAATTTAAAAAGGCATGCATTGAAATGAAACAGCATAACCATGGCAACTTCACATCATCAATCTGTCAGTATGAATAAATTTTAGTTTGTAAGCCTTAATGGAAATATGATGCTGAAGAAATATGTGTGTCTTATTACTTATGCAGTATATTTAATCTGGGGTCAGAATTCTTAAGGGCCACAAACTGAAGTAGGCGACAAATGATGTACACCTATATTGGCTGTTGGAACAGAGCTCCAGTTCGTTCCTGGGTAACATTACATGTTCTACAATTACTTGATGAATATATCATTGAAACACAATTTCAGACCATTTTTTAATTAAGTAGAACAGGGAAAGGTTTGTGTGGGTTTTTTTTTTTTTTAGTTCATTTAAAGCCAGTTTATCAAATTCAGTTCCTTCTTTCCAAAACTGTTTTTGAAGAGTTGGGCTACCCCTCATGAAAAAAATCATTTTTAAAGAACTTCATAAAAAGCTATCATGAATATTTTTAATAAGCTATCATAATATTAAATAATTTTCATGGCTGGAAAATTTACATTGCTACTTTTAGATAAACTTTATATTCCACAGTTTTAGCCTGAATCTTTCTTTTCCATTCTTTCAGATAATAAAACTTATTTTGGGGACTTCCACATAAAGATTCTCGATATTTTTTTAAATAATTGATGACATAGTTTCCTATCTTTCTTCAAATACATATTTATCACCATTGTGTTTTGGGTCATATAAGAGGACTCCCATTTCACTCGGAAGCAGTACTTGGGGAGAAAGTGAGTGATATCAGCAACAACGTGGGCCATTGTCCTGCAGTGTATTTATAATTCTTCTTATTGTGATTGGGTCCTAGTCTTAGGCCAGCCACTTTGTTTTAATACATTTTATTGATTAATCTGTTAAAGTTATCACAATTTTTCTTCCTTTCCCCCCGACCTGTCCCTGGTACCCCCTTCCCTCCAGCAATTCTGTCCTCCGCCACTTAGTTCCTGTTCATAGGCTGTGCATCTAAGTTCTGTGGCTTATTCATTACTTACGCTATTCTTGACATTCCCCTGTCTATTTTTTCCTACCTATTACGCTTCCTAATCCATGTACCATTTCCCCCATTATTCCCCTACCCCTTCCCGGCAGATAGTCTTCCAAAGGATCTCTATACCTATGATTCTGTTCCTGTTCAGGTTGTTTGCTTAGTTTGTTTTTGTTTCTGTTTTGTTTTTTAGGTTCAGTTGTTGATAGTTGTGAGTTTGTTATAATTTTACTGTTTATAGTTTTGATCTTCTTCTTCTTAAATAAGTTCCTTTAACATTTCATGTAATAATGTTTTGGTGATTATGAAGTCCTTTAGCTTTACCTTGAAGGAAATAGACATAGTAATCCAGGAAGCACAGAGAGTCCCAAACAAATTGGACCCAAAGAGGACCACACCAAGACAAATCATAATTAAAATGCCAAAAGTTAAAGATAAAGAATCTTTTTTTAAGGACTAATTTTTTAAAAATTATATTTATCTTTAGAGGGGAAGGGAAGGAGAGAGGGAGAGAAACATCAATGTGTGGTTGCCTCTTGTGCATCCCCTGCTGGGAACTGGCCCACAACCCAGGCATGTGCCCTGACTGGGAATCGAACCTCGATCCTTTGGTTCATAGGTCCACGCTCAATCTACTGAGCTACACCAGCCAGGGCAAGATAAAGAATCTTAAAAGCAGCAAGAGAAAAGGAGAGGGTTAGCTACAAAGGAGTTCCCACAAGGCTATCAGCTGATTTCTCAAAAGAAACCTTGTAGCAAGAAGGGGCTAGAAAGAAGTATTTGAAGTCATGAAAAGCAAGGACCTACAACCTAAATTACTCTCTCCAGCAAAGTTATCATTTAATATGGAAAGGCAGATAAAGTGCTTTATAGGCTGTGGCAGACCCTTCTGCGTGGCGTGGGCCCAGCTCCCACTCAGAAATGCACACAGGACCCACACCCATAGATAGGTTCTCTCGTGGGTAATCAGATTTGCAATATACCTAAACTGCTTTTTGCTGAAAACTCTCTCACACTGCAAATGCTATACCTTGCAGGGGCCAGTGTAACCCGGCTCAACCACTTTTGCCTTTTCATTTGCTAATGTCCTTCTTCTGTGATGTCATGAGGGGCATTGGCTCCTTTTGTTGTAACTGGGGTTAGTGAGTGAGGACCATCTTGTAATGTGAGGAGATATAGAATAAAGGCCTGTCATGGCGGAGGCCGTGGCTTTTGCTCCCCTTGAGAGAAAAGCCACACTGTCGTCCTTTATCCTCCACCGGACTCGGTAGTCCATGTGTATGTTTTTATTTCATCCATAATGATGCAGACATCCGCGTCAATAGGCCAGTCAATTTTTAAGTCCTTATGAACATAAAAGGCTTTGAGGGTCTTCTAATGTCTCTGCCACTGCCTGTTCCCTTATACCTCCATTATTAACAACTAAAGTTTCTTGAACAATGTAGTATGTGAAGGGAAATGACACATAAGGCATGACACTAGTCAAGGGAAAGACCTTAAGTAAACATATATACCCCTGCTAAAACTTATGCATGTCTATACACACATGCACATGGCTAATTTAGAGAACTGGTATTATTTTCAAATCAACATAGTAGAACAATCTATTTTCCTCTCCTTCTCTTACTAGTTGTCCTGTCTCCTTACACTTACCTCCCCTCTTTGCTTTATTCCCAGATTTAATATTTGATGATATCAATATTAATATTCATTATAAATATTGATGAATATTAATGTTTATACTCATCAATATTTCATGAAGAAATTATATTACTTCCTTTATATTGTTAATCTGAAAATATCTTGGTGTCTTTACCTTCAAGATTTCAAGCTATAACATTTTTGTAATTTTCTCTTACTATTTGACGTTGCTATTTTATGTTGCTTTATATATGCCCAGAGACCATGACAATGGATACACTTTTATAAAACTAACAATTAAATGAATAAATTATAAACAGATGTATCAGTTCCTATATATGTGCCCAGAGACTGAGGAAATGATTGTATTTTCAAGCCAGTATATAAATAAATAAGTATTTCAATATCTGGTACAGAGTGTCATTATGCAAACTATATTCTTCATTTCACATTTTTAAAATGTCAATTACCACATCTAACAAAGACAATAGGAGTATTGCATAAAAACCAGAGGAAAAACGACCAGTGCATGTCTTACTCATTATCATCAGTTTTGGGAAACGTATTCTTAGTGGTACCTTCTCTGACTGTAAAGAAAACATCAGAAATTTAATGTTTGATACTCACCACAGAGAACAGTGGGAAAGCCATCAGACAGGGCTATGACCTTGGTGTGCATGCTCTCACTTCAGTGGTCAGAGCAAACACGTGGGATTCAGTAAACAAATAGCCTCTCCTATAGGATGATGCACAGTGGTATTCTCCTCTCACATAAACATTAGCAACTGCATGTTATACTACAGGGTAAAGATTACAATGAGAACAACACAACATAAATACATCCTTATAAAACAATAGCAAGGAAAATTGAAAATGACCAAGGAGTCTTCCCAATTTTTGTTATTGCTTGATGACAACTTAATGGATTTTTCCCACAGCTTTCCTTGTTCCTGCAAAATAGTTACAGCTTTATTTTCATTTTCATTCATTGTTGCTCACAAAAGTGAGTGCTGTAATTCTCATATCCCTTATCCTTCCCATTTTTACTGAAGTTATAATGCTCATAGGTGACATCTTTCTGAGGTTATACTGAATAACAACGCAAAAAAATGATAAATACACATAGTACAAATCTTAATCGTGTAGTTAAGAGTGAAAAATTGTTTAAAAATGTTTCTTTATCTTTGTTATTTCACATAATCCTGAAGCTTTGTGGGGGAAAACACTCCCTGAGGTTTTTTGCCACATCTATCTTATAAATGATTCTCTTTGATCAAAATCTAGTGCAAGCTCTCTTTTTTAAAGAGCCAAAGAGGCAATGATTTTATATCATAGTATTTTGACTCTGGAGAGCTCAGTGGGAGTGAGGAAGAGGGGAGGGGGCTTATCCAGAAAAGAGGAAAAGGTGGGGGAGAGAAATTCCAAGTCAGGTAAAGAGGATAGGCAAGCACCGAGCAGCTGCACTGTTACTGATCACTTCCAGAGACTGGTGTACTGGGCTGAATGACAACTCCTAATTAAAACGGTGGCTGATTAGCATGTAAGAAGTGATATAATTTGTCAAGACCTGGAGTAGAAGATGAATCACTTTTATTTGTAGGAAATTCTAATTTAAAGATATGCATTTTTAGATGAACATCTGTGGTGTGTTTTTGATGGGAGATGTGATAATTAAATCCTTTTTTACTTTGAGATTGAAATGTTCATATTGTATTTTTGTCATGTATCAATTTTTAAATTTCCATAAACAAAAATAGAGCAAGTCCTCAATATTCACAAGCAAAGTTGAGAAGTTTGTACAATTTAGAATTTGCATATTATAATTAGATACCCAGATCACGATTGCATATTCATACCTCACCATGAAAACCTTTGGAGTTTTAATTTTCAAAGCTAGATGATCTCCTTAGTGGACTTATATGTATTAAACCTGATTCATAAGCCTTTTTCAGGGTAAATGTAGATGCCTGTTTTCAGAACACTTGCTGCCAGGAGTTTTTTAGCTTTTAGAGAAATTGAAAATATATAGCTTTGGTTTTGTTTGCTTAATGCATATCTTTCAAAGTCAAGAAAAGCATTTTCTAATTATACATGTATAAAAAGTAATTTTACTGTTCCAGAGGAAAGACATACCTCTCTGAGTCCAAATAGTTATGGCTGGGCAAACTTTATGTTTGCTTAAGTTAAAGAACATCATATATGGATGGAATAATATCTCAATAAAATAAACAATCTCAAGTAAGCAGACATGCATATAATACTATGTATATTATATACTATATATTTTATTAGTATATAGCATATTATGTATTACATAATATATACATTTTATATACATATTCACATCATAAATATATACCTATATGCTATATACATGTTTATATACTATACATATACATTATATACATGGATATATATTATTTAGATTAATATATATGTACATATTATCATGGATGTATTTGTTTATATTATTTATTGATATTAATATATATAGCATGTATATATCATGCAAAGTTCTAGTGTATATATGACTTATATGACATAGATGTATATATCCACACACTATATGTATATAGATATATATGACATAATATTAAGTACATATGATGTGTGTTCACACACACATACAAATATCAAACTATGGCTGTGGGAACCCAATAATTGCCTCATTTGGTTTTCCTGTGAGCTCCCTCTAAATTTGCTTCTACACATACTGGCTGCCTTGAACTTAGAATTGCTACTCTAGTGCATACAGCAATATCAGGCATGGTCAAAATTCAGTTGGTCTCATTTACCATAAATAATGAGTGTTGATGATGAGAAATAGAAACCACATGTGCTCCCTGCACCTGAATCTGCTGCCAAGAGCCAGAGCAACTATGTGTTTTGTTCTCTTCAGATTTGATTTCTCTGTGGTATTGTGTTTATGGGTTGGTATGCATAGGGATAGAGAGGAGGAATACTTTCCATATACAGAACATCATTTTATAGTTTTATGTTAGTAATCACTGGTAATCAATAGAGTTATCTCTTGGAGGAAGTACTGACATACCCATTTTAAAGATGAGGAAATGGAGACAAAAACAGGTTACAAGAGTTTGGAAAATTGGTTAAGAGGTAGAGCTTGAACTCAAACTCTGTTGCTCTGACTCTGAAGCATTCTTTGCACTATAATAGGCTGCTTGTTTTCTCAAATTTCTCAATTTCTTAATTACTTGAGAAATTGTTCATCCATCACATTCACTGCAGGGTCTGGAGGGAGACTGGCTGACAATTACTCATGAGTTCAAGTCTATTTTTAGTAAGGTTCCCAATCCCCACCACATGTTATGACTTCCTTTTGCAATTGTTTAGTATACACATGATGTGACTCATCCAGAGAAAATTGGGATTTGTTAGGTAACCTAAAGAAGAATCATGATGCTCAATGAACATTTTTTGGTCTTCTTCTTCCCCCAGTGATGAATCGTTTTGTATCTTGTAAGTAAAGGAAACAAACTTTCATTTAATATACAGGAAGACAGGAAGTACCTTACATACGTATTGGCAATGAAAGAGGAAATTTCTCAACTAACTGTGATAATTATCAATGGTTATTAAGATTCCTCTGATAATTATCTTTGGATGCGGTTCCAAAGAGACTCATGCTATGTTAGCTTGAAGTCACACCTACAGTGAAGAAGTTCTATCTCCCATCATTGTCCACTATCTCTCCCAGTATGTACAGAGCACATAGTCTCAGTCACAGACCTAACTGTTCATATTGATTCAATCAAAGAATGGCAGGGAGAGTATGAAAAAATCTCAGGGCCAGGGAAGCTGATGGTAAAAGCACAGCTGGATATGAGACCTAAAAGTTAGCGATCCCATCAGACTTCTTCCAAAACTATAGTGGCCTTTGAGAGTTAAAAGAAGGCTGACCCGTCCATTCTATAGCCCTTAGAAATCTGCTTCTTTTCAAATACATTTACAAAGCCCATGTGTCCTACAGTCTCTAAGTTCTTGTATCTATGGAGCTCTTGATTCAACTTCCATCTCACATCACATTGCTATTCTCTTTCCATGGTTATATGTTAACTTAAATGATAAACCTTATCTCTTTTTAAATTAGTTTTTACTGGTGTAACTATGTGTGGGAGGAGGAGAGAGATGATGGAGAAACAGAGAAAGCTTTTTGAATGTGGTTTAGTTGGTGTAATAAGAAAACACTAGAAATTTCACAATGACCATTTTTTTTCTTTTTATTGTTCAGTTACAGTTGTCCCCCCACCTCACCTTTGCTCTCCCCTACCCCAACCAACTCCTGCTCCCAAAGACAATCTCCTCTCCATTGTCCTTGTCCATGGGTCCTTTGTACATGTCCTTCTTCTTTCCCTGTTATTCCCTCCCCCCTCCCCTCTGGCCCCTGCCAGTTTGTTCTTTATTTCCATGTCTCTGGTTCTACTTTGCTCACTTGTTTGTTTTGTTGATTAGGTTCCTGTTAAAGGTGAGATCATATGGTATTTGTCTTTCATTGCTTGGCTTATTTCACTTAGCATAATACTCTCCAGTTCCATCCACGCTGTTATAAAGGGTAGGAGTTCCTCCTTCCTTTTTGCTGAGTAGTATTTCATTGTGTAAATGTACCACCGTTTTTAGATCCACTAATTTACTGATGAGCACCTAGGCTGTTTCCAGCTCTTGGCTATTATAAATTGTGCTGCTATGAACATTGGGCTGTATAGGTCCTTTTGAACTGGTGTGTCAGGATTCTTTGGGTATAATCCCAGCAGTGGAATTGCTGGATCAAAAGCAGTTTCATTTTTAGTTTTTTGAGGAAATTCCATACTGTTTTCCACAGTGGCTGTGAGCCATCAGAGAGATGCAAATTAAAATCACAATGAGATACCACTTCACACTGGTCAGACTGGCCATCATTAACAAATCAACAAACAAGAAGTGCTGGCAAGGTTGTGGAGTAAAGGAAACCCTAGCACACTGTTGGTGGGAATACAGACTGGTGCAGCCACTGTGGAAAATACTGACCACTTTTTAACATGGATTTCAGTTCCCTGCCCAAGTAACAAGCTCTCTGAATGACTTATATATGTGTATTTATGGAAATTATTCAATGTTCATCTTTAAAGTTCCAGGTCATCAGGGGATTTGATGTTGAGAAAAGTAGCTAGGGAAAACTCTTGTTTTCTCAAAATTTCTTAAAACACTAGAGACAACTGAGATATAGTAGTGAGTTAGAAATTGTTAATTTCAATTATTTACCATTTAAATTGGAAAGTCTTGTTATAATAGCTTCTGTGTCAAGTACAGCAAGGGTCATGACTGCAGTGCTCAGCATATACAGTCGGTGCTTAACAGGGTCTAAAACATAGTGGGAGGTCATGTGTGTGTATGAATGGAAACAACAGTTTTCAGTTTAAGCATTTTGATTTATTTTTCCATCTCACCATTGAACTTTTGCTTCTATTATAACATTAGTATTTTTACTTCCTAAGAATTTTTTGTCTCTGCTATTAATTATACATATATTTTAGCTTCACTATTCAAAGATGGGACCATTAACCATGTCAGGACTGTGAGGATGGGGTTGGTAAAGTTCACCCATTCAGGGAAGATGCTGGAGCGACAAATCAAGTAGAGATACAAGGCAAATAGTAAACCAGTAAAAAAGGGGGTAGAAAATGAGAACCATTTATATCTACATTTATAGAAATTATACTAGGTGTTTGACAGAAATTATCTCATTTAATCTTAAATGAAATATCATGATATGTTCATCATCATTTCTACTTCAGAGAGAAATTTTGAGGCACAGAGTCACAAAGTGATAGAGAAAATATAATTTAAAACCAGATCATTTAGTTTTCAAATGCCTGTGTACACTTCCATAATATACTGCTTTATAAGTAAAACAAATAAAATTTCAATACATGTAAAAACCTCTTTTTCAACATTTAGGCTTGCTCTAATAGTAGAAATGTATCCCCTGGCATGTTGGATTGACAATGGGAAAGGATATAACAAGGTATAATTTTTTTTTCTTATAAACTGAATAATAACCAAGATTTGGTTCCCTGATTCCCATTATATACAATAATTAACATGAATCAAAACTTACATGTAATTATAAAATTCTAAAAAGAAAGCATAGAGAAAAATCTTCTTGATTGATTTGGCAGTGGTTTCTTAGATGTGACACCAGAAAAAGGGAAATATAAGCAAAAAAGGGAGAAAATCCCCAGCTAACTGGGACCTTAATAAAATTTTAAAGTGTTTTGTGTTTTAAATGCATTTATCAAAAAATTAAAAGAAAATCCACAGACTAGGAGAAAATATTTGCAAAGCATGCATCTAAAAAGCACTTGTACCTAGAATATATGAAGAGCTTTTACAAGTCAATAAAAAAGACAAATAACTCAATTAAAAACTGATTTAAACATTTCCACAAAGAAGACATAAAATGGCCAATAAGCACACAAGAAGGTGCTCAACATTACTCATTAAGGAAATCAAAACCTCAAGGAGATACCACCTCATTCATACCCACTAGGATGATTGTAATCAAAGTGTCTGATAACTACAAGCATTTGTGATGACAGAGGGAAATTACAACCCTCATACAGTGGTGGTGAGAATGTAAAATGCTGGGACCACCATGGAGACAGTCCGATAATTCCTCAAAAATTAAGCATATTTATCACCTAATGTAATAATTCCACTTCTAAGCATATACCTAAGAGGAATAAAAACATGTCTACACAGAAAACTGTACTTGAACAATTAAAATTTAAAAAAAAAACACAAAAACATGTCTACACAAAAATATACAAATATTCATAGCAGCTTTAGCCATAATAGAAAAAAGACAGAAAAAAAACACAAATGCCCCTCAACTAATGACTGGATACAAAAAGGGATACATCTCTATAATGGAATATTTTCCTGCCATATATAGGAATAAAGTACTGAAAGATGGTACAACATGGATGAACCTTGTAAACATCATTCTAAGTCAAAGAAGGCAGTCACAAAAATACCCTTCATATTATATAATGTCATTCATATGAAGCGTCCAGAGGCAAAATACAGGAAAAGAAATTACAGTAGTGAGAGTGTGGGGCTGAGAAAAATGGGGGTATAGTTGGTGATAGCTAAAGGGTTCAGGATTTGCATTTGGGGATGATGAATATATTCTAAAATTAACTGTGGTGATGGTTGCATTATACTTGCTCTTAGACATGTATATTGCTGTAATGAGTTATTTGATTATATAAATAAAATGCAGACTTTGGAATAATGCTATTAGCCCTGGCTAGTGTGGCTCAGTGGATTGAGTGCAGGCCTGCAAACAGAAAGTTCACCAGCTCAATTCCTGGTCAGGGCACATGCCTGGGTTTTAGGCCAGGTCCCCACTTGGGGGCATGTGAGAGGCAACCAATCCATGTTCCTCCCCCTCCTTCTCTCCCTCCTTTCTTCTATAAAAATAAATAAAATCTTAAAAAAAGAAATAATGTAACATATTTGTAGCTCATAAATGGACTCATTATGCTACAAATATAGCATTATATAGCATAAAGGGAATGGACTTAAGTCAAATCTATTAGGCATGATCTGAAAATCTGTAGGCAAATATTAAGGTCTAGTGTAGATAGTAGCAAGGTGAAAGAAAAAAGAGGTGGGAAACATAAAATTTGTCTTAAGTGATGATAACATTTAAAACCAAAGCATTAAAAAAATTAAAAAGCACACAACCAAAAAACTTAAACATGCTACCATTTCCTAGGATCCTAGATCTGGTCTTACAATCCTTCTAAGACAGAATTTCAGGAAGCCAGACTCAGTTAATTAAATATAGAGAGCAAGGTGCAACATTATGCCTACCAGACCTTGGGTAATTCAATAATTTTAAATTCAATACACTCAATGTACTAGGCATAGAGGTAAAATGAGGGACGCTATCCTTGCCCTGAGGAAGTTCAGAGTCTAGCTGTAATTATGTGTGTTTCAACATACAGATACAGGCACACAGATGTCAACAGTGTCATAGACACATACATGCTGAAGTCATCAGGGTGTTGCATGTAGATGTAGGCCCATCAGATAATTAACATGAATAACTTTCATGATTAACTTCACCTGTTAGATGTAAGATAGCATGGAGTGGTCAATACAGGAAAAAAAATGGTATAACAGATATCATTTGAGCACATTTTAAAAGATATGTATGTTTAATAGACAAGGTTTCAAAACAATATTCTAGGCAAAATGAACCAAATTTATATATACAAATGGAGGCTCTGGGGAAATGACAAAGTAAGTTCAAGTTACTAATGAGAAAAAAAAAAAACAAACAAGAAAAAAAGCCTAAGAAAGAACACAACAATAAAAACAAGGCCAAAGAAGTAGGTAGAATATGTTATTACTAGCCCTGAAGTAGACTCTTCAGAATAGAAAGTATGGACTTTATCCTATTTCAGTGGTTAGAAATTACTAACAGGCTTTATATTTGATATTGATATGATCAGATTTGGGGTCCAAAGTAGGCAAGTTATTAAAATGATCAGGTTATCAGTAAAACAAGAGAAATAAAACAATGATACTTTAGGAAGCACTCAGAGTATAAGTAATGTTCTGAAGATCAAAGAGATAAGATTCAAAGTGGTGAAGACAAGATTCAAACCCAGGGAACTGATTTCAAAATCTAGGCTTCTTCCATCATGCCTCTCTGTATCCCCAAACATTAATACAGGGTGGGCTTACAGTTGTTCATGAGGAATACAGTAATTAATAAATAATAATACAAGAATAAACTCTGTGTTTTGTGTACTCACAACTGTAAACATACTTTTGCCCTACTTGTATATTATAGGATTCTTAAGAGTATTAATGATCTTCAAACAAGATCAGCTTATTAGGTAGAACAGACTCTACCTGCCTGGATATCTGGGCTGATATCAACACATGATATAATGAGGGTTAATCATTCAGCTTAAATGAGAAGGTGACAGAAATGTAAGGTACAGGAATAACAAATAAAGACACAACAAAAAGAAGTGAAACAGAATTGGGAGCCACTAACATTCCATAATTTCTCAAATAAGAGATCTGATCTATCTAAATTCCCCTCACAGAGATTCTAAGAGCTCTGACTGATACTGGAGAATGGGAAAAATGATCTAAATCCTGCAGGATGTGGAGCCAATAGACATGCTAGTCTATTGGCTAGCATGAAGCTAGTATTTTCAATTAGGTAGAAAGATTAAGAAAAGCAACAATTTTAAGACGATGTATGATGTTTCATAACGAAATTTATAAACAAAGTAATATTACGTAGTAATATTACCTGCAAGTTCACCATGATTTAGTATCAATCCAGAAATGTAAAATATTCTATTCTAAACTATAACAACAGCTAAATCTTTTGCTATACTTGTAAGAAGGTTCATGATAGATGGTATCATAGAGAATTTCCTACGATTCTACAGTAGATTCAGAAGTTATTGATAGGGAAACCCTACGTATAAGTGGGGATGAACATTTCTGGAGTTTGAGGCATAATATGTTTGGGTAGAGAATACTGGTCAATAGAATACATACAGTAACAGTTCTTCATTCCTTGGCAGAGCCAATCAGAGCAATTGTATATTGAATGCCAGTGTCTGGCCAAGGGGGTGGGTGCAACTGAAATCTATCCCTGATTGGGTCAAACTTCCCAGTAGAAGGGGATCTAGGAATTACTTACCAAACAGCAAACCCAGATTTTGGATTACCCACAGTGAGTAGTGCTTTTTACTACATTCATCTATTTGAACTTCTTTTTTCTCTATTTGCACCAAAAAACTCTTCGCAGTCCAGCAAACTGTTTTGATCACAATACAAGCTAGTTCAGTGAAAAATTGCCCATCATGGAGTAAAGAATGGATGGGATAATATTCCTAGGCAAAGACTTAGGGACTTTAACCAAGACTCCTTGGTTAATTTTCAGGGTAGATTACAGGCACAGAGGAAATGAAAAGGCAGCTCAGCTACCAGAATGTAAGACTACAGAATGTTAAACATGTAAATAAACAGTTAACACATAAGAAAAAGAACAAGAGACCCAGAGTTAGATAGATTTAGTTCAAATGCAGATCTATCAACTATTAATAAAATAAATAAAAATAAAATTAAGTATGTCAATTAACATCTCTCCTCCTAAGTTTTCTCATATGTAAATGAATAGAATAACCTATTATTCAATAACGTTTAATGAGAATAACAAATACACAGTAAAGTGCTTAGCAAAATTTGCAGTCCCAACAGCTTCTTCAGTCTTTCTCCCTTTTCCTCATTTGTTGTTTACACACACACACACACACACACACACAAACTTGAGCCAGACATTTAACATTTTTAAGCCTGTTTTTTACATTCTCAAAATTGCATTAAATTGGGAATCAAAATTAATATTATTAAATTATTGAACGCAATATACAATATTTATTATGCACGAAGCACAAAATGCAATTATCAGTAAAGTGGGTGGCAATATTAGTAACAGAAAATTACAATAATACAATATAGGAATAAGCAACAAATCATTCAGACAGATATGAAGGATTTGCTAAAGTTTTTAGACAATTTGGATAAGATTAAAATATTCAAGTAGGACTTCAAATAATTGAAAATAGAGCATAGTATTCACACTGATGAAATGGTGAACACAAAGGTAGGAGGCAAGAAAATAAATGTGTGTGTCTGAGAGAAGGAATGGATGAGTGAGACTACAAACTGTGGTATGCAGGGTAACAGAATGGAAGGTACATCTGAAGAGAGAGTTTGGAAGCTGATCATAGAGGGTCTCAAATGGCAGGATAGATAGATAGCAAATTAGGTTTCTCTAGCTCTTTTAAAAGATAGCATTTATTGACATAATTTACCAGCAACAAGCCAGCCTACGAACTGACTTCCACTTCCCCCACCTACCTCACAGTGTTGATACAAATACTGCATGGCAATACCTATAAAAAACCTAGTGTATCCTTGGAATTTAATAAGTAATAGATACAATTATAAAGCATGTAGGAGGGCATTTTAAAATAAACCAGATGGTTTTATATCCTGTAGAATATAAACATGTGAAATTATTATCTAAAAGGGTTATGTAGAATATACATTATCTTGCTTAACATTAGATCTTTAATTTTATATATTTATAGCAATAGTTAAAAACTCTTATCCCAATGAGAAATAATGTAAATGAAAGTCTTGCTGGTTGTAGAGTCTGATTGTAAAAGCAATGGTTAATCATTAATAAATATAGGTTGGGGTGAGGGATTTTTTAGTAATAAATTTATAATTAGTTAATAAAGCACTATAAAACTCAGGTGGTAAAGGCTGACATAGCACATGGAAGAGTTATAACACCAATCAAGAGTGTTTGAACTAAGTGAGGTTTTAGTTTGACAGTTGACAAGACATAAAGTCTTTTATTTCTTATTTGATATGCTATAATTCAGCACCTATTACATACGTAAAAGCTCTTTGGTAGTTCTTGCTGTGACCACACAGAAACGACAAAGTCAAAAATTCTGAGCCAGCTTCATTTGTCTCTTCAGCAAAACCTCACAGCCTTCCTGTTTGCTAAGAAATGGTGCCCAGAGCTATACAAATTCTACTGAGTAGTCTGGCAAGATGTCAAATAGCACTGCGCTGGTTTCCCTGGCCTAAGAGAGGCACTGAATTACCCACATTTCCTTGGGGATACGTTGCCCACGGCTCTCAGCTCAGGATACCAATCAAGAATCAATTGTGCCGCATCCTCCCCATCTTCCTGCCCTCATTCTATCAGTAACAGCGTTCCTGCTCCCAGGCTAGTGCCTCAGCTGCCTGCCGGCGCTTACTCTAAGGCCGCCTCTCACAGAGAAACACAGTCAGTCCAGAGCAGTGCCAGTCACCAGTCACGCTGCTGCTGGAACCAGACTCTACCTCCCCCGCAGTGACAGCTCCACGAACTACAATTTTGAACCAGACCTAGAATAAATGCCACAGACAAACAGAATTTCTACTGGACAAAATGAAAATTTCAAACAACCAATGCTATTTTTTAAATCTGCTATTCTACACAATTCTTTAAATCTGATTTATTCTTCTTTGAATTGGTCAACTTAACCCAATATAAACAATTATATTGGCCTATTAGTTCTCTCTCTACTAGTTTGCCCCTGAATCAGTGTTTTCATTCAGCAGCTTTTTTTTTTGAGAGCCCACTGAATTCTAATAACAACTATAAATATAAATAAGAGATAGTTTCTCCTCTGGAAGAGCACTTAGTGTAATGGCTATAAGAGTCAAGGAAAAAGATAATTTCAGAGAAACAGGCAAAACCTGAGTTAAGGGACAAAAAAATGCCTAGGATGTTAATCTATACTGGGCAATGAAGTATCTGAGTATTAGAAAAATCCCTGTGAATATAAAAACAACAAAACCATTGCATTCACTAGTATATCCAGCCAGGGTCACTATCAAAGCTCGGTGAAAGGATGTCACTGGGAGTGGGAAGATAACACCTGCAAGGGGACTATTGTTTAGACTGAACTGATTCTGAATCAGGTTAATTACAAAGTTTCAGTTTCACTGGAAGGAGCGCAAATATTAGAGCTGAATGGTTATGAATGATGGAGGAGAGGCTGCATGCCGCCCCAGCTTCCTCCCATCACATTTTCCCTCTATACCAAACAGGTACTCTCCTGTAAATAAAAAGGAAACAAATATTCCTTTAAGAGTTAGCTTCATACCACCCTTTCTCCTCAACCATATCCCTACTTAGGTGTAAGATTTAAAAAAATTGCTTCATAATTTACTGATATCATAGCAATAAAAGGAGCAGGATTCTGTTATATCCCTCCTGACTAGGCTACAAACCTACCTGCATCCGAATCTTATTTTCTGAGTCGGCCCTCCTAGTCTAATAGGGACACGTCTCTGCCTGTTCTGTGGCTCTCACCCTCCTCTCCTTCAAATCCCCATCCTTTCTTTGTGTTGTTTCTCTCATTGTCTCTCTCTCTCTCTTTCTCCCCAACCTCTCTGCTTTTTTATTCTGGATTTTTCACTTAGAAAAATAAAATGAACTTCGTACCAAGTCACAATGTGACCTGGCTCCTGTCTTTCCCTCCAAAATCAATACATCTTCACCCATGGACCACAGTCACTTTCTAATCTCAGACATATCAAGCTTTGTCTCCTTTTTGGAAATTTATACTTGCTTCACCCTCAGCCTTTCGGAATCATCCATGAATCTTCCTTCACAATTATTTTACAGTTTGCTATTTTTTTATATGCTTGGGTATAAATAGCTTTGGTTGGATGGTTTGGTACACCGTTCCAGTATTTGAACTTTGTTTAATCAACATCTAACACTATGGCACTTGGGCCATATATTTTTTCTTATAACCAGATACTTCACTAACAACATAATGAAAATTAGAAATATGTTCCATTGGTAAAACTAATGGTGTTGAAGATATGTAGATTAGTTAAAATATTTGAGATATTTATTCTTTAAATGAAAAGGGTGAATAAACCAAAAAAGGCCTCCACCCTTCACCTTTTAGAGAGACACTCAACATGTGATTTTAAAATGGGCATGTTCAATCATGATTTCAGAAGATTTTGTATCTGACAATGACTGGAAAATTAACTGAATGCTCACTGTAGTTTGAAAATCATGTCTTAATTTTTTATTCATTATTTTACCAGAAAACATAAAAAGACAGAAAACTGAGCACTAGAGATCAAATAGAATCATTGTAGGATTTTTCTTTTTTATTCCCCTTCACCAGTATATTTGTCCTGATAAATGATTGTATTGAGAACTTCCACATGTCTGTTAATACATTACAGTTAACTTAATATTCCATTGCTTTCAGTGACAAAAGTTTACTATTCTTAGAAATTCTTGCCCAGGCAAGCAACCTTAGTTGTTGTTATAGAAACGTATCAAACACCCCAGTGACTATTCAGTTAAAGGCCTCAACAGAGCATCAAGACTCACTGAATCCCTCAGCTCAAAATCCTTGGTTTGCTATTTTCACCAGTATTAAACCAATATACCATAACAAAAACCAAACCGTAATCAAGTCCTCACATTGAAAAACCCACATTAAACCAAGCTTCAAATTCTCAACAAAAACCAACCCTGCTCTTCCGCATCTGAGATACTACCAAAACTAGGGTGAAGTAGCATTCTCCCTTCTACTTTACCGAGGTGAGAAATAAATTAAGCTATCTCCTGTCAGCAAATTGTGTTGGAGATATTCAAATGTAAATGCAATGTACTATAGTGTAAGACTAGCTTTTATTTTGATTGATTTTGATTGAGTAGAAAATTGGAGAGGGAATAACTAGTTTTTACATATACCAAAAATAACTAAATAACTTCAACCCCATAACTTTTTAGAGCCACACTCACTTAGCATTGTTCTTAGTTATAGGATATAAAGAACAAATGAAGTGTCTATATTACCTACATTCATTTGTAAAAATAATCTCATGTACATATTATATAGGCAAAGTAAATCAGTAAACCAAACCAATAACTGAGTAATTCAAGGATACATTATTGATGAGCTAATTCTCATTCCAATTTATGTGTATAGTTTATATCAAAGGGATTTTATATGCTTGAATTATACCAAAAATTGTTCATCTGAACTTCACTTGGTTACTACATAGAACTTACAATGAGAAAAGGTAGGGAAATGCCTATTCTTTCAAATATTAAAAGATATTGGATTTTAAGCTTTTATTATGCCAAGATAAAAAATTACGTGGGCTTGACCTGACCAGGTAGCTCAGTTGGTTAGAGTGTTGTCTCCATACGCCCAGGTTGTAGGTTCGATCCTCCATCAGGTTATGTACAAGAATTAACGAATAAATACATAAATACGTGAAATAACAAATTGATGCCCCTCTCTCTAACATAAATTAAAATCAATAAAATAAATTACACAAGCTTTTTATAAATTTAATAAACACAGAAAACATTGGAAAACAAAGAATGAGGTTTAACTAGTTGGGTAGAGTATTTTCCATTAACTTGGATGAGAGGGAGTAAGAATATGAATTCCTTACTTAGATAAATATTGAATTCCTGTTTAGGAAAAATAAAGGAAAAGTAAAATAAATCTGTGTATTCCAACAGTATGTCTCTAGGGATTCTAAAACATGACCTCCAAATTCTTTGACAGTCCTCACTTCAAGAGTTGCAATCCACAGTTATTGCCTTGAATATTAAGTGATTAGTGATTGTTTTAAGCAATAAAAGAGTGATATTATTAGTCCTCTTGAAATGATTGTTCCCCACAGGCAGCCTAATCAGGAAGCTAGTTCTGTGAACCTACCCCCATAATACAAGAAACCAAGACACATAAAGAGGCTACATGCAAACACTCCAGTTGAAAGCCTCAGCTGACAGCCAGTATCAATCACTGGGCATGTGAGTAAAAAACCTCCCATATAGTTTCAGCCCCCCACTCATCAAATTACTCTCACCATGGAAAGCATCCCAGCTAAGGGTGCGGATGTCACAGCATACATACATCTGCTGTGATCTTCCTGAACTCCTGACCCACAGAATCTAAGAGTATAATAAAATACTTGTCTTTTGTGACCAAGTTTTGCAGTGGTTTGTTACAGAGTAATAGTAACAGGATTCATGACTCAATTTAATCAATGTTTATAAGAATGCATTGTAAAAAAGCCAGCCTGATAGTGCAAATACAGAATTAATATCACCTATCGCTGTTACATAAGTACATCTTTTAATCATCAAAATGGACAAAAGAATGTAGGCTATTTCAATTTCATAGACAGGAACTTAAATAATTAATTGTGTAATTGATTTCCTAAGAATCCTATGTTTTTTAAATGTCAAACCCAGGACGCAAACACAAGTCTTCTTATTCCAAATCTGCTGCTAGAGTTACATCTTCAGAATACACCTGATAAAGGTATTACTTACTGGTTGTTAACCTGCCAATAACACTGAGCAGAGGATTCCCAATGCAGATGGTTATATTGTCTGATTCTGCTATTTTTGAGTAAAGATTACCATATATAAGGTAGTGGTAGTGTGTACAGTTTTTGTGTGCATGCTGGTCTCCAATTTTAATGGTTACATAGGCATGCATTCTCCAGCATTACCTGCCATAATGCCAGCTGGGAGATCTAGTTGTGCAAATAAGTTCCATAATGAAATTGAAGTGACTCTACTGGGTTAGACAAAGATGGTGACATTAAAGTGCTTAGCACATTGCTTCACATGAGGAAAGTTCCTAATAAAGATAGTTCATAACCAACATCATTGCTATAACATGCCTATTTAAAAAGGTAATAAAATAGCCCTTAGCCTGTGTGGCTCAGTTGGTTGGAGTGTCATCCAGTAATCAAAAAGTTGGAGGTTCAATTCCTAGCCAGGGCACATACTTAGGTTGTGGGTTTGATCCCTGAACTGGATGCGTATGATTCCTGGACCAGGTGCATATGTGAAGTGACCAATTGATGTTATTTTTCTAAAAAAGTAGTAAAACACCTTTGCAGGGAAAATGGTTTAAAAAGAAAAAGCATTTAAATAAAAACAAGGAACCTCTCTGGGTTTTTTCTGTTAGCACAACATCATTTGCTTTCTCAGATTTATTATTATTGAAATATAAAGTTATTAACTTACCCTAGGCATTGGGTGAGGTGCCCGTACAGGAAAACAATTTTACTCTTCCCCAAAGCCCTTGAGGCACATATCACTATCCCGCTTTTATAGATGAGGAAACTGGGCTTTTAAACATTTAAGTAATTTGTTTAGGGTCATTGGGGCTAGACAGTACGAAGCCAGGAGCAGAAATAAGTTTTGTCTATACACAAAGCCTATTTATCTAATTATCAGTTTTCTTCATGTGCTTTAATAATTTTAAATATGGAGTTTAATTTTATCTGAATTAGTTGGCCATGGTGTACCATTCAATATAAAGAGATATATTTAATTATTTTAGACATTTATGTGTATCTAATTTAAAAGAACGAGAAGTGATGTTATGCAGAGTTTTTTGGAGAATACAAATTTTTAAAATAAATTTATTAGTGTTTATGTTTTATAACATATACTTTGGCATTCCTTTTTAGAAATGTAACTTTCAAATGTACTAACTGCTTCCGCAGGATTTTTCTTTACTTTTATATATTATATTGTAATATATTTATATATGTATATGCATACATTTATAAACTTTTTTCAGAATTCTCAATGAGTAAACCCATCTTCTGGATTTGAAAAAAACTAAACTTTAGTATTAAATACATGCACTAATGCTCACTCTGATTCCATTTTTTAAAAATTGAGGTAAAAGTTTATTGATACTCTAATATAATAAACTACTTGAACATAAAGTTTCAATGGCACTTTTTACTGTTAATCTGGATGATTTAGAATAATGTCATCAAAATAATCTATTTCTTACTACCCTCCTCATTTAGTATCATGTGGACAGAGCCAAAATATAAATTTGGTTCTATAGAAGCTAAACATAGAATGATGATTTCAATACCATTCATCCATTTGGTCTCATCCTTGGCTGTAAAACTGCCCAAAAAGGTTTTATATTGTACTAGTCTTAACCTAAACAGATACATTCTGCCAATACTGCAGGGTGAGATTTTGGCACAAATCTCAATATTCTATTTAAGCTCATATTTGGCTGTAAAGAAAGAAATTAATAACATAATCATAGATTCATCAAATCCATTATGTAGCACCTTCTTCTATTTGTAAAATAATAAATTACAGATTTAACTGTTTATTTTCTTTTCCAGGCTAACAATTTTAGTATAGTTTTGAAAGCAGCTTTGTATATTTTACTGTATTTTTATGTTTATCAGATTTTTATTTATTTAAAAATATTTTATTGATTATGCTATTACAATTGTACCAATTTTTTACCCTTTGCTCCACTCACCCAGCCACCTTACCACCTCCCCAACTACAGGCAATCCCCACACTGTTGTCCATGTCCATGGGTCATACATATATGTTCTTTGGCTATTCTCTTCACCTTCTGTTTTATTTTAATGAACTATCTAGAAAAGGAAAAGAGGAATGACTAGGGAATTCTTCCTGAAAAATATATGCTATTTGACTGAGATAAAAAGAGCATATCTATTGAATGAACTTTTTTCCTCTCCCCCATGTAAACCTACATATACACTCAAGCCTGTACCAAATATTTACCTACCCCTACATAATCAGAGGTGGTGGTTAATATCCTCATGTTATTCCTCACATAATGCTCCCTGAATGGTTTTCTTGTTTTTGCTTAGTAAATGATCAACTTAATAGACATCTGGTAGCTAATTAACTGATCTATTAACTTGAATCAAAACCTAAATCTCTTATCACTTAAGCTATGGTTTCCCAAAGAACTCCACCTCTCCACCAAGGTTGTGTCTCTAAAAGAAGAAAAGTGAGCACTTCCTAATTTTTAAAGGATGAATCAAAGCAAGGCCTCAGCTGGGCTCTGCCAGCCTCACCAGAAACAGACCTCAGTTGCGTTTGCCTTATTCCTTTTTCAGTCAGATGTTGAGGAGCTTGCCCACTAAGCCCGCTGTTGCCTGCTGGCGGGGAGTGTTTTCTTTCTCTGCTGGCTTCTTGTACCTGGCAGATACCGAGGTTCACATCATGTCAAATTTGCCTGCTGTCTCTTTGAATTTGCACCATCCTTCCTCCTAGGAATTCAATTATTGTTCTTGAAAATCCATTCCTAACTCTGTTTTGTTGCAAGAAACAGTCAACCCCTACATTAGGCTCAAGTACTAGTATTGTGGAGTAAGGCTCACCCTGTTTCTTCAGGAAGATTGTCAGATGACAATTTTGAGGAAAATCATTAGGTATATAAGTGCTTTGACTGAGTAAATATTTAGGTGACTGTTTAAACTAGCATCCTTTAAATATGAATACAAAATATATTAGCATTAGTTTCTATTAAATACAAATATTACATATATTAATTTCTTAACTATACTATAGCTAATTAACATAGTAACTTATTAACTATGATTTATGTTATTTTAACTAATATAGAAGATAGTTGAGCACTTTTCCAGTTAAGTGTAACTGACTTTTTAATGAAAGCAAAGCACTTGCTCTATTCTATTTATTGCTTCTTCTTTATCATTAATGAGCAGGACTGAACAAGAAATACTTAAGCATAAGGTATGCGTCTACCTTTGGTCTACCAGTCATTACCTGTATGACCTTATGCTGGTACTCAAATCTTTAACACTCTCTTTCTTCAACTGGGCAGGTAAGATACGAATACCATTTTTGCCTAGCTCCCAAAGTTATAGAGATTATAACACAAGACCAGGTATAGAAGAACAGTGTTATACTGTAAGTGGATTAAATTCTTGAAGAGATAATGTCAAGGACTAACAATTACTTAATTAGCTCTTCTTGTCTGACCACTCTTGGAAAAATTCTAATTATAGGGCATGACATTATTTGCCCAGACTTGGTGGGCTTGCTAAGTAGGGAAAGCACTATGCCATACAAAAATTTAAAAAAAAAACAAAAAAACAGTGCATTTTATTAATGCTGTGGTTATATGAGGAAGATATACTAGTTTAGTCACACAAGAACTTGACCAAAATCTTAAATACCTGAGAATGAGATATATGTACACAGGTCTTTGAAAAGCAGCAACATACTTCTTTAGAATACAGGAGAGACACACAAGTACTAGCTTGTGGGCATGCCCAGGAATGACCTGAGTGGTCTCACAATCTCATCTTCGACTAATGGTGTTACCCTGCGCAAGCAGCTAAATTAGAGTTACCAATAGCTGAAGCATGGAAGGGGTAGCCCATCACATGCCTGAAATGTATTGGTTCAAGGTATTGAAAGAAATATCTCTCCAATTATTACTTCCATGCTAAGCTAATACAAATGGGACTTCAGTTATCATATACAACAGCAAATGCAGATTTTACATCTGGCAATGTCAATAAACTAACAGTGGCAACAACAACAAAAACAAGAGCAAGGTTCAGTAAAAAGCACCAAGCCTAGAACAGAATCTGATTTCTAGAGAAGCAACACTGTATTATTGATTTCCAGTTTTATTGAGGTACAATCAACATATAACTGTGTAAATTTAAGGTGTGCAGCATGTTGGTGTGGTGTATTTACATGTAATAAAGTGGTTACTGCCATCATGTTAGCTAACCCCTCCAGCACAAAATTATTTTCTTGGTGATGTGAATATTTATGATTACTTTTGTAGAACTTTTAAATATATAATACACTATTATTAACTAGAATCACTATGTTCTTCATTATAACCTAGAACTTCAACTTATAACTAGAAACTTACATACTTTGATCAATATCCCCCTCCCATTTTCCCCCACTCCCTAGCCCCTGATCTAAGTCTCTTTTTATGAGCATGACTCTTAGATTTCACAGTTAAGGAACATCATACGGTACTCGTCTTTCTCTGCCTGACATGTTTCACTGAGCATTATGCCCTCAAGTTTTATTCATGTTGTTGTAAATGGAAAAATATCCTTTTAAAACTATTATTCCATTTTGTGGATATACATAGATATCTATAATGTTTTATAAATATAGAAATAAAACTATATATACAGGGTATAGCAAAAGTAGGTTTACAGTTGTTTGGATGAAAAATAATACAATACTTAATAAATGATAAAAGAATATACTCTGTTTTGTGTATTCATAATGCAAACCCATTTTTGCTTTGCCCTGTATAACCTCACACATTCCTTATCCATTCTTCCATTTATAGACGCTTGGCTGTTCTCAATGATGCTGCAATGAACATATGAGTGCAGACATGTCTTTGAGGTCCTATTTTCATTTTCTTTGGATATGTACCCTAAAATAGGATTGCTGGATCATATGGTAGTTCTGTTTTTAGGTTGTTTTTTTTTTTTAAGGACTATCCATACTGTTTTCCATAGTCACTGAACCAATTGACATTTTATACCAATTTTACAACAGTGCAAAACAAAAGGGTTCCCTTTTCCCTGTGTCTTTGTCGATAGTATTACCTGTTGTCTTTTCAATAACAGTGATGCTAGCAGATGTGAGGTGCAATCTCATGGTTTTCACACTTTTCTCATGGTCAGTGATGCTGGTCACCTCTCCATGTACCTTTTCACCATATGTATGTCTTCTGTAGAAAAATGTCCATTCGATTCCTCTGCCCATTTTAAAGTCAAATTGTGTTTGTTTCTATTGAGGTCTTTACATATTTTAGATATCAACAACTTACTGACTATGCTGTCTGAAACATTGTCTCCCACTCCACAGGTTGCCTTTCCATTTTGTTGATGGTTTCCTTTGCTGTGCAGGTGCATTTTAGTTTGATGTAGTCCCACTTGTTTGCTTTCACTTTTGTTGCTTTTGCTTTTCATTTCAAATCTAAAAGCCATTTATTGCCAAGACTGATGTCAAGGAGCTTATCTTAGCCTTTACTTTTTCTTCCAGGAGTTTCATGATTTCAGGTCTTACCTGTTGATGTCTTTAAATATTTTGAGCTGATTTTTATGTATGGTGTAAGTTAATTTTTTTCATGTGGTTATTTAATTTTCCCAACACCATTTATTGAAGAGACCATTTTTCCCCATGTAAAGCAAAAGTATAATTTGTTCCTTTACCATAAACTAATTGATCATATATGCATGAGTTTATTTCTGAGGTCTCTGGTCGATCTTATTGTTCTATTTGTTTTTATGCCCAAACCATGCTTCTTTGATTAGTATAGTTTTATAATACAGTTTGAAATCAGAAAATGCGGTGCATCCAGCTTTGTTTTTCTATCTTAAGATCATGGGGAAAAATTAACATTTTAAAATATCTATGCTATCCAAAACAATTTATAGATCAATGTATTCAGAATTCCAATGGCATTTTCACAGAAATAGAAAAAAAAGAATAATAAAATTTGTATGAAACCATGACAGTCCCCGAAGAGCCAAAATGTAATGTTTTTAAAATTTCCATTTTCAACCCAAAAATGCATTTCTGTTTGTAACTTCTTTCCTACTATAAAAGACATTTCGTAATGCAATAAATGTAAAACTGTGTTAATGGGATTATGATATATAAAGAAGTAATTTGTATGGCAATAAGAGTAAAGAGGAGGAGGAAAAATAAATATATTAGAGTAAATGTTTTTTACATTAACATCAAATTGTTATTAATTGGAACTAGATAATTTTAAGATGTAAATATAATTTCCAGGAAAACAATTAATACCTCAATATATATACTAAAAGTCAAAAATAAAATCATACATTAGGCTAGAAAATATAAAATAAGAGAATAGTTAAAAACAGAGGCACAGAAATAAATAGCATAATGGCAGATATAATTGTACTGGGTCGGTAACTACATTAAAAAGTAAATGGAGTAAACACTTTGTATCAGCCAGGGTTCCACAGAGAAATAGAATCAATATCTGTTAAGACATATATTTCATGGAATTAGCTGGTAGGAGAGTGGGGGCTGGCAGGCAGGCAACTCAGGTAGAAGCTAATGCTTTAGTCCTGAGGCAGATTTTCTTCTGTTTTTGCTCTTAAGGATTTTAATCTATTAAATGAGGCCTGTCTATATTAATAAGGTTAACCTCCAATGTTTAAATCAATTGATTGTAGATGCTAACTTTATCTATAAAATAGTCTTTACAGCAATATCTAGACTGGTGCTTGATTAACTACCTGGGTATTATAGCTTTGGCAGGTCGAAACATAAAAGTAACCACCACAACCTTTTATGCTTGTTAACCTGGCACCTGTACGAACCTCCTTAAATAATGCTTAATCTCCAAATAAAACAGTATTTCCATTTAACATGGCAGAATGACCCTGTATACAACTGTAGAAGTACTAACCCCAGAGAAAGTGTCTATTTCAGTCAGAACAAAGTTCTGGCATTTTCATTATGCAAGAGTCTAACGTAATCGACCTGATCGGTCCAGGGAATGGTGCCATACTCAGTGTCAGTCTCTGTGCAGAATGGGCAATGACCTGTGGCTGCAGCCAGGTAACCATTGGTTAGTGTCTCACTGGTTTGTGTTGCTGAGCTCATAATAATTTCATTTATGCCACCATGGGCAATTTTTTCTGAGCCCATTAGACAATGACAAAAAATGCCTGGGGAAAAAGGCTGAATGATACATACAGGCCATCCTATCCACTAGATTATTAAAATCTTTTTCTGCTGAGGTAACAGTTTGCTGAGCATTCATATGAAGCACAAATATTTTCATATTCTTTATCCTTTCAGAGAGGTCTATTTACATATATTTTCCCCAGACCTTCTTATCAGTAGTTTGCCAATCATGTTCCATCCAAGTGGCTGACCACTGAGACAAATCATAGGCCACATCCTAGAAATCAATATACATTGTTACATTGGCTACTTCTTTCAAGCAAAATGAAAAACTACATGCATTGAGCTCAAGATCTATCGACTAAAAGAAATGGCCTTCACCACTGTCCCTTAGGGATGGTCCAGAAAAAACTGTAGTGCTCCAATTTTCCATTTTGGGGGTGGTGCTTGTATATCATACAGAACCATCTGTAAGATCTGCAAACCAGATCCAAAGTTTCTCTTCCTCAGTATCCTTAGCAAATGGATCTCAGGGAACTCCCTATGAGGCCATAGATACAGGCTGAAAGACGAGAGGTAATGTAGCAGGACTGTGGACCATGAACATTAGAGCCACTTCCTTATGTAACTTCTTTGGGCCTTCAGGGCCTGCTTGAGCTTGATTTCTCTCTCTCTCTCTCTCTCTCTCTCTCTCTCTCTCTCTCTCTCTCTCTCTCTCTCTCACACACACACACACACACACACACACACACACACACACACACACACACAACTTCCATTTGATGATGGAGTGCTTCTGAACACATTCAACTTTAGGTTTAATGGGACATGCAACACATATTCATAATAGATGTCTCAGATTGCATGGTAAATGGGTGGCCCATGTTTAAGCATTTAGTCTCTAGTAATGTCTAGTAGCAAGCCAAAAATTGTTCCTTAGAAGACCAGTAGTTATCCACAAAGGATACCAGGGCTTTGCTCAAAAATCCTGAGGACCTGTACTGTGACTTATCTAAAAAGGAATGATTTTCAGCTGGTACACTGGAACACTCTGGTGTGCTGCGAGAACTTTTAAAGCGGGCGATGCCCGACTATTTAGTCAGAGGCTCCGCCGATTTTTCCTTTTGATTGTAAAATAAGAAAATAACTATCGCCAACACAACAATAGCCATCCTGTGTGAATGCATCAAAATTATACCTACTTTTTGCTCACATTGGCAAAAAATACATAATTTTTGGTGTGCTGCAGAATTTTAGTAGTTTCTGTGTGCCATGAGATGAAAAAGGTTGAAAATTACTGCTTTAGAGAACTGCCAGACAGAACTTGGATATGACACAGATAGTTCAGGCATCAGTGGGTCCATGGATCCTTACGGACAAAATGATGGAGCACCTTTGCATGGCAGCCTTAACCTGTTTCGGATCCTGCTCCTGCTCTGGGCCCCACTCAGTAGTTTTTCAGATTACTAGGTTAATGGGCCAAAGTAACACCCAGGATGGGTTTGGGTGGTTACTGGGCCCAATGTGAGATGCACTTGAACTAAACTCTTGATTATCTGAAGTTCACAAGTCCAGCTCTGTTTGGTAGACTATAGTGATGTTTTAGGTATCTTCAAATAGAGATAGAGGGGCAGTTTCTACTACCCAAAAAGGCTGAACAGAATAATTCCCACTTCATCAGAATCTGTGTATACAAACTGACTCCAGTTTTTAAGGTCCAGTTTCTTCCAAATCAATAACCTTATTTAATAGCATACATGCGCTGTGAGGTTAACAATTCAGTTTGTATTGTAATTCAGTGATTCACAGAATCAGAATCTGGGTCTTGTGGACTAAAAGGGGCCATATACAAAACCCAATTTGTTCAGGAGATGCCTGCGAGGCCCTGTTACAAACTCAGAGACCTAAAGGAACCACGAAGGATGGTCTGAAATGAAAACTTATTATCTGAAAGCAGTGTATAGCAGGTAGTTACATCCTAGGCTAGAATTTTCCTGACAAAAGTCAATCTTTATTTTAATTAAGCCTGTCTATTGTCTTTTGGTTTCTGTGATAACATACCTTTGGAATGTCAAAATAACTTCCTTTTTCTGAACCCCTCAAAGCACAGAGACACAGTACCAGAGGGAGACCACAAATCTCCTCATTGTTATTTTAACTGTTGACTGTTAACTATCCTGTACCCACCTGTGTAAAAGAAGTATGTGTCTGCCATTTCACCTTTTTTCCGACCCCAGGAGTTTTCCCACTTTGCTTTCTCCCGCCTCCCTGATCTATCCCATGTGCATTTCATACAACCCACCATGTCCTCTCTGTTGACTGTGATGTAGAAAGCCCGGTGCGGAACTGCCATTCTCTGGAGCATTTCCTCAGTCTGTAGAGGTTCTCTTCCCAGCTATCACGGTTAGTTTGGCTCAGATAAACTCATAAAAAAGTTCGTACTGGTCTGGATGTTTCTTACACTGACAGTTTGTCTTTCAAAAATCTCAGCTCCATGACTATGAGAAATGAGAACAAAGAAATTTTTAAGTCATTTATGTGGAGCTTGAGCTGGTAATTTAAAAGCCCTGAGCTACTGCTTTTTCCCCCTCTTACTTTTTCTGGCACCTTGAGGATCAATCAGCCAAAAATGTTCTATGATATCAAATATAAGGTCACCCAGAACCTTATCTTTTGTGAATACTTGATTAGGCGTATCCAATGATGACATTTTTCATACTTGTGCTACAGTCAGCATGATACAGCAATTGTCTCCCTTTACCATTGTAAATGGTCATGTGTTCCTTTAAATCTAACCATATAAAAGAACCAACTTTGGACACCCCATAACCAATTTAGAACACACTCTTATGATTCTGTCCCTCCTAGAATCACTCTCCGTACCAAAGTCTGTACACCAAATCAAAAGAAGGAATTGGATAAAACTAACATGAAAAAGACATGATGCCACTATATGTGATCAAACAAAACACATGCTTTAAATTTGGAGATGCAAATAATTTGAACATAAAGGATATATCATGTAAATGGCAAGAAAAAAAGATGCTGTGTTTGATCCACAAATATCAGACAAAATAGACTTAAAATGTTACTAAAAACAATAAATGACATTTAATAGAATTAAAGGGTGAATCTATCATGAAGACATAAAAATTTAAAATACATATGCATCAAACCACAGTATAAAAATATATGAAACACACTGGCAGAACTGGAGAGGGAAAAACAGAGAATTAAACAGTAATTGGAGTATTGCATTTTCAGCAATGGAAAGAACACCAAGAAGGCAAATTGACAAGGAAAGTCAGCCTGTGAACAATGCTATAAACATATGGACCATCTGTTAGAACAAAAAACAAACCTCAATAAAATTAAAACGATTCAAATTATACCAAGTATATTTTCTGAAGAGAATATAATTTACTTACATAATAAAAAAGGAGATTTGGGCACTTCACAAATATATAGGAATTAAACAACACACTTCTAAAGAACAAGAGTTGAAAAAAGAAATCAAAAGGGATTAGAAAATACTTTGAGATGAATTAAAACAAAAACAAAACATACCAAAAATTCATGAATGCGGCAAAAGTAGAGTTCATGTAGCACAGTGAAGTGCTTGCTCTCTCTGACTCTACATTATTTCTAGCTACATTATTCCCATGACCTTCAGGCAAAGAGCTTCTGCTATAGACATGCTAATTTTAAAGGAATTCTGTTTAAGCCTTAAGTTTTCACAAAAATGGAAGGTTGACTTAACATCTAAAAATTAGTCAGTGCTATACACCATACCATTATGATAAAAGACAAAAACATGCGGTCATCTAAATATATAGAGAGAATAGGTGTTTGACAAAATCCAATACCTTTTCATGATAAAAACACTCACCAAACTGTGAGTAGATGGGAGCTTTCTCAGCCTAATAAAAATCTTCTACCAAAAAATCCCACAGCCAATATCATACTTAATAATGGAAGACTGAAAACTTTTTCCATCATGTAGGAAACAAGACAATGATGTCCTTGTACTGGAGGTTCTGGTCAGAATAATTAAGGATGTGAAAGTCATGTGAATTGTAAGGAGAGAAATAAAACTACATGTGTACCAATGTGCCAACATGATATGATCTTTTATAGAACATACTAGGAAATACACACACACACAAACTATTAGACTAATAAATATTTGCAGTGAGCTTGCAGAACACAAGATCCATATATGCATGGGATTATATTTCCATACACTGTTATGGATGAGTATTTCTTCACTGAGGCCTGGAGCAGGGGTCAGCAAACCCTGTAGGCTAAATCCAATGAGCTCCCTGTATTTGTGAATAAAGTTTTATTGGAACAGAGGCCCATTAAGTTATGCACTGTGTTTTTTTTTTCAGCTCCCGTTACTTGTCCTTTGAGAAGGTATTTCAATAACATATATTAAGTTCTCATCCTAGCTTGAGACTTTGTGACTATTTTCTAAAACAATTCTAAGTTATTACTGCAACAGTCCTAATAACACACTTAATTCTGTTTTTAATTCATTTATTCATGCATCAAATATATATTCAATGACTAGTATTTGACTATGACTTCTATGTAGGAACCTATCCAATCAAATATATTACTGATATGAACGAGTTTGCATTCTCATGGAAGAGACAGAGGAGTAAACAATGTGATATGTGACATGGTGCATACTCAGGGAGCCTCAGGGATTGTCATGAAAATATACACAAATTTATTCCCAAGCAAAGGTAACGAGTAAAAGGAGACATCTTAGAGATATCAAGTATGAACTGAAACTTGAAAGAAAAATAGAAATTAAAACAAAAATGTTTATGTGAGGTTGTACTGGAGGCAGAAAATAATTGTGATAGGGAGATGCATTAGGAGACTACAGCCAATGTTCAAGATCTAAAGCAAGGATGTCAAACTCCTTTTTACCGAGGGCCACATCAGCCCCACAGTTGCCTTCAAAGGGCTGAAATAATTTTAGAGCTGTATAAATTTAACTACTCCTTAACTGTTAAGGGGTTGAAATTACATTCAGCCATTTGAAGGCAACCGTGAGGCTGATGTGGCCCTTGGCGAAAAGGAGTTTGATACCCTTGGTCTAAGGGATAACAGAGAGTGGAAGTATTGGGTAGGTAAAAAATACATAAGAAAATAAAATGAAAAGAACTGGTGATGATGATAAATTGGAGAAAGGAGAAAAAGGGGAGATATTTATGATAACTCATATTCTGTTTTTGACAATCTGGTAGATAGAGGTTGGCTCTACTCACATAAATTGGAAATACAAAGAAAAAAGGTATGCACGAAAATTGTAGAGCTGTCGGTCAAAGTGTGCAAACTTGCTAGAAAATGAATAAGTTTTGAAGAGCTAATGACAGCATTGTGATTTCAGTTAATGATGCTGAATTACTGAATTACAAAAAGACAAAGAGGAAACCAACTTGCAGATAAAGAGCTGTTTTTTACTTTTATTCCCGGAATTCAGAAAATTTGAGTATAATTCTAAGTGGAACTGATGTTTTACATTTTGATTCATGCATTTGTTCAAAACATACAATGTGCCACACACTACCAGGTCTTAGAACAGATAAACAGAATGAAAACAGGAACTATTGTGGCAAAAAGCAAGGGAGTAATGATAATGAATTGTGATAAATCTTTCATTGTTATATAAAAAAAGAAAGAAGAGAAACAACATTCTTCTTATTGGTAAACGACCAGAGCTCATATTTTCTTCCTTGTCCTCCAAAATTTTTTGTTTGTGTGTATGTTTTTTAGTTAAGGCGTTGCGCAATCTTTCATTCCCTGACAGAGCAAAAGAACCTGTTTCTTTTCATTTAACAAGTGGAGACTCCAAAGTCTCCACTGGTTAAAAAGCAAAAAAAGGTATTGTTTTAACAGGAGTTTCCACAGTTTCTAAGGCCATCCTAAACTATGCTACCAAGAGCTCTGGAAAAATCACAAGAAAAAATGTTTAACTTAAATGCTTTAGCAAAAGTTAAATGTGCTCATTCTCAAACTGCCAGACTCAAGAAACACTGTAACAAACACCTTTCTAAATTTAATAAACACCTAAATAAGATCTTATGGATTGTTTATGCTTGGCTTATAGTAATGTTTATTGTTGGAGCTGTTAGTTCTATAAATATCCTCACGCTTAAAATTTTCATATCAAGGGCTCGTAAGAAATTACTTCACATGTTAATGATAGTGGGCTCTGAAATTTACTGTAGATAAAACATGAAATACCATGTCATAATATACGCAGGCTTATAGAAAAAGGAAGGAGAGTGTGTTAAGAGGAGACAGATGTTATAAAACTGTCATTCTCTACCTTTTATTTATTGACTATTGAAAAGACCTCTGTAAACCTAAGCTGGTAAGATCTGATACCAGTGGGTTTCAGAGCTATCTTGAATATTTCCAAAAAATGCCAAGATTTATTGCTTGATTTTAATGAACACATACCTTGCCCTTACCATGAACATGTTTTCTAGGAAAAATGGTTTCTATGCTATTCTGTTGCATCTGTGAAATAGGGAAGGGAGAGCAGCAGCTGACTACAGAAGAAAATTTTGGATTGATTCCTGCTCTGGCAGTTGGTTATAGACTGCCTATCAAGGCTTTGATCTTGGGATTGGAAGAAATTAGAACAATAGACCTAAGGTTACCGCCCCCCCGCCCCCAATACAACACGAATTATAGGCTGCCCTAGTGAATGTGCACATCCTCAGAGACCCTGGAAGTCCACTTAATAAATTTGGGTCAGTGAAGAAGAAAACTCTCCTGGCTCCATAGAGACATTTATGTTAATTTCAAATTATTAAGGTTGGAATAGTGATCAAACTAAAATTTGCTAGAGTAGCCTCAAGAATTGTATAGAAGACTTAAGGACCCTCTAGAGGGTGCCATTTTCCCATGTGCAAGCAGAATTATACTTGTGACATAAATCTTAATATTAATTAAAAAAACTACCAAAGAAATAAATGTAGAACCCAATGTGACATGAGCACACTATCAAAGTATATAAAATAAAATTATGTTCATATACAACATATGTTCAGCTATTTCTGCAGTTACCAGCATAATTCAAATGACAAACTCATAATACTTTATCTGCCATAGTCAAAACGAATACAGAATCCCTAAGAGACTTACGACAACATTACTGTACAATTTTATTATAGTCTTGTTTTAAATTTAGAATTTATGGGTTTCCAAATTAGTAGAGAATATGTCTTTAATCAAAACACTCAATCTAATGGTGGACATGGAAGTTCTTGTTGACTTGAATGAGCATAGACCTAGGGATTATGGGGTGAATTGGTAGAAGAAGCAAAAATTTCTCCATAACCCCAACTGCAATCAATGTGCCTACTTAAAACTACCTACATGGCCGGTCCAGCCCAGTTTAGCTCCCAATAATTTAAGTAGTGAGGTCTGGAGAAACAGATAAAAACAGGCCTTTATTGCATAACTTTGTATTTTTAATGGAACCTATTTAATGGTAGATTAATGTTCCTGGACATAAAAGGCCTTTTCTTCCCCTGGTCAGCAGTAGAAGAGGGAGAGGCTAACTGAGGAAATAAGGGTCCCATCACGATTTGTAGAAATAATGGAAATCTTGAGTCTTCTCATTTTTTGGAAGATATTTGCACAAATGATTATCATTAAAATCCTTTAATTTTGTTGGTACTATGTAAATATAATTATTTCTTTATTCAATTAGAGTCTTCTACAGCCTTAAGCATGGAGTCAAGTTTAAAACAGGAGAAAAGTAGCCCTGGTTGGTGTGACTCAGTGGATTGAGTGCCAGCCTGCAAACCAAATGGTTGCCAGTTCAATGGTTCCCAGTCAGGGCACATGCCTGGGTTGTGGCCAGGTTCCTGGTGAGGGGCATTCAAGAGGCAACCATACGCTGATGTTTCTCTCCCTCTCTTTCTCTCTCCCTCCTCCTCTCTAAAAATAAATAAAACCTAAAAAAAATAAAAAAGAGAGAGAGAAAAGGAGAATTAGGGGAGAGTCTTAACATTGCCATTGCAATGCAAATAATGATTATTTTGTAGATTTTCTACTTCTACTTTTAATGATTATTAAATTATCATTAGTAGAATAAATTTTACTATACTATAAATTATATATGTATGGGATAAAGAATTAACAGTTCATCTGATGTATTAAATACCGCTGTTCTGTATATATATATATATGTAAAACATTGTTATTGAAATAATTATTAATCATTCCCAAATCACAATTTTTAAGGCCCTATATATTATTGGCATGTTCATGTGGCATTAAGTTAAAGCTATAATTTAAATGGTTTTAGTTAGGCACAAACACCTGTTTGCAAAAATATATTATCAGCTTTATTCATAAGTGTGCACATCTGAAACACCCAATTTCAATCAACTGCTACATGGAGAACCACACTATGGTATAATCATAAAGTGGAAAATTACTCAGCAATAAAAATGAATAAATGATTAACATATAAAACATGATGAATGTAAAAAGTTTTATGCTAACTGAAACATGCCAGGCATAATAGCCTACATATTGGATGATTCCATTTATTTGGCATTCTGGAAAATGTAAAACTATAATTACCAACATCTATCAACAGTCGCTACGTATGAGGGGTTGGAAGAGAAGATGGAACTAAAAATGGACACAGGAATGTTTCAGGGACTGTCACAGAACTATATACATTTGTCAAAATCCATAGAACTATAAATGTAAAAATGAGTGAATTTTACTACAGGTAAATTATATCTAAATAAACCTGGACTTACAAAAAGTGGTCTTTCAGAAGTTAGGGTACATGCCTGTCTTACTTGTTTTAAATAAGCAACAAGTATATTGAAACTTCATGAGTGCCATTCGCAGTGATAATGATGATGATATAGATGGTGCCGTTGCTGACCCTGATGATGATTATGTAACATCTGTCAAGGCATAATTGGGGAAAAGTAAGAGGTCTTAATAACAAGTAGACAAATGTTTGTTTTTTCCTACCTGAAAACATTAAAACATTCTTTCTTTAAAAAAAACTTATGTATTTTTAGACAGAGAGGAAGGGAGGGAGAGGGAGAGGAACATTAATGTATGGTTGCCTCTTGCACGCCCCCTACTGGGGACCTGGCCTACAAGGCCCTAGGCGTGCCCTGACTGGGAACCGAACTGGCCCTTTGGTTCACAGGCTGGCGCTTAATCCACTGATCCACATCAGCCAGGGCAACACATTCTTTTATAATTCCAGGGCCTTTGATTTAGCTAAAATTTAGTAGTGGTATAGGCTTGAGTATACACCTTTATAGAGTTTCACAGAATTTACTTCCAGATGCTGTTGGAGCACATACATGAATCATTTCATTCTGACCCTGTTGATGACACTGCCACCCACCCTCCCTGACAACTTCTGTGTTTGCTTTCAGCAACGTGTACCTTCAACTCGTCCAAAACAACTAGTGGGAAATCAAATGCCATGATCGGCTGTAAAGTAAAATAGATGAAAAAATTGATCAGAATATGATCATAGGCTTGACAAAAATCACTCCAGAAATTTTTTAATTTTTATCTTTAAAATACTTTGAGATTTAGCTGTTCTTTTGGGAGTTTTTCAGGGCTATTCTTCCTTCATATCATTTGTCATTCTCTTGACTCAAATTGTGATGAGCTGGTATGTTTTTCTTTTGAGGGGAGGGCTGGGTGGTGGGGGCAATGGGGGAAAGATTGGGTAAACTGTAATAGCACAAACAATACAATATTTTTTTAAAAATACAAATTAGTGGGAATGTTTACAACGTAAATGCTATTTATAGACATCTAATTCTTGTTTGAACAGTTTCAAAGCTAGGTATTTGGAAACATCATTTTCTTTACAGCATTTTCCCTTAATTTAGAAGCCCCACTGTTTTATTTATGTGGTTCTACTAGATTATATTTACATGCACTTTGGGCTTCTACCAGTTAGGTGCTATTATACTACTTCTGCTTAGGTGATGGTGAAGTGATTACATTTAAACAATTTTAATACAAGTTTTAATAAAATTATAGAAGCAATTTTATTGATATTGTTGTTTGTCCAATGGAAATAAATTTAAAGTGAAGAGAAAAGGAGTAGATGGTTTTTGAAAGAAGTTATACATCAAAAGAAAGCACTTAGATTTTGGGGAAATGGGACAGTTAAATGTAAGCTAAGGAAAATAATTTTTTCTTACTCCTAGAATTAAAACCATCTAGAATAGATATTATTAAGCCGAAAGAATGCAAAAAAAAAAAAAAAACCCCACAAGACAAGGAAGAGTCAAGAAGTGTGTCAAACTCTCAAAATGTACCATTTTTAACTAAAGAATGGTATCTTTTCTATCTATTCATGCAGAATCAGCCCTCAGTTGTTTTCAATGAATTGAAAAATAAAATACAAACATTAATACAGCAACAAGCTATATCTGTATCTGAATGTATAAGTATTTACCTGGCCACTTTCACAAACATGAATAGAACACCTGCTACAGGTAAGATGCTCCATTATCATTTTAATTAGGTTAGAATTAAAGTTTAACATAATGATCAGAATGATCTTGAAAATAAGATTTCTGGTACCTACCAAAAACCCACTGAACAAGAAGGTCTCAAATATTGCCTGGGAATTTGAACCTTTTACCAATCCCTCACCAGCACATAAACACACACACACACGCGTGCGCTTAACAAGTTAACAAGCTGATGGTTGATAATCACTAACTTAGAGCATTTTGAAGGTAAATTCTAGGTTTGAAATTATACACACATACACACATATGGTAAAAGTGATAAACAAGAGTGTTCTAAACAAGTGCTTCAGGCCATTTTCAGCCTAAATTAACTGTCCAGTGGCATGATTTATTTGGTCACTTTCCTTCAGCCTTTAGTTACTTTTATACATCCACAACAGACTAAATCTTTTAAACATTGTTTTTATGACCCACACATCTGCCTATTTGATATGATATCCAGTCTAGACCACCTACTTTTTCATAAAAGCCATCAAAAACCTTAGTAAATTTACTTAAGAATGATAAAATCAGTGATCTGGGAATGAATAACACTATTTCTTTATATAAAATACCAAAATTTTGTGCCTTTAGTCTTGTTCCCTTCTGTTATTAAAAAAGACATGCTGATACATACCAGCTGAAAACTTTAAAACTCTTTCTTTTAATCTTATGCTCTGAGAATGATCTGCAAATTCCAATAGCAAGTTTGTGTTGGCCTTGTACATGCCAAAATATTTCTTAGAGATACAATCATTCCAGCACTGAAGTTCTCTGCAGATAATTCTTGGGAAAAAACTTAAACAAGATATTTATCTAAACAAGTTAAAAATTACCTTTTTAGGAATTGTGTTCAACTCAGGGACAGAATTCTGAATTAAGGGCTTTTTATTTTCTTTTTTAATGACATGGGAATTTAAAAAAGAAAGCAATAAACAGAAACTGAGAGAATATAAACTCTCATTCTAGAACATATGTCAACGCAAATAACTAAGCATGAGAGAATTAACATATATAACAAATAACATAACATTTCAGTACCTTAATGATAGCACAAAATTTCTCATGCGCACTAAATGTCCAATGAAGGTTTGCAAGTAGGCATCACTGTCATAGTCACGCAACAACACAGACTGATCGGGCTTGCTACTTCACTGATGACTGGAACAGAAAAAGTTTGGAATGTAAATTTTGCAACGGCTTTTAAAACCCCCCAAAATTTGTGACACACAAATCTTCTGCTCATAAGTCATTGGTCAAAGCACATCACACAGCTATATATAAATTTAAAGGGAGCAGAGGAGGACAATCCTGCCATATATTCAAAGAAAGGAAGGAGGAAATATGTGCTGAGCCATAAGACCATCACTGGTACAGGACTATACTTCTCAAGACTTTAGATAATGGCATCACATAATTACAGGCTCTGAGCATGGCACAGAGACCTAGTAAGTGAGACAACAACTTGGGAACTGCTATATCACAGTAAAGAAGCACCCGTGACTACCTAAGTCATCTGTGAAAGGGATGGTAGGCAGAAGGGTAACTAGACATGCAAAGTCAATGGATTAAGGATGGGAGTGGGCAGAAGGAGAAAGTTTCAAAACAGAAAATGAAAGATGGCACTTGGAACATTTTCTCCACTACCTCATGGAAAAATACAGAAAACATGGTTTCTTGGACTTCGAGAAATGCACAATCAGAGCAACTAAACACAGGCAGACAACACTTAGTACATTTTAATTAAATATTACATTGAAGTCTGTCTGAAAAAAGTCAAACCATTCTTAACACAACAAGAATGGTTTGTGTGACATCGATGTAATTTGGTAGCCAAGGAGAGTGGATTGGAATGTGCATGTGTGAATAATGGTGACTTTACTGTACTAGTCAGGGAGGGTAGAAGTCACTGAGTGAGCGTGTGTACAGTGTGGCCATCACACTCAAAATGACTGAGCAAGTAAGGCAATGAAGCTGCATCAAATTTTGCATTAAGCTTGAGCATTCCTCCACAAAAACTATTTGGATGATTCCAAAGACCACAGCTATGGGCTACTGGTGAATGGCTGTTTCATCACGACAATGCCCGCCAACCCATGCATCACGTCTCCTACAGAGTTTCTAGGTCAAATGTCAAATCATCCAGGTTACTCAGCCCCTCTACAGGCCAGAAGTGGCACCGTGTGACTTCTGGCTTTTCCCAAAATGCAAATCACCTTTGAAAGGGAAGAGACTTCAAACCATCATTGAGATTCAGGAAAATATGATGGGGTAGCTGATGGCGACTGGGAAAACTGTGCAAGGTCCCAACTTGCCTACTTTGAAGGGGACTGAGGTGCCATTGTTCTATGTACAACATTGCTTGTATTTGTATCTTTTTCAGTAAATGTCTCTACTTTTCACATTATGTGGCTGGATGTTGTAGACCGTTCAGCCTGGTCTCAGGAGCTGTAACCTGCACCCCATGGCTAGGCTGAGTAAGAGCCTAGGGACCCGCTTCATCTGAGTCTGTTCTGTCAAGAGGACGTGAGCTACTAAGGAGACAAAGCTTATCTCCCTGGCAGGAGCGCTGCTTCTGCTTCATCCATATCTGGCCTCCAATGCTTGGTCGGTTAGCCAATGATGGGTAAGAGTCCCTCAAGGGAGGGGTAACCTAAGTCAGACATGACCACTTGGGAGGTTCTCATGGGAGGACTTGGGGGGCTGCAGCAAAGAAGGGGTGATGGACCCTCAACCCCTGGCTATTCTGACATAGCCTGAGTCCCTATTTCCATCTGGGAGATGTCTTCCTTTATCCCCTGCTTCCTGGCTCTAATCAGCTTAAGCCTGAAACTAGGACAGCAGGTGGTGCAGCCCTGTGTGGGGCAGAGCGGTTCCCCAGGTGATTGGGCATAAGAAAGAATTTGTGAAGTCCTGTGAAACCTGCTTTGCTAAGAGTGCTCTCATTTAAATGATAAGGGCCCGAGGAGGAAATGAGTATGTCTCCCAAAGTTTTGCAACCCCCTTTCCTGACAGACACTAACTCAGATTAAGCCCTCAGATTTCTTTGAAATGTTTTCCATTGTTTGATCCTTGACTCCTGACATACCTGTATTCCTGTGTATTTGAACCTGATAAAAGCCTAGTGAGGAAGGGGCTCTGGGTCCTTCTCCTTTGAGAGATTGACCACCTCTCCTCCCCAAGCAGATCATGTGATGGATGGATGGGACTCTGTGGGTGGAGCACCCCCCCCCGCCCCCACATAGGTGGAAATGCATATTGGTGCAGCCATTGTGGAAAACAATATGGGATTTCCTCAAAATTAAAAATAGAACTGCCTTATGACCCAGTGATTCCACTTCTGGGAACATATTTTAAGAAATCCAAAACACTAATTTGAAAGAATATATACACCCCTATGTTCATTGCTGCATTATTTACAATGGCCAAGACCAGAAGCAGTCCAAGTGCCCATCAATAGATGAGTGAATTAAAAAAGCGATGGCACATTTACACAATGGAATACTATTTGGTCATAAAAAGAAGGGAATCTTCCCTTTTTGACAGCATGGATGGACCTGGATAGTGTTATGCTAATGAAATAAGTCAGTCAGAGAATGACAAGTACCATATGTTTTCACTTATTATATGAAATCTAATAAAATTAACAAAAAAAAATAGAAACAAAGATACAGAAAACTGTCAGCTATTAGAAGGGAGGAGGGTTGGAAGGTTTAGTAAAACCAGTGAAGAGATTAGGCAACAATAAAAGTCATGGACACAGATGACAGCATAGTGATTACAAGATGAAAGAGGGTGGAGGGAGGTAAAAGAGAGGATGGGGAGATGCATGGTGGTGGAGGGAGACGTGGCTTTGGGTGGTGAAACAGTACAACACAGATGATGTACTGTATTGTGCACCTGGATCCTATATAACTTTATTAACCAATGTCACCCCAATAAACTATAACTTTTTAAGAAAGACAGTACTGAGACCTTATGAAAATTATGTAGATTCACCTAACTGGTCCAAATTCTCGCTGTGAAAATTATAATTAATATCACTACATTAATTGTAAACATTAAATTTCTCAAATGGTAGGCAGTATCATGAGTAAATGTTCACTTTGAACATGTCAGATGTGTGAATGTTAGATATACAATCATGCACATTGTTTTCTGTCATATAATGTGCTTCTTACTTTTGGTGTCTTCTGAACTACACTTGGTTACTTATTACTTATAAGATAAATAATAAATTGAATTCATGTTTCCTAAATAAACTACACTGGGGAAAAAAAGGATGATGACTTCACCGTTGGAAAAAGCATTTGACATGTATGTTCCAGAAAACTGGTGTGATACAGCTGGCTCTAAGTTGTCCTAGGCACACTCTTTCATCCCCGTCTTCCTCCCACCACCTGTGCATGGAGAGCAACAGAAGGAGCAGAGTTGAATTCAAACCTCAACTCTACCTCTTAGTAATCATATGGACACAAGTCACACACATATAAAAGAAAGATAATACGTAACGTAAGGCCTTAATACACTAAAACCAGAAGACAATAAATAAGTACGAAGTCTCTGCACTTCTATTTTTCTATGTAAAAATCCTTACTGATAAATAGGCATATGGCTAAATGTGAGCAAGTCACAATTAGAAAAGTGCCTCAAATAAAGTGGGTGTTGAAGGTATTTTTATTTATTATTTCTTCCTTTAGCATCCACTCAGCAGAAAAGGGTATTGGCCTATGACACCAAAGTTAGGAGTGAGGATATTGAATTAAATATTATAAATTTCATATTTTAGAGATTTTTAAAAAACAGACAAGCAGTATATTTTTAGTTCTTCATTAATCTAATTAAAGTCTAGAACTTTTCTAAATCTACTCCAGGTTAAGGAAAATGATTGACAGGACTCCTAAGGGTTCTAGAGTACCAAACCGTTCAGTTAGGTACTCCAGAGAGGCTGTTGGAGACCGGAGGCTCAGAGTCTGTCACTCAGCCTCTGCTCAGCCGGGCTCAGGGAAAATGAGATATGTCCTAATGGGTTTACTGACCCCTATTAAAATCCAAAGCAGTAGGAAAATTTTTAAGATTTATTTATTTTAGAGAGAGGGGAAGGGAGGGATAAAGAGAGGGAGAGAAACATGACATGTGAGAGCAACATTGATCAGTTGCCTCTCCCAAGCCCCCAACTGGTATCTTGACTCACAACCCAGATATACGCCCTGACTGGGAATCAAACCGTTGACCTTTCAGTTGAAGGGCCAGTGCTCAACCCACTGAGCCAGACCAGCCAGAACAAAGGCAGTGGAGAACTTGTCCAGGCTTTCTCCTTTGTCTCAGCCTCCCTGCCCTTCAGATGGTTCATCTGAGCCCATAATGAAATATTCTTGGGGACTGAATGGATTTTTCTTCATTGTTGTTCCATTACAGTTTCCACACGCCCCCCCCATTACTCTCCCCTGCCTTGCCCTGAGTAAACCTTGTTATAGCTCTGAAGAGAACAATTTCCTCCACTTAAAGGAAAAATGGTTATTCTCAAAAGGCTACTCTATATTCATATTCTATTAGCAACATTGCCCAACTGCCATATATTCTATAACCCAGTAATGTATTTACTTGACATTTATAAAAGGCATCTACGCTGTCTCATGTTCTTTTCTCTGGGTAGCATTTATGAAATTGCAAGAATATCTTCCCCTCATTGTGTCTAGTAGAATGCTAGAAATTAGAAATAAATCATTGTATCATTTACTCATTTTCTTGGTGGGAAAACTTTTCAGTCTTGTTGTAACTCAACTTCCTCTAGTATAGCACTCACTACACATTTGGATGAGATTGGGACTCCTCTTCTTCTCCTTATGCTATACTCCAGTCTTCCATTTGCTAAGGATTTTCTTCTCTGAAGTCAGTCAGTACTTTAACTCCTGCAGAAAGTAACTGTATTTGCTCTCCAAAATTTGCTCACTTTGCTGGCAAAAATATATATGGGTTATTTAATTCCTATTTCTATGCCTACAAAAATACACAGCTATCTTCTACTTGCTCCACAGTGGGAATATATTTGATTTATTTTTTGCTTTTATACTAAACAGGAAGGCTTTAACCTAAGTCTCTCATGCTGGACAATGCTTATCTTTTATTGGAGAATTCTTTTTTTGTTAATGCTATTCTAAAACTGTTACACCTTGAAAACTGGCTCAACTACTGAACAGGCTGAGCAGTAATATAAAGTGGTTACCATGGTGGCTTGTGGCTTAATGAAAAAGAATCAGAGGACTGCATTTTGGATCCATAAATCAGGTTATAAAGAAAATAACCTTCCTTTCTGTATGTTTTGGTCACTTCAGTTTGGGTTCTAAAACCTTAGTATTATTCAAAGATTAAAGTGTCAAGTATGGAGGAACCTATTCATATCTTTGTCCTACAGACTCCTTTATAGACTCATAGAATCCTGAAAAAGCAAGAGGATGCAACAATTTGTTATTTCTACTTTCTTTGTCTCCAATAAAATATATATTAAAATGTAGATGAACTCTCCCCCAAGCTATTGTGTGCTTTGGTTCAGTCTTTAAGTCGTGCTTAAAGTCTTAGCTTATTTTGCTTGGTACTAAAGATTAGAGGGTTATTAGTTCAAATCCCACTTTAATCAAGTAAGTTTGCTTGCCCATAGAGTTCCAGACAGCCTGCATTGAAGAATGTAAATAAAACACCACTAGCAGACAACCAAAAGTACATGCTTTCCTGATGAAAGGTTAATAACTTCATTTATATGTGTAAAGACTATCATTAAAAATATTTGCAACTGTTCCATGTATACTCTCAACTCTCCTGATAGCCTGTACATAGTTCAATACTCTGAAAGCAATACATTTTGTTTTCTATAATCTTAGAGCCTGAAGTTATCATAGGTCTCTGGATCTGGCTCCCTGCCTTCCAGCAGGTGAATTTGAATTCCATTTATTACTTAGCTCACTCTCCTTTTGGAGATAGAGAAGAAGTGACAGGTATTTTCTTAGTAATGCCTAGTAATATTCTTAAAGCAATAAAATCATTTCTTTTTCTTTCCATCACATTAGACAATCTTAATATACAATTTTAGAATTTGAACTATATATTGCTTAGTGTGTTTTGTTTATTTTCTTTATTTCTTATCCTAATTTTGTAGAAAGTCATGAAGTAGAAATTACTATTTTTCTCCTTGATCTTGGTCTACAATGACCCCCATGAAGTTGCATCAAACCAGCCCCAGAGGTGACTCTTTAAAATGTGCTCATTGAATTACTGAAGCAATTTTCTTACAATAAATGCTAATCCAAGGTGCTAAATCATTTATATTCCATGTTATACTTTTTTGAGGATTAAGAATAACATCTTTAATAATCTCACCATTTCTTAACTGAACTAAAACCAATATAGAATGCAACTGTAATTTACTTGCTGTAAAGACATAGTGAGTCAGGAGGGCTTGATACAGGGTGTAGCCAAGAAGGGGGCCTCAAATAGTGATTTGGAATGGGGTCCAGAACTCAAGGTGTCCAGGAAATATTAGAAATATTAAAAAGATAGAATGGATGTCCTCACCCCTTCCCCCCACAGGTGTGAGTTGGGGGAAAAGACACAGGGAGCAGGACCATGCAGGGCTGTTTTGTACAGCAACAGCTTTGCAGCTAACCTCTGGCATGGTCATTTAACATATCTATAACCTTTAACTGGTTGCAGAGATATGTTAAAGAGCTGTGGCCATGCTCTGAGCCAGGGGGATGGAAGGGACTTCCACCCAAGATATAACTGGGGGGCCGGCCTCCCGGGTTACAGCACCTGTGTGAGAGCTCGGAGAAGATTGGCTCCATGACATGGGGCCACATCTGCCCAGACTCATGATGGCAGCCTAGGAAACTTAGAATAGTACAGGAATACTAGCAGGTGTAACTGATTGTGGGAGGAGTCGGAAATGGGGGTGCAGAGGAAGGTTGGCATGGGGATTTAAACCGAGACTTGGCAGCCATTGAAGGAGAGAACCACGTGGCTCTGGCAGAGTGGGCACCCCTGAAGCTTTGGTAGAAGAGGATCACGTGGCTTTGGGGTGCTCCCTTTGGCCATGTGGCCCAGGAAGCAGGAGAGACTTTGCCTGGAAGAAGGGTACAAAGACTCTTGTTGATGGGCCATGAGAAGGTGCCACATGGCTTTTGATTAGCTGGAGATCCTGAACAGCAACACAGCTGATGGTGCCAGCAGCCTGAATCATGGACGTCTACTTCTTTTCCTGAGATACAGTACCCCAGTTTAGGACAGAGGGAGAAGGGAGCACTGTGTGCATCAGTGTGTATCCTAAAGGACTTTGATATTTTAATGAAGACATTAGGTCACTACTTTAAGTCTGTATAGCATTAAATAAACATTTCCTTTCCTTTTCACAAACCTGATATTGAGAAACATCTTTCCTCTGGCAGCAGACTAGTGAACCTAGTAGGGGGTCCTTTCATATCGTGCCCCCCTTTGGCCCTGTTCTGTAACAGGATCATGGGAGGATCTAGGGCTTGCAGGATGTATTCTCCCACTTGATGAAATCTTCTAGGTCATCATGAGAACCCTATAGGCAGAAGTGTTGATAAAGCTCAATTTACGGTTGTAACTATCCTCCCCTTAACCTCTTTATCTTCTATAAATCCCTCTTCCTCTTGGCACGCAGGGCGGTATGTGTGTGTAGCCTGCCATGTCTACATGCACCAGGTTACAATCCTTGCTTTTGCCCTGAATAAATTCTTTTTGGTAATGAAACACTTAGTTGATATTATTTTTTAGTTAACAATCTTAGGTGTGCATTACATTATTTACAGAATAATTAACATCACCAGGAGGAAAAAACACTTCCAACCTGTTAGCAACATGAATAATTTTGACCAGTGGAATTACAACAATATTAGAGTCTAAACAGCCTGAAAATAAAATGTCAGAAGGAAACCTTTTAAATTGGACAATATTAAAAAAAAAAAAAAGTGATGCACCTGAGAACAGGAAAACACTGAGCAAGTTTTACTTAAAGCAGTAGGTGATCACTGTTTTAGATGGAGAAGGGCATATTGCTCAATGCTCTCTGAAAATGAATTTTTGATAGGAAAAGAGAAGAGGTTAAAAACAATGAAAGAAACGCCGGTCACACAAGAGCAAAGCCCAGAGACTGAATCTTCATGGTTCTCTTTTACCTTCAAAACCAGAAGGCCTCCACTTCACAGTTGTTCCAGCAAGAGTGAAAGATTCTCCTGTGGCTACTCTGACAGACTTGCTAAGTTTGTTTTGCTTCACAGGCAGAAATGAACCTTATGTACATCAGACCAAGAGATAACTATGGGCTCCAATGACATGCATTCAGCTGTTTTCAGCCCACTGGTGGGGTGACATGTGTCGTTGTCATTAGGCTATCTAATCATCGGTTTGCATACATGTGCAAATTCTGCCAGGACCATCATTTTTATTTTGTTGAGAGTTTGGTGGTCAATTTGAAAATGTTTTAAAGATCAAACTTTCTGAAACTACTGAGATCAATGATTCCTTAAATCACTGCTAGTGATATCTAACCAAAATCAGGTCCTCTGTCAGGTTAGATTAACTAAATAAAATTGAATCTGATAAGTCTTCCTTTTTGCAGATAAATCATGGGCCAAGGAGTCCACTAGGTAGATAGAAGTATTTATTTATATGCACCATACACACAAACACCTTTACAACCACACACACAGAGAGAAATATATTTTGGGGGGAAGTTATGAATCATTTGAGAAAAGTTGTAGACCTCATGACACTCAACCACAAACGCTTTTGCATACAATTCCTAAGAAGGAGGCATCCTAAAAACCACAGTAGATTTAACCCACTCAAAAAATTAACTTTGCTACAATCCTATTTTCTGTATAAAGGGTATATTTTAATTCATATCCATATTTCCACACTGGCTCCAAATTACTTTTATAACTGTTTCCTAGTGCCTAGCAACATATTTTATTGTCATTTCTTTTCAGTCTTTTTTATCTAGTGACATTTGTTAGCCTTTATTCCATTATCGCCATCATCACTAATTCTTTTGAGGCATCTATGGCAGTTGATTGAACAAATTTCCTTCATTTTTACTTGTCTGATTAGATTCCAGTGAAATATATTTTCTAGTATTTTTGTCACCTTTTAGCAAAAATACTAGAAGGTTACATTTTTGTCCTCAGTATATCACATTGGGAGACATATCATGGCAATTTATTAGTAATATTAAATTTAGTCATTTTGTTATGATGATGTTTGCCAGTTCATCCGTTATGAAGACAAGATTGGAGTTTTACCTCCATTTTTAATAAGCAAGTAATATTTGAGTTGATACTCTTAGATGAGCATAAACCGATAATCATTGCCAAAATCAATTATTACAATAGATGTTGTGAAAAGGTGGATTTTTCTAATTTTACCTTTACTTGCACATTTATGTCTTAATCCTTTTCTATGAATAGCATTCCATTTTCTCCTTGCTTATTTATTGTTTATTTTTTAATATCCTTCCTTCTATGGAGGATACCAGGTCCTTGTCAATATATTTACATATTTTTTCAATCCAAAAATATTTTGTAGATTAATAGCAAAATCAAAACTTAATCATCTAAGTAAAAAAATCTCTCAATACTACTATTTGTTTTAAGATTATGTCACCTTAAGCACATACTTATAATTTTATTAAAATTCTTTTTTCCTTTCTATTGTTAATTTGATTTACACTTAGTATTATTTATTTATAATTGTGTATGAATTTAGGGGATTTGCCTTTTTTACCCAATTAAATGTAAAATGTTAATGTAGTTCAAAATCCAAACTATATAAAAAGACAGTGAGAAATCTCATGCCTTCTTTATCCCTTTACCAGCTTACCAAACATTCATAATCTTGTTTCATTAGGTTTTATATTATTTGCATAAAATTCTATGTATACATACATTCAAATATACTGCTACTTAAGTAATATCTTGGCTAATATAAAATGGCTTGTCCCCTGTGTTATTTAGTTTAATAATTTTTTAAATGCTTTAATATTGCCTTGCTCTGTGTTTTGCTCATGAAAACTCTAATACTAATCAATTTTCTTAAGCAATGTAATGGGGTTCCTGGAAACTGTGAAATTTTCTTTATCTTAAAATCTGATGTTTTAGTAGTATACATTTTGAAGTCTACCATCCAGCATTTATTTTCCCAGTATCATGTTAGATGCTCTCAAAATATAATTTTGGAAAATTCTACTCTAGGGAATTTTCCTTAATTATAATTATAATCCATAGTTACGTTTTGATTTTAGGGACTCCACTTAAATATATGTTGGAACTTCATGGCCTATATTCTATGTCTACTTTCCTTTGTCTTTTATATTTCATTTAACTTCTATTCTAAGGCTAATATTCATATATTTTACTGATGGTATATTTTTATCAATCATCATTGAGCCTATTGACTCAAAGATTTTGTAATGTAAAGTCTTTCTAGGATTTTTTTAAAAGCCTTTTATTTTTACGGTTGAAATTATACAGTTCTTTTTACACACCTCATTTTTTGGCCCAATTCTATTATAAGACTTTGAATTGCTGGTCTTGTTTGCCTATTTATTTATTTATTTATTTATTTTACCTCAAATATCCCTTTAAACATGCTGATTCAGAGTTCAAAGTGTGTGTGCACTGCATTTTAGTTTTAGGGAGGCAGCAGGGAGAATTTCGATCAACTGAAATGTTTTCATTCTCATTTTATTTTCTTATACTACATTTTCATGAGTGTCATTTTTTATATTTCTTTTGTGGTTTTTCATGTCTTAATTTTCCAGGCCAGAGCTATGCTTGGTATAAAGTGGCATAAGTGTTTTAGCTGACTTAGTAGACTTCAAGAAGTTCAAGGTGTCCTCTTCTGCTGATGTATAACAGGTAGGTTCTTTAATCAATGCTGTAAATTTTGGGGGAATTAGAGAGAGTTGTGTGGGTGTTATTGCTATTCCCTTAATCACAATATCTGAAGGAATATCTCTTTGCTCCTTTCCCAGCATGCCTCCAAGGGATTCTTCTCACTCCCAAGTTATCTCCTTTCCTTTCCCCAAAACATCCCTTTCTTAAAAAAATGCCACTCTTGCTCTGTGCATTTTCAAATATCCCTTTTTATTTCCCAGTAGCCAATGCTTGGCTATGGTAGATCTCAGACATGTTTTCTGCATTTACCTTGTGGTGAATTTATGTTTCATTACTAATGGGCTCCATGTCTTCTCCTTTCTTCTATACAGAGTCTGCTAAACTCTTAAACTGAATTGTAGGCACTGCATCTGACTCAATTTGTTGGTATATTTATTTCCCTACTTACATGTGATTTGTGGATTTTGTGTATCCTAGGAATAGTCTAGGCATGAAATAATGGTGTAATTTGCTTTACTTATTGACATGTATATTTTTGTCGGGGGGGGCAATTATGTACAGATATTCAGCTCTATGTCGCCTTTTTATTCTACAGAAATTGATAACCAAATATGTATCAATTTTTTCAAGCTCTCATTGAAATCCAGTCCTAGTTAACTGATGACCCCCTAATGACTTCATACTCTTATGAAATAATAAGGGAATCAAATGCATGTAAGCCATGAGAATAGCAAGTAGACACGGCAAACTTGAGGTTTTGTGTACGGAAGTGTTGTAATGAAAATAAAATCTTTCATTCAACAAATTCTACACATACACACACACACACACACACACACACACACACACACACGGTTTTTTCCTATAACAAGATGTTATATAGTACTTACGATAGAGCAGTGAATAAGATAAAATCTTTCTTTCCAGGAACTTATAGTATCATGGGACAGATAGATATTAAATAAATATCTATAATAAATAAATACAAAGTCTAAAACTAAACACTTTGATTAACACTTAGAATATACAAAATAAATAGAAAATATGGCTAATAGGAAAAAAAGTGATGCACGTGAAAGATTTGTTCAGGGAAGGGAAAACCTAAATGCCAACTGCAAGGAGGAATTCTAAACCTCATTTGCACGGAGAATATTTATATTAGAACTTCACTGAAATAATGCTTTACACCAACCAGAAAAGCAAAAATAGAGAGTAAGAAAATACCACATATTGGCAAACACTGTCAAAAGCCATTTAAACTGATATAGCAGTTATGAAGGAATTCTGGCAGTGATTCATATAATATATAAATATTTCATGACGTAGGCTTGCTATTATCGTGTGTGTGTTGTGTGTATCCAGGAGAGAAAACACACAAGGATGGGAACTGCACAGATACTAGAAGTGCCTCGTACAGGAGGCTGTATACGAGGACAGTGTTTGTGGTGAGATGAAACAGGAGGCAGTGTCATTGTCCATCGCTGGAGTGTGTACGAATGAAATGCAATATATGCATGGTGTCTAGTGCCCTGCAGCACTGAGGAGCAATCACCTATGGTAACACTAAAGATCTTAGTGAGTGGGGGGAAACAGTAATAAACTGACTGACATATCAATTGAATACACTGCAAGTGTTTCCAGTGAGGAGGAGTTAAACAGACATGGAGATCAGTTATGAAAGGATAAGAAAATAACCTAAGAAAGGAGGATGTTCTTGTTAGGGACAGAGGAATCTCTGGACTGACTCTCTATGCCTAGGATTACATCAAACACCTGAATGGTAGGGGTTTTTTTTGACAAAAAAGCAAAAGACACTTTGCTCTTGATCAGCCTTTCCTGTTTCAAGGGACAGTTGTATATGAGCCCAGCTATTAAAAATTTCCATTCCTAATACCTCTATGACTTGTGATGGAAAAATACTGGCCATTTTATTGCTTTTATTCCTTTATTTCTTTCTAGTTATAGCTCTGGTGTACATAAGCCATTGCTTTTTCTTAATTTAGCAATTTTTTATTCTGATATTTATAGGAGATTATGAAAAAATACAAGTCATACAAGGGATCATATTGGCTCAAAAATGATCCTAGGACTTACCCGACTGCCTTCACTCCCTCTCTCCATCACACACTGTGCTACAGGGCTGGCACATCTTCACATGCTTTCTTCTTAATGCTGCTGTGTTGGTTTCTCGCCTTGATTTCTCAGGAACACGGCTACATCAGTATCTTTTTAAAGTCATCTTTTAATGTGTACTTCATTTTGTATCTGTTTCTTCTCTTCAGTCTTTTAACATCCCATGGATCTTTAAGTGAAAAACAAAATCAGTAATTTAGTAGGTTCCATAAAAATGTATGTCCAAAGTGATGACTTAAAATCCTAAATTATCTTCTAAGTTATTAAGGGAAGATTAAATTACATGACATTTTTAGTGTTATTCTCATTTAATTGGTATATTTAATTAATTTTTAAAACCCTTTACTTAAGAGTGGTTAGACACTACTTCCTCTGTGAAGTTCTCCTTGACTTATTCTCCTAAATTTTAAACAAATTATGAATTTTTCTCTGATCTATTATTCTCTGGTTTGGAATCTGCTTCTCATGGTTCTTAAAATACTTAATGGAGACCCTTCTTTATGATTTTTGCTTTGTTTTGTTTTAAACTCTTTGCCCTCTCTCTTATAGGTTTGGCTGCTTCTTTTTTGGTTTGGCAGAATTTTTTGTTGTTGTTTTAGAATCAATTAATTTGAACTACAATTGCCTGCTGTTTATTTTATAAATATTATTTATAGTAATGATCTGTAAAATTGATTTTCTGCTTTATCATTTAATGCCCGGAATGGTTTGTTTTTCTGTTTGCTTAACTCTTCAATTTCCTTTGCAATCATAACCTGTACCATGGCTCCCAGATTGTGTCAGTGTCCTGTGAGGAACTGTTAAACAAGCACCTGCCTGAGCCCCAAACTAAGTTCTTTGGATGAAAGCTTTCAGGAACAGGTCCCTCAGATTTGTATTTTTAAGAATAGCTATGTGTGACTGTGACATATGATTAGGCGTGGAACCTCTTTAACAGCTGTATTTTACCCAGGATGAATTCTCTGTATCTGTACTGTTTTGGTGTGGTTAGTTTCTTTTAGTGGGAAGTGTTGTTTTCCCTTGGGTGCCAGCTTCTAATTCCCTAGTCCATAATTCCATAATTTTCCCATGTCACATTCCCTGTGCAATACCATTAAATATCTCCTTTATCCAGTACAACCCAGAAGGCAGGTAGGAGCATCCTCGACTTTGGGTTCCACATTTTAGATAGCCCTATGTTTCATGAAAACACAAAAATAACACCATTAAGAAACACATGGGTGTCTCAGAAATTCAGGACCTGGTGCTCAATTCTGGCATAACACATCCCATAAGCCAAAATGTCTACTCATGTATTTATTAGTATCTAGCCCTCAGGAAAATATTTCTTCCCAACCCTTCAACTATGTCCAAAAGGTGTTAGGGCTTGTGGATAATACTGCTGTTGATATGAAGAAAGTCTGCTTCTGAGTGAAGGGAGAATTTAAGCAATGGAAGCTCTTAGATAAGAAAAAATAAACATTAAATGACTCAATAAATCTTTTCAAAGAGAAACAATGTAATGTATTCTTACATATTTATAAGATAGTCGTGTGATATTTATATGAAATTACAATAAAGGCAAGAAAATTTTTTATCTTAAAATATATTTTGTATTATATATATATATATTTATTACACATCAAAGCATCACCAGGACATCAGACATATGTTAAAACTATTAATTTCAATCACGTTTGCCATCTGACAACATGTAATATATAAAAATCATAGCATTTTTTAAAAAAATAAGACATATCAAGATAGAGAATACATTTTATGTAATGTTAGCTTGATTTTAACTTTTAAATATCTAAACACGGATTATACTGCCTCCATTTATATTATTTGCACCAGACTCTACAACTCTCAATCAAAGGTGTATCCCTAGTAACAGTTGCAATAGGCTGTTGATTCACGTTAGTTTATATTATGTTTAGCCAATATTATTTAAGACGCATAGCACATTGTACATTCTCTTTGTGTGACGCAAGTCCAATGAAGGCAAATAGTTCTGAGAATCTGGCAACCAGTGCGTTGCAACAGCAGCGCCATGCAGTACTCCGGACCAGATGCGGGGACTGCCTGCTACATCTGTGTTACAGATAGCAAGCAATGTTGGAGCAGCATTTATCATTGTGCCAAATATACAGTATCTATTTATAAGTACTCACTGAGCTGCATTGGGCTTATTCTCTTATGAGGTAGGACACTGGTAGAAAATCTCCCAGACTAGAGGACCCGACAAAGCCAGAGATTGACTAGCTTACTTCTAACTCAGGCCTCAGTATTTCTTACACGGGCTGTAAAGTCCTCTTCCTAACTTTTCTCCCTGCTTTAAGTCTGGTCCTCTACAAATTTCATTTTAATGTGATAATGTGCTAAGAAAGAGTAAGTTAGGAGGAAGAAATTAGAAAGTGTCACTGAGGTGTCTTTGAGGAAGTAACATTTTTGCTGAGCTTGGCACCATCACAGGGAAAGGAAACCTGGCAGAGGGAACAGCAAGGACATGCGTTAGCAGTTAGGAAAGGGTGTGGTCATGTTCAGGGACCTCGAAAGTGACCAGGCTGAGAAAGGGGAAGAGTGGGACAGCTTAGATGGAAAAGGTAGACAGAGGTCAGATCAGCAATATCTCCTTGTAGATCATGATACACGATTCAATTTTATTCTAAGTTGAAAAGACATTGATGATTTAAAGCAGACATGTGATATGAGTGTGATTTGATTTGTAAAAAAGTCTACCATGAATAAATCAGATATAACTAAAACAAATATCACCATTCCAATTTTCTATGTAAAACCTGTCACATTCTTGCCGGCACAAAGTCCAACTCCATCATTCTCAGGTCCTCCATGATTGGGTTTCTGTCATCCTCTCCTGTTCCCTCTCCAGTTACACCCTGTTTCACCTGTAACATTCTTTGAATATGAATCTGCTTGTGATTTTTTGGGATACAATGTATTTTTCTTATATGCGTGTATGTTCCATAAATTCTGTGTCCTCTTCTTCAGTGGAAAACATTGCCTTATTTATATCCTTGCAAGCTAAATTACATATATATATGGAAATACATATATGGACTAAGTAAATGAATATTGTTTCACTTGGTTCTCATAAATAATTCACTAACTAAGAAAGATGAAATTTATAAGGTTAGAGTAATTTGCCTAGATATGAATCCCATACCTACACTGTGGTTGAGCTAGGACTCAAATTCGATCTCTCTGATAAAAATATCTTCTCTTTCAATTACATGAAATCACTTTTCACTGTATTCCTTATTAAAAATGAGTAAAATTTTTGCTGGGCATATAATTCTACTCTATAAATTTATCAGATTGACTAATGAAGAACCAGGAATTACATTTCCTAATTTGAGAAAATAATCTAAACTTATGTCTTCAGTTTTTCTGCACATTAAAAAGCATTGATTTGTTTAGACCATTATGATTCTTACTATCCAATTCAGTTCCAATGAATTTCAAATGCTAATTTAAGTTTATCCAAATCTGGTGGTTACAGATTCTAAAATAGGTAAAAAGTTAGGAAAAATCATATTATGAGCTAATACTGGAGCAAAGGTGCTGTTAGAACACAGACATTGCTCTATTAATTTTTCTCAAAGGGTATAGAACTTCTGGTTTTATATTACTGTAAACAGACTAAATAACAACTATGCAGATAATTACAGCTTATTCACCACATTTAAATTTAGTTTCAAAAGTTTGGATTTGGTATTGTATTAAAAGCCAAAAATTATATTTCCCATTTACAAGGTGTTTTATAGTTAGGAAGCACATTCACATGCATTATTTTATCTTCACGACAATCCTGGTGAGTGAATATTATTACCACCCCGGTTTACACACGTCCACGCAAACTCAGAGGGGCTGCAAATCACTCAGTGCCATTCAGCATTGTGGCCACACTGAGGCCCATTTGGGGACTTGAAATTGTTCCAAGTTTGTAGCCTATTATGTGAAGACAAGAAATACTTTCAATGACCAAAATTCTAACAGAAGAGAATTTGAGAGTAGCTCCACTTTCCAATAGAAGAAAGATAACTATTTATTACCCTGTAATTCCACTTTTCCAACTCCTTTAACCCTTCAGATAGTTATAGGACTATAAGAGAAAATAACAGAGGACTCTAGAATATAGAAGTTGAACACATCTAATCTAAAAACAATTCAATAAGCAAAATATTATTCATTTGGCAATAAAAATGGAGTGATATTTAAATATATAATCAAGGTCATTTCTTTAATTTTTATTGGAAATCAATACTCAGTGGTGAAGGCATCCACTTAATTTTTAGTGTAGAAACTTTGGTACTCCTCACAGATGGCAGTCATTTCCTTGAAGCAAAAAAAACAAATTATTTCCTATACCGTGCAAGAAATGTATTCAATATTATAGGGCATAATAACATGAATAAGATTATCATCTGACTCCCTAAAGGAGTTTGTAAACTATCAGTAGTGCCATGCATACGACAAACAAGGCAATATCTTCTCTATAAGTAGGAATGTACACAGGAGAAAAAGTTCTCATTAGGTTTACAATGAGAACAAGTCAAATATAGCTGAATTGGGAAAGCAGACATCTTCCTGTACCATTGAAAGCAGATTGCCCTCAGGATGAACAGCCGAGACCCTTACCCATGAGTTTATACCACCAATTGGATGATGCCACAAAACTGGCCAAGTAGTAGGAAAAAGGCCAGGAGCTCAAACATGGAGCTTACTTCTGCCAACTGAGTGGGAAAGGAGAACTAAAGAACAGATTTTTGATGGGGTGGGAATATCTAGAAATACAGTCAGAGAAACCCCAGTCAGAGAAACAGAAAGACCATGTAGTGTAGCATGGACTTCAAAGCCAGTAACTTAGAAAAAAGAGGCAAAAAGAATTCACTATGTTCCGAGTTTGGGGCTAATACCTATGAAGAAGATGGCTATATCCTTCACTAATATTGACAGGACATGAGGACAGGGAGTGTTGCAAATGGGAACGTTGGTGGACACTTTAAAAGAAAGTGAAAACCTTAATAAAAGTATCTGCCATAGCTAGTTGGAAGGCAAAGGAAAGCATAGTTTTTTTTATCGTGCTTCTCATCAGACAGGACCATTCAAAGGCAAACAGAAGGTAAAAGCAAGTAAGAGATCTGTGCGAAACTTTTTTCTTTAGTCTATTAATCATGTGAGTAACGTGAGGCAATTTACTTTGCACTTTGACTTGTGAGTGTGAAACAGCAGGCCCATATAGAAAAAGTCTCATTTGCAGCCTCTTGAAGATCCTCAAGTGTCTTTGAACTACGGAGTCTTGTGGTCAGTGACATTCAGTGGGATATAGATTTTCTAATATATTCAATAATATTGTAATACCTATGTATGATCCAGTTGGATAATAGAAATATCAGGGTGAATACTTTGTAAAGTATATGATTGTCTAACCAGAATGCTGTACACCTAAAATTGATACAAGATAATATTGAATAGAAACTTTAATTGAAAACAAATTTTTAAAAATAGGCAGGGGTCTAGACTGGAGACAGCAGGTCTTATAATACCTCTACTTTCCCAGGGAGTGCTGAAAGGAAAGACAGGCCCAGGTTTCCCCTGACCATAGAAGTTTGCCCTGTCTGTTAGCAGATAAGTCCTCTCTAGGAAAACTGCCCTTATCCTAAAAGTAGCTATCGTTAATGGAGCACTCACCCTGAAATAGTTAGAATACTAAGCACTTCATATATTGGGTTGACCAAGAAGTCAGTATTTTTTTTTCCATAAAATAAAAGACACAATTTCATTTTCACTAATAACTTTATTGATTTACATATTTAGAGTATGTCAGCTATCTCCCTCGATTGGCTTCTACTTAGTAGAGGCCAGGGGTGCTGCTAAACTCTTCCAATGCATAAGACAGCCCCACAGTAAATAATTATTGGGCCAAAATGTTAATAGTACAAAGAAACTCCACAAACCACTTTTGACACGTTCAATCAGTCACAACACCTTTACCCTGCACTGCACAAATTTTCTTTTGTGTTTCTGTTGCATGTTTACCTTTCTTGAAATAATAAAGCACAATAGCCAAAAATGTTGCATTTTCTTCCATCTTCAATATTAAAATAGCTGCACAAAAATTCACCAATTTTGATGTTTTTTTAAATGCATGCTGATTGACTGCATGACAGTACATCTAAAAAATTATTTCAAATGAAGTTAAAAACAACTAAACCCTACTACAATAATCATATAGAAAAAAATGTAGCAGTGATGGGAAAATGGAGACAGCTGTACTTGAACAATAAAAAAATAAGATATAGTGCATATACACCATAGAATATTACTCAGCCATAAAAAAGATGAAATACTACCATTTGCAATAACATGGATGGACCTTAAGAAAATTATGCTATGTGAAATACCTCAATCAGAAAAAGCTAAGAACCATATGATTTCACTCATATGTGGGCTATAAAACTGAAACTCAGAGACACAGACAACAGTATAGTGGTTACCAGAGAGAAGGAGGTGGGGGAGCAGTAAAGGGTAAAGGGGGTCAAATATATGATGATGGAAGATTTGCTTTTAGGTGGTGGGCACACAATGCAATGTACAGATCATGTATCATAGAAATGTACACTTGAAACCTATATGACTCTACTAGTCAATGTTACCCCAATATATTTTATAAAAATAAATAAAATGAAAAAATGGCCCTGGATGGTGTGGCTCAGTGGATTGAGCACGGGCCTGCGAACAAAAGGACCGCGGTTCGATTCCCAGTCAGGGCACATGCCTGGGTTGCAGGCCAGTTCCCAGCATGGGACACACAAGAGGCAACCGTACATTGCTATTTCTCTCCCTCTCTCTCTTCTACCCTTCCCCTGTAAAGATAAATAAATAAAAATCTTTAAAAAAAGTGAAAATTCTTAAAAAAAAAAAGAAAGAAAGAAAAAAGAAAAAATGTAGCAGACTTTTTTGGCCAACTCAATATATAGTTTCACATAAATTCTGGTTAGATATCAACTCTGAGGTATCACACGATCTCATTTTGAGGTCCAAAGGTTCAAGTACAAATTGATGTAGCTAAATAGTACTCACATGAAGATTCAAGATCAGTTCTTTTTGACTGCAAAGTTTATACTCTTAACCACTATTCTAGGCTGATTTTAGAAAGTTCACAAAATAAGTATTTTTGTGCTAGTCTCAGGCAAATCACTTTAGTATCTGCATGTTTCTTACACAGGCCCCCTGTAACTATGAATAACGTGGATCCCAGAGAGTGAAAAAGAGGAAAGTTGATAAGGAGAGGTCATAGTGTGTCAAATTCAGAGAGAAAGAAGCAGTGTGATGGGAAGAGAGAGGGATGTATTCACACAAAGATGCAATGATGTGAGTGCTATAGGTTTGGTCCATTGATAGGATAGAGTAATGTAGCCCAGTTCTCACAAGAAAAGCTTGATCCTCTTCCAACCATTATCTCTGATTTTTCCTGCCTTTATTTTGTATCTTATCTGAAATATACTCTTTAGCATCCCCCAGAAACATTTTGTTATGACACAAAAAAAGGAGGGGAAGGTTAGAAAGGAGGAAGAGGAAAAGTAAAGAAAATAAGGATAAAATATATTCAAGTCTATAATATCATGATATAATCCAGGATAATGGTTTTGACACAATTTGCTAGGCATACCATATTATTTATTGAACATTTAAACCAATCTTCACTGTTAGGTTTAAATCAAAGAGGCAGAAAATTCTACTATATATCATTCCCAACTAACTCTTCCTACAGTCCAGTAAGAAAAAGAAGTTTAAAGCAAATACAAGCATTTATTTCATTGCTTTGCCTCACTTGACTAAGTCTTTACAAAAAGCTTTTAAATACATGCTCTACTTCATGGATATAATTGAAATAACAGGAAGCCTGCAAGGATAGATTGAAATGAGATTAATGCCTTAATCAATGGATTGGAGAACAAAAGAGAACAAAAGATCTCCTACGCCCTTGCTGGTGTAGCTCAGTGAATTGAGCTTGGGCCTGCAAACCAAAGGATCGTGGTTTGATTCCCAGTCAGGGCACATGCCTGGGTTGCAGAATAGTTCCCAGTGATAGTTCCCAGCAAGGGACACATGAGAGGCAACCATACATTGATATTTCTCTCCATCTCTCCTTCCCTTCCCCTCTAAAGATAAATAAATAAAATCTTAAAAAAAAAAAAAAAAACTACTGCAAGTTTCCTTTGCAGTAGGTAATTTTATCTTGCTGAGTGTATCTGAAACAAATAATCTATAAAGTCCTTTGAACTATTTCACTAAATTTTGGCAACAACTTGGAATGTCAGATTTGTATACCCATGTAATACAAAAAAGTACAATTTGATAATTATTTAGCAAATTTGACCAATATAGGTATGTTTACACAAAGTTAAACTCCGTGTTGTCAAAGTCTCAAACTACAAAAACCAGCAGGGTGAAGTGATTCTAGTGAATACAGAACTGATTTTATATTCATCTGGATTCTAGATCAAATCCCCTTTGCAACTGATTATGTAATATGGAGTGGGCTACTCAATTTTCCTAAATTTAAGCCATCTCAAATGTACAATGGAAATAAAACATGCACAGATATCATACATTTTGAAATGGAGATCACATGGAGGGTTATCAGTACGGGGGTAGGGGGTGGAGGGAGAATAGGGGAAAAGGTACAGGGAATAAGCAGCATAAATAGGTATAAAAGAGACAGGGGGAGGCTGAGAATAGTGTAGGAAATGGAGAAGTCAAAGAACTTATATGCACGACCCATGAGCATGAACTAAGGTGGGGAATGTGGGTGGGAGGGGGTGCAGGGCAGAGGGGAGTAAAGGGGTGGAAAATAGGATAACTTTAATAGCATAATCAATAAAACATACTTAAAAAAAGAGAAAAGAAATTTACATGTACATGTCTGAAATAGCTGGTATTCAAGGGAAACAAAAATCTTCATACCTGGAAAATGGCACTCATAAATTGACTAAAGTTAGCCATTGTTTATTTAATCCTAAAACATACTCTTACATGTTGAATCGATATTTTTACCAGTCTCTCAGTGATTTTCTGTTGTTTTGAAATTCTGACAAAACTAGCTAAATCTGATATAGTTTTATGTGAAATAGAAAACTTTATAAAGAAGCAGAAATTTATGGACCCAGAACTGACTTAGCAGTCATCCAAATAGAAATGTTGACTTGACAGTTGAATATACAATCCAAGAAATATAGGTAAGAATAGAGGCTAGAGTTATAAATTCAGGAGTCGCTAACTTATAATCAATCCAAATATTTTCATTTAAAAGGCTTATTTACTATTTTTTTAAGTTTTTTCTTTCTCAGTTGTTAACTTGATGATATGCAAATTGCAGATATTCATCAATATTACAACAACCAGCTCTGGCTTCATATTCTAATGTAATCCAAAGTGTTGAATATTCAGTCACAATATTTCTCCTATTGTTCTTTTCCCAACTTCCGCATTTAATTACTAAATAACTACTTGTTCTTCCTTACAACTCCAAATGATGTCCAAAATTTTTTTTTTCTTTCAGGATTTTTAGTTATGGAGGCAAGAAGCCAAAAGCATTCATTGAATAGGCATACTATAGATGAATAGAACGAAGTTATCAACATATCAATTTAGTTACTATCTTCTCATAGGCTATAACGTATTTCCAATTTCCAGCTAAGACTCTCCTCAGGATGTCATTTATGTATAGCCTTGTTATATCTAGTCTTGACACTTACTGAACTGTCTGAAGCCATTTCCTTTAGTTTCAAAATTATTTCCGTATTTTAGAGCCTATGCCTTTTCTAACTGTATTTCTATAGTGAACAGGATCCATTTATTCTTTCTTCAAATTCTAGTGTCTTAGTGGCATTCTTTTTAGAAAAAAATTATTATAAATAGAAGATTTACTTCATGCCTTACTAATACATTTCCCTGAACATTTATCTTTCCTGCTTAAAAATTCTTAATAATCTCCCATTGCCTCTAAAATAAAGGCATAAACATCCATCCAAGATCAACCAAACATTATCACCAAATACGAAGCTTGTCCCAAACAACTTTCTAGAAAATCACACATATTGTCTAAGAAAAAAGTCAACACACAACTTCTACCTTTCACAAATGTAACTATCTTTTTCCTCAATATAACCATATTTTTATTTTTCACATGTAATTTAACTTTATGTATTTTTGAAGTTTCATTTTTACTTACTCCTCATAAAGCTAGGCAGAAATTTCCAAGAAGAGTCTCTCTGCATTCTGAACTTGTAAGTTTACACTTAGTATATGTGGCTATAAAAATATAAATTTAAATAAAATTATAAAATCATTCTTTTATCACACTAGTAATGTTTTATTTCCTCAATGACTCCATATGGGCAGTGGCTACCACACTGCACATGCGCGTCGAAGGGTTGATAACTAAGGTACTTCTTGGCTTTCAGAGACGCCAATAGAACTGAACATCTGAATTTCAGAAAAGGAGTCGAGTGGGTGCAATAGCCATTTTCTCATAATTGAATGGCTGATTTAGAAGATATAACTTCATCTCTGTGTTCCCAAAGGTCAAAGGGAGGAAATAAGTAGAAACTATATGAAAGTGGATTTCAGCTCTATATTGGAAGCAATTTACTCTCAGACTATAAAGTAGAAGACATGTTTTCAGGAGCATAAAGTGGAATGACTGTGGCATATTCAGGGACCTGTAAGAGACAGGGTTATCTTTTTAAAATTTTGAAAGTGTGATGATTTTTTATATATATATATATATGTGTGTGTGTGTGTGTGTGTGTGTGTGCGCGCGCGTGCATGTATGTGTGTGTGTATATATACACACATATATGTATATATAATCTTCTACTGGAAGTTTACACTTTAAAAAGGCAGGCACAAATAATAAATGTAAACAAGTAAAATGCTGCTGACATCTTCAGTGCACCATCCCCACCCCGAGTCTGAGGAAAAGCTGGAGTCATTTGATTGACTCAAGCTTGACGATGTAGGAGCGTAAGTAACATGAAATCAAACGGATGTGGTTTGAAGAGGAAAGTGCACATTTTTTAAAACAATGACAATTTTTGAGTGACTGTAAGACTTGGTACATATTAAAGAAACCACACACAGTATTTGCTTAGCTGGAATAGCGAAATTTACCCATGTGGTATACGAGAAAGTAACAATGTGAGCAGTTAGAAACAGAAAGTTATAAGGGACTAGCTTTAATGGCTTCAATTTAATTTAATAGGTAATTTTTTTTTATTGTTGTTCAGTTACAGATTCCCCATCTTTTTCTCCTCTGCCCATTACAGATGTCCCACCCCTCTGTCCTGTGCGCCCCCACTCCTATGGTTAATCCCCTCCACTCCATTGTCCATGCCCAACAGTCCTCTATTCTGGATATTTTCTTTGAGATTCTCAATCAGTCAGAATTTTGAATGATTCTAAATGATAGCTTTATTGGAATCAGTAGCACCCATTTCTAACCTCTAGAGCTATAATAAAGTTGTGTGCTTTTAAGCCACCGCATTTGTGATAGTTTTTAAATTGTTGCTGTAACAAACTGATACATTAGTAGTGGTTATAGGCAACTAAATAAACTCATGAGAAAAGAAGATATGCAGAAACACCATATAGTTGAATGGATTAAAATACTGGGAATTCATAATAAGCAGTTACAAAGTTTGAGTCACAACAGTCTTCAGAGAATGGGTGATGCTTTAACTGGTTTGTAAAGAATGTCTCTGAATTTATGGATTAAAAGCAATGGAAACATCATCTCAGGCAAAAGGAAGAGCATCTGAAAAAAATGACAATGGAGTAAGAATGCCACAGCTCCGAAAGACAGGAGAAAAATTAATGTAAAATTCAGTGTAAGAAAAAGGAGGGAATGGCAAGTGGAGAGAAGGAACATGACACTCCTCAGGTCCAGGAGGCACAGTCGCCGGGAGCCCCTGTGACTGTCCACCCACAGCACCACCTGCAGAGACTACAGTGTGCAGGCTGGCCACTCGAGGGGCACTGAGGATGCCCTAGCAAACAAGCTGATGAAGGAGTTTGGGCCAGGCTGAGAAGGGCACTGAATGCCCTCATAACCAGTGAGGATCTATCTCCTAGTCACTAGGGCTCTGTTTAAGAAAGAAGTGTCATTAAGAGATCTAAATTTAGAAAGATAACACAGGTGGGAATACAAAGAATGTACTGGAGTCCTCAGAGTAAAGTCCCAAGCTATAATTTTATGACATACACATCAAAATGAACTTAAATGATTATAAAGAACACACGAAGAGTGCCCTCAAGAATTCAAGCCCCCAAATCATGTTTTTTGAGCTAAGTTATTTGGTTATATACACCTCTTCTTCAGTTATTGGGTGAAACATTAAGGTGGCAAATGGGATAGTTTTGGTCTTGAAACACTTCTTTGTGTGTCGTTTATTTTGCTTCAGATCTGTTCTGCTTCATATATGGGAAGATAAAATTATTAAAATGAAACCAACAACTATTTTCCTGTGATTTTTGTCAACATTTTGTACCCAGGGTTGAAGTCATATCAAACCATTAGGTACTCCACTGATTCTTTATACTTTCCTTTAATTTACATTCCTCCTCTTTGTCCTGCACTGAAACAACTGCTAGTTCCTTGCTGCGAGGTGGCACAATTTATGGTTTAAGCATCATTTGATGATTCAGAGATTTAGAGGTTTGTATTGGCCCAACTCACTTAACTCTGCATCTTGTTCTCTTGATCTTAAAAATAAGAACAGAAGTGCTAACCTTTGCAACCTCACAGGGATACTCAATGTTCTGACAAAGATGTAGTGATAGAGAAATGTTCCAGCATAATTGTATTTAAGGCCATTTTTACACTCTATGACCCTGAGAATTTTTTTTAAAAAATATGCACTTTTAACTAGATGACTAAAGAACAAGGAGGCAAAACTTGGTGGTTGATATAGATTACCATTTGATTTTGTGCACATGTAGTTTTCTTCAGTATAAAAAGAGAAATGAAGATGATTGTATTAAATAGATCATTTTCATATGTAAAATATATTAAAATTACCATGAGCAGCAAGGTTCTGAAAGTATTTTTCCATTCTATTTCATATTCATTTGATTCTTACTAGAATATAGTAATATAACTTCAAAAATATAATATTCACATATTAAAACTAATTAAGTGAACAAATTTGGAAAATACGTTATGTGATAAAACCATCAAAAAAGGAGCACTGATCTAATATTTTCCAAAGCATTTCTCCTGGAGTGTTCATAGACGTTACAGGAAAAATGAAGCTCATGTTGAAATAAGACAAAGAAATGCTGAGTAAAATAAAGAAAAATATGTTTCTTTGCTGTAAATCTCCACAGAGCCACTAATAGGTTAGATAATGTGCATCCAACTAAGGAGCATGCTTGTGGCAATGACTGAATCCATTTTACCACAACCTTTCTGTCTTTTTTCCTACCCAGCACTTACAAAACTGTTGTTCCATGGACTAGCAGCATTGAACAGCAAGCAATATTTCAAAAACCATTTATAAAGAATGATGAGGTCAGTTATTAATGGGTTACTGCTTATGTCTCCAGAGATTCAAGAAAGAGTAAATGAAAGTCAATTAAGCAAGAAAGTTTTAAGTTAAATGAATAAGAAAATTTCCCATAGGGGAACTGAACTGGTCAAATGTGAGTGCTTGGAGAAAGATAGGATTTATTGCAGTAAGTGAAAGAAAGAATGAAATATGATGTGCAAATTACTTCCATTATTGTGCATTCAATGATAATAGCAACCATCAATATTTGAAAATCTGCAGAAACTGATAGATTACGAATAAAATAAATACCCATCGGAACAAAAAGATATTCACAATATGACAGGAATTATTAAGGATAAAAATACTGTTTTCAAGAGCATTTCAGGTAAGGAGAATAATATAACATTGTCAAAATATTTTTTAAGAAGCCTAACAGTTTCTCTAAAAGTAAGAAATAGAGATTTTATTGGAGGTGATGAAAAGTGAGCAGAAAAACCAAATAGCAAGGCAATTGTGAGATGTCAAAATTGGCAGAATCAAAACAAGAAATTGAAGAGGTCAATATAGATTGGAGATCTTTTCAACGAATTTCTTTTGTGGGATGAGTTTAAAGACCACAATGGACATATTATGATGCCTTTGATTGAGAAAGTAAATATTTTTTACAGAACTCTTTTAGGAGTCAGTAAATATAGTGTTCCAATCTAAAGATGAAGAAATAAATGCATTTTTTTGACAGACATCAAAACTCAAGAATTCAGCTGTCTGTGATAAGTTGAGTTTTAGAAGATTTTGGAACATGTTTTTGCTATTAGGAGAATGGTTAAATGAACAGTAGAATGGTAGGCTGATTATATTTTTATTTTTATTATTTTTACTTTTAATCTTTACCTGAGGATATGTTTATTAATTTCAGAGAAAGGGGGAGAGAGAGAGAGAGTGAGCAGCAGAGAGAAAGAGATGCAGAGAGAGAAAGAGAGAGAGAGAGAGAGAGAAGAAGAGAGAGAGGGAGAAAGAGACAGAGAGAGAGAGAGAGAGAGACTGATGTAAGAGGGAAACATTTATCAGTTGGCTCATTCCATCAGTTGAATTGTCATCATTACCAATTGAATTGTTATCCCATACACCAAAATGTTGCCAGATCAGGGAACATACCTAGGTTGTGGGTGTGATCCTTGGTCGGGGTGTATACAGGAGACAACCAAGCAATGCTTCTCACATCAATGTCTCTGTCTCTCTCTCAAAATCAAAAACATATCCTCAGGTGAAAGCTCCCAAGTCCCCTGCACATTGTTATGCAGAGAGATGCAAAGCTAAGAAAATCATAGCTAGCTGTGCTCAGGAAGCCTTATTACCTCAACATCTTCTCACCCTGGGAACATTATTTTCTTTGACTGTAAAATGGGAAAAATAATGTCATAGAATTATTTTTAAGGATTATGTAAATTAAATAAATGGCACATAGCTCAGCTAAACAGGAGGAGCTCAACAAAAACTTTTTGCTTCCATTTTGGGAACACTGTATTCCATACACCAAAAGCTTTACTATAGTGTAGTGGATCAATTTCCAATTTTTTTGCTCATTTTTATTCTGTTTTGATTGCTTTTCTACTTCACTAAAATTATGATTCATTCATATGTTTTCTCCTATGTCCCACCTCAATAGGTAGCTTAGAGCTGAAACTCAGTATCTGTGATTAAAAGACAATGGTAGGGAAAAGGAACGGAAAGGAAGGCCACGGTGGGGGGGTGGGGGGAAATACATGAGGTTTGGCCGTTGAAGAAAGACCAAAGTACTTCAGTGAGGGACAAGGGTTTCCAGAAAAACAGAGCAAACATCAGTAAACAAAATATAAAGCCATCGAAAAAGGAAAGTAGAAGCAAGTAAACAACTACTTTGCTATGTCTGCTCTTCCAGGGTTGCTTCCAGAGTAGTGATTTCTCTTTTTGCCTTCCCTTTTTCCATGGAAAAGGCCATGCAAATGCTTCTACCCTTAAATTATCTATTTTTCTGCCACTCATGTTTGCCAACTGGCACCCAAATCCCCTTTGCTCTGTTGCTTTCAGACACCAGGTGATCCTATGTAAAACCTGAAAAATGAGTAGGTTGACAATTTTTATAAAAAGCTTTGGAAGAGAAAACACCAAGACAACATGTGGATGAAAATAAAGTATTTTAAACTAACGGACAAATAGGAAACTTGGAAGTTATCTTTAGAAAACATGACAAGAAAGATTGAGCAACTTCCATTTTTTGAATATTTTAAGCTTTTATGAATGACCCCAACAAGGATGAACCTGTGTTATGCTAGGCACTTATCTAAGGTCTTTCCATGTGCATTGTTTATTTACTTGTCATGGCAAATCTTCCAGACACACTGTACATTCCCCATTTTTATGAGAAAGACCTAATGTCCTGTAGCCATTTGAGGCCAGGAAGGTTCACACAGGATTTGGGCAGATGGAAGAAAATTTGCAGAACTGTAGGGATGTCTGACATGCCTTTATTCTGGGGAGAGGTGTTCCATCCATGCCACAAGCCATGCTGCAAGCTGCACCTCACTCAGCAGGAAGTCCCACCTCCCTTATATACGAAATGCACACAAAGCCTACAGGATGCCAAAATATTATATAACAGCATGATTCTGTGCATGCGGGCCCATACTCAAGGTTATACAAATACTGCTAAGTCATAGTTGCCCAGACATCCAGGTGAGGGAGCCTAACTGATCTTACTTTCTCTACACCTAAACCTTAGGGAAGTCATGCAACTAAAGCTCAAAGTTCAAGGAATTATGCATGCAAAATTCATCTGCATTATTCTTCACTCTCATCCTTGATTAGTTATTTGTCTCTACCTATTCTGTTGTCCTTTGAATATCTTCTGAAGTTCCTGGTTAGCAATGGAGAAAAATTCAACTCTGGTATATAATAAGAATTAATATTCAAATCAGATCAAGTCATTTTTCTACTAAAAACATGTTTTATTATCTTTAGACAAAATCTAAACTCATTTACATTTAAGTAGAAGTTTTCTGTGATTAGCTCCTGCTTCCTATTCAGAGATGCTGAAATGTTACTGAAATCCTAAAGCATACCTTTGTTCATAAAATACTAAATCCCATTCCCTGCTTCCCCCTTCAGGAAATGCTTTTCCCAGGTGTGTCTACTTAACAAACTCATACTCATTTTTCAGGTACATGATGAATTTAAAAATTCCACATTCTGTCTGTTACTTTTCTTAACATTACAAGGCAAACCAAAGCATAATTTCTTCTGAATTCATGCTGGCCTATTACTATCTCTATTAAAGCAATCGTACTAACAGTTGACAGGGATCTTATTTCATAAAAATAGCTAGATTTAGTTGAGTCCTGACAAGGTCCTTTTCTTACATTGCATCAGTTCATTTTCACAGCAATCCTGAATGAAAAGCGCTAATTTCACAAGGCCACCCAGTTAGTGAATGGTAAATTCAAAATAAAAGTCCAAGGGGAAAAACTTTACTTTTTCCTGTGATATTCAAAATTTTTGGTATTTGTTTCTCACTATAAGAAAGGCATTTAAATGCATGACAATGTTATTTTTAATATCCTCATTACTCAAAGGTATTTAGCATAAATATACATATGCACACATATATGTGAATCTATATACAAGTATGTTATTTTAAAGGTAGACAAAGGCTATAGCTCATTGATGACATAAGATTTCAAAGTGAGAGCCCTGGCAGGTGTGATTCAGTGGATTGAGCATGGGCGATGAACCAAAGGATCACTAGTTTGATTCTCAGTCAGGGCACCTGCTTGGACTGTGGTTCAGGTCCCCAGTGGGGGCAACATGAGAGGCCAACCACACATTAATGTTTTTTTCCCTCCATTTCTCCTTCCCTTCCCAAAAAAATCTTTAAAAATATTTCAAAGCGAGAGCATTTTAATCATTGTTTAAAAAATAAAAGACATTTGAATAAAAAGAAATGAAAGCAGACTTCCACTTCAACATGTAAATTGCTTAGAAGTCTTCATTTTCATCTTTAACAAAAAAAAAATAGAAAAATGAAAAATTTCTGTGGCCCTATCAGAGCACTGATGTTGGAGGGCACATTGATGCCTTGAAATCTGGAGAATCAGGCATGCCCAGAGGGTCACAACCAAGACCGCTTGACCTGGAGCAGAGCCTTCAAAGCAACAAACAGGTATCAACAAGTAGATGGTAACTTTGACAAGTTTCTGTACTAAGCATGGATCAGTATGAGAGAGAAATACCTGGGGACTGCAATCTTCAGGGTACTCCCAATATCTGTGGGCTTTAGCACCAGAATCTCCAACAGGCTTAAATGTCAAAGAAGCAGAAAAGATGTCTGCATGATGCTAGAAAGTGGAGTAAAAGAGTATCACTGTGAAATATGCCCCAAGCTTTCTCCATAGAAAAGGCTATCTCTATGAGGGGAAAGACTAACACTGTCTTTTCCCACTGGAAAAAGTGCATTCCTCCCGCTCCAGGCCCCTCTAGGTGTTTATCTCAATGGAGGGGTGAAAATCCTAGCTATTATGGGTTGGGTCTTCAAGGAAATAAATTGGAAATGCTGCAGTTATAAAGGGAGTTAGGAGTGGGGAAAGATGCTGTACCACTGTGGGAACACTTGTGAAAATCACAGCCTAAGACACAGGTCCACTAAAAGACAGAGATTCAATTAAAAGATTACAGCAAGCTCCCCCTCACGCACTCCTTACTGCCACACCAGCAGGGTTCCTGTATAATAACTATGAATAACAGCTGGAAGAATTATGTTACAGATATCCACGAATTAAGGCAATAGACACAGAATGGCCAACACAATATTGAAGAACCTGTCAGAATACTGAAACTCAATTTTTGCCCCTTAGATCTATTATCTCCACATTTATTACAGTGATTCATGTAAAAATGTTATTTTTCTCTTTCTGATAATTTCCCATCACACATAGAACAAATTCCAAACATCTTAGTATAGCTTTCTGATGCTACATTACATAATCTCAGAAAAATATTCAAGGTTTATTTTTTATTTACCCCTTAAAACATTTATCAAATGTTTTAGCAAACATTTATTGAGATCCTGTGTTCCAGGAACTGACTATTCTAACACTGATGATGGAGCAGTAAATAAAACAGACAAAAAAAAAAAAAAAAAAACGCTCTGTGCTCATGCAACTTTTATACTAGTTGAGAGTTGGGGAGAGGGGGAAAAAGACGGGGAAAATATGTTAGAAGATAGTAATCTGGAAAAAATAAAACACATGAGGTAGGTAAGGAGTACCAAAAAGGGAGGTAGAATTTTATTGTAGTTGGGAAAGTTCTTTCTGACACATGGTAAGAATGACCTGGATGTCATGAGAGACCAGTTCTAACGTAAAATAATCCTTTCAGACTCAGCTCTACTATCTTCTGCTGGAGTGAGACCTAAATGACTGACACCTTTTCCCCTCACAGCAATTTTGGCTTTGGTGTCTCCTCTGTGTGTTTCCATAGCATTCTGTATTTATCATTCCCACAGCAGTCACTTGGTAAATTAAAAACATTTCTGTATATGTCTGTCACCCTTCAACTACTAAAATATTAATCTCTTCAGAGACCATACAATTTTTAACTCCTGTATACTGCTCTTAGCGAAGATGCTCAGTAAATATTTCTTGAATTGATTGATTTGACCTACATGAGCTCAAATGGTTTATAAGTTATTCCATAATTATATTATTATAGTTAAATTTTCTTCTCTTGACTTTAGTTTCTTCTTCATAAAGTGAGAAACACCATACATCTTTCAGAAGTGTAAAAGGAAAGAGTGGTAACATTCTGCCATTAAAATTAAATGATACTGTCATCTAGGATGGCCCCCAAATTGCCTTTATGAAAAGTAAAGCCTCTCAGAGGAGCTCACTAGATAGATCCTCTATATTATCACTTCTTTTATATTGAGTATGAAATTCGTTGTACTCTCAGATCAGTGAGCCCTGCAGTAGTACAAAACGAAGGATAGTTAGTTTGAATTTTATTCACTGAACTTAAAGATGTTAATGGTTTATTTAGTTATTAAAAAGTCATACCCTTAGAGCCCTGCTTCCAGTGTGACTGAGGAGTTCCTGCCAGACCTGTTCCTGCATCTGATGGCAAATGTAAAGTCTGGGAGGGGATGGGCAACACCCTGAATGTTGTGAAGTGTGAACAGAAGGAAGCAGGTCAGTAAGGTAGTGATACATAGAAAAGGGGAACAGGAAAAGTACGGGGTTGATTCCTAATATTTTTTATCCTGAGGGCAGCCTGCAGGGGATGCTACTCTGGCAGAAACTCCAGTAGCAAAAGTTCCAGGCAACCAATGCTTCTGAAAAGAGGGGAGGATCCCAGAAAGAAAATATCTAGAGACGGTATCACCAAATTTTCCGTATGGAATTTCTGATTCTCCAGCTGACCCCTAGACCGGTCATATGAGCAGCCTTCTGCTAAAGATAAAATTGTCCAAAAAGGTAAATCCAATTAAGACTGCTCTTGGACATGCTATAATCAAGCTGCTGAAAAACAAAGGTGAAGGGAAATCCTTAAGAGATCCCGCAGAATAACACACTTTCACATAGGGCCCTTTTTGAATGAACGTGGACTTTATAAATATGCAAAGTTCAGAAAGCATTGGGAAATTATTCAAGTGATAGAAGGAATTTTCAAACTATAATTTCAAATGAGCAAATATATTCATTGACACTGATAATCGAATAGATTTTCAAATAAAAGATAACAGAGAGTCATTTCTATTGGACAGGCACTATAGGAAATTCTGAAGAAAGTTCCTCAGGCTGGAAATAAGGAGCATTGAAAATGCTAAATGTTTAGGTAAACATTTTTTCTTACTTAGTTTATTAAAATACAGGGTCCAGCAGAAATAAGGCCTACTTGAGTGTGGTTGGTAGGATAATAAAATAGGTGTAATAATTTATAGTTTTAATTTGAGCATTTCACCTAAAAAGTCATATGGTATGCTTGAGTGTGATATTGCTATGTTACAGAATTATATGCTTATGATTTTGCGATTAAATATTTTGTAATAAAAAGGGGTGTTATTTGTGCCAGACCCAGTACATTGAATTGTTTAATTCAAAAAGGCTCTTATATTTTCTTATTTATAATGTATGTTAGTTTGACAACTCAAGAATGAAGAATGAGAACAGTAAATGGATGTTTATATTTGCAAGGTTTTTACATATTTGTGTAAAACATTACTAACTATAATGACGTTATGAAAAGTTAGGGATAAAAGAATTATCACCCCAGACCTGGCAGAGTTTCAGAGAAAAATACAACAATAATACTGTGGATAATTTCATGGCAATGAATCTGATAGTTAACATAAAATGCAGAGGCAACATCAGCATCATGGTGGCATGAGATGTCTTCACAGTAATAAATACTTGACATTCATCCACAGACCCAAGTGCCTTCATGGGAGCTGTGGGATTCAGCACCATACACCAAGGGATCTGGGGGAAATCTTGGCTACCTGTGTTGAATAATTGCCAGACAGGCCTTGGTCCTGCCTGAGAACCAGTTCCAGCCTCTCCTGACCATGGTGCAGGAGCTGCTATAAAACAGTGACTTAGTCAATCACTCACAAATGAAAGAGTCCTTGTGGAAATCCACATTTTCAGATGAAAAGTTCCATCACACAATTCAAGAAAAAAAATAAAAATTATTATTATAATGCATAGATACAGTGTGGATGCACGAGATAAGAGGAATCGTTTGACCTCACATTCCTCACACCTCCGTAAAAGGAAGCAACTTGAGAATTATTGGTATCACAGAAGAAAAGAAGGGGGAAGGACATTTATTTAAAGAAATAATGGTGGAAAGAAGGGAAAGGGACTGGTCAAAGACCATGTATGAATGACCCGTGGACATGGACAACAGGGTGGGGATCGAGTAGCGGGGCAGGGCAGGATGGGTGGAGGAGGGCACAGGGGGAAAAACTGGGACAACTGTAATAGAATAATGATAAAAAAGGTTAAAAAATAATTAAAGAAATAATGACTAAGAATTTCTCAAATCCAGGGAAAGATGTAGATATCAAATTTTATGAAGTCCTTAGGTCTCACCCAAAGTGGGGTGGGAAATCACTTTAAAAAAAGAGTTTCTCCAAGATACATAATAAAACTGTCAAAATTTAAAGACAAGGGAAAATTTAAGAACAATCAGGGAGTAAAAAGGCTTGTAACCTGCAAAGGAACCCCCATAAGACTATCGTTGAAATCCCAACAGAAACCTTACAGTCCAGGAGAGAGTGGGACAATAGATTAAGTGTGTAAAGAAAAAATTTAAAAGGAAGCAGCAAGATAGCAATCTTGCAATACTGTCCTTCAGAAATAAGAGAGACATACGTTCCCAGAAGAAAAACGCTGAAGGAATTCATCACCACCATACCTGCCTTACAAGAAATGCTGAAAACAGATTCTAAAGCAGAAATAAAAGGATGTTAATTACTAAATAAAACATAATAAAATAATCAACCTACTAGTAAATATAACTACATGATTAAATTCAGAATATTCTAATAATGTCATATGGTAGAGTGCTAACCACTTAACTCTAGTAAAAGTGTAAGAGTATAAAAGAGTATTAAAATAACTACAACTAAAATAATTTAGTATATAATATAAAAAGAAATTATGACATCAAAAATATAAGAGGAGTAAGAAAGTAGAGTGTGTATATGCAATCGCAATAATTTACCAATGTAAAAATATGCTGTTGTATTGATTACATGTTTTACATAACTCTCACAGTAACTACAAAGCATGACCTGTAGTAGATTCATAAAAGATAAAGAGAAGAGAAAACATATCACTATGGAAAGTCATCAATTTATAAAGGGAGGCAGCAAGAGAGGAAGACTATCTGAGATTAAAACTAGAACCTCTGAAAGTATCTACTCTGAAAAAACTAAAAAAAAAAAAACATTACTCTAAATGTAAACGAATTAAGTTCTCCATTCAAAAGACAAAGAATGGCTGAATGAACTGAAAACAAAACAAAAGAAGACTCAACTTGAGACTGGCTCCCCTTTCAGTTAAGGACACACACCAGCCCAGAGTGAAGGGAAAATGACATTGCATGAAATGGAAAACCGAAGAGCAGGAGTAGCTACACGCCAACAAACCAGATCGCCTAGAAAAAACGGATACATTCCTACAAGCATAGAATTTAGTTAGATGGAATTGTAAACAAAAAAAGGAAAAGAAAATCTGAACAAACTAGTCATTATTAAGGAGATTGAATCAGTAATTTTAAACCTTCCAACAAAGAAAAGCCATGCACCAGATGATTTTATGGGTGAATTCAACCAAACATTTACAAGAAGAATTAATTTCAATTCTTCTCAAATTATTCCACAAAATTGAAGAATGGATACTTCCAAACAGCATTACCCTGATATCATAGCTAGATAAGAACACTATAAGATATTACAGACTGATATTGCTGATGAATATTGATGCAAAATTTTTTCCAATGATATATTAGTAAACCACATTTAATAGCACATAAAAATGATCAGGCAACTATGACTAAGTAAGATGCAAGTATGGTTCAATATATACAAAACAAACAAATGAGCAAAATATAACCAGAGGCATGAAAGGGAGGAACAAACCGACAGGGACCAAAGGGGAGGGGAGAGGGCGACAAGGGATGAAAAAACAGGAAGGGCCTAGTTAAAGAGCAGATATAAATGACCTACGGACATGGACAACAGGGTGGGGATTGACTGGGGCAGTGGGGGTGGGCGGAGAAGGGGAGAAGAATGGGGGGAAATTGGGACAACTGTAATAGAATATCAATAAAAAATTTAAAAAAACATACAAAAATCAATATTATATACCTACCACCTTGACAAAAGATAAAAATCATATGACCATCTCAAAAGATAGAGAATAAAATGTTTGACAAAATTCAATACTCTTTATGATAAAAGTTCTTAACAAACTGAATTTAGAAGGAACATACTTCAACATATTAAAGGTCATATATGAGTCTCTCAGATAAAATGAAGACAAATGATTAAAGTCTTTTCCTCTAAGATCGAGAATAAGAAGAAAACAGTCCCTACACTCACACAGCTACTCAAAGTTGCTCTGGCTAGGATCTCACTACTATCAGGTGATTATGGTATCTCCCCTGCCAGGTAAGTATATCAGGTAAGAAAAAAAACAAAGATGCCCAAATTGGAAAGGAAATTACAAAATTGTCTTAATCTGCCAATGATAATGATTTTATATATAGCAAAATCCCAAAAACTCCAACTAAAAACTGTTAGAAATAAACACTGAATTCAGTATAGTTGCAGGATAAAAAAAATCAACAGGGAAATCTCAGTTGCATTTGTATACATTATCAAAGATATAATGAAAAAAATGAAAAAATCCCATTCAAGAAAACAATCACATTCACAATGACATCAAAAATAAAATATTTATGAATAAATTTAACCAAGGCAGTGAAAATCTATAAAATAAAAACTACAAAACTTTGATGAAGGAAATTGAATAAGATACAAGCAAATGGGGACATATCCCATGTTAAAGGGTAGAAAAATTATGATTTTTAAAATGTCCATACACCTAAAACCACCTACATATTCAATGCAATCCCAAAAAATCCCTTTGAGGGTTTAGAAACCCCCAAAGGAATAGGAAAAAATTCCAAAAATTTGTATTGAATAGAAAAAGACTCTGAATACTCAGAATAATCCTAAGAAAGAAGAACAAAGATAGCGAGATCACACTTTTGGATATTGAACTATATGACAGAGCTATAATAATCAAAACCATATGGCACTAGTGGCAAACATAAGGCCCGTGGGCTGAATCCGGCCCTCCACCTTGTTTTATCCAGCCTGGCACCTTGTTTCTACCCTGTGGCAGTTCTGAGCTCTCGCTTAACTGTTAAGGCATAGTTATATTTATACAGTCCTAAAATTACATTTGGCCCTTTGAAGGTAACTGCAAGGCTGATGTGGCCCCTGGTGAAAAAGAGTTTGACACCCCTGTCATATGGTAATGGTAAAAATGTAGACACATAGGTCCATGTAACAAAATTGAGAGCCTATAAAAATGCTTTAATACATGGTCAACTAATATTTGACAAAGGAGTCATAAATACTCAGTGGAAAAAGAATAGTCTCTTTGATACATGATGCTAGGAATACTGGAAAACCACATGCAAAAGAAAGACTTTAAAACTCCATTTCACACCACTCAAAAGAATTAACTAGAAATGGTTTAAAGACAAATATAGGACCTAAAATCTTAAAACTCCAAAAGAAAACAAGGAAAGTGCTCCTTGATTTTGGTATTGCCAACAATCACCTTTTGGATGACACAAAAACACAAACAATAAAGCAAGAACAAGTGATACTTCAATAAACTCACATGAACTAGCACAAACTAATGGGAACTAGCCCAACAAAAGAATCAACAATGAAATGGCAACCTACAGAATGGGAGAAGATATTAGCAAATCACATATCTCATAGGGGTTAATAGCCAAAATATATAAAGAACTCATACAACTCAAAAGCAAAAACAAACAAAGTAAAAAAAAAACCAAAATTCAATTAAAGAATGGATAGAAAACCTCAATAAACATTAAAAAAAAAACAAACAAACATAGAAATGGCCAAGGTGCTCACTATCACTAACATCAGGGAAATGAAAAATGAAATCATAATTAGCTATCATCAAAAACACAAGAGATAAGCATTAGTGAGGATGGGCAGAAAAGGTATCTCTTTTGTACTATTGATAGAAATGTATATTGGTTTAGCCACTTATGAAAACAGTATGGAGGTGTCTCAGGAATTTCAAAAGAGAACTACCATATAGTCCCTGATTCCATTCTTGGTTATATGCCTAAAAGAAATAAAAACAGACTCTCATGAACACATAAGCACTCCATGTGCTGCAGCACTATTCACAATAACCAAGATTTGGAAATAACCCATGTCCCTCAATGTATGAACAAGTAAAGAAAATGTATGGTAAAAGTATATACACAGAGGAATATTATTTGGCTATGAGAAAGCAGGAAATCCTGTCACATGTGACAACGTGATTGGACCTTAAAGACTTAATGCTAAGTGAAATAAGTCAAACTTTATATCACTTACATGTACAATCTAAAAAAGCCAAACTCATAGTAATGGAGAGAATGGTGGATGCCAGGGACTGGAGTTTGGAGGGTGGGGGGAAAGGAAAGATATTGGTCAAAGGCTAATAACTTCAAGACAGATAAGTTCTGGGCATCTAATATAAAGCATGTGGGTTATAGTCAATATTATATGCTCAAGAGTAGCTAGTAGAATAAAAAATAAGCTAGACAGGCATAGACATACATTTCTATAATCATTTAATTTTTAATAAATGAGGTGTCAAAGAAAACAAATTGGGAAAGAAGACTTTTCAACGAATACTCCTGGAACACCTGAGTGTTTATATATATTTTTTGAAAATAAACTTTTACAACCTGGCTGGTATGGTTCAGTGGATTGAGTTCTGGCCCGTGAACCAAAGAATCAATGGTTTGATTCCCAGGCAGGGCACATGCCTGGGTTGTGGGCCAGGTTCCCAATAGGGGGTGCTCAAGAGGCAACCACACACTGTTTCTTTCTCTCTCTTTCTCCTTTCCTTCCCCTCTCTAAAAATAAATAAAATCTTAAAAATATATACTTTTACAAATTAAAAAATTGAACCAGCAAGCTATATACACAGATTCTTAAAATAGATACCTGATAAAGGATTATTAGCAAATATATATTTAAAAAACTTCTACAACTCAATAATAAAAACAAGTAATCTGTAGAAAAATGTAAAGTTGGTTAGAAATTTAACAAAAGATACACAAATAGCCAAAAAACAACTATTGAACAGCATTAGTCATCAGGGAAATCAAATTGAACATTATAAAATGGTATCACTACACACTCACTAAAATAGCTAAAATTAAAAGACTGAAAGCATCTGGTTTCGAGATGATGCGGGCAACTGTAACTATCACACATTGTAGTTACATTGTTCTACCATGAGAACATAACACTGCAACCACTTAAGTCCAACCTCTTTATTTCTTTTTAAATAAAATTAAACACACCTCTACAAAATAACCAGAGCAAGCTTGAATATTTACTCAGGAATATTGAAAACTATGTTTACAAAAATATTTGTACAAGAACACACACAGAAGCTTTTAGTCCTAACAGCCAAAAACGAGAACCACTCCAAGTATTGAATAGGAAGTCTATTTACACACTTGAAATCTAATCAGCAGTGAAAAGGAACAGACTTATACCCACAGCAATTAGGATGAATTTCAATTATTCAGCTGAAATCATTATTTTATCAAAGGTATACATACTATACAATTCCATTTTTATGAAATTTTAGCACAGGCAAAGTTAATTTTGCAGGGTAGGGGGACTAGAAACATGATTATCTTCAGCTCTTCAGGGAGAGGGGAAAGTTCTTATTTAATTTGAAGTATTTGCCCATTTTGATGTTGTAAACACTATCCCCATGGCCAATTTCAACTACCAACATAATGTCACCAAACAGAACTGAGAAAAAGTATAGAAAACTGGTTCTTATGAGTTTAAGCTTTTTCTAGCACACAATGGAAGATGAGGGGAACCTATAGATAACATTCTACATCTGGGTAGAGTTTTGAGTTGCATGGTTGTAGGCATTTGTAAATACTTAAATAAACGATTGCAATTGGTACATTTCACCTTAGGTAAATTTATATTAAAGGAAAAAATTAAGCAAATATGAAACTGCAGCTAATGATAATTAAAACATTTAGAGTGAATTCTACTGATTTTTCAATTTACTTTGAAGTGCACTAAATAAGTCATGAATTGATACTAGATAGAAGGAAGGGTAAATGAAGGTATGTATGATAAATTATGTATAATAATACCAATAATAAAATCTATGTTGTGATTAAATGAGTTGTCACTCTAAACTTCATTCAATTCTACAATATATTTATTTGGAAATACTATAATAAAATAGAGAATAAAGGTATTTCTTATATTTAAAACTTTCCTTTCAGCAGTTATAAATTCTATTAAATATATTGTCTCACTAAGACTACATTGGCGTTTCCAATTTCTATTTAAGGCAAGGCAGTTTTCATATAATTATTTTTTTCATTTCCTCTATAAACTATTTTTATACATCTAATTTTCTTTGCATTACATGTTAAAAATCAGAAGTATTTGTATTTTCCTTATATGTACAAAGTTAATCAGCATCACTGCCTTGCTCAAAACCTTTCTTAGCTCTCTGTAGCCTATTGTAAATTCATTTTAACCACATAGTATTATTTGATATTGTATTAGTTTTCTCTCATTGTTCCAAGAAATTACAGTACCAGAAAGTTAGCACACTAAATCATCATAAATTTATCAATTTGAAGTTCTTTTAGGTTGGAAGTCCAACCTAGGTCTTACTAGGTTAAATGCAAGGTGTCAGGAGGTCTGTGTTAGCTTCTGGGGGTAGCAGGGGTGTCCAGCCTGTTGGTGTCTCTGGGCCACACTGGAGGAAGAAGAGTTGTCTTGGGCCACCCATGAAGCACACAAACACTAACAAAAACTGATGAGCAAAAAACCAAAAGGTTTTAAGTAAATTTATGATTTTGCGTTGGGCTGAATTGATAGCCACCCTAGACCACGTGTGGCGTGGGGCTGCAGGTTGGGCACCGCCAGGGAAGACCTGCATTGTTCCCTTTTCCAAGGCACTTAACAGGCAGCCTGTACTGCTGGGCTCAAGGCTCTCTTACTTCATTTTCAAAGCTAGGAACATCAGGTCTCCCTCCGACCATACTGTTAAGGACTCATATTTGATTATACCCGCTTCTCTATTACAGGTTAACCTGCCCATCTCAAGGTTCATACTTTTAATCACCTCCACAAAGTTCTTTTTTCTCATGTCTATAGGATCTCAGAAATTAAGGTATGGACATTGTCAGGGACCATTTTTCTGCCTACCATACTTCCCATAATCACATGCTAGTCAAAATTATAGGCCGTTTCTTACCTCTTACCTTCAGACTCATTGTGTTCTAATTGAATCAGATAAATTTGCTCAGGTCATTCCAACCTTGAGTCATTTGGCCCTTTCATTTTATTTTCCTATTCAAGAAACATCCCTGCTAGTATAGTAGCTAATTAATAAATACTGATTATGTACTACCTTCAATGTCAGTCAACTGAAACGTTTTCCAAGAAAAGTCACAAATGGTAATGCTTTATTAATGTTTTTATAAATCTGGATAAAGTAAATCGTTTTCTCTATGCCCTGTCTTGCACCTTCTTATAGCATTATTCTCAAGAAACTCTGAATTAGTTATAGTATGTTTTCCTTCCAAAACATCTGCAATGCCTTTGAGCATTGGTTTGAAGATTCTATGATGTAAAAACCTATTCCTTTTTCTTATTTGAGTCAACAGTAGGCACTCAATACATGTTAACTGACTTGAATTATGTTTTTAGCAAGTATGTATGTAACATATGTGGTGTGCAAGGTTAGATACAATGCAAGAAAGTTAAGCTATGTCAGCTTTGAAGCTTATAATGAAATACAGGGAAAAGAGACTTCTAAAAATAACTTAAAATATAAGGTAGCATATGCTTTGCTCCAAATGAATGGTATAAACAATAAGTGCTAAAGAGTTATGATAGCCAGGATTTGAAACATCTGTGATTGATTTTTTACAACTTTGACCCAACTCAACTCTACTGGAAAAAAAAAAAATGTTCTATCTAATTCAGAACAGCTGTCTGTCTATAGTTAAGTCACATGGTAAGAATGTCCTGGACTTAGTGATAAAGCCACATTAAAATGACGCAGGAGGGTTTTTTCCATCATTTTTCATAATAGGAAACAGTTTATGGGGAAGTGTGAGGAGAAAGAAAGATACAAGTGAGGAGAAAGAGAAGACAAAAAAGAGTAATGAAGAGGGAAACTTCGAGGACCAGGTGGGCTGTACATGGACAAGAAGGCTAAGATCCTTTAGAAGCTGGATGAGGTTTTAATCCTGTGAGTGAATAATACCTAGTGCTTTGGAATACTGTCTCAACATAAAAATAATCAAAACTCCCTGCTATTGAAAGTAAAACAAAAATTCACATACTTTGACCCCCAGGAATACAGGCAAAGAGTTTGCTCAAATTTTCTAATGGAAAATTTGTATAATCATTTAAATATTTTATTTCAATATTTGCAAATCAGAAAACCAGAAGGTTTTTGAGTTATGATGCTCTTTCTAATGAATGGTTGAAATAATACTAGATAAACTATTTCTTCATGGAAAAGAGCTTCAAACCTAATTTTTTATTTTACTCTGACATTAAAAGGGATTCCCGTATTTTTTGTGAGTACTATTTTCTGTTAACAGTGGGATCAAACTTATAAAAACAAGGCCAAATGTTCTGGCCCTCAAGTTAAAAAATCAGACTTGAATACTGATCACTTTCAGTTTAATTATATATAGAAATCCTGTAAGACACAGAGAATGTGATTAGGAGTCCTGACCTTGGCAGCACACTGAATGGGTTCAAATAAACCTTTGTCACAGCTTAGCTTCTTTTCAGCTCAATTTGCTCATCTATACATTCTTTTACTATGAGTTGAATACATACAACTAAAGTGTTATGAGTGTTTAATAATGGCAACTATAAATAACAATGTTAATGTCTGTTTCTTCTGGCTTGAAGCCACAACCTATCTCCTCTTCCAAATTTTCCTTTAAATTCTATATTAACTAAATATTAAGCTAACTTATATTGAGAATATGGGCATGTAGGGTAAACAGAGGCAGTCCGGCTTCCTCACCCAGGTGTCTGTGTAACTAAGGGAAGTAGCTACCCATAACCTTGACTGGGCCCGATAAGTAGGGTTCTCAGAGCCTTGAGACTGGGTCTGATAAACTATCCCAGTAACATGCAGCGGGCTCGAATGTGCAGAATCACACTATCTTATACAATATCTTGGCTTTCTGCTGGCTTTGTTTTTCTCTGGTACTTAAGGCAGTAGGGGCTTCCCACTGCACATACTCAGCTTGCAGTATGTGTGTCTCACCTGCCCTTGAATAAAGCCATGTCAAGCATCCCCAGGGCTCCATGCATTTTCTTCTGTCTTCCTGAATCTAGAATGGACCTGCTAGGCCTTGACGGGCTACAACGCAGGGTGCTTAGGAACAATAGAATACACTTCTGGAATAATACTCACAAAATAGAATAAAGACTCCTTTGAGTAGCTTTTTGTGATGACTGTACTATTGCAACTTAATAATCATCTAAAATTAACTCCTTACCCATGTTAACTAAAGAATATACATAAAGTTGGCCAATTTTTTTTTTTTTTTTTTTACAAAAGATGGCTCTAGTAGCACTTAGTGGTCTCTAATTTCATTCAAAACAATTTTGTTAGATTGTATTGTGACAGCTGTCATATCAGTGTGCATGTAAAATAACATCAAAATTGGTGAATTTTTGTGTAGTTATTTTAATATTGAAGATGGAAGAAAATACACATTTTCACATATTATGCCTTATTATTTAAAAAAAGGTAAAAACACAACTGAAACAGAAAAAGATCCATGCAGTGTATGGAGAAGTTACCATGGCTGATCAAACATGTCGAAAGTGGTTTGTGAAGTTTCATGCTGGACATTTCTCACTGGACAATGCCTCATGGTCGGGTGGACCAGTTGAAGTTGATCAGGGTCAAATCAAGACATTAATTAAGAACGTTATACCATCCAAAGATGGGCAACATACTCAAAATATCCAAATCAATGAAGTTATTGGTAAAAATGAAAACTGTGTCTTTTATTTTATGAAAACAAAAACACATGAACTTTTTGGCCAACCCCATATCAAAATGCAATATCATACTAGTTTTGCTGAAGTACCAGAGTATTGTCCTTTAAGACATAAAATCTTCTCTATTTATGTTTTTGTTCTGTGCTGCCTGATTAAAAATCACCTCCCAAACAGTCTACAACACTAATGCCACTGAAATCTGCATTAGCAACTTAATTTACTTAGTACTTACTGTATCTAAATAACTTTAATAGTCAAATGTATTCTAAAATATGTTACGTTATTTTAATAGCATACATTTTTTATAATTAACATATATATAGCACAGAAGTATGCTTGATAATGGCTAGACAGTCTAGCATACTTTTTAGTATTTTCAAGCATCATTAAGAAAATTTCTTACTAAGCTTTCACACTTGTTGCTTTTAAACGGACTGAAATGTTGAGATATTGGGGGGAAATGGACACTCATTATTCTCCCACTTTTAGTGGCTTCTACCTTGATCTAATTACTTCACAAATATCCAAAAACATTTTGACATTTAGTCAAAACAAAAAAAAAATGTGTACAAGAGAAAAAGGTAATAAAATGTAAATACACTAGAAATCATATTGCAATTTCCCAACAATTAGAAAGTAAAGCCTACAAATAAGCAAACAAAAAAAGCAGAAAGTTTAACCACAGCAACTGACTTTTGCTTCATATCTTAAGTACTAAAAATAAATCTGATATGGTTTCCACTGAACTACTGCGTAGAATCTTAGAGAATTAACTTCCAAGAAAAATAGTAAGACATCCATTTAGAAACCAAATTTAGTTTGGTCTAGGTTCTTTTGCTTTTTATTTTAATACTTGGTGAAGTACAAGACTAGTATAATAAAAAAATTATATTTTTATTCCAAAGAACTTCATAAAAGCCCTCTAATCTTAAGAATTTAACCCTCAGTTTGACTGACTATGTAGATAAAGTCAGGAATCCCCGTGAGGAAAATCATGGAGCGCTCCTGACCTTTCACGTAAATCAGACAACTCAGGAACCCTGGATTTTCTAAAATACAGCAGAAACTGAATATAAAGACTTTGTACTCCCAAGGTAAGACTGCTAATTAAGTTCTCAATTTGAGATAAGAAGAGTTTACTTCCTACTGGGATGAAAAGGTCACTTCCCACTGAGTGAAACCTCCTATAGAATGAACTTGTGAATATGACTAATTCTAAGGAACTCTGATAACATTTCTACAAAAAGTGTTTTACCAATTCATATTTATTGCTCTTTTAACTATTTTTTGTTCAAGAATCTTAAAAAAAAATCACCATTTAAAGTAACAAAAAAAAAATCTATCGGAATGCCCCATCTTCTCAGGATGCTGGCTGGCATGATAAAGCACACACGTGCTTTGCGTTAAAACCCTGAGTGACACTACCTTACAGCTGGTGCAGATTTTGTGTAGACAAAGTTAAGGCTTACTCATTCACCTGAAGCTTTATTAAATTTCCTCTGTTTCTCTAGACAAGGTTTCTTTTCCAAGATAGGATTTAGAAAAGGTAGGATTATGATTTGTGAGGCTGTGGGTTTAGCAGCTAACATTTGAGGAAAACAGATGATTTTGTACAAAATGCACTATTTCAGTGGATGAATAATACCTGTAAAGAATTACATTTATTGGTGCTGACTTGTTTAGCTCCCAGAAAGCTAAGTTCATAGTCTTAACACAAGAGTGCCTATACTGCCTTAATGAATTTCAAATAATTAAATAAATTAATATTGAGGCAGGAAGCATTTTAAGAGGTGATGAAAATGTAACCCATGTGGAATCTACAATATGCTAAAGAAGATATGGAATACACAAAAGGGAACAAAGGTAGGACAGAAGTTTTCTCCCTGGTGGCTCATTTATAATCAATGATCAGATATATGCCAATTGCTTGACATCAGAAAGCAAAATAACAACAACAACCACAACAACAACCCCATCTTCTATATGCTTACAACAACAACAACAAAAAGCTGGATGAACTGAAAGTCAGCAGATGTTCTTGGAGCCTCAGACAACATCAGTGACAGTGGAAAGCACCGCCCCAAACTCTGGAGACACAGCCAACACCGTCACCACCGACCCTGGTTTGTTTGGAAGAGAAGCTGTGGAAATCAGGCACAGGTACTAACCCTTCAGAGGTAATTTTGATGAGTTACTGCAGGATCATTGTGGAATAACTCGAAACTAAGAAACTTCTGGGGTCACAGTCGTAGGGGGTCCCATAGTTTCATGGGTTTTTATTCAAAAGCACCCAGCAGGTTCTCTGGCTCTGGCAGGGGGAGGGAAAAAGGAAGCACTACTGAAATGTGCCCAGAGTGCTCTGCATTACAAAGGCCTACCCTCAGGGGAAGGCTCTAAGAGAGCCTTATCCCACTCGGGGAAAGGCATCTGTTGACTTGATTCTCCTCTAACAAGTTTGATTTCAAAGAAAAGGAAGGAGGAGAAGCTTAAAAAAAAAAAAAAAAAAAAAAGACTTCAGGGCATGCAAAGCTGGTAGCTTAGGATGTGGGTCCACTAAACAACTGAAATTTTAGTCACAGCATTCTAGAAAGCTCTCTCCCCCTCACAATTTACCAACACGCCAACAGGGCTTTAGCATATTAGTGTATTACAGCTGAGAGATCTGAAAGAGACACTGTCTGATGAAGACTTAAACAAAACAAACAAACAGGACACTAGAGGAATTTCAGACCTCCAGAAAACTACTTACAGCAAACATTTAACACAACCCAACAACCAACCAGATTCACATAAATCTTTTAAATGAAGCCTCATTACCTCAGTTTCTAGTATCTAATAAAGCATATTCACCCTGTAACAAGAAGTCCGTCAGTAACAAAAAGCCGGAAACCCCAACATACTAGAGATTAAAAAACACACCTGTAAATAACACATTGGTCAATATAGACATTTCAAGAAAATACAAATGATTTGAAGCTAAATGAAAATGGAAATACAATTTATCAAAATTTGTGAATGCAGGGAAAACAGTGCTTAAAGAAGTATGTCATTTAATGCATGTATTAGGAAAAATTTACAAATCAATAACTTAAACTTCCATTTTATAGACCTAGAGCAAATGAAATCCGAAGTAAGCAACAGAAATAAATAAATATTAGACAAGTCAATGGAACTGAAAACACAATACTATGGGAAAACAATTCAATGACAACAAAAACCGGTTCCTTAAAAACACTAATAAATTGATAAACCTCTAGCGAGGCTAACCAAGAAAAAAGGAAGCTGTCACAAGTTACCAATGTCAGAAAAAAGAGGGGGTCACTGAGGTCTCAAATTCCTGACCAAACCCTATGTGCAATCTTTCAGGACCTAACATGGACCAGGACAAAAGCTTACTTGGCGGGCAGGCTGCACTGCTAGGAAGCCGCCCTCCTCGCAGCAGGTCATCTCAACCTCAGAGGGAGCCTCAAGCAGGTATGCAGACTGCCCTCATGCGCCACGTTGTTATGTATAAATATACTCCCTGGCTCAGGTGCCTTGATTCAGAGGCCACCATTTCAGCTGAGGCCTGTCTCAGGTGCCTTTACTGAGACCTCTTTATGGGACAGGACTTGAAGACATTCTTCTCCACTCTAACTCAGCCTTCGGTACTTTTTCACGCTGAGCTACCACACACCAAGTTCCGCTAGTCCATAAGACTGCAGGAGTCTTATACCTGCGGGTCCATAAGACTGCAGGAGAATCTATCTCAATACCAAGACTGCTCCCTTGGCACTGAGATAATTTCTACACGTGTACTAAATGCACCTGATCCTTAACTCACTCCATTCCAAAGGGGGAATTGGGAGAGGGGATGAGGAGCAGCTGGTGCTTTCTCATGTTTTACCTCTTGCATATACATCACAGTGACTAAAGGCTTGACATATGTTTTACTTTTATTTTGGTTTGTTGTCTTAACTAACAATTCTGGCCTTGGACAGCTGAACTCTTTTGGGCTCAGTGCAATTCCTGACAGGCGTGGCTACTGAAATAAAGTGATGCTATAAACAATTCTATGCCCACAAATGTGATAATTTAGATCAAATGGACCAGTTCCTAGAAGGTCAAAATATAGCAAAACTGTAAAAGGAAAAATAGATACTCTCAATAGGCCTAAATTTAATTTAAAGATACTGAATAATTAGTAACCTTCCATAAAGAAACTACTAGCCCCAGATAGTTTCACTGGTGAATTCTACCGCATGTTTAAGTAACATATTACCGATTCTTCTCAGTCTTTTTCAGGAAATATAGGCGTGCCTCATTTTATTGTGCTTTGTTTTATTGTGCTTCACAGATGTTGTGTTTTTTACAAATTGAAGGCAAGACCCTCCACCAGCAAAAATGCTATGACTTGCTTTATTGCTGTATTAGCTTTATTGTGGTGGCCTGGAACTGAACTCACAATATGTTCAAGGAATTCCTGAATAAGAACACCTATGAGAACTGCTATGTTTTATAAATGGTGGTACCACCACATGCTGGCAAGGATGCAGACACTGGATCATTCATGCACTGCCAGTGGGGAGATGGTACAGCAACTCTGGAAACATTTTGGCCGTTTCTTTACAAACTCAATATGCTAGGACAAAATGACCCAGTAATTGCATTCCATGACATTTATCACGAAGAAATGGAAAGAGCTTCACACAAAAAACCCATAAATATTTATAGCAGCTTTATTCTAGTGCCCAAAACCTAGAAGCCATCCAGATATACTAAAACAAGTGAATGGTTGAATATATTGTAGTATATATACACATCAGGGAACACTACTTAAAAAAAGAGAAACTGTTAAGATCTGCAACAACATAGATGAAGCTCTAGAGAATTATGCATTGTGAATGAAAGCCTATCCAAAACGTTTACATATATATGTTTACACATATAAAATTCTTGAAATGACGAGTGAATGTGGCCTTAAAATGGCACTATGATAGATCCTCGTGGGGATGCTGACGCTCTGTGTCTTCGCTGTTTCAATGTCAACACCCTGGTTATGCTGTCGCAGTATAGTTTTGCAGGATGTTACCACTGGAGGGAAACTGGGTAAAGAATACACAGGCTCCTCTGTATTTTTTCCAGCATTACTGAGATACAAGTACCAAATAAAAATTACATAAATTTAAATTATACAACATGATGATTTAATAATCTATACACTGTGAAAGGATTACCACAAAGCTAAGTAATATCCCTCACCTCACATAGTTACCTTGTGTGTGTGGTGAGAACATAGGAATTACTCTGAGCAAACCTGAAATATACAATGCAGTTTATTTTCTATAGTCAGCATGCTATATACATTAGCTCCCCAGAACTTAGGTATCTGATAGGTGTATATAAATCTACATATATACCTGTGATCGGGATTCAACCATTTTTCTGATCTAAATGTTATTAGCAACCATGAAAGTTTATGACTTATTTTCTAAATCCAATATCCTTGATTTTTTTCTTCTCCTATCTTTCTCCTACCCTTTGAAAGGGTAGACCATTCAAAAATCCTTCTTTCTTTACAGAGCATGTAGATGACAAGCACTGATGGTTGCAGGTGCCACTCTTCCATCAAGAGCAGATTGGAGAAGAATGTTTGGAAGCACATGGTTAAAATAAATGGGAACTGCACCGTCTACAGTAGAGATGCTAATCACACGTACCTGCCACACATTGGCCTTCGCCAGACACAGCTGATCGAGATCCAGAAGTGGCTTTCTGATCGAGATCCAGGAGCAGCTCTTCTGTGCAGGGCCTACATTGCCATCTAAAATGATAGTTCTTATTTGGAAAAAATAATATTGTCAATCCAATTCTGACTTTAAACACTGTGAAGCAGGAAAAGCATAAAAGGGTACTGGAAACATAAGGTCATGATTCAAGAAAGAAAACATTTCTTGTGCAGCACATTTCAAATCTTAATTAGTTCTTCAATAACTGAATACAATGTCAGTTAACACAGCGGCTAGGCTTTAGTCTCTATGGAGACTCCTCCTTTATTTCCCTCCATTCTTTTCTAGGTCACTGGTTTTCTTTAATTTCTTTGAATATGTCTAATTATTTGCTGTCTGTGGAACTTTGCAAATTCTGGTTCTTTAACAGCTTCCTTGGTGGATCAAGATCTCTTGAGGTTCACTTCAGATACTCCGGGCCACATCTCTAACTCCAGCCCTAGATTCGGGGAGTAGCTGTGTGAAGATTTAAAATCCCTTCAAGATGACAGTTTTTCAACTCAAGGTTGCAACTCGCACTGTTCACTTTCTGCCTTGGGGCTTTACTCACAGGGTGGAATGGGAAACGGGAGCGAGCTGGGCAGGGGTCATACACACAGGTGCAATCGGGAAGTACTGGTAGTTAAAAATATCTGAGTTAACCCTTGACCAATGGGGAAAAGGAACTATGGATCAGAGGTTCTTTCTATGGTACCTGAGGAGAAAAACTATGGACGGTTCTAGCAGGGGTGAGCCCTAGTAGCTCAAAGCACAGATTAACTCCTCCTTCCCTTCTGATTCTCCCTGGTCTTTCAAAACTCCTGATCTGGATAATCTCCCACAGTCTCTGATTTCGAGAGGAACCCAGGTTAACACAATTAGATAACTTTTACTGTTGCTTTCAATCTTAGCTTAGAGATAATGTCCCTGGACAAATTTTTCTGACCTCTTCTTAAAATTTTAAACCAAATTTTTCACAAGGGTATTTCATAGCACATCCTTTATTTTACAGCCATTGCATTCATCTGAAATTTTAATGGCAAATTTTACTAAGTTTTAAATATTTATTTTAGAAACATTTGTTGGAATATGATATTCCTAAGGAATCATGGCCATTTGTCCATTGTATCCCCACGCTTACAGTAACGGGCATCTACATGGGACGTGTGCACTGAAAGAATAAATAAGCTGCCTCCAAGCAGAAAATATGACATAATGGAAATTACAAGGGAACATATTTATACATGAAAGATACAAGAAACAATCACAACAATCTCAAGCTGAAGAATTCAATTTAAAAAAAAAAGAAAGAGAATGGCTTACGCAGGGTTAAAAGGTGCAGGGTACATTTTATAAAGAGATACAAACTGATTATGTTCAAAAAGTTTATCTCAGAAATATAGAAAATTGTAAGAAAGTATAAAATATCTGAAACAAGAAAACTAAATTGGGGACAAATTATTCAGATCCGTATACATATATCTTTTGTATGATATGGGCATGAATAACTGTTTATAGCTAAAAGCCCACATGTAGGGACACATTATTGTGTTAACTTTTATTAGCAAGTAAGATAGAGCCAAGTCCCAAGATTCCTATGCACAAGTATAATAGGAAATAAAGAAATGCTAAGGAATGTCTTGAGACTAATAAGGAAATAAAGAAACCAATAAATGAGAAAATAAAGTATTGGTAACCTCCAGTATTGTGTTTGGTATAAAAAAAGTAGTGAGATATTTATTTATTTTGTAAAATAAAACTAAAAAGGGAAGAAAAATTGGAGCATGTTCCAAAGTAACTTAATGTTCCGTGTTCCCAAAGGACTGCGTTTATGCATAAGCTAAAAGTATATACCGCAGAAATTTAAAAAATACAATATGGATGAAAAATGATTTGTAAAAAGTAATCAAGTATACGAGCAGCTCAGATATGAAGTATAAACTAATGGTTATGCCGAATTGCCGGAAAGAGACAAAGGGCGCAGTTGTGAGAGCAGAACGAAAGGAAAAGCCAAAGTGAGGAATGAATGAAAAATATCGGAGGAGGTCAAAATATTATAGGAAATATGTTTCCAGCATATAAAGGACCAGAGGTCACTCTGAAGATGGCTGCAGAGTAAAAATTGTAAGAATAAATTATTGACCAATGAAGCAGACATTGCTAAAATATTAAATTAATTTCTTACTTCCTTGTCTCAGTTTTCACAAAGAAAATAAGGGACAAATGCTAGGAACAGACATTAATTTCCCTTGGGAGAGAAAAGAAATATTACAGGAAATTGTGATCATGCCAGGAAAGGTAATCAAAAATAATGGCTGAAACCGCACACACAAAGAATAAAAACAATTCGATAGTCAATAGCCAGTATGTCTCACTAGTTTCACTGGAGATGTTCTAAGGGGGAAAAAAATAACAAAACAGCAAGTAGAGCAATGAAAGATAAGTTCCTCTGCGGTCAGCCTTTTTCTGAAACCTAATATTTAAAAGATACAGTCTATTAATGTCTTTAAATTGGAAAGATAAGAGATCAGTATAAGAAACCCATTTCTCTTCTGAAAACCTCAAGTCTACTCACACATCAAGTTAGTTGCAAACATTTATGTAAATATTATGTTGTTTATCAATACATACCCTGATTTTGCCATCATGCAGTAGAAGGGAGAGGTAGACATGGCTAAGTATTCATTTAATTCTAAAAAAGGGAGATATAAGTCTATGTTTACTACAAGGTAAATAAAATAAATAGTATCTTTCTTTGAAAAGTATAACATAGCAAAGTGAGAAAATGTCAAAATAGTTAATTTACTGTTTTTAAATACAATTGCACAAAATAAGGGAAAGTATGACTCCATTTAAGGCAGAGATCTTATTCTATCTTGAAGCCAAGAGAAAATAGATGTGATGATAGATCATGAGAATGGAATGTAACTTTGATGCTGGGATATGAATGACAGATGAAAAATTCTCTCCATATCAGAACACAGAATGAGTAATGTTTGTATTCAATTATATAAGAAACATAACTAGGTACTACACTGGAACCTGGATTCAAGATAAATTTAAATATTCATTCATTCATTCTCTCACACATTCAATGAATAAATAGATGGACTGCTATATATATATAAATCAACTTGTCAGTTTAGTGGACACAGGGACAAGTAAGTTACAGTGTCTATCTTTAAAAAGTTTATGCTTATGGAAGAATTCATACCTGTAAGAAAAACACAGAACAATTAGTTATAGGTGATCTGATAGAATCCTTTATGAGATGTGTGAACCACAAATGGGGACATTTCCAATCTCGTGTAGAGCAAGAAAAGTATCAGAAAAGGGGCCATAGGGTGGTAACAACTAACGTAAATTTTTAAGAAGAGCTCTGTAGGTTGGGATAGGGCTGGTGGTGGTTTGTGAAGAGTATTCAAAACGGGAGAATTATGAATAAAGCACATGGACATGGTGCCTTCTAAGAACTGAGAGTCAGTCAGATTAACTGGAAGGATCAGAGAAGTGGTAAGGAGGCTGAAAGTGAATGAAAAGGATAATCTTAGTGGGAATCTTTTTTACTTTTTCATTTTCACTTATCTATTGCTTTGGAATTTGATGTTAAAATTAAAATAATGAATATTTTGTGATCACATGTCCCTGATCTGTGTCATGATATTACATCATGATCTGGTTTCCCAGAGAGCTCCATGTGGTGAAAGCAGGGATTTATGATACGGTTTCTTTTTTACTAAAAGTGGTCATTGTACAGCAAGGATCCAGCATAAAATTTTTGATAAATGGTCATATTAATTATAACCATCTTACAATAGTTGTTTTTGAGATGAATAGAGAGGCAATGGTTGTTTTCTTTCTTAAACATCCCTTATAGAGAAAACACCAAATAATGCATTTAAGGTCAATATGAAAGAATAATGCTTAAGATATCTAAGATACAGGAAATGTTTAACAAAGTATATAATTCCTTCCAATATTATTCTTGGCATTTGAATATTAGCAATTATGCAAAAATAGCACGAAAGGACACCTAGCACACCTTGAAATTAATACAGTTTGAATAAAACTGAAACAGAAAGAGAAGAGGGAAGAAGAGGAGAATTTATCATTATTAATGTTCATGTTTACATTATTAAATTCTCTAAATATTGCAGAAGCATTTGAATGAAATGACAGATTCATCATCTGTTCATTATAAAAAATGCAGAACAAGCTAGGAATACAAGGTAACTTCCTAAGACCGATAAAGAACATCTACAAAAAGAGTATTGCTAACATTAAAGTTAATGGTTTAAAATTGCTTGCTTTCTTCCTGAGATTGGAAACCAGGAAGTGCCTGTGACAGTCCTATTCGACATCGTATGGACGTCTCAGCCAGTACAAAAATACAATAAAAGTGAATAAATGTAGTATAGACAGGGATGGAAGACATTATATGACTTGATTGTTTACATAGATTTTGTCTATGTAGACAAAAATGTCTCTTAACATGAAAATTGACAGAACTGAAAAGTTAATTTAGCAAGAATGCAGGGTAGAACACCAATGCACAAAAAATCGATGATGTTTCTGTGTGCAGGTAATGGACAACTGGGGATCATTTTTCAAGTAAAATCTAAAATGGCACCAAAATCATAAAATACTCACATAAACATCTTCAAAAATATATGTAAGTTTGTATACTGTAAAGTATAATACACCACTGAGAAAAAAAATAAATCCTACAACTGGAGACTCAGATTATTTGACCGACATACTCAGCACAATCCCAACCAACATTCCAACAGGATTTTTCATGTGTAGAAATGGAAAGTTAATTTACAATGTATATGGAAATGCAAAGGGAAAGGAATAGCCAAAGCATTTTTGAATAAGAACGATATCGTAAGATTCATATTACCTGATTCGAAATCTTACTATAATACTATAAAAATCAAGAAACTGTGGTATTGGTGAAAAGATATGCCCATAGATCAATAAAACAGCAACGAATATGGTCAAGTGATTTCCAACATAATTTGCCAAGAAAATTAATAGAATTATTTAGTCTTTTCAATAAATGATACTGAAAAAATGAATATCCATATGCAAAAAATTAATGCAGACTTGTGCCATACACACAAAAAACTCAAAACAAGTTGAAGATATAAATGCAAATATCTAGAAGAAAATATAGGAGATATTAGACCCTTTGGTAAGGCTAATATTTCTTCATTGATATAATAAAAAGTAAGTTGCAAAAGAAAAAATATATTGGGTTTCATCAAAATAAAGTTCTCCTTTTGCAAATATACTAAGAAAATTAAAAGAAAACAACTATATACTGGGAGAAGATATTTATAAAATATATATCTAATAAACATTCAGGAAATGTAAAGACCTCTCTAAACTCAATAATAAAACAAACTATTATGAAAAAAAGGACAAAGGATTTCATGGGACCTTTTTCCAGGCATTTAATAATGACAAACATATAAAATGATACTTGGCATCATTGGTAATTAAGGAAATTACATAGTGCAATATCATGCACTATGTAATGTGAGATACAACTACATACTTGTCAATATTGAGAGCTGGTGAGAATGTAGAGTAATTGGAGCTCTTTATGTTGTTAGTGAGAATGCAAAGTGGTACAAGCATTTTGGAAAATATATTGGCAGCTTCTTATAAAGTTACTATATGACCCAGAAATATCACTCCTAGATTTTTATTCAAGATAAAGGAAAAGATAATCATATTCACAAATGTTTATTGTAGCTTTATTCATAAAGTGCAAGAACTCAAATCAATCAAAACATCTACAGGTGGTGAGTGGATAGAATATGATGCATCTATATACAAGGAAATTCTACTCAGCAATATAACAGTATGGATGGACCTCAAATATGCTAAAGGATAGAAACCATATTCTAATGTCCACATGCTTGATTGTTCTATCATTAGGATACTCAGAAAAAGACAAACTATAGAGACGAAAAACAGATCAGTGGTTGTCAGCAGCTGTTGCTGAGGAGAAGGAATGAGGAAGCATAAGGGCGAGAGAAATAGTCTTTGTCTGAACTTTGGTAGTGTTCACGTGACTGTGTGTTTGTTCCAGTAAAAAGAACTTTACATAAAAAAGGGTGAATGCATGGTATTTAAACTATAACAACCACATTTTTTAAAAAGGTAAATGCCAAGTAAATATTATAGGATAGGGATTATTGGCTATACTGAGCCCTAGAGAACACGCTAATTAGTCTGTTTTAAAATACTGGCTAAGTCATTTGTCGTATAGTAGACAATTCTGATGCTAAAAAGTTGAAACCGTTATTTTTGAAACTACCTCTTTCTAAATGGAGCTTATAGTTCTGTAAAAGTATAAATCAAGTTAAAATCATAAAACCAAAATCTGATAGAATGTACTCAATTCTACCTTCAGGAAAACGAAGGCGATAACCCATCCTTTCTCTTTTTCTAGAGCCCTTTGTTGTATTCATGGGGACTCCACTAGCAAAGAACACGTCAGGTCTTCAGCCTGTCAGGAATTGTGCTTACATGCCTCGCTGCTTTGCACCAACACATTGAATGAAGTGTGGTTAGGAAAAGTTGAATACTGCTATAAATATTGAATTCAGGAAATCTGTAATGTCAAAATAATATTTAAAGAAACAAGCATTCATCTCTTTGATCTCAACTTTCACTTCCAACGCAGTCACTCCCCATTGTGATCGTAATTAATGAACAAAGGTCATGCAATAGCAAATGCTACAGGACAAAGCCAATTTGGTTATGGTTATCTTGAATGAAATACTAACTTTAGAAGCCATGAATAACTATTAAATACAAAATGCTGTGAAAGATACAGAATTAGTTTAAATTCATACATATATAAACTACTTATATTTTCCCTGAAAATATGCTTTAAAATAAAATAATTATGAAATACAAGTCAATAAGGAGCTGCTATGGAATCTGGTCATGACAAAGGTATAAACCTCAACTACTGGGTCTCAAAGGTTTCTAAAGGCACACTACTTATTTCAATACTGTGCCTAGAATGTCCTCTTAAAAAACATACAGTTATGAATTGACACCTCAGTAAATTACAAGATGAATGTACATATTAAAAATCAATAGCCTTCTTAACTGGACTTCTTGCCTTCACTCTCCCCATCCATTAGATCTTACCCATCCCCTGTTTATTAATACTATTAAATTTACATTAAATTATGTTGCCTTACACAGAATTCCTTATAGAATACCTATAGCAAATTCTGTAACAGAATATAAAATCCTTCATAATTAGATATTAATATAATTTCCCAGATGTGTTTCACACTTTCAGCAACTTCCACCTATTTTTCCATCCTTCTATCACCCAAATTGGTCCATACCTCTTTTGCCATATTTCACTGCATGTCTGGGGATGATTTACTTGTTAATGCATCCAGGGGACAAGCACACGCTGTTCTCTGAGTCTTTCCTTTTTTTCCGACAAGTAAAACTGGCTCCTCACTCAGACAGAGTTCAAACATTGCCCTATGGGTGGAAACTTTATACATCATTTAGACTTAGTTGCTCAGTCTTTGCTACCTTGATTCTTTTTTCATAATTTTGTTTTAATTTCTGCTACATTTTCATATACTTAATTATTTATGCTTCATCTTCCTCCTTCCCCAACAACATTTGTATTTGCTCTACTAAGGGGAGAACCTATACAATATTGCTTTTTAAAAATTACTATTTAACACTGTGCATGGAACATGGCAGGTGCTGAATAAATTACTACATGAGTTAAACTAAACAAACCATGCATTCTTATCAGTTAGAAAAAATATATATTTAAATATGTTTCAAGTTTGACTACATTTGGAGTCATTAGTCACTAGCATGTATTATTTATTGACTGGATCCCTTTCTATACAAGAGATCTGACAGTTGCAATTTACCAAATGTTAACTATCCATTAGATAACAGCATGAGATCAGCCATTTAGTAGGTACAGTACACTAAACTCAACAAAAATATTATCATCATTTTTTGTTCTAGATTTTATGATTTCTGAAAGTAGGCACCATCACTTATTAAAATTTGCATCATTTGCACTTAGTGGTTTTTACTGATAATAAGCACTTAAAAGTTTTTATATTTTAGCTTAAACAAAATGTAAATATGAATACTTATTTTTAAATAATAGTTCGTAAAGCTGAGTCTGCACAGACAAGTTAATTCCAAGTGCACCTTTTTGCATACATTTCCAATATTAAGAGTAATCTTGTAATTGTTAATTTAATTTTTTAAACATTGAATACAAAGTAAAAGGGTATACTACAGTTAGTGTACTATTATATTATGGTTTATTCACATATATTATTTAATTAACCAAAAATGGCAAGAAAATGTCCTACTGGCTGTTCTAGTTTTCAGTCTTGCATTACAAGGAAAATTATAACAAACCAGATAAAGTGACGGCAGCACAATTGATAGGTAATTTGACATAAAAATTCTGAAATCATTCAATCAAAAAACTGATTACCAAACTTTAGTAAAATAAACGGTTGTCAAAATGATAATTTTTAAAAGTAAAATCACCGTTTCCATACAAATATAAATGTACGCATGTCAAAAATGATATTTAATGTCACTAATTAATGAAACAAGTAATATATTACCACTGGATCAAAGGATATGCCAAAGGGTAGACCACATGCAAGCAATCAGGAATCCTGAAAATAATTCACTTAATAGATGCAAAATTGGTTAATATCCACAGGGTAATAATAATCAACTGCTTTTCCTACGCAGTTTGCATTTCTATGAACGAAATCATTTACCGCATTGCTAGTTTTTTATAACTAACAGATTTGTCACACAGCACAGAGATCATGAAAAGTTGAAATAATCTGAAAGAATATGGTAGACAGGACACCCCGTAATGTCACTTTTCATTTTAAAATCCTTTATATACTTTCTTTTAAAATATTTTATTGTTTATGCTATTACAATTGTTCCCATTTTTTCCTGTTTTGTCTCCCTCCACCAAGCCATCCCCCACTTCTATAGTCAGTCTCCCCACCACTGTCCATGTCCAGGTCCTTCATACACACTCTTTGACTAATTCCTTCACCTTCTTTAAGTCATTTACATATTTTCTTGATAAAAGCGTATTACAATTTAGATTAATCCTGTATCTGTTATCCCACAGATTTGTTTTATGATTAAATAATATATGTCTATTACTGAAAGACCATGTACTGCATGGCCACATGGATTTCAGGGACCCTCAACAGAAGAAGGCTAAGAATATGTAGCATGTCAGCTGATTTCTCAAAAGAGACCTTCCAGGCAAGAAGGGGCTGGAAAGAAATATTTGAAATCTTGAGAAGCAGGGACCTACATCCAAAATTGCTCTATCCAGCAAAGCTGTCATTTAGAATGGAAGAGAAGATAAAGTGCTTCTCAGATAAGGTCAAGTTCAAGGAGTTCATCATCACCAAGCCCTTATTATATGAAATGTTAAAGGGACTTATCTAAGAAAAAGAAGATAAAACTATGACAGTGAAAAGACAACAAACTCATAGCTATCAAGAACCATACCTAAAACAAAAGCAAACTAAGCAAACAGCTAGAACAGGAACAGAACCACAGAAATGGAGATCATATGGAGGGTTAGCAACAGGGGCGTGGGAGGAGGAGAGAGGGGGAAAAGGTACAGAGAATGAGTAGCATAGATAATGGGAAAAAAATAGACGGGGAGGGCAAGAATAGTATGGGAAATGTAGAAGCTAGAAAACTTATGACCCATGGACATGAACTAAAGGGGGGAATGTGGGTGGGAGAGGGTGGGTAGGGTGGGGGGGAATGATGGGGGAGAAATGGGACAACTGTAATAGCATAATCAATAAAATATATTTAAAAAAAAACATGCTTCTGAGAGCCTTTAGAAAGACTTCTGAATTCTATACCATAATTCAGTTTAAAACAATTGGACTAGTTCATATTTAATGTGATAACATTATGTTTTATTCTTAACAATGTGAAATCAATTTTTAAAGAATTTTAAAAGGGAAAACATTTTATTTTTACTCAGGAAAACAAGCAATTAGTATTTTCATGGAATCCTGCAATCTAAGATTTGAGATGTTTTTGTAAGTGCATTTAACATATTTTGCAATATATGTTGACAGGTGGTTGCCCCGTCTGTGCTTAGAAATGTTTTACTTGTCGTGTTTCAAAATAGAATTGGAAAGGAAGTGGATTAAGATTAAAAAAATTGGTTATAAAAAAAGTTTCATATCTTAAATACAAACAGTTAACATATTTCCATCAATCTCAAGAGGAAAAAAAATCACTCTTGCAATAAAAGGAAAATAGAAGATTTGCCAAGAAGAATTGGAGAGTACTGATGTAACTGCTTGGGAAAAGGGCCACTGGGTTGGAGCGCATGACTAAAAGAGCTGTGGTGTTGGGAGGAATCCAGCCCAGCAGCCCACAGCAGCTGCACGTCTTGCGCAATCTGGTGCTGATTATCAGTGATGGAAAGCCAGGTATAATAATCGGCGTCCATTGTTAAGAATGCATGAATCAAATTTCCAACAGCTTTTTAATAATTTGTCACGAAGCAAGTACTGGCTTTTAGAAACTGCCCTTGATATTCATTAGAATTCGAAGAATTACGTAGCAATAGATGAAGACTGCATTTACATATGCTGGATCCTGTCAAAGGGCGCAGCCCTGTGATACCTAGAGATGACCTAAGTCTGATTTTTAACCAGCTTTAAAAGACTTTCCAATGTTTAGAATTTGATTGTTATTATACATATGTAATAGAGTATCTTATTAAGCCTGAAGGAAAACTGATTAAAAAAAAATCCTGTGCAGAGATTTAAAATTTTTAATATATATGGGGATGGAGGTGAGAGACTAAAGAATACCTTGAAGTCGATTAGAAAGGCAGGTTTCAACTCTCCACACCTGAGGCCCATCCATATATCAACATATTGGACAGTAGAACCCCTACAAAATTCAGATTTAATGGATGAATGACAATACCTAGAGTAAGAAAAGAAAGAGACTGAGAAAGACCATATTTGTTTTGGAAAAAGCAGAGTGGATGACCTCAGAATCCAGCCAGACCTACCATATGAGATAGAATGCACAAGTAGCCTGTATATTTTATAGGGAAGAAATACAAAGGTAGCACAATACAAATTGAAAGATACACCTTATTAGATTTTGTACCAGGACAGGACTAAACAATTATGCTCTACGATGCTGCTACCCACATGTCATAATGAGAGACAAAAGGATATTCCTGTTCCAAACTATGACTGGCCAAAGCAGAAGCTGTGGGCAAGTCTAAGCAATGTAACTCATCTCAGAGGAAAGAGCTCTCACTCTTTTGTGTTCCAAGCAACCAAAACTGTGAGTTAATGGCCACTCAGCCCCAATTCCTCTTGGAAATAAAACAGTAGGTATATCTTTAATGTGAGAAGTAAATCAGCAAAGATCTCTACTGATGTGGAAATTGAATTTCATAAGACTATAAAAGAACAATAACCAGAAACAAATTGAATACCAGTTTAAAATACCCCTTGAAGATTCTCAGAAGTACTTGGGGGAAGGTAAAATCTTCAAGGGTTTCTTAAATGAGTGGCAGGGGCATGAAACTATTAAGATTTATAAAGTTTAGATTTGTCCTGTAGTCTGGTGAAGCCTCGGAGATTTAGAGTATGTTATAGTCAGCTACTTTGGATCGTTTCAGGGAAAAATTGTAGTGAACATTCCAATCTAACAATTATGTCTGCCTGAAATGTAAGCCCCTGATGACTAAGCTGTCTGTTCCCTGAATGGACAAATAGCTTTCAATAGAAAATGGAAGTGAAACCAGCTGCTCAATCAATAATAAAGACTACGTGCCTCCTACATACAATGCTACAATAAAAAAGAATGTTTAAATATTAGAACAATATATTTAGCATATCATACGCTGGGAAATCAGGATGCTTTATCAAAGGATAGAACATTAATTGATATTGGTTTGTTATCCTGCTGTATGAAAATAGAAAATAGGAGAATATATGAAAAATTGTTTATAGGCACTGAACAACAATCATCACAAGAATTTGCTCCTAGGGAGGAAAAAATGAAATGGGTATTACAAATGCTCTGTTTTCATGCCATGATTCACTTTCCTGAGTGTGTTCCAGGTAGGAGAAACACAGGAAGAGCACAGTTACCTTGCTGACTGGTAGCCATAAATTGCTGTTTGGGGGGTTGGCACTGCTAGAATTTAGAGGACAAAGTACTGGAATGTAGGGACTATACAGAGAAAGAGTACAGATAATAATATAACATCAGTCTATCAAATACTAAATAGAGCTTGTGTAGGGTATAACACCATGAGACCAAGAAAGGACTACCAATGGCATGTTGTGGAGCAATTCAAAATGATTATAAAGGATTGGAAACTATTCAAGTCTAACCGGTTGAAACAGAGAGAACTTATTGCACATCCAAAAAATCCAATAGCAAACTTACAGTGATAAGAACTAGTTGCACAGCTAAATTTGACCTAGAATAATAGCTGCTGCAGCCCTGTCTAACAGACATAAACAAGCCACAGAAGCATTCAAACTATATGTACAAATAGCAAAATTCCTAAACTTCAATACTCTTTAAATGAAGGCAGCAGAATTCAATCCTTCAAAATATAAACTTAACATTGTTAAAAATTTGATAAGATTTTACTGTACAGAGGGAAAAAAGCAAGAAAATGTGAGCTATAAATAAAAGAAGGAGATTCAAAATTGCAGAGCTCCTAAAATTAGAGACCTGATTTAAAAAAAAGCAATATTAAATGTGACCATGGATTTAAAGGAAAATATACACAAATAAGGAAATTGAAAATAAAAAGGAAATAAATGAAACTCTAAGAGATAGAAAGTCAAACATTTAGTGGAAAATATACTTGAAAGGGTTTGAGAGAAGACTAGATACTGCAGAAGAGAATGCTGACAATACAACATGTATGAATAAACAACAATGACAACAACAAAACAAAAGAAGGGGAGAAGAAAAAAGAACAAATGAACAGGGCCTCCTTTATAGGTAGTTCAGTAAGAAGCGGTATAACCCATGTATAGTTAAATTTCCAGACAGAATTGAAAAATAGTTGAAGAAATAATCACAATTTTGTTCTCAAATTTGTAAAATAATTATACTCAGAGATCCAGAAAACTTCTCAAATTCCAGCCAAGGTAAAGAGAATGAAGACCACATTGAATATCATAATCAAATTGCAGAAATATAAAAATGGGAGAAAACTTTTAGAAATATCAGAGAAAAAAGATTACCTCTTTACCTACAGGAGTACAAAGATAAGCATATCACACAAATCTTGACAAAACTATGTAAACTTTTTATTTTGATAAAGTCCCATTTGATTATTCTTTCCTTTATGTCCCTTGATCTAGGGGACATATTAGTGAAAATATTGCCGCATGGAATACCTGAGATTTTCCTGTCTATTTTCTCCTCTGGGACTTTTATGGTATCACAACTTATATTTAAGTCTTTTGTCCACTTGAGTTTATTTTTGTGTATGGTGTAAGCTGGTGGTCAAGTTTCATTTTTTTTGTATGTAGCTGTTGAGATCTCCCAGCACCATTTGTTGAAGAGGGTATTTTACTCTATTTCATGCTTCTGTTCCCTTTGTCTAATACTAATTGACCACAGAGACTTGGGTTGATTTCTGGGCTCTCTAGTCTGTTTCATTGATCCATGTGTCTGTTCTTATGTTAGTACCAGATTGTTTTGATTACTGTGGCCTTGTAATATAGTTTGATGTCAGGTATGGTGATCCTTCCTACTTTGCTCTTCTTTCTCAAAATTGCTGAGGCTATTTGGGGTTGTTTATGGTTGTATATAAATTTTTGAAATGTTTGTTCTATATCTGTGAAATATGTCATTGGTACTTTAATAGGGATTGCATTGAATCTATAAATTGCTTTGGGTAGTATGGACATTTTGATGATGTTAATTTTTCCAATCCATGAACATGGTATATGCTTCCATTTGTTTGTGTCTTCCTTAATTTCTTTCTTCAGTGTTGTGTAGTTTTCTGAGTACAGGTCTTTTACCTTCTTTGTTAGGTTTATTCCTAGGTACTTTATTTTTCATGTTGCTATAGGAAGTGGGGTTTTTTCCTGATTTCAAAATAAAAAGCTTCTGCATGGCTAATGAAAACATCAGCAAAATAAAAAGGGAACCAACTGTATGGTAAATATTTGCCAATGATATCTTGGACAATGGTTTGATCACCAAATTATATAAAACAACTCACATGACCCCACTCTAGAATGACAAACAATCCAATTAAAAAACGGGCAAAGGACATGAACAGACACTTCTCCATGGAGCACATACAGAGGGCCCAGAGACATATGAAAGGATACTCAGCATCACTAGCCATCAAAGAGATGCAAATTAAAACCACAATGAGATACCACTTCATACTGGTCAGAATGGCCATCATAAACAAATCAACAAACAAGTGCTGACTCAGTTGTGGAGAAAAAGGAATCCTCGTACATTGTTGGTGGGGATGCAGACCAGTGCAATCACTGTAGAAAACAGTGTGGAATTTCCTCGAGAAACTAAAAATGGAATTGCCTTTTGACCTAGCAATTCCACTACTTGGATTATACGCTGAGAATCCTGAAATACTTATCTGTTGGGTCCTTAGAAGGCAAACTTAATAATTCAATAACCATTTTAAGCCCCTATTATATCTGGTCAATGCCAGAAGCATTGAAACAGGGCTGTCATGAAGGTTGTGCATGTAGTGTCCCACACAAGGGCAGTTCACCAAGATGGCAAATTTTGCTGAAAACCCCAGTGTGAGTTTTGTTAACTGGGAGGAAGAGAGATTTCTTTTTTTATCCCCACATCCTGAATGCATCTGTCTTGAACTTGTTTTTGTCCTGTCCACTTTCCTTATGCACAGATGACAATTGTTTTGACACTGGTAGATGACTGGCTTGGTTCTGTTTATAAAGCCTAGAAAACTAGAAATGTATGTATTCCTTAAAAGGGTTTTATAGCCCTGGCTGGTGTGGTTCAGCCTGTGAACCAAAGGGTTGCTGATTCGATTCCCAGTCAGGGCACATTCCTGGGTTGCTGGCCAGGTCCCTAGTAGGGGGCGCACAAGCGGCAACCATACACTGATGTTTCTCTCCCTCTCTCTCTCCCTTCCCCTCTCTAAAAATAAATAAATAAAATCTTTTTTTGTGAATGGTTTTTTTTAACAGAGAGGTGATCTAACATAAAGTATGATTAACACAAACTAGTTCAAGATCAATTTATTTTTTCCCACTTTACACCCCACAACAATGAATAGTTAAAAGTCCTGCAAAAGAGTAGCTATAAAGTTCAATAATTGGAAGGGGTTCTTTTAACTGCAGTCCTCATGAAAGCAATAGAGGGACTTTTATAAGAATTAGTGGGCTTCACTATGCAAAGAGAATGCTATATACAGTCCCATATGGAAAAAAATATATATATATATTAAAATCTGGTAATAGTCAGGACTTAATACTGCTGAAGATATTACAAAAAGGAAGGGAATTAATACAGGAATCACAGGCCTGCCAAATCATTGGATGACTTGGTGGAGCAAAAGCCAGGAGTCATCCTGCCCTATTGTGTTAAATGGAACTCCACTGGAACTACCATTCAGAGATCAGAAGGCTGCAGCTCCCTCTGTTGTGTACATCATTGCTGCCTTTAAGCCCGTAGAGCCAGGAATGAGACATGGAACACTGGTCTAGATGCCTCAGTTTCCTCAAGGCTTCTGAACCTATAACCCTGCTTGACAGCAGAAACAGCCATTAGAAGCTGACTTCCACTTTGCCTTCCTATTGTCTTCCCAATTTTGTGTCAGTGCATCTGATTGGTGGATCTGATTGCATCCCTAAAATAGTCCTGGAGACAACGGTTTTGTTCTTTCGATTTGGCAATTACAAATGAACTGGAATGCAGGTGACAAGGGCCAATCTACAGTTGTCTACCACATTTTTGTCTGCTGATCAGGTAAATTGTGCAGCAGTGTATAAAACCAATGAGGCCACAAAAGGGGTTTAATAATAAAGTATATTAAAGAATAAAGTATATTCAGTGTTGCTAAATGAGTAATAGTTTTGACTTAGTGTGAATTTCCTTCTTTATTCTTATAATCATTTTATTAACTACAATTTGAATGTGGGCTACAATCACCTGATTGCATCTTGGTCAGGACAGTCATTAGTAACCACTTTACATCCTTCACATGTCTTCGGGTTGTTGTTGTTTTTTTTTTTTCCTGCCCAAAAATTACCTTGAAATTTATTAACAGATTCCTACATTAGGTTTTAATTGCCTTCACACTGTTCTGCACAATAGTGTCTATTGTTTGCTCGTGTACTATGGTCCTAAAACATATACTTTCTTTTCACTAGCTGATACAATAAGATTAAATGTTCTGTTTTTGATAACTAAGGATGGGGAAACCAATAATGGGCCCCCTAGTAAGGTTTGCCTTCCAGAACTTCCCAAGGTCACCCAAAGTGAGGGCTTACTTTATTTAATGTTGATCAAATTTACCACAAATTTCATACTTTGCAGTTTTAATCTCCTATAAATATAAAATACATACATTAAAAAATTATTTCCAATTAAAGCATAGCCCATTTACATCATTGAGTCCTTTGAAAAGGAAGTATTCTGATGCAAAAATACCACTAGATTAAAAAGACCAATATCTTCAGTGCTGGAATTCTGAGGAAACCTGCTGAGACTTACGTTGCTCAATGGAAGAATGAGATCCCTGGATTCAGTTTCGACTCCGGTATCTGGGGAATGGCCTTCCTTTTTTCCCCTCAGAGGCTGATAACTTCAAGTGCTCTATGTTCAAACAATTACGCACCCCTCTGGGTATGGCTCTGGAATAATTACATGCATTCATCCCTTCAGAGCAACACTTCTGCATTGCTTGGGGCAACCCTTCAAGTAGTAATTACAAAGATTAAAAATGGAATAGAAGAACTCTTAGATTTGAGAAATATATTTAGTGGATAGTGTTGCACAATTGTTCAAACATTTATGAATACCCATGATATAAGAAACAAATTTGTTCAATCTAATTCCCTTTAGAATACCTATTCTTTTTAATTTAGTTTTCTATAGGATGACTGCCCTTTTGAATTTAATTCTAAGAGCTACACTGATAGAGAATGATACAGCAGCAGGAATTATGTTCAGTGAACTGATTTCAAATGCAGGCTAATTTTCTACTCTATATTTTCAGGTGGGCCTATTTCTCAGTTTACCAGTGTGTGGGGGCATGTATCATGTAATCTTTACCTTTTTCTCCCCTTTTTTCCCTGCCAGTTGTTTGTTGCTGTTTTCCAATGTCTATATATAATGATTCTGTGGAAACAACAACATTTTTTTTTTATTCAGTCCTACTACCTATGTTAAATTCTATTTCTCAACCATTTCTACAGCTCCAGCATTGACTCTGGTGTGTGTGTGTGTGTTTCACCTGGGCGAGAGGGGGTAGTGTCTTCTGCTTTATGACAGAGGCTCCTCTTACTTCACCACTGCTGCTCAGGAAAATCCTATGGAAACAAGAGAGCTTCATAAAGAGGTTCTCCAGGAACACAATGAAGTTAAAGTATTTTTGTTCTCTGGAATCTGAGCCACATGGATAAACTTGCAAGTGTTTAGCAAGCAAGGTGATCAAGAATTTATCTAGAAATAGTCACCCACAAAGCAAATTAGGGCTATTTGTGTTTTGTTTTCGTCAATCTCAGTGAAAGTGAGGAATTGTTCTGTGGAACCCGCTCCTGGATTTGCCTCATATGTGTAGAGCTTCAAATCTTAAGGTAGTCCAGAAAAATTAATTCCTTTATGTAAGTTATGCAAATTCGAATGGTTGTAATAATGTTATTTATTGAAAAATATTGCTGGAGAGTTGACTCCAGAATCAAGCATTAAACATCTCTTTATTCATTTTTAATCTTAAATGTTCCTCAGCATTTCCTTGTCTGTTCTGACTTCCACATATATTTTAAAAAAATATTTTCATATAGTTTTAGATTTGCATCAGTTACAAATATAGAATAGAGTTTTCTCATATATCTTTTACCCTGTTTTCCTTGTTAGTCTCTTATATAAACATGGTACATTTGTCTCAGCTAATGAACCAATATGGATACATTACTGTTAACTAAAACTTCACACTTTATTAAGACTTCCTTAGTTTTTGACTACTGTCTCTTTTCCATCCCAAGATACCTTCCAGGATAAACTATTACATTTACTCATCATGTCTCCGTAGACTTCTCTGAACTATGACAGTTTCTCAAACTCACTTTTTTTTTGATGATCTTGATAGTTTTGAAGAAAATGGTCAGGTATTTTGCCAAGTCCTTCAGTTTGAGTTTATCTGATATTTTTGTCTCATTACACTGGGGTTATGGGTTTTTTAAGAGGAAGAACACAAGAGTATCATTATTACCTACTGTCAAGGGCACCTATTACCAACATTAATTATTACTGTTGATATTAAGTTTGATCAACTAGCTGATCAAACTTAATACATTTTTTGCTAGGTCTCTCCATATAAAGTGTAAAATTATGAACTAACCCCATACATGCACACACACACACACACACTTTCCATATGGTACTCTTTAGAAAGAAGTCCCTATGCACAGCTTACTCTTAAAAAGTAGGAAGTTATAGTCCACCTCCTTGAGGGTGGAGCACTTACATACATTATTTAGAGTTCTCCTACAGGGACATTGGCCTATTTCATGTATTTATGCATTCATTTATTTACATCAGTATAGACTCATGAATACTTATTTTTATTTTGGGTTATTATCTAGTACTATTACCATTCAGCAAAGGATTGCCCACTTGTTTCCTTGATACATGACCAGAAGAGCTGTGTTGAGGAAAACAGTTTTTTACTAACAGGGTTCCAATTATGAGGGGTGCCGAGAGCCCTACGACTCTGAGCCCTTCTTTCCCAGGAGGTCCAGAACTTCTCTTGCTTCCCAAAAGGTTACAAGCCAAAACCATGCCCAGATGTTCTCCATTTGCTCATGTCCTTTTGGAGCTTAAGCCAGCAAATGCAATCAGATCTCCATCCTCTCTGGAATGTGCACTTGTGGGTTTCAGAGTCACCATCTTCTTGCAGCAGCTCTCTCAGAATCTGAGGTGCGCTGCTCTCAGTCTCCATGTAGCAGTCTGGGACCCATGTGCCTGCTGCACTGGATCACAGTGTCCCAGAGGCTGGAGCCCAGCGAGATGCCCGTTCCAGAGTGGGACCCTGTCTCTAGGAGTGGGCTTCCAATTCTGCAGGGCGTAAGCCCCTGGTAGGTCCAGCATTTACCTCATCTCACCAGCGCTCTCATCTGAGCTGGAAGCAAGCATCAGAAACACAGGACATCCAAGTGCCAAAGCAAGAGACCTAAGAGCTTCTCTCCACCTCGCAACAAACAAGCATAATATAAACAAAGACACTGAATTTGAGAACAGTCTGACAGTGTCCAGAGTGGGAGGGGAGGGAATTTCAGGGGAAAAGGGGAACGGTTTAGAGCAACAAGTATAAAGGACTCATGGACAAAAACTATGGGGGGTGGAAATGGGAGGAAGGTGGGGAGGGCTGGGGTGGTGGGCTGGGGCGGGGTAAAAGACAGAAAACTGTACAATATCAACAATTAAAAAATACTGATTTAAAAAAAAATAAAAAAAAAAATAAAAAGCCCTCTCCCCCATAATCCCATACTCTCTGAAAGATAATGGTACTGTCTGGCTTTACAACCAATGAGTGCCAGTGTTGGTCTATTTGCCTTTTTCCCTCCTCCTATAAGGCTACTAGCAATGAGTGTCCTCCCATGGCCCCTCCCCCTTATTGCTGGGAAGGCTCCAGGCTGCCTGGTAATCAGGGTTAGCAAACCTGCTCTGTTTAGGTGATAGCTGCCTTTGTTACGCATTGTGCCTTAAGCACTGCGCCTTCTACTCCCTGGGCCCCTCTCTGCCTTGGAGAAGGCAGGGTGCTTTTAATCTGCAGTGTTGCCCCCCTTTCCTGGCAAGAAGGGGAGCAGTCTTATGCCAGATTTGGGATTCCCCTGCTGGAATTGGTGTCCCTTGCTTTCCAGCCATCTTCCTTCGACCTACCCTGTTACAGTGCTACATTACTTATTTTGTTGCTCAATTTTTCCAGCTTCGGCAATTGGAAGCTCTTTCAATATTCTCTTGTGACCCTTTGATATTCCTCTATCATTGCAGTTATTTGTTTATTTATCACTTCCTTATTTTCTGGCACTTAAAAATGTTCCAGGCTCAACACTTGAAACTAGAAAACTAAAAACCATTTCTCTAAGAACCGTTGGTGTTTTGTTTTGTTTTGCTTTGCTTTATTATTGAAGAATGGTAAACCTTGACATTTTTGAAAGGTTGACTATATGTATGGACAGTGGTCCTGTGTTTGGATTTCTGTGGAATTTGCTTATGATTACATTCAGATTTTGCATTTTTGGCAACAGTATCAATGACAAGTGATGTATTTTTCTCAATTCATCACATCAGAAGGCACATAATGTGGTTGGTTCCATTATTGGTCAGGTTTATTCTATCTTGCTTAGGTTACTGTCAGATTTCTCCACCAAGAGTCACTACTTTGAGATCACGTAAATATCCTTTTTGTCCTCAAACTTTTATCCCCAAATTTTAACATGCATTGATGATCTTGCCTGAATGTATTATTACTACATAGGCTGACAAATTGTGATTTTATCATTGCATACTTTTTAATCCCTTCTATATTTATTAGTTGTTAGTTGACATTTGACTATTTAAAAAAAGCAATTCCTACTTATTAATTACTCTCTTTGCATATGTCAGTATAGACTCACAACATCTTGTTCTATTCCATGGGTTTAATCATTGCATATATGTACATAGAAACATTATCTTAGCAAATGAAAGCCCCCCTAATCTGACTCCACAGTCCTTTTTACGTCCCATCCACATATTTTGGGCACTTTCTTTTCCTTTATGACACAACAAGAAGTTTTAACTTCATCTTGTATTTCTTTACTTTATCCCTGGAATGATCCACTTCTTCAAAAATCCCTGGTTACTTTTAGTGGAGAGTGGAATGTATATAGAAAACAAGATCTGGGTACCAGGTGTGTTCATTGCTACTAGTATATCATTGTTTCTAGACTCTTTCAAAAGATAGAAGTATAGAATCTCTTTTCCTTTTATGTTCAAATGTAAATTAGCCAATAATAAATGTGGAAGACATTATTGAATTAGATAATCACTGCTTTTCAAACTTCATAGTAATAATTGATTCAGGCAAGGGCCACCAGTGGAAGTTAATATTAGGGGATATGTATACTACATAAGATAGTATCTGCTATGTATAGATGTATTTATATTTTAAATATATACCTATTAACACTGAAAATTATGAATTCATAAAATTGTTCTAACTTAATTTCAGTATTACAGGATTTATTCTCATTTTTCTCTCCATATTTGTCACTCTTTTCTCCAACATTAAGAAAAATGATTCTTTTATCCATAGTATATTTATTTACTCAATCCTAGAATATACAGTATTACAGAAATTTTTGCCAAAAACACTAAGAACAATCTTGTTAACAAAGTTCTCTACGATTATTATGCATCTAGTAGGAAGATGCTGTATCTAAAGTATTGTGTTCAAATGTTACATAGTTTATTTTTCTTTCCTTCAGGGCAGTTAAATTATTAATGTAAAATAGTCTTATTTATTTCTGTTTATATTCTAAGTTTTTCCCTTTCCTTGTTTTCTTTTTTTAGTTGTCTGTCCAGATGCCTGTTAAAATGATAACTGTTAAGTGAAGTTTTAGTTTCAAATGATAATTTTATCTCACTTTTAAGTAGCTATTCTATAGAGTCAAGAACTTCAAAGTCAACTGTAGTTAGATGATGGCGCCAAATCTCAGGGGGGAAAAGAGAAGAAAAAATAGGTAATAGTTACACAAACTCTTTAACAGAACTTTCAAGCTGAATTTGAACTGAGATGTGCCCTATATATTCACTCAGTACTATGACTGAAATATTTTTCATTTCAAGGAAAATGTTTATTCAAGGAATATCAGGTTTGGATCTATAGTACATACTTCTAAAAATCTTGGAGATATAAAAAGATTAGGTTTACATCTAGAAAATGAAGAGTAGTACATTTGATTTTGCTGTAATTTCAAGTTTTAGGGAAATGACTTTGTAGCAAATCAGTTTTGCTACAAATCACCAGTGCCCTCTTAAAAACTTTAAATCATTATTTATCACTAATGTAACTGTCCTACACTCAAGAAAAGGATATTTTATTGACTAAACTGATTAAAGTTTATGTTCATTAATATATTTCTCCCCAAATCCAGAATCCTAGCCTCAATATTACATATAGAGTTGATCCTTGAACAAAGTGGAAATGAGGAGAACTGACCACCTGCACAGTTGAAAATCTGCATGTAACTTAGAATCAGAAAAACCTAGTTACAGTTGCATCTTAATAGCCACAATTTTCATGTCCACAGTTTCGACCAACTGTGGATCAAAAACAGTCCTTTCAATCTCAGACTGGGAATCCGTGGGTACAGAGGGCCAACTGTACTAATAGCCTACAGTTGACTGGAAGCCTTACCAATAACACAAACAGTCAACGAACACATATTTTGTATGTTATGTATAATATATATTGTATTCTTACAATAAAGTAAGCTAGAGAAAAGAAAATGTTAAGAAAATTCAGAAGGAAAATACAATTACTGTATTTATTGAAAAAACCTCATGTTTAAGTGGAACTATACAGTTCCAACCCATGTTGTTCAAGGGTCAACTGTATTATTTTCTCCTAAGGCTGTGATTTTAAAAGAAAAATAATCCATTCTATCTTTCCACTGAGAAACTAATGTGAAACTTTGACCTAAATTGAAGCTTGTAGGATTGAAGTCAGACACAGTAAAAAACTTAATGGAATCTTAAAGGAACCTTCAATATTTTCCACTCAAAACATTTTTATTTTACAGATAAGGAAAACAAGTCTGAAATGTTTAAATGACTTACTTAATACCACATACACAGGCACTATTGCTTAAACACTATTATGCCTATTCCTCATATAGTGCTTTGGCTACTGCTCTGTGCATTTATCGACATCTTGTTAAACATTTAAAGCCAACACTGGAAAACTTATGGAGTCCACATTTCTTGAGGTCATTACAATGAAAAACACACACACAAAGTGAAACATTTTTAACAGAATCCACTTTAAAGGCAGAAGAATAAGACGGCATGCCTCAAGGAGGCAAAGCCAAATATCATATTACCTTCTCATTTTCCCTTAGGATTGAACACAATGCAGGGCATAAAATAGGTTCTTAATACCTATTTATGAGAGATGATTACAACAAACTATTAATTTGGGTTGTATGTATTTAAATATAAATAATAGAGCAATGCAATTCTACAAGATGAAAGCAGAGATACAGTAAGGAATTGACTTTCCATTTCAAAACTAACTTCATCCTGAACGGATTATCTAACTGATAATTCACCTGATAAGGCAATAATCTTCCTCTGCCTCTTCTGTGAAATAAAATTTCTTCAAAGATAAACTTAAAAATATATAGGTAAATTTATATATACCTAAAGTACAAAGTCTGGTGCTCTGTTGTCAAAACACACACACATACACATATACACACACATACATATACACTTACATATGTATCATTTATATAATATATAAGTATATGTATTTACATTTTAAATATGCATTCATAGGTTGATTCTGGCATGTGTACTGACTGGGGATTGAACCCACAACCTTGGTGTGTCAGGATGATGGTCTAACCAACTGAGCTACCTGGCCAGGAATACTTGGTTAGTTTACATGAAACACTGAACACCTTAGAAGATTCAAAAGTAAGGTCTATTTTAAAAAAACAAACTCCAGTTATTATTTTAATGTTCCTGAGAATTTATGTTGCTCAATCCACTGTAAGAGCTTAAGAAATATGAGAAAGAAAGGAGGGAGAAAATGAGGATAGGATGTGGGAGGATGTCAATGAGGGAGAAATAGAAGGTAGGAAGGAAGAATGGAAGAAAGTTCTATAATATGGCTTAGCAAGCTTTCAACTTAAATAACAGTTTTAAATTAAATGATGGTTATTTAAGTCATAGTCAAAGCTGATAATGAAACAAGAGAAGAGCAATTTATTGACTACTTCCTATCAGCCATTATGCCAAACCTGGACTAACTCAGTACAACCCACTTAGGCAATAGAACATCACTGCTGCAGCCAAAGACAGTTGAGAAGAACTTTAAATCTTTATGGAAGTTTCTGGAGAAAAAAATATATATGCTTATTACTACTCACAAACTCAGGTATTACATGCTTCTCCCCTTGATCTTAATGTATTAATTAATAGCTTGCTAACACAGCAGGTAATCAAAAACTCTAACCCTAAATCCTGAATCCCTTAAACTTGTTGATAAACTCAATCTACACAGACTTTCTGCTTTAGGTCAATCTTTATATACAAACCAACTTGGCTTATTTGTGAGATTATTTGATTAAAGCTTGGATTCCTGCTTCCCCACATTTGTCAGTTCAAAAACAAGGACCATTTCAGTTTTGCTGCCAAAACACATTAAAAAATCTGTTATCTCATTTATGTTTTTACTTATTTATTTTGCATCTCCTGGATATCATGGATATCCCAATAGAAAACTCATCTGCTTGTTTCCTGCTGTATCTTCGAAGTCTAGCATAATGTCTAGCATGAGTCAAAGATGTTTGTCAAATGACAAACTCTAAGTTATCTTCACCTCCTTATTTTTTGGTTTCTACATCAGAAAAGAAGAAAACGACTATTCTGAGACACACCCAGAAGTGAAAATCCTTTTTCTTTGAAGAGGTCTTTTGACAGAAAGAGGTGAGGCCAAGTCCACAAGAAGATTATAAATACCTTTTCAAATCAAAGAAATACATAAATATACATTGATTCAATTAGTATTTACTAAATACCAGTGATTGGCACTGTCTATATTTCAGTATCCATTGGAAGGTACAGTAGTTTCTGAGAGGCAAGATATTCACAAATTAACTCTTCTTATAAACATGAAAAATTATAAATGAGAGGCCAATTTAAACTACTTTATTTTACAAGACAATCTGTGCCAGTGTTAATTGAGCTATAAATTCATGAAAGGTTAGGAATGCTTACACTATTTTTCTCTATATAACATAAATAAATTGATCCATATTTTTACATCATAATGATTAATATAATGCAACATTATATCAATTATTAGCACTGAAAAATGATATATTGCTAATAATAATATAATGATGTATGCAAGCTCAATTCATTTATACATAACTTAACAATCATTTGTTGGGCAGTTCCAATACACAAGCCACTGTCCAAGTTTTTATTTCAGCAATGAAGAAAATAGAAATAGCCTCTATCCTCATGCAGTTCACATTCCACTGGGTTAGATACTTAAGAAAAAAGTAAAGAACCATGAGATAATTGCTTCTTAAGCTATGTTCCATAAAGAAAATAAAATAGTTAATAAGAAATAGAGTACTATGAAGTGGGTACTTTAGTAATACTAGTTTTGTGCCAGAGCCTTTGAAAGAATTACAGTTGGTTGATATCTAAAAATGAGAATGGATTAGCTTTCTGAAGTGCTGCAGGAGAAGATCTCCAAGTAAAAGAAGGACAAATGCAAAGTCCTACATGTAGAACAAGGCTCAGTTGTGTAAAAGAAAGGAAAGAAAAGCTGAAATGGCCAGAGAGTAGTACTTCAGTTGTGGAATATTATAAGTCTGGAGAAACAGAGAAAAATTGGATCATATTGAGGCTTCATAAACAATGAAATAATTAGATTTTATTCAAAGAGCAATGTAATGCAATTGTATAATTGTGTGCATAGGTGAAACAGAGAAATAACAGAGTAAGATTAGTATTTTTGGAGATATCCTAGGCTACTGGATATGGATGCTAGTAAGGACCCAGGAAACAGGGAACACAGAAGGCAACAGGCTGTAGAGGCCAAAAATGTAATGACAGTGACCTGGACTGTAGTGCGGCATTGGAGAGAGGCCAGAGTGATGGTCAGCTTCACCTGATGGCTATGGTTGCTGCACAATGAAATGGGGGTGAATGAATGTTGAAGGAACAACTGCATTGTCCACTATAGCATAAATTAAAATATTCTCAGATAAAGAAAAAGACAGATTGTGAATTATTTCAAACAACAAAGCAATGATCATTAGTTGGAAGTAGAGGATTTTGCATCAACATTATTAAGTAGAATTTATGAGTATAATTGAATTCTGATAGTTCAACAACATGATGGCTTACTGTATGAAGTAGGGACACTTATCAATAACTTGTCAGCCAACAGAGTTCATTGGAGCACAGGTAAAAAGAATAGACTATAATTCTGAATTAACACATGGTTTTCCCCATCTAAGATTCTATAAAGAGAATGTAGAATGGTTTTCCATCACAAATGCAGCCATACTACATGTCTGAGAGAACAGGAAGTTTAGAGAGGTTAAGCATTTAATTAATAGTCATCTAGATATTTTTCACATACCAGACAATATAGTTTTTGTCAATAATTTATTAAATATGGGGTATATTTGTCACTCATTTTCTTCTCTTGAATTGTCTATCATGTGCCTGCTGTTGCTGTTATATCTGCTGCTAAACCTTAAGGAGTTACTTTTTGCCACAAATCCTGCACAGAAAGTGCATTTGCAAGCTTCTTTCTGCTGTCACATCACATCTAAATACACAAAATCTGTTTGCCAATAGTGAAGGTTGATGGTCTAGGTTAGAAGACACTGAATCTATACCATCCTCACACTCTGTTTTGCTTAATGACCTTGCAGTATATACTGTCTGCTTTTTCTGTCTCTCAAGTTCATGTCAATGATTTCAAGAGTGTGTAGAAGAATTAGCAGAGGTCCAGTGCTATAACCCAGCTCATGATTCTTGTTCCTCAACAAGTGATTCATTGAGTCATCTTAAGATAAAAGAACCTTTCATTATTTTAAAATGAAACAATGCATGCCTTTTACCTCCATGCCAGTCTGCCAATGTTATGAAGAAATTAAACTAGAGATTTGAAGTTAAGCATCATTACAAACTATAATTAGCATGTACTCAATAATTTAAAGTTTCCATTCATTTTTTAAAGTATTCGGTCATCAAACCTGTAAAGCAATCAGGGGCTAATTTGCAATCTTACTGATGAGGATATAGAATATCAGAGAAGTTAATGAAATTTCTCTAGGCTAAAGATGAGTTCCAACTCCCCCACAAGGAAACTCATACTGCCATAAGGAGACTGATGCAGAATTTGTGTCACCTGAATCTAACAGAAACTATAAATACAATTATTAGGTATGAGATAAAAATGTTCATCAATGAGAAAAGAAATCAAAACAATTCTAATAGTTAAGAGACACAGATACCACAATGATCACAAAGTCCTTAAGAGTAATGATATTTTTGGTAATCACTGTTTAACCACCTCTCCAATATATTTTCCCTACATTTTATTATATATTATTTGATCACTTATCCATATGACAGAGATTGCATCATTTCCAAGGAATAAATTAAGAGATATTTTCCTCTTTCCTTTAGCATTTATGACCAAAGTGATTTATTGATACTTAGATGTTCTTATTCCAAGGAAGAAAGGAAATGCCCCCTTTTTTAAAAAAAAGCATTTCAGAAGTCTAGAGGGGGTAGGAATACTGGAGCTGGCAAAATAAGCCTGGACATGTTACATGGTTTAAATTTGCAGAAGAAGGAGAAGGAGAAGGAGAAGAAAGAAAAGAGAAAAGGGAAAAGAAAAGAAATCTGTATAGATATAGGTACACAGTGGACACAGTTACATATATTATTACTACTTAACCTCACATATTGGAAGGGATTACTATTTTCCCCATTTGATAGATAAGGAGACTGGGGTTCAGAGTGTCAGACAAATTTGCCAAAATTCACAAAATTGCTATATGGTGAATTCATGTCCACATTTTCTGACTAAAAATCTCACGTTTATGTACTACACCATTCTGTTGCATCTTAATGTGTGATAACTTTTTTAAAAAGGTAGGGACACTTTATTTAGGAGGGAATGAAATAAGGCACCCAACCTCTCATATCTCAAATATTCAAGTCTCTGTTTAGATTTCACACGCCCCATGCTTTGGTGCAGCAATGGGGTTAGACTTCCATTCTCTTTGTGCAATTACTGAGCAATGCTCGCCCTCTTTGTGAGGCAAGATCTGATGATTCCTATACTGTTTTGGTTACTATTGGTCATTTGTCTAACATGCTGCCATTTGGAATTTTACTGCAGTAACTTTGATCTTTGGAAGAAAGCATGAGTATGTTTGCACTCTCACATGACCCAGATTCACATTTTTAGGGAACTTGGAGTTTCCCAAAAGGATCCATTTTATAACAATGCAGCCTGTTTAGAATACCTCTTTACTATTTCCTAAACGGCCACAGCCAGGGCTGTGCTAAATAACAACCGCGTTGCTTGAGTACAAAAGAGAAATCTATTTTCTCTTGGTAAAATGGAAGTCCCTACACATTCAAGTCAAAAGTCTAACAACCTGCAGAGGAAGGAAATAGGTTTTATAAGAAGTAAACTCTAAAACTTTGTAATTTTAAGGAAAATATTTATAATAATTATAAATATATAACTCCTCAAATAATTATATTTGAATAATCTTTTCCTTTCCTTAAAGTGCTCTTAGGATCTGTGAAGAAGAACTCCTTTACCAAATACTTTCATTTTCTATTTTATTTTGTTTTAGCTCTTCTCATTTTCTGATTTACTGCTCCATCACAATTGTTACTTTCTACAACAATATCATCATAAAGCAGAAATTCCCTCTAGGGAATTACCCTCACAGACTACAGATGAGTCTTAAGTATTACGTAAATTATTTTCTATCAGTATTAAATAGCCTGAAAAAATCTGAATGCTTTCAAGGTACTAAATTTTGAGAATTACGTCTGACTTCAACAACTAAGAGAAAAAGGGTTCAACTAAAAGTGTACTTATTGTTTAAATCAATATAGTGAGCCATGAGTAAAATCTTTACAAAGTATTTAACTTTTATATATACAACAATTCTATCACACTCATATTTCATCCCATTTTGTTACATTTAAATTGTTTAATTAAAGTAAAACTGGTGTAGAGACTTGGAAACAAATAAAACTTAACTCTTGGTAAGCATACAAAAAAAAGGCTTGGCTAAAAATAACAAAAACAAAGTATCATGTAAGCAGATGAACGAAAGGCATTATTTGTCAGTAAACATTTATTCCATGGACAATGGAGAGCCAAGGATCCTTTATTGGTTAAATGGGCTGGTTACACTGTCAAATCTGTTGTTTAGAACTACAAGTGACATGGAGTTGTAGCAACATGAAAACTGGGAGTTGGGGAAATTGGTAAGGAGCTAACGTGATATGATAAATACAAAAAACTCAACCAGATAAAATAAAATATGCATGCTGCCTCAGTTTGCTGTACTTCTTGAATCAGTACATTTATGTCTTTCACTTAAATTTGGATAATATGCTACCATTGTTTCTTCAATTATTTGTATAAACCCCATTCTGTTTCGTCTCCTATACTGGGTGCCAATTACATACACATTAGACCTTTGATCAGATATGTCTGCCTAGGCTCAGAGTCTAGTTTTCTTTTTTTGTTGTTATTTTAATCTTCCTTTCCTTTTCTCTCTCTTTCTGGTTCAAATCGAATGATTTCCATTGACTTGTCTTCAAGCTCATTGATTCTCTCTCCTGTGGTATTTATGCTATTCTCAAATATTAATATTTTATTTTAGATACCGCATTTTCTTCAGTTGCAGAATTTTCATTTTGTGATTTTTGACAAATTCTATTTGTTGGTTTCCTATTTTTATACATCGACAGCACATTTTCCTTTATTTAAATTGAGCATGGTTATTTCAGCTGCTTTAAAATACTTGTTCCTAATTCCAGCATCAGAGTCAAAGAGTCATATTTGGACTTTTCTTCAGTTACTGAGTAATTTGGATTGTATCCTATACATTGTGGAGTTTCTGGATTCTGTTATGGTCTACAAGAATTCAATTTTTTGGTTGTTTGGCAGGCAATCAATTTTTTTAAACTCAAATTACAAACTCTCACTTGGATGCCTGCTCAAACCTCGGTCCCTCTCTTTTATTCTCATCTAGGCTGTGGTTTCTCTGTCTCATGCATACATAAAATGTGTATAATGTTTGCAGACCTCAGGATAAGAGTTAGAGTCATTCTTCCTTCTGGGACTCTTGCCTCCTAGCAACTGTGGGTGTTCCAAGTTCTGTTTGGGGGTCTGCAGGCCTAAAAGACTGTTTTTTTCCATCAAGAATTTAAAGCTCTGAACAGTTCTAACTATGATTTGCCTTAAGAATAAAAACCAGAAAAACAGAACACATAACTTGCCTCAATCCTCTCCTAATTCAACTTCCCCTGAGACATATCTGCTTTTATAGACTCTCCATGCCTTCAGAAAATATTCTGTTTGGTTTTGTTTGTTTGTTTGTTTGTTTGCATTTCTCCAAGGAAAGTATGAGGCTTTCGCAATTTTACTTGTTCTTGTTGATCTAGAGAGATTTTAGCAGGTTTGTGGAGACATTAGGATTTAGGTGACTGCCATTACTTTGGGCTCCCAGAGTCGCTGCAAAACATGCTGTTTTCCCACTAATAATATTAGAGTGCAGCCAAAGACTGTGTGTTTGCTGTTTGGCTACCAAACAATGCTGACATTATGTATTCTCTATGTTGCTAAGCAATTAGAAATAATCTTGATTCCACTGGTCAGTAACTAAAATGCACCATCAGTAATGTGGCTTTTACTCTTTAACACATCTGGATTGGGAAATTGGCTCTAGTGTCCACTGGGGCAACTTTCCCAACCACATGGACTTTCTAACCCTTATTTCTCAAAATCGTAAAATAAGACCAGTCATGCTTTTCTCATAAAAATACATAATGTGTATATAGCAGTATTAAATATATGAATTACCCTCTCCTTAATTATATGTATCATAAATCAATTTCTATGAGGTGAGGTTAATGCCCAAGGTCACCCATTAGGCCCAAACCAGGTTTAGGACCCCATTTCTTAATTGCGTATATGATCCTATTATTAGTTTTTTTTTAACTCTGGAAAAAGCCAACACTTCAAAATGTAATAGTCTTTCACATACTATTAGTAAGTCAAAAAATTTCTGTGACCTTCCATGATGATATTAGTAAAGTAAGGTCAAGTCATGTCTCAGTTTGGTGGGAATAGTAACTAAAATGTATCACAAATAAAGCGTCTGTAATGCTATGGATGTATAATAATGTTAATTCACCTTCTTGAATATTTGCATAAGTCCCTGTGAATATTTGCAAAGTACTTTTCACTGCTTTGTCCCTAACTGGAAATTTGTTTTAAATGTGCTGTGATTAATAGCATGTAATTCTCCAACCAGGCTTTTATCCTGCACTGTGTTCTCCTTGTCAGGAAGACCCAAATGTTTGCCAGTCTTGTGAGTAACTGGGTTCTGCAGCAAGCAGGTGAAAACCACCCCAGAACTTTTTTGATATGGACATTTTATTCTCTTTCTGCCAGATAATCCATGTAACAGTGTTATTGCCGTGAACTCAGGCCCCTCATGCTGGCTGGACAACGTCTCTTAAGGACAGAAACAAGAATGTCCAAAGGGTCCCTCTCTCCATATTTCATAGGCAGTAGAGAGGCATCACTTTCAAAGATTTAAGTGCATCCCCAGGGACAATCTTCCTCTAGGTAAAAGTGGTGTTTTGTTAACTTCCCCAGAAGCTTCCTCATTTGCTCCCCGCACATAAAGAGCAGTCGAAGCTGCAGTCAGGCCGATGCTGCTAGACAAGCCCCAGAGCAGTCCGGTTTTCGTTTTTAGATTACTGCCTCTCCGATTTAAACCCTCCGTGCTGGAGGGGGAGCCTTGGGTGTAGCCTGTTCTTTATTTTTCCATCTGAAAGTGCTCTTCTTAAAAAACATTCAAAGACCTCATATTTCTTTTTCTTATTTTAATGGAAGCAAATCTTGAATATAGATGCTACTAGCTCTCTTCCACAAGCACAAAACCGTCACATTTAAAATGCCAATTTAAAATAGAACAGCTTTCTATATTTTTTGAATTCCAATTTTCATGTAAAAATATTTTAACTGCAAACAGAGCTGAGTCGCTTTTAAGCACTGTTATAATATGACTTTTAACGTGCCAGGGATAGAATGAATTGGGCTGACTGATGGCGGTAGTGGTGGGGATGTGGGCGAGAGGATGCATGGTGACTTACCCAACACCTGTCCAGAGGATGTGCAGAGCTATCCAGAAAATCAGATTTTTCCTTTAAAGACCAAATTTTAGATATACATGCACATGTTTGTGAGGCATGTAACATACAATAATTTCATTAAATAATACAGATAAAGTCTAAAAATGGGACAGATGTTTAATTTCAGAAAATAGAGAGCATGAAAGGAAATGGAGAATATAGGAGTGTGTAATTAAATGCCTTTTTGTTCAAAAGCAGCCTCAGCCATTTATATCTTTTTTAAAATTTAATTAAAAAGGTTAGTCTCTCTGAGTATCATTCAGCTTACAAAAAAGAAGAAAGATAGCAATATTTCACTGGAATTGCTGTTTTGAAATGTGATCACTTACAGGATGGCAGTACATGACCTAATATCTGGGACATAAAGATTAAAATATTTGTTAGATTCCCTTTCTCCTGTATATTGTTTGATAAAATTCCATGAGAAAGATGGCATATAAACTAAACTTTGTATGGCGAGTAGGAATAACACATGTAAAAATAGGGGGAAATTTTTTTTCTGTAAAAAGCCAGGAACAAAATAGTCAAAGCTATAAAAAGGGTAAAGAAGTGAGCAGTTGCATTGTGCAGTTTTATAAAACATTTGTGATGCGTTAAATCTGCAAATGTATATTGAAGCAAAATTATTTATAACCTCAACAATCAGGCTAAGGATTATAAAACATGTTTTAAAAAAATGGGATTGCACAGATTTTTCCTTGTATTTATAGCATGGAGATTAAATCATGTAACTCATGTCTCAAAAAGCTTTTCCTGGCAGTAAAGCATACAACATATTGCAGTAGAGATTTGAGAAAGACAATTATTCAGGAGAGTCCAGTTAGAAGGCACCCAGAGAGCAGGCTAACAGCTGGGGGTGGGGTGGGGAGTGGAGGGATTGGGCAAAAAAAGGGAAGGGACTCATGGACAATGGTATGGTGATTGCTGGGGTGAGGGGGTGGGTGGAGATGGAAGAGGGTAGATGGGGGGTAAATGGTAATGGAAAAAATACAATAAGAACAAAGTAATCAATAATAGAAGAAACAAGAGGAAATTAGGTAAGCAACAATAGTAGTAGGTGTGAAATGGCCAAGACATACAACAGAGCTAAAATGGACTGGATTTAGTAACAGATTGAATGTTTATGTAGAAGAAGAGGTCACAGCAAATTAAACTCTTTAAGGTTGAGAACTTGGAAAACTGGGAGGATTGGCTTATTAGTCAAAATAATTACAATCGCAGAGATAACGTCATATACTTTTTTAAAAGTTATTTTATTATTGTTCAATTACAATTGTCTGCATTTACCCACTACCACTCCCCCCGCCACCCCAGCCATCCCCATCTCCCTCCCTCGCTTCTACCTTTCTGCCCCCATTGGTTTGGTCCATGTGTCCTTTGTAGTTGTTCCTGAAAACCCTTCCCCTCTTCCCCCCATTATCCCCTCCCATGTCCCCTCTGGTTACTGTCAGATTGTTCTTAATTTCAATGTCTCTATTTATATTTTGCTTCTTTTTTATAATTGGCATAGAAGTCAATATTTTTCTCAAAGTTGCAATTTATCTAATGTGAAATATATCACAAAATGGGGTAAAGGCATATGAAATTTGCATGCATATACACAGAGAGACACACCCACATGCACAGACAGAATTTTGCATTCAAGTGATATTATATCTGCCTATGGCAGAGTAGATTCATATTCTTAGTGAGAAAAATGAGAAAATCCAAATCATTTACATAAAATATTATGTTTATATTAAACACACACACACATGCCACCTTTGTGGGTACTGAGATCAAAAGATGTTTTGGTGGAATAATAGAACTCAAGAGAGGAAATTGGAAATTTGAAGGGTAAAACTGCTTTTGAAAAGAGTAAGGAAAAAATGGTTGCTAACATAATTCTAATGTTCTTCTTTTGACAACTGCCAAATGCTCATGCTACTCAGAGAAGGCAACTAAAAATGTAAGCTCAAGGCTCCAAAGAAGGAAGAAATATTGACAGGTCCACTCTGCTGAAGAGAAAAGCATTAACCGTACCAAACACAGAGAGGGGCCTGGCTGAGATCCGTGAGATTTTCCTTAGCAGCTGGGCCAACTGGGTACAGGAATATTACCAAACCCAGATATATTGTTTAATGTATATGTGGTCACTATTAAGGGCACTTCATTGACTTTTTAATGTTATTTTGTATAAATCAAACTTTGCATTATAGTAGTATAATGCTGCTACATTTTTAAAATGTGTGTTGTATATTTTCTCAGCAAATACATTTTAAATATACCCATATAACTTATAAACAGAGTTATGTTGCCTTGTTCTTATCATTGATATACTTGCTTTTTGTGAGGGTATTTGGTATAAGTGTATTTTGTATTTATGTATTTTGTATACATAAGTATATGTGTGTATTTAGTCTGGTTATGTATACGTGTGTGTGTAATTTTTTATCCTCACCTGGGGACATTTTTTCATTGCTTTTACAGAGAAAGAAAGGGAGAGAGAAAAGAGAAACATCGATGTGAGAGAGAAACATCAGTTGGCTGCTTCCTATATGTGCCCAGACTGGGGATCATATGCACCTGAAACCTAGGTGAACCTGAAACTTGAAACCTAGGTATGTGCCCTTCCTGGGAATCAAACTCACAATCTTTTGGCTGCTGGACCATGTTCCAACCAGCTGAGCCAAACCAGCCAGGGCAAATCACACAAATATATTTCGATGTTTTATTTTACTCTAAATAATGCCACATTATTTTTTGATATGCTTTTTATTTTCTACCATGCCATTGCAGCCTTTGTTATTTTGTGCGGCATGCTAATTTGGAGGTCTTATATTTCTCAATAACTATGTTGATACAATTGCTGAATAGAATTTTGCCAAGACACTAAGAAAAAGAAAGCATGAGTTAACAAATACTGGAACATGAATGGGGGATTTTTTTAGAGTTGACTTTACAAAAAAGAAGCAAAAGACTTCCACTTTACAGTCCTGCTTAGAAGTTGTCACTCCATCTTAACAATAAGTAAAAAGCTTAACGAGCTGAAAATGTCAACAGCTCTTAATAGAGTTTAAGAGAAGTATGGTCAGTGAGCAAACTATGGGCCCCCAATTTAGGGAGACTGACAAGCAAATACAGAGGATCACAACTCACCTGAGCAAAAACTCGGCAGAAACCAGTGTTATGGTAGCAAAACTTGAACTGAAATTGATACAGTGTTGGAGGTTTAGTATGGAAAACTCTGAGAGACAGAAACTCAAGGAGAATCCAGTCTTCCTGTTGTCACCAGTTTTGTGAGTTTCATCTCTTCAACCTCTATTCACAGGTTCTCACAGTGAATATCTGAGAAAAATCCCCTCATGCTTCCTCCAAGGAGAGGGAACAAGGAACCACTTAAAAATATGCCAGAGCCTTCTGTTCTTAATGAGATCCTCCTGTAGGAGAAACTACTTAATCAGAGCCCAACCCGCTGGGGCTTTATCAGGGTCTAACTGTCCTGGGGAAGGGAAATACCCACCTCCAGCTCACTGTAGTCACTCTGTCCCATCTAAGGAATTGGTGTACCTGAAAAGCATTGGTAAAATTCACAGTTCAGAGAATCTACAAAAAGAAACATAATAGAATTTAAAGAAAGAAGGAAGGAAGGAAAGGAGGGAGGGAGGAAAGAATAGAAAGAAAATTGGAGATGCTTTAAGTAAAGTTTTAGTATTTATTTATAATTGCTCTAATGGATTGGATTGTATAAAATAATAGCAATAATATTCCAATTATGCACATACATGTTTATGTGTGTTTATGTACAAGTGAAATGAATAATAATAATGGTACAAGAGATGAGAGGGAGGAAATAGAATTATTTTGTCATCATCAGGTACTCATACTGTGAAGCATACAGTGCTATTTGCAAGTGTATGAGTATAACTGATACGCAAAAAAGGAAAGGAAATGGAATTACATAAATTTCAATTAAAACCACAAAAGGCATAGAAAGAATAGAAGAAAAAATAGAGATAACAAGGTCAGCAAGTATTAAAAGTAACAAGTATGTTAGATATTCATTTTCTATATTAATATTTACTTTCAATGTCAGTAGTCTAAATGTATCAAATTAAAACACAGGGACTGTCAAGACTGCATCAAAAAACAAGGAATGTTTATATCAGAAACCCACTTTAAATATAAATTATAAATACATTTTACATATATATGTATACATACATACATACATACATATATATATGTATGGAGAGAGAGAGAGAGAGAAAGAGAGAGGTGGGAGGGAAGAATGGAGAAATTAAGGATTGAAAAAATTTAAAAAATATTTTAAACTAAGTGAAAACACAGCTTACCAAAATGTGTGGATGCAGTATAAACAGTGCTTAGAGGGAAATGTATAGGATTGAATGTATATATTTTTTAAAATAAATATAAAATTCAAATTAAGCAAAGGAAGAATGAAAATTAAGCAGAAATCAATGAAATTGAAATCAGCAAATCAATAGAGAAAAATCAATGAAACAAAAACCTGATTCTTTGAAAAGACTGATAAAATGCATAAGCCTTAATGTAATAGGGAATTGAGATAAGTTATAGTTGTAACTATATAACTATAGGGCTAAGATATAGTTGCAGTAAACTTTGATCTCTAGATTATGCAGTTTCTTGGGAAAAACCCTTCTCTTTAAGTTTCTCAACTAAGAGTTCTGGTATAAGAACATCACCAAGAAGTTAACTCACACATATGTTGATATTTTAGATAGATATGCTTTTTTAGATCAATGGAAAAAAACAGGATTTTCAATAAATTATGCTGAGGAATATAGTATCAATTAAAAATAAAAGTGAAATTTAACCTCAACCTCATACAGTATGCAAAACAAAACAAAACAAATGAAAAACAGTTCCTGAATAACAAAGTTTGAAATGTTAAGGCAAAGTTATGAAGCTTTTAAGGGTAATTTTGTAAAATATCTTTACATTTGTAGGTACAAAATATGTTCTTAAACATTATAGAAAGTAGTAAACCTATTTTAAGCAGTACATTCACCTACACTTAAATTAAGAACTTTCCCTCATCAAAAAATCACTATAAAGACAGTGCAAAAATGTGTGTGTGTGTGTGTGTGTGTGTGTGTGTGTACACACACATTTAATGAGAGGTATGATTTGAGATACATATAATTGACAAAAATATAGTTTTTAGCATAAATAAAGAACTCCTCAAATCAATAATGTAGAGACAAGGTACCCATTAGAAAAATGTGAGAAACCTTTAAACAGATTTTTCACCAGAAGTTAAGTCCCTGTAGCCAAAAATATTAATGAGAGCTCAGCATTCATATGCTGAGGAAAGACCAATTGAAAAAATAATGAATATTATTCCACAACTAATATATTGGAAAATTAAGAATCAGATCAGTTCCAATTATTGTGGTCTGGATTTAAAGTAATGGGACCTCTCATACACTGCAGGTTGGAAATTAAATTATAACCACTTTTATAACAGATTTTCATTACTTAGTAAATTTTAAGATATCTGCTGCTTTCACACAGCATTTCAGTTAACAATAATACACCTCAGAGATAGCTTTCCATATAAACCCTTGCATGTATCTCCAAAAGGAGGTACATAAAATGTCAATCAAGTCTTAGTCAGGCTTAACATATGGTTTGTTTAAAATGATTTTTTTATTTTAATATTTAAAATATATATCATATATGGTAAATTTTATACTTTAAAATGATTAACATAAGGTCACATATATTTTATTGTGTAAATATTAGGGGAAATGGGGCCATGTCTCCAGTAGGGGGCATGTGAGAAGCAACCACACATTGATATATCCTTTCCCCTCTCTCTAAAAATAAATAAATAAAATCTTTAAAAAATATCAGGGGAAATTATTGGTTTTGCCTTAATAAAAATAATAATATAAAGATGCACTGTATTACTAAAGTATATGCAAATTTGATAATCTGCATTAAAAAAGATAATTTACTTAAAAGGGCAATTTAATAAAACTGCCTCCAGAAAAGCTGAAAATCTACACAAAATTCTATGAAAAATAACTTCCCCAAAGAATACAACAGGCTCTCAGGAGTTCTTTTAGGAATGGTGGACTTTTCCATCTCAGAAAATTTATTGATATTACTCTCCATATTAGTAAATCAAAGGAGAAATGAACATGATTGGCAATCTAAATTCATTTGATAAAATAAAACAGCCATTCTTAGGGAGCACCAAGAATAAATTGGAAATTATTTCAATCCTTAAAAAAACTACAAATATTAATCCAAAGTGAAAAAATAAAAGGTTCAAAAGAAGTATTTACATTACTGTTTTGAAAAATGACACCTATTAGGACTGGCTAAGAGAAAGGTATAGGTAGATACCTGTTGCCTCCTCACACAATCAAAAGAAGGACAACAAATTTAAACATAAAAAACAATCAGAACTTTCAGAAAATTGAACTGTATGGAAGTCCAACAACCAAGGAGTTGAAGAAGAAACTTTCATCTGGACTGGAAAAAGGGACTGAGATGGGCAGTCAGGGCAGAGAGGACCTGCGGCAAGGCAGTGGCTGACAGTCCCAAATTTGTGTATGGATAAGCTGGGAGGAACAACTGGAGAGAAAAACAATCCATGAAACCCAGGGTTCCAGTGCAGGAGAAATAAAGCCTCAAAACCTCTGGCTGTAAAAACCTGTAGGGGTTTTGACAGCAGGAGAAACTCCCAGCCTCACAGAAGAGTTTACTGGAGAGACCCACAGGCCCTAGAATGTATACCCACCCACCCACCCAGGAATCAACACCTGAAGGGCCCAATTTGCTTGTGGGTAGTGGAGGAAGTCACTGAAAGCCTGCCCAGAGCAGAGCAAGTGGCATTGTTCCCTCTCTGACCTCTCCCCCACATACAGCACAACACAGTGACCTGGGTTGCCCTGCCCTGGTAAATACATAAGGCCCTGCCCCTTATAACATAATAGTTGCACTGAGACAAAAGAAATATAGCCCTAATGAAAAAACAGTTCAAAGCCCACAATATAGAACTAAGCAATGAAGAGATAGCCAACCTATCAGATGTACAATTCAAAACAATGGTAATCAGGATGCTAACAGAAATGGTTGAGTATGGTCACAAAACAAAGGAAAATGTGAAGGCAATGAAAAGTGAAATAAAGGAAAATGTACAGGGAACCAACAGTGAAAGGAAGGCAAATTGACTCAAATCAACAGTTTGGAACAGAAGGAAGAAACAAAGAATTCGAAAAAATGAGGAGAGGCTTAGGAACCTCCAGGACAACTTTAAATATTCCAACATCCAAGTAATAAGGGTGCCAGAAGGAGAAGAGGAAGAGAAGGAAATTGAAAACTTTTTTGAAAAAATAATGGAGGAGAACTTCTCCACTCTGGCAAAGGAAATAGACTTCCAGGAAGTCCAGGAAGCTCAGAGAGTCCCAAAAGAGTTGGACCCAAGGAGGAACACACCAAGGCACATCATAATTACATTGGCCAAGATTAAAGATAAGGAAAGAATCTTAAAAGCAGCAAGAGAAAAGGAGACAGTTACCTACAAAGGAGTTCCCATCAGACTCTCAGCTGATTTGTGAAAAGTAACCTTGCAGTCAAGAAGGGGCTGGCAAGAAGTATTCCAAGTCATGAAAGGTAAGGACCTGCATCCAAGATTGCTCTAACTAGCAAAGCTATCATTTAGAATGGAAGGGAAGATAGAGTGCTTCCCAGATAAAGTCTGTCATCATCACCAAGCCCTTATTATATGAAATGTTAAAGGGTCTTTTCTAAGAACAAGATCAAAACTATGAACAAACAAACTCATAGTAAAATGACAACAAACTCACAACTATCAGCAACTGAACCTAAAAACAAAAACAAAACAAACTAAACAAACAACAAAAACAGGAACAGAATCACCTGCCATTTGATCATGTGGAGATCATGTAAAGAGTTATCAGCAGGGAAGGGAAGGGGAAGAATGGGGGAAAGGTACAGGGAATAAGAAGCATAAATGGTAGGTACAAAATAGACAGGGGAAGTTAAGAATAGTATAGGAAATGGAGAAGCCAAAGAACTTATATGTATAACCTATGGACATGAACTAAGTGGGGGCATGTGGGTGGGAGGGGCATGTAGAGCAGAGGGGAATAAAGGGGAGAAAAAATGGGACAACTGTAATAGCATAATCAATAAAATATATTTAAGAAATGCAAAACATGATACTTATGAATTTAATGTTTTTCATGACATTTGGAATTATTAGCTAGGATAAGTAGACAAGAGGAAAAATTAAGAGGAATATAACAAGAACAAAAGAAGTAAAGCAATTTACTTGTCTTTGGAAAAGTATATTACTGTATACATAAGATTATATCATTGTGTACTTTACACACACTAAAATATCCTCTGAAAACTCAGAAAACAATGTATTTCATAATATACCCTGGAACCAGTTAGAATTTATAAATCAATAAAAATTCCATATGTAATAACCCATATAATTAAATAGAATAAAATGTAAAACTTAGGAATACAAAAATAATAAATATACCAGATATCTATGAAAAATAAATAACCAGTTGATTTTATTGAGAGTTACAATGGCTCTTCGAACAAAATGAAAGTTTTACCAGACTGCTGCTAGAAAGATACAATTTCATAAATACTGAAAACTTACTTGAATTAATTTATAAATCTATTTGACCCAAACAAATATCAAAGAGACTTTTTGTAGAATTAGATTTGCTCTTGTAGTTCAAATGTCAGTATTAATATGCAATAAAAGCCAAAAATAATTCTAAAAGAGAAAAATGATGAGGGAAAACTATGTATGTAAATATTATAATAAAAATAAATAAATACTATTATAAATTAATTTATAATTTATATTATTATTATAAATTTAAAATAGTTAAAAGGGTGATATTAGTATATGGATAGGCAGGTCAATGCTACTGAAAGGAAAGTCCAGAGATAGGCTAAAATATATCAGAATTTCCATGTGACAAAGACAATGCCAGATAATTTGGTAAATACGGTATTATTTAACAAAATGTTTACACAACCTGGAGACTTTCCAAATGAAAAGTAAGAATGGAGTAATACATTTTAAAGATATATAAAAATAATTCATAATGGAAAATATATTGAAACAGTAGGAAATCTATAATAGAATCAGAAAAATAATAGACAGTAAGTGAATGATCTTTAGCTGAGGATGGTCTAATTAATGAGACATGAAATATCAAAATAATACATTAGAAGATTTTTTATTTGAGTTAATAATAATGATAAAATACAGGATAAAAGGCAATTTAAAAATCAAAACATAGATAAACATTTGCAATTATTTTTACTTGGAAAAGAAGAAGTATATGCCCACATGTGAGGAAGTATTCATTAAAATATCCGTACAAAAATGAAATAGCAGAAAAATAGAAAAATATATATGTGAAGACAACGATAAAAAGAAAATTTAAAGGACCTGTGAAGAACTGGAAAAACGATTCACCTTTCTCATAATACAGAAATTTAAATTTTAAATACTATAATGTACTGTTTTTAAAAAAATTTTATTTAATTAGTAATGATCAAACAGTTGTTAAAACATTGTGAATGTGATAGGAAAAAGGTACTCTCGTGCATTTCTTATGGGAATATAAACCAGTAAAACACCTGCAAAGAGAAATGTGACAGCATTCATACATTACAAATGCATTAACTCTTTGAATTGCCTATTTTAATTATAGATATGCATCCTTTCGCGGTAATCACATGTGCGGAACAGCAATGGAACATTGTTGTAGTTTTAAAAAAATTGGGAAACAATCAAAATATCCTTTAATAGCAGGCCGCTTAATAATTTATGGTACCGTCATAATGTGCTGTTGTACAGCTGTAAAAACAAACGCACAAGCTCCTATGGGGCAGCCTTCAAAATGTGTTTGTAAAGCAATTTTCAGTGCATAAACAAAAGTGCAGAATGGTGAGTATGGTACTCAATAGTTTTTTATGGTAAAAAGGGAGATATGTTTGTGCATGTGTGGTTTGTACATATGTGTGTGTTTATAGAGAGAAAGAGAGAGAATATTGAGAAACTATTTTTGTAAGAATACATTAAGAACAACAAAACTGAATGCTTTCAGGAAGCAAAACTGAGGGGCTGGACATTGCGGTGGGAGAAAATTCCACACTGTGTCTCTCATGTTTTCTATACTGCTTTAAACAACAGTTTAAACAAGTGTTTTCTCTATTAAGTGCATACACATTAAATATATAAATAAAAATTTAAAGATGAGAGAAGAAAGGAGGGAAGGAAGGGAAGGAAGGGAGAGGGGAGAACAGAGATGCAGGGGAGAAAGAGATCAGGAGGGAAGGTGTTGGTTCACAGCCTGCAGAGTTACGTAGGTGGAATCCGAAACTGGCCCCTGCACACTGAGGGCCAGGAGAAACCGAAGAAAGAGACAAACCCCTCCAGATTGGTTGATGGCGGATTTAGAAAGCCGGGAACTTCCAGAGGAGTCTTGCCCTTGGTACAGAGGCGTTTCCACACCCACCAGTCAGAATCTTGAGTTTATGTAGGGGCCTTAACACGTGTACAGTCCAGGTGTTCTCAATAACATTACTGTATTAAGGCTGCATCCTTTAGATGTCTTTCTTAGTAAGGGAGTGGTGGGCTGAATTTACACTTCCAGGACAGGAAAGAGGGTGGAGAACCTCTGACCGCCAAGGTCCAGCTCCAGGTTCTACCTGTGATCACATCCTCTGATGATCTTCTCCAAGAGAGGGAAGGACAGAGGGAAGGAGGGAGGGAGGGAGGAAAAAAAGCATGCTTTTATAGCTTCAATCCTATATTAAAGAGGCTGCTGAAGGTGAATACTTGCTCAGATTATTTAATATGACATGGAACTATTAATTCGGATAAGTCTAAATGATGCAGGATTTAAAGAATTTACATTTGTGAAGTTGATCACAACCACAATTTTTAAACAACTTTGTTGTTCAGAAAGTATGTGCATATATATTGCATATCTTTCTTAGGTAGTTAAGAATTTTTTTTCAGTTATTTAAGATGGTTAATTAGAATCTCAAAAATATCAAGTGACACCCAAAGTACACAGTCTGAAATCAGTCTTCTGAGTGCACACACCATGCTCCTTACAAACTACCCCATTTTCATAAATGTGGACATTTCACCTGCCCCTAGGCTACAGTGATTTGGGGTCAGACATTAGAAGCTGTCATTGAGTAAGAAAGTGGATTAGGGGACACATGTCTGAATGAATGAGGAAGTGAGAATTCACGGGGTTTAAAGAAAGAGAAATTTAAAAATGAATATGTTAAATGTAGGATCATCTTGAAACTTAAAAGTAAATCTGTTGGGAGTAGTATATTCTTTCCAGAGGTTAATTAAACTGTTTCTAAAGTCTGAAAATGAATGACCACATTCATCCAGTAATTTTACTCCTACTGATTTTTTCTAAGAAAATAATGAAACAATTCACAAATACATGTAATATATTTAATATACATATATGTATAAAATCATTTCATAGAACTGTTTAAAATAGATTGACAAGCAACATAAAATGTGTATAGGAAAATTCTGGGGTTTTTGTGTTGCTTTTTTACTTCTTTCTTCTTACCTAACCCTCTAACCTTCTTTTCACACTAATTAAAATACTCATCAAGGTGTCCACCAAGTATATCTTTGCTTGGACTCCTTCAAAACTGGTGAAAGCTCAGCATCTGTAGCCTACTTAGTCTTCCAAGCCTCTCAGATTTAATGCATTGGAGCATTGGTGCTTATTTGGAGCCAGGTGCAAAGCTCTCACAGTAGCCCAAAGATTTAATTGGAATCAGACACTGTATTTGAAAGCATCATGACTCTCTCCTTTGAACCTTTTTAAGATCAAAGTACCACTGGCTCTGCTTTCAAGCTCAACACCTAAAGACCTCACTATCAATTAAAGGATTCTCACTCCAAACCCACTAGAGACCTGCATTATGTTCCCGAAGCATACATCTAAGGAGAAGCCTAAGTCTTACAGATTTAGTGTTCTAAAAGAGCCACTCTTTCTGGCAGAATCCTTTCTCCTCTGTCTCTGCCAACAAATTGGGGTGAAAATTCTCCTGATACTCAGCATTATCGGAAACCTTAAAAAGAAAACCAACATTTTTGTAGTGAATAGAATGCCCTGCAATTGTGAATCAAGATTGTATGCTTCTAAGATCTTAATTATCATGCTTGGTATCTCTTATCTATTCTCCCATCTTCTGTTTTATATAAATGCAAGTTTTCTAAAGAAACATTTAATCTATTGCGTGGTGACCATAACCAGCAATAAGGACTACTGTGGAGGAGTAAATATAGAAGCAAGTTATAATGGTTACTCCTAAAGCCAGAATAAATAAGAGCAAAATATCAAATACATGGTTTCAGATTACATGTTTACATATTTAAAATACCTTATAAATTTGTATTAAAATAAAGCTAGCAAATAGTTTTCTTTAATATGGTGATCCAATTTGGGGTTCTTTCGCAGCTCTGTCAAGCGGGCCCTTAAGATATAACAACAAACCTAACAGATTGCAAACTGAGGACTCAGTTCAGTATTTACAAGAAACAGTAGTAATGTGTAGAAAACTTGAAAAGCAGCCCCAGCTGGTGTGGCTCAGTGTATTGAGTGCTGGCCTACAAACTGAAGGGTCACCAATTCAATTCCTAGTCTGGGCACATCCCTTGGTTATAGGCCAAGGCCCCGGTTGGGGGAGTGCGAGGGGCGACTGTTTGACGTATCTTGCACATTGGTGTTTCTCTCCCTCTCTTTCTCCCTCCCTCCCTCTCTCTCTAAAAATACATAATTTTTAAAAGATTTTATTTATTTATTTTTAGAGAGAGGGGAAGGGAAGGAGAAAGAGAGGGAGAGAAACATCAATGTGTGTTTACCTCTCAAGCACCACTATTGGGGGACCTAGCACACAACCCAGGCATGTACCCTGACTGGGAATGGAACAGGTGACCCTTTGGTTCAAAGGCTGGCACTCAATACACTGAGCCACACCAGCGAGGGCAAAAAATAAAATCTTTCAAAAGAAAAAAAATAAAATTTAAAAATCAGATTCTGTCTTTGGGAATTGTGAGATGAGTAAGCTTACTTGCTTTCATCCTTAACCTAGAGTGTCTTACCTTGACAAATTAAACTGAAACCAACAGACACTATGTGATCAATGAGATCGAAATGAGTGGCATTCAATCACATCTTGCATTATTAAATGCACATTTAAAGAAGATAAATGTTGGCCTTATATCACAGACAAGACATGAGAAATCTTTCTTCCCCCAAATTGTCAAATTCTTGAAAAGGGTGTATACTAAGGAGCTGAGGCACTAACTCTAGACTCTGCTTTGCTTACATAAAAGAGACATTTCACTCAGTCTGATAGCAAGTGAAGCCTTTAATCTTATGCCCATGAAGTCCCACTTTGCCTTGCATAAGAGGAAGGCAAACTAATGGTGAAGAATCCTCCCTTTCCCATGAATATTTCAGTAACCTACCCTGAAGTGAAATTATTTTACTTTTTTTTTTGACACAGAACGGAAGGGAAGAAGAGAGGGAGAGAAACACCAATGTGTGATTGCTTCTCACACACCCCCTTCTGGGGACCAGGCCTGCAACCCAGACATGTACCCTAACTGGGAATCGAACTGGTGACCCTTTAGTTCATAGGCTCAATCCACTGAACCATACCAGACAGGGTTCATTTGACTTTTTATATCCACATGATTATTGAGTGGTTTTGAGTACAAAACCTGTGGAACAAGAAAATGTATATATTTTCCCATGTGTTCTTAGAAAAAATTAAATTTATAAATTATATTTAATTATGTATATATTCCATAATTAGGTTGTATTTGACCTAAAAGACTTGATCAGAATTTAGACACTTAAATTTAAATGTTAAATATGACTTTAATTTTGTTTCTTTTCTCAGAGTAGATACACATTAATAACCAAAAGACTTTGTTTCTCTGTTTATTCCTCAGAGGCAGACAATATGTCAATAATATAATGTATTGAGTCTGCTAAATTTTATAACAAAATGAATCAATTTTTCCTGTGTAAGGGATATTAAAATGGAGAAAACTGAAATTAAATATTTTATGGCATTTGCTATCTTATCATGACAAAAACCCTCATTTCACATATCTAGTTACTTAAGAGTCCTAGTATTAAAGCCATATATTTCATCTATAAGGAATTAGTCTTTTCCCCCAATTGTTCTGTTAAAACCAGGTCTAACAAACAAATAAAGCATGAAATCAAATTCCATTTTTTAGGAGGAAATAAATATGAAAATACTGGAATTTAAAGATGGGCAAGATATCTGACTGAATTCACAGGCAAAGCAGATTGGCTGCAGATGGTGCGGAAACTGGTCCAGAACTTAGAGTTCATACCACTTTGTTTTAGTTTTATGTCTTAAAGCCCATGTCCCAAATTATTATATGAACTAGACTTTGGACTTTTGTGTTTACAACTTCATAAATGTGGTTCTCTTTAAAAAATTCACAAAAATTCTTCTGTGAACATTATCATCACTTGCTGATTTGATGTAAGGCTGGTCTAAAGGCTGTCCAACCCTTTGGCATCTCTGGGCCACACTGGAAGAAGAAGAGCTGTCTTAGGCCACACATTAAATATATAAACACTAATGAAAAGTTATGGGCAAAAAAAGGTTTTAAGTAAGTTTAAAATATTGTGTTGGGCTGCATGCAGCCCATGGGCTGGGGGTTGGATGCCCTAAGTTTGTTTGTCTGGGACATTCCTTATCTCTCCTTCATTTTTGGAGGACAGTTTTTCCAGGTATAGTTTTCTTGGTTAGGAGTTTTGGATAAAGAGCATATCTCAATAGATGAAGAAAAAGCATTTGACAAAATTCAATATCTCTTTTTATGATAAAACTTTCAGCAAACTAAGCCTTGACAGAATGTACCTCGATACAATAAAGACCGCATATGGAAAGCTCTCAGGAAAGATCATACTTAATGGTAAAAAATAAATACATAAAACCCTTTCTTTTAATATCAGGAACAAGAGTGCCCACTCTTGCCACTTTTGTTCAATGAGTATTGGAAGTTCTAGTCAGAAAATTTGGTCAAAAAATAAATAAATAAAAGACAACTAAAACAAAATAAATAAAATGTTCCTCTTTGGAGACATGATCTTAAATACAGAAAACTGTAAATACTTGATTAAAAAACTGTTTGGAGTAACAAATGAGTTCTGTAAAGGTGCAGGATATAAAACCAAATACATATACATACACTACCAATGCACTATATTAAAAAAAGTAGAAAAACAATCCTGCTTGTAGTAGCACCAAGGAAAATAAAATACACAGAAATAAGTTTAACTAAGGTAGTGAAAGATATGTTTACCAAAAACTATCTAGCATTGATTAAAGACATACTAACTAATGCAAAGCCATATTAGGTTTATGGATAAAAGATTTAATGTTAAAATGTCCACACCACCCAAAATGGGCTATGGATTCAAAGTATTCCCTACCAAATTCCTATATAATTTTATATGAAAAAAACAATTCTTCAATTCATTTGGAACCACAAAGAGCAAAATCAGTCCTGAGAAGGAAGAACAAAGCTGGAGGCATCACATGTCCTGGTTTCAAATATATTACAAAGTTACAGTAACTGAAACCATGTGATAATGCATAAAGATAGACATAGAGACGAATGAGACGGAATAGAAATCTCAGAAGTAAAACCGTGCATACACAATCAACTAACTTCTGAAAAAGACACCAAAAACACAAAGAGGGAAAATGATTGTCTCTTTAATAAATGGCCCTGGGAAAACTGCATAACCATATGCAAAAAAAAAAAAATGAATAAAACACTTTATCTTACACCATTCAAAAAATTAACTTGAAATCAATGAAAGATTTCAGTATAAGACCTGAAACTACCAGAAAGACTAAAGGAAAGTTTTCTTGACATTGGTCTCACAGTGGTTTTTTGGAGGACTCACCAAAAGTACAGGCAACCAAAGCAAAACAAACACAAGTGACACTACATTGCTGCAGAACATTGTACCTGTAGCCAACAACGAGTACTTAAAAATTTATTAAGAGCACATCTCATTTTGTGCTTTTAAGACAATAAAATAACATTTTAAAGGTTAAATAAAATAATGTCTAGCACTTGGTTCTCACTAATTGTTAGATATTATTGGCTGGAATTCAAAAAAATTTTAGGTTCAATTTTCTGAACCTAAAAATTAGCAAAACACAGCCAACATCTCACAGCCTGATTTTTTATTTTATTTTATTTTATTTTATTTTATTTTATTTTATTTTATTTTATTTTATTTTATTTTAATTTGTAAAACTAGAGTAAAATCAATTGGGTCTTTGAGATAAATGAAGCTTGGGCCAGATGCAATGTGTTCTTAAAAAATAAACACACTCCACATCTCATCCTCTAACTCACAGTTTTCTCTACGCATTTCTGCAGTAAAGGTAGATAAAAAGGCTAGACATTTGAATATGCTACCTCTTGTCTTCAAAAGACTAAAGACCATGGAAAGTTTACTTACTGCTAAATACTCTGATTCCCTTTCTTGCTCATCTCCATAAGTCAGCTGCAGACCGTGTACACCCAGAACTGCCTTTCCATAAAGTAAGTGAAATCAGTACATGCATATGGAGATCTGGTGCTCTGTATATTTAAAACCATGGCTTGCTGTTAATGTTTCTGCTACACACATTCTCCTTTTCCCTGTCTTATCTTTACCTGGGGCTTGTTACTGGTTTTGGTAGTTACATTACTCTACTTTGGTGACTTTTTACTTACATTACTCCTTTGCTCAAATCCACCAATGAATTTTCACATCATTTAAGGTAAAAGATAATGCCCTAGAAATGACCAATAGGGCTCTATACGACTATGTGGCCAGGTTACCTATCTCTCAGGTCTCATCTCCTACTAGCCTTGCTGGATCACTGCACTGTAGCCACATTGATCTACTCATCCTTCCTCCCATATCCAAAGCACCTCTGCCCCAGGGCCCTTTGTACCTTCAGCTTCGTAGTCTGAAATGCCCTTTTATTTACACAGTTCCCCCATTTTCTTAAAAAATTTATTTATATGTTACTTTTTTATACCCCTCACACTTTGATCTTATTTTCCTTTTTTAAAAATAATTCTTTAACACTAATTATCACTATTATTTCTTTACTCTCTACCTAACTAGAATGAAAACTTATAAAATGGGGATTTTTGCTACATTCATTCCCTCTTATATCCCCTGGAAATGTGCCTGGCCAAACATAGATTCTCAGGAAGGATTTGTTGAGTACCTTAATAAATATAAGGATGACTATTTTCCGCCTGCTGAATTTACTCCCTCTCAAGGACTGATACTCTCTGGCTCTCCTGTCAGCCTCTGAGTGCTCTGTAGAAGCTGCTTTAATAAGATGAAGCAAAAGAGTACGAGACAGAGAAACACAGGTACAAAGCAGGTAAAATAGCAATGAATGAATACCTACCAATAATAACCTTAACTGTAAGTGGATTAAATGCTCCAATAAAAATACAGACATATGATAGCTGGATGATAAGAAAATGTGACCCAGACATATGCTGCCTACAAGAGACCTACTTCAGAACAAAAGACCTACACAGACTGAAAGTGAAGGTTTGAAAAAAAAGTATTCCAAGAAAATGTACAAGAAAATAAAGCTGGGGTAGCAATACTTATAGCAGACAAAATAGACTTCAAAACAAAGGTCATAAAAAGAGACCCAGGACACTTCATAATACTCAAGGGAAGAACCCATCAAGAAAACATAAATATTATACACATATATGCAACAAACATAGGAGCACCCGAACATATAATGAAAATCGTGGAGGACTTCAAGAAAGATATAGACAGCAACACACTTATACTAGAGGATTTTAACACCCCACTGTCAAAAATGGATAGATCTTCCAAACAAAATATAAACAAGGATACTGTGGCATTGAACAATGCCCTAATCAAAAGGACTTAACTGACATATATAGAAACTTTCATCCCAAAGAAGCAAAATACACATTTTTTTCATAAGCACATGGAACATTTTCAAATGCACATGGAACATTTTCAAACATAGACCATATTATAGGACACAAAACAAGCCTCAACAAATTCAAGAAAATTAAAATCATATCAAGCATTTTCTTAGAACACAAGGGCCTGAAATGAGAAACCAACATCAAGGAAAAAACTAAAAAAAAAAAACACTCAAATTCATGGAGTTTGAATAGGATGCTATTAAGCAATGAGTGGGTTAATAGAGAGATCAAGGAAGAAATCAAAAAGTTTCTAGAAACAAATGAAAATGAACTCACAACAGTCCAAAACTTATGGGACACAGCGAAGGCAGCCTAAGAGGGAAGTTCATAGCAATACAGGTCTACCTAAAAAAGATAAAAACATTTCAAATAAACAACTTAATCCTGTATGTACAAGAACTTCAGGAACAATAACAAACAAAGCACAGAGCAAATAGAAGGAAGGAAATAACCTTGATCAGAGCATAATTATATGACATAGAGACTAAAAAAGAACAATTCAAAAGATCAATAAATCCAGGTGCTGGTTCCTTTAAAAACATAAAGAAAATTAACAAGCTTTTAAGCAGACTCATCAAAAAAATAGAAAGAGGACCCTAATAAACACAATCAGAAATAAAATAGTAGAGATTACAACCAATACCACAGAAATACAAAGGATTTAAGAAATTTCTACAAACAGCTATATGACAAGAAATTTGAAAACCTGGGTGAAATGGACAAATTCCTAGAAAAATATAATTTTCCAAAACTGAATGAAGAATCAGAAAGCCTCAACAGATAACAGGTGGTGAAATCAAAGCAGTAATCAAAAAACTCCCAGCACACAAAAGTCCTGGACTGAATAGTTTCACAGGAGAATTTTACAAAATATTTAAGGAAGAGTTAACCCCTATCTTCCATGAACTATTCAAAAACAAAACAAAACAAAACAAAACAAAACAAAACAAAAAAAAAAACACAAGAAGAGGGGAGACTCCCAAACTCTTTTTATGAAGTCAGCATCATCCTAATCCAAAAACCAGATAAAGAAACCTACAAAACTAAAGACCAGTATCATTGATGACCGTAGATGCTAAAATCCTGAACAAAATATTGGTGAACCACATACAGCAATATGTTAAAAAGATCATATACCATGATAAGGTGGGATTCATCCCAGGAATGCAAGGATGGTACAATATTTGCAAATCAATAGATACGATATACATACACAAAAGGAAAGACACAAATCACATAACCATATCAATAGATGCAGAAAAAGTATTTGATAATGTATGGCATCCATTTATGATAAAAACACTCAGCAAAGTGGGAGTAGAGGGATCGTATCTCAACATAATAAAGGCCATATATAAGAAACCTACAGCCAACATCTTATACAACTGGCAAAAACTAAAAGCTTTCCCTCTAAGGTCAGGAATAAGACAAGGATGTCTAATTATACCACTTCTATTCAATATAGTATTGGAAATCTTAGCCACAGCAATCAGACAAGAAAAAGAAGTAAAAGGCATCCACATTGGAAAGGAGGAAGCAAAAGTGTCATTGTTTGCAGATAATATGATTGTATATGTGGAAAACCCTATAGACTCCACCAAAAAACTACTTGACCTAATAAGTGAATTTGGCAAAACAGCGGGATATAAAGTCAATATTCAGAAGTCAAAGGCATGTTTGTATACCAACAAGGACATTTCAGAAGCAGAAGTCAGGAAAAAAATCCCATTTGCTATAACAACATGAAAAATAAAGTACCTAGGAATAAACCTAATCAAGGAGATAAAGGATGTGTACTCTGAAAACTATACAACACTGAAGAAAGAAATTATGGAAGACATGAAAAAAATGGAAGCATATACCATGATCATGGATTGGAAGAATTAACATTATCAAAATGGCCATACTACCCAAAGCAATTTATAGATTCAATGCAATCCCTATTAAAACACCAATGACATATTTCACAGATATAGAACAAACACTTCAAAAATTTATATGGAAACATAAATGACACCAAATAGCCTCAGCAATTTTGAGAAAGAAGAATGAAGTAGGAGGGCTCACAATACCTGATATCAAACTATATTACAAGGCTACAGTAAGCAAAACAGTCTGGTACTGGCATAAGAACAGACACATAGATCAACGGAACAGAATAGAGAGCTCAGAAATAAACCTAAGTCCTATGGTCGATATTTGACAAAGCAGGTAGAAGCATAAAATGGAGTAAAAATAGCTTCTTCAACAAATGGTGTTGGGTGATTTGGACAGTTACATGCAAAAAAATGAAATTTGATCACCAGTTTATATGATATACACAAATAAACTCAAGATGGATAAAAGACTTAAATATAAATCCTGACACCATTAAAGTCCTAGAGGAGAACATAGGCATGAATATCTCAGATATTCCATGCACCAATATTTTCACTGATATGTCCCCTGAGGCAAGGAACATAAAGGAAGGAATAAATAAATGGGACTGCATCAAAATAAAAAAGCTTCTGCACAGCTAAAGAAAACATCAACAAAATGAAAAGGGAACCAACAGTATGGGAAAATATATTTGCTAATGATGCTTCAGACAAGGGTTTGATCTCCAAAATATACAAAGAATTCACATGACTCCACTCCAGGAAGACAACCAACCAAACTAAGAAATGGGCAAAGGACCTGAACAGACTCTTCTTCAAGGAGGACATACAGAGGGCCCAGAGACATATGAAAGGATGCTCAGCATCACTAGCCATCAGAGAGATGCAGATTAAAACCAAAGTCAGATACTACTTCACACCAGTCAGAATGGCCATCATAAACAAATCAACAAACAAGTGCTGGAGAAGTTGTGGAGAAAAGGAAACTCTAGTACTCTGTTTGGGAGTGCAGACTGGTGCAGCCATTGTGAAAAACAGTATGGAATTTCCTCAGAAAACTAGAAATGGAACTGCCTTTTGACCCAGCCATTCCACTGCTGGTATTATACCCTAAGAATCCTTACACACCAATTCAAAAGAACCTATGCACCCCAATGTTCATTCACCACAATAGCCAAGTGCTAGAAGCAACCCAAGTGACCATCAGTAAATGAGTGGATCAAAAAATGGTGGTACATTTACACAATGGAATGCTACACAGCAGAAAGACAAAAGAAGGTCCTACCCTTCACAACAGCATAGATAGATCTGGATAGCATTATGCTAAGTGAAATAAGCCAGGCAGTGAAAGACAAATACCATATGATCTCACCTATAAGTGGAACCTAATCAACAACAACAAACAAGCAAAATATAACCAGAAACATTGAAATAAAAAACAAACTGATAGTAACCAGAAGGTCAGGGGGAGGGGATAATGGGGGAAAAGGGAAAGGTCATCAAGGAACATGTATAAAAGGCACATGAACTCAAAGAGGGGTCAAAGAGGGGTAGGATCAAGGGTGGGAGGTCGGGATGGGTGGGGCTGGAGAGAGTGGTAGGGAGAATATGGAGACAACTGTACTTGAACCACAATAATAAAAAATAAAAATAAAAATAATTCTTTAATGCTAATTATCACTATCATTTCTTTACTCTCTCCTTAACTAGAATGGACACTTTACAAAGTAATGATTCTTGCTACATTCATTTCCTCTTTCATCCTCTAGAATTGTGCCTGACCAACCCATCTTAGATTCTCAGAAAGTATTTGTTGAGTACCTTAATAAATAAAAGGGTGACTATTTTTCATCCGCTGAATTTATTCCTTCTTGAGGACTGATACTCTGGCTCTCTCATCAGCCTCTGATCCCTCTGTATTTTAGATTTCTTTGATAGTGTCTGACCTATTGCTTTCGCTACATCTTTCTACTCTTTGTTCCTACTAGTCTCTTGCACCTCTGGGAACATGTGATCATACTAACAAAATTGTGGTATTTAATTTGAAGATCTATGGATAGATAAACAGATCTGTTCCTATCTGTTCATTGTCACCCCTCACTGTTTTTCCCTTAATTATTGACATTATTCTGTTCTTCAGGAGATTCTAGATATGAGAAGATAAGATAAAGTAGGAGGACTATATGGATTAAAATGCACTGATAATGATTCCATACATCATACCTTACGTAATTGAAACTGCAATGTTAAAAAGTAATTTGGTGAGGAAACTGAGACTCGGGACTTTAAGCAACTTTTCTGAATTTCCCATATAGCAAGTTATGTGGCAGAAGTAACCCATGCTCTTCCTACCCTGTACACTGCCTGTCCTATGACAAAAATTGAACTCAATCAAAATAGCATAAATATTCATTATATGCACAAGCCACCAAGTTCAAAGTGGTAGCAACTGGTTTTCTGTTAATCAGCGAATACTGAGCAAAATCATTATATTTTTCCCTTTTTCATCTTAAGTCCATCTAAATTAATAGTCAATAAATTGAAATAAGCAAGAGAGATGACCTCCTTAACTTAAGAATCTTTGCACATTACACATAGGTAAGACTAATTTCCTAGAAGTGTCAGTCCAAGATTGTTTTCCAAAATGGGCCATTTAGTTCCATCATCTCGCACATTTGTCATAAAACACTTGGGAGTAATAACTGAAAATATTAATGGACTCCTGTGATTACTTTTCCTCTATTTCTCGCAGATGAACCCACAGATGGGAAGAAAACATTTCTCTTTCAATCATAAAAATGTTACAACATTCCCTGAATATGTTCATTTGTTCCCACCTCCGTGAAGAGGACATATTCACTTTCAGCATCTTAAAAAAAGATTCTTCAGGGAAGGACAGTTTGGGGAGGGGAACTGGAAGGTAGCAACTGACTATGTCTGCAGAGAAAAAACAAAACAAAAATGTAGTGAAAGCAAAAGGTGTTTGCTGATCACAGTTTTCAACAGCTTCATTTCAAAATCATTAGGGAAGACGAGGGTCAGATTTCTAAACACTTAAGGGACCAAACAGGACTACATAGCAAGTGGAAACATCACTTTACTTTTACTTTTTTTTTGGTCACCATTTTTTTTGTGTGAAAGTCATTTTCCCCCTAGTGTGATTTTCAATGTAAAACCTTTTGAAATTTCTTCACAGCACTGCTTTTGATATAAATGACACAACTGGGAGACACCCATTAATTTCTACCCCATATTAGCCTTTGTAACTCAGAGGATTAAATTTTCCCCTCGCATTGAATTTAAATATATGGGATTTAATTTTCCCCTAGCATTGGATTTAAACAAAGTGACTTCAAGTTTATTTTTACCCTTCCTAAAGTAAGTTCCAATAAATTTCTGTACACCAAAATGACAGGCACCTTGGATTGATCACTACTATCTATATGTGTGTGTGTGTGTGAGAGAGTGTGTACATACACTCAGAAGTAATCCCAACAAAGATGAGATGAAGCCCAAAGTGGCAATTAAAATATGCAAATTATAGTCATAGCTTGATTTTAATTTCCTGGTAAATTAAGGGCCTTCCCACGCATGCAGCATTGTATTATCGCTGCAGCCATTCGCAGCCTTAGCTTGTCTCATTTAGTTTGCCTACCGCTTTGTTTCCATTCTTACTCCTTTAGGCATCACACTCGTAAACTCTGATTACTCAGAAGCTTTGGTGAAAGTTCTAACCATTCTATTCCCTATCTAATTTCCTCCTTTAGTGCTCCCTCCAAAGCCCAGGAGCACTTTATCTAGAAAGCTTTATGTTCTCAGTCATCTTCAACTCTGACTTTCAAAATTGTTAAATTCATAGTCTGGCCCAAATAATGCCCCCTTTTTATTACAAAATCATTTAATTCAAAATCATAAGCATGTAATTCTGTAAATAGCAATATCACACTCAAGCACACTACATGACGTTTTAGGTGAAATGTTCAAATTAAAACTATAAATTATCACACCCATATTATTACTCTACCAACCACACTCAAGCCGGCATCACTTCTGCTGGACCCTGTGTTTTTGCTGACTAATCTCCCTACCACAATATATTCCTTTACCTCTCTTCCACAACCGTTAGTTCACATGCACTGTCTAAAGTAAAAGTGCATTTTTATACAAGAATATTTATTTCAAAATTGAATGAATCAAAAGAACACTGAACACAAAGGTAGAAAACCTGGGTTTGAAGCTTGAGTTTACCATTCACTGAGAGATTTGGACCTAATTATCGAAATTCTCTGAATGTCATCCTACCCATCTAAAGCCCACAAATGATAATAACAGTCCTATTTATGTGAAAAGGATTCCATTGATGTTGATCAAGAAGTATGTGATAGTGGTAGTGGGTGTGGAGGAGAAGAGTGGGAGAGAACTTTCTCTTATATAGCATTATATAAAATTAAACAATTGAAAACTTGATCTCTGCATGTATATTTTAAATTTTAAAATTAAAATTCTATTATCTATCTAACACTTATCTACTTATCTATCAATTTTTTTGAGGAGAGAATAATTATTTCCCAGAGAGCACAATTAGTAAATATGTCTACATCTGCAGGTCTTATCCTCAAATTCAGGAATAATTAGTCAAGACTTGATGGCACAGAAGTCAAAGCCGTCACCAAAGGGGCTGCTGTAGAACTCTCCTACACCTCAGAGTGAGAGTTTTGACCCTGAAACCCTGGGCTCGTGAGTGCCTAGGCTATGACTCGTAGAATTTTCTTCAGGCTTACATGTCCAATTTCTCCTACAAGTTAATCTAACAAGAAATCTGTCATCCACATCCGCAAACCTAAAAAAAACTTTTCAAAGAGATCTGACATAGTGCTTTATTGTTTATGACAAGTTATATATTTACTACTCTAACCAAAACAGCAAATGGGAATAATAAACAATACATAAAAACAATAGTTCAGCCTTATAGCAAAGATACCTATGCTCAATAATTCAGCCAGAAATGACTGGAGATTAAGAGAGTTAGACTGTTTGCTTGCTTTAGTGTTTCTGTGTTTTGCTCCCTCAGACCACAGAGGCACTGACTCTGGCCAATTCACTGATCTGAAATGAATTTTCTCCAGACTCTGTGGTAGTGTTATTTCCACAGTTCATTTTCTTTTCTAGACTCTGCACTGACATTAGATGACTCTATCCAAATGTTTTCAACACCTGTGAAAACACCTGGTTTTATAACTAGAGATATAACAAGAGAAATGGAGGAATATAGTTGTGTATTGAGAGTTAAATTGTAAATTCGAGTACTGAACAGCTTGCAGCACATCTGCAAGATGACCCTCCAGAGGCTGAATGTGCCATGAGCATGCAAAGAGCAGCTAACAGGTCTAACACAAATTTAAAGGAAGAAAATGTGTAGCTTAAAATGATTACTGGACAGCTCTGGAAACACCATAAAAGGGGAGGAATGGTGGCAAATATTGGCGGGGTCGATGTCTGTGTACAGTGAGTGTCTGGGGGAGAAGCCCCCTTAGTTAACAGTCTTTAACTATGCTGGTTCTCCCATCCTCATTATGAGGTTGCATGAGTAATGGCATCAAACAGCACAGGCTAGGCCTTGTAAGTATCTCACGGGCTGCATCATTTGATATGAGGTAACTTACTATCGGCCCTCCCATTTTACTATTGAGCACATTAAGGTTTAGAGAAGTTATATGATTTGCCTAGGACTTCTTAGCTAGAACTTGTTCAAGCTGAGATTGGATAAGTAATTTGAAGAGCTGCTGCACTGCACTCTACTATTTAAATAATGTCCAATGCCACTCAACTTTCATCCAGTCCTCTTTTCTCATTCCCTGTTCATCAAATGCTTCAGTAGCTAATTTTTGGCTTTTGAATATCTTTATTTTAGACATAAATTTTCTAGGTTTCATTATGGTTATACAGTTAGTGAAAATTAATGGATTGATATTCCTACTTTTCACACCAACATAAATAAGCTTGGTTGGTGAGAAGCTGCTAGGGAAGGATGAGATTGTTATGAGTATGATGACAAAACTAGGTTTTTAGGCCTGCATATTAACCAAATAATGATCTAATAACTCAATTGGGTCAAGCAGTTTTCCAAGAGAGGAGAACCAGGTGTAAGAAATCAACTAAGACGTGAATTAATTGCTTGCTCAAATTTTTGTCAGAAAGGCAGGAAAAAGGGAATATAGAGACCAAACTACATAAAGAGTAGAAGAAAAAGTGATCTGGAGGCTGAAGGCTAATAAAGATAGATCTTTTAAGTGACAATGCTCATTTTGAATTTTTGTATTGTCCAAGCTATATATCCCTATAACATAAAGATGAACATTTTTGTTGGTTCGCATTAAAGTCATAATACAGCCATCACCCCTTACCCGTGGTTTCACTTTGTGCAGTTTCAGTTACTTGTGCTCAACCATGGCATACAAATATTAAGTGGAAAATTGCAGAAATAAACAATGCCTAAGTTTTCAACTGTGCACGTTTCTGAGTAGCCTAATAAAACCACATTCTGTCCTGCCTGTGACCTGAACCACCCTTCAGTCCAGCGTCTCCGAGCTGCATATGCCCTGCCCATCAGTTACCTTAGTTTCCAGCTCAGTTATCAGCTCTCCTGTCACAGTATCACTTGTGTCTGAGTCACCCTTATTGTACTTAATAATGCCCCCCAAAGTACACGAGTAGCGACTTGAGCAATTTCAATATTCTGAAGAAATGGAAAAATTGCTTCATTTAAGTGAAAAAAAAAGATGAAAGTTCTAGACTTAATAAATAAAAAAATTGTATGTTGAGGTGACCAAGATGTACCATAACAGATCATCTATCTGAGATATTGTAAAGACAGAGAAAGAAATTTGGGCTAGTTTTGCTGCTGCAACTCACACTTCAAAAGTTATATCACAGAGCATGAGTGCTTAGTTAAGATGAAAAAAGCATTAAATTTGTGGGTGGAGTACAGAAAGAGAAAAGGTATTTCTATTGGTGGCAATGTTTGTGCCAGAAAGCACTGAGTCTATAAGAAGATGTCAGCAAGGGATCCCCTGTGACAAGGGATGCCAAGGCATTTACCACAACTAAGGCTGAGTTACACAGTCAGGAAGAGGTCTGGACCAGAAAATACAAAAATTACTAGAGAATGAGACAGCATTTTTATAAATTTTATTACAGTATATTGTTATACTTGTCTATTTTATTATTAGCTATTGTTAATCTCTTACTGTGCCTAAGTTATAAATAAAATTTTATCAAAGGTATGAATTTACAGAAAAAAAAGAAACATAGTATATATAGTGTTTGGCACTATCTGTGCTTTCAGGCATCCGCTGGGGGTCCTGGTGTGTATCACTACTGTAAATGACTTTACCTGTGATATATAACTACATGTTAGTAGGATATACCAAACTGCTAATTTAGTAACGCCTTCAAGGTAACCCTTCAGACTCAAAGCATAATAAAATTAAATAGGAAGCACAATTTTTATTCCTGATACTATGGCCTGAGATATTTGATGTGAGAGACAAGACAAAGAGAAAAGAGGAAACATCTCTGAGGGAAGAGATGGAGGAATCTTTCTAATAGCCCAGAAAGACATTCCATTTTTCCCATTAGGCCATGAATGTCTGCACATCATCTCTCACCAGAACAGCAACCATTTTAAGGCCCTATGCACTGCATTCACAGGAATTCTTAAACAGGTATCTTTTGGTAACTGCTTTTTATGCACCAGTAGATTAGCAATAAGAAACAAAAGGAAGAGTAGTGTGAACAACCAAAATAAACTTCACGAGTAAATATATACTTAAACAGTGTCTTATTGCTTTCAGGATTGAACACTGAACAGTTACAGGGAGACAATGAATTTCTAGAATGGCTACATTTGGTTGGGTATCAGGAAAGAAAAGACAAAGGGAACATTGACTATCTGCTGGGTGGAAATAAGATCACTGGGTAATGCACCCAGAATAAACACAAAAATGTGCTCTTTTTAGATATCATCGTGATACACTCATGATAATAGAAATTTATTTATTTAGGAAATCAGTTTATCATGATGGATTGGGGGAATAATGGAGTAGGAGCAGGAACTTCTTTATATGACTTGAAGTGTGTTTGTGTGTTAGGGGGTGGGCATGTACATATCAAACAAGAGCTGATTTCTGTGAACCACTTGGGATATCATATCAACTACACAAATGACGCAACAGAATTAAACAGCATGTAATATAAACTGTGGGTCAAAAAGACATTTTGAGTTCAAATGCTGCTACTAAATGACATATGGCTTTACATAAGTAAATCCATCATGGGTTTTCCATGTGGGAATGTTACACATTGTAACAATTAAGTCTAGAAGAAGCAGCTGTCACTTTCAGAAGCGGCTATAAGGAACTCCAAAAAAGAAACGCTAACAAAACAAGGAAGCAAAATTGTCCTAATTCTAAAATTTTACAGTTGTGAAAATTCAGCCAGTAGAACATGTGCAGAAGGTAAGATATACATGTGTGTGCATCTGTACATGTACATGTACATTCATGGAGCTCTAATGCAATGGATATGGAATGGATAATGTGACAGATGAAGGCCAAAAACTTAAAAATCATCTGAGAAGGTTTTCCTTGTGATTTTACTGAGTTTAGAACAAGTTCAATAATATTTTATAAAATTTTTGTTATTATTATTATTATTATTATTATTATATACATAGTAATGGCATTTTCAAGAAAGCAGAATGAGCAGGTAGTTTAGGATGCAGTTGTATTTGTTTTCAGAAGGTAGAGCACTTTTAGTTACTACAGAGAACAGATGACCTACAGCCTCACTTTTTAAAAAAGATTTTATTTCTTTTTAGAGAGGGGAAGGGAAAAAGAAAGAGGGAGAGAAATAGCAATGTATGGTTGCCTTTCACACACACACCCTACTGGGGGCCTGGCACGCAACCCAGGCATCTGCCCTGACTGGGAATAGAAGCGGCAGCCCTTTGGTTCACAGGCCGGTCGGTGCTCAGTCCATTGAGCCAAACCAGCCAGAGCACAGCCTCACTTTTAATAGTGTCTTTGTATTTGTCTTCCACATGCATAGGTTAGGCCCTATTGTTAAGTCCAATGTCAAGCCACAACTAAGTACTATATCATAAAATATTTCAAAATATAATAGGCAAAATGATAAAGTTTTCACTTGCAAATAAGTTCCTTTGAAAAGTAATGAAGGCATGAACATCCTTGTCTCAAGGTGTATTTCACGAGTTTTAAAAATATGATAAATAGAGCCCACTGTTTTATTACGTTCCACTAAATACCTTTAAATATGATGAAAGGCTTTACACATCATAAGATCAACTCTCAGACAGTTTTGTGTTAAAAGAGTATTTGTTTTTGATTATTCATTTACTAAAACAAAGGCATTTGAACACAGAGGATCTGTGGGTTGTCTCTGCTACAATATCAGTGAAAATGATATTTACCAGACATTCTAATCATGAAATAAAACCCACATTTCTTTGTACTGACCATGACAATAGAAAGTTGATGCCAATTTTTCTAACTGAAATTTGAAAATAACAGCTCTGATGAGAAGCCAGGAAGTGACTTTTAAAGTGCAGTAGTGAGCCAGACAGCAAAGAGCCCTCTAACCCAAACAGCAGTTTATCTGCAGACACATTTTACGTTGATCCTGGAATACGCTTTCTGTCAGACTCTGAGCCTAATGGCCAGCCACATGGCATATCTAAAAATATACATGGAAAATAATCTTTAAAATGATTACCATGTCTTCTAAGAAGATTAAAGCTCCAGAGAAGCAGTCCGGGGATATGAGTGCATCTAGCTTGGGCAAGCAAGTCTTACTCAATGGCATCAGTAGAGAAATGTATAATGCTGCTGAGGATTACCTGGAGAACTGTCTTGCAATTCTCTCTCCTTTAAGTTCCAATGTCTCTTTACATTGTAATATAGATCTCCCTTTATTACAGAGGCAACTTTTTGTGGAAAGGACCCTCAAAGCTAAATCTTGCCCTATCAGTCCTGCTTTGTCTTACTGTTTGACTTTCAGCCTTTTTGTCAATGGTCCACATTTATGAATTTTTACATTAATAATTCTGCTTCAGGTTGGTTGTGAAAAATAGATGATAGGAGGCAGGTGAATCACCTAAAACAGTGTGGAACTGAATAGGCACTCGCTGAATGCTGACCTCTGCCATTCACCTACCCACCTCTGCTTTGAACTTTTCAGAAGATAAAGAACAATTTCTACTGTGGTTTTTTTTTAGAGGAGAACATATAGTTCCTGTCCTTATATATTTAACACTATTAATAAACCAATTATTTTTCTGTTCAATTTGTGTGGCAATGTGCAAGCAGGTGGCAATAAAACACCCTTTGAGAAAGCACAAGGGATACATATAAACCACAGTTTGGATTCAGTTCTGAAGCTCTGTCCCAGCATGGTTTCAGCAAGTAGAATCTGTAAGAATTAAGAGGAGAAAACTTGAGCTATATAGTTCAAGAAGACCCAAGGAGGGAAAAAAAAAAAAAACACAAAATAGGGAGCAAGGATAAAACTGCCTTACTTAAAGATGTTTGACAACTACTTATGTCTTAAGAATTCATAGATGGAAGCAGAGTAGAATGATGGGTGTTAAGGACTGTGGGTAGAAAAAATAGGGAAATGTTTGTCAAGGTGTATAATTCTCCTGTTGTAAGATTAGTAAATGTGGGGATCTAACACATTGCGTGGTGACTAGTTAAAAATACTGTATTATATACTTAAAAGTTATTAAGAGAATGGATATTAAAAGTCTCACCACACATCCCAAAATATAGTTATGTGATATCATGATGGTTTAGTTAACCTTACTATGGTGACCACTTCACACTATATACGTGTATCGGATTGTCATTGTGTACATTTTAAACTTACACAGTGTTGTGTGCCAATTATATCTCAATAAAGCTATTAGAAAAGAATTCATGGTTGGATTAGTTCTTCTGAAATTATCCAAATTAAAAATACTTAGATAATTTATCTGTGACATGTCCAGGCATTTTGTGAGATATAAAACTTACTAGAACTCTTATAATGTATCTCTCTGTAATATTGTTTTAACAAGCACCATAGACACTTGTAAATCCTGGATGATAGTGTGAAGTACCTGGACACATGTATGAGGATGAGAGAAAGAAGAGGCAGTTTTGATATCTGACATACAAGAAATTGAAGAGAACCAATTGGACTTATGATATCACCATGTACATACATCTTAGTTTTCATAGTTCCTGTGTAAGTAGGTCTTATATTAATCCCATTTGTTGGACAAGGCCCTTGAGACTCAGAGAACTTCAGTATTTTTATCAGGTCACATACATAAGTAGTGAAGCTTAGAATTGGCATAGTGTTTTTATTTTACTATCTTTGAACTTAGTCCATAAATAAGAGGTTAAATATTTTTAAAAGTTAACTTCATCACTGAGTGTCCTCTGTGATAGCCCATTATCAACTTCATGTTAACAAAGAACCTTACAATTTCTCATGCATGAAAGAAAGAGACATAAGCCATCCTCTGAGGTGTATGCCTAGCTTGCCCATAGAAGATCTGGACTGTATTTATAACAATGCAAAGGAGAAAAAGTAAGAAAGGATAAACAGTTCTCCCTGTTGAAAGCTTAACTCATAAGCCTTTGCATTCCTTTTACGAGCTGCCATATCAAAACACAGTTGTCTTATACTTTAGTGTCCATGTGATAATTTTTCTCCATTTACTGTCTTATATTTTCTGTTAAGGGAGACTCTATTTATCCTCTACTAACTAAAAAACCATATCTTCTGTGGAATCATCCTTGTTTCTCCTGGACTGTCATTTAAAATTAAGTCCTGTCAAGGAAAAAAATCCCATTTGATATAGCAACAAGAAAAATAAAGTACCTAGGAATAAACCTAACCAAGGAGGTAAAATATCTGTACTCAGGAAACTACATGGCACTGAATAAAGAAATCAAGGAAGACACAGACAAATGGAAATATATACCATGTTCATGGATTGTAAGAATTAACATTATCAAAATGTCCATGCTACCCAAAGCAATTTACACATTCAATGAAATACCTATTACAGTACCAATGGCATATTTTACAAACATAGAACAAATATTTCAAAAATTTATATGGAATCATAAACGACACCAAATAGCTGCTGCAGTTTTGAGAAAGAAGAGCAGAGTAGGACGGATCACAATAACGGATACCAAACTGTATTACAAGGCCACTGTAATCAAAACAGCCTGGTATTGGCATAACAACAGACAGACCAATGGAACAGAACAGAGAGCCCAGAAGTAAACCCAAGTCTCTATGGTCAATTTGTCAAATTAATATTTGACAAAGGGGGCTGCAGCATAAAATAGAGTACAAATAGCTTCTTCAACAAATGGTGTAGGGAGAGCTGGACAGCTACATGCAAAAAATGAAACTTGAGCACCAACTTACACCATACACAAAAATAAATTCAAGGTGGATAAAAGATTTAAATATAAGTCACCACACCATTAAAGTCCTAGAAGAGAACATAGGCAGGAAAATCTTAGATATTTCATGCAGCAAAATTTTCATTGATATGTCCTCTAGAGCAAGGGACATAAAGGAAAGAATAAATAAATGGGATCTCATCAAAATAAAAAGCTTCTGCACAGCTAAAGAAAACAGTATTAAAATAAAAAGAGAACCAAACATATGGGAAAACATATTTGCCATGATACCTCAGACAAGGGTTTAATCTCCAAAATAAATAAAGAACTCACATGACGCCACTCTAAGAAGACAAGCAACCCAATTAAAAAATGGGCAAAGGACTTGAAGACACTTCTCCAAAGAGGACATACAGAGGATCCAGAGACACATGAAAAGATGCTCAGTATCGCTAGCTATCAGAGAGTTGCAAATTAAAAACACAGTGAGATACCAATTCACACATGTCAGAATGGCCATCATAAACAAAGCAACAAACAACAAGTGTTGGAGAGGCTGTGGAGAAAAGGGGACCCCAGTGTACTATTGGTGGGATTGCAGACTGGTACAACCACTATGGAAAACAGTATGGAATTTTCTAAGAAAACTAAAAATGGACCTACCTTTTGACCCAGCAATTCCACTACTAGGATTATATCCTAAGAACCCTGAAACACCAATCCAAAAGAACCTATGCACCTCTATGTTCATAGCAGCACAATTTACAATAGCCAAGTGTTGGAAGCAACCTAGATGCCCATCAGTAAATGAATGGATCAAAAAACTGTGGTACATTTACACAATGGAATTCTATGCAGCAGAAAGAAAGAAGGAGCTCCTACCCTTGGCGACAGCATGGACGGAACTGGAAAGCATCATGCTAAGCGAAATAAACCAGGCAGTGAAGGACAAATACCATATGATCTCACCTTTAACAGGAACCTAATCAACAAAACAAACAACCAAGCAAAATATAACAACAACACTGAAATTGAGAACAGGTTGACAGTGACCGGAGGGGAGAAGGGAGGGAATTTCAGGGGAAAAGGGGGGAAGTTTGCAGGAACAAGTATAAAGGCCAATGGGCAATAACAAGGGGGGTGGAAATGGGAGGGAGGTGGGTAGGGCTGGTGGGGGGAGGCAGAAAACTGTACTTGAACAACAATTCAAATAAACAAACAAACAAACAAACAAACAAATAAAAAACTGAGTCCTGCTTTGTTACACTTGAATTTTACCATATTTTTATTATAATACTTTTTACATTATAATCTAGTTTCCTGTACATTTATGTGTCTACTTTGCTACTGTATTCAGATCAATTGGAGAAGTAATTCTGCAACAATACTTCTAAGACATAATTTCATTCACATGAGAAAATAATCATAATATACTATATAAAACTTACATAATTTAGGGAAGAAACAGTCTACAAATATAAGCAAAGTATTGACTATTGTAACCACTGAGTAGTGGAATAGGGGATGACATTTTTCTTTTTGCTTGTCTGTTTTTCTAATTTTTCAACACTGATCATTTTACTTGAATACAAACAGTGAGAGATAGTTGAGATGCTTACCTAATTTTAGCCACTGATCAAATTATGTATGAAAAACCATATCCCATTAATCAAAGTATAATGAATAAACAGAAGTTTTGATATATGTAAGAACAATGGAGAATAGAACTGGTATCTAGTTAAGAAAAAAAATAGGCCTTGCAAGAGTTTAGAGATTAAGTTTATTGAATCACTGAGATTAAATAACAGATTATTTAACTAGAGAGAAATTACTATTTATTAATTATATAAAAGATGAAGACATAATTTATAATGACTAGCTGTTCTGCATCTCTATGAAGGCCAGAATTTAAAAAAGGAAAGAAGGTAAAAAGAAAGGAAAGGAGGGAAGGAGAAAGGAAGGGAAGAAGGAAAGAGAAATAGATTGAAACTCAAGTAGAAGGGATTTAAATAATATATAAAGAAGACTTTTCTGACAGTGAGAACTAAGTACTATACCAGATTACTAATGAAATGAGAAGATACTTATTAGGGCCTTATAGAACTAGCTTGGAATAATTTTCAAATTGGCATGAGTGCAGACCCAGTGATGCTTAGGTTCACTTTTAAAGGTCCTTTGCAGTGCTTTTCTTTTATAGTATGATGGATTTTGTAGGGCTAACACCTATTTCTCATATGACATTAAGTGACTCATTCAAGACTTTCCAGAAGCCAAAAAGCCCTATCACCAGCCCTCTACTGACATATTGTTATTTTTTTCCTAAATCTCTAAGGTGGAAAATAGATTTCTTAAATGTAGGCACTGGGATTTTAGCAATCCCTTAAAGATCCTACAGTTTGAATTCCCAACTCAGATCTAATTCATTTTAGGCTCTACTAAATGTATATCATCTCTGAGAAGCAATTTTTTCTGTTTAAAATCTAACCTTTTCTCTTTCTCTCTTCCACTTTGGCTCCCCTACTGGCAAGCTCAGTTTTAGCCAAACATATATTTTAGCTCCTGGCTTCTTACTAACTTAGACCTTGACAATGAATATACTGTCCTTTATAGAAAAGAAAATCGAGAAGATGTGCAATTAGATGGTCAGAAAAAATTTTTAATCTCAAATTTATTTAATACTATCTATATTATTTGTTATTTTCTTGTGACTAAGTAACAACCAAGACTGAATTGTTGGTTCTATTTCCCCCAGTTTTATTAACATTGTCTTGAATGGCTAATGCACAGTTGTTGTTTTTTTCTCATAATATGATTTCCACTCTAAGAAGACATCTCGCAGATCGCTTAAGAGCCCTTATTCTTTCATTGCTCAATAACAATATGCTTTTGCTAACTGCCTTTGTTGTTTTAGGATCCCATAAATGTAATATACATGGGAGAAAACATTTGTTTAAGTGGGGTAAAGGAAACATTATAACATTTATTTAGAAAAAAATGTTTTGAATCTCCCCTCTCAATCTATCCAAACTTAGAGTAGAGACAGCACTATCTTTATCCCTTTGGTAGTTTATATCATTAAAAGAAGTACTTTGCCACCTTTATCAAGGTGAGGTTGAAAAAGAGGCAGAGGGACTATATTCTTGAAAGTTAATTCAGAAATTGAAAAATAACTATTTTAATGAAACCATTCATTCATGTCCTTTATTCTTTCTTGAAGATTGTACTTATTTTTAGAGAGGGGGAAAGGAGGGAGAGAGGGAGAGAGACATCAACATGTGAGCAGGAGACCCCGAGAGGGAACCGGCCTGCTCCCGAGGCATGCACCCTGACTGGGAATCGAACTGGTGACTTTTTGCTTCACAGGACAAAGCACAACCAAGCCACGCCAGTTAGGGCTTCCTTATTCTTTTAAGAACTAATCTATTATTTGTCATTGTGCCTTTATCATATCTAATTATTTTCTATATTCACAAAGCTCATGCAGGAAATCATTTGACCAGACTAGCTGTCATCAGAGCACTGATATTTCCTGAAGAAAAAAGATTAAAAACATGTCAGGCACTGTGCTAGGCAATAAGGATACACCAGTGAAAACACAGTCAAGGAGGTGTGAGTGAGAGAGATACAGAAGGCAACAGGCAATCATAATATAATGTGTAAGATTGGGGTACACTATAATTCTATGGAGCACTTGAGAGAGATGAAAAAAACATATTTGGGAAATGTTCTTAGAGGAGATAAAAATGTATTGAGACCTAAAAATTAATAAAAGCCAATAACACACACACACACACACACACACACACACACACACACACAAAGGCAAAGTGAAGAGGGAGGTGGGAGAGTAGACCTCCACAGAACAGAATGTGAAGGAAGAAGACTGCAGGTGGTTATGCTTCCACGAGAGTTCTCCAAGCTGGCGCCTGGACCAGCAGCCAAGGTATTCCCTGGGGACAATGTGTTAAATGTCCAAATTCTCCAGCCCCAATCTAATGAGTCAGAAACCCTCTGGGTGAAGCACAGCAATTGTTTTAACAAGCCTTCCATGTGATTCTAATGCCAACTAATGCGTGAGAACCACTGTGTAAGAGGGACTGAAATTCAATTGGCAAAGTTACATAGAATGCTCAACAGTGGCTACAGATTAGCCTTACAAAACAAGAAATAAGAACCAGAAAAGGCACCTTAGCTATCACAAGAGGACAGCGACGACCCACAGAACAGTTAGAAGAAGGAGAGCGGCAGATATTCACCACATCACTCTCTTGGAGGATTTACCTGACCACCGTATCTAAAGCTACATATCTAAATACACTGGCCATGTATTGTGATGCTCCAAGTTTCGTGTTGTAGGACTTATCATTACGTATACTTTCTTACTTATTTTGTTTGTCTGACCCTGTTATCTTTCACTTAAATATAATGTCCTTGGGCATGGAGTCCTTGTCTGTCTTGTTGAATTTCCAGTGCTTAGAACATGGCTTGGTGTACAGTGGATACTCAATAAATATTTGTTGAGAGAATGAATCAATGTGTAACTCACTAGGAAAGTAGAGGTAAGAAAAAAAAAGACCCAGGCTCTGATTTCTCGAGGCTAACTTTCTGGTTCACATGACCCAATTTGCATTTAGATAGCATTTAGATTGCTGTAGGGAGACTTGGAAAACTGGAGGCAGGAAAACTAATGCGGATGCTGTTGTTGCCATCAGTGTCAGAGGTAATGGCGACTCCTCACAGAGAAATGCCAATGGGAGTGGAAAGAAACAGATAAATGTAAAACAAACCTAGAGATCCAATCAGACTTCTGTGGTTAATAAAATAGAAGGGGAAGGAGTCAAGATGTGGAGGGTTAGATTCCGGATTAAACCACTGAAAGACAGAGACACTGTAGACAGATGGAGCAGAGGAGAAGAGGCAGCAGGTCACAAATATTGTATGGGATACATTTAAATTAAAACGTTGTTTGTTGTTTATCTGAAATTCAAATTTAACATAGTTACATATAGCACAAAATTAAATAGAAGCTTGTTGGTGAAATTATATATAATAACACAAACTCCTTAATAGACAAATCTGAATGGTAAACTGAACACTTAAGACATTAAATTCAGATTACTCAGTGATTTTATTCGCTAACAAAAACATGTTGGGTTTTCTTAATTTTCCAAGAATTGTGCATGTGAGAATCTTTTACGTAGGAAACTATGGACTACCTAGGGAGCTCTTCTTATTACTCAATATTTCAAAGGAATTGCCTCCATGTACATGGAGGGTAGATGAAGAGAAATTGAGAGATTTGCCAAGTACCCTACTGTCTCAGTATAGATGTTGCTAAATTACAATCTCAGCTTCAATCTCCTCCCTCAAAAAAAATATTTTTTGTTACAGTGCAATCCTTAAGAGGAAGAAAATCAAGGCAGAGGAAATAGACCAATGTTGTTGTGATTGTGGCTTTACAGAGCTGTATATTTGAATTATAATTTACAGCTTGCAAAACATATTCACATTCATTTAACTTTATTTAAGCTTCTGGTGGTTCTGGAGGTCATTCGGATTTATTTTCATTTGAACAAATAAGGGACATGAGATTGTATGGTGTTCTTGAGATCATGTTTTTAGAAAATAGAAGACATGACACTCACCCAGTGCTTCTACCAGCAAGTGCAGAATTCAGTTTCAAGGTAAGGTTAAAGGGAAAATAGTTAACATTGATGTAATAATATGTATACACACAAGACACGCTCTCCCAGTGAAAGTAGATGGATATCTGAATGCATTCATTGAAAGAATTGTACAGCACAGTAGCTGTGGTTAAAAGGCTTCACAGAATTGTTTCTAAGAATGATGCTGAGGAGGTGGTACTCAGGATGGAAGGATTTTTCTTCTGCAGCTGCTCAGTGATGGTGGGACACCATCAACCTTCCAGAGAAGGAAGTAATAGCTGCTAACGAAGACATCTGAAACAAAGCTAATGCCAGTAGAAGCTGAAAGCTGCAAGCTGACGGGGACAGGGCAGCTGCTGGAAATGATCATTAAAGGTGTCATCGCAGGCTGCAGAAGCTGAGGAAAACTGTTGAAAACCCTATCTATGGCAGAAGATACCAATGAAAGTAGATGGAGTTGCAGGCAATGGAAGCCTAATTTTATACCGTCTCTGCCTTATGCATCATCCTGGTGGGAGTGTCCACTTTGAGGAGAAAAGGACAATCCTCTGTTTTTCAGAGTAAACTTGGAGTTCCCCAGTCTTTTGTCCCTCATGAAAGTGTGAGAGTAGCCATTACCCACAATGGGAGGAGGTATATTGGAGGACTTGGGTTTTCAGCAGAGTTCTAGAAAGTTCAGAACTCAGGGCCTCAGGAAACAGGGACAGGGCCTTACAGCGTGTAGGCTCTCAAAATGGACCTCTACAGGTCCTGAGAAGTTGGACTCAGTTTCCTCAAGCTTGCTTTCAAATCTTTGGAAAAGCCTTAAAAAGCCTCTCAGTGCCCCGGAGTCAAGCTGCAGGCAGTTGAGGTGAGTGCATACAGGTCCAAGCCTGGCCCCTCTTCTTCACTCAGATCAGCTTTTCTCCATCTGTGTGGGGATTCTACATATGCCTGTTTGCTCTATTTCTTGTGGCTATACAATTTGAAAATATCTAGGCTAGGACACTTCAAACATTTTTCTAACACGCAGTCGCCAGCAAGAATGTTATTCTGCTCTGTTACCAGAATGTTCCAAGTTCAGAACGCCAGTACATTCTACTTTATTTTATCCCTTTTCTTTTTCACTACACCCCTCCCCCTCTTTCCTTCTCTCTTTCTTCCTTTCCCCACCCGAGACTGTCCCAGTGACTGTAAATTCTATTATTATTTCTTGATTTTGCATTTGCTTGGCATTTGTCTGTCATTCCCAAACTGACCTCAGGTTTGTAGGGAAGGCTCCAGCTGGAAAAATAAGCTTCTTGTTCAGGCTCATCCTGTTTCTAATCTGCTGCTGTTGGAAGAAATTCCCTTCAGGGATTTCTTGACTTCCTATTGCTTTGCCTTTTTTGCTATAAACCTTACAAATATTAATCTCTCCTGGTCCCCATTTTCCCTTACTGCCTAACTTTTTTTTTGGTCTAAAATGCCTGCCAGTACTTTTCACACTTCATCATGTCTCCAGGAACACTGGCCCTAGGTCAAAGCCAGAGGCTGCAACTTCACAAAATGTGTTGCGAGGTGGTTTTCCCTGCACACTGTCTACAGCTGTCATCTTCTCTCAAGTCCCCAAACTGCAAATTAGCCGAGGTTGGCATGGGGTCATGCAATTTTGCAATTCCTAGTCATTAAAGAAAAAGAAGTTTGCAGCTTTCTTTTTTTTAACTCCATATTTAGGAAAATAAGTAACTCAATCCATATTCTTTATTGTTCTCTTTCGATAGGATTTGATTCATAACATCAGAAATTACAATAGAGAATAGGAATTGGAAAGTCCCTTTCCTGAAGGAAAAGACTTACAGATAGTATTTTAGCTCTGAAAATTGTATATTTTCCTTTAAAGAAAAACATACCTGCTATACCAATGTTGTTTAATATTTCAATTTTCCTTTGGGTGATTACGGGAACTGTGGTGGCTCCAGAGCAGAGAGAAGTGTGAACTCTCTCTAGAGGGAAAGCAATCTAAATTTCTCTGGCCTATTTTCAAATAAAGTAAGTAAACAAAAACACTATTTTCTCTATTCTAGACACTATGTTCTGTTAGCATCCAAAATGAAATCAATGCTGAGACCACTAATATTGAGTAATTGAACTTTGTTTTATAGATTTACAAGGAATAAACTTTAGATATTGCTGGAATTAGACAAAGACTGGCATCCTGTTTCCTGTTTGAGTAAAGATGGAAACGTTTAGTTCAAAGTCTGTAATAGTCAGTGCTACAGTTGATGCTAAGTGTTCTGTTTTATTGAACTTTGCCATAATTACCCACCCTTAAAATAATTTTGTCATAAGTTTTATAGTGGGACTTGAGTTTTAAATATTCTCAACTTACAGAAATATTGAAAGATGTGCTGAGAATGTACTAAGTAATTGGAATGTTGTGGGGAACAATATGATATCATCCTGTACTCTCAAGTTATTAAGATATTAAATGAGTAATTATAAAGATGTGCTCTAAGTTAAATTTTCTGAATTTCATATCTTTATGGTGCTTGAGAAAGAAGGGAATATAATGAAAGTGTATTTATTAGAAAAGTTTTTTTTTTTGTATTTTGGATGGTGATCTCTAGACCATATCTAAAACTGAACAAATATCTAGGTATCTATGTCTTCAAATCCTAAAAACTATATATAAAGTCTAATATTACAAGTCATATAAAAAGCATAAACAACTAAACATTTTTTTATATATTTTGCTTTTATGTAGCTATCATTTAAGATAATACAAGTAATGAAAGTCTTCTATAATGTAAAATTTGGAAAAAAAAATGCATGCTTCCCCCGTTTCCATTTATGCATAGAGAAAATGTGCATGACCTTCAGTGAAAGCCACATAGTCAAAGGAAAATCACTTGAAAATAGCGTATACATAGATAGATGATAGATAAGCAGATAGGTAGATGATAAATAGATGATAGATAGATGATAGATAGATAGATACATAGGTAGGTAAAATACTAATGGACAAAAGAAAATGCACTCAATGTGCTCTGTGTCCTGAAAATACACCCTGTAGCTGTGTAATATTCGGAGTAAGCCTAGCGTTTGAGTTCTTGGCTCTGTCTTGTGAGCTGACTGATGGTAAATCTATTAACATCTTTTGGTTTAATCTTTCTCATCAGCAACATGAAAAAAGTAATGATTTCTTTCTCATAATGTTATAAAGCTTAAGTATAAATGTATATTTGAAAGGAATGTCTATTCTATAAACTGCAATAAAACTATTCTGGTACCTTTACCTGCATTATATAATCAGGCCGAAACCAGAATTCCATGGTCTGAAACTTACCCAGACAGTAGTGAGACCACTACAAGTCACCAGCAAGTGGACAAACAACCTAATATTATTATCCTTTATCTCTGATAACTTTCATTAGGTTAAGTGATCATCATCTCCATTGACCACTACTTCCTGAGGTCAGGTTCCACCTAACTCTGGAGCACTGCAGGAATTTCAAAATCAAGCTCATGCTTGGAAATAAACTGTGATAACTTAATAAATGAGGAATGATGCATATCTATGTCTACCTGCTACTCTGAGGAATTTTGATTATGAAGTCAATGGATTGTATTGGCTAGACTCTTTTGGGGGAGAGAAAGAAGAAATTGTATTACAAAACTGCCCAAAGTGTTCTGAATAAAGAGCAGAATGGTTTGGACATTGAAAGAAAGGCTGAAACACTGTCAATTTAACCCACTGTATCTAAGCTTGTCCAGGACACTGCTGAGATCACACCTGGTCATTAGTTCTTAGCAATGAAAAAAACATACAGTATGTGGTTTCATGAGTCTGAAAACAGGAGAAATTTATGGAGGAATATATGTATGTATGTATGTATGTATAGTAATATATATGATATTTTACAATATCATATTTGGGAAAATTGGATTGCACAGTATGTTGAACCCAGTACTTTACTCTCCTGAGCTCCTCAGAGTTATGATAAGCCTTGGGATCACCAAGCTTTGTTGCCCTTGAGTCCCTTTGATCTACAACCTTTGAGTCCATTTGATCTGTTTCATATAACAATGGGCAATAAATTATATACCTAGAATACTGGCACAAACATAACATTTTCAGACTTATAAAATGAAACGTACGATAGGTCAGACACTGATCTATCAGGAAGTGTGCTTGGACTTGACATCAAAACCATCTTCTAGGAAGGTGATGAAACCTCATTTGGGGCTTAATTTGTATCACAAGTATAACCTTGTACAGAAATAGAAATTTGTTGACATATACTTTGTAACAGTTTTTCCTTCTTCTCACAATTCTCAGGTTAACTCCATACCAGCTATGGAGCACAGAATAAAATGTATTTCCTTAGCACATATTCTCTTACAAAATACAGGCTAGGGTTCTGGCTTATAAGACTGGCATTAGGGAAGAAATAACTATTGAGTGGCAAATGCTAGCATGTGCATGCGCTGCAATGTGCATGCGCAGAGCCACATGGTGACAGGTGACGAGAAGAGTTCAGATCACGAAGCAATAAAGGGTGAGCTATGAATGTGTTAACGAAGAAAACTAAAGTCACAAAGACACATAGGAAAATATGTTACTGTATCTGCTGGGGATTTCTTCTTTTTAATTTTATTGTTGTTCAATTACAGTTGTCCTAATTTTCCCCCTCCACTGAGGATTTCAAGTCAGAAAAAAGCATACTTGTAAAAGGATAAAATTTTTAAGTATATAAAAAGAAACATTATAAGGTGACTTTAATGTATAAAGTTAATTCTGCAATTTGGTATTAAACTTAATTAAAAGAAAAAATTAAACATCTCTCATTTAAAAAAATGTTTGCTTCTATGCATCCAGAGACTTATTCAATTATGTATTATTTACTGAACACTTATTTTGTCTAAGTATGGTTCTAGAGGATACAACAGTAAATAAAATGAAATTAAAATTCTAGAACAGAAAATAGAGTCCCCGCAACTGTAATTGAACAATAATAAAATAAGAAAATAGAGTCCCCAAAACATAAGCAATAAAATAAATTAAAAAATTCAAGTAAAGACAAAATATCTGAAGTAAAATGGATGCAATGTTAAATTGGTGTTTAGAAATTTATCACAAGGGCGACAGATAAAGTGCTTGAAGAAATGATATTTCCCTGAAAGCTGACTGATCAGAAACAAATCAGTAATAAAAATGTCTGGGAGAGGGGCAAAGGTAAAAGCAAGACCAAAGACCCTGAAGCAAAATAAATAGACGTTTTTGAGAATGGCCAAATGATCAGTGTTGATAAAGTACAGAGAACAAGTGAGCGGTCCATGGTGACATTGAAGACGGAGGCAGATACTAGATAGACCTCACAGGGCCTGAGAAGACTCTGGTAAGGGCTTTAGACTTTAATTTTAACCCAACAAAAACATTAGAGAGTTTTAGGTCAATAGCATGACCTAACAGGTTTTTAAATAAAAGCATTTTAGTGGCGGGACTGAGAAAGGGGTGCGGAGGGAAGGTTGGGGGGACGATTAGGACCCCTGTTGGACAGATTAACTAGTAATCTGGGTCGGAGATACTAATGGCATGAACAAGGGTAGAATGATTCAGGTGGGGGACCAAACAAATGAAAAACATTTTTCGAAGACAGCAAAGGCAGGCCAGCTGCTAAGGAGAGAGGGATCGGAGAAAAGAGGAATCAGGATCGTTTCCTGGTTCGGGCTGAGCACCTGGGTGGATTGGCTGTAGGATTTGCCAACCTGAGCAGCAGCGGGAGGGGAAGTAGGGCACAAAGAGTTCTGTATGAGATCTGTCAACTGAAAGACTCTGTTTCAAAAGAGATGTTAGGAAAAATGAGTAAAATACATCTTCAAAGATATTTATGAGGTAAGGACAGGGACTCCATCATATCTTATTTGAAAAAAAATGAGGTAATTATCCATAGAACAATCATTTTAATTATTTTTGTTGTTGTTTAGATACTTGTATTCAACTAGAATCTACATGAATGGGGCAAATTCTTTAGCTCAAATTCAGATTTTATGAAAATAAAATGGGCTACTTCTAAGTCATCTTCTACTACTTTATCTTCTGCTTCTACTACTGCAACCAGGCAATTTAAAAATCATATATTAGCAGAATCAAGTGCAATACTAAACTTTTTTTTTTTTTTTTTTTTGTGAATGACAATAGGCATGTTCTTAGAGCCTAACAATATACTGGGTATGCAAATAATTTTTCATTGATGGAAATCTAAGCATATATTTTATGGATTTTTGTCCTAATCCCTCTATCTTTTTCACCCAGACCCACAATTCCTCCCTTCTAAGAGCTGTCAGTCTGTTCTTTGTATTTATGAGTCTATTTCTATTTTGTTTGTTTATCTTGTTCATTAGATTCCACATATGAGTGAAATCACATGGTACTTCTCCTTCACTGACTGGCTTACTTCACTTAGCATAATGGTCTCCAGGTTCATCCATGCTGTTGCAAAGGGTAAAATTTTCTTCTTTTCTATGGCCCAGCAGTATTGCATTGTGTGAATGTCCCACAGTTGTTTTATCCACTCATCTACTGATGGACACTCAGGCTGCTTTCGTATCTTGGCAATTGTAAATAATGTTGCAATGAACACAGGACTGCATATATTCTTTCAAATCAGTGTTTGGGGTTTCTTTGCTTATATTTCCAGCAGTGGAATCACTGTGTCATGCAGTAATTCTATTTTTAATTTTTTGAGCCACTGTTTTCCACAGTGGTTGCTCTAACATACATTCTAAACAACAGTGTACAAGGGTATCCCTTTCTCCACATCTTTGCCAACACTTGTGGTTTGTTGACTTACAGATGAAAGCCATTCTGAGAGGTGTGAGGTGATATCTCATTGTGTTTTTATTTTGCCTTTCTCTGATGATTAATGACATTGAGCATCTTTTCATATGTCTATTGGCCTGATTATGTTCTCTTTGAGGAAGTGTCTATTCAGGCCCTTTGCCCATTTTTTAAACAGATTGTATTTATTTATTCATGGAGAGAGGGGAATGGAGGGAGGAAGACAGGGAAACATCAGTGTGTGCTTGCCTCTCACATGCCCACTACTGGGGACCTGGCCCAAAACCCAGGCATGTGCCCTGACTGGGAATCAAACCAGTGACCTTTTGGTTCACAGGCCAGCACTCAATCCACTGAGCCATATCAGCCAGGGCCCTTTGCTGATTTTTAATTGGATTTTTGTTTCTTTGGTGCTGAGTTGTATAAGTTCTTCATAAATTTTGGATATTAACCTCTTGTTAGATATATTATTGGTGAATATGCTCTACCATTCAGTGGTAGGTATATATTTTAGATTAAAGAATTGGAAGATTTCTTTAAATATGAACTATACTTGGCATAAAGTTTCCCTATTTGATATGTTGAGCAAACTTTAATGAAGAGCAGTTCATAAATATTTTAAAATAACTTCTGCCTATTTGCAATAAGTATTTTTTATATTTTCACATTCAATGATTCAACTTCAACAATGCACTTGATATTAAATGTTTGCATGAAAATAATGCATTTTAACATAATTTCTTATTTTACATGACAGATTTTGTCAAGTGTATTTTTCCTTTATTAAAGTATTTTACTTTCTAATTATATTGTCATGGGAAAATGCTAAGTAAATGCCTTTCTATCACTTTGATATTTTGTATTTTCAAATCTCAAATCATAGGATTGTTTTCAGCTCATTACAAAGGCCCCTAAAGTTATAAAATCAGGAGTGAAGGTGATATTTATATCTTCCTCTAATCTAAATACATTTCATTAAGGGTAATAGAAATGCCATGACTCGATGGTTTAAAAACAGCACCTTACAAAATAAACACAGAGCCCTGGCTGGTGTGGCTCAGTGGATTGAGCACTAGACTGTGAAGGGTCTCAGTCTCGATTCCCAGTCAGGGCACATGCTTGGGTTGCAGGCCAGGTCCCCAGTAGGGAGCACATGAGAGGCAACCACACATTAATGTTTCTCTTCCTCTCTTTCTCCTTCCCTTCCCTTCTCTCTAAAAATAAATAAATAATGCCCTGGCTGGTGTGGCTTAGTGGATTGAGTGCTGGTCTGTGAATCAAAGGGTCATCAGTTGGATTCCCAGCCAGGGCACATGCCTGGGTTGCAGGCCAGGTCCCCAATAGGGAGGCATATGAGAGGCAACCACACATTGATGTTTCTCTCCTTCTCTTCTCCTTCCCTTCCCCTCTCTCTAAAAAGAAATAGATAAAATCTTTAAAAAATTAAAAGTAAATAAATCTTTTTGAAAAAGACATACAAAGTAGCTACTTTTAAGTGAGAGAATCCACCTGGCTTAATGGTCTTTGCAAAGATGATGTTAGATGTGAATACACAGAACTTGCACTGCATACCCTAACTTTTTAATGCATAATTTCCCGAAACCATTGCCCTCCTGAATAAGCAGTTGTATTAGCAATTTACATAAAAATATTTAATGATTTCAATGTTATTTTTAATGTTACTCTATTTTGATTCTATTTTGTAAAGGTGAATAACGATGTGAATAAATCAACACTATTATATTTAAAAGAGTATGTCCTTACTTTATGAATAGTAAATAGTTTTTCAAGACCCAGAAAATAATAATTCTATTATAACTTCTGGCTAATTTATTTTCTCTTGTGAAGGTTTTAAATTTAGCTATCAATATTATTTTTTCCTTATGCAGAAATAAACAACATACTATGTGCATATATGTATCACTCACTATATAGATGTTGATACATATTCAATAATAAAAACAACTTCAAACATACTTCAAGTTAAAGTAAAAAGTTCAATATTACTATTTTAACTTTGATCCCTTCTTGTGATTTCCTTAATTCAAGAGGTCTAATCCTGCTTTTGTTTAACCCATCTCCTACCAAATTCACATTTTTTCAGACCATAGCGACCACATAATGAGTCATCAGAATTTTTGTATATGTCCATTCAATTTTAAGTATAATATCAATTTTTAGCAAGCAGATACAAATTAATTTTCTGTGTTGGTTTTAAAAATATTTTCTAATGATTAAGTATACTGGCCACTGGTAATTTTTCAAAATAAACAAAGTAAGGCTATATGGACAATTTAGGTACTCTTAGCATACTGAGCCAATCACTGTTAATATTCCTCCTGCACTGGCATTACTCCTTAATCAGAATTAGATCAAACTATAAATTCTGCTTTATAACATACTTGTACTTATAACATTTACTGTAAACAGTTTTCCATGTCATTAAACATTCACCTATAATATACTTATTGGTTATAGTCTATGCTATTTTATGGAAGGATGAACCTTTAATTGATGTTAAAATGATAGGTATTTGGATTGTTTCTATTTTTCAATCTTTGCACACTGCTGCAATGACTAGCCTTGTATTTACATCCTTGCCCATATTCATGATTATTTATCATAATTAATTTTAAAAGTTGGCTGTAGGTTGTCAAATACTTAAGACTTTTGAAACATCTCATCAAAATGCCATGTAGAAAGTTCACACCAATTTACTGTCCTGTCAGTAATGTATAAAAGTTTCTATTTTTAAGGTATTGTATTTCATAAATCAAGAACACTCAGGCAAACTAGAACATAGGCTAAAATTCAGTCAAAATGAATAGAATTCTCTCCTGTCAAAGTGCTATATATCTGTAGCTTCACAGAAATGCAGCTCATCACTTTCTCTAGTGTTTATGAAATTAGACTGTGACCCTTCAATAATGGACACAGTGTATGTACATTTTTACTTATTTCTGTAAATCTAGTAGCCCATAAGGTTTAGTTTTGTGGTGGAAAACATATTCTCAGTTTTGCATTTCAGCAAGAGATATGAGATGTTGTCCTTAGCTTGGGGAAATCAATTTCTATTATTTAGGGAATAATACTTTATAATGTGTGTATCTGTGGTCATCTTGCTTTTGTTAGATGTTCTCTGATTCTATTTCTGAAAGATCTGCACTAGGAGAGCTTGCCAAGTTAGGCCATACACTGGCTTTCAGCCTGGAGTATAATGAAACATCAATATAAAATCAACTCTTCTGATTTAACAATTCCAAGATAATTTCAGCCTTCATGTCCATTTGCTGAGAAAGCTTATAATTTAGCAATTAGACAACCAAAGTTTTTCTTCCTTCATAGATTTTCTGGCTGGAATAATCTATATTTAATAAAACATAAAAGCTGTAAATCACTCTTGGGGTCATCTTCAATAGTCTCTGGACAAATGAAGACATCTTTTCAATAGGTAGTCATCAGACTGATTCGGTTGATTGATTTAAGAGCCCATTTCACTCTTAGGTAGCACAGTTAAATTTGTTTCCTCGCATTGGACCTAGACTTGCTTCCTTTTAACACCTGTCCAGCTCTTCCACATGACAGCATTTCAGACAGTAAAAAACACCTGTGTTGTATTCTCCTTAATCTTTCTTTTTAGACATCTATCTTCATGTTTCTCTATACCGTCTCACATAACAGGTTTCCTCAGTTCTGTTTGTTTGTTTGTATTTTTACCACATCACCTTCCCATGAAAATGCTGTGTTTACTCACTGAGGCCTCATTAATAGAAGTGTAGGGATGAGATGACAGGAGAACTGGACCCACTGTGCTTTATGTTGAGGCTGTCTGGAGTTGGTCCTCAAACCTAAAAACAGCAATTCAAACTCTAATGCAATTAGCAGAGAGGTCTGTGCAATAATCCTGAGTAAATAACCTTGACTCTCTTTATTGCCAGTTAACCAATATGGCCCTTAGTAGCCAAGATGGGTCACTATGAAATGCATAAGGAAATAGTGAACACAATATTTAGAATGTATCTCTGTACAATTGAGAAATATTTGTCTCATGGAAAAAAATGTTACTCTACAAAAGCAGGCAGAGGCTTACACCCGTCAGCAGGATTTCAGCAATTAATTCCTTTATTAAGTCTTGCCATTTTACAAACTCTAAAGTGAGGAAATAGATACCTAAGACATTGGGATCTCTAAACTGTAAATTTCAAAAGTTTAAAATTTACTGTCCTTGTAAAAAAAGAAAGGGTAGTTTTTATCAGGCAGTCACTTCTCACATGTACCCTGTGTCTTTGATGCCAGACAACACTTCCTAAAACCCTTCCTCAGCCTCCTGTGAGTGGCTGGGATGGTCATTACCCACCATTTACTACAAGCCATTGCTGCAAACTAAGATCATGAATGTGATTAAGGTTGCTAATCTTCTACCTTTAAAAAAAAAGGAAGAGTAACCTGGATGGTCCTGGTGGGTTCAGGGTAATGATAAGGGTCCTTCCACATGGAAGAGAGTGACGAAGAGAGCCCATCGGAGGGGCTGGGACTGCTGAAGGAAATCGCGCAGGGACACAACACTGCTGGCTTTGAAGGTGTGGAAGGGACTGTGAGCCGTGGAATGTGAGTGGCCTCTGAAAGCTGGGAAAAGAAAATGGATTCTTCTCTGGAGCCTAAACAGAAAATGCAAAACTGTGGACACCTTGATTTTATCCCAGGGACATGTCAGTCTTCTCAACTAGAGAACTGAAAGGTAATATATTTGTGTCGTTTTAAGCCACCAAGTTTATGGTAATTTATTCAGGTAGCCATAAAAAAACTGTACAGAGAATAAAACTGATTAACTCTTTTAGTCACTGGATGAACTGAAAGGATTTTTTGCTTCTAATAACTACTCATCATATCATACAGATATTGTTAAAATGCCTTGTACAAATGTATGGAGATTATATATGTAAATATAATTCATATAATATAATTATTACATATTTTATTGTAATATAATATAATATAATATAATATAATATAATATAATATAATATAATATATATGTACACACATGCACAGCCCCCCAAACCAGAATTATCTTCTGGAGGGCCAGCTTCTCTTGTTAGGCAGGTGTTGTAGGGACCCACGTGTATCACTGTATCAGTGCACCAGCTGGCATTGTTTTTGTCAGAGGCTGAGTTCGGCTTCAGTGAGTTTTTTTAAGACTCTTAATGTCTTTGCCCATTTCATGATAGGTTATTTAAAAGCACACCTGCCCACACCATGCTGAGTGTTCAGCATCTTAGGACCAAAAACAGCATGGCCCCCGTGCCCCACCCTCCCTATTCACCCAATCTCACCTCAAGTGACTCTTTTCTTTGTTTCCGTGGATGAAAAAAGTTCTCAAAGGGAAATGTTTGGCCAACATGGAAGAAGTGAAACAAAAAATGGCAGAAGTACTAAAAGGCATCCAAATCATTAAGTTCAAAAACTGTTTTGAGCAGTGGGAAAAAAAATGTCTCAATAGATGTATGGCATCAAACGGAGAGAAGTTTGAGGGTGACTGAAGCTTAAAGATGTAAAAAATATACAATTTTTTATAAATAAATTCTGAGGTTTTCAGGTCCCCCCTCATATGTGTGTATGTGTATCGATATATGTAAATTTATACATAATCATTGACTCAAGATACTCACATGGTGTCACATACACAAATACACATACGAAAGCACAAAAAGTATTGTTGCTGAGCTTGCCTGAAGTTCCTGAAGATGATAGTAAGTGGAAGTGGGATTTTAAGTTACGTAGAAGTTTAGAAAAAAAACTGAGTACTCGAGGAAAGTAACAAAAAGCCACAGAGGCATAAAGCAGGAATTTTAGTGATGGAAGAACTCCTAAAACCTATATTGTAAGACTTCAGGTATCAAGAGACAAAGCTCAGAGGAAAACAGAGGCTAAACTGTGAAGGACCTACATTTCATGCTGAAAAGCTGGAATGTAAACTTTGTTCTACGGACCATGAACTTTTTTACTCAGACATGAAAACATTTTGTGTCTTTATTGCAATATGATGACATGCATTTTCCATACCTTGGATTATGCATTATGGTTTTGGATGACCAGACTTCTGTCCTTTCCTAATCTTGATTAACATCCTCTCACCCTTATTCATGGTGTCCCAGCCCCAGTGATAGTTGTTTCGTTTCTTGACAATGACAATCTTCTGCCAGAGGTGTTTGTGTATATGCTCCATCTGCTCAAAATGTGTTACAGCACCATGATCATCCTTGCCACTCACACATCCTTATCATGGCTAGCTCCTTCATTTCTTCTGAAAGGTATTCTCTTGACTGCCTCTGAATTAAGCTTCTATGTCTTTCTGCTATTTTCAGTCTAAGCATATTGTTTCCTTCACACATGCCAACAATGGTAATTTTATTATTTCTTTACCTGTTCAATTGGGTTTTAGATATTCCTCCTTCTTGCAACCCAGTAACAAAAATTAAGTGAGGGGGGAACTGTATACTTCCTTTTTTACTGTTGCAGTCTCAATACCCTCAACAGCACCTGAAGGATATTAGTTAACAAACGTCTATTGGATTAATTAATCAATCAATTATGGGTAATTTGATCAAATATTAGTATAAAATAGATATAATGGTCAAGGTAAGAGTATTTGACATTTTTCTGGGCTAAAAGTGAAGAAGGATTCAACTAGGCACTGGACTGGGAAAACAAAGGAAGGGAGGATTTTTGAAAGAACTAAGACTATCATGACTGTTAGATGCAATGAGGAGATGATACCCAGAAAGAGTGCTCCATTGAATGAGAGGATTCTTCGGCATGAAATAGAATGCAGGGTCCAGCACAAATAATACCCTTTTTTATTACAAAATCTTTTATTACAAATTTATAAGCATGTAATGCTGTAACATAACAATATCAAACTCAATCACACTCTATGGCATTTTAGGTGAAGTGTTCGAATTGCTGTCCATATCATGTGAGACATTCATGTGCCCTACCAACCATACTCAAGCAGGCGTTACTTCTGCCAGACCCTGCATTGTGTGTGATAAAGCAGCCTATGCTGGAGAAAAGATAATGTGCCAAATTGTGTACATATTGAGGATTAAAATGCTTATAGTATAGTCATCTAAGAAGAGTGACTTAAACAGATATTTAAATTGACAAATCTGAAACCCAAGGAGGGGTCACTGCTAAATAGTGGTTTGGTATCTTTCACCTGTAGATGATTGTTAAAATCATAAAAGTATTTAAGATCTTCCAGAAAAGAAATATGAGCTAAAGAACAAAGTACAAGTATTATAGTGCACTTAGCAGGAGATGGAAGGAGAATAAGTTAAAAAGAAATATGAGAAGTTATGATTAGCAAAATATTTCTCTAAATGTCAAGGGAGATAAGCGTTTAAAGAGTGAGGCCATAGTTAACTGTTAAACAAAAGCCAGATGACAGAAAAGTTATCTAGAACACCCTCTCCCCTTATACGATGAAATAGAAAATCAAAGCAACCATGTATTTTGTCTCAACCTATTCTTGGTTTGGATACAATCCTGATGTTCAGTGACCATTTTCTTTCTTGAGGCGGGTGAGGGTAGGGATAGGTTAGAGGCTGGAGTACAGAACCACAGGCTTAGTGGAAGGGTAGAGGTTATAAGTATTAGAATAGTTGTTGTCTCTCATGACACTTACAACATTAGCTTAGCAGTCTTAAACTTTAGGTAATATGATCATGATAGATATGTGATAGCAATATGATAAAATATTTTATTATGTAAAATGATAGCATAGCCAGTAATTTTGATGATTGTATTTAGAGATGAAATTGCTACATTTTTCTAATCTTGTAATTTTATGCAAATCTTATGATCACTAATATGTAGCTTTTGCCATGTGCTTTGCTTCCTTGTCCTCTATTTGACCTCTAGCATATTCCGTGTGGTACCTTATTTATTTGCATGCCTGAAGGTCAGCAGCTTCTCTCTAGCACACTGTTTTGGTCTTACTGAGATAAACCCTGCAGGTCCACCACTAAAATAAGCATCTCTCCCCAAAGATTTATAAATCAAGAACAACATGTGGGAACAAAACAAACAAACAAACAAACAAAACAAAACTCTACCACTGTAACTAAAAATAAGGTGGAAAAAATCCTTCTCCACCCTTACTTCTTAAGAACTTAACCACCTAAATAGCTTTTAGATAGGAGGACACATGAGAAAATCTGAAGCACTTAACATATTTTTAGTGTGATTGCTTAAAATAGACAACTGTCTTAAGAGGGAACTGGGGAACATTTTCTTTAGGATTCAAATGTCAGGCCCCAATTTCAGATTTTGCAGTAGCCCCAGGAATGCTCTGATTGACATTAATTACCCATACAGGGCAGCAGGTGAGTGGCATCAGCTGGGTTCAAGCTTTGACTGGGCTGCAGTCTCTAATATCTGTTATCCCATGATAACAGATGGACCCTTTCAAAGAGCAAATTGACCTTTGGCCTGATGCTATCTCCTGGCCTGATTCATTCCTTACAGACTGATGCTGCCGGAGTCATTATGAATGACATAAAACCATCCAGGTCAAGAGGCTTTTGTCCAATAACTCTCTTGGAAATTACTTAGGAGTTTTAATATTCCCAATTCACATATAGTATAAGCAGTTCATTTAGTATATGTCAGAGCTTTCAGCTCCCTTTCCTTGGCTGACGATTATCATTACTTAACCTTAATAGGTATTTTAAATAACACTATCTAGTGTTCTTTTGAAAGATATTACAGAGAGTTTCTTTCTACTCTACTTTTGTACTTCTCCAGCACAGCATGGATTCATCTATGGATAGCTCCTCTCCATGCTGCTGTGGCTAGAGCACAGGATTGGATCATTACCTGGACTATTACCTGGAATACTCTCTTCTACATTGACATTGCCCCAGCACAGACATCCTCACGAACTCACAGGCTCTCAGATCTCCTCTCCGATCCATCTGGCCCATCACTTCTTTCTACCCTCTTTAAGGTACAGATCCCAAGGTAGTTCTTCCTTAACGAGGAATTCCTAGGGCCACGGAGTACCTAGCACTGTGACTCATACACAGTAGATACTCAAGTACTTTCAGATTCAGTTATTAATGATTAATTAATGATTGAAATATATAAAAATATCTAAATATATTGTAACATTGAATTAGTCCAAGTTGTTACAATGCTGAATTCAAGCCTCTGCAGATGTAAGTTAATCATTTCAAGTCACAGAATCTCTCTATGAGAAATATTGAATATTATATAATTTTCTGCCAAAGCATAAATATTTTTTATTACTTCACTGCCAGGTGTTTGAACAGTGTCAGGGAAAACAACCCCATGTACAACCCAGACCTCACCCACAGCTTTCCCTAAAAGTAGAACATTTACATTTTTAATATTTCCATTGCTCAGTACTTGGTTAAATGTTTTCCTCAAAAGTTTGAAATGTAAGCATATATCTGTAATGAACAGCCAAATTCCTATGATCCACCAAAGGAAAATTCCTTAGTTTTTACAAAGCTCATGGTAGGGGAAAACGGGCTTTTAAAATTATGTATCTGCACAAAATTAAGAGGTGCTCCTCATCTACCAGAAAAGTAAATATTGTAATAGAGATACAGTACAGGATTGTATTTACAGAACATAAAATGAAAAATATAGATGTGACTTTAGTGAATAATTTTATTTCTGCTCTAGACAACTACCCAATAAATATATTTTATATGAATATTTGAAAAAATCAATATGTTCATTATTTCCCTACACTCCTTGAACATCTTAAGAGTTATAAATGGGGAAGAGATAGAATTGAGTGGCTTCTAGTTGCCTAGCTAAGTGCTCAACATGATTTGATATTATAAGTCTTATGAAACATATTTGATGTGGGCTATTACTATTATCATCTTCGTGATATATACAGGGTTTGGCAGAAGTAAGGGCGGCTTGAGTGTGGTTGGTAGAGTAATAATATGGATGTAATAATTTATAGATTTAATTTGAACATTTCACCTAAATATCATATGGTGTGCTTGAGTGTGATACTGTTATGTTACAGAATTACATGCCTATGATTTTTTAATAAAAGATTTTATAATAAAAAAGGGCACCATCTGTGCTGGACCCCCTATAAGGAAACAGAGCCTTAGCAAGTTTGGTAGATTGCTACAGGCTGCACAGCTAATAGGTACTGGTGCTGGGAAGCAGACCTTAGTAATTATAATCAGGTGGTCTAGAGTTTGTGCTTTACTAATTAGTCAGGTACACTACTTATTTCACCCCTGAGGAATCAAGCTGGGTTGGCTAAATGAAATTAACATAGGAGGCTATCACAGGTGCTTCTTTGAATAGAGGGAGACAAATAATATTAATCTGGTTTATATATTTTGACTGCAAGATTTCAGTGTGCAACAAACTAGGTTTGTCAATTTAACAAGTAAAATACATGATGTCCAGTTTTATTTAAATGTCAGAAAAACAATGAATATTTTTTAGGGCAAGTACATCTCATGCACTATTTGGTACATAGTTATATTTTTAAATTCTTAACTGCTTATTCTGTATTTCACCTGACATCAGTACATCAGAATCAATATGCCTGACAAGTAGTTGGACATGAGTTCCAATGACTCGGGAAGAATTAAACTGGAAACATAAAGTTGCAAGTCGTCAACAGTTTCTAAGTTTTACATGTGCACAGAACTGTGGTCAGGCTCTGTGGTAGGTGCTGTGGAAAGGAGATGGTTGGAATTGAAGAACATACAAAATCCATGAATCAAAACATATGGTGAAGGCAAGAAGGCAGAGGAATACTCATTTTTGGAAAACATTTTTATCAGGTAAGAAATGATCATGGAGTCAGATGAAGGAGTGACATAAGGCTTATCATATAACCAGAGTTGGTGTTACCTGAAATCTAGGGAGCACATTGGTAAAAGCCAAATGCCACATGCAACTGATGAGAAAGAGACCCAAGAGAAGAAATGACATTAGGAGTTTATCTGACAACCGTAACTCATTGTACAGCTGTGACCAAGATATTCCAAAAGCCTTTAGCACATCTATAACAACATTAAGCACATTTGTTTTCTGTCCATAAATAAACCAACCATGGTATCCCCTATCTGATTACATAGGTGGAAACCTATAAAAAGCTAAGGACACAGATCAAGTGATTTAAAACACAATTAGCTTGGGGGCAAATATTTAAATTAAGATTTTTTTGTCTCATTAATGTACAAAGACAGTAAGAAAAAGCAGTCAAAGTTAAAAGAAGACATGGTGACTCTAAAGTGAGGAAACCTAAAATTTATCTGTATTGGTGTTCAATTAATGCATTGCAAATTACCACAGATGAAGAGGGCTTAAAACAATGCCCATTTATTATCTCATAATTTCAGCAGTTTATCACAATTCTTGCATAACTCAACTGAGTTCTCTGCTCAGGGTCTTACACTAAAGGAGTCTGCTACCTGGGCTCTTTTTAATAAGAACTTATTCGGGTTGTTGGCATCATTCAGTTCCTTGTGGTGATGTGACTGAAGTCCTCATTTCCTGGCTATGGGCCAGGAGCTGCTCGCATCTTCCTAGGCTGCTAGCTATTCCTCATCATGGGTGCTTTTAAAAAAAAAATTGTAGCACACAAAGCTGAATCATTAGTTGAATCCCCTTCACGCTTTAATTTCCTTTAACTTCCTCTTCTGCTACTGACTAGTTAAATTTCTCTGTATGTTCAACTGACTTGGGACTTTACTTATAGATGCAAAGTCCCTTCTCATCAGTACCTAGATCAATGCCTGATTGACTAACCTGGAAATGAGATCTCTGGGGAATTAAGGGATCTTTAGAATTTGCCTACCACAACATCTATCCACTTTTTAAAAAAGATTTTATTTATTTTTAGAAAGAGGGGAATGGAGGGAGACATAGAGGGAGAGAGACATCAATGTGTGGTTCCCTATCCTATGCCCCTAACTGGGTACCTGGACCGAAACCCAAGCATGTGCTTCGACTGGGAATCGAACTGGTGACCCTTTGGTTCAAGGGTGGCACTCAATCCACTGAGCCACAGCAGCCAGGAAGTTTTAATTATCTGAAATGAAAAGGCACCTTGCAACTTAAACTGAAAGACTGTCAAACACCCAGTGAAGTACCTGAAAAGTATTATTTTGTGTACCTCTTACAATATCTCTAAGAGATAATTATCACTATTTAAAACAAACTCTGGCTCAAAATTATTACATGATTTAGTCACATCATAAAGTTGTTCAGGCCACCCTGACCACCCAAACCCTTGGCAGTTCCATAATATTACACATTCACAAAAATTTCAGTAGTTTTGAATTCACTGAAACTGTAACTAATTATGATATGAGATATATATTATAGTACAACTCAACTATGAGATATTTTGCTCCTTTACACAATGGTAACACCAGATAATAATAATAATAATAATACTGAGTTCCTATTATGATCATTTAAGCTTTAACTTTTCCATCCCCAAGTAGAATATTAATTCCATGAATGCAGGAGCTTTACAATAAAACACAGCTAGGTTAGACTCATCTAGAAGCTTCAATGAGGAGTTAGTAACATGTTATGGAAGGGGAAAGGATTTGCCCTCTCTTCAGAAAAGCCCTAGAGCTGTCATGAGAGAGTTAAAAAATAACTCATAAAATGTATATTAATGAACCATATATATTAAGTTAATTCCAGTATTTTTGTGTTCTGAGAATTTAATCTTAAGTTCAGTAGTGGCTGACATGGCTCACCCAGTAATGTCTGGTTACACCAAACCTGAGACGTTCTCCAACCACAAAGAATGGAAACAGATTGCATAACATATCTACTTATACATGGTCTATAATTTAAATTAAAGAATGCAGGGAATGGTTATAAAAGTTATTATTGCTCTTTTGGGTTATAAATAAAAATAATATAGTCTTGAAACTTTACAGGTTTGGTTGTCACATAAATTCAGATCTTGGTAAATACGTTACATTTTTAGGAGATGACTTTACCATTTTAATAAAATCTGCAAAACTATAACCTGTAATATAAATGAGCTGGTTATTAACTAAATTATTGTACAGTCAATATTTTCCTCAAGAATAAAGTCCAAATTGGAAAAATAAGAAATAAAAAATAAAAATATAAGAGTAAAAGAATAAAGTGCAAAAGGAGATGCACTAGGAATTCCAACTGCCATTCTATGCTGATAAAAGTAAATTAGTAATCATTGTCATTAATACATAAACTCAAATTTCTGACTGTGTGTGATGTACAAGATGCAAGACCCAAAAGCTCTGTGTGTCCACATCATATCAATCCCATGTCACCTGATGAGATCAGTGCTATTCCCATTTTAAGGCTGAGGGAACTGAAGCTAAGACATTTAAGTAATTTGCTCAAGTTACATGTCTAGTAAATAGTGGGATTAATTTTAAACCTGCTGCTGATTTGTGTTAAAATATGTATGGCACTCCATCTGTGGTAGGTAATCAGACAAGAGTAGAGCAAGACGATGGGCCACGTACAGAAGGTCACCAGGGTGGAAAGCCCTGGGTGCCCAGCAATGGGCAAAACTGGGAAAACAAGGACCTCACTCCCCAGGGTAACCTTTCCTCCCTTAGAATATCACTGGTCATATGGTTTGGATCCTCCCCTGACCTGTCCTCCCTTGACATGGTGCTAGTCAGTCAGTAGACCCCCTTAGAGAAGGAAAAGTGATCAAAGAGTGGCTTCCTGTGACTCCCATGCAGGCCCTTGCATGAACATTCTCTTCAGCATTAACCCCTAAGGATAACATCTAGGCCTCAGTTGCATTTCACCTCCAGGCCCAGAAAAGCAGCAAAGCCACACAAGTGATGCCATGGCTGACATCAGGACGAGCTGCCTTGACTAAAGAGCACTGCCCTGGTGATGACCAATCAGTAGAGACCAGGACCATGAAAGGATTCACCTGGAAAGCTGATGAATATCCTATTGGGATCCTCTCCTGAATCTTGCACATACATACCCTCAAGACAGAGGACCATTTCGGCTCTCCCTACAGAGCACACCCAAGCCTTTCCCCACCCCCTTTCTCCAGGCATGTTTTCCTTGTCTCTTTCTCCTAAGCTTCAAGGGCCCTTCTTTTGCCTCTATAACTTGTTTCATGAGCCTATTTCTTCTACAGCTCACTTCTTCTACCTTGTGACTTTCTAAATAAACTTTCTCTTGTAGTTTGAGACTTGGATCTGAATTCTTTCTTAGCCAGAATTCAAGTACTGAGGTTGCTGAACCAACATGTGGTCTGACTCCACAGGTCTAACACCTCGTGCGGCTTTCGCCACCAACACATCCTTTGCATAGTAGATGGTGCCCTTTCACAATTATTGTTTTTAGTAATATTTATGGCTTAGAAAAGACAGTTTGGTAGACATATATATGTACTCACATTATTCAGGAATGGGTATATTTCTGAATTTTTCTATTCTGTTTACTGGTCATCTAAGAACTCTGCACTTATTTTAAGGTGTGGAAGGTAGCCCTGTTATACAATAATTAGTTTACTAGTAGTATAAATAAAGAACATTGTTCAGTGAATTGCCATAAATAAGTCAGAGATGTGTAAGCATTAAGTGAGATTCTTCACAGACTGTTACATGTAACATTAATAATAGAATGTTCTTTATTTACAAGGATGAAAATACTAATTCACTATTTAGCTTAGTTCAGCAAGCATTTATTGAACACTTTCAGTGTCTTAAACCCTGTGGAGGTCCTCTAAGCTCAGGAGAACTATCTAGGAAGTGGTCAGGAAAATTCACAAATTACTTTGCCTACTTGGGAAAAAGTAAGATAGAGTGCTGAAGAAGGAGCACTGAGCTCCGATTGAGTAATGGTTGAGGCATAACAAGGTGATGATATGTCAGCTGATCTTCAAGGATTTCAAGAGTTGATGAACAATGTTTTAGGCAGGAGGAAGTATTCATGCAAAGGCACAGAAGTGAATTATGTACAAGACTTTTATGGGTTAATAAATAGTTTAGTTTCCTTTTTTATATGAAAGTTTGAGAGAGACAATAAAGCTAAAAGAATCAGATAAGCCAAAATTGGGGTGATCCTCAAATATTTTCACATTTTTGTATGTTCTATATAATAAAAAACATATAAAAAATTTTCCAATGTGGTTGTCATCCCCACAGCTGCTGCTGTGGGGCTGAGAGTGGAGAATGGGTAGCCACCATCATACTAATTGATGAAATAGACTGAAATTAACAGCAAATTACCAGCTAAGCTTCCCTAGGAAAGATTCAGTTGTTCAAATAAACTCAGAGTTCCAAAATAGTCACTTCAGGCTATTCCTGACAGAACAACTGTTTTCAAGACAGATTCTTGGTGCTTTCTATTCCATCATCTTCACAAATGTCACTTTCTGTATAAGCATTTTCAATGTGTTTTACTCTGTATTCTCTTTTCTTTCTTTCTTTTTTTTCAAATTAAACAGTTTTTTGGAGGTATATGGAGCCAGCCTACTTTTCATTCTTGAATTACTTGTTCGCTTGGTCATTAAAATTAATTTTATAAGAGATGTTTTAGGATTATTATTCATGGGGCAATTCTTGTTAAATAACATTCCCATTCAGTCATATAAGCTTCTTTATAATTATTTAAAAAATAACTATATATTCAAAATTTGTTCTGTTTATTTTTTTTGCCTTGTTGGGGTACTCCAATCTTTCATATTGGATATACAATGCCTTTTTTCTATTATTTTTCTCTCTAATCTTTTGTATATTGCTTTTTATAATTCTATTTCCCTTTATCTCATGTACAATCTCTATCTCTCTTATCCCACTTTCTAGTGTCTACCTTCCCTTGACATCTATACATTTAATTTTAATTTCTAAATGAGTTTTTTTCTTTTATTTCATATGTACATGTTATTAGTTCCTGTTTCACTTTCTTGTACAGTCAGGTTATCACATCCAAGATGTCTGGGCATCTCTTCCTTTAAATTCTTATATTTACTTGTGTGTTATTCTTTTAGAGCTACAATGGACAATTTATATTTATTAACACTGATTTATATTTTTTCTCTTTATAGTAACATTGTTGTTGAATACTCTATACACAAAAGAAAATATAAATGTATATCTGTATGTATAGAAGGTGATGTTATTTCATACATTTTTTTCTATTCTCATGATTTCTTTTTTTGATGCTATAGTCACAATCTAATTACACATCAGGTAACTATGGCTACCCATCCTCTCAGAAATTTCTGTAGCTTAGGAGGACTTCTTCCTCTAGCCTGAAGTTCTGCTGACCCCCATCACCACTGTACATACCTCCTATTTCCCAAGATGCCCCACTGCTTTCTTAAGGGGCTTTTCTCTCTCTGCTTAGGGCACATTTCACATTTTCACATCTTTTGTTCTTTCTTACCTGCTCTCCCCCCACCCACAATTGCACCCAATTTGTCTATAGTCTCATTTATAGAAGTTTTCTTTTTTCTGGTAACACCCTCAGTCTCTTTCACTCCTTCTTCCCTATTTGGCAACAAGATTCACTGGCTCCTCTCTTATTCAGAGCAATTACTTTGTGTCCTAAATTAGCTTCCATAGTCCTATAGGTGTTCAAGAAACCTCAAGTTTCTGTCACTAACAGAAACCTCTCACATTACAAGGTGCTTTGGTGACTGTTTGGTTTTATGTTAGCATACTTCATTGAATTCCCAATACTCCCAGTTCTGATCAATTAATGAGTTATTGAACTAGATACACATTATTCTCCACAAGAGGAAAGCTTTCTGTAGATATTAAGCACTTTATATTTTCTCCATATCTTTGTATTTTTATAACAAGGTGGTAAGCAAAGATAGAATTAAAAATTTGATAGATTTGATAACAAAGATTTTCATAACAAAGATTTTTGTAAGCAAAGATAGAATTAAAAAATTGATAGCTTTGATAACAAAGATTTGATAACAAAGATTTTTGTCTGCGAACTTCAAGAAACAGATCTACACAGATATTTAAGCATAGGACTTTTTAATTTTTAAGCAGAGGACTTTTAACACAACATTTTATGTAGTAGTAAAAAAATTAAAAACAACCTGAAAATTATGGAAGAATATTTTAAGACACAGGGAAGAGCTTATGATACATTGTAGCAAAAAATAAAACCAATACTCTCACAATTATATTAAATGTATGCATATCTCCAATCAAAATGCTAACAAGTGAAAGGGATCTGAGATTACACATAACTTTTAATTTTCTCTACTCTATACTTTCTAAAATTTTTATAATAGATATCCATTGCACTTAAAATGTGAAAATAGTATTGAGCTGAAAAAACCTAGTGACTTAGAGAATAAGTTTTTTAAATATTGCACTTATATATGCATTTGCTTATATATGCACTGCTAAAAATGACTGATATCTTAGGTAGACTAAGAAGAAAAAGGCTATTTGGAGTCATTCTTTAATTTATTATTTCATTTAAAAGCATAAGGTACAGCCACTGTGGAAAACAGTATGGATTTTCCTCAAAAATCTAAAAATGGAACTGCCTTTTGAACCAGCAATTCCACTCCTGGGATTATACCCTAAGAATCTTGAAACATAAATTCAAAAGAACCTATGCACCCCAATGTTCATAGCAGCACAATTTACAATAGCCAAGTGTTGGAAACAGCCTAAGTGCCCATCAGTAAATGAGTGGATCAAAAAACAGTGGTACATGGAATATTACATTGTGTACCATTGTGTGGTACACAATGAAATAATATGCAGCTGAAAGAAAGAAGGAATTCCTATCCTTTGTAACAGCATGGATGGAACTGGTGAGTATTAGGCTAAGTGAAATAAGCTGGGCAGTGAAAGATGAATGCCATATGATCTCACCTATAAGTGGAAGCTAATGAATAAAACAAACAAGCAAGCAAAATAGAACCAGAGATATGGAAATAAAGAAGAAACTGACAGTAACCAGAGGGGATGGGGGAGGGGGCTAAAAGGGGAGGGAAGAAGGGGGAGGGTATATAAAGGACACATGGACAAAGACAACAGAGGTGGGGGGAGGACTGAATGTGGGAGATAGAAGGTGGGTAGGGCAGGGGAGAGTAAGGGAGGGAAACTGGGGAAAACTGAAATTGAACAACTAAAAAGAAAAACAAAGGAAAAAATAAAAATAAAAAAGAACCCATACACTACTGGCTGTCCTGAGGCAGACCCATTTCAGGCCAGTTCTTGTATAGGAACCATATGATGGACAATTTTTTGTTGTGCAGAGAGTGTCATATAGTTAAAAAAAACTGTGGCAATAATTTGGAGCTCAAAATAAAGTTCTCTCTTTCTGAGATTATTTACAAAAATAAAAATAAAAAAATAAAGTTGCAAGGGACTAGAGAAAAAAACATTAATTTTCATGTTCTGTATACATCTCATATATAGTGAACATGTTTTTGTAATATAGAAATATTTATAGGGATATAGAAATCATTGCATATCATGCCTTTCTGAGGTAGATACATGTTTCCCTTCCTGTTCTTCATACATTTATATTTCCTTCCATGTAATATCATGTAATATCTTGGGATGGAAGAACATTAGCAGTTATGCTCAGAGTCATATGCACCCTTAGGTGTTGTGAAGAGAGGCTAAGCAGACACCAGATTTCAGACACAAAGTGAAGTATGTAAAGAATAAAACATGACTATTGTGTTCTGTGTAGAAGACTGAGGAGAAAATTCCATCAGGAAAATGGCAACCTGAAGGCGACACAGAAAAGGCAATCTCATGAGTTCCACTGATGCTGAATTTTAAGGCTTTAAGGGAAAGGTTACTCAAGACTTTAACTAATTTAACTTCAGAATCTAATAAAATGAGGGCAGTATGTTTCATTTGTTAAATGATGAATACTAGGTTTTTCTTTATTTATGTGAGAGAAAACCTGAAACTTTAAGCAGCAGTTTCAGCATGTCTGCAGGAGACAATTTTACTTAGGAGCTGTGTTTAAAATACCTGTTGAAAAAACAAATTATAAGGAATGCAAAAAGCTCAGTAGATAGACCAACAACATTTTCCTTAAAACATTTTTAGGTGATTTTTGAAGGCCTCAGGATTTCAGTAGAAATTTCTGGTACAAACACTGAGCAAACGTTTCATGGCCATTGTGATGAGCAACAATGACCCCAAACATGCTGTGAAGGTCAACTCCCTGTCCCATACAAGTGCGAACCTCCATAGGCTATCACTTATGACAGCAACTTTCTACCCTTTTCATCTCATGACACACATCAACTAATTACTAAAATTTTGTAGCATATCAAAAATACATATGCTTTGCCAATCTGATAAAAAATAGGTATAATTTGATTGATTTACAAAAAAAGTAATAGCAATTACCTACCCTTTTTGCACCAAAGTCACTTTTTAAAAAATCAAATGTCTATACCTGTACATAAGGAGTTCTGCTCGCAAGAATTAATCAATCAGATGCAAACTTATTATGTAATATGACCAATAAGATGCAACTCTATTATATGACGTATCTAGCTATGGTTCAAGACAGGGCATTCACACTAGATGTCTATTATTGTACTGGCTGTTGTCATTTTTTAATTTGACAAACTAAAGGAAAAGAGGTCTGTGCCCCTGACTAAATATTCAGGTATTTCATGACTTAAAAATCCTTGCAGCACACCCATCAAACACGGCTGACTTATGATACTACAGTACAGGTCAGCTTCCATGTACAGAGGTCAGTCATTTGAATATGAATGTAATTGCACTTGTCTAAAAATGTAATGACTGTTCTAAAGGAATATGTTTTAAACAATACTTTGGATGTGGCCTGTAGTGTATTCAGGTCAATTTCCTGCTGGTTTCTAGTTTCAGGACAATTTCCTGGAGGCTTCACATTTTTAGCACTTTCCAGATACCATTTCTTTTGGCAAGAGGAGAAATGGAAGAGAAAAGTGATACTTATTACAAGAGCAATCACAATTGCTGAGCCGCAATTGAAAAGCGGAGCATGAATCAGGACTCTATGATTGCATCAAAGCACAGTAAGATTTATATGTTGTTGAGGCTCTTGGTTAAGTACTGGATGCAATATCACAACCTATTTTACTGTCTTGTAAATGACATGACTTACCACATGAGGTTTCTCTCAGCACAATTTTTATTTATTGACTACCATGTCAGTAATGTCACATGAAGGAAAAAGTCATCCACGACAAATAATGTTTACACTTTCCTAAAATAATACAAACATAAGCTTTTGGTTGAATAATGATACTATGCTACTTCTCAGCAGTTTCTGTCTTCACTTTTTAGATAGATACATAAGGTCAATTTCATTTTTCTCTTCTCTCTGCTGCAACAACTAGGATAATTGCTTTTTTCACTCATTCTACTTCTCAGGTGTTAACAAGAGGTTTCTATCCACTTTTAGTGCATGGGGATTAGATTACTTTATATATCTCATATATTTTAAGTGTTACTTACCAGCCAGAGAAGCTGGTATGCTGGCCTCTTATCTTTATTACATTGAGAAAAGGCAGCATTTCATAAAGAAAGGGATGCTGGCCTAGGGAACAGGCAAGCCAGGGTTGCCAGCCACTATGGCCCTAACTAATGTGTGACTGTGACAGATGTCCAACTTTTCTCAAGCCTGATTTTTCTAATCTGTGAATGAGTGTATTTAACTAAAACAACTCTAAGGTCCCCTGACTGTCCTAAAATCTTTGATTCTAGTTTAAATTTATTTGGTTCTATTGTTTATCGGTAGAATAGATGACAAAATATTAGGCTTTTGAATTTACTTTGTCCTACAAGAATATTTTTATTGGCATATGTAAGTTTCCTTTACCAGAATAATCAAATAAAATTCTCATATCCCTTTTAGATAGTTAATATTTATGAGGGATAATAGGCAGTAAAAAGAAATGATGAATAATTTTAGGTATTTAGATTGGGTTCTGGAATACAATTGCCTTTTGATCTGTTGACATTACAAATAAGGGGGTGGGTGGCTGGAGAGAGGAAATTAAGAACCTCTTTCACCAGGCTGAATTGTTTTTATTTGAGTGTGACATTGCAATGGTTCAAGCAGATCTTTCCTCATTTGATATAAAAAAATTGAAAACTGGATGAACCCCTCTCTTTTCTTTAATTATCTGCTTCTATTTTTAAAATCAATATGTAGAAATACTGTAGAATAGAGGCAGGACAAACAACAACTCATGGAGACAGACAGGAGCATGGTGGTTACCAGAGGGAAGGGGTGAAGCAGTAATGGGTAAAAGGCTCAGATACATGGTGATGGAAGGTGATAGGACTTTGGGCTGTGCACACACAGTGCAACATGAAGATCATGCATCATGAAAAGGTACGCTTGACCCTTATATCCTCTTATTAACCAATGTCGCACCAATAAATTTAATAAAAATATAAAAAAGAACAGAAGCAGGAATGCTAATTCTAAATTGTGAAGGAGTAATGAAAACACCAAGGAAGGGCTCTGCTAGGTCTAACACCCAGCATCCTGTAAATTATGCTCTTTGCCCCTCTTTTGGATTTGGGTAATTTGTACTGTTCTGCAGTTTCTGTGCTTTAAAAAGTACAAATTCTGGAAACAGAGAAAAACACCTGCTTTCTTAACCTCACCTGGACTTCATTCAAATCCTCTCCACTCTCTTCAAAAAGGCTGGCGAACAGCACCATGCCACATATTTAAATGGAGATGCATTTTTAGGGCTTGATGTCAACATACTTCGAAATGTTGCTGCGGCTGGGAAGCTTTGGGGAACCTATCTTTGAATGAGGGAGATACTGACTCTTCTTGAAATTCAGTTCACTGGTCTTGCTTTCCTCTTAGTGGCCTGTAAAAGCAATCCATCTCATATTTGAGAAGATAAATAAATAAATTTGTTCATCAACTTACGCCAAGGGAAAACCCCATGAAAACACAAGGAAATATTTAGTTTTCAGAAGTCTGTGACTTGCACATCCCTGTCCAGGCTACAGCCTACTTTGTTGCATGCCTTTAGAGGAAAATTAAAAAAAAAAAAAAACAATAAAAACTGTCATTCATTCTTCCCAATTCCCTCCTTTTCTCTCTCAACTTCATTTACATAAAGCTTTAGTTCCCAGTCCTCCATCAAAACTGCTCTTATCAAGGTCCATATTTTTCAATCTAATGGGTAGTGCTCTGTCCTTATCTCATTTAAGTTGAACCACAAGAAACTGTTGATATTTGACCAAAAATAGCAGTTTTGTATAGTTTAGTCTCATTCAACCTTTCAGGAGCATTTGATTTAGAAGCACCTCTTATTTCCTTGAAACACTGTTTGCTTGGTTTACAAACCGCCTGGTACTCCTGGTTTTCCTCGCACCTCACAGCCCTCCAGCTCAGCCATCTTTGCCTGCTCCTCTTCTGGCTCTCCAGCCTGTCATCACCGATCCCAAGACCTTGAGTAAGTATTCTCTTCCCTATTTGTACATGTTCTCTTGGTGATCTCATCTGGGCTTGTGACTCTAACCATCATTTCTGTGGTGATGATTCCCAGTCCAGCTCTCTCCCCAAAGTTGATATTTCTGCATACAAATGAGGGAATTATTTGGCTTTCAGTAGTTATGTCATATTAACAGATCAAAAACTATGCTTCTGATCTCAACCCTTGCACTCCAGCTGCTAATCCTGTTCTTTCATCTTTCCAGGCCCTCAAGTCAAATCCTTAGGGTTATCCTCCATCTCCATTACCCTGTTCTTTCTTTCACACTGTATTTAATTCATCAGCAAATACCATTGACTCTATAGTTTCTAAATAAACCATTTTCTACCTCTACTCTTGTTCTAGGCACTAGTATCTCTCTATTATACAATCATCTAGACTGGTCTCCCTTTTCTCACTATTTCTCATTTACACAGCAGCCAGACTGATACTGTTTCAGTGTAAATCAAACCAGCTTTGTTCAGAGCCTTTCAAGGGCTTTTGTTCAATTCATTGTAATGCCTTAATTTGGTAAAGACCTGATACATCCCTTTAGCCTTTATGATCTCAGCTCCTAATGCACAAAGCAACAGCTATACAACATGAATATTTATCCAGCCAAACCAAGTGACTTAACCAAGTGACTTATTCCCAAACTTGGCTATATATCAGTGCCATCTACAGAGTGTTTAAAATATGTTGATGTTGACCCAACAACATGCAATGTCGAAGCCAACTTCAAGGCCTTGTCACTTGTGGTTCTCTACCTCAGAGAGCCACATGATTTACTCTGTTACTTCCTTCAGGTTTGATCAAGTATCACCTTCTCAGTGAGATCTCCCCTCACTACTGTTTTTAAAACTGTCCCTTCTACACACACACACACACACACACACACACACACACACACACACATTCCCCATCGGCATTTCATGTTTTATATTTCTCCATAGTACTTATGACAATGCAACTTACTACATATTCTTTTATTTTTGTCTGTATCCCACTCTTGTAGACGATGTCAGAACCTTGCCCAGCTTCCTCAGCATTCCCCATTCTTTTATGGCTACAGAACCCTACTATAAGCAGCTGCCATTAATGCCTGATTTCCTGTCAACCCCACATGGTCAGCAGTACTGAGAGTAGGTAGAATTGAAGAATATATATCCCAGCACCTTTGGGTGGGATAACACCGACTCATAATCTATACCATCTTCCAGAGCTCCCCCATGGAACAGAGCCTCAGCTTCCCTCAGTGGAAACTGGTACCCACACCTGGTTTCCTTACAGTCCCTCTCTCCCTTCCCCATTCTCCTATGGGTGCCTCCTGAGATTATCTTCCAAACAACCTACTTTACTCAAATCGTTGTCTCTAGGTCTCCCTTCTGGGAAAAGGCCAGGATATATCCAAAAAGCCCTGGTTCCTTTACAGGAAAAAGGGTTTTGATCTGTTTTATTTTATTGCTCTATCTGCAATGACTGGAAAAGAACTTGGCTCATAATAAAGACTTTATAACTATTTGTTGGATCAATGAGTCCTTATTATAAAACACCTCCTGAGTCCACTTTCAGCACAGTCAGGGCATGACTTTGTGTTCACCTAATTAGCAAATAAAATGCTCATGATAATTTTTTTTTTTTTTTACTTTTTCTCACCTACCTGGTATGTTAAGTTTTATAAATGTGGAAACATTGTAGAATCAGTAGGTTGAAAAAAGAAAATAGAAATGTAGTTTTTAAAAAAATAGTTGCTTCCTAGAGTGATTTCCAAACTTGATGGCATATTAGAATCACCTAATTTTAGTTTACAAATTTCTGATTTCTGGACTTCATTTTCCCTGAATCTATAATTAACTATTTATACAACATGATACTTCAGAAGAGAGTGATAAACTCCTGAAATATCCCAGTTCCATTTAAGCAGGAATCAAAAGCATCACTTTTAAAAATAGTAATATTTAAAATACATGTAGAAGTAAAATTTTCATTATATGAAGTTTTTACTATATGTCTACCAAGCTACGGACACTTTCACTTTGGCATAGGAAGGAGAAAGAGGAAATAGTAAATGCAGGTACGAAGGGAAACTGTTAACATGCAAACAGTGGAGCATGCACATGGACCGCTCATCAAATGCGGAAAAGGGGACACCACTGGACAGTCGGCGACGAGTCCCATGGCAGGGCTGCATTTTCTCTCCAGTATGAATTATAGAGTTTCTAGTATTTACCTTCCAAGTATAAATTAAAGAAAAATTCAAGTATACATTTTATGTATCACATGAATCACATGTTTGTTACACTTTTTAATACTAGTAATTGTATCTTAAGGGCTAATGTCCTTGCATCTTGCTGGTCTGAATAAGAAAATAAAAACATGAAGGTAACTTTATTTTTTCCCAATAGTTCCAGTATATTACCCACATTCTAAAACAAAGGAAAGTGGATTAGAGAACCACCTGTCAGTGGCAGCAAGTTAATGTCCTTATAGGAGCAACAATGTCTTACTCCTTTCAAGTTACCTCCTGTTGTATTAAAAAAAAAAAAAAATCAATCCAAGTAAATGCAATGCCCACACAGTGCAATAGAGACCCTTGGGAAAGGCTATGTTTTCTGTCCTAATTATTTTAAAAAATCATCAATAAACTGATTTGGGGAGTTTCTCTAATGTGGTACACAGTTCATTCTTTACCATCAAAGGACAGTTGTTTCCTAGAAAAAGGAAACTTTCAGGTCTTCTGAAGATACATTTATTACTCAGTAGAGTCTGAACTATATGAAAAATATAAGATTACACTAGTGAAAGAAGGAAACTTCTGATACACACACAGGGTGGGAGAAAAGTAGGATTACAGTTATTTTTATGGAAAATAAATAATAGTAGTAATAATAATAATAACAGGAGAATAAACTCTTTTGTGCACTCACAACCATAAATCTACTTTTGCCCCACACTGTATATGCTCATAATAAATACAAACAAAAAATACCACTGTAACAAAGAATAAGGTTAGAGAGGATAAAGAAAAATATAAACCCTGATACCACATCCCAATCATTAGGTCATTAACTGTTCACTCTTAGCTGAATCTTGACCATAATATCCAGTTGGGTTATACTTTGTTCAAATATGTACATAAAGCATATGTGGCTGTGGTTTTTCAATTGGTATTTTAGCTAAAAAATTTTAACCTTGTGATATAGAATGAGAACCATATATATTCAACATAGTCATTTAAATTGTTGACATTGTACTTTGGAATTCTTTTTAAAGCTTAAATTTCATGAGAAATTAATATAGTATTACTGTGAAAGCCAGAGAAATAATTTAATTACTTATTTACTCATTAACAGATCTTCAGGTTATTTTTCAAATTTTTAATTGGTAAACAATGTAAGTAATCATCCTTGTTCATGCCTCATTCAATTATATCTAGAGGATAGACATCTGAATTTAGAAATGTCATATTAAAAAGCAGAGCTATATTAGTTTGCTAGGGCTGTAATAACAAAATGCCACAGATTGGATGGATTAAACAACAGAAATTTTTTCTCACAGTTCTGAGGCTGAATGGCTGCGATCAAGGTGTTAGAAGATTTGATTTTTTTCTGGAGCCTGTCTCTGCGGCTTGCAGATGGCCAGCTTCTTGCTGTGTCCTCGCACGGCTTCCCCTCCATGTTCATATACCCCTGGTGTCCCTCCATGTGTCCAAATTCCCTCTTCATGTTCAGATTGTATGAGGGCCTACCCATGTGATCTGATTTAGTCTTAATCACTCCTTTAAACATCTTGACTTCAAATACAGTGACATTCTGAAGTTGTGGGCTTTAGAATTTCAACATACATCTTGAGGAAACACAATTCAGCCCATAACACATGCTACTTTTAAAAAACTTTACAATGTAATTCCAAACTGCCTAGTCAAAAGGTAAAGCCAATTTATACTCTCACTGACAGCATAAAGTTGCCATTTCCTCACTTTTTTATCAATATTGCCAGTTGTTCAATTTCAGACTCTTTCTCATGGGGAATATTGAAATTCATGGTTAGGAACAGCTCAGGGAATGGACTATGTCTTTATTGATTTGTTTTCTTTTGTTTTCCACATTTTTGCTGTCATCATTTTGAATCTAATTATAATCTGTGGTAGAATATTATGTCTTTGTTTCAGGGTCTTACCACTTTTTTGAGAGTATATGTTAGCAATTGTGAAAATCTCTTTTAGGTTCAATGTGTGTCTCCTAAATCACTAAGAAATTTTTGCTTGCTTTACAATATTCTGCAAGATACTGGCTCTTATTTATTTACTACCAGGAAAGGGTTGCTTGTGTCATTTCCATTATATTTCATCTCTACCCTTTATATTTGTATTCACTCAGCTACCTGTGTGTTCTACCTGTGCCGCAAGTTTATCATCCTTTCTCTTGGTGGGACACAAATATTAAGATTGCTTCCAAGTTGCCCTAGCTGGTGTAGCTCAGTGGACTGAGTGCGGGCCTGCGAACCAAAGGATTGCGGTTCGATTCTCAGTCAGGGCACATGCCTGGGCTGTGGGCCAGTTCCCAACAGGGGACTCACAAGAGGCAACCACACATTGATGTTTCTCTCCCTCTCTCCTTCCCTTCCCCTCTAAAGAGAAATAAATAAAATGTTAAAAAAAAAAAAAAAAGATTGCTTCCAAGCTAAATGCCCACAATGAGCTTCCAAGCTAAATACCTTACACTGGGAAGGCACATGTGTAAGACTGTGAGTTATTTTTCCTGATTTCAGCTTTAAATTAGTTTATTTCTCTTTTTTATCCTTAGCTGAGGGCATTTTTTTCATGACTTTTAGAGAGAGAGAAAGGGATAGAGGAACAAAAAGAGAAACATTGATGTGAGACAGAAGCATCATTTGATTGCCTCCTGTACACGCCCAGACCAGAGATCAAACCCACAACCTAGATGTGTGCCCTGACCAGGAATTGGAACCTGTGACCTTTGGTGCATGGGACAATGCTCCAGCCAACTGAGACACACTGGCCAGGGCTAGTTTATTTTTATATCTTAAGAATCACAAAAATGACATACAGTACCTCCATATAATCTAGAAATTATATGTTGGGTTTTCTCAAAGCTAGACTTTCTTAGGCTCTGCATGAAATTATTTTTAGACTTCTCAACATATTTACTTTTCTCAGATCCCATATTTACAATCGATATACTTTTGAAGATTAACTTCCTGTTTTCGTGCCCACTGATCTATATCGAAATTTCATCATCTCTCATTTAGACAACTATAAAAGATTGCTATCAGAATTCCCAGGAATTTACTTTTCCTCTATCACCTGCAGAGTGACAAATTTATCTTTAAAATAAAGGTATGGTCATTTTATGTTCCTGCATTAAAATTTCTTTGGCTCCATGATTAAACGAATTCCTATATAAGATCTTGCCATTGGCACCAGAACTTGTCTTCATGTTTACCTACCAGTATCTCTCTTTCCTTATCTCTAGTCACATGGGAAACATTTCTGGCTTCCATAACACAACATGACTTTTGAAACCATGGACTTACTGAAAAAAACCCACTAAAAGAAATGATTCTTCTAGGAAATTCATATCTATCCTTCAAGATCCAATTCAAGAATCACCTGAATATGTATGCTCAATGAAAATTAAGTCCTGCTTCTCTTATACTTTTGCAATATACCCTAATATTTAAATATTGCAACCTCTGCAATATTTATTGCATTATATCTCAACTGGATATTTAGATATCTGATTTCTGTAATTTACCATATGTTTTTCAAAGGCAAAGATATCCTGTATTTCCAGCTCTGTTCCTATATAGTAAGCACCCAATGAGTGTTAAATGATGGAATAATGCGATCAAACTAATAAAAAATATAGCCAAACTTCTGTTATGTAATGGAATCTTAGAGGGTACTTGCATTTTCACTAACATCACATTATGCTGTCCCTCTTGCTCTTAATTAATAAGGCTGCCTTTAAATTATCTATAGGTCTTTGGGTATATTCTCTTTGCCAGTAATTAAACATAAACATTTTAAAAACCTATTAGAAAAACACTTGGCATCTCTCTTTGGTTGCTTCAGTAGAAAAAGACATCGATGTTGGAAGATTTTTAGAAAGCAGCTTCTTTGGTATAAATATTTTTTCCTAACAAGGTAACTATTTTTACAGATAGTTACTTTATAGTACTTAACAGAAATACATGGAATATGAAGTTTAAAAATATCTATGTTTATTGGACTACATCAAAAAATGAAATGTATTTTTAAAGCCTACATAAATCTTTGAAAAAATGAAATCTGCAATTCAATTGTGAAGAACTGGGTGGAATATAATATACATTTTTAATAAAGAAATTTGGGAAAACATGTTAATTCATAAAAGCATAATAATGCATTAGGTCTGTAAAAGATGAAAAATGAAAATTTACCATTGGCTAGCAAACAAATGCCCTGATACAGAGCTTTAGTTTTGATCCTGCTAGAGAAATAACTATATAAATTCAGGAATTTACTACTGCAAAAATAATATACAGGGTGGAGAAAATGTAGGTTTATAGTTATTCCTATGGAAAATAATACATTAATTTATAAAATAATAGTACAAGAATAAACTGTGTTTCATATACTCACAATGTATACATACTTTTGCCCCACCTGATAAACAGAGCCAAATTAAAGTTGGAGCTGCCACCCCAGAGGGATGGGACCTTGCCGCCAGGGTGACCATCCTTCCCACCCATATTGATGGCCATGTAGTTCTGGACACTTCCCTGACTGTTCCTCCCCTGGCATGTCACAAGTCATGAGGCAGACCCCTTGGAGGAACAAGGGGGCTAGAGAACAGCCTCATATGATTCCTAAATAAGACCTTCCACATACAATGAGCTCCTCACCCACATCATAAAATCTTAGGAATAAAATCTTGGTTATGCTCACCATGAAAATAGAGTTTTGGTCAAACTAGCGATAACATCTAGGCCTCATTTGTGTTTTGGCTCCAGACCAGAAAAACAGCAAGGCCAGGTGCGTCAGCTCAATGGCTTACATCAGGACCAGCTATGATGACTAACGACCCCCTGCTCTGATGCCAACAAATCAGTGGAGACCATGACCCTGAAATGACACACCTGGAAAGCTGATGGATATTCTATGGAGATCCTCCTCTGGGTCACCCCTAAAATCCTGCCCTTAGGATGGAGGACCCAGCACAGTGTCTCTCTCTCTCTCTCTCCCTCGCATTACTGCACCTTTCTCCACCCTCTTCTTTCCCAAGGTGCATATATCCTCGCTTTCTTTCTTTTAGGTTCCAAGAACCCTTCTTTTGCCTCTGTCCTTTGTTTCCTGAGCCTATACAACCAAGCTGGTCCACTTCTTCCACAGTTCACTTCTTCTAACTCAGTTAATTTTCTAAATAAACTTTTGCTTGTATTTGAGTTTTGGCTCTGAATTCTTTTTTAGCCACAACTCAAGTACCAAGGTTGCTGAACCAAGGTCCAATTGCTTGAAACATTCTGGTATTGTTTTGTAGTTAAAAACACGACTTAACATGAAGCATCCGGTAAAGGATAATCTTGTTTGTAAATCTGAGGTCGAGAATTGCATAGCACAGGGTACTTGCATAAACCTGAAGCCGAAAGGAAATTAGAGCATAGGATCCAGCTCATTCCCCACCCCCCAGAAATTCACCCAACAGTCCAACACAATTTATTTAAAAGTCCATCTCCCTCTATACTTTTTTTAGAGATTCACATTTATCATATACTATATTTTCAATGAGTATTTGATATTTTTTGGACTTTTTATACTATCCCACTGGTCTGATATATATCTGATATATATTTTTTTCTTTTTGCATGTCAGTACCAGATTTCTTTAACTGTTGAGGATTTATAAGGACTTCTTTTAATGCAGGTGTTCTCAAGGATTTTGTTCATATCAGTATGCTTTCATTTCGCACCTTCCCTTGGTGATTAAACATGTACTAACGATTTCGACTACTATTTGTGAACTTGTAACTGGCAAAAATATATCACTAAAACATGTATCCCTCTAAAATTTTATATATTAAAATTTCTACTAAATATTTCACCACGAATGTCTCACAAAGTTCTTCAATCTTTAGAAGTTCAAATTTAAACCTAAATAAATTATAATCCTCTCTATTTCAACCATGTTGTACATTACATGTATTTTTCCTGTATTCATTAACTTAGTGAAAGATAAAACTGTCTCTGGTGGATCAAACTAGAAACTAGGGATCATACAACTGTTGTAACTGAAAGCAGGACCAGCTACCTGCTACTACGAAAGCCTTAAGAGAGGTAGGTGCTAATGTAAAAGAAAGTAGTTTTATTCAGAGGTCACCTGGAAGTTGGGGGGCTCATGTCTCAAAGCCTGTCTCCATATCTCAGTGGAGGCAGAGGTTTTTATAAGGAGGGAGAAGGGAACAGAACCAATATATCGAAGGGGGGTGCTGAAAAGTTCTCTATGTGCAGACAAGCACAGTCCATTCCAATAAGGCAAGTGATGGTCTGCTGTCTATAATCCTGGTGTAGTCATCCTGGCTCCACATCATTCTGGCTCCATGGTTGAAGGTCAGCAAGTCTACCAGAGCGGGGATGCCTGAAGGTCAGAGTCTGTATGGTTTGAAGTTACTTCCTAAGATTCTTATTCAAATATGCTGTTTATCCATAAGCTACATATTAGTCAGAGTCCGCACTTGGAGAAAAAATGTCAAAAGGATGGTGGGTGGGTTACAATTTCCCACCATTATAATTTTCCACTGTTACATTGTCCACTTCTTCTATTATCCCCGGATTTAATATGATTATAGTTGTACCTTGGTACTCATCCTTAATTTGTTCTGGAGCTCATGACAAATGCCAAAACCCACAAGTACCAAGCAAGCCACGAGTGATGAAGCATTTTCTCTTGCAGGGTGGTGGTGACTCATAAAAGTTCTAGCAAGTGTGATGAGTTCCGGGCAAGTGCCTAGTGCTGAAACACTTTTTCCTTGTCAAAATGCAATGAGTACAGGGTTTGTTGAGTTCTGAAGCTGATGAGTGCTGAGGTATGACTCTATGCCTCACATCTTACAGCACTATTTCTTAAATATCTAGTCCACAGGTGGCAAACACAAGGCCTCAGGGCTGAATCCGGCCCTGCACCTTGTTTTATCCAGCCCAGCACCTGGTTTCTACCCAGCGGCAGCACCAAACTCTTACTTAACTATTAAGGAGTAGTTATATTTATACAGTCCTAAAATTACATTCAGCCCTTTGAAGGCAACTGCAAGGCTGATGTGGCCCCTGGTGAAAATGATTTTGACGCCTCTGACCTAGTCCCGTTATTTCCCTCCACAACTGCTTATTATGCTCTGGCAAGATTACTGCAATAACTTTCCATAGGGCCTCCATGCTTGCTACATATTGCCTATTGAAATCATTATTCTACAAGCCTTCTAAACTGATCATTTTAATCTGGAAATCTTAACATGTTTGCTTTTCTTCCAATTGGTCAGTAACCTACCACTACCTTCAAGTTAAGATCCTATCTCCTTGGTGCAATTTATAGTCACAATTTTTGGTCTGTGCACATATTTTCTATTCAATTAGTCATTATTTATTCTTCATGCCTACAATTCTCCTGAGCAGGTTTTCCTTTTCCATATGTTCTCTTTCACTTATAGCATTAATTTGATAATCCAAATGCCACACAGGTAAATGCAAACTTGTCTCCAAGACTAGGTAGAGTTCACACTCAATGAATTTTGTGATTTTCCTCTTATGATAAAATGTACATATAATTTACTATTTTAACATTTTTAAGTGTATAGCTCAGTGGCTTTAACTGTATTTACATTGGTGTACAACCATTTAACCATCCATTTTTAGTACATTTTTCATGTTCTCGAATTAAAATTCTATACATATTAAACATCAATTCCCCTTCCTCCAGAACCCGACTCCCAACCTTTCAGCCCCTGGGAAACAACATTGAACTACCTAGGTCTATAAATTTGTTCATTCTAGGTATATGAGTGGAATCATACATCATTTTTCCTTTTGTGACTGACTTATTTCAGTTAGTAGAATGTCTTTAGGGTATATCCATGCTGCAATACATGTCAGAATTCTTTTTATAAGGCTGAATAATATTCCATTGTAAGTATATATCACACTGTTTTTCATTCATCTGTTGATGAACACTTGGGTTATTTTCAAGGTGGACTAAGCAAAAATGCTGCTATTCAAATGGGAGTACAAATATCTATTCTGGTCCCTGCTTTAACTTTATGGGTATGTTCCCCAAAGTGGAATTTTTAATTTTTAATCCATTTTAAATTTTTTGATGGAACTTCATATGTTTTCAAGAGTAGCTGAATCATTATACATCCATACCAGTAATGCATGTGTTCCAATTTCTCCATGTCTTTGCCAACAACTGTTAGTTACATATTTATTTTGGATAATAGCCAGACTCATGGGAATTAAGTGGTGTTAGGTGTGGTTTTCATCTGCATTTTCCTAAAGACACTGTGCATCTTTACCCGTGCTTATTGGCCATTCATATATCTTCTTTGGAGAAATGTATATTCAAGCACTTTGTTCATTTTAAAATGTTATTTTTTTCCTTTTTGTACTTGCATTATAGGTGTTATTTATATATTCTTGATATTAATCACTTAATCAGATATATGATTTGTAAGTATTTCTCTCAATTTATGAGTTGCATTTTCACTCTGTTTATAGTATCCTTTGATGCACAGGTTTTTAATTTTGATGTAACCCAGCCATTGTTAATATGAAAACAGTTCATGCAACATCAATGTAACCTGGCAGCCAAGGAGAGTGGACTGGAATGCACATGCGTGAACAATGACGACTTCACTATACTAGTCAGTGGGGGCAGTAGACATCATTGAGTGAGCATGTGGACTGTGTGGCCATTGCATTCAAAATGACTGAGCAAGTAGAGCAATGAATCTGCATCAAATTTTGCATTAAGCTTGAACATTCCTCCACAGAAATTACTCAGATGATTCAGAAGGCTTTCTGGGATGATGCAATAAGAGCAGCAAAAATAAAGTGTGGCACAAATGCTTCAAAGATGGTTGAGAATCTGTTGAAAGTGATCCACATTCTGGAAGGCCTGCAACAAGCAGGACACCTGAGAAAGTTGAATGTGTATGGGCTGCAATCAACAAAGATTTGTGACTGACAGTGCGAGAACTAGAAGCTGATCTGGGGATTGCAGAAACTACTGGGAGAACTATTTGAAGTCCCAATGTACCTAAGAAGACTGATGTGTCATTGTCCTATGTACAATGCTTCCTGTATTTTGTATCTCCTTCAGTATTACATGGCTGGATGCCTTCTGGACAGACCTCATATTTTTGGGTGCCGCAGAATTTGGGTAATTAGTTTGTGTGTGCCATGAGCTGAAAATGGTTGAAAATCAACTGGTTTAGGGAATTCTTGTGGAAGGATTAATTTTATCCCATTTATCTCATCTCAGAAGGGGTAATGTGGAAGTCCCTAAAACTCCCCCCATTGAAATAATAGAAAGCAATGTAATTTTATATTGTTAAAATAGTAAAGTCAATGCCATATTTTTGAGAGGATCACAGAGATTATTGTCACCAAAATATCTGAAAGATGTAGGAATATGGACTCATACAAATGCTTATTATCAGAGCATAAGATGTAGAAGGAAAGTGGGGCATGGAGCATAGCAGGCAGTGATTTAAGTTTCATTAAGTGCTATTTATAATTGCGGCTGTTTATTCTAGATGTGGTTCCTGACAAAATAAGTGTAATTTCTGACACATGCTACCCCACTCCTTTTTGATGCATGTTTCTTTCTTCACGATAACAAAGAGCATCTAAAATTTTCACTTGACAAGATGAACGGTCCTTCTCTGACTCTTTGCCCTGATTTTATCTATAGAGATCTTGACCACTTCACCATTCAGAAAGCACCATTATCTAGAATGACACTGACTTATCATGTATTCTGAAAAACAGAAAGTAGAATGCTAAATGTCCGAGAAGACTGATATACTTGGAGAGTAAGAATGAGCTACTATATTTATAGGGAGTGGTCTGAGTGTGTTATCTGGGAGTACACTTGACTGGGTCAATGGATTAGAGGCTGCTGGGAGTCCACCCAGATCCCCAGCAGCAGTCAGATGTCATCTTCAGTGACTATGAGGGTTGGCTGCTAACAGCTTCTAGGTGTATCCTACTCCCGAGAATTGCCCTCATTAGGTGAGAGTCTCCTTAACATGAACTATCACTGAGGTAGATGGACATTCTTTTTGAGTTTGAGCCCAACCCTGGGGGTGGCTCACAGCCAATAACTGACTAATATGCAGGTTCAGAAGGTGAGACTCCTCCCCTCAAAGAAATATAATTTTGTGCCATTTATGTTCCATTCTGAGACTAAACCTCAACTGAAGGCACCCCTTTGTTGATGCTGCTTTCCACACTCAGTAAATCACTTGAATGGGAATCTCTGTCTCAAACACTACTTTCAGGGAACCACACCTAAGATACATAGTCCTGTGGAGATTTTGTCTACAAAGTAAATTACAACTGCCAATCTTAAACTGCAATTTACATTGACAGTGCTCTATTTGGTAATCCATGACTGCTCTTATGTATACTTTAGAAAAACTTCCTTTAAGGTGGCATTGTTAGAAACACTTTAACATTTACTACCTTATTTGACCCTTACAACATCCCTGAAAATATAGGAAGGCAAATATTCCTTCCTTTTATGGACAAGGAAATTAAGCAATTGAGTCTCTGTCATGCCTAAGACCACATATAATGTCAGTGTCAGAGTCACGGTTAATTTATAGGTTTTCAACTTCCTAAGCCAGGCATTCTTCATTCTCTCTCTGGTGGTCTTTCAGGTTATTATTTACTGTGTAAAATCTAAATAACCAGAACATTTCAGTGTACACACATAAGCACACAAGTGCACGCACACGGTACACAGCTAGAGTAGGTCTGCTTGTTCACACATATAACCAGTAGACAAATACCCAGTAGGTCCTGACTACTTAGCAATTAATGCAACAAATATGTGCGCATTTATATTATAAAACCACCAGTACAATTCATTTTCTGAATGAATAACTGAAGTCATTTTTATGTCACTGCAGTTATCAGCCATCCTGAAAATATATGTCTACCTTGAAAAGTTTATCTTGCCAAAGCTTCTTTATTGAGTGACAGTACATGTAACTCTAATCTTCATGGTGCTGCTTTGGTAAAAGGCAGATAGATTCATGTTTTCACAGATGGTTGTATAATTAATTACCTAAGATAGAAAGGAGTGGAAAAAATCCCCTGCCGGTTTATACTATATTTCTTTGACTTTTAAGGTAAAGTTCTCAATTTTAAACCAATTTAAATGAGAATGCTTCTGGAAAAAGCCATTCTAAAGTGGAAAGAAGGAAAAACATATTTCTTCATCCATTTTCAACTATTTTGGGCCTTTCAATGTGGTGATTGCTGGGAGGAGGAGAGTGAAAGGGGACTAAATGGGGAAAAACAATAAGATTAAATAAAAAAATCAAGCTATTTTGCTTATGATAAAATTTAGGGGACACAGATATGTCCTCTAAAGCAAGGGACATAACAGAAAGAATAAACAAATGGGACCTCATCAAATTAGAAAGTTTCTGCATGGCTAAAGAAAACAGAATTAAAATGAAAAGAGAGCCAACCGGATGGGACAACATATTTGCTAATGACACCTCAGACAAGGGCTTGATCTCCAAAATATATGAAGAACTCATACAATTCCACTCCAGGAAGACAAAAACCCCAATTAAAAAATGGGCAAAAGACTTGAACAGACACTTCTCCAAGGAGGACATACAGAAGGTCCAGAGACACATGAAAAGATGTCCAGCATCATTAGCCATCAGAGAGATGCAAATTAAAATCACAATGAGATACCATCTCACACCAGTCAGAATGGCCAACATAAACAAATCAACAAACAGGTGTTGGAGAGGATTAGGAGAAAAGGGAACCCTCGTGCACTGTTGGTGGGAGTGCAGACTGGTGCAGCCACTGTGGAAAACAGTATGGAGTTTCCTCAGAAAACTAAAAATGGAACTGCCTTTTGTCTCAGCAATTCCACTGCTGGGATTATACCCTAAGAATCCTGAAACACCAATCCAAAAGAACCTATGCACCCCAATGTTCATAGCAGCACAATTTACAATAGTCAAGTGCTGGAAGCAACCTATGTGCCCATCAGGAAATGAGTGGATCAAAAAACTGTGGTACATTTACACAATGGAATTCTACGCAGCAGAGAGAAAGAAGGAGCTTGTACCCTTTGCGACAGCCGGTATGGAACTGGAGAGCATTATGCTAAGTGAAATAAGCCAGGTGGTGAGGGACAAATACCATATGATCTCACTTTTAACTGGAACATAATCAACAAAAGAAAAAAGCAAACAAAATATAACCAGAGTCATTGAAATTAAGAACAATCTAACAATAGCCACAGGGGAGCGGAAAGGGGACAGAGGGGAGAAGGGTTTTCAGGAACTACTATAAAGGACAGAAGAAAAAATGTTTTTCCCAATTATTGAGCCAATAATTGGCTTTCCTTTGTATAAGCCTAAACGAAGTTTATTGAATATTAAGTATATTTAAAAAAATACTTTCTGAGGAAAATAATGTATCCACCCAACATCTTATGGGCCTATAATCCTTTCAGGATATGGATGATATAGAACATTCTTCATTTAATCTTTGGAGGCCTATGCGAAACTGGCAAACACAGGAGGGAGGCAGTTGTAAGGGTGCTGAGGAACTCTAAATGGATAGAATGGTTTTTCTACAGCAGATGCAGTATGTCCCTTTCTTCCTGGCCCGTAAGTACAAGTTCAATGGTGCTCTCCACAATGAAGCATCAAAGCAGTTAGTAAGTGGCTGTCAGCTTTACCCGGCTGTATTTGCCTTACGGGTGACAGGCCACATCAAGTCAGCAAAAGTTCAGCATTTATTCTTAAAGATCTGGGCTAACACCAACATTTTCAATCACTTGTGTGAATTGCAACTTTGCCTCAGGAAACTAGATGGTGGGTCTATTCTAATATAAATAAGATATAAATCTCAGTGTCCTCTTTGAAAATCTTAAGATCCAGAATACAGAGCCAGTAATAGCCATGGCCATACCCGGTAAAGGAAAGCTGTTTCATTACATTGTTTCCAGATTTCAAGTTGCCAAGGAACCCTTCTATTAGTTAAAAACAAAAGAGAGAATGTACATTTAAGGGAGAGAGTCTAGATTTATGCACACAGGTAAAAATGCCTTTAACACTGCCATGTCTGTCTCATCTGTTACTGTTTATTCTGTTGATTGAAGGCATCAATCACAAATCAAAGTAATTAGTAATTATAATATTGGTTCCATGATGTAGTGCATATTTTAAAATGCAGAACACAAACATTATGTGTAAGTAAAATACTGATATCTCAACAACCGTTCAGTAACAGAACCCAAATCCTTCCAAAGTGGTCAGGCCTGTTCTGGGTGCCTCACCTGAAATCTGGTTTTGCACCATGGTTGCTGCTGCTGTTTAGGAATGGGGATAAGAAGGAGCTCTTGAATGTGACTTAGGTGCCATAATGGCTCATCTGGACTAAACTTGCTTCCATTGTCTTCCTCACCTAAAATACCACTAACTGTGCAGAGCTGCGATAACAGGAAATGATCAAAAGTTCAGCTCATCAGCTGTAGTGAGGCCCTTGGTATGGGAATAAAGAGAAGAGCCAGATGACCAGGAGCTCTGAGGAAAAATGATGGAAAATATTCTCTGACTTCAGGGTAAAAGCCCTCCTTCTATATTAAAAGGAAGAAGTGGGCTAGGAAGTGTAAGTGAGGCGGTAGTTTTTACAAGGCTGGAGGTACCGCCTTTGGACTCTCCCAGATGAACCTGACAAGACAAGATACAACTGCCCCACCGGGAGCTTCTCTGTTCCTACTTAACACAGTGCCAAGCCTGCCAAGATCACGAACAGGTGATTTCTCAGAAAATTCTTGGGAGACTCGAGAGTCTTTCCATCTTTCTACTCTGCATTCCCTTCCTTCTCTTAAAACTAGCCTGAAGCTGAGGGGCACAGAGGATAAAACTCACCCAGACCTAGAAGGTCTTGAACCCCAGTGCTCACAATATTTGCATTCTAAAATTCAAGCACAAGAAGGCTCACTATTTTAAGGTGGAATCAGAGGAAAATATTCAAAGTTATCTTGCAGTTCAAATTACCAGATTAACTAGAAATTAAGAATAATATTTTTCAGCAGCTAAAAAATTTTACCCAAAATATGTTTGTCTCAACTGTAAAATAATTATTTATTGTTAAGGATTTAATAATGATATTCTTTTTTCAACTCTTTATGATCAAATGTCTTTATGTTTGTTACTTTGTCAAGGAACATGTGTGGGGGACCTACAGACAGGGACAGTGGCGAGGGAGAGGATTGAGTTTGGGAGGTGGGGGGTGGGTAGGGCAGGGGGAGAGTAATAGGGGGAAATGGGAACAACCATAACTGAACAATAATAAAATATAGCTCCTAGTTTTGTCTGCTGATATTTTATTTTAGCATATAACATGTTTATATCATAAATTGAGTTCTGTGTGATTTTTGTTTATAAGCTTTCTATTTAAAATCCAGTTTTTCAAACTCACTGACTTTAGTAAACTATAAATACAATTTTAAGTAAAATAATGAGTTATAGAGTTCTTTCAGGAATATAACAAATAAATGCCAAAATATCAATAGCATCCTTGTGCTACAGTATCACAATCTTCCCTCCCCCTCCTCCTTCTCCTTTCCCGTGTAAGGTGGTGTGGTAAGGGGGGTCAGAAGAATAACCTGATGGACAGACTTAGGTTTCAATCTGAGCACCGCCACAGGTAGCACGGCACTGCAGAAAACAACTGACCTATTGATGCCCCAGTTTTTCCGTTTGTAAACGAGTGTCATAGAACTCATCCTCACCAGGCTTTTATAAAGTTAAAGCAAGAAACAGTATTTGAAAAGCTTAGCAGACTGCATAAATAGTGTCCAGTAAAAGGTAGCTATTTTATTAAATTCTGTTAGAATATGAAGACTCAGAAATTGAATTTAAACAGGAAAGAAATAACAATTACTGAGAGAACACTAATACAGACTCACCACTTGACTTAATTTAATCTCCACAATAACTCTTTGCAATAGATGTAATTACTAAAACTATTTTATAAATGAGAAAATGCAGGTCTCTGACCTGAAAACTCATTCTTTTTTCTGCAATGATATCATGTTGAGCTGCTCCTATACACCATCCAGCTTTGTGCGAGGTACTTAAAAAGCTTGCTATTACATACATCTCAACTTGTCTATTGTGAAGAACATTTGGATTACATTGGCTCCCCAGTATTCCCCTCGCTAATAGCAACCTTTATTTCCTTTTGAGGAAGCTCTTTGTTTCATTAGTATTAGAAAAAATAAAATTCCAGAATTAACTTCTCGGTATGAAAGAAAATGAGATAAAACCTCCACTCCCAGACCCTCTCAAATCCACATAGCCTAAACTCTGACAACTCTGAGACTTTGAATCTCTAGCTGGGGTTCAAGTTCAGAGTTAAAAAGTTGGCTTGTCTTCTCACAGACAGTGGCTATGAAACAACTGTGCACCCTGTTTTTTAATTTTGTACCTCCAGAATTCTTCTGCGTCCCAGCTCCTATTGATTCTTTGTTCACCCTTTCCTAACCTATGCTTTCTCTTAGGCAGTCTCTTTATCTTGCTTGCAGTTAAGATTCCTAATGAATGTGCCTAGCCTACTGTTACTTGTCTACTTCTATTCCTATGTATATTCCTTCAGTGCCAGTATAGTACAAGGTTTAAGAGCACAGCATTTGGAGCCAAACTCCACAGGTTCAATTCCCACTGCGGCCGATGACTAATTACCTCATCTGTATCTACCTTATAGGGTTGTTTTGAAAATGAAAGCAATTATTATTTGTAAGGTTCTTGGAACAGTGTCTGGCACATACTATACTATATATGTTTGCTATTCTAATTTATTTATGTTCCTATTGTGAAAAACTTTTAACATTAAATTTTGAATCTTCAGAAATGCTTTTTATTTTTCTACCTTCCATTTGTCCCTTCCAAAAATCCCAACACTTCCCAGTTGGTGAAAACACAAGTGAAGGCTAAGTGCCTATCTTGCTAAATGATGTGTAGAAGGTCAAGGTGCAAATCCCACAAATGGTGCATTACATATGTTGGCAGTGACCCAGTCCTACCTTCCAGTTACATGGCTGGAATAACATGAATTTGGTGCCTCCTCCCACCCCATTAGAGTAACATGTACTTCGTAGCATCTACTTGGTCACAGTTGTAGGAGATTTTCTTTCATGAGCAAAATGGCCTGATGTCTGTAATTCCTGCTTTGAAGAGCCCCTAGCTTATCATCATCACAGGCAGACTGAACATTCAGTGGATTCCACAGCTGTGAACAAATTAAGTTTGTACCCTGCTCTCTGAGCTGGCTGTCAGGAAAAAGAACAATCTGACTTTACCATGACCTTGTTGGTGTCTAAAGCTCCCAGTTAGTCAGTACTGTTATTTGCTACTCTAGCCTTGGACCTGACACGCTATACCCTGTCAGGGGGGCATTGCTGTGTCTTAGGTCAGCAGGCAGCTGTAGCATTATCTCTAAGAACTGCAGAGCAGGAATCCTATTTTCCACTCTTTTTATACTGCAGCTTCTACTCACCACCTGTATATTGTAAACAGTGATTTCCTTTCTTCTTTGTTGTTCCTTCTACTTACTCATGTGTATAGCCTCGATTAGTTTTCCTTTTAATCAGACTTTCCTTTCTCTACTCTGTTGCTGTTTTATTGTTTATTGCCTTAAGTGTTCTGTTCAGAGGATCATTGCAGGTTAGAAAATACATCATACATAATATTAGGAAAAGTAACATATTCTAGTCTTCCTTTCCAGTAATCAAGATCTTTTTCTCTATAAGGCTTTACTTTAAAACTTTCCAAATGTATCTTGAGTTATTAAACTAGATATCAAATGCCTATGAATAGACAGAGAGTCAAGGCATACAATACTGAGACAGATACATTTCGATTCAACCCACTCAAGGTGAGGCAACAGTAAAAGCACCCAACAAAGGGTGTGCATGGCACACAAAAGCACTTCAGAAAATATTTCTTGAGAGAAACAATGACTAAGGCTTGTTCCTTCTTAGAAACTCATTGGTGGGTGGGCTATCCAAAGAAGTGCTAAACATTCCAGTATTTGTTCTCCTAAATTGTATGTGTAAAATATTATGTTATTGTTGCTAGTAATAACAGACACAAGATGAGATGCTAATTGCATGAGAATAACCACTGAGATTGAACAAAGCAAATGGTAGATGTTTACAATATTTATGAACAACAGTCTCTGCTTTCATGCTGGAATGAAATTTAAAAGGAGAGGGAAATTGCAAGGTGAAGTATCATTTGGCTGCAAGGAAGTCATTTATCATTTTAGTTGAGAATTTAGACTGTCAAATTCTAGAAATGAAATGTTTCATTGATACAACTTCAATCACTGGTGCATAGCTTCAATATATAATGCTTAATTAAGTGTACTTGATTAAATTATTTCTACGTAAAGTGTTTGTGTTTTATAGAATTCACAGTGGAATTTTTGAAGCTTCTCTAGATTATTTCTGATTACTCATGGGCTTCTTGTTGCAACCAAAATTTCCAAAGGAAAATCATTAAACATTAAATACTTCAGCAAAATGAACTTTGTCCTTTGAGAGACAGTGTTATGTATGCTATAAATCTTACAGAGATATTGCATCTGAGAGCTTTTCAGGACATAACAAAGAAGGTATACCTTGGGATACAACATTTATTTCTTTTCAAGCAGTGACCTTTATAGTGCGTTTAAAGCATGACCATTGCTTTTTAAAACTGCTCAGTGTTGCATACAGACAGCTTTCTCCTGCACTGTATTCTGAGCAGCGAGGAACAGGGAGGTAAAAGGGATATGCAGTGTGAACTCATAAATATGGGCCATATGGTTTAACTCCTAATGGAATAAATTAGCAGTGATTATGAGCATTTTTATTTTAGAAGAGGCTTGGTAAGATTTTGTCAGGCCTCCCCAGTGCAAATCTGAGTGTCACAGGCAAGACTGGTTTATCTTTAAATAACCTGGTTTATATTGTAAATAGTGTCCTTTTTATATATGGATTTATACTAATACCCACTTAGCCCACCCAAGGAAAAAAAGACTTTGTGAGAAGGAAAATAACAGGAAAAAATCTATGCAGTTTATACTCATTCACTGTGTAACATGAATTCAACTTCATATTTTTAAGGCAATTCATATAAGGCATGGTATGGGTACACTCGGGATAAAAAATTCTACTTGTGAACCTAATAGTGATTGCCCATCATTGTAAACAAAAGCCCAACAAAAGCTAACATAACTTTGTTATTATACAAGTATAGATGATTAATATCTAATGAAAGTAAGGTCAAAGTGCAAATCCCAGGCATTATCACAACTCGGATTTCAAGTTGAATTATTTATTTGGTGACACATGGTCCAACTTGAAATCAACTGTTGCTGAGGATTTCAGAGTCAAATAATCATTCAGAAATGGAAACTATGCATAAACCATTTGATTTCACACCTATATAACCTTTCATAAAATACCTCATGGAATTTTTATTATTGTTCAAATATAGTATGGGATTTGTAAAATGCAATTGTAATATTAAATCATTGTGATTAATTTAGATTCTGTATATTGTGAGGAACAAGATGAGTTAATGTACAAAAATAAATGTGATATTTCACTATACAGAGTGTTAAGTGGAGTCAAGGTGTTGAACTGGAAAAAGTCAAAATTTCTAAATTAAATTTAGTTGCTACTTATTAGTTTCATTGTTGTCCACTAGTCATTTACTCTGAGCCCTCAATCAGATAAAATTAAAAATAAAAATAATACCTAGCACAGAGTGCTGTCAGGATTAAGTAAAACAGTATCTATGAAATTAGAATGTGTTTCATATAGCAGTTTCTCAAATGTTTCTTTTACTTAAATTTCTTTGGAAATAGCCTTCTTATGTGAAGTTCATGTGATTCTTTCCATTAGGTAGGGTATCCACAGACTTTATTACTAGAAATGTGAGGCCTCCTTGCCCTTTATGCCAACCAAATAAACTTGTCCAAATAAACTCAATTCTCTTAGATTAAAAAAATTCTTCTTTAACCCAAAGCAATATATTCTCATAATTGTAATCTAGTAAATTCCAGCTCCAGCTAAATAAAATTATAAGGCAGTGTTTTCTCGCACTAGATGCAGATCTCAGACTCAGGCAAATAATAGTCTTTGCAAAGTGGAACACTTTTTTTGCAAAATATTAGCAAGTCATTGAAAGAAAGTACACAGAGAATTCTGAACAAGATTGCAAAAAAAATCAATGAAGTCTACCCAAACCTAGCTCCTGGAGGTAATGCTATAGCTATTACACTTAATCATTTTAGTATTTCTTTATTGACTCATTGGATGGTGTTTGTTCTGTACTACATTTCTGGAAGAAAGTCCACATTTTTTTTCAGACCATCAGTAATTACTCTAAAATGTTTACATATGAAGAGTCTCTCAATATATCAAGAGAGACTCAACGAAGCCCTCCCTAAGAATGCTGTGTTTTATGCCCAGCCAAACCCAACGCCACAACCCCTTTGTATGTACCTGAGGAAACAGGAAAGAGCAACAGAACCAGCTTAAGTAAGGTTTAAGCAAGGAACAAACGCAATTCCATTCATGTCAGGAGGACTGGGTTAGTCACTGGTGAGTTGTATAGAACTCCAGATATACTGCTACTTATATAGTCTATTGCCACCTTTAATAGATTTTTAGGTAATATAGGGAGCATAAAACAAAGTTCTGTTTTTAAGGAGTTATAATCTATTTAGATAACGAACACATTTAGGAGAAGTGAAATTAAAATATAAAAAAAGAAAACAGAAAATATAATTTTGTAATTTAATGATTTGTCATCTTAGGAAGTTATTTATACATTAAAAAAATATGAATACCTACATATTGTCAGGCAGTATGTACAATAAAAGAAAGAAAAAAAGCCAGCAGAGTGTTTAACTGATTTTTGCTATAGGGACTGGAAATAATTTCTCCACTATATTTAAGTGCGGAAACTATATCTAAATAGAATCTTTGCACTTAAAAAATATATATAAGAAATGGGAAGATGTGTTGTGAACAAATAAATTAATGAAATACAAAATAAATGTATGAATACATGGCAATGGTAACTGATACTAGCTTCAGTGTGTTGAATGATTATATTGAGGGATAACATTTATTGAGTACTCACTATCTCAGGCATTGTTCTATTTGTGTTTCACATGAATTAATTTAATCTACATAATAATTATTTGAGATAGCTGTTACCCCCATTTCTAACATTGAGGAAACAGATGTAAACATGTGAAATAACTTCCCTATGTTAAACAGTTGGAATTTTGAATTTAGAGAATTAGGCATCAGAGATGAGTCATAGCCACTACGTATGTGAATTTCCTCTCCAGTAAATACAATATTTCAGAAGAGGATTCTGTAGGAAACCATTCTGCGTGGCATGGGCCCAGCTCCCACTCAGAGATGCACAGGACCTACACCCACGGATGGGTTTTCCCATGGGGAATCAGGCCTGCATTTGTACCTAGGCCGCTTTGAGTCTTGCTTTTGCTAAAACTCTCTCACCCTGAATTGAGATAGAAAGTGCTTATTGTAACTCCCTAAAATCCATGCTAAACCTTCCTAGGATGAGTGTAACTGGTTCGACCACTTTTTCCTTTTTCATTTGCAAATACCCTTCTTCTGTGATGTGATAAGTGGCATTGGCTCCTTTGTTGTCTGTAAAAGGTAACCCCCTAAAGCAAACCTGTGCACAGTAAATGAGGACCGTGATGTAATGCGTGGGGAAACCCAACAAAGGCCGGTCATGGTGGAGGCTGGAGGCTGCAGGCTTTTACTCCCCTTGAGAGAAAAACTATGCTGTCCTTTTTCCTCCACCGGACTCAGTAGTCCGTGTGAATGTCTCATTTCAGCCATAATGGCATGGACACTGCGGGCCGGTGTCTGCATCAGATTCTATTTCACTGAATTCAGTATACTTTAAACTATGAGAGAAAAATATTGCTTCATTTGGTTTATTGTCTAGTGTGCTCTGATAATTAACTCACTCCATACTCTCTTTCATGTTTCCACACCAGTAACCGCAGTATACAGCTCAAATTAGATGTGGCACATAGAACTAAAGCTCGTATTAGTTCAGATCACCTGTCTGTATGAAACATTATTACAATAAAAGTGGAGAAAATTGAGTGAAGGAGGCACATACTGGAGAGTGTAAAGAGAGGAGAATAAAAAGCACAGAGAAAAAGAGATAAAAAAAATGAGCTGTGAAATGGCCAGAGCAAAATTAGTGCTAGAATATTTATCTACTTTCTTTTTCTTTATATTAATAATTATGACTTATGCAAATATATGAAAATATTGTTATACACACATAAATTTATATATATGGCTGTTTTTATTGTAATTTTAAATGATATTTTCTACCCACTCTATTTTCTTCTGTAGTACCCTCACCTTATAATGAGATAGAAAATAGGTATGATAGAGCTGTAGACACCACTTTGGTGATAACACAACTCAGGGAAAGAACTTCAAGTCAACGGAAATATGTATAGCATATAATCAGAGCACTTGGAGGCTGAGGGTTCACTGAATCTATGAAGATTCCAGATAGTCCTGGTAAGGAGCTGGTCTCTTTTTTAAGCCATATTGTTCCAGATTATGCTGGGGAATGACTACTGATACTTCTAGACATTGTCTTTACCAAAATTGTTGCTATGAGCACCAATAAATATATATCACAGGTAGCACTGTCTTGTCACTAAACATTACTTTCAAGTGCTCATTTATTGCTTCTAAAGGCTTTTTGTTTGCCCTTCATTTTCTTTCTGTCACTGATTAGAAAATAGGGGCAAGGTAAACAGAGAGGATTAACTTTTTCTTTTTTTACTAACAATATATTTTTCTTTAAAGTTACACAGTATTATAACATAAAATGCATGCTGGAAGAAAATTAGTAACTATCACTCACAATTTGCTTAGAAGACTTCTTAAAAAAATTTTTAAAAACATATTTATTGATTTGAAAGAGGGAGCAAAGGAGAGAGAAACATGTCCCAACCGGGGATTAAACCTGTAACCTAGATATGTTCTCTGAGCAGGAATGGAACCCACAACCTTTTGTTGTATGGGACGATGATCCAACCAATGGTGCCATACTGGCTAGGGCCAAAAGCCACTTTTAACTAGTGTCTTCAGAGTCAGAAAAGAGTGGTTAATGGTATCTGCATGAAGAAGCAATATAGTAGTGCTTCACAGTTTTACAGATGGATGGACATATGTGTGTGGAGGATGAATCGAAGTTCATAGTAACACCTCAACCACATTTTTACGAGGCCCTGAAAAAGAGAGCAGGCATACTGCAAAATATATTCACCGTAAGCATATGCGAGAGACTAGAAAACAGAGAATGAGATTGTTTGCTTTTATTAGTGACAAACAAGAAAGAAGCACTAGGAGAATTCCAATTCTGACATGATAGTGTGAGGAAGTCCACAGACCCACTCCCAGCTATACTAGTGAAAACTGTTTAAAAAACAACCTTGTAAAGTCTTTGGAAATGGCAGTGTGCTTTCATAGCAAGTGAATAAATATTTACTCAAAAAGATCTACTAAAACTTGGTAAGAACTGCCAGAATCTGTGACATTTAAATTAAGATCCATATCCTTCTTCCCAGCTAGCAAGACATAAACTCCACTTGGACTGGTAAAGCCAGGATTACAGGGTTGGATTACACTTCCTTAAGCTACCATTCCAGCAAGGACCTTGCAACTGGACATCTTTGCGGACTCAGACTGTTTTGTTACAATTTGTTATGTGAATTAACGTTTATGTTTTTCCTTTATTTTCATGTGGTGTATGCCTATGACCTTATTTACCTGGGCTCATGTTTACATGGAACTGGTCTCACTTAAGAAGCCCATCTACATTACCACCTCCTGAAATGAGACTCAATGGTTTGGCTGGACTGACCAGGATGATTGAGTTGGTGAAGTATGGGGTGGTAGATCAGCTTCTTTTAAAACTGCTTTCCTTTTCTGCCCTAATAGTTCTGACAGAAAAGGCCCACTATATTTCAGACAGTGGAATTTAGGAAATTTTAGAATACTCCCCTCAGCCTAATTTGAGTCAAGTATAGTGGACAAAAGGGCTTCAGAGTGGTGTGACAACCCTTACACAACTTCCTCCAAGGAAGCCACTCTTCCTTCTTAAAGCGGGATACTGTAGAATTAGTCCCTACCATTGTTATGGTTCTGACTATGCCTTCTAACCCTCTTGACAAATTTGTTACCTCCAGAATATGACAAGGTTGCCAACCTGTCCAGTAATACCATCCTTTGGACATCGAGTAAGTCATTTCCCAAAGACAGCCAACTGACCTGGACTTTGCAAAAAATTTTTTTTCCTTCATGTAAAGGCTTCCCTCCATTCCACACACCCTTTTTCTTCTCTGGACATGCGGATAGGTAGGACTATATCTTTGACAAGGAGGAAGTAGTTACAGAAGAATGAGACCTTCATCAATTTGCCCTTGCAAGATTACAAGGGTCCAGAAGTGTTTAAGTAAGGAATTGATACTGCTGCTTTGACTGGCGTGGTGTCCAGAATGAGGTAGAGTCCACAGAAAACTCCTGAAGCAGCATAGCAATGAGGGCAAACAACCTAGCATGGTGTGTGATGACAGATTTCATGACTCTGAGAAGAGATTCAGCAGGAGAAATTCATTGCTCTGGGTCTTCATGGAGCTAGTGAGAGTGATGGACAAAGGGCAAAGCCCTTCTGCCCCCTTCCCATACTTGATTAAAAGGGAAACCATACGACACAGTGGCACATGTACCATAAAAGTCAACATGATGGCAGAGGAGGTGCTGTCCTGTCAGTATAGCCTGGGAAAAGGACAGGATTGTCTGGAGGAGCTAAACTCTTCTAGAACGTGTGGAAGTTTGGACCAGGAGACTGAAATGAAGGGAATGCAGAGACTTGATTCTTCCTCTGGGACCCATGGTGCAAATGTGCAGGCCAGAGCACTCGGAGGACTCATAGGCTTTGAAAGCTGTGTTGCTGGACAGTGGATGCCAGTTCCCATGGCTGGCACTACACAGCCCCTGGAACAGCAGGTGACAGCAGTTAGCAGCTGCCCTGGGCCCCTGGTAGCATGTTAGTGCCAGCTGAGTGCACAGATTTTAGGAAGGAGCCTGAAGCTCTGAATGGTGGGGAAAGAAGCTGAGCTGCTTGGATGATCATACGGTGCTGCCTGCAGTTCCCAAAGGATGGTATTTTTAATTAGGAGGAGCTTTGGGCACAGCGTGGACTGGACTGGCAGAGGGTGGTGTTGTTTTTCCTCTAGGTGTTCTCTAGGGGATGGACTCAGAGCAGAAGCCTGACATTCTTTCAAATTGTATACTTGTTGAGTAAAATACCACTTTCCCTTTTCACCAAATGTCTGCCTCCAGAATGTGCCTATGAGCAGGGGGGAGCCTATCCCTATTTTCTGTTCATTAACAGTATCAACAAAATAATTTGTATATAATTCATGTTTATGTTAAGCCAATAGCCTAACTGGTTATATAACAACCCCCTAAAATTGCTACAAAATATCATTAATTCCCATTTTTGAAAATATTCTCAAATCGTATTTTCCCCCATGGCTGAAAATACTTTTTTCTTTTTGTTTTTTTACTTCTTCCATTGTTCTGTTAATTGAGATAAAGAAGCTAACACTGTTTAATGGCACTGCAAAATTATGAAAAGGACTGTTTTCTAAACCAAACTATCTGGTTTTAAATCCCAGATATAGACATTTTTAGCTATTTGGACTTTTTCAGGTATTTGAACATTGATATTAACTTGTAGTTTTTTGTGAAAACAAAAGCTACAAAGTGAATGCATTTAGTAAGTGTTCAGTAAAATGTATCTGACATTATTCTAAGAATAATTCCAAAATGTATTCTCTTGCTTGCTTTGTTTCCAGAAACAAGGTTTTTTCTATAAATAGTATGTGCAAGGCAGTTAGAAATAAAGTATTATGAATTATTATAATTATAGTTATTATACATTAAAACAGACTTCTTAGACATATCTTTTCTAATTTTTCCTATATGCCTGTTGACTCCATGCACTTCTACACAATATTTCTCCACTCCCATCAGTCAATTATTCCACCAACCTCTATCTTTTATTCCCTTTTCATCACTCAAACTACTCCTAAAAATCTACAACATGCACAAGACACACAGAAGAAAAGGAAGGTATCCGGTAATAGATTTCCGACCTCCTTTGCAAAGAGAAACCACCCAGATGCAGGCTCAGTAGTTTTGCTCTTCCTCGCAGTTTGATTTAATCTTTTAAGACATCTAAAAGTATCATTTGATAAACTAATTTTATGAAGACCTAAGATCTCATTCTGCTTTTAATCTTTGAGATTATAAATTCGAGCGAGACTCTGACTTTTGTGGTGTCCACTGTACTGTAATCAGTTTCATAATGGAGAACATCACTTTGTACTTGCTCTGAGGAAAAAACTCAGTTGTTTCCATCAAGGAATTCACTTTGACTTAGTAAAAAATTAACACATTTTATGGATATATGTCACTCTTTGATAACACATTGTGAGCTAGTGAACAATGAATTTATGTTCCAAAAAATTCTCTTTTACTAATGTTCTCCATACTACTTTCTATCCATACCTTTTTGTTCAATTATTTCAAATCATGAATCCATTGTTCCCACAAATAGAAGTTCACCAATATACAGTGGTACCTCAGTACTTACTGACTTCAGAACCCAGCAAACCTGGTACTCACTGTGTTTTGATGACAAAAAAAAGTTTCAGCAATTGGTGCCTGCTCACCACTCATTACACTTGCTAGAACTGATATGAGTCATGGCATCACCCCACAAAAGAAAACACTTCATCAGAGGTGGGAAGATGGCAGTGAGGTAGGTGGGAGCTGAACCCACTTCCTCATGCTCCCAACTGGGACACTTAGCCCATCTTCCAAGGAACAGAGTGAACAGTCAAGAGAATTCTAGCTGATATGAAGTTTGGAAGCCAAAGGATGTTTGCAAAGGCCATTTAAAAACAGACGGTAAGGAGATTTTGTAGGCCAACAGGACAGTCCCCAGGCCCTGAAACAGAGATCACAGCCTCCACAGCAGCCAGATCAATGACTGTAACTTGGCAGCTCACTCCCCTCCCAGAGTGGCAAGTTCACAGACCTGTGCCAGGAGAGACCTAGACATTTAAAAGTCACTGGGGGAATAAAGATGCAGTAAGAGACACACAGCTGGCAGCATACACCAGATGACACTGTCATCTCTGGCTGGAATAGTACCACAGAAATTGAGGAGCTTGGTGACATCTGGAGATGGGAGAAAAGATGGGCTGTGACTGGCTGTGACCCAGATAGTCTCTGGACTGGTCAGAGCCTTGGTCTGTGTGGAAAGCCAGGCACTTATTAAGGATGGCTTTACACACACAAATGGAATTTGCTCAAAAAAGGCTCTCAGCCCCTGTATAAAGACTTTTCATGTGCAGTGGCTGGGTCAGAGAAGAGGGAATGGGAGGGCCTAGTTTTCTCCTACTCAGGACACTTCACATATTGATCAAAGGGGGCGCCAGGGGCTCAAAGACGTAGCAGCGCCCAGAGAGACTTAATTCCATAGGGTAACTAAACTGCCCTAAAGGAACTTTGCCTGCTTGCAGGCCCAGACCAACAAAGAGGGAACAGGAGTGGTGAGATTTGCTCCTACTGAGTGCACCTCGTGGATTAATCAAAGGGTTGCACAACAAGGTGGACTAGAGGTGCAGGCCTGGCGCATATGCTCAGTGGACAGTGTAAACCAAAGTGCACAATGCTCTGAGGGTATGGGCTGGAAACTGGGCACCTGTGAATATTGAAGCACAGACTGAGTCCCCATTCTTGCAGAACCACAGGAAAGGAAAAAGAACAGAGCCCAGTCTCCCTCTGCCTGCAGTATCCAGGAAGACCAGCAAAACCCATTTGGCAGGTTTAAAGTCAATGGGAGGCTTTTTTTTTCATCCAAGTGTAAGAGAGTAAGATCTGGATCTGTCAGAAGACCAGAGACAGACCCAGAAAGAAGTCAGAAGGCTAACACCAACAGCTGACACAAATTTCACTTTGCTATTCTTCAGAACTTGCATTTAATTTTTTAAAATTATTTTGTTTTTTTAATTTTTAAATTTTTCTTCTTTCTCTCTAGGTTTTTTGTTTGTTTGTTTTATTTCATTGTTTGATTGGTTTTCTTTATTCTTTCACACACTGCGCCAAGTGGCTATCCATTACTCTCACTATATCTCACCATGTAACCCCACAAAAGCACTCTGCTTTCTAAAGTCAGCTCACATTCTTTTTCCCCTCTAATAAGAGTCTTATCTCTTTTTCACCTTTTATAAAAAGTGGCTAGTTGGGTGAAATGTCACGGTTATTGCTATACTTTTCCAAAGGACTTCTTGCCTGTTCTCTACATGTTAGTACTTTAAATTGCATAGAATACTCTCCCTCTGTCTTACTCCATTTTGCCTTAGTCCTGCCCCTGATCACATACAAGACAAAGTGGGAGCTGTGAATACCAGTAGACCTGCTGGAGGGGAGAACCAACCAACAAAGGAGCCACCAAAGAGTAAAACCCAAGGATAATAAGACAGCCCACACAAACAGAAGAAAGGAAATCCTAGAGCATCCGGATAAGGAGATCAAAGAAACGGCACCACTGAGTCCCACAGAGTTCCTACCCTAGAAGTTCACCTTACAAAGAGAGCTGGCAAAGCATAGCTTTGGGAATCACAGAGAGAAGCAAAAAGAGCTACCTAAAACGGGGAGACAAAGAAAGAACCTGCAATTGAAAGGAATGGAAGACTCCCTAGTAAAAGAGCTAAATGAAATGGAGGCAAGCAAACTATCAGATATAGAATTCAAAAGAATGGTTAGAAGGATGCTCCCAGACAACTGCAAGGAACTGAGTGGGAACTCTAACAGTATGAAAAAGGAAATAGAAACCATAAACAAGGACCAGGATGGTATAAAGATATAATTTCTGAAATAAAAAATACACTATAGAAGGAATTATAATCAGTCTGGATGAAACAAAGGAGTGAATTAATGAACTAGGAGACAGGTAGAAAGAAACACCCAGGTAGAACAGCTACACGAAAAATAACTAAAAAAATATGGAGATATACTAAGGGAACTGAAAGACAACATGAAATATAACAACATTCAAATCATAGGAATACCAGAAGGAGAAGAAAATGAGCAAGGGATGGAAACCCTGTTTTAAATAATAGTGACAGAAAACTTTCCAAACCTGGAAAAGGGAAAAGCCACACAAGTTCGGGAAGAACAGTTGGGTCCCAATCAACATGAATCCAAGAAGGCCTACTCCAAGACTTATTATAATTAAAATGCCAAGTTTTAAAAACAAAGAGAATCTTAAAAGCAGCAAAGGAGAGATAAGAAGTAACATATAAGGAAACTCCAATAAGGCAAGCAGCTGATTTCTCAACAGAAACACTACAAGCTAGAAAGCAATGGCAAGAAATATTCCAAGTAATGAAAAACAAAGGCTGACGACCAAGACTACTCTACCCAGCAAGGCTCTCAATTAAAATGGAAGGTAAAATATGGAGCTTCCCTGACAAAAAAAAAAAAGGCTAAAAGAATGCACCTCCACCAAACCAGCATTGCAAGATATGCTAAAGGGACTGCTTTAAGAAGAGGAAGAAAAAGAGCAAGAGAGAGGGGAACACAGGTACAAGGGGGGAAATGAATAAGTACCTATCAATAATAACCTTAAATGTAAATGGATTAAATTCTCCAATCAAAAGACATATGGTAACCTGAATGGATAAGAAAACATGACCCACACATATGCTGCCTACATGAGACTTACCTTAGAATAAAAGACCTACACAGGCCGAAAGTGAAGGGCTGGAAACAAATATTCCAAGAAAATGGAAAGGAAAAAAAGCCGGGGTAGCAATACTTATATTGGACAAAATAAACTTCAAAAAAAGAGCCATAAAAAGAGACACAGAAGGTCACTTCATAATACTCAAGGGAAGAATCCACCAAGAAGACATAAACATTGTAAATATATATGCAACCAACATAGTAGTACCCAAACACATAAGGAAATATTGGAGGACTTCAAGAAAGATATTGACAGCAACATAATTATAGTAGGGGATTTTAGCACCTAATTATCAAAAATGGGTAGATCTTCCAAACAAAATATCAACAGAGATGTTGTGGTACTGAACAAAGTCCTAGATCAAATGGACTTAACTGATATATACATCATTTCATTCCAAAGAAGCAAAACATACATTCTCTTCAAATGCACATGGAACATTTTCAAAGATAGACCACATGACAGGACACAAAACAAGCCTCAACAAATTCAAGAAAATTGAAATCATATCAAGCATTTTCTCAGAACACAAGGGCCTGAAACTAGAAATCAACCTCAAGTAAAAAACTCAAAAACACTCAAATTCATGGAGATTAAACAGCATGCTATAAACAATAAATGGATTAATAATGAAATCAAAGAAATCAAAAAGTTTCTGGAAGCAAATGAAAATGAACACACAATAATCCAAAACTTATGGGACAAAGCAAAGGCAGTCCTGAGAGGGAAGTTCATAGTGATACAGGCCTGCCTAAAAAAGATAGAAACATTTCAAATAAACAACATAACTCTACATCTACAAGAACTAGAGGAACAATGACAAACCCTAGAGTCAGTAGAAGGAAGGAAATAACCAAGATCAGAGCAGAATTAAACAACAAAAAGACTAAAAGAACAATTCAATGGATCAATAAATCCAGGAACTTGTTCTTTGAAAAGTTAAACAAAATTGACTAGCCTTTAAGCAGAATCATCAAGAAAAAGAGAGGACAAAAGTAAATAAAGTCAGAGATGAAAGAGGAGAGATTACAGCAGATACCACAGAGATACAAAAGATTGTAAGAAATTGCTATGAATAACAATATGACAAAAATTTTGAAAACCTGGGTGCCATGGACAAATATCTAGAAAAATATAATCTTCCAAAACTGGATCTAGAAGAATCAGAAAGCCTGAACAAACTGATAACAGCTGGTGAAACCAAAGCAGTAATCAAAAAACTGGCATACAAAAGCCCTGGACCAGACGTTTTCAGGGAAGAATTTTACAAAACATTTAAGGAAGAGCTAACCCCTATCCTTCTCAGACTATTCCAAAAAATTCAAGAGGAGGGAAGACTTTCAAACTTTTTGTATGAAGCCAGCTTCATCCTAATCCAAAAACAAGATAAAGACACAATAAAGAAAGAAAACTATGGGCCAATATTGCTGACTATATACAAAGTCAATATTCAAAAATTGAAGGCATTTTTGTACCTCAACAATGAAATATCAGAAGCAGAAATCAGGAAAAAAATTCTATTTGCTATAGCAGCAAGAAAAATAAAGTACCTGGGAATAAACCTAACTAAAAAGGTAAAAGACCTTTACTCAGGCAACTACACGACACTGAAGAAGAAATCAAGGAAGATACAAAAAAATGGAAACATATACTGTGTTCATGGATCAGAATAATTAACATCATTAAAATGTCCAAAGCAATTGATAGATTCAATACAATTCCTGTTAAAATACCAATGCCATATTTCACAGATTAGAGGAAAATTTTCAAAAATTTATATGGAAACATAAATGACCTTGAATAGCCACAGCAATTTTGAGGAAGAACAAAGTAGGAAGGATCACAATATTTGATATCAAACTATATTACAAGGCCACATTAATTAAAACAGGCTGGTACGGGCATAAGAACAGACACATAGATCAATTGAACATAATGGAGAGCTCAGAAATAAACCCAAGACTCTATGGTCAATTAATATTTGACAAAGGGGGCAGAAACATAAAATGGAGTAAAAATAGCCTCTTCAACAAATGATATTGGAAGATCAGGACAGCTACATGCAAAAAAAAAAAAATGAAACTTGACCACTAACTTACACCATACATAAAAATGAACTCAATGTTGATAAAAGACTTCATTATAAGTTGCAAAATCATAAAAGTCCTATGGGGGAACATATGCAGGAAAATCTCAGATATTCCATGCGGCAATATTTTCACTGATAATGTCCCGAGAGCAAGGGACATAAAGGAAAGTATAAACAAATGGGAATTCATCATAATAAAAGCTCCTGCATGGTTAAAGAACATATCAGCAAAATGAAAAGGGAACCTTACATATGGAAAAATATATTTGCAAATGATGCTTCAGACAAGGGTTTGATCTCCAAAATATATAAAGAACTCACATCACTCCAGTGCAGGAAGACAAACAACCCAGTTAAAAAATGGACAAAGGACCTGAACAGGTACTTCTCCAAGGAGGACATATAGAGGGCCTGGAGACATATGAAAGGATGCTCAGCATCACTAGCCATCAGAAAGATGCAAATTAAAACCACAAAGAGATAGCACTTCACACTGGTCAGAATGGCCATCATAAACAAATTAACAAACAACAAGTGTTGGAGAGGTTGTCAAGTACATTATCGGTGGGAATGCAGATTGGTGCAGCCACTGTGGAAAATAGTATGAAATTTTTTCAGAAAACTAAAAATGTAAGTGTCATTTGACTCAGCAATTTCACTCCTGGGATTATATCCTAAAGAATCCCAAAACACCAGTTCAAAAGGACCTATGCACCCCAATGTTCATAGCAGCACAATTTACAATAGCCAAGTGTTGCAAGCAAGCTAAGTGCCCATCAGTAAATGAGCGGATAAAAATACTATGGTACATTTACATGATGGAATACTATGCAGCAGAAAGAAAGAAGGAGCTCCTACCCTTCAAGACAGCATAGATGGATCTGGAGAGCATTATGGGAAGTGAAATACGCCAGGCATTGAAAGACAAATACCATATTATCTTACCTATAAGCAGAACCTAGGTTGCTTCCAGCACTTGGCTATTGCAAATTGTGCTGCTATGAACATAGGGGTGCATAGATTCTTTTGGATTGGTGTTTCAGGATTCTTAGGATATAATCCAAGCAGTGGAATTGCTGGGTCAAAAGGTATGTCCATTTTTAGTTTTCTTAGAAAATTCCATACTGTTTTCCATAGTGGTTGTACCAATCTGCAATCCCACCAACAGTGCACTAGGGTCCCCTTTTCTCCAGAACCTCTCCAACACTTGCTGTTTGTTGCTTTGTTTATGAAGGCCATTCTGACTGGTGTCAAGTGGTATCTCATTGTAGTTTTAATTTGCATCTCTCTGATAGCGAGAGATATCGAGCATCTTTTCATGTGTCTCTGGATCCTCTGTATGTCCTCCTTGGAGAAGTGTCTGTTCAAATCCTTTGCCCATTTTTTTAATTGGGTTGCTTGTCTTCTTAGAGTAGAGTCTTGTAAGTTCTTTATATATTTTGGAGATTAATCCCTTGTCTGAGGTATCATTGTCAAATATGTTTTCCCATACAGTTGGTTCTCTTTTTATTTTAATACCGTTTTCTTTAGCTATGCAGAAGCTTTACCTCATCAACAAAACAAATAATCAAGGAAAAAATAATCAGAGACATTGAAATAAAGAACAAACTGACAGTAACTAGAGAGGGAGGGGAGAGGGGTAATGGGGGAAAATAGGGGAAGGCTCATCAAGGGACATGATCGAAGTACACCAGTACAAAGCCAAAAGGGGGTTAGGATCAAGGGAGGGAGGCAGGGATGGGTGGGGTGCAGGGGCTGGAGGGAAGAAAATGGAGACAATTATACATGAAGAACAATTAAAGGAAAAAATAAAAATAAAATGCTTCATCAATCGTTGCTTTCTCACCATTTGTTGCAACAAATTAATGACGAGTACCAAGGTACCACTGTATTCTGTTAACTATTTATTCTTTTTACATTATTCTGAGTAGGGATAAGTAGAGTCTAAAGATGATATGATGATCTTATGATAATATTTTAATAATCACTACTAAGCTCTTAGTCTATTTTTATTATTTGAGTTATAACAATATATTCCTATCAAAAATATTAATATTTAACAAATGTTAAACCACAGCATGCTGAGGACACCAGAATATTCCTTCCAGAGCCAGATGCACTGAGCATTAGTTGATTAAAAAGTGGGCAATTTAGTTCTTAAAACAAGGACTTTTAGAAATGTAAACATTATTAAGAACACTGTGGTTATCTATAAAAATTATAATTAATATCTCAAAATTTTGAAATGTATTTAAAATATTTACAGCTTACTTTTCCCTTGAAGGCACATTAAAAAATTTGGGACAATATCATGAAAAATTTACAAAATATAGAGAAAATTTTCAAAAAGGAAATACACAAAGATCACACACTAGAATCAAATGTATATAGAACAAAAACCATGTCTATATAGCAGGTAACTTGGCAGAGAGAATGGACTGGGCACAAAGAAGGGACAGATCTCAGTGCACCTCTTGACAATCTGAAGAGAAATGTTACTCAAAGGTAATGAGAAAATGAGATAAAGTAGGGTGGATAAGAGAGCTTCTTGCTTCATTCGAATATCTTCTTTCAGAAACTCACTTGAGAAAATATTAATAAAGAAATAGAAATTATTAAGAAGAACAAAAAGAAACTCATTTGATGAACTTTAATAAAAATTTGTTAATGTTAAAGATTTGACCCTCTGTCTCTGCCAGGCCTCTGATAAGATTGTTTGTGCAGCCTCTTAGTGCTGACTTAGATTAAAAAAAAAAAAATGTTGGCCCTTTATCAAGGTTATTTGTGGTGGGTTATAATCTCCTAAATGTCTGGGACCTGCTGTTTCACTGGTTGTATAAATTCACAGTCACATGCTTCAAACAAATAACATTTAAGGACCCTTGGAGGCCTTGACCTTGACTTAAACATTAACTTTTTACTTAATCAAAAGATATGTAGGGCAACTTTAAGAAGTGGCATTGCTGTAACGAATCTACTTAATGGAAATCATTGTGTTAGGGCATAGTTACATAAAAGTCTACTCAGCTCTTCCCAAGACATATACTGAACGAAGGAAAGAGTAGTAAAATTCCCCTTATAAAATACCTAGAGTCCTTTAAAGATATTACTGAGCTCAGATTTGACAAATTTCCTTCTGGTTTTCAAATGTTTTAGGATAAAATATAATAGCTGAGTGAATTTAATACAATCTTTCAGTCTCAGATATGGTGAATTTACTGTAAGTGTATGTGTGTTGGTATGCATGTCTGTGTGAGTTTTTATGATTGAATATTCTATTTAATTTACTATACCATGAATTTGATTATAGGGCAACTAGCTATGTAATTATCTAATGTTCTGGATAATATGGTGAGGGTTTATAATTTTGTGTAGGTTAATCATTCTTTCCAAGTTATATGAGTTCTGTAAGTCTGAATAACTGTAGTAAACTTATCAGTACATAAAATACTAATAGTACTCATGAATATTAACACCCATTTTTACTTATTTATGAGCAAATAATTTTTATTAAAGAAAATCTTAACCAAAATAAATGAGAGAACTTTGCAATAGGAATGAATATAGCCGGTATCCTGATTTAAGATTGTTACCATTGCACTCCCTGGCTGAATTTAGGATGGGACTTAGGATAGAGTTTACAATCTTTGTCTTTCTCTCTGAAAAGAACCGTCAGAAAAAGACAAAAGACGTGTCAGAAGTAAGAGGAACAGGATCTTGAATTGCTCAAGGCAGTGAGAACTGGTTATAAGGATAGACACAAAATAAAGGAACAAAAGAAACCGTTTCAGCAATCGCACAGCTAGTTCTTAAGTAGACAGCAGGGTGCATCCTGCCTTTTACTATATTAACAGGAGAGACCAGGAATCCTGCAGCAGCATCGACCTGTCACCCCGAAGAGAAAACATCTAGAAGCTGTCATTCTAGAAACTGTCATTCTCAGCATTGGTGTTCTCAGTACTTTGCTGTTCCATCTGTTTTAATTTTCTTCTTTTCTTTTCTGTATCTTCCTCCACAATGACTACCATTCTTTTAGAATGATCTCGGCCTGTCTTAAATTTGACCTCTTACCTGAGGAATAAACTTATTAGCTCAATCAATCACCACTCAGTACGGAAACCAGTAGAGAAGTAAAACACAGTATTCACATTCAGGGTCATCTCAAAGATTAGAAACTTTCATTTTTTTCTAACCTCTAGGTGCACACCTTTTGTTAGAGTGATCCCTTGGTCAGTAGGCTGAGGCTAGTGAAGCATAATCACATGATGCAAAATGAGAGCACTTTTTCTTAGGTGTCAGCACCTGCAACCACTTTCATCAAAAATAATTGGAGGGTAGGAGACATTTAAGAGCCTTGTCAGTATCTCCTTGTACACTACCAACACTCATTCACCTTTCCACACTTACATCATTTCTTGTATACTCATTCAACAAAAATTTACTGAGCACTGTCTCTGTGCCTCCTTACCCTGATTAAGCTTACAGTTTAGGGGAAGAATAGATATATGACTAAAAACACAGTAGATCATTCAGCTACTGTTATGCTACATTTCATAAAGATATACATAATGTAGGATAGGGTACAAAAGGAAGAGAAAATATTATTCTGTGTAAGAGGTTTTTAAGGTGAGTTCTGAAGAGTTAGTAGGCGTTAGGTAGTTAAAATTTCTAGCGGGGCCAGAAAGCAGCAAAGACCCTAAACTATCAGAAAGAGGAGTTGAAATATCAAAATCACTGAAAAAAATGATAATACTGAGAGAGACAGAGTGCACCTGAGGCATGACTGTCTGCTTGGAATTGTGTACAAGGTGCAGAAATGAAAGAGACTAGGCAGTCTGCAGCCATTTAGATCAGGCAAATGATTTTGGAATTTTTTATACAAACACTAGGACTTAGCATTTCAAACAAGAAAAGATATACACGGAGTAAACTTTAAAAAATCAAAGTGAATAAATTTAGTGTTGATGAGATACTTCTTTATAATTGACAGTTCACATTCAGTTTCAGTAATATTCTTTAGAGATTATTTTTCTAAATCCGTGGTCCAATGAAGGATCACACACTACATTTAGTTGCAATATTCCTTTATTGCCCCTGAATTTGGCACAGTTCCTCATCATTTCTTTGGTTATTTTTATTTTGTTTTTTGACCTTACTGTTTTTGGAAAGCACAGACTAGTTATTCTGTAGAATGTTCCCGAGTTTGGGGTTGTCAGATGTTTGCTCCTGCTTAGATTTTTGGCAAAAATGCCACAGTAGTGATGTTTCTTTCTTAATGTCAGGAGATCAGTGGTATTGGTTTTTATTAATATTGGTAATAACAACTTTCATTATTTTGTTAAAGAGATTAAAAGAAAAAATCATATAAGAGAACAATTTTATATAGGCTTTTATATTTACAACATATTTATAACTTTCAATCATTTTTGTAGATCCATCTTTCCATTTTGAGGAGATTTCTTATGCTTTTTTTGTAGCTAGAGACTAAATCCCTTAGCTTTCCCTCTTATACGACTGTCTTTACCTTGCCTATACTTATGAAGAGTGCTATCATTAGATATAAAGTTCTGGTTTGATGGTTTTTTTTTTTTTTTTCACATTGTAAAGATGTTCTGAACTTACGTGCTGGCTTCAGTTGCTTCTGATAAGAAGTCAGCTCTCGTTGTAGCATTGTTCTTCTCCTGAATGTGTTGTATTGCTTTTCTCTGGCTATTTTCCAGGTATTTTTTATTTGCAATAGTTTATCTATGACATACCTAAGTTTATTTTTTGTTGTATTTAACTTGCTTAAGATATATGGGAACTCTTGAACTTGTGTGTGTGTGTGTGTGTGTGTGTGTGTGTGTGAGAGAGAGAGAGAGGGAGAGAGAGAGAGAGAGAGAGAGAGAGAGAGTTAAATTCAGGAAACTCTTTTCTATTATTTTTGGAAGTATTTTGACCCAATTCTTTTCTTTCCATCCATTTATACTTATGCTGTACTGAGACTCAATATTTTTCAATAAATTTGTTTTTCTTATTGCAAAATTTCTATTGAATTGTCTTCAAGTTAACTAGTTGTTTTTCTGTCATTTCAAATTTTCTGTTAAATGCAGCTAGTGATTGTTTTATTTCAGATATTGTCATTTTTGTTCTAGAATTCCTCCTATTTTCAATACCTGGGATATCTCAACTTCGGTTTTTACTGGTTCTTTTTTCTTTTAACTCTGAGCTGCATTATCTGATTACTTTACATGCCTACTATTGTATTATTTTATTCTGCTCCAGGTGGAGGATACATTGTGGAGACTCTTAAATCTTTTACTTTCTTGTTTTTCCTTTTTTTATTGATGTTCAAATACAGTTGTCTCCATTTTCCCCTGAAGAATATTATTGTTGTTGTATTTCTCAGCAGGCAGTTGCCTTGTCTAGACTTAAATGGCACATGGTCTGCCCTATGAGGGTTTTTTTTTTTTGTTTTTTTTTTTTTTTTCCAACTAGGCTCATTGGAGTTTTTCCATGAATCCAGAGTATAGAGTTATCCAAGTGTTTACTAGGAGTATATGCACAGCTTTTGAGGGTTCTCACCCTGCAAATTTTCCCTTCTGGCATTTTGTCCTTTACTTTCTAGCTGCTTCAGTAGTTCTGAACCCTGTCATCCAAATCCTCAAGCTGCAATGACTGCAGCTTACTACCCAAATCCCAGCATCACTTTGTCCTAGCATTTTCTCCCTCCTGAGCTCTAGCAAACCAGTTGTTGGAGGGAGTGTTCCCAGATAAAAATTCACATAAACAAGAATCTTATCCAGTGTTGTTACTTCTTTCAAGACTGATTGCTCTTCATGTTCTTGCTTTTGGTAATTCTATACTTTCATTATTTTAAAAATATTTTGTTCGTAGTTTTTGTCATTGTTACTTATAGGTCAGTCCAACGCAAGCTATTCTATCATTTGCAGAAGTAGAGCTGCAGATTTAAACTTTCCAAAGCCTCATCTAGCAGCCTTGAGGTAAACGGTTTGAAGGAGACCAATAATGAGTACAGGAAGATGTTGAGAGGCTACAGAAGTAATCTGTGAGAGATACTTCAGTTACTTCGACTAATATGGTGATAAAGAAAATAATAAGTAGTGGACAAAGTTCAGACATGTTCACTAATTGTGATCGACAAGATCATTTATCCACATGTTGTTGAATTAAATAATTTAATATTTTCAGAAACATAAGGACAAGTTACATGCATGAAATGAAGACTTGGTTCTTTTATAGTACTTAAAGAAAATGCCATCTTACCTGAGACCCAAAATGGTATATAGCCTGTAACATGCAACATTACATTATATACCACTCTGAAAGAGAGAAAATACATCACTGCCAATTCAACCTTGAGATGTGATTGAGTGTAAGATGAATCCTAACTTTAGAGGTATTAAAATATGAGAAAAAAAAGTCTCCCCAGGAATCAAGAAAATATTGCATTTTATAAAAATTATTCTGAAAGTTCTCTAGTGGATGCATTACTTTTTCTTTCTTCCTAACAGAACCCAAGTTTCTTTTCAGAAACTTCTATCATGTGACTCAAGGGAAGCTGATTTTGATTATGGTATCCATGATGATATCTCATCGCCATTTCTAGGGACTGAGAGACCCAGATTCAATCTGGTCAAAGAAAGACATTTTCTGGGTGCTGCCAGTGATTTGGCCCCCTTTTACTAAATCAAAACAATCCAACTAAAGAAAAGACTAATTTTTAATTGGAGGAAGAATTTTCACATCAGCTGGATTTGTTTGAGGAATTATGTTGCTCTGTTGTAGCCACCAACCTATTTCGCAAATCAGAAGGGAAGCTGGTCTGAGGACCAAATCAATGCAGAGAAATGGGCAGACAATAGGGAATCACAGAAAAGTAGAGTCCGTATCCTGTCCAAAGTGATGCTGGACACTACCACACGTCTGAATTACTTGTCAATTTCTAATGTCAGCATGACTTAATGTTTGGATTATGTGCATCTGAAAGTACCCTTGGCCATATACAGTCTAAGTCAAAATCCAGTACTTCTAGGATGGTTTATTTGCTTCTGACATTTAAAAAAATAAATTTATTGGAGCTACATTGGTTAATAAAATTATATATGTTTCAAATGCATACTTCTATGATGTATCCTCAATATATTTCATTTTGTGCCCGCAATCCAAAGTCAAATCTCCTCCCATCACCCTGCATTGGACCACCTTTTCCATTTACTACCCCTCCCTCCCTCCAGCATTTTCAACTGACACTTCATCCTCCCAGAAGACAAAGGATCTGTCCTTTGTCCTCCCAATAACCATACCCTGACCTTATCCCAAATTTGCTGCTGCCACACTCTCTCCTTCCTCAAGTGAGCTTTCCGTGACTCTGGCTGACCTACTTCTCTTTTCGGCTTCTCTGTCCACTGTTGACAGTTTACAACTGCTCTTCCTGGGACATGACCTAGATAGGATTGTTCAACTGCAGTTATTTATTTTCTATATACCGGCAATAAATCATACTTATTATAAAAGGTACAGACCAGATGAATCATACCAGTGTGTTCTCCTAGTTCGTTTTTCTTTTCTAGGGTAGGTCCTGCAATTAAACACATCTTTTGTCAGAATTGTCCCTTTGATATTATCCTTTTAGAAGTTTCGGAAAACACTTAAGAGTATTAATAGTTCTCAGTCTAAACTTTATCCATCTTTTCAGTCCATAATTTCTTTCATCACTAAATGACAGTTCTGTTTCATTTTTCTGTTCAATTCTTCATTGAGTTACTATTTTAACTCTTTACGGTCATATTTTCTTTCTTGTTTTTTCAGTGAACATAAATTCTTACAATCTATGTTTTCAGGATGGGAAAAAATTAAAAATAGATCTTTCTTATTATTTTCTAATAACAGTATTCAACATGTATCATCTTTTTCCCCCTCACTACTACCATGTAACAAGTTTGCTCAAGTAGAGGTGGGAAGGCATCTGTCAACTTAAGTTTTCCTCTGATACCTTGTTTGGCTTTAATTATATTTCAGAGAAGATCAAAACAAGGAGAAGATAAAGGATATGCTTAAAATGTTATGGAAAACAGAATTAAGATTATAATACAAATTTAAAAGGTAAAAATCTCAGTCCATGACCTAAGGCATAAAAGAGATCTAGTTTTCAATAATTTATTTCACATTTTATTTCAACTTATTTTTTGTCATAAGGCATATACCCTCTTTCTTATTTGTCAGGTAGAGTATTAGGTGTAACACAAGGAGAGAGGGCTGTTAGAGGGGTTCTGGCCCACCTTTTTATCAAATCTACGCTGAATACTACAAAGTTTCTCCATTCTATTTTATCTCCTGCTGCTGACAGAGGTCACTGCTACATCCCCTATACAACCAGACCTAGTTCTATATCAACTGTGTATATTCTCCTTGCAGAGTGTGTGCCTGTGTATACATGTTTGTGTGCAAGTTATTCACTGTGTACGTTTGGAGGAGGTTTTTCTTGGTGGATGGGGGGTTCAGGGGTAGAGAAGTAAATGGGTTATAGGCAAGAGAATTTTGACTGTACCAGGTAATCTCTAAATAGACACATGAAGAAGTCACTTTTTAATGGCAAAGCTGAACTAAGTAACACAGATCATCTTTTCGGTTTCTTTACCCCAAACTAGAAACATGGCTTTGGTGCTTTCGGATCCACAGGCTACATGTACTCTCAAAATATTCATTTTATGACATAAAAGTATAGTGCAATCTCTTTAAGGCATAAGATACTTAAAAGCACAGGCTTTTGACACTCATAATTTTTATTTCCCTCAAAGTTATCTTTATCATAAACTTCAAGTGGCTATATTATAAAATAAAACTTCCAGGATTCCAATTATACTTTTATTTTCTGCTGTTATGCCTTTCCTGGAACTATAAACATAAAAATGCCTCAGCTGTTACCTGGATAGGAGGAGGGGGTCACTAATGAACAGATATTAGAGGAAAAACACACATTGATTATTGTAGCAAAATATTACTTCATTTTACCATTATTGAGCTCCAGCTGGTTTCGTTACTCTTGGTATTTCTGTAGTTTTCTTATACCTATATATGTTTAAAAAACACCTGTGACTGCCATATTTATCTTCTTAAAATACTACTTTGGTCTAGATATCCATCTGCTTTTTTGCTTTTCATTTCCTATAAAGTCCAAAACTTTTAGTTTAGCATTTAGATCCTAAAATATAACACATTTCCATCTTAGTTTCTCAGAAGATGTCTGCAAATAAATACAGGGGTGGGCAAAAGTTGTGAGTACACTAAACAGAGTTAAAAAAAGTTATTGTAATAATCCTAATCTGCATGTCTTTTTTCCGTATGAACAATTGTAATCCTACTTGTGCCCACCGTTTGTATACTCCCTCCTGACAGCTGGTTTACTCATTTTACCCACCTATCTAAAAGTCCCTAACCTGAAACATGCCTCAGATCCTTCTCTTCCCTGATGGCTTCTTCAGTCACCCGCCGGAAACAACAGTAAGGCCTGCCGGTACCGTCACCACAGCTCTGAGCGGCTGTCTGCCTTATGTGTTCCTGTTGTGTAATACTTGCCCCGTTTATGAAGGCAGTTCTCTAAACCACAGGCCCAGGTCTCCTCTCACCTTACTATCTACTTTACTGCATAACATGCTCTGCCCTGAGAAGCCACTTGATAACTTTGACAGATTTATCTAAATGCTCAGCAAGTGTATTACAATAAAACCAGAGGGAAACTTTCCATTTTTGCTCTCTAACTATTCTGGTCACTCAGTCAATTGCTTAAGATACACAATTCCACTTTACATCTGTGATAAATATTCAAACACAGAACAAAGAATTTATAACCATTCACACCATTATTTCATTTGCTACTCTATTACAACCAAAAACATCACAGAAAAAAAGAAAAAATTAATATGTACCATAACCCTCAAAAATTTCTAAAGAAAACAACCAATAAATTGTTATTAGTCATCTAAAAGTGAGTACCATGATCAGTTCTGGTTTTACAAAGAAAACTTTTAAAAATACAGTGTTTTTTCAATATCTCCTAAATACGAATACGAAAAAGTTCATTTGAGTCCATTTTTTATACCACATGCAGCACAACGGAAGGGTTCTGCAGAGGATGAGACCTTTACCTTTTCTTTGGTGATTCCATTTAATCACCAACCCACATGTACTAGTAACAATAATAAAAATAAAATCAGTAATAACCACCAATTGAGAACAGCTCTTCCAAATTTAAAATATGTTGTGCAAGATCTTCATGGTTATTAATAAAATGTTAAATAAATTTTATATAATGATTCATCATTGATATACTTTGTTACATGTGTATATAACAGTTTCTTTTAGACATAATTTTAATGAATCTGAAGATCAAACTCACATATATTAAAAGCTGTGGAAACATTCTGATTTCCTGACATACAAAAAGTGTTTCCTATGACAGACTTGAAAACTAAACAATTATCATAAACACTTTAATGTGCTGTATTAAATTTAAAATTAGTCACAAATATGCAATGGAATATGGTTTAGAAATATTGAGACTAATTTCAAATATGTTAATTGTGTATATTAATAAATACAAGTTATATTAACTATTGTAAATTTGCAAATATGGACCTCATATTATCATTCAATGCTTTATAGATAACTGGCCATAATATTTAAGTGGAAATCACATCCAGCTAGTCATTTGAGTGACTACATATCACATACCTAATAAACAGATTTGATAGAATTCTATTTAAATATGCTAAATTGGGGATTCCTTAAGACTATCCAAACAGAGTTAGCCATCCAACCATACAGAAGAGAAATCTGATTTTATATGCAATAAAGCCATTAAAGATGATGGATGCATGGATAGGAAAATGTACAGACTAAAACACATCCTCTTCCAGACATACTTCATTTTTAATTCAAAGTCATACACATATATATGTATATGCATGCACATAAAAACAGAAACAACTGTGTTTGGTTGCATGTGCTTAGTGTATACAATTGTTGGATTTCTCTTTAAAAACCATAGATGGAATGTTTTCCTAAGGCAGTTAGCTGGGACAATAAAAGAAAAAAAATAATGGCTTTGGAAAAGTAGATATTTAAATGTTATGTTCTTTCTAGGAGTTACATATCAGATTCATTTGTTGGTCAAAAGAAATTTTTCAAAATTTACTAGTCTTTCTGCTTCCTTTATGGCAATTCTGCTTGAAAATCAAATATAATTTTGATTAAAGTTTTTGTTCTACCTTATCAGGCCTCAGCAAACCTAGTTTATTTAATGTTTAAAATTGCTGTGGCTTTTGGAAATTTTATGGATATATTCTCTAGTCAAGACTTCCTTTGTTATGTCACTGAAATTCTTCCTTTTTATACATCCGCCCTCAAAAAAATCCACACAAAGTGTTTAAATGAAATTGACCGGCAGACATTACCACTGGGTGGAGGAGCACAGTCATATCTATTTAAAGAATTTATCTATATAAAAGACTATATAAAGTCTTAATGTTCAGTTTTGAGAAATTTTAAAAAATTAATTTGACTTAGGCATCAAAATAATATAAGATGGTGTTTCAGATGGCTTCTGAATTTTACCATATGCAACATTTAAAAAATTCACCCCATTCCTGATTACTTTGTGCAATAAATTTATAGACACTTGATAGAAGCAAAGTTTCTAAAGGGCCTCTTTACTAATCATTCTTATTCCAAACCAAATTAATGCTGTATTTTCATTGGACTGTAAGCAGGGGAAAGAACTCTTCTTCAAATATTTGTTTGTCTTATTATCCTTGGACCAGTTATTTTCCATTTCTTTCTAGCTCTTGGCCAGTAGTTCGTCTGTTTGTTAATTTATTCATTGCATGCATCACATTTGGTATTTAGAATTCATGGAATGTTACTTGCAATCCATGCATGTCAAAGTGCCTTGTCATCCATCCATGGTTCAGACAATTATCAGAGTTTTCCTATGTGATAATCAGGGCCAGCACTGTAATTTTCATTTTACTGATAAAAAGAATTAAGGAGCAGAGAGATGACTTGATTTCCTGACAATCACACAGTAAATCGGTGGTAGGATGGAAAGAAGATGGGACCCCTTAAAGTCACTCTTTCAAAGTAATAATTAATTCCAGGTTATAAATATAAAGATGAATTTAAATTGTCCCATTTAGGACTATTCTCCACTCTGGATTATCTGAGTTTCAGATAATATGTAAAACTCTTCTGGAAATGATTCAGAGTAAATATGGGACCAAGAAGCTATAAAATATAGTATTGCTATCTCTTAAACGAGCATCATTTCTTTGCCACCCTCAACAATTACTACAATATACACATACCACAATTATTGTTATTTACTTAACGTTTTCTTTCTTCATCACAAAAACCTACTTTGGTCTCCCCTACAAAATATCTCACTTATCAAAAGTTTATGTAATATATATGTTTGTCAATATAGGAGTCTTAGGTCAACTAAAACATGAATTCTGACTCACTCAGTTCAGTATTTCTGAAAACTAATTTAACCTTTCTAAAACTTAGCTTTCTTATATATTATTTTAAATAATAAAACTTGCCTGGTGTGAATTATTTAGATTATAAATAATATATGTCAGGTGCCTGGCACATAAAATTTACTCAATAAATTGTCTTTATTTTAGACTATGCAATCTAAATCTTTTAGTTTTTCTTAAAATGATATATTGGTTTTATTAAACTTATTAGTTATTTGCTTCCTGCAGTTTAAAAGCCTCCCATCCTAGCCTTTCTTTCAAGTCTTCTTTGTCTAGGTGTATCCTGTAAAATGTCTCCTAAAATGCCATCACATTAGACATGTTCTATTTTTTCTCTTTACCTTAGAGTAAATATAAATTCCTGATGTATGGCACTCAACATATTTCAGAATATGACCTTTATGTAAATTCCAGATTTATTACCATGTTCACCCCTACACATGACTTCCCCTCCAGCCAAGCTGGACCAATGCACTTTTCTATTTTTCTATTTATTTTTCAAGTAATTCTCAGGCTTCAAACTAAGTTCTAATCTACAACAGAGTAATAGCACCCTTACCCTGACCTTTTCTTCAGAAATGCCTTAAATATTCTTGGCCCTTTAATCTTTCATAAAATTTAAGATTCAAATGATCAGTTTCCCCAAATAACACTATTGGAATTTTATTGAATTTATAGATGGGTTTTTAGATGAATGATTTCTCATGATATTAATTTCTATTTATCCAGAATGATAAATTATCTTATTTATCTTCTTTATTTCCTTAATAGAATTAAAATGGTTTCTTTTGGAGGCCTTAAATATGTTTTATTAAATGGGCTTAGCTACTATTACACATAGGTTTTTTGTTGTTGTCATCATTTACTATCCAGTTATTTGCTGTTGGTGTATAGATACGCAAATTAAAAAATAATCTTATATCCAGTCAGCTTGCTAAATACTTTTATTGTATTCAATAATATATCTTTAGATTATTTTTAATTTTCTAATTAAATAATCATAACATCTGCAAGTATCATTAGCTTTTAGTTTCTTAACAATCCTTAGACTTTCAGTCACAGCCTGAGGCATCCAACACAAGGCTGAATACAATGATGACAGCTTTGTCTCAGCCAGGGGCAACCAAGAAAAACAGGTATTGCTTCCTGGAGACAATCCCAAGGAAGAACAGGAGACTGATGAGAGTAAAATATGTAAGGAGGAAAGCCAATACAAGAGTAGGTAATTGACTTATCACCTCTGTGACAAACGGGACTTGGTATCCTCAAGATAATGTAAGACACTGTGAAGAGTACACCTCACATTGTTCACTTGAAAGAAGGAAGGGAGGAGCATTGATCCTGTGACTCTTATCCTCCACTGGTCAAAAATTGTCCACAAGTTAAAAACTCACTCATCCTCCCAGGGCCACATGTGCATAGATGCCAGTTAAATTTTCATAGGTCTCTCAAGTCACTGCAGGAAAATCCCCAGGAAGAAAGTGAAAATGAATGAGGTGGCTGAGGCAATGCACTCTCAGTATATACCCATGTGAAGCTCCTGGCAATAGTGTGGAGTAAAAAGTGAGCCAAAGCCAACTTGGGGATAGGAGCCAACAGTCACACCAGTTGCAACCTTTTTGTCAGAGAGAGAATGAGGAGAAAGGAGAAGAAATAAGAGTACACCCTACATCAGAATGACCTCATCTTAACCAACTATATCTGCAATGACCCTATTTCTAAACTTTCTAATAGGTTGCATTCTGGCATTCTAGGGTTTAAGACTTCAACATTTTTAGGAGACAATTCAACCCATGTATGTAGTTTAATTTCCTTTTGATATTCTATTTAGATCATACAAAGTGTGTTTCTCAGCACTGACTGCCATTACTGGAAGGACATATAAAATACTTAAGCCACACTCTAGCAGAGGTGTCCAACCTGTTGCCCATGGGCCACATGAAGCACAGGATAGCTATGAATTCAGTCCAACACAAAGTTGTAAATTTACTTAAAACTTTTTTTTGTTCATCAGTTTTTGTTAGTGTTTGTGTTTTTATTGTGTGTCCCAAGACAACTCTTTTGCTTCCAGTGTGGCCCAGAGATGCCAAAAGTTTGGACACCTTTGTGAACAATGGAATTAAAATTTTTCTGAATGGGGCTAGGGAAACTATGTTTTCTAAAGCCTCCTTGAGTGATTCTGATGCCCAAATAAATCTAAGAGCACTGAGAGAAGTTATGTATGAAACCCAATTAATCTCAATCATTACTATCAGCAGGTAATGCCTTGATGGATCTATCAACTCATCCTGCTAATTTAGAGTTGAGCAGCTACAATCTCTAGTTGTTCATAGTCTTTGTATGTACAAATAATTTGTATCTCCAATTAACAGAATTGTGTATACCTTTATACAATTTTATATATACACATAAATAAATATGCTCATAATTATATATTTATACACTCACAAACATACACACACGCACGCACACACACACACACACGCACATCCTCTCTTTTACTAGAATATAACCTTTAAGAGGCTATGGATTTTTGTGTTTTGTTCTATGCTGGACAGTGCTGTACCTACGGCGGGTAGGGGAAGTTTTGGGAATGGACATTCTCCATAATTTTAAAACTAACATTGGATAGAATTCCTAGCACATTATGACAATAAAAAACAGATTTTTAGTTAATTTTATTATTGTTTTTAAATTATCTATTAACAATGACTCTCCCAGTCTTTGCACTCACCTCCCCCCCCATTTGCTTCCTGGCAAATCCTAGGTGCCCTATAAATATTAATTGATTGAATGAATCTATTAGTATAAGGTGCTCAATAAGTACTCAGTGAAAGGATGGAAGGATGGATAGGCAGACAAGAGAGAGAAAACCAACAAATATATTCTTGCCTGAAGAAATGATTGAGTTAACCCCTTTAATATACTTTGGCACTGTTCCTTAGACTTAGAGATTCTGATGCATGATCTCATGAGCAGGATTAAGACTTGTTTTGGTAAGAGAAAAACACTCTCTAAACATGATAGCCTTTTCCAACTTAGAAGTAAGATCAAAGCATTAATAAAAGTGACTACAGGCAAACAACACAGAAGGAAAAGAAATTAATATCCAGCATGAAAATGTAGTAAAAGGAAATAGAAAAAGCAAACCCTAAGTCTGAATACACATAGGAATAAAATCACAGAGTTTTTTTTCTTCAACAAGAATGAAAACACATAAAAATGAATAAAAGGGAAAGGGCAAATATTATAAATAGTGGCAAAAGCAGGAAAATGAAAGCAAGGGAAATGGAATACCATGGGGAAGGAGAGGAAGAAATAGAATCCTCAAGGAAGAAATAAAGCAAGCTAGCAAAGAAGCAGATTGTAGGCCTCTGATTGTATTTCACTTATAACTGTTCATACATTTTATTATATTTCTCTGGCAGGAGTCCTACATCTCTCCATGTCTGCAGGAAGTGGGTGGCAGAAAAATGCTGCTCTGGGGACTTGAGATTTATTGCCTTGTACACTTAGTGTTAGGCTGATTTTTTTCCTTTAAATTACATGCCACTGTCATGTTCAAAATAAAAGCTTAAGATGGACTGTGTGTCATGTATCATTGTAAGGACTGCTTTTTATTAACAGTGAAAAGCTAATGCAAACATGTTTTTATCCTAAGCAAATCAGAAACCACTGAGGTGACACCAACTTCTTTACACATTTTATCAAAACTGTGTCTCCAGTGAATGATAGGGAATGGGTGCTCTCCCTCAATCAATGAAAAATCACACAGGAAATGTGCAAATATAGCCATGAAAAGTATGGTGTTTGAATCCAGACAGACCTGGATTTATACTGCAAGGACCTTGGGCAAGTTACTTAACTTATCTCACCTTCAGTTTCCTTAGGTATAAATAGGCATACTAGCAGTATTTAGCTTATTATGTTTGGTATGAATGTTAAATATTATAATGTTTATAATGTTCTTAGCATAGTACTGGCAAGCACTCTAAATAATAAGTAATTTTATTGATAAATTTCTTTACCATTTTAAGGTCTATTCCAAGGGAAATTACTTGAATCTTAACTTTTTTTTATAAATTTACATTAAAATTTAAACCACCCAACAAAAGGGAAAATATAATTAGCCATTTCCTCCCATTCTCCATAGCTAATTGAACACAAAGGTATATTGATCATATTTTCTTATTTTTATATTCCTTTTTAAATTAAGGTATAATTGATAATTTCTTTACTTTTCTAGCAAGAAAGACTACTTGAATCTTAAACTTTTATTAATTTACATTCAGATTTAAATCACCAAATGAAAAGGAAATATAATTAGCCACTTCCTTTATTCTCCATAGCTAATTGAATAAAAAGGTGTATTGATTATATTTTCTTATTGTTTATATTTTTAAATTAAGGAGCAATTGATATAAAACATTATATTAGTCTCAGATGTACAACATAATGATATGATATTTGTATACATTGTGTACATAAAAACTTCTTTCTCCATGACAATCATTTTGATGTCTGAATGTTTTACTGTATATCATTAAACCAAATCCCAGGTACATTTTAATTCAGAAGGAATGATAAACTTACTATCATCTCATTCATATAAGCATTCTACCACCATCAGTCTCAAATCTTCCTTTTTTGAAATTCATTGCATCTTTTTACAGCTCCTTCGCCCATGCTGAGACAGACCCAGTAGCTGCTCAAGTTAACAGCCTTGGCCCAGCTTCTTCAATAGGCTCTCTATCTGGTCTACAGATGTCTTTTACACAGAGCTTCTGCCATTTTCCTCGGCAATTTCCTCTTGTACTTGATATTCTGTGAAATCTGCTGGCAAATTTTTAAGTTCTCATTTTTATAGACTTCACTTCTATTTTAGCCAACCAGTGAAAGAGTTTCAACCCAAAATGTTACACAGTTTTATTGAGCTTTCAAGCTTTGATAAGTTAAAATCTTCTACTCTGAAAACAACCTCTATGCTATATAGTCTTTAATTTATAGTGTAGTGAGAACTTCCTCTTATACTTTGAATGACTAGTAACCCAAATTCCCAATTTTCTTATAATAAACACCATGCCTCTGTTTTAACTACAGATTCCTCCTCATCTGCCTGAATATTATGATCAGCTATGTTATTGATCTAAGTACCACTAAACCCCAAAATATGTCTATCCTAGACTTTTTCTATCACTTTTGATGCATTATAAGCCACCTTACCTGATTTTTAATCCTTTCATCTAAGCTGCCAACCATGTTCAGAGCACATTTACCTGATTTGGGCCAAGTCAAATAAAAGCAGCCAGCTCACCTGGGCTTCCCTGTATCTTAGCAATTAATCATTTCTTGTTGGCTCTTTTATATACTGTGCACAGTAGCTGCCTCATAATTTTTCTGCACTTTTCAAATGTCCAGTGAAATCTGTACCCCCTTTATTTTCAGCATCTATTCTGGTTTCATCTATGAAGGAGAATCTAATGTTAGTGTCTTTAACTTTTTTAAAGTACGTATATTTATCCATTTTCTCCTTTTCTTCCACTGTTTCAAAATCCACATTCCACATAAGCCAGATCTTTCATCCTCTATGAGACCTACATATCATCTATGACTGCTTCAGTGGCAAATCATAAAAATCAAATTAAAAATTCAGGCAATAATAAGAATGCATAGATTCATTTGAATAAAAAACCCACAGGTATAACTAGATTTAGGAATGGTTAGACACAGGGACTGAAAATTGCCATGAGGACTCTGTTTCTCCCCATTTTCCTCCTATGCATTCTACTGCATTTACTTCAATTTCAGTTCCCAGATAGAGGACCCAAGAAATGCCAAGGTCACTTTAATACATCACCAGTTAAGGAAGAATATGTGTCTACTTGTCCTGTTAGAACAAACAAATAAACAAACAAACAAAAAACAAACAAGAATTGGATCTCACTGTCTCTAGTACCATAGTTTTTGGATCAGTCTTTCTCGCTATTTGAAAGAAGTGCCTGGATGATCAGATCTGGTCTCTGACACCTGAAATCAGGGAAGCCAGGGAATTAAAATAGTATGAAGTCCACTCTGCTATAATCACAAAGCTCAGGAATGAGAAGGTATATTTTCAAATCAAAAGCTACATAATAACACATCAATAAAATGAGAAGGCCTGATATAGAAAAAAAGTTAAGTTCTAGAAAACTACTTTGATATTAACTCATTCAAACATCATTTTAATTCAACAGCTCTAATTCTGATATGACTTCACATAAAAGTCACTTTTTATGTCCAATTCCTTAACCCCCCCCCCAAAAAAAAAGAAGTGGCATCAGCAAAATGGCAGCTCATCTCCCCTGACAGAAACTGAAAAACAAGCAGAGTTTGTTTCTGTTTTGTTCATTTTTTTTTTTTTTTTTTAGATTCCACGTGTAAGTGAAGTCATGCATTTTTCTTTCTTTGTCTGACTTTGGCATAATATCCTTTAGGTTTACCCATGTTGTCACAAATGGCAAGTTTCATTCTTTCAAGGCTGAGTAACGTTCCTGTGTGTGTGTGTGTGTGTGTGTGTGTGTGTGTGTCCCAGGCCTCCTTAATCCAGTCATGTGTTAATGGACACTTAGGTCGCTCCCATTTCTTGGCTATTGTAAATAATGCTGTAAGGAACATAGGGGTGCATAAATCTTTTTTGGGTCTTTTAAGATCAATATCCAGAAGTGGAATTGTTTTGTCATATGGTAGTTCTATTTTCAGTTTTTTGAGAACTCCCCCTGTACTGTTTTTCATAGTAGCTCCACCAGTTCACAATCCCACCAAAAGAAACAAACTCAGAACAAATTGAAGGTCACCAGACCTTCTTCTAACAGATAGAAGTGGGAATAGAAGACTGGGTGCACAAGGAGAAAGGGATGAGGAAGTACAGATAGCCAGTTATGAAAATAGACATGAGGATGTAAGGTACAGCACAGTGAATACAATCAATCATATTGTAATAGCTGTATATGGTGTCAGATAGGTACTAGATGGATCAGGGCGATCATTTCATGCGATACATAAATGTCTAATGACTGTATTGTACTATGTGAAACCAATATAGTATAGTATGTGAACTGTAATTGAAAAATAAAATTAAAAATTCTAATAAAGAATGAAGCAGCTATGCAGCCTGTCATGAAAAGATAGCCAAGAATAGTATAAAATCAAAAATCATTGGAATTGAACAGTAATTTTTTTTTAAAAAAGCACTCTCAGTAGAACTTTTTTAGAACTCTGCAAATGGTCAAAGTTTATAGAAAGCAAGCAACCATTTATTAAAAAATGACAACTGAAAAACTGGACAAAAGCTTTGTGGTGATTTTAGCCACCCATTTCCCAGCTTGGCCGTAGTCAAGAAAACTGCATTCCCCAATTCCAAATGTGGGATCCTGGTCCTTAGGTCTGAAGAGAGCAGATCAGACCTCATTTGCTAATTCTTGTGTATGTCTGTTCTAAACCTGTCTGAGAGCTACCTGAAGCCTGGAAAAGCTCCGGGCATTGCTGGAAACCATGAAACTGGCCCAGAACCCACAGCGGCCGGGGGCAAAAGATTATTGTTTAGGCATAGGACAGATTGCCTAATGCCTGGGAGGAAAAGTTGGGGAGAGAGCTTTCTTGGGAAATTAGAACACTCAAAATCACCCATATATTTGGGGAATTTAGAAGGCCACATAAATGTCTAAGGTAAGAGCTTGCCCAAAAATTACCTCTGAAGACACAAGTCTTCACGTTGGGCTAGTCCCTAGGAACAGCACAAACCTGGCTAAGTGCTGAGGGAGAGTCCTAACACAGCCAGTCTGCAAAGACTTCAAAATACAAAAGATTTACTCTCTATTTTTCTGCCTCTTGGTATTCAAGGAAATCTCTGTCAAAACACTCCCTGAACATAAGTTAAGGAACAGTCTTCAGTGACCACCATACCAAGAAATACACTCTGTAAAAACAGTTGAGAGAACTCATGAAACAAATGGACTACTATAGCCTTCAAAAATCATGAAAAAATAAGTCAAACCCTGCACAAGAGGAAAATCTGATTTCCACAGGTACAGTATAACAATCAAACATACTGTTTTCATGAAGAATATCACAAGGCATTAGTCAGTTAGGAAAGAAATTTGGAAAGTATTGCCCATTTATAGGAACAAAAGTACTGACTGAAACACTTCTGAGCAAATTCAGATAATATAGTCAAAGACTTCCAACAACTGTCTTAAATATGCTGGAAGAGCTTAGCGACAAGGGAAACTCAAGACACAGCATATCAAACTTGTGGGATGCAGGAAAAATAGTGCTAAATATAATATGAAGGGTAAAATACTTACATGAAAACTAAGACTTGAGCCCTGGCTGGTGTGGCTCAGTTCCTTGGAGTGTCATCCCTTACCTGAAAGGTTGTGGGTCCGATTCCTGGTTAGGGTACATACCTAGGCTGTGGGTTCATCCCCTGGTCAGGGCACGTACAGGGTGTCCACCAATCGATGTTTCTCTCTCAACACCTTCCTCCTTCTCTAAAAAGCATTAACAAATTATCATCAAGTGAAGATAAAAAAAGGAAAAAAAGACTTAACACTATCAAACACTTAAAAAGAATTAACTTCAATGTTTCTCAAACTTTTCCAAAACAGAATAGAAGGGGACACTTCTTACTCATTTGATGAGACCGGCATTTCTCTTATTCCAAGACCAGATAAAGACCCCACAGGAAAATTGTAATATCCAATACCCTTTATGAATATAGATGAAAAACTTCTCAACAAAATACTAAAAAACTCAATCTGAAGCCTAGAAAAAGAATTATATGCCATGAGTAAATAGGATTTATCCCAGGAGTGCAAGAAGAGGCCAATACAAGAAAAGCAATCTATATAATAGATATTAATGGAATGAACTTAATGATTAATTACCTCAGTAATCTAACAAAGGTACTTAACAAAATCTAACACCCTTTCATGACAAAAACCCTGAGAAAAACATGAATAGACAGGAACTTCCTCAACATAATAAAGGGAACCAATGAAAACCCCACAGAGAACTGCATGATCAATGTTGAAAGACTGAAATATTTCCCACTGGGATCAGGAACAAAACAAGAACACCCACTTACATCACCGCTTTTCAATATTATACTAAACTTCTAGACAGAGCAATTAGACAAGATAAGGAAATAAAAAGGTGTCCAACTCTGAAAGAATGAAATAAAGCTATATCACAGGTGGCATTATTCCGTATATATATAATCTCCCAAAAAATCCACTATACATCTACTAGCAGTAACAAAAACTGAGCAAATTTGCAGGTCATGAGGTCAACATACAAAAATCTTTTGTGTTTCCATACACCAGCAATGACAATCCATGAAGAAAATTAAAAAGCAATTCCATTTTCAATAGCATCTAAAAGAACAAAACACTCAGAAATAAACTTAAGCAAGGATATGAAAGAATTGCACATTGAAAAGTATAAAGAATGAATGAAAGAAATTTAAAATATCCAAATAAAGAGAATGACATCCTGTGTTCATGGATCAGAAGACAAATGATTGAGTTGCCAATACTGTCTAAATGAGTACATACTCAAAGAAATTTCAATCAAATTTCATCGACCTTTTTACATAGATAGAAAAGCTGGTCATCAAATTCACAGGAAATTGCAAGGAGCCTAAAAATAGACAAAGCAAAGATGGAAAAAGAAAAATCAGAGGACTCACACTCTTAATAAAAAATATGTGCCCAGAATATGTTAAATAGTTTTCAATGAAAAAACCCAAATAAGTGCATTTTTAATGAGATAGAGATCTGAAGATTCTGCCCCAAAGAAAATATATGGATGGTAATAACATGAGAAAATCCTCTTTAGTCATTCAGAAACTACAAATTAATGTGCCAAATGAAATACCAGTGTTCACTTATTAGAATAGTTCACATAAAAAACCATTTTGAAAATCATCAGATCTTTCATGGAATGTGAATAAACAAACAGATATATCCATACAATGGAATACAAGTAAACAATTAAAAGTAACACACTATTGATTTAAACATGACTGAATCTTAATAAACTATTCTCAGTTCTTCTATAATATCAGTTCTAAACAGGTAACTGTGCCCCTGCTTCCCTGGGGGGCTCTGCAGCTCAGGCAGAAGTACCTGTGCAGCGCTAAAGAGGGGAGGGGTCTGCCAGCTGAGGGGGAGCTGGGGGAGCAGGGCCCTGGCCCAGCCACCAAACACAGGCGGCAGCTTTGGCATCAGCACCTGGGAGACGGTGCCCTCCTGCTGGGTCTCTTCAAGTCACAGCTGTGTTAGGTAATGTGGGAGGAGAGAGCAGGCCACCCCACTGCTCCAGATCCTTACCCATTCTCTCTGTCTCCCTTCGTTTCTGCAGTTGCCAGCTTCCTTCCGTCTGGAAAGAGACGAAGATTCCTCCTTCAGATTTGCCTGGACCACCCCTTCATCTCCAACCTCCTTTCATAGACAGTACAACCTCTCGGACCCCAGCGAAAGGAGAAGTAGATTTGAGAGTTTCAGCCCCTCTTCGCCAGTCTCTGGCCACGGAACGAAGCCTGTGCTGTGACACTGACTTGGGTTTCATGATTTTCTTTGCCAACGCCTCGCAGAAAAAAGGCCCTCATTGGGGCTCAAAGAAAGTTCGTTCTTCAGTAAAACCTCGGTTGATGACCCAAAGGTTTTCTGGCAAAGCGATGTTGGGGCCCCAACTGCAAGGTTTTTCCTGCTAGAGACAGAGAGGAGGCCCCCAGAGGAAGCTACTTAGGTGGGGTGGTGTCCATGGGGGTGACATCTGTGTGGGAGGCAGGATTGGGAGCCAAGCCTGAGGACTTGCTCGTTGACAGGCCCGCACTGACTGCCCAAGTGATTGGTAGGCTGGTGGTCCTACCCGCTCTCGAGGTGCCCATAGCAGTGGCAGGGTGGCCGGGGGCGGAGACTGGGACGGACACCCCACTGGAAGCCGCGTTGCTGGTGGTGCCGAGCCCTCCGCTGGAAGGGTGGGCGCTGTGCTTGGGTGTACCTCCTAGGATGGGAGTTAACATGGGGGCAGTGGTGCCCCCAAGCACAGCGCTGTTCTGAGGGTTGGGGCCTGTGGTCGCTACGAGGGTGCCCTGGCTAAAACGCTTCCGGGAGCTCCGGCCCACGCTTCCCCCAAAGCCCTGAGTGGCTGTGCCAGAGGGACCGAGAGCAGCAATGGCTGGCCCGGTGTTGGCCTGTGTGCTGGCCTGTGTGCCCACGGTGGCCTGTGTGGTGCTGCCCAGGGCCGGCTGGCCTGGAGTAGAGATTGGGGCCTGGGCTGGGGCTGCAGCCGCCTGTTTTCCACCTCTGGAGTCCGCGGGAGCTCCCGAGAAGAGAGCGTGGGTAGGTGGCGTCGTGTCCATAGGGGTCGTGTCCATAGTGGTCGTGTCCACTGGGGTCGTGTCCATTGGGGTGACATCCGTGTCGGAAGCAGGCTTGGGAGCCAGGCCTGTGGATGTGCAGGCTGAGGGGCCGGCACTGCCTGCAGAGGTGACTGGCAGGCTGACGGACGAAGGGGTGCTAGGGGTATCCACAGGAACAGTCCCTGCGGCAGGCTGCGGGGAAGACCGCGGAGGCTCTGGAGCGCCGCAGCCCGAGATGGCCTCCGGGTCACCCCACAGGGCACTGCTGATGCGCTGCCAAAGTGCCTTTTTCTCCGCATCGATGTCTTCAGGCGTGACTCTGTAACCCAGCTCAGGCGCTGGTGGCAGCCTGAGAGGGTCCCCTCGCCTGCGTGGCAGCAGAGGAAACTTCCGCTTTCGGGGTCTGTCACAGGAAGGTGAGCGGTTCCTGGAGGATGGTTTCTGACTGCGGGTGTCACCTGGGCCACTGTCAGGCTGGCTCTTCCTCTGAGATAACGGGCAACTGTAGGAGGGAGCCTGAGGGTCCTGCCGGCTCACTGTCTTTGTGAGCCTCTGGGACAGCCCGGTGTGGCAAGTGGCGGGCTGCCTCCTCCTCTCCACTGGCGGGAAGCCTCGAGTGCAGCTGTAGGAGCTGGTGATTGCGTTCCTTTTGTAGCAGGAACTCCTCGCAGAGGCCGGGGGTTTTCGGTGACATCGGTCTTCTGGGCCCCTTTCCTGATGGGCCTCCTTCTCTAGGACTCTGGGGTCCTTCTCCTGTTCAGGAATCACTCTCCTTTGTCCACAGGCCCTCTGATAGCAACGCCTGAAGAAGGAGGTAAGGACCCCCAGGAAAAGGCACACAGCCTGGGGGATCCTCCAACACAGTCTCAGGAATGCTACAACAGGCCATGACTGCCCAATCCACAGGTACTTAGGGTAGCATGGAGGTGCACCGACAACTGGGTGCCGCTGGGGGACCAGCTGGTGGGTGAGGTGAGCACCCTGCTGGCTTCCTGGTACCCAGGGTTGGGGATGGGGGCAGAGTCTGCCCAGGTAAGTGCCCATTAGGCACTTCGGTGAGGTGTGTCCTCGAACAAATAGCCGGATCTCAGTGAGCTCTTTCAGTAGCCAACAACAGTGTTGAAAGCCAAGAGCCGACTGTTGGGCCTGTTGCTAGGATACACTCGGAACTCCCAGTTGGGGGCCGAGGGATGAGCATGAGGAAGGAGTGTGCTTGCCAAGGTTCTGGGGGGAGGGGCGCGCCCAGAGGACCCTCAAGGACCCTTAGGTGCTTCCCGATCTCCAGGTGAGGCAGGAGCAGGCAAAAGCCACCAAACTTCTGCTGCCAGGGCTGTAGTCATCCTGGGGCTACAGAGGCCTGATGGTGACCAAGTTCTCTGGACTTCCACCATGGCTGCTTCTGCTCAGGGCCTGCCCCCTGCAGAACCTCTTCTACCTGGTGGTGCTTGACATTCTGCAAGGCTAGGTCTGCTGGGCCACAATTACCGTTTACTACAAATGGTAAATGTCAATTACCTCAGTTAGACAAGCTGGTCTGGTTTCTCTTCTGCTTGCTCAACAGAGAAGGATTTGCTTTTAAAGTTAAGTAGCTACATTCTAAGGAACTTTCCCCAGTACTCTCTGCAAAAGACCCCAAAACATCCCAAAGCCAAGCCAACCCAGGGACTACCCACAGGCTGTTTTTATCTCAGGCATTTTCTTTGCTGTAGTAGTTAGGAGGGTGTTAGAAATCCTGAAGCATGCTGGTCTGTCAGGGTTGAGACTGTGATTGAGAGAAAGAGAAAAACAGAAAGAACTGTACAAATGAAAATGGTCCAGTATAAAATATCTCTAGTGATATGCCAGAGATCCTAAGAGGGATGGGGAGCGGGGGTGGGGGTGGGGGTTGGCAGCAGGAAGTCCTGGACACAGAAACATTGACATGATTCTGGTAATACATTTGGAACGGGTTCACTGCTGAGACTTTCCCTTGATATTTCTCTTTTCCTGATGGGACAGTGACAAACACCTCTTGAAAATCAGGTCTTCAAGATGCCAATAAAGATATCTAGAGTTGGGCATAGATAAGTATGATGTCACACTCCACTTAGGACAGGATCAGTGTCCTCCTTTACTGGGCAGCAGTGAGCACATCCAGGTAAATCCATGCCTAATCCAATGTTGTACCCACACAGGACAAAGTGCCTGGCACAGAGTAGATGGAAATGTGCTTCTTAATTGATCAAATGAATAAAAATTAATGAATGAGTGATTTGCTCAGGGCCTGATAGGACTTAGTGTCATAGCTAACTGCATTTAGAGGAGCTATAAAATGAAAAGGTGGGAGACTATACCACACATTTTCTCTGTAACTTTCTGTGGGAAACCATTAAAATTATCCTTAGCATTCATTCTCAGGTTGAAGGAAGTGAAGGAAGTTTACAAAGCAAAATAAAAATAATCCCGAAGTTTCTTAAAGTATCATTTTTATGATTTAAACTAGTTTTTTAACAGATTTCATTTATTTATTTTCAGACAGAGGGGAAGGGAGGGAGAAAGAGAAGGAAACATCAGTGTGTGGTTGCCTCTCGCACCTGCCACCCCTGCCTCCCCTGCCTCCCCTGGGGACCTGGCCTGCAACCCAGGCATGTGTCCTGGCTGGGAATTGCCCCAGTGACCCTTCGGTTCACTGCCAGCACTCAAACCACTGAGACACACCAGCCAGGGCTATTTAAACTAACTTATTAAACAAGCCGATGGAAAATGAATTTATAATGCATTAAAATACTATGGTATACCCTCAGGACTTTCACATTGTCCTCCATAGTTATATTTTTGAATATTCAAGCTGCCATGGCTACAACCTTCTTCCACTGCATGTGTTTCTTTTTCAGTTCTATTGAGTACATACAAAAGAGTCTGGATCCAAAGTTTGTTGATTTTCACTGCATATGGCATTTCATTATATGAATACACTACTTTCTTTTTTCTCTATTGAACATTTGCATCAATTCTGGTATTTTTCTTCTAATGAAAAAAGAAGACAATACCAAGTACACTGTACCTCAGTCTCTTCTGAAGCTGTTCGAGAGCTTCTGACTGCGCTACCAGTGTGTGCAGTCAACAATACCAGGGAAGCGACATTTCAATAGTAGCCTATGAACAATACCTGTGCTGGACTTCCTCACTCGGGATATGCACCAATATGTAGAAAAAAATGTCTGTTGGGATTTGATTGAAAATTGATTGAATTCATAAATTAAGTTTATGAGAATTTGCATATTTATATTAAATTTTCTTGTTAAAAAGCAATGTATATTTCTCTATTTAGATCTTCCTTAATACATTTGAGAACTTTCATAAACTTTTCCAGTAAGTTTTGTAAGCCTTATAATGATTCCTTTGTATACCACATTTTTGTTTCTATTATAAATGGTATCTTCATGCAATCTACTGAGTGCTTATTGCTATAGTGTAAAAAAGCAAACTTCATTTGTGTATCTACCATCCTTACCAAATCTTATGAATTCAAGTAAATTTCTACTATGTACTTTTAGTTTTATGCATATTTTGTCTACATTTCTGATCATTTGATCCTTTGATTATTTTTATTTTTCTGCTTTACTTTACTGACAGAGACTTATAGGCATTGTTTTCATTTTAATTTGAATTGATTTCATGCATTTAGAAAGTTTTACTTGCCTTCTTTTGGATAGATCGAGGTTTTGAGTTAATCTGTGCATGTTTTTTACACTCAATTCTCCCTCATCACATACATGCACACTTTCCAAATATAGATGCTATAGCTAACATTTATACACTTTGAATGATTTCTCTACAAATTATTTAATGCATATTTAATTAACACATAAAATTAATCATCTCCAAATATAGATGCTATAGCTAACATTTATACACTTTGAATGATTTCTCTACAAATTATTTAATGCATATTTAATTAACACATAAAATTAACACATAAAATTAAAAGAGTATCTTTATCCTCTTTTCAAATAACATATAAAACTTAGAATGATTTACCAGTAATTATTCTCTTAAGTTTTCTTTGTTCAGTATTTCTCCTCTGACTATTTCTATGAACCAAAGCTTCATTCTTGATTGTCTTTTTAGCTCAGCAACTAATTCAGTCATTCTTAATCTATGCTCAATCCTCGTTTGGACCTTTCCATGGGGCATTTAAAGTAGGGTATTTTTCATGAAAATATTCTATTTAGTTCTTTTCAAATTATTCTTGTGATAATGCTTTGAATGTTACTCATAATTTTATTTCATTTTTTATTTCATGAAATATGTAAGATATTTTTCATGTATCTTGCTAATATCAACATATGCATGGATCCTAATTTCACATTTTCTAATTTCTTCTAATTCCACTTGTTTTATTATATGTTTGGGTTTTTTTTTAATTCTTAGATCATATTCAATGAAGCTTTGTCTATATGATTTGAAGTCTTGGTTGTGGGCTAATTTCCTGGAGAAGATTTACCTTGTTTCTGTGAGGCTCCTTGGACCCTTGACATTCAAGAATGCCTTATGTTATCCTTGGTCTATTCCATCCCTGGACATGTAGGTAGTTTGAATCCATATTTCAAACCTCTGTTAAAGTTTTCATGTCATTTTCTTTTCCTGTTGATATTTATTCCCTTGCTATCTCACTTTTTTTGCTGTTTGTTTCTCTAGTCCAAAATTTCACTTAAAGTTGTTCCCTTTCAAGGTTTTGATTTTATTCAGCACTCTCTAAAAAAGGATCTTTGTCCATTTAAAGTCAAAGTCTGAGAACACTGAAGGTTATCAAAACTCTTCAGGCCATCTGCTTTGGGACTTGCTTATTTTTTGGATTTATGCTTTTCCTATATTTTTGACTACTGATGATTTCCTTTATTATCATATCTACTCTTCATGTCTTACAGTTATTCATTTGTAATTCTATTTTAAGGAGTGTCTTTACAGTGAAGAGTGCCCAGGATGTTAGGAAAATAGATAGGTTATCTGAAGTATAGTTCTTGAGAGAAAAAAATGGGCTGATGAAATAAAAGGTTCTTATAGGTCAACCAGGGCTCCATGATAGGCTAGTGAAGTAAATAGAAATGCATTTGGATTTTATTCTAACAGCTGAAGGAAATCATGGTTGGTTTTAAGCTCACATAAATCTGCACTTCTTCATTCTTCTTCTTTTCTGGTTGGTTTAAATTTTCACTTCGTCCTTCTGAAATTTATACCAAATCACTTTAAAGTCAATGCTAGGTAGATCTTTGGCAGGAATTACCTCAGAACTACACAGGCCTCATGTATTTGGAAGGGCCATTTTGCCTGTGCTCCTACTTTTCAATATAGGCCTTCTTTTTTGGGTTGTACCTTAGGCCAGACAAAAGTAATGTCAGGCTGATAGGCACTGACTTGTGCAGTTACAGATAGTTTCAGCTGGAATGTATGTAGTAGAGCATAATAATAGTAATGATACTAACTCATAAAGGCTAGAAACACTCACAAAAATAAAATCCAGTTATGTCTACTATGCAATATGGACCATGGACAGGCCAGTAATTAGATTCTTCAAGGAAAGTTGGATTAGGTGTCAGAGTAGGTAGAATGGCATGATATTATGTCATGTACTATGCTAAAATACACCAATCTGTTGTGTGGATATTTAGGTATTCATGATTATTATAGTACCAGTATATTCTATCTCTGGCCTTAAATTTCTACTTCTTATGCATGCAATCTGTGTAAGTTTCAAAGATAGAATTTTTTTTTACTCAAGAACTCCAGTTTTTATATTTCAGTTTCTATAAAGAGCTCTAGAAATAGCAACTCTGTTATTTTTCTTCTGAGTCCTTTTCTTGCATTTCTAATATGCCAGATGAAAATATTGATGAAGTTGAAAATGATGTTACTTAGAAAATTTGATAACTTGGAACTTTCTCACTTTGTAGCATGGAGGCAGAAACTTATACAGAGCTATATACTATAATCCTATTGTCACAGAAGATGTACAGTAACTCAGTGTAAAAGGATACTTCTCTATTAAAGTCTAATTTATGAAAACTACCATTTTTAATATATAGACAGTCAAATATCTGTTAGTTGTCAAAATAAAATTGTGTTATCAAATAAAATATATTCAAAACAAGTATCACAATTATATTTAGTATGTTTTTCTAGCACTTTTAAGATATTATAATTTATTTTGTCACCTATTTTCCATTTGCATGTCCTTTGACATCTTTAGTTGATAATAGACTTCTGTAGGAAGGCAGACACTAGACTGTACGTGTAGGAGGACAGAATCTCATGGATTCATTAAACCCTGAGATTTCTTAATGGCCCACTAGGAAAATTATAAAGCCAAAATTATAAATATTTCTAACAAAGTCACTATTTTAGCCAACACCCTAGTGAGTTGCTTCAGCTTAAGGTACTAGATGAATATTTTCATAGTGGGGAGGAGTATGGTACCCAAAGTATGGTATCTGAAATTCAAGGGGAGCATATGTAATTTTAAAAGCATATCCCAAATTGTTATTGATTTGATTTGTTTTTCTCTTTTTTAAATTTTTATTTTAATTGTTGATCTTGTACAGTTTTCTGTCGTTTATTCTCACCCGAACCCACCACCCCAGTCCTCCCCTCCTCCCTCCCATTTCCACCCCCCCATAGTTTTTGTCCATGTGTCCTTTTTACTTGTTCCTGTAATTCCTTCCCCTTTTCCCCTGAAATTCCCTCCCCTCTCCCTTCTGGTGACTTTCAGCCTGTTCTCAATTTCTGTGTCTTTGATTTGTTTTTCTTGTAAGATTTTATTTACTTATTTTTAGATAGAAGGGAAGAGACAGAGAAAGAGGGAGAGAAACATCAGTGTGTAACTACCTTACACATGCCCCTTACTGGGGACCTAACCCACAACCTAGGCATGTGCCCTGACTAGGAATAGAACTTGCAACCCTTTCGTTCACAGGCCAGCACTCAATCCACTGAGCCACACCAACCAGGGCTCAATTCATGTTTACACACAATCAATTTAAATAATGTAAAATAAGGGTCAAATTTAATGTACATCAAACTGACACTTGTATCATAAGAAGCATGTGTCAAAATAAAAATATTAATTAGTAACCTACCTTGAATAATCATAATTAATATAGTTACCTTTAAAGCATTTGAATTATACATAGTTCTTCGTGACTGTTTACCTCCTACAGAGATGAGCCTAGAGAAAAGATGGGCAATGCGCTGTGAAGCTATTCCATAAGGTACAGACTCCTACATATATCTGAAACCATTCTATCACAATGATTCTCTCTTTCTGTTTTTTCTCTGCTTAATTTTTTTTCAGGGGGACTACTTTGCTTGAGCTTTAATCCACATTATATCAGCAGTAGTGTCAATTTGCCATTGATCTAATTTGATTCATGTACATACAAGTCAGGTAGTCCGAACACTTAGAATCCCTTTCTTCACAAGTTATGTGCATGTACATAAAATTTTTCATTTTTAAGGCAAGAAATAAAACATTGACTAACTAAACTCTGGGAAGCCATCATGAAATGGCAGCTTATGCCTTCAGATAGCATAGAGATTACTGATTTAGCAGAATAGAGAAAACAAGACTGTACAATTATAGAGTCAGAGTTTTAGTTGGAAGAGTAGTTATGATACACCTCTCATTTTACATATATTAAAATATTTATAAATGCTTTATTTACTGAACTAGGTGCACATTCCATAATCTTCATCTGAAATTTTACTTAGGGTACTGGTTGAAATGGAGCGCAATCTCAACTTTCTGTACTTCTTTTGTCTGCCTACTGTTCTCAAAAGGAATGACAGGATGGATTTGAATAATATATACATATTGATAATGAAAAAAATATGTTGAAAATACATAGACATGCTATATATGCTTCAGATGTATGGTTAAGAATGGCAATGAGGTGGTATGTAAAAACTTGGAAGTAAATTGCTGGTACTGCAATTCACAATATCTTCTGTAAAAACACATCTGTACAGATCAGAGTAGACATCCAAATAGTGAAGGTCAAATCATGTCAGATAAATCGTAACCAAATGAGATAGTATATACTTATGTTAATATCTGATAAAGTAAAAGAGTTTATGTTAAAAGTTAATAAAGATTATACCATGAAGAGATATTTTTCAAAGAAATAATGAGAGAAACTTTCTCCAAATTTGATGATAAATATTAATATACGCATAAAGAAGCTCAACAGCAGCCCAGTGGGATAAACATCAGGAGAATCACACCTGAAGAGATTACAAACAAAACCTTAAAAGCTAAAGGCAAAGAGAAAATGGTGAAGGTAGCAAGAGAAAAATTACTTTTCATATCCAGGAGAAATTTAGCTGACTTCTTACCTGAAACAATGAAAGCAAGAAGAAAGTAGGTGAATGTATTCAGAGTGCTGAATAAAAAGGATATACTACGAACCACCCCCCCAAAAAAAATCCAGCAAAACATATTTTAACATTAAATTGGGAGAAAGACATTCCCAGATACCATCTTACTAATAGAAGTTACTTGGGGTAAAAGCACATGAAACAGGGCCATACCCTGCATCCTACCTACATCAGTGAAAATATCCTTCAGGAATGATGGAGAAATAAAGATATTCCTTGACGTTTTAGTCATGAAATCAGGACTAAGACCTTTCTCAACAGAAGATATATTTGTCCCTCTCCCAATCACCCACAGTAACAAAAAGTGCTCTAAACGGAAAGAAAACAATATATAAATGAATCTTGGAACATGAAGAAGGAGGACAAATACAGTAAAAAAAAATATGTAGGCAAATACAATAGACCTTCCTTATTCTCTTGAATTTCCTAAATTACGTTTGATGTTTAAAGCAAAAATCATAATACTCTCTGATGTAGTTTTAATGAAGGTAGAGAAAATATTTAACAACATTTCCTCTACCCTCAATATAAATGAGTGAGGGTAAATCGAGGAAAGGGAGATAATGTTTCTACACTTTAACTGATAATATGGAAGTACTGATAAAAATAAAAACTTATGTTGTGTTACCTGAGGTATATGTAATAAAACAAAAAGTAACCACACACACACACACACACACACACACACACACCATGAGATCAAAGCAAAGTATTGACAATATTCAAGTATCTCAGAATAAATCAGAAAAAGGAAAACAGAAAATAAAAACAGACAAAATGTACAGAAAGCAGAACAAAAAATGCCAGACTAAAGTCCCAATATATAAATAATAATAATATTATAGTAAATGTAAATGATCCAAATAAACTAATTAAAAGACAGTGATTGGCAGAGTAAATGATAAAGCATGACCCAATTTTATGCTGTCAACTGGAAACTCACTCCAAGTGTAGGCAAGGTTAAAGTGGAAATCACATAGTTTTTCTAAGAGGGTAGAACCTACATATTACCACACACAAAGGAGGTGATATACATGTTAATTAGCTTGTTTTGATGATGATTTCATAATGTGTACATATATTAAATTATCATGTTTTATACTTTAAATATATACAATTTTAAACAAAATGAGTGCAAATGGATCATCTTTCCTAAAGAAGCTAAAATAGTTTTCTTTTAATGGCATGTCTCAATTTATATTTTTGCAAAGAAGATATACAAATTATCAATGAACCCATGTAAGATGTGCCACATCATTAGCCACTAGTGATTTACAAATCAAAATTAGACTAACACACCACTTCAAATGGTATTTTTTATGGAATAGCTACAATAAAAATGACATAAAAACAAGTACTGATGAAGATTTGAATAAATTGGAACCATCATCTAGTGCTGGTGAGAATGTAAAATGGCACAGGTGGTTTCAAAAATTTTGGCAGTTCCTCAAAATGTTAAGTGTACCGCATGACTCAATAATTCTACATCTAGATATGTACCCAGGTGAAATGAAAACATATGTCTAAACAAAGATTGAAGTAAAAGCCCATACCATCACTATTCATCAAACTGAAACAACACAAATGTCCATTACATGATTGATGAATAAGGCAAAGCACCATGTTTTTATAATGTAATGCTATTCAGTAATTTTTTGAAAAATGGTATACTGAAACACAGAACAATATATTAAACTTGGAAACATTATGCTAGGTGAAAGAAAGTAGTCACGAAAAGACCTAATATTGCATAACTCCATTTAATGAAATGTCAAGAGTGTACAAATCTATAAAGATGGAAAGTAGATGAGTATTTGTCTATGGCTGGGTGTTGGGACAAATGGGAAGTGATTGTTAATGGGTATGGGCTTTCTTTAGGAGGTGACAAAAATATTCTACAGTTAGATTGGGATAATTATGTGATTCTGTGAGTATACTAAAAACCATTGAATTGTATACTTTAAATGGGAGAATTCTATAGTATGTGAATTACATTTCAATAATGTGATTGAAAAAGAAAAAAATGAAATATTGACAATATTTAAATTAGCAACTTCTGTTCTTTAAAAAAGAAAAATATATAGCAGCCAAAGTAAAAGCATACAGTAGAGTAAAATATTTTCAACACATATAAGCAACAAAGGATTATTGTACAGAATACATTAAAAAAATCTCAAGAATAAGAAAAAATAAATCATAGTATAAACAAATAGGCAAAACAAGGCACTTGACTAAACAGGAAATCTAAAAAGAATAAACATGAAGAGTTACTTAATCTTAAATTTTTAATAAATATAGAAATGTAAATTAAAACTATTTAAATAAACCTTATTGAAAAAATATATTTTATTGTTAGATTGGCACTAATTTCGATCTTACCATAATATGTTTTGGCAAGAAGTTAAAATAATGACCATCCAACACACTTCTGGTGGGAATGTAATTCTATCTGTTTGAGTTTTTGTGGGGAGGCAATAATCTTAGGGTACTTAAGGGAATAACTATTTCCAATGTATAATAGCCATTTCATAGACAGATCTATGCCTTCTGGTATAGAAGGCAGCCTTCTGGATGTGAATGTCTGGTTTTGGACCATAAATATATAGGTCGTATTATAGAGTTGTATCTTATTGCTCATATTGCATAATAAGGTTGCATCTGATTGGATAATTTTTGATACCAGAGATCTGTCCCCGTCTTCTGTTCTTGCCTTGCTCGCAAGAGAACAATCCAGGCAAGAGGCAGCAACTGTAGTGAAAATGAGATAATGTGTTTATTTTTAAAAACCATATGAGCAGAAAGCTGCAAGCAGGCACCCGGCTGGTCTGAATGCCCCATATACAAAGGAAATAAATTTGCTAGTAACTTTGTTAGTAAGTTTGTTTTATACATTTGAGCCAGAAGCTATAAATAAGCACCCAGCTAATCTGAGTGAGCTGACTATTGGGGTTCATGGGTTATATACTTTAGTCAGTTTCTAGGTTTCCTTCCTCCACTGCCTTCTAGTACATGGGACAGTTACAAAGGCTTTTTCCCCCAGCTAGTGGAGAAAATACACACAGAACTTCAAGGGCTCCCTTCCTCCTGTGCAATCATAGTTTTGCTTGTGATGTTTAGAACACCTGGCAATCTTATCACACCAGGTTAAGGACCGGTGAATTAATGGGTTAAATATGTTTTCCTTTTGTTTCTAGCCTCCTGTTTTCAGTTCTTTGTTAGATTGCAATGGGAAAGGGCCCTGCTTTATTTCCCCTCTGGCCATTCATTCCTCACTGCTACCTAACAGATCCATATATACAATTATAGGTACCTGATTTTTTTTCAGAAGTCACTTTGGAGTAAAAAGGGTAGGTAATTACTATTTTTGTAAGTCAGTCAAAATTATACCTATTTTTTACCAGATTGGCAAAAACCATAGTATGTTTTTGAGTATTCTGCATAATTTTAATAATTAGTTATGTGTGACATGAGATGGAAAAGATTGAAAATTGCTGATCTGTAGTATAGTGGTTGCTGTCCTAGATAATAAAGCATAGTCCTGTCTCAGCTAATTCCTTTGATTCAATAAGTTGGTATTGGCAAAATGACACAATCTAAACTTGAAAAGCTAAAAAAGAGTGAATCATGAGATAAAAAGCATAATGAGGGAAGATTATCTTTATAGTCACTTTTAACCCTGATTTTTTTTTGAATGCACGTGTTTGGTAGCTATTGTCTATCAAAATTCATATCTCATTTTCTATTCTATATTTGAATGAATTATTGATAGAAAAAAGAATAGGTATCCTGCCCAGTAACGCAAAAGGGCCTAAGTAAAATTGTGATATCATTAATAATTACTCTACTGTCCTTATATGTCACAGAGTATTCTGAAATGAGTCTCAGTTCCAGAAAATGTCAATGCTTCACTACAAATTAATCTGCCCCTTCAACTATCATCCCAAGGCGCTGCTTTCTGATACGGAGCTTGACCAACTGTGTAATTCAAGTGAGAGTTCATAATAATAGACTGTAAACAAACACTTTGCACAGTTCAGACAATACTTGCCCTTTAAATAGTGTCTTTTATGTTTAAGGAAACTGAAATTTAAAGATGCAAATTAGAAGGCATAAAAGGGGAATGATAAATCAAGGGGCATTCCTGGTATTTATCCAATCACATCCTGTAAGTAACTTCATCTATAATGAAGTTTGGATCCTCAAAGGTAGAAATCTGTACTTGATAACAACTGTAGGCATATAGAAAGAAGAAACAAATGGATCTCTGAACCAGGAATCACTTATTACTAATTTACCTGTGAATAAATCTAAGAATTTGACTGAAAATAATAATCTTATAAATATATACAAAACTCAATGTAGTAATATGTTGTCCAAAAGAATTTCATATGTATTACTTTACATCAAACTAAAAGCATGTGTATACATTTTTAAAGTAACATACTATAAATAACAGATTGATCTCATTAGGGAAAAAAATCCTAAGCAAACTAAACCCATGAGTTTGTATTTTGAGGTACATTTCCTTGCTTTAGGTAAGTTTTTGTCTAAAAACTTGCCATATTGGTAAGATCCTTGGGGAGAAAAATTTAGTGTATGACTCAGTACATGCTGAATAAATTGAGTTTATAATGGACAAATGAACTTATGATAGAGGAGAAACTATGGATAATTTTTAGGGACCAAAATTTTGATGGACATATCTAGCCAAGATTCTTGCAACAAATATTTTGAGTACCTCACCTTGTTATGTTCTTTGGTCAGACAAGAATGGGATGCAATCTCTATCCTTAAGAAACTCACTTTCTAACAGGATACTCACTTTGTTTTAAAACTTACTTTGTGGTTCCCCCATCAGAGACCACAGTGGTTCACAACCATCTTATATTTCTTTTCACCATGTTAGACTGGTTCTGAAAAGCTGTCCTGCTAGTTGCTGTTGAGACTGGCCATCTGTAGACAAGCCTGTTTAATTGGGTTAGGAGCAAATCTAAACCGAAGGAGGATGGCAGAGGGTTTTCACTTGTTAAGCAACTCAAGACCTTAGCTTTAAGAGAGAAAGACTTTTCATAGCAGGTTGTGGTAAGCTGACTCTATAGTGTGGTCTTCAATTTTTCTTACAGTCTAGGTAGTAACTATAAGAGGATTGATGGATGAAACAGTAGAAAGTACTATGTCACTTGCTAAGTGAGAGTTGGGGAATGCAATGTTTGGTATACATGCCTTCTAAGCCTAAGCATATGACAAGAACATCAAACACCCACCTGCCTGGGTTATTTTTAACGATCTTCAAATAATAAGCCAACAGTATAATATCTTTAAAAAAAAAGAATGTTCTACTCCTTCCCAGATGGTTTCATAGAAATATAGATGTTATGCAATTATCACTATGGAAACACCATATCTAGCAGCGCAATATCTCCATATCATTCCTAAAATTCACTTGTCTTTTTGAGCAACAGAATCCTGACCAATCTATTTCTTTTTTGAAGCACTACCAGAACCCTTTAATTCCTACTTATATTACTTAATATTTTCTCTCCTCCCCACAATTAAAGCCAAAGTGATGATTTCATAAGAGGATATAACATAAACATATTTCATTTTCATATAAATGAGTTATCTATTCTGGAATCTCCCTCAGTTTTGTAAAAAGCAATCAAGTGTTGATGTTCAGAGCTTCTAAAACAATGTGTAATCCCAATGTTCAACCGATACCAGTTTTGAAAACGTAACTGCTGATATATCAAAAAATACCATTACATGCATTTTCACGGTAGCGGGCCAATGTGGCACCAATATAGATTAACTAAAAGAAGCTTCAAAGGGAAACATCTATCTGTATTCACAGGGGTGTCTTATTAGCTGAGTCCAGCACCCATGTGACATGCTTAGGGAAAACTTGAATATTGTTGTCTACAGATGCAATAGCTACAGCATATCTTTTCTTTTTCTTTCACTTTATCCTTACCCAAGGACATTTTTTCATGGTCTCTAGAGAGAGAGAGAGGAATGGAAAGAGGGAGATGAGTGGGGGAGAGAGAGAGACAGACAGACAGACAATGATCAGTTGCCTTCTGTATGTGCCCCAACAGGGGAGCAAACCCATAACCTAGGTAAGTGCTCTAACTAGAAATGAGAACCCGAAACCTTTCAGTGTACGATATGAAGGGCTCCAACCAACTCAACAATGCTGGCCAGGGATACAGCATATTTTTTCTATTTTGTAGAAGATATAAATATTCAGGTAGGATTATTCAATATGAATCACGTATCACGTATCCATTTCAAACTTATCTATGTCCATGGGCTGGCTTCTCTACTCTTCATCCATTAGTCCATGAATCCAATTTCCTTAGCTCACAACTTAGCTGGCATAGACATTACCCTATACCTTAGCACCCTAAAACAACAAACACTCATTATCTCACATTCCCTGGGTCAGGTAGCTGATGTGACTGGATGCCTCTGACTCAGGCTGTCTTACAAAACTATTATTAGATGTCAACAAGGGCTGCAGTCATCTCATGGCTCAGCTGGGGCAAGTATTTGCCTCCAAGCCCCCTTCACACGGCTGTTGATAGTCTTCAGGTCTTCACTGGTGGTTGGACAGAGATTTCAGTGGCTACTCACAATACAGTGACTCGGCTCCCCAGAATGAGGGGGGTGCGAGAAAGACTGAAAGATAGAATGGAGGGAGGGAGGAAGAGAGAGAATAGAAGCCACAGTCTTTTTATAACTAGATCTGAGACATGACATCCAATAATTTTTGTCATGTTCTCTTTCTTAGAAGAAAGGGAATAAATCCAGCCCAGTGTCAAGAGGAGAAGGTTATACATGGTTGTGGATACCAGGAAACAAGAAATACTGAGAGCCATTTTAAAGGCTGCCTCCCACTAGTAATTTCTTGCATTGCAAATAGGAACAGACATTCCACTTTAAATTATGTCTACCCAAAAAATTAAGAGTAAGACTTTACTAAGAAAATTACATAATGTATTCTGATACTTAAATATAAATAATTTAGAAGTAATCTGTTATTCATTTTAATCTTGCTGTCATCATCCTCAGTATAATCAGTGAAGTTAACTAAGATTTGATGCTTGCATATAGTAAGTGATTTTCATGTGCAGAGAAAATTATGTTTCAGAGGCTGATGTGTGTATAATAGAAGGATTTGAGTCAAAATTGTCTTAGATTCTAAAAATCCCTAATCTCTGGATATAAAATATAATTTAATTCTCTATCTGCTGGGATAACAGAAAGCCTAGCTTATCCCTGAATCTAAGGCACCTAACAGACTTTGAAACTCTTTGTAAGTAAGTTACCTACAAACCTGCAGGTCTAGGCTGGATCTAAAGGATGTCAAAACAGTGAACTTTGGGGGAAAAAAATAGCAAAGTGAATTAGAAAGAAATGTAAAGTGGGCTCTCACATTGTTGGCACTTGATCAAAATTGGGGGCATCCCTGGCATTTTGCTTTTTCACATTATAGTTTAAAATGAATTCATAAATATGCCTTATGGCATAGTTCTGTCAGAAATGTATGTTGACATTAGTTAACCTTACAAGTGTTCCTTCATGGGCCAGCTAGAAAATCAATTATACTTGTTGCTATAGGACTGGTTCATTACAATAAAGGTAATCAAATAAAACATGATAATTCCAAAGTAGGCAGAGTTATTCATGCTTTCCTATATTGCTATATGGCATGTGTCACAGTGTATTGTAATTATTGCTTAGCCCTCTTATTATTTTATTGTGGTGATTTCTGCCAACCTGTAAAGGCAGCAAACATACTTTGAGTATCATAGAAATTCCAGTGTCTAGTTAATAGCGGCCATTTAATAAATATTCCTTAATAAATAATTGAGGCAGGGGATATGAAATATAAAGGCTTGGGGAAGAAAGGATGTAACAAGTCTGTTCATTCAAGGCTTCTACATGCTAGAATAAGACCAGAAAAATGAAGGTTTTTTCATGATATTTATGATATTTATTCCCTGCCCCTCCTATTTCTAATTGTATAAAATGTTCTCTATTGTGACAAGTATAGTTTTATCCTATACAAAGTAGTTATTTTATGAGATTTGGAATCAATATGGGCTGGATTCAGGTTCCATACTTAGTCATTTACTAAACACCTGACGTTGGGGAAGTTACTTAGCCACATTCGGCCTCATTCTTACTTCTCAAATGTGAATTTCAACAGAAACCTGTCCCGAGACATAAAAAAAAATTTTTTAAACCACACTTAGCATAGTACCTTAAACAGGGTAAACCTCCAACTTATAATGAAATAAGAGCTACAAGATTACTTTTATTTTGCTTTGCAGCCATTGATACAGGCTGTTTGTATTGCCTTTTTCTTCCAAGAAAACAGTTACGCTCCAGTGAGAGACAGAAGTACCAGCCAGCAGGGGAGAGGCACAAAGAAGGTGCACACACATCACAGCAGTTCTGCTCTGCTCGGGTGCTTCTGAACAGCCTGAGGAGCCGTTAGCAGAAAGGAAACCCCATAGAGAATGAAGAGGCCCTTCCCAATAACCTGGCTGACTGGGGGACACTTGGTGATGGTGTCCACCGCTCACAATGGCTCAAACTCAAGATTTGCTGTAGTGACACATCCCTAGCCCAAATCTACAATCTTGCCGTCAGTGTCATAATAAAAATAAAAACAACTATCATTCTCTGAGGACCTACTGGGTTCCAGGCTAAACTCTGCAAGATGAGTTTATCATTTACAACTTTCACTGAGAGAACTGATACTAAGCAGGATGTGCAGGATATGTCACAAAGTCGCCCATATAATCAGTAACACAGCGAGACTAGAAAATCAACCTTTCTGCCTCCACAGTCTGTGTCCTCAATAGTCCTACCACTTGACCCAGGAATATTGTGAGGAAATAACATTCCCATGTACCAAAATAAAGTTTCTTTCCCTCATTTGCATGTATTTTAGCATCTCTGTGGTTTTTACTTCATATTTATGTCTGTGAAGTTAATTGCTATAAAGAGTTTAGCTTAGTTAATTGGAACATCCCCTCAGATAACATTTAACTCCCCATATGCAAAACTGGTGGCATCTTCCAGCTGTATCTGGTTGCTTCCCATTCTTCAAATTACCATGCGCTGATTTTATCTTAGCACATGTAGATCCTTCTGCTAGAATCGGCATTGTGAACATGTCTATTTATTTTCTTTTTTAAAAAACTCAGGACAAGTATCTCTGTAGAGCTTTCTAAGAATTCCTTACACCACTCCAAGCAGTGTGGCACTCCTTTGCATAATCACCCCACTTCATACATGTCTCAACTGTATTATTTCCCTGTGTTTCACGGGAATTTTTTACCTATTTTCTTTCACTTTGCCACACTAGACTGTGGTCTGCTTCAAAGAAAGTTTCATCTTCCCTAGATCTTCTCAGTGCTCAACACAGTACCTTATGTGTAGAATATACAAAACAAGTATCACTGAATAAACCATCAGCCTCATCAATAAACATACTTAAAATTTTCTTCTACTCTTACAAATGGCTTCTCCAAAGTTTAATAAAACTATGTTACATTTCCCCATTCTGTGCCCTTCTCTAATATATGACATAATTCTGTGACATTATCTCATAGCTGGCCTGAGTCATGTCGAGGGCTTCATGTTCTCTAACATAAATCAACATTTCCTTTTAAGATTCAGGGAAGTGCAAGCTTATTTTAAAAGCAGCCCCTTTGACATCAGTACCATCTTATTTTTTATTTTTTTTTTAAAGTGTGACTTTTTTTTTCCCCTTTTAGATTTTATTTATTTATCTTTAGAGGGGAAGGGAAGGAGAGAGGGAGAGAAACATCAATGTGCAGTTGCCTCTTGTATGTCCCCTGCCGGGAACTGGCCTGGCAACCCAGGCATGTGCCCTGACTGGGAATCGAACCGCGATCCTTCGGTTCGCAGGCCCGCGCTCAATCCACTGAGCTACACCAGCCAGGGCATCTTATTTTCTTTTAATAGCCAGTCGCCAAGGGAAGCTACCACACTAACCTTGGCTTCTCAAAAGCTTCCTGATGGCATTGATCCAAATACAGCCAGATGGATTCTTACAAACAAACTCTAGGTAGAATGATATTAGTGTATTTTTAATCATTCCCTTTTAAAATATGTTTCATTTTCCTTCACAGAATAAAATGGATCAATTCCAGACTGTCTGGAGCCAGTAGAACTTAGAGAAATATTGACTACCAGGAAATAATTTTGATGTATATGTATCTATTAAGTGTATATATATACACACATTTAATTACATATGATACTGTTTAGTTGTCTATAATTATTAAAAACCAACCTAATGTCATGAAGACAATATATTGTTACCACTAGTAATTAAGCCTGGCTCTATAGCAGTGTTCCCAGAACAAGATTATTATGGCTAATGCAAACATCTGAAGCATTATCCTTGCTACAGAGCCTGAAAAATTTTAAGCATATACTTGCGCCATCATTTAAGAGCATTTATTTAGTCCTTCCTTGCTTTCTTCATTCATTTGATAAATCCAGAAGGTATTTTGATCACTGGAATTACAAAGACACACAATATGCAAGTCTGAATGTGATAGCAGCACAATAGGGGATGCATGCCCATGTATAAACACCTACAGAGATGCGTGAATACGTGCTTACATAGTCGCCTGTAGGCAGAGTCATGAAAGGGTATATCTCCCAAAGGTCTTCAGGGCAGAGGTGGTATTTGAACAACAACAACAAAAAAAAGATGTGATTTCTTTCTAATTTTCAGTATTCTGTATTTGCTGAATCTATACATGAGGTAAACATAATATGGACTCAGAGTTAATAGCTCTGGAATAGAGGAGTCAGAAAAAGAAGATATCCCAGGAAAGGGATCAGAAAGGAATCAGCTTCTTTACAAAAGAAAGAGAAAGAAAGAAAGAAAGAAAGAAAGAAAGAAAGAAAGAAAGAAAGAAAGAAAGAAAGAAAGAAAGAAAGAAAGAAAGAAAGAAAGGGAGGGAGGGAAGGAGGGAGGGAGGGAGGGAGGGAGGGAGGGAGGGAGGAAGAAAGGACGAGCAGAAATCATCCAGGCAAATGGCAAATGGGAGGGAAATAGCGTGCTAAACCAAACTACAACTCACCTGGGAGAACAAAGTGCAGCGTCCAAGAAGTATCTAGCCTTTAGATTTAACTGTTGTCCCACAGACTGGTTCTTTCTGCCATGTGCCATCTACTTTATCTCTTCCTCACTTCACATGTCGATGTTTTGCTGAATGGCAGGGCCAGGGCTGGATATGGAAACAGCAGGGAATTGGAAGTTAGCTCTGTTATTTATTACCTGGTTGAGTTTTGGCAAATTACAGTTTCCCCAAGTTTCTCAACCTGCAAGGTGGAAGTAACAACTATCAGCATTTATGTTATATGTCCTTTTGAAGTGGTTATATTTGCTTAAAAAAATTTAACTTGTGTGAATGGGCTATGCAAATTATCATTCCAATGTTTCTACAATTTTCTGGATTCAAAAATGAAGAATTGGAGTTAGTGAAAATGTTCAACAAAAGGGAGGGCGGAGTAATGAGTGAAGAAAGTGTGTAAATGATATCCTGGGACCCTATAGACACTCTAGTATTTTAAGACTACTATATAGACATCTTCAATTTTCTAAGATGTGTACTTATACAAAAACTTATTGGGGGCCTGTATTTCATTGTATCCACAAGTTACTATAACAGAACAGGCTGAGTAAGAAATTTATCCTAAAATTCAATTTTTCTTCCCTTCTAGTATCAGGACCTCTTAATGTCAATAATAGAAATGAAGTTATTCACATATCATTTGGTACTTGTTGAAAGGAAGCCCAGATGCTTTTGAAAGATTTATTCTTAATTTTATATTTGATGATATTTGTTTTTCTTGATTCAGGAGTAGCAAACTCAGAAAAAATAGTAAATTTTGTTTCTTATTACTTGTTTTGATAAAGGGAAAGTTAGTATTGGACAATACCATAAACCACACTGGGCATAGCAGAACACCAGATAAATCTTTTCCTTTATGTTACAAAGTTAGTCAATAAATAAATATATTAATAGGTATATAAATAAATATGTGTGAAAGAGAGGGAGAATAAATGAGATTCCATGTTTTCAAATAAATATAGAGACAGAAGAAGTCACTGGGAGATGCAAAAAGCTTAGCCACAACTGAAGATGTCTTTATTTCCCATGGGAATTTGGTCTATAAATAGAGCTGGCAATACTATTTTAAAGTCCGATACAGAGCTGCAGAAAGTGTCTTTAAAGGACTGGGAACATAAAAGTCTATTCACATTTGTAAAACTTGAGCCTGGTGACCTGAAGTGCTCCGTGAAGTTACTCCAAGATTCGGGGAAATGCTGTCGTCCGGTGGAGTGTGTTGAGACTGCATTTCCAGCTCCCTCTTCACTCCAAAACCATTTCTCCTCTGCATGTCCACCTAGGCTGGCAGGACCCAGGGGGTAGTGAGTTGGTTTTCTTTGATGTTGTATTTCTACCCCTTCCCACAGCAAGAAATCTGAAAGACATTGAAATGGTTTCACTAAACATTGTATAGAATCTCCCACCATAAATGTTTCTCCCTGAAATTTTGTCTATACAGAAAATCATTCACCCAGAAGAGAATGTTAAAAAGAAAATAGGTGAGTATTAAAGCAAATTTTCTTAAATGTAACTGGGATACTGAGAAGTGTATTTCATACTAAGCTCTGTGTTTTCTTTATCTTTTATAAATCAAAGTATTTAATTATGTTTATTTGCGTAATAATAGTCACATTTCATAATCTGCTATTATGTGCTAGGTAGTACACTTTAATTGCATGAAGTAGCTCATGTAATTTTTTCAGGGTCCTGTGAAATTGGTGTTACTGCTCCCATTATCCAAAAGAGGAATGTGAGACTAAACGTTCCAGTAAATCGAGCCTAGTGCCACAGAGAACAAGTGATTGATAGTTGAACTCTGACTTCAAAGCCAATGTTAACCCAAATAGTTTGCTGCCTCCATCAACACTGTTACTGCACTTTAGTACCTGGTCACTGGTCTGTCCATCCTATTGGCTGAGGTCAATAAAAGTATTCTCCGGTGACACAGGAACACCCAGATTCAGAGAGTACTAGTACCAATCTTTGTTCTTTCTCTTAAGTCCACAATATATTTTGTTCTAAGTTTCCTGTAGGACTGATTCACAAGTGTGCTTCTAAAGGAACTGACTCCAAATCTAGCAGCCAAGACTTATGTAGATTCATAGGGCTCTCCTTCCTTTCTACCAGGAATTCATAGACTACCTAAAACAATTATGCCTACTTTTCCTGCCCAACAATCTGGAAGTAGTTTTATTGCCTGAATAAATTAATCTGATATTTCTTTCTGCATCCCTGGTTTTTGTAAGCTGCAGAGATCTCAGTTGCAGCACCCAAGAACTCTTTGTAAAAAAAAACAAACAAACAAAAAAAAAAACATGTTGTAGATACATAAGAAAGATAAAAAAATTGTCTCTTGTTATACATTTCTTTCCTAACCTAAGGTTGAAAAATCACTCACTTGGCCTAGAAAATCACAGCTTCTACTTTCAGTAATGACAAATTAAGAAATTCCAGTTCTCAGAACTCCACAGCCCCTACCTGTCTCCACTAACAATGACTGTATATTGAGTTCTTCCCAGCTCTGCCTATATTATCTCATTTAATCCTCAAGAGAACCTCACGAGGGTGATGATTCCCATTTCACAGAAGAATCTACAGCAGAAGAGACTGCATGTCTTGCTTAAGTAAATACCTAAGACTTGATGCCCTCAGTCATCTGTCCTCTCACTGCAAAGCACATGTTCCCAGCCACTGCTGCTGCACTCTCTCTACTTCCGCCACTTGACTCTTTCAATGTTTTTATTAAGAAAACATACGTATACTCACGATTCCTTTACAGAACACTTTAGTGCTTCTTGCAGAATTCTTTAAATTTTTAAATTTTGTGTTTACCTTTCTAACATAATGATCAGAGGACTCAATTCATTAACATTCATTTGGATAAAATTGGCTGGAAATTACCTTGAATTCAAATGATTGAATTTGAAGTTAAAAATAATGCGCCCTTTCCTTATTTCAGTTTGCATTTTGTAGAGTTGATACAGAGTCACAGAAAATAGAGGAAAGCCTGGAGTCCCACCCACAGTGCTGACAAAGGGAAGGTAGAGGAATGGCCCCTGTCCATTTGCATTCTCACAATTGCCTTTGAAAATGTTGCTTTTAGGCAGTTGACAAAGCCCAGACACTGTTAGTGGCTTTTGCCTTCTGGACATGCAAGCTGCAGAGGCCTACTGAGAGTAGACCATTTCTGTTATGGAAAGGACATTTCACACTCCTTAAAACTATGAACAGACACATAAGCCACTGACATAAATGCCTTGGCAAAGAGGACTCATTAATCGCACTTTTGAAAAATGTTTGAGAAAATTAAATGCAGGAATTGTGTGTACATATGATGCCTAATGTTCCTATAGAGCAGGCAGGAGTTAATAAGTTGATCGTTGAAAATTCTGCTGGTATTTCTATTAGGAAGGAAAATGATTTCCAAGATTAAAGACCATGTTTCTCACAAAAAGTGCTTCTTTGTTTAAATACTGAGTTAAAAACTTTTCTCCTGGGGCTATTTTTGTTGGCCTGATATTTCTTTAGGATTCCAGACCCGTCTTCCCCACTCTCTAACACACAGCTTTCACTGCCTCCTGTAAAACAGCATGTCTAAAGCTAAATACCAGACTTTGTTAGAAATTAACAATTTATTAAATATTCTGTATTGATCATATAGAACCACCATTCTTCAGAAATATAAGCTGTTTTTAATCATTCCTATTCCTTTTTGTCTTTAGTCAGTTCTTCCTTTCAAAATAAAATTATTGATTTCCTAATATGTGCTTCATACCAACCACTACGTGGCTATTTTGGGGTATAGCAGTGAAAAAAAAATGAACTTCCAAATTGCTTACCCAATTGAATATATTGTAGTTAAGTGAGGCATTCAAGAATTAAACTATGTAGGCTACCAGCTGATGTAGAAAGCCACAGAGGGGAAGAAAAAGCATGAGAAGAAAATAAGTGAACTGGAGAACTAGTCCTAGGAAATAAGTGAACTAGTTTGCAGGCCTGGATGAGGTATGGTCTAGATAGACGTTGAACGCTCTCAGTGGCAACTACTATAAACTAGGCTAAAAGAGTGCTTTTGTCTTGTTGGTCACAAGACAGGTGATGGCAGATGATAGCAATGAGGTGTAAATTTTGGGGAGGAGAGACAGGTAGTGGTCTTGAGTTGTGAAGACATTCGACATCCTTTTCAGACTTGCCAAAGGTGACTTATGAAGACAGTAATTTGAATCTCTATCTGATTTATCCAGAGCAAGTACTGGCCAAAGATTCCATCATGACTTCAAAAGCCAGAGGGGAGGCATGGCAGATAGGCAAAAGAGGTGGGGGTAAGGGACAGCACATCTGGTCATATTTAATATTTACCCACTCCTTTAATTCTATGTCTCTTACCACAACTAATTTCCAACCCCAATGTCCAGGTTCAGAAAGCTGCATCTTAGTTCTTCTCTCAGCCTTCAAACTAGGATGAGGTGAATCATTCAATCATAAAATATCTTACTGCATTGAAACTGTCACTTCTTTGTACAACCCATTTGATTGTAAGATCAACACAAGAATGGTATGTTGCTCAACTTTTTATTCTATGTGCCTTGACTTAGAGTAAAAGTAATTATTTTTTTGACTGACCTCCTAGAATATGCAGTAACACTGCCCTAAGAACTTTCGGAAATTAGACCTCCTCCTATTATTCCATATAAGCCACATTCCAACCATGTTGAACTCACTTCTGCTCCTCCAAAGAAGTCAGATATATATATTTTTCAGTTCTGTATTTTGCTCGGTTTTCTCTGAGCCTGGTATTTCATCCTTATCAATTTCAATATGCTGTTCTTATTTACTATTATAAGCCAGTTTAAATATTCTTACCATAGTGTTTTTCTTAATATCTATTCCATTCATCAAAGTAATTAACCATTTCCTCCTCTGGCCCACACAGACTGATCATAGAGAACTTATTTCTTCACACAGTAATTACATAGTTGCTTATACAACTGTTGTACCTAGAGAAGCACCATTTCTTATTTACCAGAAAATCTTTTTTTTTCCTGTTTCTCCTAAATCTCACAGGAATCAGTCCATTTTAATATGGATAGGGCTAGTGGAATTCCAGAAAAGAAGAAAGAGAGGAAGAAATAGAAAGTTAGGATTTCTTTGTTTACACTGCCTTACAGCTAAACTAGACAGATCTCTTTTGAATTTCCCCTTTAAGCACTTGAAGAGCTTGGAGAAGATTTTGAGTAAAGTTTGATCTCTTTCTCAGGAATGTAGAGAGTTCTTTTTCCTTCCATTGTTGCTTAATTTTTATTTAAAAATACATCCTTTTCTTTTTCGATGTTATTTATTTATTTAATTTATTTTTTCAATATAAAAATACATCGATTTCATTCAAACAGTAGAGGGAAAAAAAACAAGGATGTGCATGGATTAAATTGAAAAAAAGGGAAATGTTTGGATAGGTAAAAAAATCAGAATTTATCATGAGGAAAAATATATAGACTGAGTAAAAAAGTAACTAGTTACTTTTTAAATCATTAGTAGATGTTAAATTTTGTTATTTACATATAGTCTCAAATAAGTTAATGAAAAATCTAATAAAATGGAGAGAGACATCCAAGGTAAGTGGCTTCCAGAAAGTCTATTATTTTAATAAAAGTGCATTGTACTAGCATATATACACGTAAACACATTTCAAAATAGAACTGTTATGTAATCAAACATCTGTATGCATGGCAATATGTAAAGAAATCTTCCAGTTTCTTGTATGAAGCCAGAATACCCCTAAAATATTCTATTAAGATTTGTCTTTCAAGTCAAACCAGTTAAATGTTTTATAAACCATATGATTTCACTTGTCTATGGGATATAAAACTGGAAGCAACAAATGCACAGACAAGAAAAACAAAAACTCATAAAAACTCATAAACACAGACAACAGTATGGAAAGGGGGTGTAGGGCAATAAAGGGTAAAGCAGGTCAAATATGTGTGACAGAAGGAGAATTGACTCTAAGAGGTGAACAGGCAGTACAATACTCAGATGATACGTTATGGAATTATACACTTAAAACCTGTATAATTTTATTAACCAAAGTCACCCCAATAAATTTTAATTAAAAGAGAAACATTTGCTATTACCCTTGTTCTCAGTGTTTTCTAGGTGATACATGAAATTATAATAATATACATTGCAAATATTTCACAAATCTGTGCTAGTAGAACTTAACAATTCTCTGCTTCTGTCAAAATCACCCTATGCATACTTTCTATTTCCTCAGCCCTTTCTGCCTCAGGTTCCATTCTTCCTCACCCCAATTCTACATTCCCCAATATATACTATAGACTTACTCTCCATCTGAATTAAAAGCCAGTCAGCACTTTTTGAATAGTTTCTACGTGCTAGGACTAACAAGTTCTTTGCAAATATCAATACACCATATTATCTGGAAGAAATGGCTTTGGTGGACTAATTTAAAACAGAAACTCTGGTTCAATTCTCCTTATCCATTCTTAAAATTTCAAATTAAAATACTTTTTTAAGACAAGATTTTAATGACCAGTACAAAACTACTTCTAAGCTGTTATATACCTTACACCAGCAACGGTAAACTCACACACCTGAAGAAGCTAGAAATGTGGCATAAATGAATGAAAGAGACTCTATTTAAGGTAATGGAAAATGGTAAAAACTGTGGTAACCTGGAGGGGATGTGCTTCATATACAGGTGCTGAAATTCAGTGTTTCTATTTTTCAACCACTGTATAGGTTTTAACAAGACTAATAGGTTCCCAATTTTTAATGAGTGTTTATATTCATTATTATTAAATATTATAAGGCAATATGAAATTTTAATTAAATATTTCACTTTAGAGTAGTTTCAGATTTACACAAAGTTTCAAGGATAGTACGGAGAATTCCTGTATAACCTGAATCAAGCTTATACTGTTGTTAACACCTTATGTTAGTATGGCACATTTATCAAAAGTAATAGACTGTTTTACATATTAACTAAAGTACATATTTTATTCACATTTCTTTAGTTTTTACTAATGTCTTTTTTTTCCCTTAAGATCCTATAAGGATACCACATTTAGTAACCATTTCTTCCTAGACTCCTCTAGACTAAGATTATTTCTCAATTGATTTATAATGCAGTTAGGTCGTCTATATCCCTTCTGCTTTTCTGCCTCTTTGACTATCAATTACTAATAGAGGTTGGAATTTACAACTATAATATTGTCTATTTTTCACTTCCGTATGATCAGTTTTTGTTTCAGGTATTTCAGTATTCTGTTGTTATATTCTGTAATGACAATTACTGACAGAGTTTGAACTTCACAAATATAATATGGTCTATTTTTCATTTCAGTCCTACTGGTTTTCATCTCAGATATTTTAATATTCTGTTTTTATGTGTTGTAGTGACTTTAATGGTGGCTGCCAAAACTTTGGTCCACATCCTAGAACCTGTGAATATGACATTATCTGGGAAAAGGGTCTGTCAGATGTTGCTAAGCTAAGCATCTCAAAATGAGCTCATCCTGAATTGTGCAGGTGGATCATAAATCCAAAGACAAGTGACTTTGTAAGAGACACAAGGAGAAAAAATGCACGGAGAGAGAAAAAAGTCATGTCAAGACAGGAGCAGAAAGCCAAACAACACCTGGAGCCACAAGCCAAGGAACAACTAAACCACAAGGAACTGGAAGGGGTCTCAGAGGGACTTGGGCCTGCTGACACCTTAATTTCAGAAATCTGCAAATTCCTGTTGCTTTCTGACCCACAGTCTGCTAGTAATTTGTAAGGAAGCCACAGGAAGTAAATACAGAATTGTTAATTGATCTGTTTATCATTATGTAATCAATGTCCCCGTCTGTCCCTGATAATATCCCTTGTTCTGCCCTTGTCTTCATCTGAAATTCCATCTTTCTTCTGTTTAGTTTTAGCATGGTACATCTTTCTCCAGGCCTTTATCTTATAACTTATATGAGTCTGTAAGTTAAAAGTGAGTTTCCTGTAGAGAGTATACATTTTGGCTTGTGTGCTTTTCATCTCATCTGATGTATTTTAACTGGTGTACTTAGACCACTGACATTTTAAATAATTGTTAGTACATTGTTAGTACTAAAATCTGCAATCTTTGTAACTTTTTTCTGTCCCTTGCATTTATTCTTTGCACTGCCTCTGTTTCTTTCCTAACTTCGCTAGTTTTAATTGAGCATTTTATTTCCATTTGATCTCCAGCCTTAGCATCACATTTTTACCCGTTTGCATAATTTTTAGTGGTTATTCTATAGTTTATAATATATCTTGTTAGATAATCAAAAACCACGTTCAAATAAAGCTGCATTGCTTCAAACATAGTGTTGGTAATTTCTAAGAGTATCCCCAGTTCCTCCCTTCTGTCCCCTGTGATGTTACTGTCATTCATTTCACTTATCCAAATGTCCTAATCATACAATACATATTTTTATTATTGCTTTAAGCAAACAGCTGTCTTTTATATCAACTACAAATGATAGAAATTAAGATAATTGTTCTACTTTCATTTCTTTGTGATGTCTTCCTTTCTTTATGTATACCCTAATTTCTAACCTATATCCTTTTTTAACTTTTTTAATTGAAGTATAGTTGGCATACAAATTATATGAGTTTCTGGTGTACTTGTTTTCATTCTTTTAATGTTCCTTAGAGGGCAGATCTGCTGGCGATGAATTCCTCAGATTTTGTCTGTCTGCAAAAGTATTTCTCTTTCACTTTTGAAGGATAATTTCACTGAATGTAGAAATTTAGTTTGGTAGTTTTTCTTTTCAACAGATTAAATATTTTATTTTACTTCCTTTTTGCTTACTTGGTTTCTGCCAAGAGAAGTTCTTATTATTGATCCTCTGGAGATGAAGTGTTCCTCCCACCCTGAACCCTTGCTGCTTTCAAGGTTTTTGTGGGTTTTTTCTTCAGTTTGAATATTATTTGTCTAGATGTCTGCTTGCTTGAGGCTGGAGGGTGGAGAATGCTTTATCTTGTTTGTTCTTATTTGCGCTCTTAGATCTTCTGTCCCTGTTCTTTCTTCTCTTTAGGTATTCCAATACATGTGTCATATCTTTTGATATTGTGTAACAGTTCTTGGATGTTCTGATCTGTTTGTTGTTGCTTCTGTTGCTTACTCTTATTTATCATGGATTCCAATTATTTCTTTTTGAATTTCAGTTTTAGAAATTTCTATTGACCTATCTTTAAGGTCACTGATTCTTTCCTTGGTATGTTGAATGAACTGATGAATGGCTTGTATGTGTTCTTCAACTCTAATTACTGTTCCCTTGGTTTTACAAATTATTTGTAGTATTTTCTTTTGATTCTTTCTTACTATTTCCATATCTTTGCTGACAGTAGCCATCTGCTCTTGCATATTATCTTCTTCTCTCATTAAAATTCTTAATATATGCATTATCATTATTTTAAATTTTCTGATAATTCCAACACTTGTTTCATATGAGTCTTGTTGCTATAATTGCTTTTCTGTTTAGACTGTGTTTTTCTTACCATTTGGCATGCCATGTGACATTTTTGTTTATGGTTGGACGGATGTTACAGTAATAGATTCTGAGGTTTTTAGTGTTAACCTGACTAAGTGTTTGCCTATGTTTGATGGTTTTGTACTTATAACTATCAAAGGCTTCAAATGCCTCTAATTTGTGTTCTCCCTTTTGGTTTGGGGTTTCCCCTTGTACTCCTCCTCAGACAGGATTCAAGACTTGCACCTGTAATCCATTATTATTCTAGAGTTTCATTGGTAATGTGGTACAGTATGGATGAGAGGAGAATTATACGTAATCTGATTACATCTCAGTCTTTTAGTGAGCCAGTGTCTCAGGGTTATGGCCTTACCAGGTATTTTAATCTCTCTTCCAGGATCATAGTTGTTACTGTTATAGTTTTCTGTTTATTTTTGTTCTCTGCTTCTTTGCTCCCTGTTCCAATCTCCAAACTGATAAATTATTTCCTTGAAGCCATTTCCCCTGTGGAGAGGAATCCCCTCCCTCCAGCTAGTGTCAAGTTGCATCACTGTGCTCTAGGAAATTCCTAGTCCTGGATACTAAGTCTTAGTTAGAGAGAAGAGTCTGGGTGGGTTTCATGATGGCACTTGTTTCTCCTGCCACGACCGGAAGGAAATATTTCTCAGATTCCCATAATGGGAACCTGGTGAGTTTACTGGAGTGAAAACATGTGAAAGTGAAGGAATTCTCTTATGACTGAGAATCCCTAGTGTTTATTATTTTCATGCTAGTCTGTACCCAGCCTTCAGAACATCACCAAAATTACCACTTAACTGTTTCTAACAGTTTCTGGTGTCCAACAGATTTTGCTCCAAATAATGTCAGCTGGCTCTCTTTGCAAGCACTTCTCTCTCCACATTTTGAGAGATCCACTTTACCTTATAATATTGGTTCTCTGATAAGTCTGAGAAAGGTAATGGATTTTTAGTTTGTCCGTGTTTTTCTTATTTTGAGAATAGAGTGATGACTAGCTCTTTACATGTGGGACTTAAAACTGAAAGCCTAAGTCACCAATTTTTGATTGAAATATTTTTCCCATCTGAAGCCTGAACAATTTTATATATGTGTTTCTTTTTTAAAATAGCAGAGGAGTAGGAAGATCAGTTGTCTAACTGTCAAAGTTGAGGAAACAGAACTTGAAAATATACCTATGCCTTACTAATGTAGTAGAACTTCAAAATTCAATTGCAATACAACCAGAATATATTTTTTAAAAAACAAACAAAAACTTCTTTATTTATAATTAATCATTGTTCCTTAAAATCACACTTACTGGTTTATCGGAAATATAATCATTTTATTTGGTAAACTTAGTTCTCTGAAAGCATTTAAAGAGCTCCTCTAGGTGATACCACATGGCTAAAATTGATCACTGTTTCCCTGAGCCCTTGATGCTCTCCAAGATGGCATCCAGCTTTTTAATGGAAGAGATGCAGTTTATGAAACCTCATGGTTTATTATTTTATTGAGAAGAACAAGGTTTGACTATCAGCTCAGTTGCTTTATTAGTTGAATAACCTCAAGCAAGTCACTTGACCACTTTTAAGACTTAGTTTTTTTAATCTATAAATCGAATTAGAAAACTGAAGGTGATAATAACCAATTTACAGAGGTTTTATGCTAACTGAATGAGTCAATATGTTTGAATAAAACATTTAAGTGCACACAGAACTACAGATATAAAAGATAGTAAGGAATTACTTTGCAAATGTTTAATACTCCAGAGAGTTTTCTTGTAAATCCAAGCTAACCTAGTTTGTACACAAATAAAAATTTTGCCATTTCAATCATGACTTTACATCCACAAAAGAGGTTCTTAAAGCATCACTTCCATCAAAAGAAATGCAGTCAGTTTCTGGTTCTTTTCCAGAGATTTCTCTTTCGTCATATTAAGTATTGTCATAGAAAATGACAGAAACATACCTTGCACATTGGCTTATAGATTATTAGGAAAGATTTCCTTGAAGAAATGGCTCCTCTTACACGTTCCTGCCACAGAATCTCATATGACAAGATTTAGGAGGCAATTACCAGCCTCCCGTCAAGATGGTGACATATGCAGGCATGGATCATCTCTTTGCACAACCATGCCAAAATTACGACTAAAATATAGAACAACCATCACTCAGGAACATCAGAAATCAAGTTGAATGGAAGTCTGACAACTATAGAATTGAAGAAACCACATCTATCCAGACTGGTAGGAGGGCTGGCCCCATAGCCACATGGATGAAAATTCAGGAGGGATATCTTGAGAGCAAGGAATCCCAAACTCACACCAGGTTGCCCAGCCCAGGATTCCAGTGCCAGGAAGATAAGTCCCCACAGATTCTGGCTGCAAAATCCACCAGGGATTGAGTCAGTGGAGGAGGCTGCGGAGCCCAAAGCAGTTCCTCTTCAGGAATTCACATACAGACTCATCTACTCAGACTCTGTCCCTCTGAGATCCAGCACTGTGGTGGCAGCTTGAAGGGCACCAGTGGGATACAGGAAGAGACTGAAGTGTCTGGCATTGGGGTGGGTAGTGGCCCTTGTCCCCAGCTGAGTCCTTCTCACACAGAGCCAGTAGGCTGGTGCCGTATCTGAGACTCCATCAACCTGGCTAACACTGTAGGACCCCCCTTGGAGATCCACAGAGGCTCTACCCTACCTGATTTACTGATCCACCCAAGCCGCTTTTCCAGAAGAATGGCTTGTCTTGGCTCCTAAATCCTATTAAATAAGCAACAGCTGGCTTCAGTGAACCCTAGCTGCAGCCAGATTAGAGTCACAGTTTAGCTTCACCTGGGAATCTCCAAGCCCAGCATAAGTAGCAATCATCTCAGATTGCTTTACAGCTCAGTCAGGGAGCCTTAGGAAAAACACAGGTGGGAACTGATGTTGGCCTGCACCACCTCAGAAATCCCAGGGCCAACGTACCCAGTGGACAGTTACAGACCACATTGGAGCACCACCCCACTGCCCCTGCACAACTGATCCTCCACAGAGGGTGGAGGCTGTTGGCCAGTGATCACAACCAATCTTTTAGCTTACTGGCCTGAGTAAATCCCTCCCATTGATCCACCAACAGTAACCAAGGCTCAACTACAAGAGGAGAGTGTACTCAGCTGACAGAAAAGGTGCACCTCGAGTACCCAGCTTGGGTGATAGGGGAGGCTGTCACACTGTACCCTACAGGACACCTACTACATGAGGCCATGATACCAAGATATAGAGTCAAAGCAGCTCTACCTATTACATAGAAACAAGCACATGGAGGCTCCCAAAATGAGGAGACAAAGAAACATGGCCCAAATGAAAAAAACAGATCAAAACTCCAGAAAAGAACTAAATGAAATGGAGATAAGCAATTTTCAGATACAGAGTTCAAAACACTGTTTATAAGGATGTTCAAGGAATTTAGTGAGGTCCTCAGCAGCATAAAAAAGACTCAGTCAGAAAGGAAGGACATAATCATTGAAATAAAGAACAATTTACAGGGGAACAACAGAATGGATGAACCTGAGAATCAAATCAATGATTTGGAACATAAGGAAGCAAAAACAATCACACAGAACAAGAAGAAAAAAGAATCCCCCCAAAATGAGGATAGTATAAACATTCTCTGGGACAACTTTAAGAAGTCCAAGATTTGTCTCATAGGAAAAGAGAAAGAACAAGAAATTAGAAATCTATCTGAAAAAATAGTGAAAGAAAAGTGCCCTAATTTGGTGAAGGAAATAGACATGGAGATAGTCCAGTAAATGCAGACTCCCTATTATAATCGATGGAAAGGGGCTCACTCTAAGATATATCATTAAAAGGCCAAAGGTTAAAGAGAGACTTTTAAAAGCAAGAGAAAAGAATTTAGTTACTGGAAGGTTGCCAGATGGGAGGGGGCAGGGGCAGAATGCATGAAGAGGTGAGGGGATTAAGAAGTACATATAGGTAGTTACAGAATAGCTACGGGGAGGGAAAGTACAATTTAGGAAATGGAGTAGCCAAAGAAGTTATACACATGACCCATTGTTCATAGACACGAACAATGGTGGGGGGATTACCTGAGGGAGTCGGGGGCACTGGGTGGAGAGGGGCAAATGGGGGAAAGTCAGGACACTTGTAATAGCATAATCAATAAAATATATATTTTTTGAAAAAGGCAATTGTCTATAGCTCTTTTGTAATAACAAGACCTAGGACTTTGCACTCCAAGAAAACTAATGTTACTTATTGTCCCTGCTCTTTGTAGATCATGTGCTTTTCTCTCTAAACTCTGGACTGTTTTGGAAATTATAATTATTTTTGTGCAAATGAATTTGTAATCAACTAACAGTGCTTTTCATAAAGAGCTATAAAAACTAGAAGCGATGAATGTTCAAGGGCAGAGACAAGAGAGGGGAAGTTGGAGGACACAATATTCACTTGTGAACAAATAACCAGTCTCCTCCATGCAGTGACATGTTTTTAAAAGTCGTTTCAGGATTCAACACTCTACTCATTTTTTGGATGCCATAAATTTAAGAAAAATTTATAGGATGGCTGATATCCTGGATGTTGGAACTAAATGAATTGCTGAGGCTTATACAAAGAAAACAAGGCTTAAGGAATAAATAGCATATAAAACATTTTTTAAAACAGTAGTGATGGCAAAGAAAAACTATAAATATAATAAGACCAGAAGCAGGATATCATAAAGAAACAGCTTATCCAGTTTTAGATGAGACTAGATCATATGTCAAAAACACACTATCGCAAGCTTATATAATTGAGCAAAGTGGAGGTTGTATGGTGCAGTGTTTGTATTCATGAGATTCTGTATTCTGGACAGGAAAGCCAAAACAAGGAAAGCTCTTTTCAGGCTTATACTCAAACAACATAATATAAGATCAGATGAGTATCAGCAAACTTAGTTAAAAATTACCTGTGGAATGTGTTAGCCACTTCAAACTTTTAAATGAAACTCAAGAAAAGTCATTTTGCAAGGTCATATAGATGAGCAAGCATAGCAAAATCATCAGCATATTCTCACTTTCACTAGCTGGTCTGGTAACTCCCATTTGGTTGATGTTAGAGTGGAGTGTGAAAATAAGTGTTTGTTTTATAAATTTAAGGAATTTTATGGATTACAATACTGGTACTAAAAATGGAGAAATAGGTCTACAGTGAAATTTCTTTTTTTATTGATGTAAAATAATAAAATAGTTTGTACACGCGCACACACACACACACACACACAACATTATATAAGTCTCAGGTGTGCAAGAGTATACATTTGATGTCTGTACACACTACAAAGTGATCACCACCAAAAGTCTAGTTACCTTCCTCACAGTACACTTGACCCTCTTCACATATTTCACCCAAGCCCCAAGCCCCAACCCCATTCCACCTTGGTAACAACCAATCTTTTCTCTACATCTATAAGTTCATTTTTTTATTTGTTCACCTGTTTTAGTGTTTAGATTTCACATATGAATGAAATCTTTTTTTAATTGTTTTTCAAGTACAGTTGTTTTCATTTTCATCTCACCACAGCCCCTTGCTGAATGAAATCTTAAGTTGTCTGTCTTCCTCCTCTGACTTATTTCACTCAGCATAATACCCTCAAGGTCCATCCATGTTGTTACAAATGGCAAGATTTCCTACTTTTTTATGGCTGAATAGTATTTTAATATATTACATCCCCTTTATCCATTTATCCATCAATGGAAACTTAGGTTGTTTCCATATATTGGCTATTATAAATAAAGCTTCAGTGAACATAAGGGCACATATTTTTTCAAATCAGTGTTTTCCTATTCTTCAGATAAATATCAAAAAGTGAAATAGCTGGATCATAATGATAGATCTATTCTTAATATTTTGAGGACTCTCTATGCTTTTTTACATAGTGGCTACGCCAATATACATTCTTACCAACGGTGCATAAGGGTTCCCTTTTCTCCACACCCCTTCCAACACTGTTTCTTATCTGTTTGATAGTAGCCATTCTAACAGGTGTAAACTGATAGATCATTGTGGTTTTGATTTCCACTTCCTGAATAATTAGTTATGATGAACATTTTTGTATGCGCCTATTGACCAGCTGTGTGTCTTCTTTGGAAAAATATCTATTCAGATCCTTTGCCCAGAATCCTCAGATCCTGTGTTAATCTGGTTGCTTGTTTTGTTTTGTTTTACTGTTGAATTGTATGAGTTTTTATATATTTTGGATCTTACCACCTGTTTTCTTCTATGATTTTATGGTTTCAGGGTTTTTTAAAGTATGTTTTGTTGATTATGCTATTACAGTTGTCCCATTTTTTTCTTCCCTTTATCCCCCTGTACTCAGTACTCCCATTCCCTCCAGCATTCCCCCACTTAGTTCATGTCCATGGGTTGTGCATATAAATTCTTTGACTTCTACATTTCCTATACTATTCTTAACCACCCCCTGTCTATTTTGTGCCTACCAATCATGCTTCTTATTTCTGGTACCTTTTCCCCCATTCTCCCCTTGCCTCCTTCCCGCTGTTAACCCTACATGTGATCTCCATTTCTGTAATTCTGTTCCTGTTCTAGTTGTTTCTGTTTTTGTTTTTATAGGTTCAGTTGTTGACAGCTGTGACTTTGTTGTCATTTTACTGCTCGTGATTTTGACCTTCTTCTTTTCCATAGGTAAGTCCCTTTAACATTTCATATAATAAGGGCTTGGTGATGATGAACTCCTTTAACTTGGCCTTATCTGGGAAGCACTTTAACTGCCCTTCTATTGTAAATGATAGCTTTGCAGGATAGAGTAATCTTGGATGTAGGTCCTTGCCTTTCAGGACTTTGAATACGCCTTTCCAGCCCCTTCTTGCCTTCAAGTTTTCTTTTGTGAAGTCAGCTGATAGTCTTATGGGAACTCCTTTGTAGGTAACTTTCTTCTTTTAACATTCTCTCCTTATCTTTAATCTTGGGTAATATAATTATGATGCATCTTAGTATGTTCCCATTTGGGTCCAACTTCTTTTGGACTCTCTGAGCTTCCTGGACTTATATGTCTATTTCCATCACCAGATTGGGGAAGTTTTCCCTCATTATTTGTTTAAATAAGTTTTCAATTTCTTGCTCTTCCTCTTCTTCTGGCACCCCTATGATTCGGATGTTGGAACATTTCAATTATTTAACCCATTTTGAGTTAATTTTTGTGTATTGTGTCAGATAGCAATTCAGTGTTATTCTTTTGCATGTGGCTGTCTAGTTTTCCCAAAACCATGTATTGAAGAGACTCTTCTTTTTCCATTGTATATTCTTGGATCCTTTGTCATAAATTAATTGTTCATATAGATGTGTGTTTATTTCTGGGCTCTCAATTCTGTCCCATTGATCTGTATGTCTGTTTTTATGCTAATATTATACTGTTTTCATTGCAATAGTTTTGTAGTATACTTTGAAAATGGTGAGCATGATACCTCTAGCTTTGTTTTTTCTCAAGGTTGTGTTGCCTATTTTTAATCTTTTGTGGTTCCATAAATATTTTACAATTATTTGTTGTAATTCTGTGACAAGTGTCATTGATATTTTCATAGGGATTCCATTAAATTTATAAGTTGTCTTGGGTAGTATAGACATTTTTACAATATTAATACTTCCAATTCAGGACCATAGTATATCTTTCCATTTATTTATGTCATCTTCAGTTTCTTCATGTATGTCTTAAACTTTTCAGTGTTTAGGTCTTTCACTTCCTTGGTTAAATTTATTCCTACATATTTTGTACTTTATTATGTCATTATAAATGAGATTGTTTCCTTAATTTCTCCTTCTCATAGTTCATTATTAGTGCATAGAAATTCTACAGACTTCTGTATAAAGACTTTGTATTCTACAAGTTTTCTAAATTTATTTATTAATTCTAAATTATTTTGGTGGCATCTTTAGGGTTTTCTATATTTAGTATTATGTTGTCTGCAAATATTGAAAGTTTCATGTCTTCCTTTCCATTTTGGTTGCCTTCTATTTCTTCTTTCTTATCCGATTGCTGTGTCTAGGACTTCTAATACTATGTTGAATAAAAGTGGCAAGAGTGGGCATCCTTCTCTGTTTCCTGATCTTACAGAAAAAGCTTTCAGATTTTGACCATCGTGTATTATGTTAGCTGTGGGTTTGCCATATATAGCAATTATTATGTTGATGTACATTTCCCCTATACACATTTATTGAGAATTTTTATAATAAATAGATGTTGGATTTTGTCAAATGATCTTCTGTATCTGTTAAAATGGTCATGTGAATTTTATCTTTCATTTTGTTATTGTGGTATATCATATTGATTGATTTGCAATCAATACTGACCCAATCTTGCATCCCTGGAATAAATCCCACTTGATCATGGTGTATTACTTTTTTAATGTACTGTTGAATTCTTTTTTTTTTTAATTAATTAATTTATTTATCTTTAGAGCGGAAGGGTAGGAGAGAGGGAGAGGGAGAGAAATATCAATGTATGGTTGCCTCTTGTGTGTCCCATGCTGGGAACTGGCCTGCAACCCAGGCATGTGCCCTGACTGGGAATCGAACCTCGATTCTTTGGTTCGCAGGCCCGCTCTCAATCCACTGAGCTACACCAGCTGAATTCTATTTGCTAATATTTTGTTGAGAATTTTGCATCCATGTTTATTAAGGGCGTTGCCTGTAATTTTTGTTTTTTATGGTATCCTTTTCTAGTTTTGGTAGCAAGGCAATGCTGACCTCATAAAATGATTTTGGAAACATTCCTCCTTCAATTTTTGGAGCAATTTGAAAGAATAGGTATTAAATCTTCTGTGTATATTTGGGAAAATTCACTACTGAAGCCATGTAGTCCTAGACTTTTGTTTGTTGAAGGTTTTTGCCTAATAGTTGAATTTCATTACTACTAATCAATTTATTCAAATTTTCTCTCTTCATGTTTAAGTCTGGAAGATTAAATGTTTTTAGAAATTTATCCATTTCTTCCTGATTGTCCCATTTGTTGGCATATAATTTGTTCATACTAATCTCTCGTAATCCTTGGTATTTCTAAACTATCAGATATAACTTTTTTATTTCATTTCTAACTTTGTTTATTAGAGCCCTCTTACTTTTTTCTTGGTTAGTCTAGCTAAAGGTTTGTCAATTTTTCTTATATTTTCAAAGAACTAGCTATTAGCTTTATTGATATTTACTATACTTTTTAGTATCTATTTCATTTGTTTCCACTTGGATCTTTATTATTTCCTCTCCTCTACTAACTTTTGACTTTGTCTTCTTTTTCACTCCCTTTAGGTGTAAGGTTAAATCATTTATTTGAGATTTTATTTGTTTCTTGATGTTTTAAGTTCCACTGTTTTGACTTCAAGCTCAGTAATCCACTCTTTTGCTTCACCCAGTCAGTTGTCAGACCCCTCTAGTGGTTTTTGTTGTTGTTGTTAAGATATTATATTCTTTAGCCCTGTAACTTCTGTTTGAAATAGCCTTATATTTTCAATCTCTTTGTTGAAAATCTCACTATGTTCATTCTTCTCTTGAGTTTGGTGTGTATCTTTATGATCATTAGTTATTACTCTTTATCAGGTACATTGCTTATCTCTATTTCATTAGTGTCTTTTTCTAAGGTTTTGGGTTTTTTTTTTTTTTTTTTCCATTTGCAACATATTCCTTTGTGTCCTCACTTTGCCTACATCTGTGTTTGATTCTGTGTGTTAGGCAAATTGACTGCCTCTTCCAATCTTGAAGGAGAGATCTTGTGTAGGAGATATTCATGTGAGGCACCAACACAATTCACCCTCTCTACCAGGGCTTGGTGCTCAAGGGGTATACACTGTGCAGGCTGTAGCTGCCTGCCTGATATTGTTAACCATAGTTAGTGCATGGGCTCTTGCCTGGCTTGGCTTCATGGTGCATAACTATAACTGGCATGGTGTGATGGTGGGTGGGACTCTTGCCTGGCCTGACTATTTGGTACACAACCACAGCATGAATCAAGTGTGAGTAGGACTCTCTTCCAGCCTGGCTGTATTATGCACAGCTGAGACATGGGGGTTGGGGGTACTCAGTGAGTTGCTTCCACTGAGTCTAGCAGATTAGATAGAGACTTCCATAATAGCATGAAAGAGCTGGCATCAGCAAGGTAGTATGAGATTGCAAAAATGTCACCTGTCAGTGTTTTTGAGAGTCCCAACTATTTCCTGTCTCTCTGGAAGTTCATTTAATATTAGTAATTGTGACTCCTTTGCATATGGTCCAGGTACTTTTCAAATGTGTTTTTGTTATGGGTCCCAGGGTGAGCAATTCTACACACAAGCCCTTTAAATGGGGGTTCCCCATTCCTTGCAGTTCTATGGTATTCTTTAGTTTTCAAAGCCAGGAATTTTAAGGACACATCTCTCCTGTTCAGGATCTAATGGTTTGGGTGCCTGATTTAGAGCACAAGCCCCTTGCTCCTGAGGAAAAAGTTCCTTATTTTTGTGATTCCCCAAATTGTGAATCTTCACACCTGAGTTGTTTGGGTTTGTTTGTTTATTTGTTTTGTTTTTGATGAGACTTTGTTTCTGCCTCTCCTACCCATATAGATGTTACCATTTTTTTATCTTTTACTGTGAAGTGTTCATCCGGTTTCAGAGAAATTACTCCACATGTCATTGTAGATTTTTTGTTTTTGCGGAAGGAAGTAAGTTCAGAATCTTCCTACATTGCTTTTAAATATCTTGAACCACTCTTTTTGAAATTTCCATTTTAATGGCAAGAACTATGCTGATCAAACTCAAACAAGTATCCTATTGTTAAGGAAACATTTGTTCTTTTCCCATAAACTTGAAATATACCCTAAATTATTAATACAATGTAGCATTGTTGCACATTTCAGTAAGGCTGGCCAGGGATAGTACATAATCTAGGACTTCAACAGATACCCACCCAAGGAATACAATTAGTTTCCATGGCTTTGTCCAATACCACATGGCTATCTTGCCATAAATATCTGAAGAATTTTTGAATATTTTTTATTTCTGGAAGAATGAGGTAAGTCTATTGAATTGAAACTTTAGAAAAGTTTTTAAAACTTGCATTTAGTTCTGAACACCAATTATGTAAATACTAAGTGAAGAGTTCAGGGGTAAGCATGATAAAAATAGAAAGAAATATGTAGGGTATTTAGTTGGTAAAAGTTGCTAATCAATCAATCAATCAATCAATCATATGATATGATTGACCAGATTCAACTATAGAAGCAAGACAGATGGATAATTGTCTGATGCATTAATCTATAAAACACTGAATGTTATATTTAAGAAGAGAAAACTGAGACATGAAATCTAAGTAACGTGTCCCAAATCACAAATCCATTACTACAGCTGAAACCAGAGCCTGATCTGACTACAGATCTATGGGTTCTTTTCTTTTCCTGAGTTCCCCATTCATTCTTTTGAGGGAATTCAAAACCACGATATAAGATAAATAAATATTGGAAGAACTATAGATGTGTCTCCTAGGGATTAGAAGACATGAAAAATAGTGAGGTCAAGGAAAATTTGTAATTCTATTATTTAAATATCTCATGACCATTAATGACACAGAAAATAATAAAAGAGGAACAAATTGGTAGAAACTATCTAGTAAGCCAGAAAAACCTTAAGAAATAAATAGGCTACCTGGGTGGTAATGAGTTTCATAACAAGAAAGGTACTTAGATAAAGGCTAATTACTAGTCCACAAACTTATTACAGAAGAGATTTAAATGTTGTGAAATGACCATACTAGATGACATTAAACTCTAACTCTCAGAGTTTGTTTTTTATGAGTTTAAGATACTCTAGAAGCATATACACATACTGTAGAAAAATCTCTGGACTTTTGTCCTGGCCCCTTTCCTTGATCCAGGCTAATCAAGAAATGGCTACCAAACATAGAGGAAAGAGAGAAAGAAGCAAAGAATCCCTATTGACTTCAAAAATGCATCTTCAATTTCACTGTTACACAACTCCATTGTCCATGATGCTTGGTTTCCCAAGAGATGCTCAGTGATATTTTTTAGGCAAGTACATTGTGTTACTCATCTCAATATCTGCTCAATGCCCTGCCTCCCCTGAGGATCAAATAACAGCTTATCATTGGTCTAATAATACTCTTTCCTGAGGTCTCATACCTCTGCTTTCCTTCACTGCTAATGGGCTTCATGATCCTGATCAAGTTACAGCTGTCTCATGGGTGTGCTGAGCAGCGCTAGCAGTCTTTCAATCTAATTTACTGTAGGAATAAAGTAACTCAGGAATGATCTATAGAGCAGTGAAATGCACAGGAGAACTGGGGAACTCTAGAGCAAGATGCTTGCAGCAGAAGAGATATCCAGGGCAGTAATTTAACATCCAACTCAGAAAATAATAATGCAAATACTTATTTTATTACATATAGATTAAGTAATCTAGATATGCATTGCACAGAACTAAATGGTCATAAGAATTCATAAGGGGTCTTTCAATGATCTTGGATCATGGAAGCGTCTCATGAAGACACAGTAATGGGGTCCTGGGGTTCTGAGGAAGGTACTGTCCAGAGTAGTATAAAGTTACATTATAATAGTTCTATGCCTGGCACTATCATAGGCTATTTGCATGTATTATTACTGATAATCTTTGTGATGACCCTAGAAGGTATGTACAACTATCTCTACTGTACATATGGGAAAATTTTCTCAGTAATAAATAATTATTTGCTCCAGTTCAGCTCTTTTTAATAATAATGTTTGGGGCACATGACTTAACTTCATTTAAGATGCAATTGTTAATATAAAACATGTGTGATAGTAATGCATACATTTTATTACATATGTATTTTATTACATAAAATGTGCAAAATAGTAAGCATAATACTATTATAATGACAGTAAAGCATCATAACACAGCAAAACACCATGATAACATAACCTGCAATAAGGCAAATTTGAAGCAGGTTTGATTTGCAATTGACCATCCTCTTTCTCCCACCTAAGTTCTCAAATGGATGCAGGCTGTGGTTCTTATGATTGATGGGAATGGGGTTGGAAGGAATTAGAAGGGAGAGGATAGCGAAAAAGGCAAGAGGAGGGTAAAGTCAGGCAGAGAAATAATATCAGGTACCCTATGTCAGAAATCGAGGAGGAAAATTATAGGTCCCTGTGTCCCCAGTTGTGTCTTAATTTAGTGTCTCCCCAAATGATCCAGAAAATCATGCCATCTAATCAGAAATTTCCTGAAAGTCTCAGATACATGACTCAGAATTATTCCCATCATTTTTAAGCTACAGCTAAAAATACCACCGGATTACACTAAATAGCACCTGGAACTGGGGCATATTTGGATAATCGCAGTTACCTTGGAATTCCCAGTCACCATCTGTGCAGGTTTACTACAGGTATTTCACTAACCTCCTTATAGCCAATCCTTCATTTCACTTGAATAAAATTTGAGGGACCAAATCTATCAAATTAGGACTGCTCTCTTTAATAATAACTACTATTATATACTGAAATCTTCTGTCTCCATCACTGTCTTAATCATTATCCATGTATTAATTCATTTAATAATACCAATTATGTGCTATTGGAACTATTATGTACAATTTATAGATGATAAAATTAAGGCTTAGTGAGGCTAAACTAAAGCCAGTCCACCAGGTAACAGAGTTTTTCAGTCAGCTACTGTTATAAAAAAACACTCCACAACTTAATAGCTTAAGAACATCAATTAATTCATCTACTTACAATTAACACTTAGAGAACTGTCAGGACACAGTGGGGGGCACCATCACAATGCCTGGGGCCTTCATTGGGGTGCGTAAATGGTTGGGGTTGGATGAGATGGCTGAGATGAGGCTTGTGTCTAGTGTTGGAATTCTGGTTATTATGTGGGTTCCCTGGTAATTCTTCACAAGGCTAGTGTGAGCTTCTCTGCATGGTGGTCTAATGCTTGCTAGAGAAAAGATTCCAAAAGATAATTCTATTGGGAACGTACTTATTAAGCATCTGCTTGCATTATGTTTGCTAACCTCTGCACCATGTTTGCTGATGTCTCATTGACCACAAGTCACATGTCACTGCAGGAGAGGACTAAACAAAGTCTAGTAGATGAGAAAAATGATACAAGTATTTAGAAGCGATGAGACCCATCAGGAGAAGCAAGTGTACCAAACTTGTATGTATGGGTATATGGAGGGGGGATGGTAAGTCAGGTAAGACTAGAAAAAAAATTCATAGAACTATGGAAGTTTAAAGAGAAACCATATATTTAGTCCAGCCCTTCCTTTTACATGGAAAGAAATTGAGGCCACAATAGGAAAAGGAGGCTAGCTAAAGTCACAGATTTAATTATTGGTAAACACTAGACTCAGAATGCGTATCATACCAAAATCTAAAGTAGAAGCCCTAAAAGAGAGACAGCAGCATAGGGTAATGTTTTAGAACATAAGAATGCGAGGGCTGAATGAGGCTGAAGAGGACTGAGAAGATTCAAATGGTGAAGAGTCTAAAAGTCCAGTCCTGAGAAGTTAAAGGAGCCAGCTTGAGAATCGGTTAGACTTGCAATGTCCCCTTGCCTGCCCTGACAAAAAGGAAAAGCCATACCCCTCTTCCGAATCATGGGCCCATGTGATTATCTGGAGTACTTGCATTCTGCTGGTTGTCTACGGATCTTCGAGTGTGAGGATCTAGAGATCAAAAAGGCTGCCCATGTTCAATACAGAGTAAAATCGAATTAGGTAAGTAATAAAGGCTTCAGGATTATGAAAATGATGAAATACATATAATTTCTTAAACTCACTGGGGAACTAATATGTCTAGAGTGTTTGTTCCATGGCAAATTTTGTACTATTATTTAATAAACTTAAAACTGTAAGGTATATGTGCTTTTAATCCTTTATTGTCACAAAGAAAACTACGTGTGAAATGGCTAAATGATTTGTTTAGTGTCACAGCTAGGATTTAAAATTTGATTATTATTCTTGTGTTAGCCTTTCTTTTATGTAATGAAACCATAATACTCAGGTGGTAAGCTAGGATAGTGTGTTTAAAACCCACAGGGGGTTGAATGCAGGGTCAAACATTTATCTCTAACTTGATCTTGAGGAAATAATAATAACCTTTCTGACTATGAGTACTTTCATTTGCAAAATGAGAGACTAGGCAAGATTATTTCTAACACGCACTTACTTCATCTCCAAAATGCTGTTTCCAGCATTTACTAGCAATTGAAAATGTAATGCTATTCAATGCAGTGCCATCTGGTGTTCATTAATGAGATTACCTGATGGTTTTTGCAAAAAATAAGAAATAAAAAATCAGTTACCTCCATAATGCACAAGTAATAAATATACACTGCTAACCCAAAATTTACCCCACTGTGTATTTAATTTATTTCCTTGTATAACATTTATAAAGTAGGTGTTAAAATATCAAGAGTATTAGTCTAACTGAACGGTTGTGTGATGTTGCATACAGGGGTAGACACAGCCTTCACACACAAATGGGGTCGATTACACCTGCACACTTCATATTCAGAATAAAGCAGTAATAGGTCCCACCAAATTTCCATGTGATTAATGTTAAATACAGTTTAGTCTCATGTAGCTGCATGTATTTGAGCACTAACCAGTACTATTTTATTTGAACTGTGTGGTTATAACTGGATCTCTCAATGACAGAAAATGTATAATTATGAAGTTTTTTATATCATAAAAAAGGCTATGAGGTGCTGAGGGAAATCACAATGGGATTATGCTGTCTGTGATTGCACGACTCAGTTCAGTACCTACTTAACTTTCTATAGAGTGTAATTAGGCATGGGTTTGGGTTGGAAGACAAACCATATCCAATATATTAACAGCAATTCTTGTTCACAAATAGCTAAACAGCATTCCATCAAGTTCGTGCCAATAGTTTTCCTTGCACATAATACAAGTAATTTGCCACTCCACATGAAATAACACTATTATATTTTTGCCTTTTAAAACTAGATTCTAAAAATATTCCCCCAAGTCACTCTAAATGCATTCTGATACTGGTATTACACAGGTTTTCTACATTCATAAAACACAATGACACAGGAGAGTTAAAGTGAATGGGGTATGCTCAGTAAGTATAAAGGAATGCAAACTGCATATGACCCAAAGTTTGTATTTCTTATTTGCTCTTTCGATTGATGGACAGTCATAAAGACATAGCTAAGGAATATGGTTTATTTTTTGTAGTTCTGTGGCACTTAAATGTAGGTTCCTTCATTTAAATTTGTTTAAAATTAATTCAGCACCTACAGAATTTGGGAGAACAGTCTTTATAGCAACACACACACACACACACACCCCTTAGTGGAACAGAGGTTTCACATAAGTCAATGAGAATATGTGCTTAAGAAAAGCATCTTGGGTAATTTGTGCAAACAATTTTCAACCCTCAGGAAGTAGCAGTCCCACAATGCTTTGGTCGGAAGAATGAATGTTCTAGAAAAAAGAGGGGGAATGAGATTAACTAAAAAGTATCTGGAAGAACTTATTTTTAGCCTGGGCTAACAAGGGAATTCATATAACAAAAATGTTTAGATAATTAAAAGTACTACATAAAGGCAAAAGATGATACAATATAGAAGACTACAAAAGCAGAAAGTATTTGAGATGAAATGGAAAAGAGATGCCTTTTCTAAGAAAGTAAGACTTCAGCTAAAAGCTAAGTCAGGAGAAGCGGGTAGCTTTACAGGAGCAAGAAATTCCAGGCAGAGATAAACACAAGTGCAAAGTCTCTGAAAGAAAACCAGAGAACCTAAAGCAAAATGAAAAAGGTTATTAGCAGTGACCACTTTAGTCCTGTGTGTGAAAGCCAGATAAATATTATGCATTCAAAAAGAGGCTAGCATTGTTTGGGAGTCAAGCTGGGAAAGGGTGAATGAATTGGAATATCCAAACTGTAGAATCAAATCTATAGTCAATATGAACATAGGTCATGTCATATGGAGTCCAATTTATCCTCCTCTATTTCAAAGGAGCTATTCAATACACTGAAATATCTTATGCTACACAGCAGTTTACTCTGTCTTTGTATGGCTAAGTTTTGGAGGTATTCCTTTGCCATTTATCTAATTTCTACACAATTAAATGAGCATTAATGAGATGATAAAATCTTTTGGGATATTAAAAGCTATTTATGTATTAATTCACATGATTAGTGTATCGCTGATTTTTTATTTAATCTGAATGCTTGGACTTTGAATATTAAGATGTCCAAGACAGTTGATCTTCCTATTTAAGTCACACAAAGAATATTCTACCATTTCTTCCCATAGAAGGTATGGTCTTTCATAGAGACACCTTATTGTGCAATGCAATGAAAACTGGTTTGTGATTCTGCCACTCACAAGGCATAAGAACTTGGGTAAGTCATTGAATCTCTCAAAGCTTGTTGCCTCAGGACATAAAACAGGACTGTATTACATGGCATATCTTCATAATTTTCTCCAGTCTTCTAACACTCCTATACTGCTTACTCAAACAACACGGCTTTGAACTGAGCAGCGTGATTTGTACATGGATTTTTTTTTTTAAAAAGTATACAGTCAGCCCTTCATATGTCCATACAACCATGGATTCAATGAACTGCTGATTGAAAACTGTTTTTGATTTGTGTTTGGGTATCTGCCAGTGTGCAGGGGAGACTCTATGCATTGTTCTATGCCATTTTATGTAAGGGACTTGAGCATCCACAGATTTTTGTGTCCCCAGGAGTCCTGAAGCCAATCCCCTGCAGATACCAAGGGCCAGCCACAGTTAAGTTTGGGGGAGTAGAAAGTTATACATGGATTTTATACTATGTGAAGGTCAACCTCCCTACCCTTCATGTTGTTCTAGGATTAACTATATTTCTGTTCTGTCTTCAGAGATTCTCTGGACATTCTTACACTTATAATATAATTGTATTCTTGCAATAGAATATCTATCATTCATATATATATGGCTTCTGTCCAGAAGCCAGAAGTCACAGGGCACCAAATCTGGACCGTAGAGGGGATGAGTCACCTGGGTGATTTGATGTTTCACCAAAAAACTCTGCACAAGACACATTAGAAGAAATATTGCCACAAAAAATGTCTAAGATTTTACTTTGTATGTTTTCTTCAATGGTGTTTATGGTTTCAATTCTAATATTTAAGGCTTTAATCCAATTTTATTTTATTCTTGTGTATGGTATAAGAAGGTGGTCTAGTTTCATTTTCATTGAACATATCTGTCAAGTTTTCCCAACATCATTTATTGAATAGATTATCTTCACCCCACTGTATGTTCTTACATCCTTGTCAAATATTAATTGGCCATAAAGTCATGGGTTCATTTCTGACTCTATTCTGTTCCATTGATCTATGTCTTTTTTTAATGCCAGTACCATGTTGTTTTGATTACCATGACCTTGTAGTATACTTTGGTATCAGGTAGTATGATTCCTACAACTTTGTTCTTATTTCTCAAGATTCAGGTCTTTTGTGGTTCCATATAAATTTTTGGAATATTTATTCTAGTTCTGCCAAATATGCCATTGGTACCTTGGTAGGAATTCCATTGAATCTATAGATTAATTTGGGTAGTATAGACATTTAATGATGTAATTTTTTCCTACCCATAACAAGGTATATGCTTTCATTTATTTGTATCTTTTTTCACTTTCTTTCTTCAGGGACTTACAATTTTCAAAGTACAGGTCTTTTACATCCTTGGGTAAATTTATTCCTGGGTGGGATTTTTGTGTAATTGTAAATGGAATTTTCTTACTTGCCCCTTCTGATAGATCATTATGCATGTATAAAAATGCAGCTGCTTTCTGGATATTTATTTTGTATCCTGCTCCTTTACTGAATTCACTTATCAGTTCTAGTAGGTTTTTTTTGTGGAATCTTTAGGGGTATCTATATATAATATCATGTCATCTGCAAATAGTGACAGTTTTATTTCTTCCTTTCCAATTTGGATGTTTTTTATTTCTTCTTTTTATCTGACTGCTGTAGCTAGTACTTTCAGTACTGTGTTGAATAAGGGTGGTGGAAGTGGACATCCTTGTCTTGTTCCTGAACTTTAGGGAAACATTTTTAGTTTTTGCCTACTGAGTATGATGTTGGCTGTGGGTTTGTCATATATACCCTTTATTACACTGGGGTATGTTCCCTCCATTCCCACTTCACTGAGAGTTTTTATCATAAATGGGTACTGGATTTTATCAAATAGCTTTTCTTCTATTAATATGATCATTTTTTAATTCTTCATTTTGTCTATGTGGTGTATCACATTTATTGATTTGAAAATTGGTACTAAACTTGCATCCCCAGATGCAGAGTAAATCCCACTAGATCATGGTGTATGGTATTTTAAATGTATTGCTGGATGTGGCTTGCTAATATTTTGTTGAGGATTTCAGCATCTATGTTCATATTGGCTATAATTTTCTTCTTTGTAATATTTTTATCTGGCTTTGGAATTATGATAATATTGGTCTCATAAAATGGCTTGGTAATCTTCAAACCTCTTGAATTTTGGGGGATAGTTTGAGAAAATAGGTGCTAGTTCTCTGAATGTTGGAAAATTCACCTGTGAAGCCATGCCATACAGGACTTGTTTGTTGGAGGGTTCTTTTTTTTTTAAATCACTGCTTCAGTCCCGCTAATTGTAATATGTCTATTCATATATTGTATGTTTCCAGGAGTTTATTCATTTCATCCAGATTGTTCAATTTGTTGGCATATAGTTGATCATGACATTTTCTTACAATCCTTTGTATTTCTGTGGAATCAGTAGTTACTTCTCCTCTTTCATTTCTGATTTTATTTATTTGGGTCCTCTCTTTTTTCTCTTGATGAGTCTAGTAAAGATTTGTCAACCTTGTTTACCTTTTCAAAGAACCAGCTCATGGTTTCATTGATCTTTTGTATTAGTGTTATTTTTAAGAATCTGTTTTGTTTATTTCTACTCTCATCTTTATTATTTCCTCTCTTCTACTTACTTTGGGCTTTGTTTGTTTTTCTTTTCCTAGTTCCTTTCAGTGTAAAGTTAGACTGTTTATTTGAGATTTTTGTTGTTTCTTGAGATACACCTGTAATGCAATGAATTTCCCTCTTAGAACTGCTTTGGCTGTGTCCCATAGATTTTGGGTTTTCTTGTTCTCATTTTCATTTGTTTCAAGAAATCTTTTAATTTCTTCTTTGATCTCATTGTTAACCCATTCACTATTCAGTAGCATATATTTAGCCTCCATGTTGGTTTTTCAGTTTTTTTCTTGGATTGATTTCTAGTTTCATACCATTATGGTCAGAGAAGATACTTGATATTATTTCAATTCTTCAATTATTAAGTCTTGTTTAATAGGTATGTCTTGTGTCTTAGTATGTGGTCTATCATAGAAAATGTTAATGTGCATTTGAAAAGAATGCATATCTTTCTTTAGGATAAAAAGCTCTAAAGATAGCAATTAAATCCATCTGATCTAGTGTGTCATTTAAGGCCTTTGTTTCCTTATTAATGTGTTCTCTGGGAGATTTATCTATTGAAGTGAATGGGGTGTTAAAATCCCCTGCTGTGACTATATTTTTATCAATATCTTCCTTTATGTCTGTCAAGATATGCTTTACATATTTAGGTGCTCCTATATTAGGTGCATAAATGCTTACAAGGGTTACATCCTCTTGTTGGATTGTTCTCTTTATCACTATGTAGGGTCCTTGTTTGTCTTCTACTTAAGCCTTTGTTTTAAAGTCTATTTTGTCAGATATAGGTATTACTACCCAGCTTTTATCCCTTTTCCATTTGCATAAAGTATCTTTTTCCATCCCTATGCTTTTAGTCTGTATGTAGCTTCATTGTAAGGTGAGTCTCTTATAGACAGCATGTATATGGGTCTTGCTTACTTATCCATTCAGCTATGCTATGTTTTTTGATTGGAGCATTTAAACCATTTACATTTAAAGTGATTTTTATAGGTAAGTACTTATTGTCATTTTATTCTTTTAATTATATTCCTCTGGGGTTTTCTTTTCCCCTTTTCCTTTTTCTTAAAGAAGACCTTTTAACATTTCTTGTAATGTTGGTTTGTTTGTGATGAACTCCTTCAGCTTTTTCTTGTCTGAGAAGTTCTTGATGTCTTTTTCAGTTTCAAATAATAACCTTGTTGGATAAAGTAGTCTTGGTGGTAAGTCTTTGTGTGTGTGTGTGTGTGTGTGTGTGTGTGTGTGTGTGTGCGCATTTATTACTTTGACTATTTCATGCCAATCCTTTCTGGCCTGAAATTTTCTGTTGATAAATCAGCAGTCTTATTCAAGATCCCTTCCAGGTAAATGACTGCCTTTTTTTTGCTGCTGCTTTTAAGATTCTCTCTGTATTTAAAACATATCATTTTAATTAGGTGTCTTGGTGTGGGCTTCTTTGGGTTCATCTCTGCATTTTCTGGATTTGTGTGTCCTTTTTTCATCAAATTAGGGAATTTTTCAGTCATTATTTCTTCAAATAGGTTCTCAATTCCTTATTCTTCTCCTTCTGGTACCCCTTCTGGTACCCCTAGGATGTGGGTGTTGTTACACTTTATGTTGTAACAAAGGTCCCTTAAACCATCCTTATTTTTTTTAATTCTTTTTTCTTTTTGCTGCTCTGATTGGGTGCTTTTTGTTACCTTGTTTCTCAAATTGCTGGTTCGATCCTCTACTTCATCCAAACTACTATTTATTCCTTCAGTCTATCCTTCTTTTCAGATAATGTAGTCTTCTTTTCTGACTAGTTCCTTTTTCATGTTGTTGTGTTTCTCACTAATTTCCTTGATCATCCTTATAACAATTTTTTTAATTGTGTATCTGATGAGTTGCTTGCCTCTATTTCATTTATTTCTTTTTCTGGCAATTTATCTTACTCTTTCATTTGGGGCCTGTTTCTTTGACTCCCCATTTTGGCTGCTTCTTTGTGTTTCTTTCTACATATCAGATAGATCTGCTATGACTCATAGTCTTGGTAGGGTGGTCTTATGTAGTTGGTATCCTGTGACATCCCTTGATCAGTTAATCTGGGTGCTCCAGGAATGTCCATTGTGTGGGTTATGCAGGCCATCCTGTGCTTGAGTCTTGATTTCTATTGCGCCATTCATGCATAGGGTCAATCCTCAGTCTTGCTGACTCTAGGGGTAAACCTTGACCACAGTGTACAAGCTGCTGTGTAGGTGCTAACTACATGAAGCAGAATTTGCCTCAGCACATGCTGAGATCTTCCTTTGGATATGCTGCTTGTGAAGCTAATTGGATCCTGCTCTAATGTTGTCTGTAGCTGACCACTGGGTGTGTTGATTCTGTGGCCTCTTGGGAGGAACTTTGGTACATGCAAATTTCAGGTCCTCCCTGTGACTGGTCATGGACAATCTGTTTGGAGCTACAAAGTGATGCACAATTTGTGGCTGCCTCCCCTGGGTCTGGCTATGTGTATAAAGGAACGAGTTGCATATAACTCTGGCTTTTACTAGCACTGAACCTGGGGGCACATCAGCAAAAGTCCCAAGGCACTCTGACATCTGTTTCCACCTCCTGCCACCTGCTGGCTCCTGTAAGCCTCAGTCCCTGAAAGAACCTCTGTCAGTATTTGAGTTGCAGGAGGTAAGTTCTCAGTGAGTCAGTAGGTAGAGGTGATTGGTGTTCACCAGATTAATACAGGTTCAAACTTGGTGCGAGTGCTGGGTCTGAAGCCACTTAGAAAATGTCCCAGAGTATATACCAAGTCTAGCTATCTCCCACCTTTGTGAGGAGGCAAGGTCTCAAGAATCATCAGACTGAGGCCAGCAGTGTTTATCAGGCCCAAACAGAGCAAAATATGGCCATGTGAAGGGATGGCTCTCCCTGATGGACAGAATCCCTACGGATTTTCAGTCAGACATTATGTGGGAACCTCTTCCAGGCTCTGGTGCTTTGTCTGGAGAGCCCAGTTTGGGGCTGAGACCTCATGCCTCTCAAGGGGAATCTTCAAAACTGAGCCATCCCTCTAGAATCTCAGCCACACCTGTGGGAGCAAGTCCTGTCCTTTCTGTGTTTCTGCCATTGCTGCTGGACCCAGTGTGACTTTGTCTATAATCCTTAGTGTAAGTCTCTACAGTTAGTTTGCAGTTGAGATTCAGGTTGATTATTCTATATTTTAGTTATATTTCCAGTTTTGTCCTTGGAGGAAGTGAGTGTAACATCCAACCACTCCACTGTCATCTTGGATTCCCTGCTTTCTGATTTCTCATTCAGAAAAAGAAAAGGGGAGACTCAAAGCACTTTTGTGGTTAGCAAATGCATAGTTTGAGGAGCCAAACAATGTTTTTTTTTGATTCAATAGAAAGGTGGAGAAAATCTTTCCATGGATACTTTTCACCTATGAGCTTGGAAACACATAAATACATAGTTCAGACCACATTGGAGTATACTTCTTAGAGATGATTATTATTCCTTAGGTCCTACTAATCAGAAAGTTAAAAAATTAATTATGATAAAGTATGTATAACTTAAAATTTACCATTTTAATCATTGTTCAGTGGCATTAAGCACATTCACAATATGGCACAACCATCTATCCATGTTCAGTTTTTTTCATCTTGAAAATTTGACACTCTGTAATCATTAAACAATAATAAAATTTCTCATGGCAGAAACCTTTACATCTACCCATTGCAGTAGCAAATAGTCAGAAAACACAGATAAGAATAAACCATAGGAGGACATTCTATCCTGGAGCTTAACATAAGATCTTCTTCAAGAGGGAATAAGGGATGTGGGATTAGCAGAAGAGCATACACTCCCTTGAACTCTATAGTTTAGAGATGCAAATTAAGACCACTTTATTCCCTGTCTTCCTTGTTCATGGCTGAATAGAGGAACAGGAGGAGCAGACCATAAAAGCATATGGATTGTGTGCATCACTCTCTGGCTATAAAGAGCCTGATCATAAACAAATCAACAAACAAGAAGTACTGGAGAGGTTGTAGAGAAAAGGGAACCTAGGACATTGTTAGTGGGAGTGCAGACTGGTACAGCCACTGTGGAAGACAGTATGGAATTTTCTCAGAAAACTAAAAATGAATCTACCTTTTGACCTAGCAATTCCATTGCTGGGATTATACCCTAAGAATCCTGAAACACCAACTCAGAGGAACCTGTGCTCCCCAATGTTCATAGCAGCACAATTTATAGCCAAGTGCTGGAAACAGCCTAAGTGCCCAACAGTAAATGAGTGGATTAAAAAACTATGGTACATTTACACAATGGAGTACTATGCAGAAGAAAGAATAAAGAAACTCCTACATTTTGTGACAGCATAGATAAACTGGAGAGCATTATACTGAGTGAAATAAGCCCGGTGGTGAAGGACAAATACCATATGATCTCACCTCTAAGTGGAACCTAATCAATAAAACAAACAAGTGAGCAAAATAGAACCAGAGACATTGAAATAAAGAACAACTGAAAGTGACCAGGGGGTATGGGGGAGAAGCTTGACAGGGGAAAGAATGAGAAGGGTCAAGTCAAGGAACATGTAAAAGGACACATGGTCAAAGACAACGGCAGGGAGGAATTGAATGTGGGAGGTGAGAGTGGGCAGGGCAGGGGGGCAGTAATGGAGGGGAAATGGAGACAGCTGTAATTGAACAACAATTAAAAAAAAAAAAAGCCTGATATTTCTCTCTACCTTACACACTGGCCTGATGACCAGATGGCACAATTCATTGCAAAGAGACACATCCTTCTTTCAGGAAATTGTTCTTACCCGAATACATACATTTAACTTAATTTATCATAGAAAATTACATCCTTCTCTGAACTTGTTCTCTTAAAATAAATCAGAAAGGTAGGGGAGCAAGAACAGAACAGAAGAAAATAAAGGTGAAGAGATGAATATATTTATTAATCCTGCAGAGGTCGCAGCTGATCTGTGAGATACAAACTCTTTTCTTAAATATTGTTATATATAGCCAGTGCATAGGTTCAAGGTCACAACTAGCTGTGCATTTGTACGTGACTAATAACAAGCCATAATGTTTAAGCCATCGGTTTGGCTATGACAAAAGATGTGTTAGGTGCTATGCATCTAAAATGAGTCGCTTATCAAAATATTTTTGCAAGTATTATGAGAAGTATTTAAGCCTTGAGCAGAGCAAGGTTGTTTGCAATGACTGTTACAAACAGTTTTGCAAAGCCAACTATTGAAGGTGTCTGATTGATTGATGTTAAAGGCATTTTTTGGTTGTATTTTTAACCAATATCCATGTTTCTATTGTTTGAAAATAAAAGCTTTTCCTTATGTTTTTATATTTCTTTAATAATTTCTAGATTGCAACTAAAAATAAAAAGCATGTATTTTGTGTAAATATAATAAATGAAAATTTACAGTGCTTTTATTTATTTATTTATTTTTGCATTGCAGCACATGCAGGAGATAACAAATGTATCTCTTGGATAAATTGCAACTTAAGCTGTAATTTTTTCGACCATGACCTCTACAGGGTTAAATGGCACTGTGTTAGAATATATACATTATCTCCATTATTACCCATGCATTATCCATATGGCTTTGTAAACTCTCTGTTTTTATTCTAACACTATATGCAGTAAGATAGAAATCTACAGCCCTTCAATTTTCCCAAGGCTACTTGGCTATTAGAGTTTGGGTTCAAACTGACTCCATAGCTCTTTCCATTTACTTGAAGCCTGGAGAAAGGTATCTGGAAGGGTGAATTTCTAACCATTTCCCACACCCATGGGAGGATTATGTCACTGATGCGTACATGACATCAATTTATACATGAAGGACATGCTGTTTACTGACAAAGTTAGGGATAAAATTGAATGGTTTCTTCAAATGAGCCCTAAGATCCCAATTCTATGAAATTCCTGATAATTACCATGTCACTGATGTAAGCATATTCTAGTTTTAGATGCATAAAATGTACACAACTGAGTTGGCTTTTTCAATATATTTCAAGAAAGTTTTACTATAGAGAACTCAACTGATGGAAACTAGCTTACCCAAGCTGAGACAAAAATAAATCAGCACTGGCTGGTTGGTGGGGAGGGGGGGTGGCGCTCATTTCATTGCCTTAGTAGTTGATCTATATACCCTTCCCTGTGCTAGGCAATCTGACTCTCTTGTCAACACCCTGGGGGGAAAACGACATGTCCCCAGAGTTGTGTGTGTGTGTGTGTGTTTGTGGTAGAAGATAGAAGTAAGAACTGAAACAGACTTGGAGAGAAGCCTGTCTTCCCAGAGAGAATTAAGAACTATCTGATTCTTGACCATGAAATTTCCCTCCAGACAAGGAAAGCATTTAAACTCTGAAATCATACAAGGTTGCAAGAAACTTGCTTGGATGACAGCCAATGATTTTGGGGTGAGACACATCTCTGAGACATTAAGTCAGAGCAAATGTATTCTTTTCACAGAAGAACAGGAAAGAAAGAAATTCAGAAGGTCTGGTTTCAATACTTGGTAAGATGTTCTTCAGATTTTTTTTGAAGGCGGAAGGTGCTACAAAGAAGTTTAGATTTAAGATAAAAATCTATTCCTGAAGGGGAATTTAAAGGTAAATCCCATTCTAATAAAAAGATGAAGCATATGTTATCACAGGGCAAATGCTGAGTGAGCTAAGCATAAATAATGCCTGTGTTTTTACTCCAAAAGAATGTTTAAAGAATAGCCATTGTGTACATGGAGGACACATTCTAGTAAAGGCTATTATTAGCCAAAAGCCCCAAATTTATTCATTGTAATACTTTTTAAGCAAACTTACTATTTATTATTTGTATCTAAGTTGAATGGGAGTGAGCATGAGATAGTTTAAGTAAACTTTTGAGTTGTTGATCAAAGCAAATTGTTTAATGGTGTCACATTGCATATGTAATGTCATCTTCCAGTAGGAGTGTCATTTTAAGGCCAGATCTTAGTCGGAAATTCTCCCATTTCTTCAATGGAGAATAGCAAAATACTGTTTTCTTTGTATTTTATTGATAAATATATATGTGTATATACGCGTGTGCGTGTGTGTGTGTGTATTCATTCCTTTCCTCTGCTGGTAGGAATGTAAACTGGTACAGTCACTATGAAAAACAGTATGGAGGCTGCTCAAAAACATACACACACATCTCACAACTTCTTTATCCATTTATCCATCGATAGATGCTTAAGTTGCTTCCATATCTTGGCTAATGTGTATAATGCCACAATGAATTTGGGAGTGCAGGTTTGTCTTTAATGTACTGTTTTCCTTTCCTTTGGGTATATACTCAGCAAAGGGATTGCTGGATAATATGTTAGTTCTATTTTTAGTTATATCCTCTTCTTTATTATAGCTTGGGAAGAATATGAAGAAAACAAAAGAATTTGGAGGGAGAGAGGGACAATAAGGCACAGTATCTCATGAATGAGATGAAAAAACTATTTCTGAAGCAATAATTTATAGAAGGCATTTCGTAAGGCCCATTAGAGAGAAGTAAATTTCCTCCCACCAAACAACTAATAAAAGTCTGAGAATGTGAACAGAGATGACCACATGGATGTCGATACTAAAGAGCTGCATTGTAGCATAAAACTCCATGAGGCAAACACAATTTACAAATATGCAAGGGACTCAGCAGAAACTGAAAGAAAATAATAAGGACCAGAACTGAACAGAGAAAATTCTCTATACCACGTTGGCTAACTTGTTTTACATGGAGGAAAAGTTGGAAACTTACACTATGAACTCATTATACAACTTCCACTGTTCATGTTATACAGCCATGTTCTCAGTTACTGTACAGGAAACAATTTACAGCTTCCATTCCATAGTTTGGACTCCTTTCCAAGACATCCTTTGGTTAACTTCATGAGGATTCAAAGTGAAAATGACACTCCTATTCCAAAGGATAACAGGATTGGGAAAAATAACATTTAACTATACAGTTAAGATTATTGTCACTAGTTCATCATCACCAAGCCCTTATTATATGAAATGTTAAAGGGACTTATCTAATGAAAAGAAGAAGATCAAAACTATGAACAATAAAATGACAACAAACTCACAACTATCAACAACTGAAGCTAAAAAAAAACCACAAAACAACAAACTAAGCAAACAATAGAACAGGAACAGATTCACAGAAATGGAGATCACATGGAGGGTTATCAGCTGGGAGGGGAAGGGAAGAGAATGGGGGAAAAGGTACAGGGAATAAGAAGCATAAATTGTAGGTACAAAATAGACAAGGGGAGGTTAAGAATAGTATAGTAAATGGAGAAGCCAAAGAACTTATATGTTTGACCCATGGACAGGAAGTAAGATGGGGAAATGCTGATGGCGGGGGCGGGGGGGAGGGGAGGGCAGGGGGTTGTGCAGGGTGGAGGGGAATAAAAGGGAGAAAAAATGGGACAATTGTAATAGCATAATCAAAAATATATATTTTAAAAAATTAAAAAAAGATTATTGTGATCGGAATAGTCAAGAAAGATAAGAATTCTTCTTGTATTAACATGGTACACCAGGCTTATTTTGGCCAGAATTTAAACTATGTGCATTTGGAAAGAATAAGAAAAATATAGTATAAGATCCTTGCCTTTGAGGTTCTTTTATACTCAGAAAGGAGTGGACAAATGTCATTTAACCATGGTTCCTTATCATATATCTACATTTCATCTGAAAGCTCACAGTTTCTGTTCTTTAGGCCTTTGTTATCTATGTTAACCTTACCTCTCCACGTCATTCTTCTTTTCTTCAAAATCTTCCTTCCACGTTGACTCAAATTAATGCAATAAGAAGCTTAAAGCACTGATACGTATGGACAAAAGACTAGTTACTAACATTATTATGACTCCACTATTTTTAAAGCATATGCTTCACTTATACAGTACAATAAAATATCTACTTTACACTTCATGAAAATAATTTTAATTTCTCCTAATTTCTTGTCAAGGGTGCTCTATTATATACTAGATAATATATTGCATTTTTTGGTAGTATGAAGAAAAAAACTGCAAAGATAAAAAAAGACATATAAAGTTGGTGAAATTTAGTAAGAAAGAACCTTGTAGGGGAGATAGTCTTAGAGATTGCTAAGTGAATAATGATATTAATTTAACATGAAGAGATATTATAAGGTATTGGGGAAGAGAAAATGAAGAAGGGCACTTAGCAAACTGGTACAGATGCTCAAGAATGGGAATATGTAGAAAGATGTTTTAAAATTGTTCAAAGATATGAATAAAAAATGAAAGAAAAAGTGCTATATAATATTGACCCCGATCAGCAAGTGTAAAGAAGGCAGTGGCTCAGACAGAGCTGTGCTTCACTGAGAGAAAGCTGGCACCAGCTTACTGCATGGCCTGCAGATAAGGGCCTGGAAAGAAGTCTCAGTGAGCACCTAAGCTATAGTGGAATCAATAGAAGTGAAGAAGTTAAATCCATGGGATTGGAAATGTGGGGCTCCAGGGAGAAGGCTAAGTAAGGAATAAGGAGTCAAAGAACATACTGTATTTCTGAACCTGGATGCCTAGATAAATTGAAATCAAGGAATAGAAAAGGGCTATTTCATTTGATTTTAGTCATATTTACCTGAGGACTATTTGAGATAACCAGTTTATAGTAAAACCTTTTAATAAGCAAATTCCCCCTCTGTTTCCGAATTTACAATAATAATAAAGTGTCTGAGCTACTATAATTTCCTAAATAATTAATTCTTAAAGGAAATGTTTATATTCCATTACAATAGCAAAACCCACAAGCCTGCAAGGAGTCTGGAAATTGTTTAAGATTCACAGTAATACTTCAGACTTCTTCTGCAAATTGACATTATTAGTGATAAACACTGGAAAATGTAGAAGGACTGACTAAACTTTTCTTCAGCACATGCTAGCTGAGCAAAGTTGAATAAATTATTTAACATCCCTGATCCTTAGATTTCTGTAAAATGAGATGTATATGCAATGATTAATGACATATGTCCATCCCTTAATACGGAGTTATTGTAAGAATCAAGTGAAGTAAAAGCAAATGTCTCTAAAAATGTCTATAAGGTAAAAAACACTATAAATTATGCGGCATTGTGGCATGGCTAGTAACTGCAAAATGCTAGTAGATTCTCTTACTTATAACTGATATAATGACTACAACTCTCTCTGCTGAATCAACTATTGCCACTTCTGGTACCACTTCCACTACTGAGGCCATTTTTTAGTGAATGGGATCTTCACTTCTGTTAAGAGGTGGTCAGTTGGTCACTTGATTATCTCTATCTCTCCCAGAATCCATTATAAAAGCATAGTAAAGGAATAAAAATTGCATAAATCAACAGAGATAGGACATAATGTGACAACTGATTGAAAAAAAATGTGAAAAATGGAAAGCAGATCAAAAAGCAGTCATTGATTTTATAACGATGAAGAAGAGACAGCATAAGTTCAGGAGAAAGGAATTTGAATGATTTTTCCTTGAAAAATTCCAGAAAGTTACAAGACCTGGCAAAATGTAAAGAGTGGGAATGAAAAATGAGAGATCATTTGAAATCCATTATACTGAATATATGAGAAGATATATATCTTCCTCAAATCAATGAGAAGAATGTCAGCAATTACATGTCTAGTAGTCTACAGGATTTTTCTGCATTGTCTTAGAGAAATTTATCTAGAAGCACAAGATTCAAACTCAGCACATGTGAGGAAAGGTGCAAGTGAGGCACATAGTTTAAAACAAGGAAGTAAAATGAACATCTGTACACTGAGTGGGCAGACATATGCTAACCACCCAGAGCATGAGCAACAACAGTGACTGGTGGAGAACTCAGTGAAAGAAATTACCCAAGAGAAGTTCTGCAGCAAAGTACACTAGTCTACAGGTTGCCTGATATAATCAATGAGGTCTTACCCCAAGGCCAACTGTCATAAAAGTTCTAAGTATCAGAGGTTAAAGGAAGATTTTAAAGTCTTCTTAACAGAGCAGAAACTGTTACATACATGGGATAATTACCATGTCTTCAGATGTCTTAATAGCAGCTGTAGATTTTAGAAAACAATTGTTTTCAAAATTCTGAAAGCAGAAACTTCATCCTTAAATGTTATGCCAAACCAAAATATCCACTCAGGATGAGGGTAGAATATTTCTCTATTTTTTTAATGAAATGACTTATAGATATACCTTCTTGCACTATTTTCCTGAGGAAAGGATGATGTGCTTCAGAAAGTAAAGGGTTAAACCACAAAGTGGATCAACTCAGAAAAGAAGAAAACGATTATGGGAAAGAGATCCTCATTAAAAATGGATATATATGGAATAACATAGCACTTGAAACAAATACAAGGCTATGTGGATAGCAAATCATGCAAGTGGAAATAAAGGCAAAATTTTACCTCCAAAAGGGCCAAATATCAACATGAAAAAGGGAATATTATCATAATACTACTTGGCTCTATCATTGTAACTACATGGTTTTAATGATAAAAAAAAAAACTAATTCAACCATAGTGATATAAAGATAATGAAACTTGAGGTACTATTAGAATTCTAGATATTTATCTACCTTAAAAGGCATTTTTGTTTGAGTGATCAGTCTTCCTGGTTTGCCTGAACTTAAGGGTTCCCTACCACAGGCTTTTCAGTGTTAAAACCAGGATAGTGCCTAGGAAGGAGGGCATTCTGACAGGTGGTGAGAAAAGGGAATTCTTTTTTACTATTGTTATTGTTACTGTCATCATCATCACCATCATCATTGCTAGTATTACTAGTAGAGTTAAAAACTTTTATTACATTAACACTTAGGAAAAAATGTTTGGTGGATATTTTTAACTCTACTTTTATCAAATGAAAAATAAAGAATTTTTAAAATTTAGTATGACCTTTGTCCTTGTTGTCATTGTTGGAAACAATTGTATGCCATTTCAAAACAGTTGATTGAAGTGTATCAGGCTAAAACACCATTTGTTAGTGTGATGCCAAAAAGAAGTTTCCTCTGACTTAATAATAAACAATTAAATTTTGTCAAAATACTGCATAAATAAATCCACAACACAGTATTTAACAAATTGCTTCTCTCACATGACAAAATGACAGGCTAATATACTTGTACCATCTGACATAGACCCTGAAAATCTTACCACATCAATTTAAATATATGTCATAAAATTGTCTTATAAAACTGAAATTGTGTTTTTGTCTGAAAGTCAGAAAACTGAATGATAGAAACCTTCTGCTAACAAGATGAGTAACATCCCTATAGTACACATTACCAAAATGTATCCACACTCAAGAGATGCTTTAACAATTGAGCATTAATTCAGCCAAGGCCTTTAGAGGTTAGATGGAGCCTCCTAACTCAGCATTATAAAACATGGAAATTACCATTACTCTCTTATAAGCTATTCTTGATGAAGTTTTATTGTGATCTTTAAACCCCACAATGATAGAAATGCATATGCAGTCTTTATTCCAAAGTCACAGTCTACCTAGAGTCAAATTACAAGCTTGTACTTTTGAGACTGTTAACTGTTAAGACTGCAGAGGTTGTTAAATACTTCGCTTCACTAGAGAGCAAGGAAAACAATGCTAAAATGAACCGATGGAAAGGTCTAATAGGACACTGACATTTAAAGAAGAAAGATTTGTTTCATAAAATGAAGATCCATGCTCCAAAGACCCTATTCGGAGAGAGGGCTGCAGCCAAGCAAAATGTGAGGGTTGGATGCAGTGTCCTTGATGCCACTGAATCAGCAGGACAGAATGGCTGGTTGGAGAGTTTAAATTGTGCATGCTTCAGCACCTTTCTAGTGCACTTACACAATAAACGATTCCCTGGTCATCATTTGCACATCCGAGGCACATTTGTCATTAATTCACAGGTCAACCAAAATGAAGAGAGCAAGTGGCATTGAGTGCAAAAGACTTCTATCTTGTGGTAATAATGAAGGGCTTTGGGGAAATACTCATTTAAAGTTCTGTTCACACAGTTTTACACAGACATCCACACTCTTTCTTTAGTTTCAGTGTCTTTCTTAACATGAGCCAGTACACTTGAACCCTGAACCAGAACACACACATCAGATCTATTTTCTTACATTTCCAGGAGACTCCATAATGCAAGTTTTAAATGTGTCTTAGACTGATCATCCTCTCATACTCTGAACACCTCATGTCTACTCTTCTCAAATTTTAATGTATATGCTTCAATCTTTTTCTTATGACTAAATCTATTAGAACCCAGGAAGTGCTCAGTATAAAAGTTGTTTTATGCACAGGCGAATCTGTTGAGAGCTCAATTCATGAAATGTAAGCTATGATTCTCTTTTTCAGTGACAACTTTAGATACAAAATATTAGGAGCTGGAGTGTTAGAGTTTTAATATCAAAATAAAAACAAAAATATACACCAAATAAAAATAAAGAGGCTGTTCATATAATAAAAATAAATAGATATTTTTGGACATTTGCCCTAAGAAATCCTCTACAAAAATTAAAATCGTGTGTGTCTTTTCCTAAAGAAGGTTTGAGGGGACTCTCAGCATTTCTATAATTTATGTATGTGACTTGAATAGCAAAATAAAAAGGATTGGAATGGCAAGAAAATCATTCTTGGAATCCCATATGTTTTAAAACATGCACTCATTAGGTTGATAATTAATAAAAACTAATATTCTAAGTTACTGTAAGAGCACCTCCTCTTCAGTTCTATAAATAATGTACACGTGATAATAAATGTTTAAGTATAAACTAAAGAATCTAATCAATTATCAAGATATTTTGAAATATTTAGTAAAATACCTAAACATTAGGTTGATCATTTATTGCCATTTTCAAACACATGTTTAGAATCAGAGTCACAAAAGCTATGTTACATATTGTTTTTCTTTTAAGATGAAAGCTGAAATGGAATTGTGCCTATTTACTGGTTTATTTTAAAAAGAAAATGATTTCAACATAATCATTACTCTCAGCAGTTTGTTACTGCATTGCTAGTAATTTATCACAGTATTAGAAAAGAAAAACAAACATACAAACAAAATCTTGTCTACAAAAAAGTCAGAACATCTGCAGGGAAAGTAAAGCATTCAGATATCCAACTGACTGTCTCCATATCACATTAACCATACATTTGTAAACTGCACCTGACCATCAAAGGACATCTATGAATGTGCTTTGGCCTCATCGACAAAACAATGCAATGCCAAATCAATCAACATAGTTTATATGATGTTTATGTCCTTAGCTGCAGGGAAGGAAATTTTGGTAATACATAGGCAAAAAATAAAAGGCTATTTAACCATCCTAATCAGTCAGACTGTTTTGTTTTACATAGACATTGAGAAATGATACTCAGAGTGACAGTCACTTACAAAGTATACAACTAAATGATTTGCCAAAGAAACAACAAAAATAATCAATGAATATGTTTATTCAAAGAAATCAGAAAAGGCGTTCTTGGTTATTATGGTATAAATGAAGAAAATGTTATTGAAGAATTATTATAACTGACTATATTGTCTAAATTGAGTGAAGGAGGATAAATCCGTAATATTCCAAATTTCCAAATACATATATGATTTTTTCCTTAAAAGGATTTTTATATAGAGATATATCTTTCATTAGTGCATCTCCCAGTAGCAAGGATATTTAGCTTGCTCCTCAGTTTAATATTAGAAGAAAGGCTTGTTTTGTTAGTAATTCGGGAGGATGGATATTTGGTCTCCCAGTATCTGTTACATGGGTGGTGATCTGTTATTTGGTTATGATATACCCAAGGATTGAGTAGTACTCCCCCCATTTCCTCTGACTTGTGGCATGTTTGTAATAGTTCTCTGGCTCTTCCAAAACCAAATAAGGGAGCAGCTGATCTCTAATCTACCCATTTATGATGTCATTTGTAGACCAACAGTAGTAACCTTCACAACTAAATGCTTGTTGACAGATGGATGAGTAACCCCAGTATCTACTCAGATAAGCTAAAGTGCAGCAACTGTTTTCATCCCAAAGGATAGTATCCAATCAAAATGAAATGATAAGATAGCCAAGTGTTGGAAGCACCCTAGGTGCCCATCAGTAAATGAATGGATCAAGAAACTATGGTACATTTACACAATGGAATTCTATGCAGCAGAAAGAAAGAAGGAGCTCCTCCCCTTGGTGACAGCATGGACAGAACTGGAAAGCATCATACTAAGTGAAATAAGCCAGGCTGTGAAAGACAAATACCATATGATCTCACCTTTAACAGGAATCTAGTCAACAAAACAAACAAACAAGCAAAATATAACCAAAGACACTGTAATTGAGAACAGGCTGACAGTGAGCAGAGGGGAGAGGGGAGGGAATTTCAAGGGAAAAGGGGAAGGGTTTAGAGCAACAAGTATAAAGGACACATGGACAAAAACAAAGTGGGGTGGAAACGGGAGGGAGGGGAGAGGGCTGGGACGGTGGGGCAGTGGACTGGGATGGGAGTAAAAGACAGAAAACTGTACAAGAACAACAATGAAAATAAAATTTAAAAAAAGAAAAAAGATTGGGCTTGCTTAAATTTTATTTGGACTTATCTGGATCGGGGTGTCAAGTAACTGTTAAAGAGTTGCAATTACATTTCGCCCATATATATATGTTGTTGTTCTAGTATAATTGTCTCCATTTTCACACCCAGGCCCCACCACCACCTTTTGACCCAGCAATACCACTGTTGGGATTATACCCTAAGGATCCTGAAACACCAATTCAGATGGGAATTCTTAGAGATGGGTTATAAATGAATATATTGACATGGGGAAAATGGCCTTAGACTGCTAAAATGCTAAAAGACTCAGATAATCATGCCATGTTCTCATGTCTAATCTTCACTGCAATGAACTTCCAGGTAATGTTGACATTTCTGACATATGAATTACACTTTGAATCAGAAGTTTCTTGACTAACATAAGGCATGGTTAGGGTAGGACCATAATATAAATGTTACTAGTCTTGTAAGACTAATAATTTGTTTAAATATATCAATAATAGAAATAAGGATTTATTTTATGGGTTCCATTCCTTGAGAAAATCATATGTTGTGCTACTTTTAACTTGTATGCAGATACTCAAAGTTGCTATGATATGTGCATGCATGCATTTAAATGACAGTAAAATAAATCAGTCTCTTTTGGTGGCTGATCAAAGTTCTCAGTACACTATTTCTTTCCCAACAAACGTAATCTTGTAATCTTCAATTGGCTAGATGCATTATGGTCTATGTTTTGTCTGCCCCTGAAACAGCAGAAATGAGCTCTGCCAGAGAGGGCTAACAGATTAAATGAACAATTAATATGACTCCATGTGCCAATTCCTGTGGAGTTTAGCCAAAAGGCTAAAGTGATACAGACTAAACATTTAATGTAAAATGGAAGTGATGCAGAGACAAAGTCCTAGTGAATTCGTTATCTAGAAGGAAACTCTATTGCATTCAAAGAATAGCTTTTCCCTACGATCTTTGTGACTAAAAATTATAAGCAGCTGGCAACAGAAGTGCCTTCTAAGTGACCAAAGTGCTTTGATCTAAAGAAACAAATCTTTGAACTTGAACCAGTGAGTACATTAGAATCTTATTCTCCAAGGATATTGTTTTACATGCCATGCACCTGTTTTCCCAGAATAATTCATACAAAGGAAATTCCCTACTCTTACTGTACCCTATCTCTGTCCTAGAAATGTCACACTTTTATTGGCTATCCAAATAATTCAATAAAATTAAGTCAAACTTATTTATTAGTAACACACATACACACACACCCCTAAATGGGTATATGAGCAAAGCAACATTGAAAGTTTGCACTCTCTAGTCAAAATAAAGACAAATACAATTATCAACAGTAAGACGTTTAACAAATTTGAGGATTTCACCCATTCAGACATAGGCTTAGACAAACCGTTTGGAAAAAACACCTCACAATCTCTCTAACAGTTCAGCCAGAAAGATTTTATTAAGATGTGTATTATTCAGTAGAAGAATGAAACTGGCAACAAAACATGCCCAGAAAAAAACCAGAGAAGTAAAAAGAATATGGCAGTCCATCTATGCAATAACAAAAGGATAAGGGCAATATGAGTTAGCAAAACACAAGCAGAGGTAGGACAGAATAATAACATGTTTCCTATCAAAGAAACTAATAGTTCGTGTTTTCTTTTTCTTTCTCCACTCTTTTAGTGAAATAGTAGTTTTCCACTAATGATAATATTTATTCTAAATACATTAATAGACCATGGGGAAAAAAACACTATTTTGAAGATACAAAGTTCTTGGTCTATCTAGTTCAATTTGCCTGTGAAGACCACAAAGATTTGTAAGTCCAAGAAGCTTATTCATGCTTATTATATAGAACTATTCCTGATTATTTTTAAATTTTAGAATATATCACATGGAATAGTGAGGAGGTAGCAAGGTACTATTTCTCAGGATGTGGAGATTAAAGGGTCATAGAGCCCAGCGCTCCCAATAACGCCCTTCACTGCCAAGGTCCTCTGGCAGGAGATTTGGGTGCTGGACAACACCCCGAAACTCAGAATCTGGAATTAGGAATCATTCAGCCATAGAGCACTCAGGTTTGTACACCAGGAAACCAGTGGAGCTTTTCAGGCAAGGATTTAATTTGGAAAATCTCAAACTGAATCTTTTCCTGGCCCTCCCAATGTGTTTCTGATCTCAGTGAATGGCAGCATCATATTCTCTGGTACTCAATCCTAAAACTTCTCTCTTTTCTCTACCTCCTCTAGAATCTCATATAATCCTGTCAGCATTTTCCCATTCCAAGGATGTGCTGTTAAATGTTTAATACTGACATCAATGACAAAAGTGTGTATATTTATATACGTAAGTTTATTATCCACTTTACTGCTATAGAGGATGTGTCATAATTTACAAATAATCATAAAATATATAATACTCTATTGAAATTCCATATGGCCAATCATATCCCACAGATGCTGTAGTTGATTTTTGCTCAAGTGTTGCATGCAGAGCCAATCTGTGGCTACAATTGAAGAAAATGAGTAAGTAATTATAGTTCCTACAGAAGTATTGGTTCATTTGTATAAATGATTAAGACAAAAGCGAAGTAGCTAAGATATATGTGGTAACTTAACTCACTACAAAATTCTGTGAGTGACATATTTGCTAAAGTAGATGATAGTTTTTGACTACTGTACAATATTTCATTTGTTGCACTATTTAGAATATAATAGTACTGAATAACATGCTTTTATGTTTAAACTGCATTGTTCATTTTTTTCCCAGCATTTTCTGAAATCCAGAAAATAACAAAACAAAGCATTAAGCCTAATTTATAGTGTTGTCAGATTTCTGTGGCACAAATACTTCCACCACGGCTGATTCGAAGCTACCAATGTGCCACTGCTGAATGCAACATCGGAAAGAGATAAACAGTGTGCACAACTACATAGTATTTCAGCTGTATGGATATAGATGTAAAGAGTCTCAAGAGCATAGGAAATAGTAACATGGAATAAAATAGGAAAGTAATGTTTTTAGTATTTGTTAGTTTCTTTTTTAATATAGTGTATGCAAGCTTATATAATTTATATCATTTCATTTTTATTAGAAGTGATATTTAATGACCAGTTTGCAAAATTCTTGAAAATTTAACAATGGGTTCTCCTGAGCCAGTGAGAGTTCATTTCAGCATACGGTTGAATGTACTCTATCCCTCCACCATATCCTAAATGTCACTTCCCTACCTAGTCTAGGCCTAACAGTTCCTTTCTTGGCCTGTTAAAGCTTCACTGTGCCCTGGTCTTGACTCTCTCTGAAGCTCGAAGGAGCTTGCATACATGGTTTGTTATTTATTTATTTGTTTGTTTGTTTGTTAGTTCCTTCGAGATAGAGAGCAATTTGTCATTTCCCTTAGTGATGCATTCACTGGGTGATTCTTGTATGTGCCTTGAATAGGGATCAAACCCCCAACCTTGGCATATCAGGATAGCACTCTAACTAACTGAGCTACCCAGCCAAAGCCACCCAAATCTTTATATGACACCTTGCTGCTTAAAGTCTTTTAATAGTTTCCTTCTATTTTGAAGATAAAGTTAAATGCTTTGTTCTTTTAAATATCTTCATATTTTGAAAAATATTGATATGTATTTCTCGACTTCCCCCAACACTACCAAATGAACTACAATGCTCTAGGCAAAGCAAACCATTCACTGATTCCTGAACATTTTATCCTTTTACAAATAATTCCTACATTTGATTTCATTATATTTTGTCTTTCCTCAACTTTATTCCCCAGACTTACATCAAAACACTTATTTAGTTCAAACAAACCCTTGTCACTGAACCTCACTTGACCTATCCTGACTGAGTCAGGTGGACTTCCTCTGTGTTTTAACCATGTATAGCCCATTCATGGCTGGAGACTAAATTTTAATGGTTGGTTTCCTTAACTACATCCTTAAATAGTTTGACAGTTCCTTGTATAAAAAGAAATAAACATTTGTTTCCTTTGATGTTCAGGACACAACACTAAGCACTTTCCATTTTTATCTCATTTGCTTGAAGGAATATGTAATACCTTCTACATTAGAAACAGAGGCTCAAATAACACATAGGCACTGCCCAAGGTCACATGGCTCACAGATGGTAGCGCACAGAATGAAATCCAGGCAAGCATCAAGACAGAGGCTAAGCTCTTGGCAACATGCCATGCTTCTTAATTCACTTCCAGGTTTCAGGAGCCTAGCACTGCACCTGACAGAGTGATGCTGGTCACCAATGGAGTTGCACTTAGAAATCTGGTGGTTCTCAAGTGTGTTCCTCTATGGCTCAGATGGATCAGTGTTACTAGGAGAGCTGATTAAAGCACAGATTCCTGTGCTCCATTCCAGAGCTGCAGAACAAGACTCTTTTATGTACACTAAACATCGTGTGTGATTAACTTCAGAAATTATTTTATATTCTTTCATACTCTTACTCACCACAGCCTGGTAGACAGTGGTGCATAATAGTTAATATTTCTGCTATACAGATACAACGGACATACTCCAAGCAGCGCCTGAAGCTCTACTTTCCCTCTTCTGTGAAGAGACAGGGGAATCATGGATTTCTCATACAAAGTCTGGCTAACTTCATTAGAAGCCTTACACCCAATGCCACCTGGGCCTAATAGTGGGATCCAGATGGCCTTTCCCAGGGAAATTATCTGTGATGGAGCTGGCTTGAGCTATTCGTGCACATCTCTTCCTTACTTCATGTTCATTGACTTCACATTGCTAGCTTGAAATTGGTTTGGGTGGGATTCTTTCCTCTGTGGGAATCACTAAAGGCTACCAATTATGCCTTCCTCCCTCCCTGCAAGAGCCAATTTTCATTCATTAAACCACATGCTGCTGAATCACAAGCCAGTGCCTGTGGTCACTACAGGACAATCCTTTTCTTTTCTTTTGTCTTCTCTTCTTTTCTTATCCTCCCCTCCCCTCCCTTCCCCTCTCCTCTTTTCTCTTCCCTTCTCTTCTCTTTGTCTCTACTGATAATTACACAGCTCACTCCCTTCTTTCAGGTCTCTGCCCAAATGCCACCTTCTCAGTGGGGCTTCCTGACCACCCTATTTGTAACTGGACATTTCTATCTCCCTTACCTGTCTTATTTTTATAGCTAGAACCTACTGATGCGGACACTGGCTAGCAGTGTCCGTGCTATTATGGATGAAATAAAAACATACACATGGACTACCGAGTCTGGTGGAGGAAAAAGGACAACAGCGTGGCTTTTCTCTCAAGGGGAGCGAAAGCCACGGCCTCTGCCATGACAGGCCTTTATTCTATATTTCCTCACATACAAGATCGTCCTGACTCACTATCCCCAGTGACAACAAAAGGAGCCAATGCCCCTCATCACATCACAGAAGAAGAATATTAGCAAATGAAAAGGCAAAAGTGGTTAAGCAGGTTACACTGGTCCCTGCAAGGTTTAGCATGGATTTTAGGAAGTTACAACAAGCATTTGCAGGGTAGGGGAGTTTTCAGCAAAAAGCAGCTTAGGTATATTGCAAATATGATTACCCACAAGAGAACTTATCTGTGGGCGTGGGTCCTGTGCATCTCTGAGTGGGAGCTGGGCCCATACCACGCAGAAGGGTCTGCCACAACCTACCATCACCCAGCACACTATATCATTAACTTTTTCTATTTGTCACCTGTCTGCCCCTGTCAGAATGCACATTCCAGGAGCAGGATCCTTTTTTTTAGGCAAATGCCCAATGAAGACAGGTACTGTTTTTTGTCTTCCTTAGCTGTTAAGTGATATAAATGGGGTAAGAAGGGAAACAGAGCTGTAGAGAGGGTTGGAAAAAGCATAGATAATACTTAGGGCCTGTCACCCTTTAGTCTCTACAGGAGGTCTTGAGAGCAAGCATCAGGACCAGAGCTTCCACTGTAGACAACAGGTCACCAGCTTAAAACCCTCCCACATGTTTAAGGTTATTCTGCAGATTAAGACCAAACTGCCCACAATAGCAGTCCAACCAGCAACCACGCCCCACCAAGAGACCTATATCACCCTCATACTTCACATTTCAGCCACAGCGGACTTGCCCAAGGTCAATATGTCAGCAACAAGTCCCCTCCCACCACAGGACATTTGCACCTCTGTCTGGAATATGCACCTCTGTCTGGAATATCCACCTCCGTTCTCTCATATCTCAAATCAACATCCACTTTCCCAGGAAAAAAGTCCTGAATACCCCTGACAAGGGCAATCTGCCATTGCTGTGTTAGTATTCTATACCTCTCATATTGGTACTTAATGTAGAATTAAGTACCGTTACTTTTCTGATTCCTTGATTTATTGATTTATGTCTATCTCTCCTACTAGCTTTAGGTTGTAAACTCTAGGAGGGTTGGGGTCCATGCTCACCACTTTATCACCAGCAGCCAGAGTGCCAGATTAACAGTTGCTCAAAAAAATGAATGAAGAAATGACTATACCAGATGTTCAAATCCCAAAGCTGTTCAACTCAGTACACGAGGAGCTGCTGAGGGCCTGAGCTCCAGTTGAGTTATGGGGCCACAGTCCCCTTCTCTCGGCTCCCTCCTTCACTAGCCAACCCCCCCCACACCCCCACCCCACTAGGCTGGTCACAATCCACCCCTCAAACTTGCAGCTGCCTTCTCACTCTAGGGGTGCCACATATGAGGCCACACAGCCAGGCACGTAGGAAACTTTAAACTACCACTTCCAGGAAGAGGGTGGAGGTACAGGACTTGGGAGTTACAGAACCCTGCCTGTGGATCACACGTCCTGGCTCCCCACTGCATACGACTGGGAAACTGAAGCCCAGAGGGACTAGAAGCGGTGGCAGGGTCAGAGACTAAGGATACTTTGGTGCCCTGGTCAGGTCCCCAAACACTGGGGGACCAGTGGTGAGAGCCATACAGGGGAAGGGGTGCTGGTTGCCACTCTCCAGAACGTGAACACTCCACGTTCTGTGCAGGCTTACCTACCTGGTCGCTCTGCTCCTTCCCTTCCTGCTTCATGCACACAGGCATGCCTGGACTATCTATCCCCTTAGTCTAGGACAATTCCTTTTTAAATGTTGGTGATGTGCAGACTGGTACAGTCACTACAGAAAACAGCATGGAGTTTCCATGGTGTTTTAAATGCCACTGCCTTTTGATCCAGTGATCCCACTTCTGGGAATATATCTTAAGAAACCCCAAACACTAATTTGAAAGAATATATGCACCCCTATGTTCAAAGCAGTCTAGATGTGGCAGCAACCCAAGTGGCCATCAGTAGATGAGTGGGTCAAAAATCTGTGGTACATTAATGCAGTGGAACACTAAGCAGCCATAAAAAAAGAGGAAATCTTACCTTTTGCAATGACATGGATGGATCTGGAGAGTATTATGCTGTGTGAAATAAGCCAGTCAGAGAAAGACAAGTGCCATATTATTTCAGTTATAAGTGGAATCTAATGAATAAAATAAACTGACGAACAAAACAGAAACAGAGGCACAGAAACATGGAACAGACTGACAGCTGTCAGAGGGGAGTGGGGAGACTGGATGAAAGAAGGTGGAGGGATTAGCTAAAGAACATATACGCACAACCCATAGACACAGACAACAGTGTGACAGCCGGAGGACGGGGGAGCAGGGGCCTGGTGAAGGTGGGCAGGGGGGGCACAAATGGGGACATCCATAATAGTGTCAACAATAAAATAAAGGAAAAAAGGGAGCTCCTCTCCTACAACATTGAATGTTAGGAAAATACATTTGTAAGGATGAGGAATGACGACGGTGGTGCACTGGGAGGGAAAGACGAAATTAGGATACAGGCGGTAATAGTCGTAAATCTTTCTCCATAGTAGGAAGTTAAAAGATAATACAATTAAAAAAGAAATTGAAGAATATGCATGCTATTAAGGAGATATTTGAAGATAAAATCACACATGCTATTGGAAGTGATTATGGGGGCAATGGGGAGGACCGGACCTTCTTTTAAGTGTAAGTCTTGGTAGTACTAGTAAGTAATACTGTTCCTTGTTAGACTTTTTAAACTGTGTACAAATATTATGGTTACAAAAGTTAAAATGAAATAAGACTTTACACTATTGTGACAAAGTGAGTCTCTCTAGTGCAAGACTTGGCATTTGGTCTTCAATAAAGGCATGTGGAGTGGCTGAATGAAAATTATTCAATTATTTAGAAAACTCTTTAACTTTTCCTTTGGTGCTGTATAGGAATTAGAATTAAATAATGAACTTTAAGGATTTATGGGTAATGCATTTGGAATATCACAATATAAGAAAACAGTATTTTTAGGGGGAGGACTATAGAATGTGGGAAGATCTTTAAATAAAGTTAAAAAACAAAAATAAAAAAGTTAGTGATAGCTATTCTCTTAGATTTTCTCTGTCTTATGTCATCAGGGTCATTTGTCATAAAGATCTTATTTCAGAAATATTACCACAAACAACCTTCCCCTCGGTGTGCATCTCCTTGTATCATGGGCTTTCTTGTCACGGCCATAAACTCCCAGCAGCAGTCTGGTGCTGTTTGTTTTCTGACTCATGGTGGCTGTTTATATTACCTTCCAATTTAGAATTACATGTGAAATCAATGTCATATTTTCTCTGAAGTGACCTTGCTAATATCATCTTATAATGTGAATATAATTTCCCATCTCATTATTCATGGATTTTAAGTCTTCACTGAGAACAAATCTATGTGGCACTACTTTTTGCCAATTTACTTTAGTCAAATTTAAAAGTAAGATTATGGGAGACACTTAGTATTTACTCTTGCCTCTTTATTCCCAAATTTTAACTTTATTCCAAGTAAACATTATACTGGACTAAATATTTTGTTTTAAAGCCATGAAATACTTGTTTTAAGTACCCCACTTTGGACACTTAAAGATTATAACTCATTATGGGAATGGCGAATTTGAACTATTTAGCCTGGAGACAAGAAGGCTGTTTTTACAAAGTAATCTAAACATAAATTCAACCTATAGAGCTTAAAAATAGTTTTTTTAAACATATTTTAGGAGGTAATATTGCCATATACTACCACTGTTTACTAAGAGCAGTTCAAACTTCCTTGATTTGTGTATTACTTGAATTGTTTGGACACCTTGATTACATGTAGCAGATACTAACTTGAAACAACTTTATTAAAAAGAGGGAGACTTATTACAAAGATGCAGGAATATAACATAGCAGCCAAGTCAAGTATTAAAATGCAACTAGCCCACATTAGATGAATCAAAATCAGAAAATAGAATGCTAAATGAAAACAATTAAAGATTCCTTTTCTACTCTTACTTCTCTTCTGTGTATCTACTATTTGATTGTCTCTCTGTAAAATAGCTTTTCACTACTCAGGCCATACTCTGGACAGCAATTTCCACCCAGTGTGCTGCAAGAATTTTTAAAACATGCAATACCTGACTATTTAGTCTAAAGCACTGACAGCTTTTCCCTTAGATTGACAAAAGCAAGACAAAACAAAACAAAATAAGAAAATGATATGACAATAGCCATCAAGTGTGAATGAATCAAATTGTACATATTTTTTGTCAGATTAACAAAAATACATTATTGGTGTGCCACAGAATTTTAGTAATTAGTTTACGTGTGTCATGAGATGACAAAGATTGAAAACTGCTGCTCTGAAAGATCACTTGTTCACAGCTCTTGTTTGTTAAATCTCTTCTGGTCAAAACAGAAGCCCAGACTGAAACTGAAAAATCATAGTCCATCTTCCAAATTCTCTGGAAAAGGACACTTACTTAGTATCTTACCTCATAATATACAAAAATATTGGGGACTGTTTCTGTGCTGCACAACAAATTACTACAAATTTAAAGGGCCTAAAATAAGATATATTTATTACCTACTAGTTTCTGTGAGTTGAGATTTGAAGCACAGCTTAACTGGGTCTTCACAAGGTTGGAATCAAGGTTTTTTCCTGCACTTCATTCTATCTAAAGACTCAAGGAGAAAAGAATCTGCTTCCAGCCTCACTATTCATTTCCTGAGGCTGTGTGACTGCAGGTCCCAGGACTTACTGGCTGTCAGCTGAAGTGACTAGAGCTGGTCCTAGAGAGGAACTTTAGTTTCTTGCCATGCAGTCCTCTCCATAGGGAGGGAGTTCATGATGTGGATGTTTGCTTCTTTAAGGCCAGCAGAAGAATCTGTCTCTCTCTAGCTAAGGTAGAGTCTTATATAACAAAAAATAACCAAGAGAGTGGCATCTCAGTTATTTTGCCATACAATATAATTTAACCAAGGGAGTGATGTCCTATCTGTTTACCATATTCTATCAGTTAGAAGGAAGGCACTGGTACAACCATAACTCAAGAAATCCTTAATATGTGTGACTTTTTGGAGGGTACCTTGGAGTACATCCACCACAAAGATGCAGCTCTAGGTCCTGTAGATGTGGAGAGAAGGGAAACAATTCTCAGAAAAATTATTACAAACTAGGTGATCTGGGAGACAAAATAAAATGTTTCCAGAACATCTGCTATACCAAATGATGCCAAGATGATGTGATGCTGTTCTGTTATGAATCTAAGCAATAACAGTAGATATCTGTCACTAGTTCTGACTTGAAGGAAGATATCACTAATGTTTGTTCTTTAAATAATATTGTAGGTTTGGGCAGGCATCATTTTTAATGTTACCATAGCATCTTTTTATGTCTAGTTAACAAAGATCTTTTAATTCAAAAAGGATTTTAAATATCATCAAATGTCCTTTAGGCATCATTTGCTTGTCGTTTATCTCCATTGAATATTGCTATGATAAGTTATAATGATGTATTTCTTCATTTTGAACCATATTTACATTAGTGGAATAAATTCTACTTAAATTTCACATAATTGTAAACACTACATGGAGTTGATCTGAGATTGTAATAGTAACATTTATAGAGGTTTTCAATATTCATCTTTTGCATGCAGTTTTTGTCAATTTTTAGTATTAAAGTGATGTGTCATAGTAACCTTTTCATTATTTGTATTCCCTGGAATGATTAAAATAGTAAGGGGAATATGTTTTTTGAGGTTGTGGTTGAAGTTGCTCGAAACTTGCATTAATTCAAATTTTTTATGAAGATAAAGAATCATTTCTAAGACAGGGTTAAATTATTTCCATGGTTATTGGCCAATTAAAGTTCAATCTTTCATAGGTCAATTTTTAAGAGCAATTTGCAATTTATATTTGGATAGTCACAACTTAGGATAAACCTTTCCCCGCCATTGACAATATACCTCACTTATTGGAAACACCTTGCCTTGGTCCTTGATCTGTAGATCAGGAAACTTTTTCTGAAGGAGATGGATAATACATATTTTATGTCTTGTGTGCCAATTACAAAATCAAAGTTATGTGTAGGTATTTATGACCAATAAAATCTAGGCATTTAAAAATGAAAACCAGTATTTGTTGCTGGGTCTTGAAAAAAAGTTCAAAATGGAAAATAGATTGTGGTCTGGATTTTGCTAGCAGGTCATAGTATGCCAATCCTGCCTACATCATTTGTATTAGTTTAGTGAAAACTTAGTTATTGGCAAGCAAGTAGAACAAATCAAAGAAGTAATATAAGGGATCTAATATTTAGTGAACAACTGTAAAGAGCTAAGCTTTTGGATAAGGACTTGGAAGCTTCCAGAAAAGCTTTTCACCCCTAGTTGATTTTAATGTTTCTATACACACACATGCCTATGTGTTTACATAAGCAGCTACGTGTAGACGTTTTTCATGTTTTTGTGTCGGTGTTATTTGTTCCCTGGTTGTTTGCTTCCTCCCTCCTTCCAAAAACCAGGACAACGTGGTTTATGCATTTCAATATTTTCTTTCAGGATCATATTATTATGCAAAAATACATAGATTTACATAGATAAGAAGTTTTATTACCATTGCTTATGCTTTGTAAAAACAAATAATTTAAGCACTCACATATTTCTCCAGTTTGCTTTAACAATCAGTAATCCCTCCTGTAAGTTTCTCTGGGTGAACTGGGAGAATTCTAATTCCTTGTTTCTAAAGATTGTGAGATATTCCACAGTGTGCTCCATAATTTAGTCCAAAAACGACCCATTGAGAGGCTCGTTATGCTTCCAGTATTATCTTTTTAGCTTTCTTTTTTGACATTAGATGTTATATATACTTGCATTTCTAATTCTCACCGATATTTATTTCATGAGATTGATTCCAGAGAGGAAAATTTCTAGTTAAAGGATGTATTTATCTATGACTTTATTAGATGTCCTCAGTTTACTTTTTAATAAATTAAAGTAATTTACCTTTATGTAAGAAATATATAAGTATGTACTGTTTTCGACATCCTGCCAGTAGTAAGCATTGAAATTCGAATTTTTGCCAGTGTAACTAGTACAAAGTTCTATTTTATTATAACTTTGTAATAGATTTGAAAAAATATTGGCAAGAAAGTCAATAGAAAAGCAGTTAAATTATAATATAAATAATTCTTGAAATTCAACAAGAAGATAATTAAAACCCAACTTTGAAAAGGCAATTCACAGAGGAGCAAATCTAAATTTCAATGCTTATGAAAAAATACACAAACGCAAAGGGAACATGAAAATTAAAATTATAATGAGTGATATGCGCTGTGATATATTTCTGAATTCCCTCTCCTACTTCTATTGATTTGATTAGAGCAGCACTAGTGTTCAAATTTTCTTAACCACTTTTCAACAAGTATTCTTTCACTATAGTTCATACACCAAGAAGGTGGTATATGTTTATAGTAGTCTATATACTGTTTATTTCTTCAATAAAAATTTTATAATTTCTTTACATAAAATCCATTTATAGAATTCCTTTATATAAGAGAATTTTACATAAATGGTCCTTTACATTATGGTCCTTAATTTATTTATAAAAGTTGTATAATTTTGTTTACTTTTGTCAATAGAATTTTTTTACAAATATTTAACTCACATCTAATTCTAGTTCCCTTATAGATTTTTAATAACTCTACCAGTACACTACTAGAACTTTTCTGGGACATACAATCCCAGAATTAACAAAAAGTGAACAGCACATGCTTTTGCAGATGTTTATAGTGGCTTTTATATGTTTGACTCATTATATTCACCCGTGTTTTAAATGGCAGGTTGAAAACAGGCATCTCTTTACAGTATTGCTGTCATGTTGTTGGAATGAATGTAATGTTTCATCGTTGTGGCAATGCATGCTATGGAATTTGATAAATAAAAATTGTAATATTAATTAACTTCTTACATTTATATTTTACCTACAGTGTTATTAGAAATAACTGCTGAATTTTATCAAATTTCTTTTCAGCATTTATTCATATCATTATTTTTTCCTTCATTTGGCTGTTATGATAAATAATAAAGATAGATTTCCTGATGTTGAATCATGTTTCCTGAAATAAACCCACATTGCCATGCTATATTATTCTTATTAATATATGGATGTATTGTATAACATTTTTAAAAATGTCATCTATGTACATATGCAAGGCTGTTGTACAGATTTCACATTATGTGAGATACTCAGCAGATTATATTACCAAAATATTCTGATTTTTAAAAGTATTCTTGGAAATTTTCCATTTGTTTCTATTTTCAAATATGAATGGCATCTCCTATTTAAAGGAGACCAAAACTTTTTAGCAAATTCTTCTGATCCAATTGCTTTTTTTAAGGAAAGATTGTCATTCATGGTAACTTCATCCATGGTAATCCTTATATTTTAGATTTCTACTTCTTTCATGTTAATTTTATAATTTATATTTTGCTTGGGAGTCCCTCATTTCTTCCAAATTTTTAAATAAAATGTCTTAGAGTTTTAAAACTATTTTCTCATAAGTTTTTTTTTTTTTTTAATCAGTATTTTTTAATTGTTGATATTGTACAGTTTTCTGTCTTTTACCCCACCCCAGCCCACCACCCCAGCCCTCCCTACCTTCCTCCCATTTCCACCCCCCATAGTTTTTGTCCATGAGTCCTTTATACTTGTTGCTCTAAACCGTTCCCCTTTTCCCCCGAAATTCCCTCCCCTCCCACTTTGGACACTGTCAGACTGTTCTCAAATTCAGTGTCTTTGTTTATATTATGCTTGTTTCTTTGTTTTGTTGATTAGCTTCCTGTTAAAGGTGAGATCATATGGTATTTGTCTTTCACTGCCTGGCTTATTTCGCTTAGCATGATACTCTCCAATTCCTTCCATGCTGTCGCAAAGGGTAGGAGCTCCTTCTTTCTTTCTGCTGCATAGAATTCCATTGTGTAAATGTACCACAGTTTTTTGATCCATTCATTAACTGATGGGCACCTAGGTTGCTTCCAGCACTTGGCTATTGTAAATTGTGCTGCTATGAACATAGGGGTGCATAGATTCTTTTGGATTGGTGTTTCAGGATTCTTAGGATATAAACCAAGCAGTGGAATTGCTGGTTCAAAAGGTATGTCCATTTTTAGTTTTCTTAGAAAATTCCATACTGTTTTCCATAGTGGTTGTACCAATCTGCAATCCCACCAACAGTGCACTAGGGTCCCCTTTTCTCCACAACCTCTCCAACACTTGCTGTTTGTTGCTTTGTTTATGAAGGCCATTCTGACTGGTGTCAAGTGGTATCTCATTGTAGTTTTAATTTGCATCTCTCTGATAGCTAGAGATATCGAGGATCTTTTCATGTGTCTCTGGATCCTCTGTATGTCCTCCTTGGAGAAGTGTCTGTTCAAATCCTTTGCCCATTTTTTAATTGGGTTGCTTGTCTTCTTAGAGTAGAGTCTTGTAAGTTCTTTATATATTTTGGAGATTAATCCCTTGTCTGAGGTATCATTGGCAAATATGTTTTCCCATACAGTTGGTTCTCTTTTTATTTTAATACTGTTTTCTTTAGCTGTGCAGAAGCTTTTTATTTTGATGAGATCCCATTTGTTTATTCTTTCCTTTATGTCCCTTGCTCTAGGGGACGTATCAGTGAAAATATTGCTGCGTGAAATATCTGAGATTTTCCTGCCTATATTATCCTCTAGAATTTTAATGGTGTCATGGCTTATATTTAAATCTTTTATCCACCTTGAATTTATTTTCGTGTATGGTGTAAGTTGGTGCTCGAGTTTCATTTTTTTGCATGTAGCTGTCCAGTTCTCCCAGCACCACTTATTGAAGAGGCTATTTTTGCTCCATTTTATGTTGCTGCCCCCTTTGTCGAATATTAATTGACTGTAGAGACTTGGGTTTATTTCTGGGCTCTCTGTTCTATTCCACTGGTCCACGTGTCTGTTCTTGTGCCAGTACCAGGCTGTTTTTTCTCATAAGTTTTTAACCCTTTCTTTTATCTGGATTTAATTTTTTTCCTCTGTCATGCAATCTTTTTTATTTTTACTGTTCCATTTATTTTTTAACCAGATTAAAGTTCACATTCTCACTTAGGTTATTTAATCTTGAAAAAAATACTATGAAATAAATATTGTTATCTCTGGTTTACTGATAAGACATTAATTTCTCCCAAACAGACATATATTTTAAATTATAAAATCCATTTTCTATGCCAGAACAGTGGTGGTATTTTATATATTATAATAGTGATGACAATTTTATATGTTAAGATAATATTGTGGCTGCCAATTAAACAATAACTATGAAAAATGTGACAGTGCTTTTGTTCTTTAACTTAGGTGTGAACTTCTATGACTGTATCATAAGGAAATAAAGATTATGCAGAAAGAGTTTGCTAAGTTAAATGCTTACTGTAACATAACATATTTTTTAAAAAATTGAGCAAAATAAATGACAATGAGAAAGCTCTTTATAATAAACAGTGATAGAGTTCTACAATGAAATGATTAAATATTTATACTATGCAACCATATAAAAGCTGTCATAGCATTATTGACATAAAAATACATACAGAAAATACTAAGCTGACAAAATTTTACATTAAGTATTATACAGTTGTTTAAAAAATACAAATAAATTTGTGTTATTTTTTATTTGTTTATATTTTCTATAACAATTATATGCTCATGTAAGAGAATATCAAAAGCTATTTCCTTAAATATATAAACTATAATTGTTTTGATCCCATTATAAGCAACAACAGCACTTTTGAATTCTCAGACTTTCTGACATTGTCAATTATTTCAGTGAGGCAGAAGAGCTTAAAGGAAAATTATGTTATCAACTTGTTTATCTGTATATTGACTCCAACAAAAATGACACATTAACCTGAACCAAATACCACCAGCAGAGTATTTGATTTGTGTGATCTCTTGGCTAAAATTTCTCCCTTTAAACTCTGACTTTCATCTGTATTTCCCTTTAAGGCATTTATTGCTTTTAAATTTGAATATAGATACATGTGGAATCACCATTACTTACTGAATTATAATCTCCATAAAGCAAGGGAACGTATTTTAGTCCCCTTCGTATCTCTTACTGTACATATCACAGTGATTTAAATAGCATAACTAAGGGGTTTTGTGATGGAATGAATAAATGAAGACATGAATGAGTGAATGAGACTTAGTGAGAAAACTGCTACTCTGATGACTCATTAAGAAAGAGGGGTGTTATTGTTTGAGATCCCTAGAAACAAAGCCTCAAGCAAGGGTAAAATATCAGTGCTTTTGGGGGATATATCATTTCAGAGCAACAAAAGGAAAAGAGAACTGAGGCATCAGAAGAACTGCCAGGTGATGACTTATTGTACTGTCTATTTGATCTTGACAAACCACCAAAAGACCCAAAATGCCTCCACTCAACCACTCAGGATGTCGTATGAAAGCATACAGGAACTGTCCTTCAGAACAGTGTATCAGAAGGAAGAAAGGAAGGGAGAGTGAATTCACCCAGCTGTTTTGTCTGTGACCTGTCTCCCCTTGCTCCAAGTTTGCTCTGCAGTGAGTTAACCAGACCCGATCTCTCACACTCACTTCCAGATCATAGGAGCTTTTGGCAGGATCTCAGGAAGTCAGATTTCATACTATGCGTTGTGTCACCTTGAGATGTCTGGAAGTTCTAGAAAGAGCCAGAAATTCCAGACAAAGCTGGTGGGCCTTGGGAGACACATCTTATGGGCTACTTTGGCATCAGTAGGCCTTGGCAGAGGCTGAGGGTGGGTACGTGGTCAAGAATGTAGAAGGCAGAATCGACCAAGGCAATATGAGTAGGTGTTACAGAACAGATGGGGAGGGGCCTCAATGATATAAAAGATCCCCCCTTTTTCTCTCCGGGGGTTCGTCCCCCACACTAGGTTCGCTTTGCCCGCTGCCAGAGGAAAGACATCTCTCAATGCCAGAGATTGGTGAAAAGGAAAGGAATTATTATTTATTTAAAAGTTATACAGACTAAAGTTCTTTAGAATATCCACAAACGCACACAGTCCTTCCTTCTCCCTCTGCCCAATCTGGGGTACATATCTCAGGAAAAAAAGTAGAAAGAAGTCCATGATTCAGACTCCCGGCACTGTGATTCATGCATGTGGCAAAAAGGGAGCACTTCCAAAGCCGCATGGTCCTGACTCTCACCCAAACCCCGTGGTCCCCCAACAGATGCCAAAGCCTTGTGGTCCCAACCTACTCTGCCAGAGCCGTGTGGTCCCAACAAGATGCCCAGCCCACATGGTTCCCTGAAGAGACACCCAAGCGGCATGGTCCCTCCTAACAAGACGCCAAAGCTGTGTGGTCCCCTAAAAGATGCCAAAGCCACATGGTTCCCAACAAGACACCCAATGGCTGCCATGCCTGGGTTTAAATCCCAGTGCCAATCTTCTTCTGCAGCCAGATTTCTAGCTCCTCCCACAATTGGCCACAGCTGCCAGCATTCTGGGCATGGTGGCCCTGTGGTGTGGAGCCGATCATCTCCAAGCTCTTCTGGACCCCATTACAAATCCTTATTTGGGGGCCCCCTCTTGACTGCACCCTGTTACACAGGTGCAGAAGATTTACTCAAAAAAATGTCTAATTTCACTGAAATACAAATAAATCTATTTTCAATATTACAAAAAGGTACTGTTGTCAGTACTTGGGCTCTATTATTAGAATTCCAAACTTAGCAAAAAATGAAATAAGATCACCTTATAAGAATAAAACTAAAACAATCCACAATTTATTTGTGTTACATATCTTTATATGTAACAAATAATACTGAATCCTTACTATGGTACAGCCATGTGCTAAATGCTTTATTTAATTTTTTTTTTACAGATTTTATTTATTTACTTATTTTTAGAGAGAGGAGAAGAGAGGGAGAAAGAGAGGAAGAGAAATGTCAATATGTAGTTGACTCTCACAAGCCTCCCCCGACTGGGGACCTGGCCCCACAACCAAGGCATGTAACCTGACTTGGAATCGAACCAATGACCCTTTGGTTCGCAGCCCGTGCTCAGTCCACTGAGCTACACCAGCCAGGGCTTAAATGCTTTATTTTTTAAAAATCATACTCAAAATACCTTAAGGTATATATCATAATATTTGCAAATTTAAAGGTTAGAAAAATGATGTGTAGAAACTTTATTTGCCCCAAATCACATAGCTAGTATATGTACAGGTGATTTTTAAACCCAGGGTGTCTGATTCTAGAGGTGGTGAGCTTAATGTACCACCCCCAAATTGTGCCAGGGCTAATTACTGCAAGGTGAGTACACGTGTTCCCTAAATATATGAAACAGAGTGATTGCCAAGAAGAGTTTATCATCCATCTAAGAGCAACAGAATTACAGAGTGAAAAAACACTGCCTATAGATACTGTGCCTAAATTTGAGTTGGAGATTATAGCTGGATATGATGACACATACATGAGGAAGAGGGAAAATTCAGATGCTTAATCTGAAGACTACAGGGATATATTATAAATAAATGCAATTTCATGCTTGCTTTATGTGTCCATCTTGGGAGTTTACATAATGTATCAGCTCCTAGAAGACAGAGAAACTTCACATATTCTGGAAATCAGGATTCAGAGATGGCAAGGTAGGGCCATAATCTGGACAATGATGAATTCACCAAAGAATAAGGCCATGCTTTCTCTCCCAATTTGATTATTTTTATCTAACGCCTCTTATATTTGGACATTTATCTTATGCTTTTTAGATTCTGGTTGCTATCTTGCCAAAAGAAGGGTTACTATGTCTCCAACTTCTTCTTTTTTTTTTAATTCAAAATGTCTTATTTAACAAGAAGCAAAGCTAAAAACATAATTCTATATCTAAGCCTATACACTGGTATTGGACTTGGAATATTTTTTTTACTTCACGCTGAATATAGCCATATACCCAGGTAATCTTTGACATTGGTCACAAGGCCCAGATAATTAGGGCCCCTGCCCCTGCCCACCCAGGGCTTCAGATTTGCACCTCAGAGTGATAACTTCCTTCTGAATCCCTTGGCTAATTAGCTGATTTAAATTTACTTGATATGGGTCTGGTTCTATTGGAGTAACCATGTTTTTCAAAGTTAAAAACTTGTAGCATTTATCCCTTTTCATAGGAAGTGCATCGGGAGAATCAAGAATGCACAGGATTAGTTTTGCCGTCTGTCTTACGTCATCCAGCTTTCTGACACGGATTCCTCTGTCACCCATCTCACAGATTTCAAGGAGACTTTATAATAAATGTACATAAGATTTTTTCACGTTGAAACTATGCAGACATTGATACAATAAAAACTTGTCGCTTTGATATTTTAAGAAATTGAGACCTAGCAATCTTACTGGAGATATAAGAATTGGTTTCTAGCAGCACTTTGGTAAGGTTCTTGTGAGAGTGGAGCTGAGGTTATACATGGAGGGAATGTGCTTTTTCATAACCCCCCCAAAATGTTTTTGCAAGTTCACTACTCACCCATGTTTCATACTCTCTGTTGAAGGCCAATTTGATTTAATTGACTAAAGTTTCATAGGAGATACCCACGACCTAAGCGAAGTTGCTTAGCTAAATGTCAAACTAATGAGAATCTATTAAAAGACTTTTTTAAAAATTTAAATCTAGTGGAGAACAAGTTCGGTTCTTTTAAATACTAAAAAAGAAAAATTTGACTTGTACTAGTGCTCAGTCTGGTGCTGAACTTGCAATGAAATTCATATTTGCATATTCTGAATTTTATTCGCAACAGTACACTAATAGAGCAATCCTTGGCTTTAATACATTCACCTGCATTCAACTGTGTTAACCTTTCCTACTTCAAACTGCTCTGTTCCTTGATCAAATGTTGCTAAATTCAAAAAATAAAAAAGAGAGTTATTAAGGCAAAACTCTCTGTTGTAATATTTTTTTAAAAATCAGGCTTTTTGCCCTGACAGGTGTGACTCAGCTGGTTGGGCATTGTCCAGCAAAGCCCAAAGGTGGCCAGCTTGAGTCCTGGTCAAGGCGCACACAGGGGCTGCGGTGCTGTCCAGGAGGGGGCAGGAGAGCGAACGGACTGCTGTTTCTCTCACACATCAGTGTTTCTCTCCCTCTCTTTCTCTCTCCCTTCCTCACTCTTGATAGATAGATGATAGATAGATAGATAGATAGATAGATAGATAGATAGATAGATAGATAGATAGATGATCGATAGATAGGTGACAGATAGATAGGTGATAGATAGATAGATAGATAGATAGATAGATAGATAAGGCTTTTTACTGCAGAATTTTTAGCCATTACACTATAACCATTTCATAGTTAGAGAAGCATTTTTCAACTCTGTTTCAGGTTGCGAACAATGCAAATCCTGCACCAGAAATGAGTCAAAGATAAGCATAAAGGAGCAGGGAGAGAAAAGAATCTACTTGGAAATGGTCATGCTGAGAAGAAAGCATGGGGCAGGGACCCCTCCTGAGACTTGTTCCTCAAACCAATAAGACTAGGCTATAATCCCTTCGAGTTGTAATACTGACTTTGCAACTACAAGGCAATGTCTATTTTGAAAATGTAGCGATATGCTATACAACCAGATGAAATTAAATATATTCTCTATGTTTTTATATTTCTAAACTAAATGCAGAAAAGTAAGAATATTGGAATTGCTGTTTCCCATCAACAACCAATCCAAAAGGGAGGATTCTTCTCATTACTTGTGACTTACAGATTTACAATGATCTTTTTATTGACTTTTGATAACCACATTAAATATTTAATATTATACTGTTATTAACACATTTATTATTCATCTAATTCATACAATTGTGGCAATTAGGTTGCCTGGCCTTTAAAAGCTTGGTTTATTGATATTTAATTACACTTGTAAGAGCTGCACTGAATGGGAAAGTTGCTAAGTGGCCTGTCCCATTTTTGTTGCCCTAAAATTTAAGATCACTACATGTAAATTAGTTAAGTAGGACTAAAATTTTCAGTGATATATTCTTTCTTTACATATTATACAAGTTTTTTATTTCTCTTAATACTTCTTTTCATTTATACTTTCCCAAATATTAAATGAATATCATCTGTGTTTTAGACACTGTACTACTTACTATGTACTAGTATAAAATGATGAATAAGGTGAATAAGTTTATTATGGAGCTTACATCATGGAACATAAACATAAAGTAATAAAAACAAATAAACAAAATAGTTCATATTGATATCAGGGAGTAAAGCGGGGATAAATGGTGATGGAAGGAGACTGACTTGGGGTGGTGAACACACAATACAGTGTACAGGTGATGTGTTGTAGAATCGGGCACCTCAAGCCTGTATGATTTTGTTAAAAAATCAATAAAAAAGGAAACAGCTGATTGCAAAATCTATGAATTAAAAGACAAGTAAGTCTTTTATGTTGGTTGTGGTGATGGCACCATGAATGTTCTCGAGTTCCAAACTAATTAAACTGTGTGTATTAAATATGTGCAGTTCTTTGTATATCAGTTGCACCTCAATAATATCATTTAAAAAAGATAAAATTTGACTGCACAAAACAATAATTGCAATGCCTTGGGGGATAAAAAAAATACAGGGTCCAGCACAAGTAATACCCCTTTCTATTATGTAAAAACCTTTTTTTACAAAACCATAAGCATATAATTCTATAACATAACAATATCACACTCAAGCACACCACATGACATTTTAGGTGAAATATTCAAATTGCTGTCCATCTCATGTGAGACATTCAGGCACCTTACCAATCACACTCAAGCAGGCATTACTTCTGCCAGACCCGGTATGTAAAAATTAAAAATTCTTGACCGCATTAACACCCAACATGTGATAGAGGTAAATGTAGTGAAAGTGTCCTAAGATTCCTGCATTACAGAGGAAGTTGTAAAGTAATAATTTGTGTTGGACTCTAGTAAGTCAAGGATACATATTTAATCTCAAAATTAACCATTAAAGTTGTAAAATGCATATGTATTGTAACATATAAGTATTGGAAATAATAAAATTAAAATATTTGATTAATCCAAAAGAAGATAAGAAAGTAAAGAAAATAATTATGAAACATGGATAATTTAGATTCAAATACTAAAATGGTGAGTATAAACCCAATTACATCATCACTTACATTAAATATAAATGGACTAAATATTCCAAGTTAAAAGTTAATAGTCAGACTAAATTAACAAACAAAACACAAAACAAAAATTTTTTTAAATTATGCTTAAAAGAGATACATTTTAAACATAGAAAAATAACCAAAATAAATGTGGTACAGACATACTACCATCAGTCAAAATAGAGTAATGTAAGAGAATGCACTTACTGAAATATTAGGTCTATTAAATGTACTCAGAAAAGCATAATTTGTAATCTCTCTTATCATAAGAAACATTTTCATTTGTTTGGACAGTTAACTTAAAAAGGTGAACCCATGCCCCCAAAATCTAGCTTGTGGGATAGAGCACTATGTTCTTTTCTAGCTCTATTACTGTAATCTGAGTTAGGTATGATGACGGCTCTAATAAGGAGAGAATTCAGTTCATATACCACTATCACTATTCACTATTCACTGAGAATTCAGTTCATATACCAGTAAATATTTTAATGAAATGTAAATTGTAAGTAGACTTCACATCCACACAGCATTGGATTAAAATCTTGAGTTGGGGGTCTGACAGACTTAAATTTAAATGCAATTTTGATATTTAATAACTATGTTCCTGAGTGGTTAGCTAACCTCACCTCCTAATGGAAATAATAATGCCTGTATCATAAGGTTGTGGTGAAAATTAAATGAGCTAATTTATACAAAATCCTTACCAGAGTGCTTGGCATTTTATAAACCCTGACAAAATGTGGCTATTATCCTCCTTTTCATCAGCTTAGACCTTCACTAATTTCAAAGCCTTATAGTCTAAATCATTACATTATATCTCAGGTAGGGCAGCAAGGGGCAGGGAAGTGAAGGAGGTGAAGGTGAGGACCAAAGGACATTAAACATTATTTTGAGAAATAAAGAAAATGATTCCTCAGTAATTGAGAAATTAGGTGGAAAAAGTTATAATCACCCTTAATTTAATCAGCTCTAATTACAGAAGTAAAACAATTTACAAAGTCAAAGAATATGTTAAAACTTAATTCATACTCTCTAAACTGAACATAGGATGTGAATTTGACCTTTCTAAAACATACTGTGTCCTACTTGGCCAGTTTATTTCATGGAATAGTGTTTTCATGGATATTAGCAACATTTGACTCTTGGGACCTCTTTTATCTATTTTATCATTAGTAATCTCCCTCAAAATAAAGAGTTTTTTTTTTAATCTTCTGATTTGTCGATGATCAACCAGATTAAAGTAAAAATCTCATGGATATTGGAGCCATTGTGTACCTTCAATAAGAAAACGTATACATCTGACCTTATCAGTACTAACCTAAATTAATTGTTTAAATCTAGAAAGCAACATTCTTACCTTTATTTTCAAATTTTCTGAGGTGAAACATTTCAGGTCTATATCCATATTTTCCTAAATCACCAAATGCGGTTCCTGATTTTACATTGATTTCAAGTGTACAAAGGCTACCAAAACATATCCTATTCACTAGAGAATGTAAGTTGTGTGAAATATATATAGATTCCCCTTTTTCCCCCTAAAGTATACCTGTTGTACCTCCATGTGTATGAGGTCTGTCAGGAGTATAATGGCCAAATCTTATATAAATGTTTGTACCTCCACAGAAAATATTACAAACGAAAATTTTCATTAGACAGAATATATTATATTGCCACCACTATCACATTTTTTAACCTTTAAGTAATGTACACTATTTTATAACACCCTACAAAGGAAACTTTTTTCGACATCTCACATGCCTTTTCCCCCCCACCTCTCACTCCCACACTGCCTTTGCACCGCTGAAGAAGCAATTAGGAACCAGGCTATTAAAAATTCAGTGATACTTCCTGAAGTTATTGGAGGAGGATGAGTGTGAGTCTGAAACTTTACCAATCAGCTAAGTTTATTTCCTTTCATAGGGCAACTGGAACGTAACTTCATAATTCTTTCCCAGGCTTTTTTCTTAAAGGAACATCACTAGCAGTGCTGCAATTTTTGTCTGCCAATGATCCAGTTTTAAAATCAGCCTTTCAAAATCCTCAGTAAGAAATACTTCAATATAAGAAATACAGGTTAAGTGCTGGTAATTTTAACCAGGTCATTCAGCATTCCCTACCTGTGACTTAAATAAGACAGGAGCAATGCTGCAATTTCAATTTGACATGTATTCATTTTCAAATAAATACACTTGTAAAGTGGAAGTGATTATACTGATACTCACCACATAAGATATTTTTAAAGATCAATGAAATAATAATGACAAATATGCGTTGTAACATGTAAAGTGTCAGTGTAATAGTAGTTATCATCAGCAGTATCCCCTTTACTGGTACTTTAATTATATATAAGTAAAGTAACCTATCATCTATGTCCCGAAGTTTAAAGACACCCTACAGCCACCTTGATAAGACAAATTATCCTGATAGCCTCTCAATACCATTAATGTGCTATTTACCTGTTAGAAACAATAAGCAAACAGCATTTAGAAGAAGATTAATTTTTTATTTATTCAGGACGTAATATGAATTAACTAAATCATATCATTTTGATGTTAACTACTAGTTGAAAATATCCTATTGAAGTGTAGGAGAAAAGGAGGAGAGGCAACTTTACGGCATGGAACAGTGGGGGAGAAGCACAGGTCTGGGTAGTATCTTGGCCAGAAAGGACACATTTGTATTTAGTTTGTCCGAGTGAGGGAGGGCAAAGCTATGATTCCAAGGCTCCACTGCCCCCACCACAGTCTCTGATGTGATAGGCAGAAAATCAGGATTATTTTCTGATAATACTATATAAGTGAATGTTGGAGGAAGATATGGGGAAGAATACTGCAAACAAACAAAAAAAGGAATATGTTGTTTTAGCTAATAATGCAGACTTATATGTCAACTCTGTAATGAAGAATTCACAAGAAAAGAGTGCAAATACATTTTCTCACAGAACACGAGTGTAGGGATCACTTTCTGCCTTGCTTTTCAGGCCACACCTTGAATTTGATGTGAAATTTTGATACCACACTTGAAGAGAGACACAAACAAATGGGAATTTATACATAACAGAATATTTGTTATTGTGAACTAAAAAAAAAAAAAAAAAAAAAAAAAACATGTTATACAGGAACTGTTAAAAAAAACTCAGATATAAAGGAGTCTTATATACTATGGAAGGTGAAGTTATGGGAAAGGAAGATACAGGGATTACTGTGTATAGAAGTCGTTTGTCCATGAAGCAGGTGTGAAGGGCCACATCCCCATCCAGGAGCCTGGTCATACAGCAGGGGTGTCACTCTGGGAAAAGTGGACCATTGTGCACACCCTCAGTTGTGCATCAGCGGCACAGAGGATCTGCCAAAGAGAAGCAAACTTTCAAGAAATAACTGCAAACAAATCATGTCAGGTCAATAACGGAAATAACTCTCAGGCAAGACTTCTGGAATGATGATGTGAGGAGTCCAACAGTGCCCACCCTACAAGATTAGTAAAAACGAAAACAAACAAAACAACCTATAAGTCTCTAGAAATTATTTTAAGGGTATACAAACAATAGAGGACCATTTATTGAAGAAAATCTACAAAATCCTTCTAAAAACAGAAAGTCTATGGCGGTTGAGCTAGTATCCCTTCCCTCCACATCCCCAGCTGAGTGTGATGGAAGTTCCACTCTGGTCAAGCGTGCCGAGAAGACCAGGCTTCTTTGTCCCTCAGTTCCCAGTCTGGTGCTACCACTTCTTCGTGGATGAAACAGACCGCCAGGGTTTCTCACTCGCCTCACCCCTCCCACCACCTCCCTGTTGGTGACCCTCTACTCCAGGCAGTGCAACCAACAGATTTGAGGCTTGTTTTCCCATTTAGCTCCTGCTCATTGGTGGAAGGTCTACTATAAGTGAGGTAGGCCGAGAATATTGTGTCCATAAATGGACACATACTCTCCATTCATCTTCCAGTTTCTTTGAGATACGAAATTATATAAAGTAATATTGTTGGCTTTGCAACGTATATAGAGGGTATACATACACTAACAAGAGCACCAAAAAAGGGGTAGAGAAAATAGGGCTATATAGAATAAGTTTCTATATTTCATAGAAGTTAAGTTACTATGATATTGAATTTGAAGTTCATTCTTCTAGGTAAAAATGTATACAGTAAGTTGTAGAGCAACCATTAAAAAAAAAATTAAGACATAATTTTAAAAGTTAAATGTTATCCTGGCTGGTGTAGCTCGGTGGATTGAGCACAGGCTATGAACCAAAGGGTCACCAGTTCAATTCCCAGTTCAGGGCACATGCCTGAGTTGTGGGCCAGGACCCCAACTGGGGACCACATGAGAGGCAACCACATATTGATGTTTCTGTCTCTCTTTCTCCCTCTATTCCCCTCTCTCTAAAATTAAATAAATAAAATATTTTTTAAAAAAGTTAAATGTTATGTAAGATGATACTTAATGTAAAAAAAGCAGAAAAAGTCAGTAGGGGAAGAAAAAGATATGGAATGTATAGAAAACAAAAAATAAAATGTCAGGTGTAAATGCTTCAGTATCAGAAATAACATAAAATTTGGATGGACTAAACAATTCAATCAAAAGAAACGTCAGATTGGATTAAAAAGTCACAGTCTACAAGAGACACATTTTAGATTCAAAGATACAAATAGGTTAAAAGTAAATGATGAATAAAGATATATCATATAAATAGCAACTGTGAGAATCAATATGGCTGTGCTAATATCTACTAAAATGGACTTCAAGATGAAAACAAAAATGTTACTAGAGATAAAGTAGGGCACTTTATTATGCATGAGTCAATACATCATAAAATATAATTTTAAATATATATGCACCTCACAATAGAACCTCCAAATTCCCCAAACACATGAAAAAGAGGCTGATAGAATTAAAGAAAAATAGACAAATCTATAAGAGTTTGAGACTGTAATACCCTCCATTACAATAATAGAGTATCTAAGTAGGAGGGAAATATTAAAATGAGAGATCTATTTTATTTTTCAAGATTTTATTTATTTATTTTTAGACAGAGGGGAGGGGAAGGAGAAAGAGAGGGAGAGAAACATCAATGCGTGGTTGCTTCTCACACACCCTCAACTGGGGACCAGGCCTGCAACCCAGGCATGTGCCCTAACTGGGAATCAAACCACGAGCCTTTGGTTCACAGGCCCACACTCAATCTACTAAGCCACACCAGCCAGGTAAAATGGGAGATTTAAAAAAACACTCTAAACCAGCTAGACCTAAGAGACATCTACAGAACCGTCCACCCAGCAAGAGAGGAATATATGTTCCTTCAAGCACATGTGTAACACTGTCCAGGACAGACCAGTTCACCAAGTCTGCAGGATGCATGATATTTTAGAAAAAATTAATTAATGTCTATACACTCACAAGGAAGAATGTGACAATGAAATCATTAAAATAATTCCATTGAAAATGGCTCAAAAAGAATAACATACTTAGTAATAAACATAACAAATTTTTCCTAATTTAATAAATTTAACTGAAGACTTTGACACTGGAAACTTCAAAATATTGTTAGAAAAGATCTAAATAAATGCAATCATATTATGTGTTACATTTTAAGTGTTCATGTAACAGAACACTTAAAATAGTTAAGAAGGTGATATTCCTGTAATTGATCTATAGCTTCAACACATTCCTATCAAAATTCTAGTGGGCTTTTGCCTTAGTAAAAATTAACAAGTGAAAATAAAATTCATATGAACATTTTATCAGAGAAGCCAAAAGAATCTTTAAAATAAGAACAAAATTAGACTCAAAATTCCAATTTTTAAACCTTAGTACAAACCTACATTACTCAAAATAGTGTGGTACTAGAATAAGGACAGACATAGGGTAATGGAACAGAATGTAGAGTACAGAAATAAACTTTTGTAGTTATGGTCAGTTGATCTTCAACAAAAGTGTTGAGTTAATTTAGTAGGAAAATAATAGCCTTTTTAACAAAATTTTCTGGGAAAACTGGATATTCACATGCAAAAGCAATGAAGTCGAACTCTTCCCTAACCCAATACACAAAAATTAACTGAAAAAAGATCATTGATTTAAATGTAGTTAATAACTCAATAAAACTATTAAAAGAAAATATTGGAGCAAATGTCATGACCTTAGATTAAGCAATACCTCCCTAAAATAGACACCAAAAGTGCAAATGACGAAAGAAAAAAAAGGAATAAATAGGACTTCATAAAAATTCAAAACTTTTGTTCTAAAAATTGTACCATCAAGGAAGTTAAAAGTAAACACATATATTAGAAAAAATGTTTTCATGTCACATATCTGCTAAGGGACTTGTGTTAGGATGTGTAAAAAAAAAAAGAACTCTTACAAAGATAAAGATGCTCAGCATCATTAGCCATTAGTTAAAAGCTATTTTAAAACTCAATGGGATATTTTATACCCACTAAAATCACAACCCCCCCCCCCCAAAAAAAAGACTGACAATAACATGTTGGTGAAAATGAGGAGAAACTGGAATTCTTTTACTCTGCTTGGCAAGGTATAAAATGGTGCAGTCACCTTGAAAACCAGTTTGACCAGTTCTCAGAATGTTAAATACAGAGTTACTGTATAACCCAGCAATTCCACTCCCAGGAATACACCCAGGATAAATGTCAGTATATGTTCACAAAAAAGTGTGTGCCCAGATGTCCATAGCAGCATTATTCTTAATGGCCAAAAATGTGAAATAATCCAAACCAAATAGCCATCTACTGGTCAATGGGTGAAATGTCATAAAATCAGATCACAGAACATTAGTTAGCAATTAACAAGGAAAGAGTACTGGTACAAACTACAAGACAGATACATTTTGAAAACATTATGGTAAGTAAAAGAAGCCAGTTATAGAAATGTCCAGAATAAGCAAATCTATTCACAGAAAGCATGATAGATTATAGTTGGCCTTGAGCTCACAGGGAAGATGGAGTTATAATTCAACACAGGGAAGATGTGACTACTGATGGGTACCAGGTTTCTTTTTGGGATTAATGAATATGTTCTAAAAAGTGATGGCCGTTGTACAACTCTGTGAATGTACTAAAAATCCATTGGGCTGCACATTTGAAATGGGTGAGTTCAAAGAGATGAATTATATATTTCAATAAAGCTGCTTTAAAAATGAGTCACAATGAATAAGGTCATAATATATTAAATAAAAGAATATCTAAATTAAGTGTTGAGACTACTTTTTATTGACCTATAATTATCAAAATGGAATATTTACTATACATCTGTTCTTATGAGTATTATAAATTCTAGTTGTTTCTCTTAAAGATGGTCTATTCTTTTATTCATTCTTCAATAATTTATAATAATCACTAAATTAAAAATCGGTAAAAAAAACAATAGAGTGTCCATGTCCCAGATTAACTCAGAAAGTAGAAAGCAAAAGGCAGGTCAGCTTGTCTATTACATGTATACATTTCTATAATTAGATATTTAGTTGTAATATGCTTTTTAAATTGAATCTGTTGGGGTGACATTGGTTAATAAAATTATACAGGTTTCAGGTGTGCAATTCTATAGCACATCATCTGTATATTGTACTGTGCATTCACCACCACACGTCAAGCCTCTTCCATCACCATCTGCCTCCCCTTGGTCGTCCTCTGCTTCCCCCAACTCCCCCACTGCTCAGCCGTCACCATGCTGTTGTCTGTGTCTATGAGTTTCATGAAGTTTAGACACAGGAGGACAGCTTTCTTAAAATTACTTAAATTTGGAACCAAAATTTAAATTAAAATGTTGTTGCCCCTAACCGTTTCAAGTGTGTTAACTTGTTCAAAAGAGGGAGGGTATTTATTGTAAAAGCACTTTTTCGGTACTCTGAGAGGAGACGTGAATGCACTGCCCTGGATGCCATGAACGCTTTGTCCAATGGCCAAAACTGACCTAATTCCTGCAGACCAGGGTGTCCTTTGAGGAAGATGCATTTTATTTACCAAAATTATAGGTGATGATATCATCTAAACACTATGTAATATCTTTTATATAAAACAATGGTCTGCAAATTCATCTTAGATTTTGATTTCAGGAAAACTGTCTTCTGTTTATATTAACTTGCATGTACCCTCTACTTAAACAAATAAAACTATGTGTTAAGTGATTTCTAACATAACTTTGGAAGAAAGTATATGACAAATTATAAATAAGTGAATGATAGTAGTTGAGATTAGAGAAAATTAATGTATTTGCTTAAAAAATACATAAACTTTATAATTTTTATCTAGTTCCTAAATTCCTGGAACATGAGAACTATGCATTGTTAATATCTGTTTACCCTTCAGCTTACCACTATGTCAGCTAAATAAATATTTCTTTAGATTGAAAAACAATGTTTCAACAAAGAAAGTTACCCACAATGGAATGTGCTGTGAGAGCTGGTAGGGACCTCCTCTACCCCAGGAGTTTTCACAATAGATTGGTCTGCACTTTGCAAGTGCCTTGTAGGGGAGGAATCATTCATCCCAGGGGAGTTCAGACCACAATTAAATGTGTAGTCTTTTCAAATCCTATGATTTTTGTGGGTATGGGGTATATCACTACTTACTTAGAGATATATTTATTTTTTTATTTAAAAAATTTTCCAATATTCTCCCCAGTGAAAATGTGCACCATTCCATTAATTAGTATCTCACCTAGAAAGTTAGACTAAATGTGCATAAAAATGCCACTGCTTTTATGAACAGCACTATCTTGTAAGAAACAAAAATTAATCAATTCTTTAGTGCAAAGTTTCAAACCTGGTGGATGGAGAGAGATTTGGGTTGACTGAGTTTTCCTAATGCAGTTTTAATAGCTGTGTTTACAACCACATTTCACTACACAATGTCTAAGTCTAAATGCAATGTGTAATTAATTTCATGAAAAGCATGTTTATTTTTAATTGAAATAATCTGTACTCTCTGTAATTTTGCCAGGAAACTCAACATGCATATACTTAAACATGTCAGAGGTGAATTGCTACATATTATATATTCATGAGTATTACATTCCTATGTTGACAACACTAGTTTTGTATATAATGTGCCCTGCAGCCCAGAACGACATTTACATTGTAATGACTTACCCTACTGGTTATCAAGAAATGATGTAGAAAATCTGCCAATCAGTGTAGGAGAGCAAGGAACCAATTTTTTCATAGACTCTGCTAGGAAAGTAAATTCCTTTTCATCAATCTTGAAAACTAAATGCATTCACTATGTTTGAATTGAAAGTAAGCTCCTCACATTTACGTGGATAATAAATACTTGTAGAGTCATCGCTGTCATTCACAAAGGGATGTCAAATATATTACCTTACTTGAAATTCACAATGGCTCTCTGAAACTGGTTGGACAACTATTATTATACTCATTTCCATGGTCGGAACACTATGGCTTAGGAAGCTGTGTTTTCCTCAAGGTCACACTGCTAACTAATTATTAACAACACCAGTGCATGAACTCAGAGTTCCTTTACCATCTAGCATGGTGCCTGGTAAAGACTAAGTCCTCAACTCAATATATGTTGAATACATTCACAATTCAAAGTTTGGCTTTAACTTAGAGAGCTTTGTCCACAGCACATACCACTGTGTTACAGTGACTTCGTACTTGAAAGACTAAGTCCTCAACTCAATATATGTTGAATACATTCACAATTGAAAGTTTGGCTTTAACTTAGAGAGCTTTGTCCACAGCACATACCACTGTGTTACAGTGACTTCGTACTTGAATGCTTCATTTAGAAGAGCTTCTGAGAACAGGCTGATAGTCACCAGAAGGGAGAGGGGAGGGAATTTCAGGGGGAAAGGGGAAGGGTTTACAGGAACACATGGACAAAAACTATGTGGGGTAGAAATGGGAGGGAGGTGGGGAGGGCTGGGGTGGTGGGCTGGGGTGGGAGTAAAAGACAGAAAACTGTACAAGATCAACAATTAAAATAAAAATATTAAAAAAAGAAGAAGAAGAAGAGCTTTTGACTTCAAGTTTTGCTAATCAGGCATCTGAAGTACCCAACCACGAATACAAACAACTGAGAGTTTCAAATACGTTTGCTGCTTCTCAATGTAGCAGGTCATCTTTGTGAAGTGTGAGGTGAGGGTGGGGAGGCCCCTGCAACAATGACTTTTTGGTGTTTTGTTAACAATATGTGGCATGAAGTTCTTTTGGGTATATTTTTTAATGGCAGTGGTAGGAATAGGGCAAAGTGTGGGAAAGTGTTGAGTGAGTAGCAGCGTAAATGTTACCCCTAATATAAATACTGGACAGTAGTCTTTCAAGAACTTAGATGTTTTGGGCCAAGTGCTTCCAACTTCTAAGGAAAAGAAGCTTTGTAAGTACTTGCCTGGTTCAATACTGGTCTGCTGTGTTATTTTTATTTTGTGACTTTCAACTTAGGGGACAGTGAGGTTCCCAGAAGGAGCATGGTCACTCAGTGTTACTTCATGAATTTCACAGCTGAGCACAAAACAATGTACCCCATTTAACACAATAAACACTGGGGGCTCAATGCCTGGTCAGTTCCTCTGAGAGAACCTGGTTTCCCTAGATAAGAAAAATATATATATATATATATATATATATACATACAGGAGACACCGATATTTTTCTAAATTGTATGACTCTGCCTTCTTCTGTCTGTGACATAGACACTATGAGAAAGTTGGGGAGAGGTCAACAGACATTGCCATGAAAAAGTAAGAGAAAGAATGATTACTATTCTCTTTTCTTGTTAGTGTAAAACCACAATAGCTCACTTTGATGTTTTTCGGGAAAAGGTCATTTGGGTTACCCATTTGCTGGCATATTAACTTAATTTCTGCCAAGGGAGAGAGTCCATACAGAAGCCATGATTTATTTGGTAGACACAAATCAAAATATCTTTGATAAAGAGACGTTGGTATGTAATTCTGACAATATAAGAAGGAGAGGACAGAGGGTCAGTAGGGCCTTCTCACAGTGTCTAGCCCAGTTGCCTCAGAAAGGTCTGTTGAAGTGGCCGTCATCCAGGTCCTTGTTCAGGGACATGCTGACTATTTGAGCTGTCCCTGACCCCTGCCTTGCATTTTTATCTTACAGAGTCTTCCTGACCTCCTGTCATAATTTTTTCCTCTCTGCTTGCATCAGCTTAGGGTCAAAATGACAGAACTAAAGGCACTGTTTGGGTTACAGAAGGAGATGACAAGGAACTGCTATAATACATCACCTAATGGGTTTCCAGAAACAGCTTGAGAGAGTCACCAATCAAGAGACAAGGGTAGATTGTAGTGCCAGAGAATTAAGGGTCATCAACTGAGAGTCCTTGCATCTAACACCTTTGTGAAGTTATACCTGCAGATCTGCTTTGGGAAAAAGGATCCTCTATTTAGCCCAATATCTGCATTGTTTAATTGTTTGATGATAGGGATAAAGAGTAAAGAGTAATGAAGAGGGCAGGGCGCTTCTAGAGTCAGGCAGATCTGGGTTTCAGTCCAGCTCCACCATGAATCTTGATATTCTGGACAAGTATTTAAGTCCTCTAAGCCTCATCTTTTCTGTCTTAGTAAATGAAAAGCAATAGTACTTTACTCAAAGAATTGTTGAATGAATTAATATAATGCACATAAAGTGTTTAGCATATATATACCAATTATATATATATATATGCATACATACATATATAAAATATCTATTTTTATAGTGCTATACCATATAGGAAATATAAACACAGACTCTACAATAGCCATTATTTTTATTATTTATATACAAATTGGAAAACTATTCACCAAACCTGTTTCCTTCTTCCCCAGGGCACTGACTGGAGTGTTTCCCTCTTGTGATAGGCTGTATAATGAGTGGCCCAGAAAGATGTCCATATCCTGATCCCCAGAATCTATGGATATGTTACATTACATAATAAAGGCCACTTTACAGATGCAATTAAGAATTTCAAGTTAGAGAGATTATTCTGGAAGATTCAGTTGAGTGTAATGTATTCACAGGGGTTCTTACAGAGGAGGACAAGAAATGAAATATCAGAAGTAGAAGATATGAATGTGGAAAATAAAGGTTGGAGTGATGTGGGGAAGGGACCAGAAGCCAAAGAGTACAGACAACTCCTGGAAGCTGAAAAAGGCTAGGAAATGGTTCTCCCCTCAGAGTCTTAATTTCACCCAGTGAATCTAATTTCAGACTTCTGACTTTCAGAACTATGAGAGACCAGTTTTATTCTGTCAAGCTACTACATTTCAGGTAATGTAACACATTAGGAAACTAATGTATCTAGCTAACCTTACAGATCAGTACAGCCACAGGAGTAAGATCTGACCAGAGAGTGTGGGTGAGATCAATGTACCTAACAACAGGTCTAGCTTTTAAAAACTTTACACAATTCTTCACCCTCTCCATCCTCTGTCTACGACATGGAAACCAAGAGTCTAGAGGCGGAGTTTACCTTAAGTGGTAGGGCTGCAAGATGAAAGGGGCCTTAGTTCATAAATCAACCTGTGAAAGACGATTTACAAATATCTCGCTTCACTGAAATGACGTTTTGCATATCTTTACTATGAGACATAACACGGCAAGGACAAAGGGTATGTTTTATCCCTGTATCCCTAGTGGTTAAACTTATGTTTGGTGCATAGGAAGCACATATTGTGCAGATACATTTCATTCAAGTCAACTATATTGATTTAAACTGAACTGAGGAGGTCAGAAGTGGAAGATAGAGGGACGGACTGGGAAGCAGGAGTCACAGTAGGTACAATTTTTCAAGACACAGGGTGCAAATAAAGTCAGGGTCAGGGGTTCACTCATAATGGTTACGGGCCAGTGGCCTGTGATCCATAGGCTCTGATTGGGGTTCAGAATGAGCCTCCCCAAAGTATGCCACATTAGCATGCGGACCATTCTGAGCTGCAGATCATCAAGACCCAGCAGACTCAGGAAAAACTTTTACCCCTCCCTAATTACCTGAAGAATTTAATTGGGAACCCTGGCCCAGAAAGACAGAGAGCTTTTATCTAAAGGACCCACCTGTATAGCAGGACAAACAACTAATTACTAACCATCTGCTCTTCTTTTTGTCCTGTGAATTACCCCTTTGAAGCCCCAGGCCCTTATCCCCGTCCTTAGTTCAGAATAGTGTATAAGCCTCAATTGCCAGAATTGTCCTTGGGTCTCACTGACCTCGTGGGGGTCCCACTAAGTACATAATGAAATTTTATTCTTCCCTGTTAATCTGTTTTATGTTAATTTAATTATTATACCATCCAGAAGAACTGAGCAAGACAGAGGAAAGCTTTGTCTTCGCCAACAGCTCATTTAAATATAAAGAGGGAGATAAGTCTTTTACTACACAATGGGCAACCATAGTAAGCGGAATGAGAATAAAGGCTTATGAATTTCGGACCTTTATTCAAATTTGGTAGAGGGAATTTCTAGTTTGAATATATCATAATTATCAACCTCTTGGTCAGAAACACTTAGCCTTTCCTAAGTTACTCATATTTCACACGTGCCAGTTAAGGGTTAGAATGAGTGAGACCCTGAGATGTTCTCGGCCCAGGTTCACATGGGAAAGCAACATGAAAAGGTTCTCACTGGAATGAAACTGAATCTTTTCCACAATCAAATAAAATAGAACAACTATCAGCTCAAAGAATTTTGTTGCCTCAAGTAGGGTCTATGATTCAGAGAACGTTTACTTTTCCTATTTTCAATCTACCTAAGTTCTGCAATATTTGAAGACCAATCCAAATTTTTTATAAATTAAATGCTCCTCTGATCTGGAACAAAGTTTTGCTTTTATGGGATGGTTCTCAGGGCTTATAATAGGCAAAATCATTGTTGCTATAGTCCCAAGATATAGTCTTTTCTCAGTGATGCATAAAAGGATTTTCCTCTCTTCAAATGATAATTAAATTAAAAGCAAAGTTGGGAAGGAGGCTTTGAACTACTCTAGTGAGAAAGGTCAGTGACTCATCAGCAATCTGTTAGCACAGCTGTGTCGAGAAGAGACTTTCCAGCCATATCATCACAAGTGGGTTCTTCGTATCAAGTGAGAAGGCAGTTGGTTTTGCTTCCTTTATACATTTTGCCAGTGATACTCAGACACCAGCAAACATATAGGCAATCTGGAGAGCTCTGTAGAGGTTTAAGTGAAACACCAAATTAAGTTGTCAAGAAAACCCACAAGATGAAATGCCATTACATCCACAATAAATAAAATGTGGTAGTGGAGCTGATTTATGTCCTTTCTGTTCAAAGTTATCAGTGTTACTTTGCTAATCTACATCTTTGTACCACAAGAAGGAAGGGAGTTGTATGCACTGTTTATGCTTACTAAGTATTACTCAATTTGCATTTGGTCATTTTTGCATATTCAGTGATCTGATTATCTTCCAACCTCAAACAGACACCCAAGTGTTAATGACTAAAATTGTAGCATTGTTTAAAGAAAAGGAAAATGTATAAACTATAGGCAGCAATGAATGGGATGGTGGTAACAGAAAACAATCCAAGTTTAGTTCAAAATGAAAAGTTTTGCCCGGGTGCTTCTGTTGTTATAGATGGGGAAGTGGAAGATAAAAGACTTAGCTAAAGTTTCTTTATAAAATGGGATTTTTTTCCTGCTGGGTAATTTCACATTTAGATAGGTATCTAATAAATTCCTTTAAATTTCAGTGGAAAAAATAATGGACTAAACCTAATGCACATTGGAAATTTATTTTTAGATCATTTTCAAAATGGCATACCATGTGGTTGATTTTTTAAATAAATGCAAATAACTCTTTAATCCCACTGGAGAAAAATGGAAATGAGGATTTTATCATGGAGCTCACTATACATCATAGAAATTTGATAGTAAAAATAACACAGTTGCATTCATTGAATGGTGTCTACATGGCAGTGACTGAATCCATTTGTATTCCTTGAAAAGGCAGTGGGTTACAGCTATCTCATCAAATATAGGGGCTTTGGGGTGCTTTTTAATGTATTTTATATGCATTGCCTCATTTAATCCTCATAGTAATCCTTAGAGTTAATTATTATCATCATAATTTTATGTGATCTCTAAAGACTATCTAAAGTATAAACTTCATAAATCTAAGTGAATACAAAAAAAAAAAAAAAGCATTCTTTATAGCCTACTAGTCTTCCCTGACAAATGTTTCTAATTTCAAATCTGGAAAAGAGATCAGAGAGACTCATCCCTTTTCTTCCTCGAGTTTCTTACATCAATTAACCCATGGCTTCCACAAAAAGGTAACCTTCATGAAGTCACAATAGGTAGATTTATTTCCCCTATCTCTCATACAATGGGTGGCAACTCCCAGTTTTATAACCAGAAGGGGCCATGCAAGTTATTCTTAAATAAAAAATTAAATCTTGATTAAGATTCTCCTGATTAAAAAATCTTATTATATCTTTTATTGTTAATGGTATATGAAGTGTTCTTATAAAGTGTTCTCAATATAGTAAGAAGGTTTTTTGCTATGAAAGTATTGTACTTATTGTTTTATTTATTTTTTAAATTATTTTATTGTTGTTCAGTTACAGTTGTCTGTATTTTCTCCCCACCCCTCCCCCCATGATATAGTGAGAAGTTTTTTAATAAAAGAAGGATCACATGAAGTTATACATTTATTGATTTACTTTTATTGATAAAATAAGATCTCATCCAATTGGATCCTTGCAGGAAAAAGCCATAGTTAAACTTAGTTTTCCAATAAAGTGTTTGTAGTAAGCAGGATCCCAATATTTGGATCTGTCTTGTCTAGTCATTGGAAGCCTCAAGAATAAAAGCCCAACAGTTTTACTTTTCCAACTCACGTGCCCTGCAAGAATAAATCAGAATCAAGGGCAAAACATTAGGCTTTCTAAGAAGAGGTCTGATCTATACTGGATGAATTTCAGAATTTATCTTGCGCACAGTCTTATTTGACAATAAAGATCAAAGGGCAAAGGGCATTGTTTCTTTACCTTTGACTCATTTCAAAAATCAAAGACACTCATCTTTCTTTCCTTTATTTTTCTTTTTAAGGCTTTAATTTTAGAATGATTTTAGGTTCATAATGGAACCGTCAGGAAGATGGGGAGATTTCCCGTACACATCCCACTCTGCCACATGCATAGACTGCCCTGTTATCGACATTGCTCTGCAGAACGGCACTTGAGGTTTTGTTTTCTTTAAACAAGGCAGGAACTATACTGATATATCATAATAAATCAAAGTTCATAATTTTACCTTAGTGTTCACTCTTGGTGTTGTACCTCCTATGAGTTTGGACAAATACATAATTACATATATCCAATCATTAAAAGATTTGCTTCTGGCCCTGGCTGGCGTAGCTCAGTGGATTGAGCGCAGGCTGCGAATCAAAGGGTCGCAGGTTCAATTCCCAGTCAGGGCACATGCCTGGGTTGCAGGCCAGGCCCCCAGTGGGGGCCACGTGAGAGGCAACCACACACTGATGTTTCTCTCCTTCTCTTTCTCCCTCTCTTCCCCTCTCTAAAAATAAATAAATAAAATCTTAAAAAAAAATAAATAAATGCTTAGCTCTTCTCTCCTTAAAAAAAAAAAAAAAAAAAAAAATTGGCTTCTGAAGACCTCTGTGCTCCGCCTATTCATCTCTCCACTCAACCCTGGCAACCACCGATCTTTGTATTGTTTCTATAGTTTTACCTTTTCCAGAATGTCATAGCGTTGGAATCATATGGTATGCACCCTTTTCAGATTGTCTTCTTTAACTTAGTAATATGCCTTTAAGTTTTCTCTGTGTCTTCTCATGGCTTATTTGTACATTTCTGTCTACTGTTGAATAATGCTCCATTGCCCGAACGTACCAGAATTTATTTATCCATTCACCTACTGAATAATATATTTGTTGCCTCTAAGTTTTAAAAATTATTTATTTTCCTTTTAAAACTTCTTTTTTTCCTAAACTGCAGTCAGACTCTGAAAAATACACTGACTTGCCTGCTAAGCCTGGAAAGGGTGTGTTCTAGGGCAGATGGCATGAGGGCAAAGTCTGTCAGTCAAGCACACTTTAGATAAGTATTAATTTGCATCAAAGGAGCAAGAGTAGGGTCTGTGCTTTGAGGTAGGAATATTTCAAACAGCACTTTGGGTAACTTGAAAATGGAGAAAGAAGCCACAGTTTATCAGATTGGCATCAGGTTTGGCACCAAAATGCCAAATAATAATAGTTCCATTTTGCATAAGGTGCACATATAATTTCTAAATTCTAAAACATCAATAATTTTAAGATACATCTTCAACTGAAGAATAACTTCTCAAAGTGAACACAATGCCACAGTAAATACATAATTTTTTTGGTGGTTTGCTTGTTTTTGTAAACTAATCAAATAATAATGAGATATAACTGGTTGCCATTTTCTCTCCCTTTTTAAAATCAAGAGTAGGTTGGGGCTGATGTTTGAAGAAAAGTCCTTTAAGGAACTACAATTGGTTATGTACATGTAAAGTGAATAGACCCACAATCCAGAAGAAAGGTTGGAGTGGAACTATGTGGCTTTAATGAAGGCTGCTCTGCCCCGTCCCTGTCTAATGTCATGGATAAACCTAAGGGCCCATCCGAATGTTGGGAAAAAAAAAAAAAAAGATGCATTGGAAGACTCAGCACTCTGTGGCTCATAGTCTAGCCATGCAGCTTTTCCTAGGAGGAGCCAGTGGCCCAGATAAAGCCCTCTTCTGCAAAGGTTAAAGGAAAATGAATTAGGAGACAAGAGTGATACAGGAGATAGGCATGAAAATGTTCTCAGTTATTCAAGGATGGTTAGCCTGACACAGATGTAACTGAGCAAATGAGTGTGAACCATTAACAAATAAATACAAGCCTGGAGCTCAGCAGCTTGCCCTGTGATACCAGGGAAGGATTCAAGGCAGCTGGGGAGAAGGCTCCGATGGTCTCTACGGGACTTAACTTCAAAGGTAACGCTGGCTGCCATGACCAAAGCAACTGAGCCGAGGCCTCCAAGGATATTCTAGTTATCCTCTCTACCTTGTGATCATTTCTATGCTGTTATTTACGTTTTCAATGAACAGGACTTGAACTGATTTAAGTCCCAGAAATCCAAGAGAAGATGAATGTGAAAAGCAAGCCAAGCCTCCCAATAAAATCCCACCAGTATAGACATGTAAATATATCCAGGAAATGAATTAGAAAAATAATAGATACCACTCTGTTTGTGTATGTCTTCCTCACCAGAGTTACGTATAAAACGCAATCATCTTCAATATGACATCATTTTTTAAATATTGGAAGATGCATTAAATAATAATTATAGATCAGATTTTAAGTTAAAATTAATTGGAAGGTGGTTCTAATAATGTAAATAATACTAAAAAATTTAACCAGAGGATCACACAACTAAAATCACGTCTCGACAGACAATGGCAGCCACAGTCACTGCCAATCACACCCACATCTCAGCCTGGGGATCACTGCATTTCTGTGGATATCACAAGTAATAGTAATGATAAGTAATAAATTAATACAAATAATTCTAGGAAGGCTACATTTTAGTATATGTCCAAAAATGTTCATATGTATGCAAGTCTGAAATATAATGGAATGCTTTTTCTTCTCATGTGTGGGGCACAGGGTCTGCATCAGGATGTAAGTATTCAAAAACTCGCAGGCACCTCACTATATTACTTAAATTCACCCCATTCTGTGTAATCTCAAAAGTACTATCTGCCCTTGAGATCCATTTTCAATCATTCAGATAATTCAAATTTTGTAGTAATAATTATTTATGATCGTCTCATGCTAGACATGATTAGTTGCCTTATATTTTAACTCTAATCCTTATATAATTCTTGCAAAGGAGAAATTACCAATGTAATTTTTAGAAAATAGAGAGTTTATTCATTCACTTATTAATTTATGTATTCAATAAATATATAATGCTTGCCTGTTATTTGCAGATACTTCTCTGGACACTGAGGATTCAACATCAAACAAAAGAAACAAAAACCCCCAGTCTCATAAACAAATAGACGTGCAAAATAGAGGCAGGTGGTGCTAATCAAATGAAGCACTGCACCAGAGTTATAGGACAGGGAGTCGGGGATAAGTGCCTTTTTAAATATGGAGCCAAAAAGAGGGTTCCCTGAGCCCCTAGTCATAGGAAGGGTGTAACATAAATGTCCTGTGGAAAGAAATTGCAGGTGGAGGGAATGGTGAGGACAGATGCTCTGAGATGGGGAGAATTTGTTGTGTTCAAAAAGCGTCAAAAATTTTGGGTTGTTTGGGACAAAATGTCATGGCAAAAAGTAGAAGAAGATGAGGGAAAAAGAGCTGGATCAGATAACGTATATCTTGCAGGCAGTTGTAAGAAACAGGGGATTTTACTTTGAATCAAGGGAATTATATAACCTGATTTTAATTTTGAGGTTCAGTCTGGCTGTGGATGGACAATGGAGAGAAATAGCCAAGGGCACACAAGTGACAGCAGGGACTCCATGTAACAGGCTGTGGCCCAAGTGAGAGCAGATGATGTCTTGGGCTGGCATTTGGGGTTATGGAGCTGATGAGGACAAGTGAAATTTAGACTGCATTTAAAACACAGACTTGCAGGACAGGGCGAAGGAAGTCACTGATGAGTCTTAATTTGGGAGCCTGAACAAGGGCATAAAACAAGGCAAAAGGGAGTATAAATAATAAGAGTACCAATGATCAAAAGATTTATAACTTGCCCTGGCCCATGTGGTTCAGTTGGTAATGTGACGTATCGCAGACCTAAGGGTCACAGGTCCAATTCTTGGTCAGGGTGTATGCCTGGGTCGTGGGTTTGGTCCCCCACTGGGGAGGGTGCGAAGAGTCAGCTGATCAATGTTTCTCTCTCATATTGATGTTTCTCTGCCTTTCTCTCTCTCCATTCCCTCTCTAGAATCAATAAAAGAAAAAAAATTAAGTAACCTGCTGAAGATGAAGCAGTACTAGTAGAGCTGATTTTGGACCCGTCTGAATGTACTTCTAATGTACTCTCTGCATTCACTATACTGTAGTAACTCCAGAAGACAAGAAAACTGCCCATGTCTGCCCTCTTCACAGTAAGTGAAAATTCACTGTGGAGCTTAGCTGATTTCCAGGCCTTTAGTAACTGTTTCTGGGTATTATGAGAATTCCTGGAGGAAAGCAGAAAGGAGATGTGGACCCTTTTGAACAACTGACAATGGAATGCAGATTAGATAGAATTGAATTTACCTGCTAGGAAAATATTGATGCCAATAAATAGTGATTCTATTCATGGTTTAGATGGTGGAAGAAACCTGGGAAACAGCGCAAAACATTTTCAATTACTTAACTTCCTTTGGATATTCTCTCCAAGCACACTTGTAATAGTTCCTTGAGGCTATTAAAACAAAAACTTACACGTTCTCACTCAGAAGCAGTAGGGAAGGTATCAAAAAGAACAAATTAACACAATCAAAGCAAAAGCTAAAAAAATGTAGCAGCTACAGCTTGTGGCTTAACTGTGTTTCAGAGGTTTCTGTTTCAAGGAGCTGAAGCAAACATAGGGGAACTCCAAAGTGCAGTGAAAGGGGAAGCATTTCCCTCTGCTGCTCATGAGGGTGTGACTGTTGACAGAATAGACCTAGGTCAGTTCAAAACCTCCCAGAATTTGCTCAGCATTCTTGGCACGAAGGCAATACTGATGTAACAGAAGTTACCTACTGGTATGGCAGCCTTTATCCATTATCCATGAAAGGTACCGTCAGATGCCTTGAGGCTTTAGAGAGAAGTAAAACCATATGTTCACTGCTGCTAGGGTGACTGTACAAAGTCACAGCCCTTGAGCCATACTGATGATGTTAGCTGGGTCGAATGATGGCACCATAAGGTTTTCTTTGTGAATTTTAATAAGCTAAATGTTCACATACATAAGGTTACGTACCCCCTAAGACGCTGGCCTCGCCAATCTATTTCCAGCATCGTTGGAAATCACTGTCAGGTTGGAGTGGATGCCCCTCTTGAAGATTAAGGTAACAGATGATTTTCACGGTCTTTACCTTGACATTTATTTGCTGGTAATAAGACAGTGCTCGGGCTAGGTGATGCTCCAGCTTCTCAGCAGATGGTAGAAATTTACAGAAGCCTAAGCAGGGCTTTTTAGGCAGCTGAGTTCTAAATAAAAGGCTGTGTCTGTACAGGATTTTGCAGGTGCTCCAATTTATGCTTAAAACACATCTCTTCCTTTTATTAGCTACAAAACCACAAGTAAATTATCTAAACTGTCTGTATGTCTGTCATAAGAAACATGGAACTAATAATGCCTGCACCTTATAATATTATACATTACACCTTATTATAAGGATTAAATAAAATAATGTAGGCGACATACGCAGCACAGCACTGAAAGTGCGAATACAAGGTAACTCCCCAGCTTGCACCTCCGGGAGGGTTTTCTGACTCTGTGGACTTCAACTTCTGTTTAAAACAAAGTAAATAAAAGCCATGATGAATTGGTAAGCCACTGAAATTTTCACTGCATATTTTAAACATTTTTCTGATCCCATGTTGTTAAACCATGCAAACATGATTTAAATCTCCTACAAATACTAGTCATCAGATTACAGGGACCAGGAAAAACCCCTCAGAAGACTGTTTGATCTCGCATGTAGCAAAACGTCTGGACTCAGCCCTGCCCATCAGTCTAGGAGGCAGTGTCATAAGCAACAGAAAGGATTATAAATAGCTGTGCTAGCTCCAGCTTCAGGTGCCAGTGGTCCAAAAGCAAAGGGGATGTCAGGGGAGACTACTGAGAGTGCAGATGCATAGGAGTGGTGTTGGAGGAGGGATGCACTGACAGTCCATGGAAATTAGCCAATGCTTGTTCAGGCAAACATTGCTTACTGACCACTTGGTATGTACCAGACACCGTGGAGAAAGCTCACCATGAACGGCAGCACAGTTTAATGTAAAGTCAGACACATCATGGTAGATATGTCATCTCTGCCATTGGAATTTTGTTTACCAGAGTTACATTGGTGTGCTCAGAGAAAGCTGAAAACTGAACTGTTTCCAGCTCTATTAACTGTGAATCACTTACGCACAGGTCAGGCATATTTTTACATAGCTCATTTCGTTTTGTTTCTTGCACACCTTGAGACACTGTGTTCCTGCAAGCAGTGATAGTGACTCCTGCTTTGAGGCTTCCTTGTAGTGACCCAGCAGGGGAGGACTGAACTGTTACCTTTATAAACTCTATGCTGAGAAATTAAAAGCATACCCCTAATCCTATTACTCCCATTGCTTGGTAAAAATCTGAACCATTCTTACAGTCTATAAGTTTCTCATCATTTGACAGCTGTTACCTTTTCAAGTATTTTCTACTACCAGTCCTTGTCCTAAATATAATGCCCAATATGTATGCAAAGCACAGTGGTGTGTGGTAGGCGAGAAGTAAATATCAGGCCCTTTTTCTTCCTTGCAGGTGCCCTCCCTGAGCATGCAGCAGAATGACCAACATAACTTATTTCTGTTGTAAGGAACAACAACCAGAAAGCTCACAGCCATATTACAAATCCACTGCGATGCGTCTGTGACCTGTGCTTGGAGACGGAGGAATTTCCTAACACATTCTATCTCACCCCTCCCTAAGGATGAAAATCCATATCCTTTAGAGAAAGAGGTTTGTGTCAAACTTTTTTCAGTCCCATGGCTACATGACTAATACCTACTCACCCTCCTTCTCAATGAGTAGCTTGAAATGTCTTGGCAAAATCACACGGCCTCCTCAGCTAAGAGGAACCGGCTCCTGAAAGAACACTCCTTATAAATTGTCTTGTCCATATGTTTCTGAAGGATGTGCCATCTGGGATTAGAGCACTCGTATATTATGAATCAGGAAAGCAAAAATATGTTCACAATTTAACAGTCCCATTTGATGGAAAAGTGGAATCGAATTTACAACAAATTTATATCATCTCAATATGTAAACCCACTGTGTGCCAGAAATCATGTTAGGCACTCTGTGGAGTTGAAATGAATTAGAAGACATTGTGTTTGCCTTTAAGAAAGGGGAAAATCCCAAGAGAGTTAGATAGTAAACCTGCCTTGGTCAACCTGTCAGTAATACACAAATAAATGAAGTTATAAAGAAATATCCTAAAAACAAACTTCACCAGCCATGCCAGATCCGGGAGATTGGTAGCAGCTGCCCACATCAGTATACTGAGAAAGAATCCAAGGTTCAAAGGACTTCAAGTCATTATGATCCACGCCATGAGCAGGCAAGGGTTGTGGCCAACGTGCCCGGAGCTTGTCTTCTCTATCGCAGCAGAAGAAGCAATGCCCCTAGTAGGGGATTATTTGTAAGTGATGCTGACTTCACCCAGCTTCATTAATTTAATAAGCATTTGTTAAGAACCAACTAAATGTTAAATATTGTAGAGTAAAAAATAACCGTAATCCAGTGCTTGCCCTCAATGTGTTTATAAGCCCCCGTCTATGTTGGTCATATGTTGGCATCTTTAGGGATTCCCACTGTGGCACGTGCCACACTATGCAATTTATTAATTCATTGACAATATTATTCCCTCAGTGTGTCCAAACAACAGACAGACCTCAGCCCATTATTTTATCATTAAATTAAATTCAGTATGTAGTGACAAGCATTCTTCTGGTTGCTATTAACAGAACAGAATAAAATTAAATAAAAAATACTAGAGTGCATTACACTTTAGTGTTTACATATTATATAAATATATGCATGTATCTACACAAACTATATATGCATATGCTAGATTTAATGTTAATTTTATTTATTAAGTGGGTCACAGTTTTTACAATCTGAAAGCCACCTTATTTACCTAAAAGTATTCAAAACAAAGGTATAAAAGTATATTGGAAAAATGGGAGGAGTGTGGATTAAAGAAGTGGTAGTAATAATAGTAAACACACAGAGTATGTTTAGAGTATGGGGAAGAGACTCAAGAAACCATACTTTATTAGAAAAAGAGAGATTGACTTCAGCTCCTCTGGGACAACAGATCTGCCTGGATTTCCCCACTACCAACTCCCAGCGTATCCTGTCTATTCCTTCACCGTGCCACTCAGCGTAGTATGCCCAGTTACCAATTTACTATGTGTCTTCTCATTAGACCAAGGGCACCTGAAGGGGAGGGAAATTTTTATCTGTTTTTGAATGCCCAGAATCTAGCTCAGTGGTAAGTATCTGGCAGGCCCTCACTAAATATGCATATATTGACATACACAGACCTATGAGAGACACTGGAGGAAGGGATCTTTGCCCTTCTGCCACGCTAAAAGTGACCCAGACAAAACATAAGAGAAAGAGTGTTCGTTTGGATTAGACAAGAATGATTAAGTGAACAATGAAGCTATTAGCAGGTTAGGAGATGTAAGCATAGAATTCTCGATGAGAATATGAAATGTTTTTGAGAGTTAACTTAGACTTGCTGTAGGTTTCTGAGCATAGTTTTTGAAATGCTACACCTAAGGTAGGATATATTTATTGCTGAATGTTGAATATCTTAAGAGAAATTTGAATCTTAACCTAAAACATTATTAAAGGAATGTAAAAGTGAAGGGTTGGGGTGAAATTAAATGGAGAGAAGTGATCTAATATTTCAGGGAAGTAATTAGCATGATGCAATGGTGGACAATACAAGAACTTTCACATGTTTAAGTAATTGTAATAGATTATTTACAGGTATCTCCAGTAGGGGTGTCCAAACTTTTGACATCTCTAGGCCACACTGAAAGAAGAAGAGTTGTCTTAGGCCACGCATTAAATACATGAACACTGATGAAAATAAACAAACAAAAAAAAATCTCATAATGTTTTAAGTAAATTTACAGTTTTGTGTTGGGCTGCATTTGTAGCCATCCTGGGCCACAGTTGGACAGTTGGACACCCCTGTTGGAGTCATCTCCTCAGGACTGTGGTGACAGTAATGTCACAGCATGGGTTAGATTTCTTGGGGCCAAAATGTCACTTACTTTCTACGGTTCTCTGATTCTGGAAAACTTACAGCCAACTTACGGAAATTAAAGTGAGATTCTGGAGACTGTGTATTCTGAATCTGGCTGAAATCACTATAAACATGTTAAGCCAAGATCCCATTTGAGCTAAATTCAAGTTCTAAGTCCAAGACAGGTGAAAGTCATAAGATTCAGGAATACAATTCTAGATAAAGTACAGGAAATCAGTTCCCAGACTTAATGTAGAGTCAAGTTTTATCAATTCAGAAAAACTTACTGTTTTCTGCTTTTGATAAATATTTTTATGTGAATTGTATTTAAAAATGAGAGTGGCATGTCACTGCTCTCTATTAATACACTGGAATTTTATTTTTATAAACTATAGGTGAGAATGTACAGGCAACCTGGTTGGCATAATAGAGACATCTGTTTATGCATTATCTACCATACAGCAAGCATCATGTATCATTTTCTATATGTTATTTTGTTCAAATCAATAGACATATTGTATATGGATTACAGAGACGTGAACAAACTGACCTAAGGACACAGCTGTAGGAATTGGGAAAGCCAAGACAGGAAGCCAGTCCTCTCCAAACACGGAGTGTAGCCCCTGCTCCCACCATTGTACCACACCGCTCCTCGAAAATGTGGACCAACAGGCTACCATATGCTAGAATTTTTGTTATGTTATTTTATCAGTATGCCCAAATTCTATCACTTTCTTATTAGGAACTCCATTTTGCAGATAGAAAAGCAGGGGGGACGCAAGAAGAAATGACTCTTCTAAGATTACCTCACAAGTAAGAAGATGGACAGGTTTAGATACAGATCTGACTCCAAAAACTTGAGTTTTCAAACTGTCCTTAACACTGTACATGCTACCTCTGAGATATTGGGGTTTGGTCTAGAACAGCAGTTTTCAACCTTTTCCATCTCGTGGCACCCATAAACTAATTACTAAAATTCTGTAGCACCCTAAAATATGTATCTTTTGCTGATGTGACAAAAAGTAGGTATAATTTTGATTCATTCACACCAGGCAGCTGTTGTTGTGTTGGCTATTGTCTTTTGGGGTTTTTTTTGTTGTTTTTAATTTGAAAATCTAAGGGAAAAGAGGTCAGTGCCCATGACTAAATAGTCAAGTACTGCATGTTTTAAAAGTTCTTGTAGCACACTGGTTAGAATTCGCTGGTCTAGACCATTGCAATAAAGCAAATATCACAATAACGTGAATTGCAATCTTTCGCCTTCAATTAAAAAAAAAAACAGAACATGAGATTTGTGAAGCACAATAAGACAAGGTATGTCTGTGCTGATTCAATTCACTAATACAGAAACTAAAATTTACTTACAGCCTCATCCTTATCAAACATAAGGCTATATGACTTGGAAGTTATTCACCCTCTTTGAGTCTCTATTCCTGGGCTCAAACCTATCTAATCAGGCTGTTGTTAAGACCATGTTTTTAAAAAGCATAAAATATTGGCTTATAAATAGAAAAGCAGCATGTGGAGCAAAGGGTCACCAGTTTGATTCCCAGTCAGGGCACATGCCTGGGTTGTGGGCCAGGTCCCCAGTAGGGGGTGTGTGAGAGGCATCTGCACACTGATGTTTCTCTCCCTCTCTTTCTCCCTTCCCCTCTCTCTAAACAATAAGTAAATTAAATCTTTTTAAAAACATTTAAAAATAATAATAAATAAACTGTCAGCCTTTAAATAGAAAAGCAGTGTATGAGACTTAAGAAATAGTTACTCTACTTATTGAAAACCTTCAGTGATTCAAGAAATCATTATTGTGTTATTATTGAAGGATTAATCTTGTTTAGCATTATAACCATGAGCCTCACACATTTTGAACTGCACATAAGACAGTGGTCCCTTAAGATTATAATGGAGCTAAAATATTCCTATCGCCTAGTGACATCGCACCATCGTAGCACCACCCACTCCTCGCGGGTCTGAGGTGGTGCCGGTGTAAACACACCTGCGGCAGTGCCTGCCTTACGGAAGTATAACGCAGACAGCTGGGTCCCGTCCACAGTACTTGATGATGAAGATGAACGACTTTGTTCCTGGCTTGTGTATTTACTATACCATACATTTTATCAATATTTTAAAATGCACTCTTTCTACTAATAGAAAAATAAAAAGTTCGCTGTAAAGCAGTATGCCCTGTTATGCCAGCAGTGGTCTCATATACCTCCCATTTACGGCATCTCTTGATTGCATCATTTTCTCTTGTGCTTGATTTAATGCATGTCGTTTTGTTCGTCATGGCCTCTAAGCATTCCTACAAGGACAAAACCACCTAACGATGCATTTCTGATATCGCATCTCTGTCATTAAGCAACACATGATTGTATTTTGATATGATATTTTGATGAAATTATTCTCTGCTTACATTAATCTCCTTTATACAATCTCTTTATTCACATTCTACTAATTCTTGCTATTTAGGGAGGGAACTCAGTCTAAATAGTAAAAAAAATTGAACCACAGAATTTTTATTTAAAAAAGAATTTTCTTAGTACTTCAAATAATTGAAAAGAAGCTGTTGATAAGTTAATATCCAGCCTAACCTGTTTTAATAAATAAGACATATTTACTCAGTATTCCTAACCCAGAAAAAAAGAAGTTTATATATTCTTGTTTTAAAAACATATCATAAAATCCTATGTACAATTTTCTTTATTGTACCATATACAATGCTGAAGTAAGCTGTCTGGAAAAAAAAACACTCCAGTGTTTCCCCTTTACTCACAGACACAAAATAGTCCTGACCCTGGATGAGCAGCCTCCCTACCCCCAACCAGGCAATTCTTTGTGACACCAGCTGGGTGTCCTACAATACAAGCTAATTCCAAAACTAACTGGAGTTAGCACAGACCCCACAGGTTAAGGATGCAGTTCCATAAGCCCGCCTCACCCCCAGCGAGGATGCCAATTGCAAATAGTAGGTCCCCAGGTTATCCACAACTTTAGGCCAACTTGATTTCAAGTTAGTTTCCCACAGATTCCTTGGATTGGATCATTTGCTAAAAAAGCTCACAGAACATAGGAAAACACATTTACAATTTATTATAAAATCAAGAATATGACAAAGGGTACAGATGAACAGCCAGATGAAGAGAGATAGAGGGTGAGGTCTAGGAGGGTGCCGACTACAGGAGGTTCTGTCCCATTGAAGCTGGGGTGCACCAACCTTCTGGCACAGAAATAGAGTCACCGACCAGGAAGCTCTCTGAACCCCATGCTTTTGAGGTTTTTTAAAGAGGCTTCTTCGTGTAGGCAAAATTGACCATTAACTCAGCTTCCAGCCCCTCTCCACTTACCAGAGAATGGGAGATATGGCCGAATATTCCAAGCTTCCATCATGCCTCAGTCTTTCTGATGAACAGCCCCACCCAGGAGGCCCACCCAGAGTCACTTCTTTAGAACAAAACACACTCCTATCACCTAGGAAATTCCAAGAGATTTAGGAACTCTGTCAGGAAGCAGGGTGAAAGACCAAATATTAAAACAAAAGATGCTCTTAGTGCTGTTATCACTCAGGAAATTACAAGGCTTTTAGGAGCTCTGTGCCGGGAACCAGGGGCAGAGACCAATATATACATTTGCTGTTATTTCATAATATCTTTTCTTCATATTTAATACAAAGGTAAGCTTCAGAATAATTCAGGCCAATAAGTGCAAATTATATATTAATAGCCTCTGAATTAATGAGATTTAGGTGTCTCTGTGTTATAAAAAGGTTGAGATAACATTACAAAGAGGGGAGGCCATTGGGTTGTTACTTCCTTTTTACCTAATAAATGCAATAAATTTCCTTCAAGAGTTTTATGATTTTATGACACAGATGCAAGTATGTTATTGAAAAGGAACTCTCTTTGCATGCATAAATCATTAAAATGTACAAAGAAAGCTGCTGAGGGAACGCTCACTGATAAACCCACTTTTCTGAGTCAGGACAGCACTTTCCTAAGCTGGGACAGATCTTCACTAAGGCATCTGCCATATGCTCCCCACTCACAGTGTGGCAAACTGTCTCCTTCCTCCCTCAGGAAGCCAGCCTCTCTCAGAGCACACTGTGGTAGCTTGTGGGATGGAATAAGACTGGGCTTACTGTGCTTTCCCCATTCTTAATTCTGATAATTTTCAAGAAATGTTTTATCAGAGATACATAGTTAACCTCTCCTGAACACCAAAAGAAATAGATGCAGAAATATATATGTTTATAAAGTAAAATGTTTTTGCCTATAATATAAAAAAATACCCCAAGTTATTACAAACATACTGAAAGCCCTTCCTTTCCCAGACCCCAGAACACTCACACTGAACCACCCTACCCACTCTCCTATCACTGGGTGAGCTTTTCTATTTCAGCAGAGGTATGAGGAAAACCAAGTTTCTAAATAGTTCAAATAGTCATTTCATTAATAACCATCCAGGGTCCAAAATATTTTCTCTACCCAAGTAAAAATATGTATATTAGGTCTGTTCTAAAATAAGTATAACCACACATATTTTTGGAAAATTTACCTTTTTTGCAGAGTTTTCACAATCATCTTACTTGATCTTCCCAACAACCTGGCAAGAAAACAATGTGTGAGTTGTTACCTTCCTTTTGCAGAAAGGAAGTCAAGGTGCAACAGGGAAAAATAACAAGCCAACATTACAGAGCAGGAGGTGCTGGAGCAAGACCAAGGAAACCGCCTCAAGGTCCTAGTTTCAGGGTTGTGCCAACTTACATTAAAAATACACCCACACTTCTGGAATTGAGTGCAGTGGAAACAAAGAGAATACAGAAAAATGTATTCTGTATTGAGGAAAATACAGTACTTTCCTACTCCATGGTACTGTCCTGCCTTCATTCAATTCTCTTTCGTGCCTGTGCTTAGACAGGTACGACCAGCCCATGGTCTGACTCATAAGACAGTATTCCTGCAGCATCGAATAATCAGAGCAGGCAACTGAAACTCCTCTAGTTCAGGAAAATGCTGGTTAAGGCATTAAGGGCGACATGAAGAGCAAGCAGTTCCACATCTCTATTTATGATATAGTGTAAGTCATGAGATCTCCCTCATACCCTGCCTCAATGAATGTAGATGAAAAGAGCCGAGGAGAAATGGACTGACACACTTACTGAGCATTGTCTACACTATATTACAGGTAAGAATGCAAAAGCGTTCTAGTATTTGGAGGCTGAGGTTCCACACTTATGAAAACATGTTGGAAGCCATAAACTTTCTCTTCACAAAAATGTACAAATGCATTTTAACAAAGACTAGTTACTAGACTTCTGGAATGTTTACAGATTCCCTTGTATTAACTTAAGAATCTGTGAAATCTACAAACTTGAAACTAAGAAGAATTGACTTATAATCTGGTAATCAATGTGTTTATGAGAGGGATTCAGCCCTAGAAGAGACATTTAGGCAGTACGATGTCAAAAACAATAAGCCAGTTAATTTGATTTAATTGAAAAATCAGTTCATTTAATAAGGGGAAAAATCTACAGGTCTTTGGCAAAAATCAAAACAGAAAAAAAACAATAAAAATTGAGCATTATTTAAATTTGTGTCTAGCAGAAATTTAATCCCCTTTTTTCTTACAGCTGGTCAGCTGCTTGAAAGTGAAAAGAATACCTGCACATTTAGCCCATTTCTTTCCCATACCACCACTGCACTGTACACCTTGAACTATCTAGGACATAGGAGCTTCTGTGATGTCAAATGATGTCACAAATAGCTCACCCAGGTTAAAAGTCTATCAGATTCTGTCAGATTTAAAATTTAAACCTTTCCTGTACTCAGCCTACCTGAATCCAGAGCAATAGTTGCTGCTTCAATGGGTACAAATTTAAATGTAAACCAGCCACACCTTGGTTGCAAGATCCCCCAAAAGTGGGCATTTTTACAATCCTTCTTAAGCTGAATTCTCCAACACACCTCCAGGATATAACAGAATGTGTCTTTAAAATTTGCATTTCTCTCATTAGTAAATTTGCACATTAGCTACCTCCACAACAACCAGCTGCCACTTGTGTTTTCTGTATACATGACACCTCATGATACCACAGAACCTTCTCTCTGAATCTTCAATTAGAGAGCAAGATTGCATCTTTTTTAGCCTGTAGGAAAAAGAAATACATATCTTCACTCTTTTTGTTTTGCCTTAAGTAAACCTGAAATTGACCAATTTCCAAAGTGTGAAAAGAAAAAAATATTAGAACTGCTGTTTCCTGGCTCCTCCAATCCAAGATGGGGAAGAAGCAGGTAGTCCAAAGCGGTCTGCTTATGATATTTTGGGTTAAGACAGAAATTAACATAACCAGGAATAGCTTAAAAATGAATTAGTAGTAGGGATCATGTAGGTATTGCTGAAAACTTTGATATATACAAAGCATATGTTTTGCCTAAAGCCAATATCACTTTGGCTCACTCTGATTTCCTCCACAAAAATGCAAGGGAATGTGATTATTCTGCAAATAATGTGAAAACTATCAAGAGATAATGCCTATATAGATCATGACAAAGTGGTGAGTGATGATGAATTTCTTCTTCTTGACACTCTCAGACTCCAGCAAGACATTTTAAATAAAGGTCTAAGGTTCTTCTAAATAGTGCACGTTCTGCTAGATGACATTCTACTCAGTTGAGTACCTGCTTTTGGATATAAATGAGCAAGCATTGGAGAAAAAGTCCGATGGCTGTGAAACTGAATTCAAGTAAGAAAACTATTATATGGAAACACCATCTCCTGTTCCCCCACTATGAAGAGTGGCAAAGACCTGAGACATTAATTCGCACATTATCTATTACAGTTCTTGTATTATGAAAACAGAGTTTGAGAAAAGTCAAATAACTTGACAAAAAGAAATCACACACTCTTGCCCTGGGTGGTATGGATAAGTGGTTGATTGCTGGCCTGTGAATTGAAGGGTCATGGGTTCGATTCCCAGTCAGGGCACATGCCTGGGTTGTGGGCCAGGTCCCCAGTAGGGGGTACGTGAGAGGCAACCACACATTGATGTTTCTCTCCTTCTCTTTCTCCTGTCTGTCCCCTCACTAAAAAATAAATAAATAAAATCCTTAAAAATAAAAAAAATAAATAAATGTATCTATTTAACAAAAATCACATACTCTATAAGAAATAAACCTAATTTAAGCCTTATTCATCCTTCATTCAGCAAATGTGGAATTTTTAGTGTGTGCCAAGTACTATGCTAAGTGTTGAAGATGTAGAAACAATGTAGGGGTTCTCAAAAAGTGAAGTTAAAGGAGGAGACAGACTTGTAAACCAAATCGACAAGAGCCTATGGATGTCATTCACACTATTCATTTTCCATTTTAAAAATCAGAAAACTGGGGTTTGATGAGGCCATACAGTTAGTAAGTAGGTACCCCAATATGTCTGCTACCAGAGTCCATGCTTTTCCGCTGTCCATTGTAAGTATAAATGTTTTCTAATAAACATGTTGAGTGTGTGTGAGTGAAGAGGGCTGTAGTGTGAACAAATTACAGTATGTGTATTTACAATTTTTCATAATCCCTCTCTGGCAAGTTGTCCAACCATCTCTACTGGAAAGTAAATACCAGAGGCAAGCTTTGCCCACAAATGCTGGGCTGACCTTTGACCAGGAACATTTTGCAGAGGTACTACTAAAATTGTGCTAGTCAATGCTCATTACCTTGAGCAGGATCGTATGTGTGTGTGTGTGACAAGTTTCTATTGATCCTGCCAAGGGTACAAATAGTCAAAGAAGGCATCTGTCAAGAGCTTTCTAAAAGCCTGCTCTGTTTCATCTCACCTAACTCCTCATCCTGAGAAATACAAACCTGACAGGAGAAAACAAGCAGCTGTTAGCCAGGGAGCCTGTCCTGCTAATGATGTTGGCTACATTCCATTCTGGGATGGTCAGAGCCATGCTGCAGTTTCAACTGATGTTGTAGAGTAAACTCTGTTAAAGAGTAAAGAGATGCCATCTCTACGATCACAGGCAGGTCGGAAGAAGGTGATGAGCTAAGTGAAGGATGGGATCTGTAATGAGGTGGATGTTCACTAAAAATACTACTTGTCCCCATAGAAGAGTTTAATTTATGTTTTGTAGGCAGAGAGTAGGCAACTATTTGTAAACAAAGAGGAGAATCATGTTTAGCTAAAAGCATGTAGAGGAAGTAGTTAAACTGATGTGTTAACTGTTATATTTTTCTCAATAGAAGATCTGACTTCTCTTAACATTCTGCTGTAGATAAAAGCTTCTTTGGTACATAGTTTCACTGAATAGCAATGATAACATTTTTTTAAACTAATAAATACTATTTATAATAATTATCTACTTAAAACTTCACAGTATGTAGTTTTTCTTATTCCTATTTCATAGGTTGAAAAAATGTAAATTATTTGCTCACTGACTCAAAGCTAATTAGTGACAGACTGCTGGAATCTAGCTTGGGTCAATAAATCATGCTTGGCTCCAAAATAAATTATGGCTCCAAAATCATGCTTTTACATATCTTATGCATTAGTTTTCCAAGATTGCCACAACAAAGTATCACACGTTGGGTGCTTTAAAATAACAGAAATCGATTCTCTCACAGTTATAAAAGCTAAAAGTAAGTTGGCAAGGCCTTGCTCTCTTTGATGTTATAGAGAAGGCTCTTCCCTTCTTCTTCATAGTTTCTAGCAGCTGCCAGCAATCCTTAGCTTCCTTGGCCTATGGCTGCATCACTCCAATGTTTTCCCTTATCCTCACATGGCCGTATTCCTTCTCTCTGCATCTGTGTCTCTTTACACGGCATTTTCATAAGAACACCAGTCATTGGCTTTAGGGTTCTCTCTCATTAAATACTGCCTCATCTTATTTAATAATTATATTTACAAAGATCCTATTTTCAAATAAGGTCATAATCTGAGGTTCTGGTTAACATGAATTTTGAGGGAGAAACTATTCAACTCAGTACACAGGGCAATTAAGCTAAATAAATAAATAAATAAATAGTATCGAGATTGGAAAGGAAAAAGTAAAACTACTGCATATCTATTTGCAGATGGCACAATTGTGTGTTTAGAGAACCCTAAGAAACTCACAAAAAGACTCTTTGAACTAATTTTAAAAAATCAGAAATGTTTCAGGATACAAACTCAACATACAAATATCAATGGATAATTCAAAAATAATATTTTAAAATCTTTACTTTTTAAAAGCATTAAACGTCATAAAATACATAGGAATATATTTGACAAAATAAGGGCAAGACTTTTACCCTGAAACTTTAAAACATTGCTGAAAGTAATTTCAAAAAATCCAAAACATGGAAAACAGAATTATATTGGTGAATTGGAGGATTTAATATTATTGAGGTAGCAATATTCCACATATTTATCTGCAAATCCAACACATCGCTATAACACCCCAGCTGGCTTTATTTATTACTATTAGTTTGGGGGTTGTTTTTTTTTTTTTTTTTTCAGAAATGGATAGCTGATTCTTAAACTCATCAAAATGCAAGGAACACAGAAAAATCAAAGAAGTCTTGAAAAAAAGAACAAAGTTGGAGATTTTAATTACCTGATTTCAAAATTTACTAAGAAGCTGCAATAATTGATACAGTGTGGTACTGGCATAAGAATAGACATATAGTCTACGGCCATACCACCCTGAACGTGCCCGATCTCGTCTGATCTCGGAAGCTAAGCAGGGTCGGGCCTGGTTAGTACTTGGATGGGAGAATAGACATATAGATTTTCTATCTCATTTTATCCCTTATCTTTGTTATCACTGTTATCTAAGTTATATATTCTATTCCATGGATATATATTGACAGATAGATAAATGGGGTAGAGTTGAAAGTCCAGATATAGCTCCTTACATTTATGGTCACTTGATTTTTGACAAGAATATCAAGACAATTCAATGAGGAAAGCATTGTCTTTTCAACAAATGGTGCTGGAACAATGGGGTATCATATGGAAAATAATAGCTGGACTCCCACCTATGCCATTAAAAAATTTCACTCAAAATGGATCCAAGATATGTATGAGCTAAGACAATAAAGCTCTGTGAAAACAATGTAGGCAAACATCCTTTTGAGCTGTGTTAGACAATATTTTCTTACAGTTGAGAAAATAAACAAGTGACAAAAGAAAAAATAAGCTCAAAATGTAAAATTTTATGAAACAATACAATCAAAAAAGTGAACATACAACTAACTCATAGAATGAGAGAAAATATTTTCAAACCTTTGTATCTTATGAGGGATTTCATCAAGAATATATAGAGAACTTTTCTATCTTAATATATATAAAAATAACCTCCTTTTAAAATTGGCAAAGGATAAGAAATATAAAGTTCACTAGAAATATGCTCACGTGGCAAACAGACAAATGAAAACATCCCCAACATTATTAGTCACCAAGGAAGGGCAAATCAAAACCGAAATGAGGTACCTCTTCACAAACTCTAGGATGGTTGTAATAAGGAAGGCAGGTAACAGCGTTGGTGAGGATGCAGAGACACTGAAACCCCCACACATTGCTGTTGGGGGTATAACATTGTTCAACTGCCTTGGAAATCAATTTGGCAGTTCCTCAAAATGTTAACATGCAGTTACCATACGACCTGGTAATTCCACTCCTAAGTATATACCCAAGAGAAATCAAAGTATGTGTCCACACAAAAACTGTACATCAATATTTATAGCAGTGCATTTATAACAGTAAAAACATGGGAAAAACCCAATTGTGCATCAGCTGATAAACAGATTAATATGCGTCCATACAATAGAAAATAATGATGGCATAGTATAACATGGATAAACCATGAAAACAATAAGCTAAGTGAAAGAAATCAACCAGAAAACACTATGTGTTATATGATTTTATTTACTCGTATTGTCCAGAATAGGCAAATCTATAAAAACAAAGTAAATCAATGGTTTCCAGGGGATGTTCAAGGTTTCTTTTAGGTGTGATAAAAATTAGGTAAAACTAGATTGCAGTAATGTCTATATCATATTGACATCATATTATCAATATTCTAAAAACTGTATATTTTAAATTAGTGAATTTCATTGAATATGAAATATATATCAATTAAGCTGTTTTTAAAAAGTATTAGAATGATAAAACTTTAGTTATGTAGAATTTGTAAAAAGTCCACAAGTTAAAGGCCCTGTTTGCCATCTAAAGAAGCTTTTAATAAATCTTTATAGCCTCTCTTCCAATCTCTTATGCTCTATGCTCACCACTGATTTAATTTCTGAATACTTCCTTTAATAATCCCTTTAATTTCTCTGCTCTGCAGTCATTTTCCTACTTCTTTTTCTAATCAATTACTCTGTTTTTCTTAGTGTATGCTACGTCTCTCAAATTGGCCTAATTTGTAAATTCCCTATAATATTTACACCATTATGAGGAAGAGCCAAGCTGCTAATTAAATTGGATCTTTTACAAGTCTCAAGACACCCACCCAGACACCCCAACAAGATGCATTTATATTTATCAATTCTTTTAGTTGTTAGTGTTTTATCAACTTACTCTTTGGCATCACTCTATAAAGATGACTTTATCTTTAGAGATCAGGAGTACGTAAAAACAGAAATAGGCATCTTTTAAACATTTTAAAATTAATTCATGCCCAGTCTTAATTTCACTCAAATTATATAAGGTTTATTGCCTTTTGTGGATAATCGGTATTTTAATATCAATGCTTTAGAACTAGAGGGTTAAATTCAAATGTAAGATCATATCTATATGTGACATGCAAGCACCATAATTTCAAGTTGGTTATTGTTTGGGTGGGAAATAACAGTTATCCTAATCTTTCAATTCCCATTCTCTTTTCTCAGAGGAGAGAATGACTGACTTATCCATGCCCAAGAGGGAAGAGCCTCAGGCAGACTTTCAGTCCCACTCTCCACCCCCATCTCTGACTCATTTCAAACTGATTAAGTCATTTGGTGGTGATAATGGTGGGTTTGATTAATTAACATTCTAAACCCCAACAACACATGGGGCCATAGGAGAATAAACAAAAACTGGCACTAAACAAGGATTACAATAAGATATCAGCCTCATAACCCAAAGTGCAGGTTTCCTAATAAAGCAGCATTAGAAAACAGAGTAATTCTGTGCTTGTTGAATTGAATGACTCATATGTAGTCAAAGGCATGAACAACTGTGAAAGTGCAACTTCCCCACTATGTCTGTGTCTGGTGTGGGTGGATGTGTTACCATAGGTAGTTAGCTAGTTATTAATAAAGGAAGGAAGCAAAGGAAATTAGAAATTGTTAAACATAATCAACTAGAGAGCACGAGCCTGTTTGCTTCATCAGGAAGCTACAGCATTTACAGACTCATTCACACAATCCATGGGACTGACACAGAGGAGACTTAATCCTCCAAGCAGATATAAAATCTCCGCAGGAGCACTGCCTGCCCTCCTATACTGGATTGTTGGGGGGAGCAGAGGAAGTGAGCACATGCACAATAGAAGTCAAACTGCATGGGGGGAGGTGCTTGGCCATAGTGGCCTATCAGTCTAGCCTGACAAAGGGACCAATTGGCTAGGGGATGGACCCTTTAAGAGCTCTCAAAATCGTGGGATGTTGATTATTTTATAAATGTGTTTATTTGTTATAAAGAGAGAGGAAGGGAGGGAGGGGTGAGGGGAGAAGGAGGAGAAGAGAGGAAAGAGAAACAGCCATGTAAGAGAAAAAAGTAGATTGGCTGCCTCCCATCTGCACTTTCACTAGAGATCGAACCTGCAACCCAGGTATGCGCCCAGCTAGGAATCTACCTGCAGCCATCCAGTCTATGGGGCAATGCTCCAACCAACTGAGTCACATCGGCCAAGGTGATTGGTTATTTTGGAAACACACACACACACACACACACACACACACAAAACAAAAAACACCTGGTCTGTCTCAAGTCCAAGGTAATATAACCCAGCTTAAAAAAAGATTCTCTCTCTCTCCCCCCACACCCTCTCCCCTCACTGTCCATCCCCTCTTCTGCTGGGAACACATGCTCACTCTGTTTGCCCATTCTCTCTGCAGTAACCATGTGGGTCTAGCAACTGCATGGCTTGCAACCACAGAGACTTCAAAAGCAGGTCCCAGGAGGGTGCCTGGGTACAGCAGTGCAGCCAAGAATAGTGCTAAGCTACTTAGATGGGGACTGAGACCACATAGCAGCCACCTGAAAGCTCAAAAAAAAAAAAAAAAAAAACCAAAAACAAAACTAAGCTTTAATACGAAACAGAAACTCTTGATTTTGGTCTTTGTTTTGGCCTTGCTGAAGACATGGTTGAACTTTTTCTACAGCAGGATGGATAGAAGTAGGACACAGAGAATCCAAGGCAGTCTTCTATTTCCACCTGAAAAAAATCTTGCCACATCACAACCTCCTGTGTGTGGGTTCATGAAAAGCTTTTCTCAGGATCCCATGAAAGAGCCCGACTTCCACTGGCAACAGATGGAAGGAGTTAAGGATGGCCAACTATAGCAAAGAGGAATAGTGAAAATGAACTACTTTCATCTGAATGCAAATAGCTCCAAAAAAGAAAGAGCAAGATTTACAAGGATCAGATATAATTCACCACAGCTCCAATTTCATCAATCAGAAGTATTATTCCCTTTGGTAGAGAGGGGGAAATCAATGAAGGTAGGGAGCCTGGAGATGTCGTATAACACTTACCTTCTCAGGGCTAAAACAGGAGCTCCCTACCTCCACTTCTCTGCAAAAAAAGTAGGTTCATCAGGAGGTCCTTCCTCTTCACCAGCAGCGAAACAGTCTATTGGACAGGCACTAAGCAATTGTTTGGTCAACATTATATTTCATTTCAGTGTCTTAAAGGTACAAGCAATTATAAGCCAGTAAACTAAGAAATCCATTTCTTCTGGCATGTTTCCTGTTCTCTTCCCTCCCTACCCCTCCCCTCCCCTCTCTGCCCTTCTCCCCTCCTCTCCTGTCATCCTTCAAAATCTTTACGTACTTCAGTAATTTGGGAGTTTATTTCTATCTGATATAAAGATACTACGTCTCTTGGTTTCTTTGTACTAACTAGTTTACTTGATCTTTGGTATCTCTCCTTGGCAGTGTCTCAGCCTCACACATTTATCCAGAGCGTGAATTCCAGTTGATCTGCACCTTAGGCCAGACCTCTGGGGCATCTTCAGACCAAACCCATGGCCTGAGGGCCTGCTTATCCAGGAGAAGAGAAGTAAAAAATGTGTTTTCAATTTAAATTGAACTTGAATTCTAGTTCAAATTGGTCCAATATTTATTTAGCACCTGCTATATCACAGACCCTACATTATGCCCACCTGACTCTGTCCAACAACCCCATGAAAGGAGATGTTTATCACAATAGCACAGATTATAATAAAAAACATTGTTTCTCATGTATCAGTCATTTTCTAATTATTTTACAGTTAACATGATTAATTCTTAAAATAAGTGCCATTTTAATCTCCTTTTAATGAAGCACAAAATGGTTAAGAATTCTCAGTACTACAACTAATAGGTGAAAAAGCTGGTATTTGAATCTAGGAAAGTTTATCCAGATGGGGAGGTTAATGTTATGAAAATGAAATATCTTCACTAATTTCACAATTAACAAAGACTGGCACCAGAATTTAATCCAAAGACTATCCTTCACTAACCTCCATTTCTATCTTACTACATTATAAATCAGGAATAAAAAGTATAATTGGATCACATACATTTGGTTGGTAATATAAATATCTGAATCACTGATAAAAATAGTCTGAACTGAATAAAGAATTCAGAGGTTATATTATTCATTCATTCATTCATTCATTCATTCACTCAATTATCCAATAGATAGCCCAGCCTATTGTTAAATTGCAACAGCCCCATCAACAACTCCCACAAACATCTGGCAATTTGAAGTACAGACACTTGGTATTCAAGCCTTAAAAGTTTGCTACTAATTTTTAAATTCTTAATTTAGAAGGTGGAGGCATAACAATGGGAGATTTTTCAGCATACAAAGTCAGTAGAGAGAGAAAACAGAGGGTCTGCTTAAAAGGTAGTTCAAGACACTGGCTGATATAGACACCTGATACAAGACTGTGAACTGTAAACTTAACCCCTTGATTTCCTGGGATATAAAGGGAGACTTCCTTCACAAAAATAATGCTCGGATTTTCCTGCTGCAGCTGGACAAAAACCACCCTGCCACTAGTAACAGAATGACAGCCAGAGTTCCCCCAGGTGCCATTTGAATCAGATGGCTCCTGATGCTTGACTCCTTCCAAACACTCACCTATTCAATGCTGCCAGAAGGAGCTGGAGGAAAACACAGGACAAAATTACTTTGTCTTTCTCATTTGGTGCTTTCACACAATATCCAAATTCAAGAGTTGAGGTTCCTTAAAAAGTTAAAACTAGAATTTCCATATAATTCAGCGATTCCACTTCTGGGTATATGTCTGAAGGAAATGATATTATTATCTTGAAGAAATATCTGCAATTGTGTTCATCCTAGCATTATTTACAATAAACAAGACATAGAAACCATATAAGCATCCATCAATGGATGAACAAATACAGAATATATATATATATATATATATATATATATATATATGCAGTGAAATATTATAGAGCTATAAAAAAACCTGCCAATTGCAACAACATTACGCTAAGGGCATTATGTTAAGAGAAATTTCAAACAGAGAAGGACAAATACTATACAATATCACTTATATGTGAAGTGTTGAAAACAAAACAAAAACCTCATAGGTACAGAGAACAAATTTATGGTTGCTGAAAGTGGGGTCTGGGGGAAAGTGGGTAAAAGTGGCTAAAAGTTACAAACTTCTAGTTATAAGATAAATAAATTCTTGGGAATGTAATGAGCAGCACAGTGACTATAATTACCAATATTCTATTGTATATTTGAAAGTTGCTAAAAGAATAGATATTAAAAGCTTCCATCACAAGTAAAAACATTGTAGCTATGTGTTGTGGATGTTACCTAAAGTTATTGTGATTGTCATTTCACAATATATACAAATATCAAATTATTATGTTGTACACCTAAAACTAATATATGTTAAATATAAATTATATATTTAAAAATGGGGGGAAGGGATGGGCAGTGAATGTTGTCCCCTTCTCCAAGTTCCTATATTGAAACTTAAATTTCCAGTATCAGAATGTGATTGTGCTTAGAGATAGGGTCTCTTAAGATTTAATTAAGGTAAAATAAGGTCATATGTGTGGTCCCTAATCCAATATAGCTAGTATCTTATAAGAAAAGTATGGACATAAAAAATGTCCAAACCTGTAGATAATTTTTATGAGTTTATTTGAGCCAAACTGACAACATTGCTGAGAAGCAAGATATCAAATGTACCCAAGAATGACAAATTTGCCTTTTTTTGTGTGTGCATTTGGAATTAAAAAGGGACCATAAGGAAGACTACATGAAGGTGGGAGAAAGCAAGGAGGGGGTTTAAATTATAGGATAGTTAAAAGCATTGTATGCTCTTTTGAGGGTGTTTAAACACCCCGGGAGTCTGAAAAAGATAAATTTCAAAAATGTGTTAACCTAGATGGGGGATAAAAAAAAAGCAATGTACAGGGTTTGATTAGGCAAAGAGAACCTTGTACTAGGGAAGTGGGAAGCTGGAGATGAGACCACCCAACATGACCTTCTCAGTCAGGAATTTAGGATCAGATCACCCCAGAAATTACTTTTGGTTAGATTTATTACAGTGCCTCCTTAAAAAAAAGACTTTATTTATTTTTAGAGAGAGGGGAAGAAAGGGGGAAACAGAGAGAGAAAATCAATGTGAGAGAAAAACATTGATTGGTTGCCTCTCCTATGTGCCCCAACCGAGGATGCAACCCACAAGCCAGGCATGTGCCCTGACCTGGAATCGAACAGGTGATCCTTCGCTTTGCAGAACAATGAGCAACTAACTGAGTCACACAGACTAGGGCTACAGTACCGCTTTGTATCCATGGGAGAACAGGACACACTCATTCACTAAGGGAACACTTTGTGAAGGCACCAGAAGTTATCTGTCTAAAAGACAAAAGGACTTAGTAGGACCTAAACCAGACAACTCTTTGATCTGGAACTTCTAGTCTCCCAAAATGTGAGAAAATAAATTTTTGTCATTTAAGCTACCTACTTGCCAGTACTTTGTTATGTCCTCTCTAGAAATCCAACATGGGGACTTAATTAAGAAGAGTAGCCTGGAAGAGATTTAGGGATATAGTTTCTAATAGAAAAATTAGAGACTAAATAGTGATATTTCACACTTTAATAAACGAAAGCCTCCAAAGAGTCTGTCCTGAATTTATACATATATAAATATTTCAAAGCATAGTTTGACTAGTAGATATGTGATGTCTGAAGAATTGGTCCAAGTCCTAGTTCTGTTTTCTCATTTTATTAACTCTGAGAGTTAATAATCTAGTCTGAGCATCTTTTTTTTTAGGCATTAAATATGAACAGTGAGGTAATACTATCAATTTTCAGGATTGTTGAGAATATCAGATGTAATACTTAATTAAAAGTGACAACATTAATATAATGATTAGTAATAAAATATTTTGTATATTTGTTTATGTATATTGTTCATAAATTTATGAATGTTATCTTTGTCATTGATTTAAATGTCATTTAAAATTAAGTTCTATAGTAATGTTTGATTAATAACAACACTGATATTTTAATAAATAATTTGTTTTGTTTGGCAGCATGTTAATTGGTTGGATCAGGTATTACCCCTAGATCCCTACTCATTAGTAATAGAAGCATAATTTTAATGTTTATTTAATGTTCCTACCTCACCTCTAAGTGTGTAGCAATCTGAATTTTTGGGATAGAAAATCAACAGATATAGATATACCTCGACAGTTCAGTTCTAATCTGATGAAGTCACTCAGGTCAATGGTTGTGGATTTAAAAATCTTTAATGGACTTAAACATACATTCTACCTTCTCCCAAGTATTATAGAGATGTCCGTTTTCTATTGTATTTATTCTACAGATGTAAAGAGCAGAGACATGAAACAAGGGTTTAGTCATCCGTGTCCTATGGTCCCACTTTTGGAATGTAAATGCCAGTTTTGTTGTCTTACCAATAAAATAATTCTAAACATTATCTGCTATGGAATTTTATTTCAAACTATCTATTATTCTATTGATATTTTGTTACATCATTTCCTTTTTGTTTATCTCATCTTCTTTGTATTACCCTAATAGATTTCAATATCTGCTCCTATTACCAAATTCATGCTAAGTGGATGAGAAGGGTAGAGCTTTAATAATACACAAAGAAACAGAAGTACAGAGTGTAGGAGGAAAGATAAATTAATAACCTAGAGTGTACCAGACATTGTTATGTTCTTTACATGAATTATGTCATTTATACTTTTGAAAGAATGCCTGAGTAGGTGTCTCTTTAGTCTACTTGTTCCCCACCTCCCAGAAAGTAAGGTTCAGAGGAGTGTTCAGCTGGGGAGAGTCCTAAGCCTATACTCTCTCTGATACATCCATTATAGCTGTCCCTCCAGTCACACGTTATCATGGGGCTTCTATCCTAGTTTTTCGTGTGCTCCCTTTGGCAGCATGCACCCCAGAGGACCTCCTCACTAATCGTTTAAGGCTTTCCAACTCAACATCCTCCAGAAGAGATGAGTTATTCTGAGCTCCTTGGTTCTCCCTTCTCTCTAATCTCCCTTGCTGAGGTCTCTGAAGTGAGTCTCACACATCTGCATGTTTCCATGAGTTAACCTCTTTTCTTTTTTGATCTGTGGCATTGGCTGCTCAGGTCAAGCTCTGAGGATCCAGTCAAGTATTCCCCACACACTATAAAATAATCATTTATAACAGTTTATTCTTCTCTTCTTATCTTTAACCAACACTTTGCTCTTGATTAAAAAAATATATTAGTATGTTGGGTTACCTAATCATCGCTGCTATCTCTACATTCCAGTCAATTCTTGAAGCAAAAGTATTAATATTCATCTGAGCCCAAATAATTCACTAGTTTGTAAAATATGAGACTCTAGTTTTAACTTTTTTCTGCCTTTTGCCCATGAGATTCCATCATTGAAAATGTATTTTAAGTTGCTTTATTTCTCTACCCTAAATGCATCCAATTATCTTCTTCACTCATCATATCCAACAGATTTATTAAAAAATACAAACTGCAAAAATAGGGAATAATACAACCTTCTAATTAATGATCCTGTTTTAATTCTGGAAAGAAACTTATTTAGTGCATTAAAGTTTCAAAGGTTTGTTAAGCAACCTCTTGGCCACAAGAAACTCAAAGTCTAGCGACAAAATCATTTCAGCAGATTACGGGCAGCAAAGAGAATAGCAATATAGACAATTTGCCACAGGAGCACATTGGGGGAATAAATACCTTGCCCAGATCATTCTTAAAAGGTCTTATAGAAATGATGCTTTCCTACCATCATGAAACATAAAATAAGCAGAGACAGAGTCAGAAACTAAGCTGTAAAAAGCTGACAGCTTGAATCCGTTTGCTCTAAGTCGCAGTTTTTCTGTTAGATGAGGAAAAAGTACAAGGTTTGGATTCAGTAAATCTGAGATAGAACCCCAGATTCGTTAACGGCTGTGTGAATTGTGAGAACTTTGACAAATATTTAATCTCTAGACCATGATTTCCTTATTTTAAAAAGAGCAATCCTTTCTACTTTACTGAATTGTCTTGTGGATTAATCAGAGAAATATGTAAGTTCTTAATATATAGTGATATTCATTAGATGTTGGAGTCTTTCCCTACACCCAAATGCAATGAACAGCAACTCTGAAGTAAAAGGAAAGACACCAGCAGAAGTCGTTTAGTTCTGAGTGTTCTAGCGACTTGCAGTGCAGTGTGATGCGCTGAGCATGGGTTTCACAGCCACTGCATGAACGATTGGGAATCTGGGTTTTTCGCTTATCAGTTGAATGACTCTGGGTAAGTTACTCATCCTCTCTAAATCCTCAGGTTTTTGTCTGTAACTTGGAGCTCTAGCAGAATTGTCATCAGTATTGTTATTATTAGAAAACACATGTATGTAAAGAAATAATAGAGTAATCTTTCTGCTCTATCTGCAATTATTCTCTGGCTATATTTTCAGCACTTTATTTTGGTTTTCCTTTTGCATGGTTGCAGAAATCAGCTCTCCTCCCTTTCAGCACTTCATCCAGTCTTCTTTAACGCATCTAGATAAGTTCCAAGCAAAGCTCTGTTTGTTCCACTGCCTTCTAGCTTCACTTGCTCACCATTTGTTTGATCCTACTATCCATTTGAACTAACAACTGATTTATCACACATGCTGCCATTAGATGGAGATGAGATCAGTAGCTTCTACAAATCAATATGCTAGTCCAATATCCCAAATAAAAAGCCTACACATGGGTTTTTCCTTGACAAAATATAAATATAGTCAGATGTACTTTTTATTTAAATTTGCTCCTAGGTTTCATTTATTTTTGCTTGGTCAAATTTGTTCCAGTCATAACTAAAGGGGAAAAATAATACTGCACTAATTCATTATTTAAACAAATGCAAGTCTTCCTTTGAACCAAATTCTCCAACTATAAAAATCATGACACCCTGAAGTCCTCAACGGACAGGGCTATGCCACACACACACACACACACACACACACACACACACACACACACACGTATATGATCACAACCTAGTATATAGGAGATGAACATAGGTGGTAGATAAAGAGGTAAAATAACATTTGCTAAATTTCTCTCTCTCTCTCTCTCTCTCTCTTTCTCTCTCTCTCACACACACACACACACACACACACACACCTTCAAAGTGCCCTGACAAATAAATAATAAATTTAACAATATCCAACATTAACAGTGTACAAAGTGCTGGATACTATGCTAAGAAATTTAGGAAATATTATCTTAAATCATTAAATAATTTTTGAAATAGGTACTATTATTACCATCTTATAAATTAAAAGAATATTTTGAATACTCTAGTAACTTGCCCAAGGTCACAGAGTATACACTAGAGTCAAGGTAAGAATCAAAAACTGTCAGGAAAAATAACTTCAAATTTTAATCACCATGCCAATGGAGAATCAGATAATAGAACTAAATTATTAATGCTTAAATTTAGAGCTCTATCCTAGACTTCCCCCTTGAATTTTAGATTCATATATTTAATTATTCATATAGGGTGAGGCAAAAGTAGATTTACAGTTGTTCATCTGGAAAATACAATAATTAATAAATAATAAGATAAGAAAAAACTATGTTCACATACTCACGAATACATGAAACACAGTTTATTCCTGCATCATTATTTATTAATATTATATTTTCCACACAAACTGCACACTTACTTTTTCCCACTCTATATCTCATTCCCACTTGCATGTCAAAAAAACACTTCACAATAACAAGGCCCAAGGTGAACATTCACTATTCCTCGTACCTACACCAGCTCCTCCTTCAGTGTGTACAACAGCACTCCATGTCCTGCATTATCCAGGCACACCATGTGGGATTGTCCCTCTCCCCCTTCATCCCATATTCAACTTACCAGTATCTCCAAATAGCAGCATCTCCAAAATATTTCCTGATTTTGACTAATTCTCCTCACCTTTACCACTACTGCCCTAGTCTAGGCTGTTTTTTATGTGATCCACTGAGATAGTCTTCTAATCCAACTGGTCCTCCTACTTCTTCCCTTGATCCCTACTCTACAACATATTATCCTTTCAAATTAGAAACTAGTACGTTCACTAATTCCATGAAAATGGAATAAAATGAAAAACTAAAAAGGAGTAGAAAAGATGTGTATATGTTAAAAGAAAGTAATCTTTAAGATACAGTGTTAAGTGAGAAAGGCAAAGTGAAGATTAGTACATATAGTGTGAAAGAGGATGGCACGAATAGGTATATGTTTCCTTACATCTACAAAAGTAAACACTGGACATATGAACAAACAAAAAATTCAACCAAAGGAATGAGAAGAGTCAGCAATTCAAACAAAAATCCTCTACTATACCTTGTTATATGAGGCCTCGAAAAAGTCCAACATTGTTAATATAACAAGAATGGTCTGTCCAACATCAGTGTAACCTGGAAGCCAAGGAAAGAGGGCTGGAATGTGCATGTGTGAATCATGATGACTTCACTGTCCTAGTCAGTGGGGGTGGTAGTCACCATTGAGTGAGCATGTGTACTGTGTGGCCTTCACATTCAAAATGACTGAGCAAGTACACCAACCAATCAGCATCGGATTTTGCATTAAGTTTGAACAGTCCTCCACAGAAACTATTCAGATGATTCAGAGACTGAAGCTATGGGCAACTGGTGATTGGCAGGTTCATCACAGCAACACACCTGCTCATGCATCAGGTCTTGTGCAGAGTTTTCTGGCAAAACATCACGTCACTCAGGTGATGCAGCCCCTCTAAGGCTAGATTTGGCATCCTGTAACTTCTGCTTTTTCCCAAAAACTAAAATCACCTTGAAAGGGATGAAACTTCAGACCATAAATTAAATTTAGGAAAATACAATGGGGCAGCTGATGACAATTGGAAGAACTGTGTGAGGTCTCAAGGTGCTACTTTGAGAAGTACTGAGGCGTCATTGTCCTTTGTACAATGCTTCTTGTATCTTGTATCTTCTTCAATAAATGTCTCTGTTTTTCATATTACATGGCTGGATACCTTCTGGACAGACCTCAGTATAGTTTGAAATAATCTAAAGTTAGTACAATTTCAAAAATAAAATTAAACCAAGAGATGAAAAATGTATCCATAAAGTGACAGCAAATAGAAATTAATAAACCTAATTGTATATCAATAAGATGACATAAGTCTAGATAAAACATATTTTTCAGGTGACTCAAAACACAATATTTTGGCTATATATGTAAATTGGAATATATTCAAAGGACAAACACAACTTGGAAGAATCATAAGGTTTACTCAGTTATCATTTCATGTAGTAATATTAAGTATTATTTTGAAACCATTTCATACATTAGAGGATAGGAAAAATTAGACTATTACTTAATATCATTTGTAACTAGTATTTCCCAGTTAAGAGAAAATAGTTATAAGTATAAAATAAGTAAATCAACTATTTTACATTTCATTTAAATATACTAGTATAAATTCTGATTTTCCCCCAAAATACTCATTCTGGGATTCTAGCTGTTGAAAATATCAAGAAACAATAACAAGGTCATAACAATGAGCGCAGGCACTTCTCTGACAATGGTCTCCACCATTCCTCACTGAAATAAGCTTAGCTTCCTACAGAGATTAGCTCATTCTGGGATGGGGTAAGAAATGTAGCAAAGAAGCTTTCAAAGAAGAACGAGTTTGTGTCAATAGGACAAGAATGTATGTCCTAACTGTAGTGACTCTCAGGGAACAACACTGAGAGAATCTGAGCATAAGAACATTAGTTATTACAACAGAATGAATATATAACATATATAAATTAACACAGATATTCAAAAGAAAAAGAAACATAGATAGAGTCTTGCTGGTAAGTGGGAAATGAAGTCCTTTCTCTAAGAACGGCCATTCAAGAAAAAGACTTTGACATAGATCTTGCCTTTCCTATGCAAACTGCATTTCAAGGGAACAACAGCACTAAGGATTTAGAAAAAAATTCTTTATGTATAATTTCAACTGATAGATATGGAACAGCTGACATTAGAAAATCATCATTCAGTTAACCAGCAGGAAATAATTGATTTAGGCAAAACATCGGTGGATGGTAAGATGAAGTGTAGATGGAGGATTTCCCAATGCAGGGACGAGGCTGTCACCCCTGAACACGCAGACCAGTCTCACTGACAGAGGGGTAGCCTGACACTCGGTGCCTCCTGCCGGGATGTTATCTGAGGTACACAGCCTCATTCCTTTGGGGAAAAAATCCGATGAAGACTTCCCAGCTAACTTCTAGTTTACAAAAGTTTAAAAAGAGAGAGAGAGAGGCAAAACTTATCAAGTGGCACCACAACGAAGCAAACAGACAAATGCCTCCTATGAGACATTCTATGACAAAAATGACCAGGGGCATTCAACAAACCAAAGTCGTGTTGAAAATATGGTGGTGGCAGGGGGTAACTGGCACTGCTCCAAATTAAAGGGGATTTCAGAGAAATGATAATCGAATACAATGTGTGTAACGGGTTTGAAATCTTACTCCAATATGGTAGCTATAGGAGACCATGCTTAGAAGAGTAAGCATGAAGTAAATATGAATTAAAGAGTAAACATAACAAGACAATATTAATACTGTTAAGTGGAAAAATAGCAAGTAGAAGTGATATATATATATATATATATATATATATATATATATATATATATGATCTGGGATATGCATTTAGTTCAGCAAAATATAATAAAAAAAATAAAACGTCACCAAAAATGAGATTCATAGATACAATTTGGAGCATGGAAACTTCTTAATAGTGATTAAACATGAGTGATAAATACATGGCTGTTCAATTTTCTATTCTCTCTGTTTATATATGAATATTTTCCTACGAAATATAATAAAACAAGATTATTCAGTACAATATCATGTCATTCACTTGCTCAAATGCCCTCCCCGTTCCACCCCTCAACTGACTTTGTGTTGAAATAGAGAAGAAATCTAAAGTCCTTACTAGGCCTCATATTGCTGGGCCTCTGGCCTCCCTCCCAACTCATTCCCCACTGTCTTTTACTCATCACCCTTCCCCAGGCACCCTAATCTACTGTTTTTCTTGAAGCACCGTTGAGCCAGGGCTCTGTCTTAGATGTTATTCACTCTTTTCTCTCTTAAATGCTCTTTCCCTGCTGTATGCACTACGCTAGAGGAGAAGTTGAATAACAAACACTTAAATAAATTTAAGTTATATTGATAGCAGAAAAAATAAGATACATAGATTTTGAAAGGAGATTCCCCAAAGACCCAAGATCTACTTTTTTCCTTATTCATTTCTTTCTGTTCTTCATTGTCTCTCAGCCCCAAGGACTGATGCTCCTGCTTCTCTTTAAAGGCACGGAATCACTCTGGAGATTTTTAAAATGCAGACCAGGGTAAGATTATAAAAGGTAAATATCTTTGCCAGGGACATAACAACACTCTCACCTAAAAAACAAGTTAAAATCTTGAAAAATGAACATTGCCTATTCTTGTGACATTGCTATTATAATGGAAAATTCTGATATACTTCCAAACATGCATTTCAAACAAAGACAGTATCACATGCTTGGAGCCCTTGACTTGGTGCATGTCTGCAAATACGTACCATTCAGAAGGCTACACATATCTATGCCAGTGCTGCTGGGAAACTGAACTCACAACACACAGAGCTCTCCAAGAAAGGAAAAAAAATATTGGAATTTAAATTGTGTGTGACATTTAGAAGTTGTACTTTAAGTGCCCTAATAACTCTTGAAGTGGATGGACTAGAAAGTTCGCGTAGCAATGAATGCACAAGCATGAGCTCCCAGGTCCAACTTCTTGCAAGGTCTGATACTGCATACCGCATTATGATTGCTTTTCATTTCTTCTCGTTTGCCACATGCCCTGTAGATCGATAGAAAAGATTTGCCATAACAGGGGTTATGGAAGTTGCTCTCACTGATTGAATTACTCTATGAGTATCTACCCACTTAAGCTATTATAAAACCAAGTTAATAACATTGACTAAATGACAACTGAATATGAGGCAACTTTGTGATTCATATTATAACCCACTTTTCTTTTGGGAAAAAATGATTTTCAGCTCTGCTTTTATATTCTCTGCAAAGATAATACATTTTCCCAAATTAAAATAAATGAAAGATGTATCTGTCACACTCTCATTTTTTAAAATTAAATTGCCATATTGCTAAAGTTCCAATTCCCTTTAATTAAGTAGCCATTAAAAGGATTCATGTTGACTATTCAAAAAATTCTAACAGATGTGAAACTAATTTTTAATCTGGAGATCTGTGCTAATGGCCATGCCATTGCTGTCATTTGTATTCATTTACCATTGAAAATTAGGGGACTGTCCACTAAAGTGAAATTCCAAGTTGCACAGACCCCACTTTATGGGCTACTATGTAAGTGATGGTTGGAACTGTGGAGACTGCCCATTTTTTTCTCTTTGGCAGCGCTTAGCACACAGAACCCAGAGATTTATATGGATTTTTGGATGTTGATTTCAACATCCAAAGTAACACCAAAGCTATGCAAATATTTATTTTCCCATTATTAAATGCCTGTAATGGAGCCAGACGGCTGACCTGAATAACTACCTAAAACCTGGTTACAATCAATCTGTGGACAAGCATGGCCCATGCTCCCAATCTTTTAAGGCAGCCTCATTCTCTGTGAATACAACTGAGTGGACTTCACAATGGGTTCAGCTTCCCTAGCAAGAGTAATCCTTACCCCTGGCAACATTTTAAAAATGGACAAGGGAAAGACACCCAGAGTTTCTTCAAAAGCCTGATTTCTGCTTTGCTGTACAAACTAAGTTAGAGACAGACAGGTGAATTATTTAATTTGGATTGCACAGCAGGATGAAAAAGAGAGATTTTCAAATTTACTTTCATTGATTGTCAGTAGGTCAGATAGTTTGAAATGGATTTACATGAAGTCTGACTAGATGGTCAGTGGAGTTTATAACCATGACATGACATAGTGTGGCAGACCCTTCTGCGTGGCATGGGCCCAGCTCCCCCTCAGAGATGCACAGAACCCACACCCACAGATAGGTTCTCTCTTGGCGAATCAGATTTGCAATGCACCTAGGATGCTTTGAGCCTTGCTTTTACTGTGACTTCCTAAAATCCATGCTAAACCTTACAGAGACCAGTGTAACTGGCTCAACCACTTTTGCCTTTTCATTTGCTAATACCCTTCTTCTGTGATGTAATTAGGGGCATTGGCTTCTTTGTCATAACCAGGGCACAGTGAGTGAGGACCATCTTGTAATGTAAGGAGATATTAGAATAAAGGCCTGTCATGGCGGAGGCCACAGCTTTTGCTCCCCTTGAGAGAAAAGCCATGCTGTTGTCCTTTTTCCTCCACCAGACTCGGTAGTCCGTATGTATGTTTTATTTCATCCATAATGACTCGGACACTGCTAGCCGGTGTCCACATCAACATAGGGCTGCTGCTTGTACTGAATCATGGAATTTTCCTTCTCAAGTTCCAACATGCATTTCATATACGAAATCTATTGTAGTTTATAAGAACTAAACTTCAGAGTCAGGGCTGGGTTTGAATCCTAGTACTATTTTCTAGTGGTGTGTTTTGGATCTTAACATCTCCAAGCTCTGTGTTTCCTCATTTGCAAAGCGGGCCTGGTAAAGCACAAATAACTCTAAATGGTTGTTGCAAAAATCAAATTAAAAAAGTATATGAAACTGTTACCACAGTGCTTGATAAACTAGGTCTGTCCAGAAGGTATCCAGCCACATAATAAGCGAAATGGAGACATTTATTGAAGAAGATACAACATACAAGAAACATTGTACATAGAACAATGACTCCTCAGTCCCCTTCAAAGTGGGCACCCTGGGACCTCACACAGTTCTCCCAATTGCCATCAGCTGCCCTGTTGTATTTTCTTGAAGTTAATTGACAGTCTGAAATCTCTTCCCTTTCAAAGGTGATTTCAGTATTGGGAAAAAACTGTAAGTCTCAGAGTGCCAAATCTGGGCTGTAGGGGGCTTGAGTCACCTGGTTGCTATGGTGTTTTGCCAGAAAACTCTGCATAAACTAGTGGGGGTGAAAATGGGAGGGAGGTGGAGAGGGATAGGGTGGTGGGCTGGGATGGGAGTAAAAGACAGAAAACTGTACAAGAACAACAATTAAAAATTTTAAAAAAAGACGCGATGCATGAGCAGGTGCATTGTCATGATGAAGCTGTCGATCACCAGCTGCCCATAGCTACGGCCTTCTGAATCATCTGAATAGTTTTTGTGGAGGACTGTTCAAACTTAATGCAAGATTTGATGCTGATTAGTTGGTCTACTTGCTCAGAAATTTTGAATGCGAAGGCCACACAGTACACATGCTCACTCAATGGTGACTACCACCCCCACTGACTAGTACAGCAAAATCGACACTGTTCACACATGTGCATTTCAGTCCACTCTCCTTGGTTGTGGTTATATCATTGGTATGCAAACTGTTCTCATTATATTAACAATTGCTGTATTTTCCCCCAACAGACTCTGTAATTGCTCAACAAAACTGAACTTAAAAATAATCATCCCCTACCCTTCTAAAAGGAGGGAAGAAATTCTTCCTATCCATCAAGTCCCATGCCTTCTCCTTCCTGTCACTAACTTTATCAGGAATAATGAACTCCTCTTCCATTTTCAGGCAGGTCTCAGTGAGCATGTATATATAGCCTTCCTTCATCAGTTTAGTAATTTGTCCATTTTGCTTGCCTCCTTTACTGGGAGCCATGCATCTCAGGGACACAGACCTCACTTCCAGCTCCAGGACTGGTCTGTTTAGTTTAAAGCAGAACAACACGACACAGTGCAGTATGGAGACTGAGTGCTGACTCAAGTGCGTATTTGACTTGGTTGACTTGGCCGCTCATTCCCTGACTTTGAGAATGATCTAACCTCTCTCTTCCTTAGTTTCTTCAACTTTAAATTGTTGAATAACAACAACAACAACAACAACAACAAAAATATCAAACAACATCTGCATCATACAGCTTTTGTGAGAATTAAATGCATGTGAAGAAGTTAGAACATTGTCTGCACTAGTAAGTGCTCAATAAATGTTACTAGTGTTATTAAAGGCAACCCATTCCTCCCACTTAAAGGCTTCAGAAGTGAGCGTGCGTCATACTTATGGACAAGGTAAAAAAGGAATAATTGCTGAGAAACCTGTGGGGAAAGTTCCATTGCTGCTAAAACCAAGTCGAGTGATGAAAGGATGTCTCATTTTCCTTCTGCATGTTGTTGGTTCTTGTTGCAACGCTTGGAGCCATCTTGCTCTCATTCTAAGCTTAAAAACAACACTGAGGTGGAGATGAAAATAAATAGGGTATTTCACAAATAAGCTGCTTGCTATCCCTGTCCCAAATCCCATCCTACCCAGAACAGTGCATCTCCTTGTACTTCAAGTCCATTTCGGCTAGAGTTTCTACCCTAGTTTAAATATAGTCTATGGGACCTTATCACGTGTTGTTACATTTTTTTATTTGTGTATAATTTCTAGCCCCTTCATCCTCCCACCAACCACCACTAACTTGTAAAATCTTTGAGAGAAGGAATAATGGCGTGGTAAGATGTGCACAGGCTTTGGAATTAGTTTTGAGTAAACATCCTGTCTTTACCATTTATGCTACAAAATCTTGAAAGAGTTATTTAAGCATTTTGAATCCAAGTTTCTTCATTTCTACATTGAGGACAATAATATCTATTTAACAAGGTTTTCTGAGAATTAGATGATATATATGCAAATGTCTATTGGTTCTTTGTTTTGAGTTGGCACTCGAAAATGTCACTTCTATTTTGTCCTTGCCCCTAATAATTTACATCCTATTCTGCTTTACTTTTAGTAGATACTTAACAAATATCCCTGCAGCCACAATTGCTGATTCTAATTTTTGTATTAGGGCTGCAATAACTGCATTGTGAATTTGGGAGTATCTTTCCACAAGATATGGAAAGCCAGATGTCAATGGGGCTAATGCAGATAAGAGTGAGGATGCAGGTACAGATATTCCATAATTTCATGTCCCCTCAAATCCAAGTTTCTGAATCCTCCCTAGCAAGTAAGGCTCATTTCCAATATTTGCTTCTTGATGAAATTTTTCCTTGCTCCTTCATCCACAGTTATGCCCTCTACCTCAGAATTCTGGATTGTTCCCTTTACAACCAAGTAGTGTGTCTCAGTTTGCTAGATATCTTTTAACCTGTGTACGACTTATATTCACAACTAGAAAGCCATGAAGGCACATTTTCATTTTGCTGTCTACCTCTTGATTGTACTTAATACAAGTGGTAGTTATTTACTTATTTAGCAATAACAACTGTCCTATGTACAGAACTTTACTATTACAAATAACTACTGTATCTATTTGTATCTATTACTCTGTATTACACATTGAACTACCTTTGTTTGAAAGCAGGTTAGTAGGGTTGTCATTATTTAGTAAATGAGAAAATGGAAATAAGCAACCCTCCCATGATTATATATGGTAACCTGGCCTGAAATAACATATACCCTTGGCTTCAGGCATATTATATCTCTATGCATTCTTCAATCTCATTCAAAGCAGAGAAGACAATGACAATGCAAAATAAAGAGAATGATGCTAAATCCACTCAAATTGTTTAAGTCAATAATTCACAAACCTCTGTACCATATTCTTAATAACAATTTATTATTTTAATTTATGATTTAGCTTGCAACTAACTGCAACACACAAATACCTACCCACGCCTGTTTAAAACTGGCCTAGAGTGTATGGGCAGAGCACAAGCATTTCTGTTTGCTGAATTGTGAGGAAAAACTAAGTTCTGGCACCCAGCAAGCCTTGCTTTAGCTCAGCATTCCTCCCATTTGAATGATTTTCAAAATCCAATTATCCAGTGCCCAGAATATTCTGAATGTCCATGTTGTGTTACAGGGAAGTAAAATAATAATCCAATTTAATCAGTATTTGATGATAAAAAGTCCCTGTTGATATAATAAGTGTCAAATTGTGCTGCAGCTCAAGCAGAGCACTCTGCTCATCTTTATTCCTCATGAGCTCAGGGTGATGGAGGACCCACCTCTACATAGGCTTCCATGACTGCTACAGCTGTGGAAGAGGATGTGGTACACTGCACACTGACTCTTCATGCATCAGCGCATAAGGGACGCCCAAAGCCCTACTCACATTGCATAGGCTAAAGCAAGTCATGAGGCTTCACCTAAGTTTCTAAGGTCCAGGGAAGTGTAATGCTGCATAGAACTGGAAGAGAAAACTCTAGCGTTTGTGAATTGTCCTAATGAATATCACAAAGACTTGCTCAAAATTATCCCTGTTATGAGTTGTATAGTAGTCAAAAAGGCCAACATACAATGATAACCTTGCTTATAATAATAACTATTTGACATATATGCATATATATATGAGGTCTGTCTGGAAAAAGTCCAGCCATGCTTAATATAATGAGAATGGTTCACACGATACCAATGTAACCTGGCAGTCAAGGAGAGGGGACTGGAATGTGCATGTGTGAACAATGAGAACTTCAATGTACTAGTCAGTGGGAGCAGTAGACACCATTCAGTGAGTGTGTGCACTGTGTGACTGTTGCATTGAAAATGACTGAGTGAGTAGAGCAACGAATCTGCACCAAATTTTGCATTATGCTTGAACATTACTCCATGGAAACTATTCAGATGATTCAGAAGGCCTCAGCCATGGGCAACTGGTGATTGGCAGCTTCATCACCACAACATGCTGACTCATGCACTGTGTCTCATGCAGAGTGTTTTGGCAAAACATCAAATCACCCAGGTGACTCAACCCCCCTACAGCCTAGATTTGGCACCCTGTGATTTCTGTCTTTTCCCAAAACTATAATCACCTTTGAAAGGGAAGAGGTTTCAGACTGTCAATGAGATTCAGGAAATATGACTGGGCAACCAATGATGATTAGGAGAACTGTGTGAGATCCCAAAGTGCCTACTTTGAAGGAGACTGAGGTATCATTGTCTTATGTACAATATTTCTTGTATCTTATTATATCTTGTATCTTCTTTAATAAATGTCTCTATTTTTCTTATTACATGGCTGGATACCTCCTGGACAGCACTTGTACATAAATGAAACATATATATGATTCTACTACTTTTCTTCTAGATACTCCAATACATACACACACACAGCATTTATTTTTTCTTTAGCTCCTTATAAACGGCATCCTTTTCTGCCTCACTAATTTTATACCACTCTTACTTCAGTCAGTATTTGTAACTATAGCTTTCCATCAGTTCCTTGCATATAACAAGCTACTTCCTATTTTAGAGCCTGTATGTATGACACTGTCTCACCCAATATGCTCTTCATACATATATTTACTTAGCCAATTACCACCCACCTCTCAGGGACAAACTTTAGTTGCTCTCCATGGAAGATTTCCTTAGCTTTCAAAACTAGGTTATGTTGGACTGTCTCACATTTGTATTGAAACTTTTTTTAGGTCACCTATCATAACTATAATTATGTATCTAACATTCCATCTCCTTCTGCACTTTTTATAAATGTACCACAGTATGCCAATTATCTAGTATATCAGGTACAGAATTACGTGTTAACTATTTTGCTGACTGACCGTGGTTTCTTGGTCACACATGAATGCTACTTCTCGGAGAATAAAATCTGATATAAATCTTGGTCCCTCTCTATCCCTTCCCTTGGTTTCTGGTCTTTTTAAAGAAAACAATTAAGCAGTTAGAACCAGGTCTTTGGAAATATTGATGGCTAAGCTTCTCCTTGAATCTAGTGAGAGAAATTTCAAGTGATTAGAGTTTTATATTGTATTTTACCAAAATAAATTTCAAGTGATTTCTACTCTCAAGCTCTCAGGATAGACACAACAAGATTACATTTCCCTGTTCTTTTTCCATTTTCTCAACATTTGGCAAAAGATTCAGCATATCACCATTACTACCAACTCCCCTGTCTCTTTCTCGGCATGGTGCTGAGTTGCAATGTTCACTTTAAAATCTAATCCCAGGATTTATATAGTCCCTGATCTCGTCGTATGCATATCATTTTGCTGATCTCACAAAATCCATCTTGGGATGGGTTGATTGGCTCCCTGATTTTCTTCTCTAAAAATTGTCATTGTTACCTTGTAACTCCCCATCCAAAGTACAGACAGCTTGGCAACTGTGCTTCCCTCTAAATTCTAAATTTACTGCACAAATTGCTGTGCTAAACAAATGAAAAGGTAGCAATGTAGCAGGACTGTGTTAGCTAGCACAGGACAGACAGTTCTACCTCTTCCCTGCTTCTGATAAAACACACACACACACACACACACACACACACACACACACACACACACACACGAACACTGAATTTAATACGCCATGTCCCTGCCATCAATTTTCCCATCACGTCTACTTTGGTCTTCCTTTTCACTTTACTATTTTACTTAATATCACTAAATTAATTTTGTCTGGGTTGAATTTGTTAACCCAATCACAAACAGTGAATAGCAGGAATTTGCCTTTCCATACAAATTAGGTAATGCAAACCTCGCACTGTCCTCAAAGTTCAAAAATCTAACCTAACACCGCAAGTCCCCAGTTACAGGGACCGCTTACTTTGACCGTGTGGATCTTGTTTCGGGTGTGCAGTGAAGTGCTCAGTTTCTCGCTAAAGTCTGCGCTCCTTTCCCTGTTACTGGCTTGGCTTTCCTTTCTGGTCTTTGCACTGTGGCCATGGCTCAAGAGGTGAAATCTTCAACTTGAATGTTAATTTAGTCATTGAATATGAGAAAGAACATATCCTACAGAAAACATGTATTTATATTCACTTGGGAGAGATGTCTGCCAGGAAGCCAGGATCTCTCCCTGGTCAGGCTTTGGAGAGGTCATGCCAGCCTTTAACTCTGTGGCTCTCTCCTGTGTGTGAGATCCACGACTGCTCATCAACAGCATTCTCCTCATACACCTACCTTCTTCTTCAGATAATGTATTACTTTTCATTTTCTTACAGGCAAGGATTCCTCTGGCTATGCATATTTCTTTAAATTGACTTGCATAAAATTATTCACATTTTTTTAGTTTACTTTCTTAGAACTATATTAGTTTTCACTTCTCAGATTCTCATGGGGATGTAGATGAAGGTTGAAGCGATAGTGAATGGGAATAAAACTGGAAACCTCTAAGTATTTATTTAACCTTTTTCTTCACTAATATTATTACAACCCAAATGAACTGCTTCCTGTACTATTGCAGTTGTTTCCTAAGAGAGAGTAACTTCCCATTTTTTTCATTATTTTATCATGCTAAGAATATTTAAACTTCTCAACAAAATTGTAAGTGTAAAACACAGTCTTGTAGACTGTAGGAACAATGTACAGAATATCTCTAGAGTTTACTTGTGTTGCATGATGGAAACTGTATGCCATTTTATTACAATGTTGATTTGTAAAGCATCACCCTGATCCAGTTATCTCCTTGCTCCAAAGCCTTTTCTGGATCTGGATTACTTTTGCTTCCTGTAGTGGCTCTCAAATGGCTGCATCAGTGTCACAAGGGAATAGTAGAGAAGTACAGACTCTCTCTCAGGCCCTGTGCTACATCCACTCGGTCAGAAAACCCAAGGTGGGCCCAACAATCTAGGTTTCAACAAGCTCTGGAGATCACTCCAGTGCTCACTGCAGTGTGAGAGCCAGCAAACTGATAAATAATCTAAATCGCTAAAATGCCGTTTACGATCCTATGTGACATCAATGCACACTCCAGCTTTACTCCACAAACCTTGTTGCTGATTTCCTAAGCACTAATAAAACCACAAACTCTCTACTTTTAAAATACACAGCATCCTTTATGTCCGACATTTTGTTTAAATTATTTCCTCTCCAATAGATTTCCCATCACACCTTCTCTTCCAACAACCAGTGACAATAACTGCAATGATCCTCTTTACTCCTCAAGGCCCTGTCTGCATAGAAAGCACTGTCTTTTTTAAGGCTCTCCTGATTTCCCCTCTGTCAAACATGATCCCTTCCTCTTTTTAATCTTCAAAGTAATTTGCTTTCATTCATTTATGACACACATTGCAATCTAGTTTCCAAAATATTTTGCTTATGAACATGCCCCCCTCTTTTTCTCCTTGTTTTGAAGTCTTTGCCAGGGAAGGACTGCATTCTATTCAAGGTGATTCTGCTGCAGGGCCCTGCCTGTAGGGTGTATCCATTAAACAAAGAAGCTAACTTGTATTTCTATGAAGAATGGTTCTCTATAAGCTTTTTATTGAAGACGGTAAACCCAGTGTTTCCCCAGCGACCCTGAGTATGACATTATAGAAGCCTCCATTGAACTCTTGTAGAATTTACTGTACTCTGACTTTAGATTGGATAGACATGCATTTAAATCCCAGATCCAAACCCTTTAGGCAAGTCCCTTACTTTTGTGCATCTAATTTATTAAATGAGACTAATATTATCTAGTTTACCCCATAGGATTATTGTGAGGACTATATTCCATGTGATAATATATATAAATCATGTAAACAAATTGATAGTCACCATTATAAAATTTGTTCCTAAAGCCACAAGAGTTTACTAATTATCCAAGTCCACGTAACCAATAAATGATGAAGATAAAATTGGAAATTAAATATTATTTTTGTATATTATTTCCATCTTCTGTGTAAAAAAAAAAGAAAGAAGGTGATACAATACAGACTAAATAATACTTTAGACTAATGTGTACTTGCATTAGAGTGTAGGCTACTCTGTGGAAGGTTCTTCAGAACATCACTGAATAGTTGTTAACTGTCTTAGTAATTCTCGTAAGTGAACATCCACAATAGAACACTGTTCCTCTTCTACAAAGCCACCCTGAGATATATATATACACACACACACATAATCTATATCATATATAAAAGGATTCCATATATATGGATTTGACCCATATATATATACATGCATACATACATATATACATACATATATACATACATATATATATACATACATATATATATATATACATACATATATATATATATATATATATATATATATATATATATATATGTTTGACACACACACACACCCCTTAGATGCCTTCCTTATGACCTAGCGGCTGGCTCTTACCTGCCAGGTTCTAATCTAGAAGCTAGCTAGCATCCCTGTCCAGTGCTACATTCTTACCCTGCTCTTACCCCAAAATGGTGTGTTTCCCCTTCCTTCTGAATCAGTACCTGATTTTTAAGGCTACCTGCCACATTTTGTTGAAATGGGCCTTCCAAATAATGGAACAGATAAAACATGTTAGTGAATATACTACTTTTGTAACTTAAATGACAATGAACATTAATTTTTACTTAAATAAACCCTCAAGGGAAACACATCAGTCTCTTGAATGTGTGTGCATGTGTGTGTTTGTATGAGATGCTTTATTAGAATCTGCACTGTCAAACTCTAACTTTAATATCCCATGGAGGAGCTCCTTAATGCACTATCCTACGGTCCCTGAAAGTCACCAGTAGAAATTAATGAATAAATAATTTCTTCCAATTACATCATGTTACTTGTTTTACATTCTGTTCTTCCTAATAACATCAGACATTCTGATGTGAGATGTTGATTAGCTCTGCCTTGCATCAGTTTTCCTTCAGTTTTTTAAATAGAATCTTGAATTATAGATTTAGAAGTTAATTTTCTTTCAACTCCTTTTATTCATAATGGGTTATGGCTGAGTGCAATGAGTATAATTCTATATGTTTGATCAAGTGAGTGCTCAGTTCACTGCTGTAGGAGTACACTAAATAAAGTCAAGTTTTGAAACTTGAGCTCTCTTGCATGTCAGCTCTAATAACAACAGGATGGTGGGAGCCTAAAGGATTTCAGGCTTTGAGGTGCATGTGTATGTGTGTGTGCGTTCACGGTAGTTTCTCCAATTTTGTGATACTAAAGGACTGAAAGAGAAATGTCATCTTATGCTCTGTATCACTACTTAGCTACTGTTGTATAATAAATAACCCCAATGCTTAGTGGCTTTAAGTAACAGGTGTTTGTTATTATTAATATGTTTATATGGGGGTTAGGGCAGAGGCATTAGTTGATCTAGGCTGGGGTTACTTTTATGCATCTACTTCAACCTGTGAAGCTGGCTGAACTTGGTTGAAACCTTTGCTTCAACCTTTGGTTGCTCTTTGCTGAAGTTTGGGCTCAGGTCTACTGACTATCTGGCCATCTGGGCCCAGGATGAAGCAGAAGTATAGAATAGTAGCTAATCAGGGAAGGATTTTTCACTGAGATAAAAAGCAAGAGGAAAAGCAGAAACAGACACAGTCTTCTAAAGTCTAAGCTCAGAACGAAGCACTGTCACTTATATTTCATTTTTTGGTCACAACATGGCTCATGGAAAAATTCAAAGTCAAGGGATGTAGAGAACGGGTCCCTATTCCCTTAGCAGGAGGACCTACAAAGCTGCAGGGCAAAGGACATGGACGGAGCAAGGGCTGAAGCATTGAGACCAATCATACATGTTCTTATGTTCTCATGTGTTGTTAGGTAGTTAATTTACTTAAGTATACCTTGTTCTTAAATATGATTGTTTAGGTCACCCTAACTATGGCCTCACGTTTCATATAACCAAGAGCACCTGCCCCTTGAGTGTAGATATCATATCTTATGCTTCTTTCCAGAACCATGACCCTAATAGTGAGCAATCAGATGTCAAATCCATTTACTAGCTCTAGTTCTCTTTACACGTATCATGTAACAACAAAGAAGCCTGATTTCAAATATTGGCCCTTCACTACCAGGTATGTGACTTGATTATTTAGACCCCTGGCCTCAGAGTATTTATAAAGTGGGCACTATAAAAACCACTTGGCAGACTGTGGTAAGGATTGAGATAATTGTATAAAGTACCTGAAATAGTGCCTGGTACAAAGTAATTTCAATAAAGATAAATGTTCATAGGCTGAATCAAATTTTAGCTATCATGAGCTACCACAAAAAATATGTACCAATGTAGCAGATATAAATTTTGAAGTCATGTACCCAAGCATACAATGATAAAATTTTATTTTATTCTTGATTAACTTCTTTGGTAAGTCATTTATTTTATAAATGTATACTGAGTGTTTTCTATATGTTATGCACTATGTTTTAGGCATTAGTTATACAACACAAAATAAAGCAGATAAAAATTCTTCCTCTCAAAGTAGAGGAGACAGATAATAAACAATATATAGATTTATATATGTATTTATAGATGTAATATATATATCTAATATTTGTAGTATTTATTTTCCCTTTCCTTTGAATTAGATTTACATAGCTAACTGCCATGGCTTGATAAAATAGACCTTTTGTTTTTTCAGCTTCTTAATCATTTTTTTATTAATGTACAAATGCAGTTGTCTTCATTTTCCCACCACCACTTCCCCCTGCCCCACCCACCCCACCCTCAGTCCTACCCCCTTTTGTCCTTGTCCACAGGTCCTTTATACATGTTCCCTGATGACCCTTTCCCCTCTTTCCCCTGTTATTTCCCCTTCTCCTCCCCTGTGGTTGCTGTCAGTTTGTTCTTTATTTCAATGTCTCTGGTTATATTTTGCTTGCTTGTTTGTTTTGTTGATTAGGTTCTACTTGCAGGTGAGATCATATGGTGCTTGTCTTTCACTGCCTTTCAAATACTAGAACAGTTAGGGTACAACTTGGAAGATGTTAGTGAATAGACAGATTTCATAACTTAAATGGCAATTTTTGTTACTTTGAATAAACCCTCAAACACTAAAGAGAAAAAAATAAAATAGGAGAGGAATAAATTTATAAAATTGGGGGATAAGAGAATGCAATTAGATAAGATGACTAGAGAAAAATCCTTAAATTTTTTACTCCTACCAGAGGTTTAGGTTAGAAGTTCTTAATCTGAGGTTCACAATCTCTTAGAGAGTAGTACATCAGTGGTTTTCCATAGCTCTGAGATGCCTCTACAGTTAGAGGTAGGATCTTGTTGTTTGTGTCCCAAGTCCCATGTCCCTTCTCACCAGCCCCACAGAGAGATTCCATAGCTTTTATGTGAGATTAAGAAGTCTTGTGGTAAGAAAATTTAAGATCTAGTCTCTTAACAACCTTGAAGTATATAATACAGTATTGTTGACTATAATCACTAACTTCATGGTGGTAATCATATTGCATTATATAAACGTAGAAACAGGTTGTACACCTTAAAGTTACACAAAGTTATATATCAACTATATCTCAATTGTTAAAAAGGCATGTTAAGAAGTATACATTTAGGCAATAGTCAACAGGTATGACTTACTCTCATGAGATGAGTTACGAGGTTAACTCTTAGTTTAGTGTGCTGTGTCTGTAATAAGCATCCTGCCCTGGACCTTAATCATCCCCTGCCCCCTAAAAACTAAACAAGCATTAAACTCACTTCTAGGGAGGGTTTACTAAATGCTCTTGGGACACAAGAGATTTTTTACCTCTGCCCTTGAGGGGAAATAAGCATTCAAAAATAGAGTCTAATGTAAATCAGTGCTGGAGTAATGGAATAAACAAGGGGTCATAGGCCTTTTCTTCATTCCATTCAAAAATGTTAATGCTAATTTTTTCACAAGCTCTTACATGTACACCATAAGTATTGGTTAGCCTCTCAGTACAATCAAAGAGTCCAGATAAGTCTTGGCACAATTAATAACAGCATAGATGTATAATATACCTTACCAATTACGGAGTTCTGAAAGGTATATTATCTTATTTGGGATGAAGAAGCCAAAATGCACAAAAGCTTGCCAAAAATCACACAATCAAGAAAATGTTAAAACTACTGAATTATCCACAAAATACATTGTCCAAATCATGAATTTAAGCCATAAAAATAGCTGAAATTATGTAGTCAATTTTGCTTATTTTATCTATTTTTAATATTTTCTTTTAATTTTTATTACATTTTTTCCATTACCATTTTGTGCCCTTATACCCCCTGCCTCCTCAATCACCACATTGTTGTCCATTGAGCTTATTTTTATTTATTTTTTATTATTTATTATTATTTTTATCAGTATTTTTTAATTGTTGATATTGTACAGTTTTCTGTCTTTTACCCCCCAGCCCACCGCCCCAGCCCTCCCCACCTTCCTCCCATTTCCACTCCTTATAGTTTTTGTCCATGTGTCCTTTATACTTGTTGCTCTAAACCATTCCCCTTTTCCCCTGAAATTCCCTCCCCTCCCCCTCTTGTCACTGTCAGACTGTTCTCAAATTCAGTGTCTTTGTTTATATTATGCTTGTTTGTTTGTTTTGTTGATTAGGTTCCTGTTAAAGGTGAGATCATATGGTATTTGTCTTTCATTGCCTGGCTTATTTTGCTTAGCATGATGCTCTCCAATTCCATCCATGCTGTCGAAAAGGGTAGGAGCTCCTTCTTTCTTTCTGCTGCATAGAATTCTATTGTGTAAATGTATCACAGTTTTTTGATCCGTTCATTAACTGATGGGCACCTAGGAGCCCCTTCTTTCTTTCTGCTGCATAGAATTCCATTGTGTAAATGTACCACAGTTTTTTGATCCATTCATTAACTGATGGGCACTTGGCTATTGTAAATTGTGCTGCTATGAACATAGGGATGCATAGGTTCTTTTGGATTGGTGTTTCAGGATTCTTAGGATATAATCCAAGCAGTGGAATTGCTGGGTCAAAAGGTATGTCCATTTTTAGTTTTCTTAGAAAATTCCATACTGTTTTCCATAGTGGTTGTACCAATCTGCAATCCCACCAACAGTGCACTAGGGTCCCCTTTTCTCCACAACCTCTCCAACACTTGCTGTTTGTTGCTTTGTTTATGAAGGCCATTCTGACTGGTGTCAAGTGGTATCTCATTGTAGTTTTAATTTGCATCTCTCTGATAGCTAGCGATATCGAGCATCTTTTCATGTGTCTCTGGATCCTCTGTATGTCCTCCTTGGAGAAGTGTCTGTTCAAATCCTTTGCCCATTTTTTAATTGGGTTGCTTGTCTTCTTAGAGTAGAGTCTTGTAAGTTCTTTATATATTTTGGAGATTAATCCCTTGTCTGAGGTATCATTGTCAAATATGTTTTCCCATACAGTTGGTTCTCTAAAAAATGTTACTTAATTACAATTTAACAGTTGTTTTAGCACTTTAATATTCTATGTATAGAAACTTTAAATAGTTAAAAGCCTAATGAATTCTGCAGCAAGAAATATGTGATCAAGACAATTTTCATATCTATGCTTTGGAGTGAAAAGCGTTATATTATTATTATTAGGGTAGTTCCCTTTTTGAAAGCTCTTTTCCTCAAATGACTGTTATACATCTCCAGGGTGTTCTCATCCTGAAATCCTACACTTATGAGGCATTCATTGCTTTTCTTTGATAATTTTGTGAATATTTTCTTTCACCCCCAGCGTAGTCTGTTTTCATCACTGTTACAATCATTAACAAGAGAGTCTTTCGACGTGTTAACAATCTTTCTTTGAATAGCCTGCAATCCAGTATCTCATCCTACTTAATTGCACTTAAGCAATCTGACAGTCTTTAAACTTTAATATTTTTGTCAAAATCCAGAGCTTTATTCACCCCAGGCTCTCTTCAGTTTTGTTGAGAAGGCAGGTGGTGGAAGGAAGATCAGCAGTATGAGAGCTACGCCTTCTTCAACCGAAGACCAACCCAGTCTTTTATTTAAGCTCATTGTGCATCCTGCTGCGTTGTATGGGCACAGCAGACAACATTAGGAGTGAACATTTGACTCTTAGGCAAACCTCAGAAAAATCAAAGTGAAAAGAAAAGAGTGGAGGTTCTTTCACATGCTTTTATCAAGTTAATATTTTTTCACTTCCCACTTCTTTAAATTCAAGGGCAACATTTAGGTTTTAGAGAAAAATCTTGGTTCCTTTTGAGTTTAACATTGAATTGTGATGTTCATAAAGATGTTCAGAAACAAAGGTCAATAACTCAAAAGTAAAATGCATCTAATCCAGTAATATCAGGTGATTTCAGAGTAATGAAAATAATACAGACAACAATAATAATAGCATATTATAGGGCAACACTGTGCTGAATTTGCTATAACAATTATCTATTTTGCAGCAACCATATGAGATAAATTCTATTAACAGATGCTGTCATGCTTAAACTTTTTGAATTTTAGGTTTTCTGCCCATTCATTGAACAGTGTATATATGAGGGGGGACCCCCCAAATGGAATTTATTTATAAAAATTGTGTATTTATTCTTACATGTTCAAACTTCAGTTACCTTCAAAGTACTCTCCATTTGATATAATACACCTACTGAGATGTTTTTTCCACTTCTCAAAACAGTTTTTGAATTAATCATTTTGATGCCTTTTAGTGCTTCCACCATTTTCTGTTTCACATTTTGCACATCAGTAAAATGTTGCCTTTTGAGGGCTTTTATTTTTTTCATCCTGGGAAACAAACAAAAGTTCCTAGGGGCCATATTGGGTGAATAGGGAGGGTGCAGCATGGAGATGATGCTCTTTTTGGTCAAAAACTACTGAGCACTCAGTGTGGTGTGGGCAATCACCCATTGTGAAAGGGGCAGACACTTTAAAAGAGTCTCCCAAAAAATTCACTGAAGCTGAACACAATCTCTCACAATAGCACCAGCTGTGACAACTGATACAGATGGGTTCCTAGAACACTCAGCTAGTGGGCGAAACCTGTACTACAAGGGGCCTGCCCTCCAGAAGATAATTCCAGGTTTTTGGGGTCCTTCTCATACACCAAAAATATTTTCCATCAGTTTATCATTACTGTGAAATGTATGATATTTACCAAATTTTCAACCATTTTTCATCCTGAATTTTAAAATCTTAAAAAAAAATGTTTTTTATTGGTACAAATGATGTTCACAATGTATTTTGAGAGAAAATTCATACTGGATATATGAAGCATATTAACACAACTCTCCTTGAAGTAGTGGAATAGGAAATTTACTTAATCGTGTTTGTATTTTCTAATTTTCATATTATAACCCTGGATTATTACTACCAATTTATATATTCATTTATTTATTTTGAGAAACTGTTTTTTTTTTTTATTGTTGTTCAATTAGTTGTCCCCATTTCCCCTGATCGTTCTCCACTGTCCTTCCCACCAGCTTCCACAGTCAGTCCTCCCCACCAGCAGTATCTAGGATATATAAAGGGATTAATCTCCAAAATATATAAAGAACTTACAAGACTCTACCCTAAGAAGACAAGCAACCCAATTAAAAAATGGGCAAAATATTTGAACAGACACTTCTCCAAGGAGGACATACAGAGGATCCAGGGACACATGAAAAGATGCTCGATATCGCTAGCTATCAGAGAGATGCAAATTAAAACTACAATGAGATACCACTTGACACCAGTCAGAATGGCCTTCATAAACAAAGCAACAAACAGCAAGTGTTGGAGAGGTTGTGGAGAAAAGGGGACCCTAGTGCACTATTGGTGGGATTGCAGATTGGTACAACCACTATGGAAAACAGTATGGGATTTTCTAAGAAAACTAAAAATAGACATACCTTTTGACCCAGCAATTCCACTGCTTGGATTATATCCTAAGAACCCTGAAACACCAATCCAAAAGAACCTATGCTATGCACCCCTATGTTCATAGCAGCACAATTTACATTAGTCAAGTGCTGGAAGCAACCTAGGTGCCCATCAGTTAATGAATGGATCAAAAAACTGTGGTACATTTACACAATAGAATTCTATGCAGCAGAAAGAAAGAAGGAGCTCCTACCCTTTGTGACAGCATGGATGGAATTGGAGAGCATCATGCTAAGCAAAATAAGCCAGGCAATGAAAGACAAATACCATATGATCTCACCTTTAACAGGAACCTAATCAACAAAACAATCAAACAAGCATAATATAAACAAAGGTACTGAATTTGAGAACAGTCTGATAGTGACCAGAGGGGAGAGGGGAGGGAATTTCAGGGGAAAAGGGGAATGGTTTAGAGCAACAAGTATAAAGGACACATGGACAAAAACTATAAGGAGTGGAAATGGGAGGAAGGTGGGGAGGGCTGGGGCGGTGGGCTGGGGGGTAAAAGACAGAAAACTGTACAATATCAACAATTAAAAAATACTGATTAAAAAAATAAAAATAATTAAATTAAATTAAAAAAATAAAAATAAGGCAAATACAATGCAGCAATTACAAGTTCTGAAGCCAGGCTGCCTGAATTTGAATCCCACTTTTGCCATGTGACTTGGGCTAATTGCTTCACTTTTCTGTGTCTAGGTTGCTTCTTCACTGGGATTGGTAAAACTATGAGATCATTACAAAGTTTAAAGGAGATAGCACGTGTGAACAGTGTGTGATAGGTAACAATTGTATTATAAAACCAACTCATTATGAGCTAAAAGTGGTGCATGCGATGTGACTAAAGCTATGAGCTGCATTCCCATTTTTTTCATATACCTCAAGGTAGCACCTTTGAAAGATTATCAAAACATCTGAGATGTTCACCACTAATGCTGCATTATATTGTTAGAAGATGCGAAATCTCTAAGACTGTTAGATGTATCATGCAACTATTTCTAAGAAGAACATATTTTAAATTTTCAATGGTTTCATAGAGTGAAAATATACCTGAGCTTATAAAAAGAAGTTACAGACTGCAGTACCAAGGCTGCCTTTGTTTAGTTATGAAATGGAAAGCAAGACACTTTATCTACCATTTCAGTACTCTTTATCACTCAGAAAAATAATTCCTGTGTCACAGGGTTATTTTAATACCATTTTATGGGCATTTACAATGAAAAAGCTTAGAATTTTTAGGAGATATGAAAAAATATCTTCATGAACTCAGAATAGGAAAATATTGAAAAATGCAAAAAGAACAAAGCACAGTAGAAAAGAATGATATAAATGACCATTTGAAAAGGAAATATTCTATCTTACAAAGGATACCAAAAGTGAAATGAAATGCAAAGCTGCAGGTACAAGAAATCACATAGCCAATAAAGTATTTAAATACAACACACATGAAGATTTTCTTTAAATAAATAATGAATAAATAGCTCAGTTTTTCAAAATGGACAAAATTTGTGAAATAAGCACTCTGATTGGAACCCAACTGGTCAATAAAATGCAACCATTATAATGGTTATCTATTATAATAATAGCAATCATAAAAAATGAAAATTTAAACTTCAATAGGGAACAGTCTTATTCCCAGTTAGTTTTTTATTTAATTAATAAAACTGATGAACACTACACATCCTTTAGTGAGGATGTGGAGGAAACAGATGCTTAGTCATTGCTAGCTGGGCTATCAATTTTTCTGCCTTGTAGAGTAAATGGGCAGCATATGCAAAATTGAAAATGCCCATTAACTTTTCCCTTAGTAACTATTTCACTTTGATGAAAATTGTGCCTTAAAAAGATACATCAAAGGACACTCACTAACTCTCTCCACAACAAACAAAAAACTCCCCTACCTCTCCTGTAGTAGAATTCATAAATATCCTATATCTGATTAATACAATGGAATATTATACATGAGTTAAAATAAATAAACTATACTATAGATACTAACATGGATGCATCCATAATATTGAATGAAATTGCAATCCACAATATTTAATGAGAAAAAAACAAATTGCAAGCAAGTAAAATGTTGCCTTTTAAGTAAAAATCTAACATTAAAGACAATATGTCCCATGTATGGACACCCATTCGTAAGGTAGAAGTACAAACACAGACCTAGGAATGATACACATCAACTATACGATTGTAGATACTTATGTAAACAGCTATGCCAAATTATGTCTGACTTGCTAAGAGATTTTGGGGGGTTTGTTTGCCATATCATGATGGATGTTAAGTTTTATCACATGGTTTTCAGCACTAACCATGGCGATGATGCAGTATATTTTTCCTCTCAATCTCCAAATGTGCTTAATTGCCCTAATATTATTTTCCAAGGTTAAATGGATTCAGATTCCTAAGTGAAACTCCACTTGGTACTGATGGTTATTGTGTGTGTGTGTGTGTTTAATTGCTTGAACTGTTATCTTTCTTCTTTCATTACAATCTGTTGGCTCAGATTTGTTAAAATTGAAGAGCTATTTTCACATCAATATTAAAAGTGAGACTGCCTATGATTTACCTTTCTCAAATTGCTTTTGTCTATTTGTGATAATATGCTTATGTTTTATTTTTCTATTCTGTGAAATATTTATGTAATATAAAGGCTATATATTCTTTTGTTTTTGGGGTGTTTTTAGAAAAATGAGCGTCAGATATTTATTATAGTACTATTTATTAGAGTATAAAGTAGTAAAAACAGATCCACTGTCCTCCCAGAAAGGTCTAAGAGTGAAACCTAGAAACACTCGAATTATCTCTTGACAAAGGAATGAGTATACTAATTTATTCATGCATTGAAATTTTCTGTAACAGTTAAGTAACATCTACATATATCTCAAAAACCTAATGACAATGAATACAAATCATACATATATAGATTTATTCCATTTATATAAATATACAAGCTTGTAGTTTGTAAATAGATAAAATACAGAAGTACCAATACATGCTTGGAAATATTGTATACTAACTTCACATTAGTAGGTCCTGAGGATGATGGCAGAGGAGGGAGGATGTATAAAATATTTCAGTTGTAGTTTATTTTTATGGGGAGATAGGAAGCAAAAGTGGAAAGAATAGCAATTCTTTTTTTCTTTTCTCTTTCTTTATTGTTATCTGAATACAACAATTCTCTCCAGTTCCCCCTCACCACTCCCCCTACCCCAGCCATCCCCACTTCCCACCCTTGATCCTACCCCTCTTTGGTTTTGTCCATGTGTCCTTTATACATGTTCCTGAAAACCCTTCCCCCCTTCCTCCCCATTATCCCTTCCCACATCCCCTCTGCTTACTGCCGGTTTCTTCTTAATTTCAATGTCTCTGATTATATAGCAACTCTTAAACATAAGTGAGGAAAAATGGAATCCTTACTATATTCTTTTAATATATGGGGTTCGGCAGAAGTAAAGCCTACTTGGGTGTAGCTGGTAGGATAATGATATGGGTGTAATAATTTATAGTTTTAATTTGAACATTTCACCTAAAACATTATATGGCATTCGTGAGTGTGATATTGTTATGTTACAGAATTACATGCTTAAGATTTTATAATAAAAGATTTTGTAGTTTAAAAGGGGCATTGTTAGAAATATGTCATACTTATTTTGATTTTGAAAGAAAGGAAGAAAGAAAGAGAAAGAGAGAGGCAGAACTTCATCAATTCCACTAACTCCAAGGCTTAATTTCTTTACTCTCCAAACCTCAGTTTCTGCACCTTTAAAATGTGGTAATACCAGCTACACCTGCCCTAAAGATGCTGAGAAGGGGCAGTCTGGTGACAACTTCATTGTCAGGTACACTGCTAGTGGGTATGGATACTATCATACCCACATTCAGTCTCCAGTTGTGACCATCCATTCCTTTTATTTAATTTCACAGATAATAGTAAAAGATTTTTCAACAGCCACCACCACTTTAATTTGTAACCACGATGACCACCCACGAAGGCCATAAAACAAATCTAAGGAGTCTAAATGATGCTATAAATTCATTGATTAGTTCATCTCAATAAGTAAAAATGAAAGAAAAGAAAAAGCAACAGCTAAGCATTGGGACACCTCTCCCAATCTGTGTTATGCAAGCACTGGTTAACAATGGTAAGAACTGGATAAATTTGCTCAGGTAAAGTCTCTCTTACAAGCCCAAGAAAAAAACATGGTCCTGGTTTGATGTCATTAAGAAAAGATGATCAAGTTACACCCATCAGTCATAACACTCCCAGCCATCCCTGTAAACAGAATCCAGCAGATTGGGGGTAGGGTGATCAAAATCCAGCCTCCGGTGATGTACTCTACTCTCTCTTTTCCAACTTTGCTCAAACCTCAAACAGGTGAGACCCTCCTTGCTACGATGAGCTTCCACTGAGTCCTGATCCACAAAGGAGCTCCTCTCACTGCCAGAAACCTTACAGTCTGGAGATCACATTCTCCAGGGAACTGGCACTGTTTCGCCATTCCAGGAAACTCGTAATTCTCCTCTCCCAGAAAGAAAACTGAGGTCCACACTAAACACCTGTGAGCCTGTGGCCATGAGAAGCCACTTATAGTGGCCTGGAGCCTGCAGATCTGCCCCATGCATCATTGGACATAAAGTTGTGCTGAGCTGGGCTCCTTGTAGAAGCACAAGCCTGGATATATGAGGAGAGAACAAGAATTTATTTATAAAAAAATTGTGTATTTATCCTTACATGTTTAAACTTCAGCCACCAAAGTACTTTCCACTTGATGCAATAAACCTATAGAGATGTTTTTTCCACTGCTCAACACAGTTTTTGAACTTGTCTAGTTTTATGCCTTTTAGTGCTTCTGCCATTTTTTGATTCACCTTTGAAGACTTTTTTTCATCCAGGGGAAAAAACAAATAAATGAAAATTCACTCAGGGGGAGATTAGGTGAATAGGGAGGGTGGGGCATAGGGGTCATGCCATCCCTGGCTAAAAACTTCTAAACCCTTAGAGCAGTGTGGGCAGGTGTGCTTGCAAATTGTACATCATGAAATGGGCAAGCACATTGAAAGAATCTTCAAAAAAATTTCACTGAAGCCTAACACAGCCTCTCACAACAACACCAGTTGGTACACTGATACAGATGGGTTCCTAGAACATTTACTTAGTGGGGGAAACCTGTACTACAAGGGGGCCATTCTCCAGAAGCTAATTCCAGTTTTTTTGTGTGTCCCTCTGCATACAACCTAGGGCCCTGGGAGGTCTCTTGTAAGTCTTCCACTTTACACTGTGCTCCATCCGCCCAGTCAGGGGCTTCTCCATGTTCTAACCCCACAAGCTCACCCTCCACCACTCCACAAAAGGGGGACATGAGGTCCAAATTCAAAGAAGAATATGAGCCAGCGGTTAGCCCTGAACCCTGAAAAGTGCAGAAACTAAACTGCAGGCACAAACCTATCCAAGCCAGTAGCAAAGGAAAGGTGGGTTAGGAACAGTACCCACTCTTCTGGGCAGAGGTAGGGTAGAGGCTGGCCAGTGACCCTGACCTTCTCGATGCTCCACATTCAACTATGTGTTCTTTCATTGTTTGATGGCACTGGCCCATGAAAGTCTTGGTTAAAAAGAAAATAGACACGCTATTCTGTATCTGTACAATGAAATACTACTCAGAACGTAAAGAAATGCACAATGAATATATGCCATAATATGGATGAGTCTTGAATATATTTATAAAGAATGGAAGAATTCTTACCTGATAGAGTACATACAATGAGATTTCATTTATACAAAACATAAAATCAAGAAAAAAATAAACATATTGTTTCCTCTAACAAAGCGGAAAGAGATTATTATATTGGGGAGAGTCACAAGGGAGTTTACTGAGATAGTGGTAATATGATGATATTCTATATCCTGATAGTAGCTTGATTTCACAGTTGCATTTATTTTCACTTGTCAAAACTCAGTTTAAAAGATATTATTTTATTGTATGTAAATTTTACATTTAAAACACTTAAAATGAATTCTAGTTAATGATATGTATTCCAAAATATTTTGGCTAAAGTGTACTGATGTCTGCAACTTTGGCATGCATCCGAAATAAGATAGACTGATGGAGAGAGAAGAATAGATACATGAATGGATATAAAACAAGTATCATGAATGTTCATGAAAGAAACTACGTGGTAGAAATATAAGTGTTTTCTATTAAGTTTTTGTTTGTTTTATTCTATATGTTTGAACATTTTCAAAATACTATGCCAAGAAAAAAAAAAAAAAAAACTTGATATTTGAAGATGCCTCACCATGTAGAGCTTCAGTACTTGTTTACCTCTGGTTTCAATTATCTTTTTCTGCATTTGTCCCTGTAAATTCCCCTTTCTTTATTGCAGAAGTGGCTATATATTTATAAAGATCTTTTGAGTTTCTCAAGCATAAAAAAATTCTGTAATTGGAAAAACTCTCAGAGGATGAGAGTCCTTTATACTTCCACAGAAGGAATGATATTTAATCTTTTTAAATATATCTATTTTGCAATCTCTATTTGATAAACCCATCATAAGGTTTTATATTCGGAAGTTAACACAACCGTGCTGCCCTCTACTTAAAATGATTCGTACTGATTACTAGGAGCTCATCTTTGTAACAATCCCTCTCCCCCGACAAAAGAAATTTCCAGAAGGCTCAATTTCCAGTGTTGCTTTTCTTTTTTTTTTTTTTAATATGTGCTACTTTCAGACAACAAAGGGGTATCTTTGGTGTTGATATTAATATTTATGTAATATGGGTCCTTCAGGTAATGTAAACCCATGTGAAATATCTGCTTTTGATTTGAATTTCTAAGGTATTTTAGTATTTTCTTTCCTCACACAAAAACAAGCAGAGATGAACTGACTGCTTTATCATTGTTCTGTGCTGGTGGGCTGATTTTTTTCCATGCAGTTCTTGTACTAATATGCAGTCCTACAAATACATGAATTTCAGTATTATCTCACCAACCTGAAGACCCAAATTCTTGTCCTTGTCTTTTCCATTCAAACTCTTATGTTACTGTCAATTATTCTATCTCATACAGCAACTCAGTCATCAGTTCCATCCTAAGCACTCTGTGATCCAGTTCTCTGTGCATCAGTGGCACTCGGTGACTTCTGTATTTTCCGGGAGGTCAACTACGATTTAAAAGTAATGCCATAAAATATAACTTTTAGGAAGTGAGACCTTTCCAAAGGGTTTTCAAGAGGAGATTCACATTACTGCAATCTATCGACTTTTCAGATACGCAAGCTCCAGTCACCCTTTAACTAGTTCCAAATGCTGTCGTTAAGAGCACCATAGAGAGGGATGCACTGGCCACTGGTGCACTCCTCTCATCTGACCACTGAGTAGCCTGCAGTGGAGCTGCCCATATCCTCCTTCTTGAAACACTTTATCTCTAGGTCTTTGAGCCATCCCCTTTTTGTTTTTCTTTCACTTCACTCTGGCTACTCTAAATGTCCTTCTTAAATATTCTTTACAGACTCTTTTTTTTTTTCTATACTGTCTCTGAATGCTGAATGTGTCCAGAAGTCTATCTAGAACATTTTATTTTTATTTGTCCATATTCTCCCTATGTTTTAAATATGCTGACTTGCAAATTTTATATACAGACCTGATCTCTCCTCTTTGAGCCAACTCATGTCCAGTCACATAATTGATGCATCCAAATTTACTATAGTTATGACTCCAACCTTAAGATACTCAAAGCCTGTCATTTTATGCTCTCACTAAAATTTTTTGTATCTGTGTGCTCCCAATCTTGGGATATCACAACCCCTTAGGATTTACTCTACCTTCTATACTTCATACACCCTATCCATCGATTGCCATATCCTTTTGTGCTTACCTCCAAAATACTGTATAGCCAGAACCACGCATTTCTCCTGCCTCCAGACACCATACTGGTATATGTCTCAACACCTTTCATCTGAATTACCACACTGGCTTTCAAACTGCTTTATTGCCATTTATCTTCCCTCCAATCTATTCTCCACATAAGAGCAAGAGTGCGTATCTAAATCAGAAAATCAGTTTATGTCCTCCCAATATGTTTATGTCCTTCCATCATTATTTACCAAATTTAGAAGAAAATCTACGACCAGCTCTATTCTCTGGTTTCAAGTCATGCGAGACCTCCTCCCTCTTTATTTATGACACTTCAGCCACACTGCTCTTATGTTCCGAGACATGCCTAGTTTATTTCTGCTTTTAGGTTTGCACAATGGAAGTTTCCTTTGATGGCTTCTTCTCATGCTTTAGTTTTTAATTCAAATATCATGTATATACCTCTATCTAAATTAGTGCTCTGTTAATGAGCTGTTTCTAAGAGAGGTTACCCACCTGATCCTGAGTGATAAGTTCTGCATTAACAATGGGTTTTGGGAGGATCAAAATTTTATCAGGTTATAAAATATACCATTGCATCTTTTCTAGGAGAATTCTCCCCTTAAATCTGCATGATTAAGAAAGTCCACTCTTTTGGTCTTCCCCTAAATAAAAAGTAGCTTCCTTCTGGGAATAGTTAGTACTTTGGGTGGAACAATCTTTTCTTCTATAAGACTGTCACACACCCAGAAGCATCTCTGGCAACCTGTCATTAACACAAGTTATGTCCCCTTGTCTTTGTGGTAAGCCAAAAAGACTTATAAATAATTCAAATTATTCCCTAAGAAGACAGTACCACCACTGATTGAAAACCAAAGAAACAGCTAATAGATTCTTTTGGGAAAAAAAGTTTATCTCTGCAAATGCCATGTTATGGGTGATAATATTATCTACATGTAAGAAGATATGGAGTCAGAAAAAGCAAGTAATTTGCCTAATAACTCCAAATTCCACCCTCTGTTAAAGTACCTCTGTACAAATGCCCACAAAATGGAGCAGAGTGATGTTAAGAACCATGGGTGTTAAAACAAGTGATAAACTTCTGAATATAGGGTTCGGGCAAGGCCTCTTAGAAAAGGGAGAATTTAACCTAGTAAAAGAAAAATAGCTAAAAGTATAGCTGATAGCATGGTGTGATTCAGGAAGAGGAAATATCATCAGGAAAAAAAATATGTATGCCCATAGTGGATTCTGAGAAGAACAAGTAATCCAGTTTGACGATAGCACGCAGAGGAGTGCTGGCAGCTTTAGAGAAATATATTCCGGGTCCATATTACAGGAAACCTTAAGGAGTTTGCACTTGATTCACTAGGCAACCTGGAGACTTTGAATGTTTTCCAGTTATCAATAGAAGAACAGAGTAGAAGAACAGAGTCGAAGGAGAAAAAAGCAGTCAAATTGACCACTGATCACCTTGAGTCCCCTCAAAACAGGCTAGCTTTCCTGCTGCTATGGATGGGCTGGTTAAGAGATTGGGTTTTGGACTCAGGTAGCACATACTTGAATTTATGTTTACTCAGTTCCTGAGAATATGGAAGAAAATAAATGTGAACAAAGTAACTTTAAGCCTGACATAATTCTGAGCAATTACTGTAACCCTTTCTTAATCACAGTGTTCTCATCTACAAAACTCAGTTCATGAGGATTTCATACACTGATGGAACACAGAAATTACCCAATAAACTACAACAATTGTAAGTTGTTTATTATTATTACCAGTTTATTTGTTTTCTTGAACACAAGCTGCCTTAGATGGCAGAAGTAATCAATTCTTTCAGGTCTGTGGGTAATGTAAGGATCTTAGGCACTGCAAAAGAATTCCATGATGCCATCTTAGAGAATAATTAGGCACTGCCATTAACTGAGACCTAACATTGTGTGTGTCCATGTGAACGTGTATGTCAGAATGCTGGCTATCAGCTCGCAGCTATACATTCTGGCTTTCTGATGCTCATCAATGATGTTTGAGTTGAAATATGCCAACAAAAACATCAGAGTCTTCATTTCAACCAAGAAATAATCCCAGCGCAACATTATCTACATACCGCCCTCCCCAACCCTCTCCATGAACATCAGGAGAGCCAGTGAAATAGAATTAGCAGTTTGGATTTCCTTCACACCCTGGCTTATGAAGCCAGATATTTTACGTTCAGCCATTTTAGAACCAAAAAAAATTTTGAATCAGGAGGCTAATCAGTTACATAATAAAAGACTAAATATTTGTAAATGTTTCTTCAGAAATCAACTTCAAGGGCTATACTCTGTAGATTATACTTAGTATCCAAATACTACCTTATTTTTACCCCGTAATCCTTGGCTAGGTTCCCACCACAATATGAAATAACTGGGAGATAATTAATAATCATTAAGCTTCCATTATACCCCATGCATTGTACTAAAATACCTTCATGCTCCTTATGTAATACTCAAGTATTCCACTGTAGCTCAATGTGATTATTTAACTTATAATATTTAGATTAAGAATAATAAAAGCACTGCTCACTTTATTTGTTCCTAGGTCTGTGCTAAGTGTTTCAGGAGGCCATGAGGCTATAGAACTATATTTCAAAAACAAATCTGTTTAATTTTAGTAGATCATGCCAACTCTCCATTCTTCCTCAACTAGAACTTCCATTTTTTTTAAGGTTTTATTTATTTTAGAGAGAGGGAAAGGAAGGGGTAAAGAGAGGGAGAGAAACATTGGTGTTCAAGAGTAACATTGATTGGATGCCTCTTGCACCACCCCGACCGTGGGACCTGACCTGCAACCCAGGCATTCGCCCTGACCAGGAACTGAACTGGCAACTTTTACATTCATGGGCTGGTGCTCAACCCACTGAACCACCCCAGCCAGGGCTTCAACCATTCTTTATTTTAAAATCAAGAGATTAGTATTTACCTCTCAGAGGATAGTTAAAGAATATTAAAGAAAATAAATGTGAACAAAGTAACTTTAAGCCTGACTTACATTAGATAATCAATATATAATTACTTTGTTTTTTGCAAACCGCCAAATATGTACTATAAAAATTGAAGATACAGACAACTACTCCTGCATGTCATAAACTTTCACTTTCTAGTAACAGTCAAGGGCTAAACCACTATTTAAAGGGCAGGTATGTACTAGTTAATAGGTCCTTGCCTAAATTCCTCAAGATAAATGCTGTTATCTTTGTTCAGATAAGAAACTGAGTCTCAGGGAAGAAAATGCCATCCCTTATACACCAGAACTTGGACTTTTCATCAGGTCATTCTAGCTGCAAAATTGATCTCTTCTCATTTTACTTGCTGCCTCTCCATACCTGCTTGACTTGGCTTCTTTTACTAACTTGATAAGTTTATTCAAGGATTATTTGTACCAGTCAGAGCTAGGCTTGATACCACCTGACTTTTACTGTTTCAAGAGCTGATTTCCTGACTTGCATCCAAAATCACTGAATTCTTCATTGAGAACCTTCTTGACAAACATAAGGAAGGCTAGTGAAGTAGAATACGAAGAACTTAAGGAGACTCAAATGAGAGCAGGAAATATTTTCTCATTGTATTAGTGAGCTGTATATCTGGTGATGGCAGACAATGGAGTAAATATCCTCAGAAAACAGGGTAATGCTTCAAGGGTTCTGACACTCACTATTTAATAGAACTTACATCAAATATACAAGTAATTAAGAATGGTTCTCAAACTATTTCTCTTGAAAAATCACTTACTAACTCACACATTGCTCCTATACCTCTCCAATGCTATCTATCCCCATATTTTGCATGGCCCATTGGATATTTAGCTTACTCCTCCCTCCTAGGTGCGCCTATAGTACCTTACACTTCTTTCACCTTAGAACTTATCACACACTGGAACTGCCTCCCTATTTCTGAACGAACATCCATAATTTAAGCTGTCAAAGAGCAAGGCCCATGTCTGTTTTATTCATACTACATTCCTAGAAACTGATGTCTTCTAACTTTTCTGTTTTTTAAATAAATAACTACAGTCCCACCAAATTCTGAAAGTTCCAAATGGTGATGGCATTTCTATTGGTGTTTCCTGAATCAAACCTACTAAATCCAGGTCATCAATGCATTTCTCACATGCTGATCTCCTTCCATCTGACAAACTGTAGCTACAGCCAGGTGATATCAAGAACATTCTACATCCCAATAGTCACATATAATTTTGTTCCTCTTCCTCTTTTATACCTTTTGGGTAAGAGTAATAGTCAACCCTAATGCAGTAGACTTCAGAGAAGTCCAGCCAGTTGTAATCCAGAGCTTTAAATTTACACTAAAGAAACCCTATATTCCTTCAGGTTTTCTACTAATACAAAGCCCCAGGATTCATTTTTGCTGCCGTGATGCAGTAGGAAGAGTCTGAAGAAGAAGGAAAAAATGGTAAAGTCCAGATGTAGAAAGGGAGAGAGAACTAATAACTTTCTTGAACCTATAGAACAACCATGCCTGAATCCAGAAAGCCACATGGACAGCCTTTTGAAACTACTTATGGGAACACCCTTCTTTTCCTACTGCTTAAATTAGTTTAATTGGATTTCTATCACTTGTAAGCAAAAAGTATAAATTTCCTGACTCTTTTCCTTTTAGCCATTCCTACATTTAAGTATTAAATAGCTATTCAAACCTGGGTCTGTCTTCTATGAAATTAGTTAAATATGGAATTCTGTGGAGGATAAAATGCATTTATTGAACTTGCTCCAGGACTTGAGGTCAAGGAGGATAAAGAGATTGGCAAGACTGACTCCTATCCTCAAAGAGTTTCAAACTAGAGAAGAAAACCAGTCTTTCATATATAAACTAACCAAGGAAACGCATGAGAAATTCATGGGAATATATCATAGATTCTTCTGAGTCTACCAACAGAAGGAGTGTCCATTGCTCAATGTTCAGAAAAAGTGGTGAGTTCCTTGTCTTGCAAATGTGTCTCTACCATCTCTTTATCACATGATAATCATCTATAAAGAATGTAGCCTTTTTTCTCAATAAAAAATTAAAATATCTCAGGAAAAAGATGCCACCTAGCTTTGGAATTTAATTGTATTGCATTTTGTTTGTTCATTATTTTTAACTGTTTTTCAATCCTCATCTGAAGATGTATTTGTTGACTTTATAGAGAGAGTAAGGGAGAGAGAGCAAAACATCGATGTGAGAGGGAACTATCTATAGGTTGCCTACCGTACATACCCCAACCAGGGATTAAACCTGTGACCTACATATGTGCCCTGACCAGGGATCAAACCCATGACCTTCTGGTGTACAGAATGATGTTCCAGCCAACTGAGCTACCTGGCCAGGGATAATTGCATTTTAGAGCAAGATTAGGAAATAGGTTTTCTCCTCAGCACCAACTGTGAGCAATCGATACATTTTGCCTGATACACTCAGTTGAAAGGTATTTTGAGGACACAGCCCTCACGAATGATAAATATCATCAAGACAGATGATATTGTTTGAAAATTGGTAACAATGGTTAGGGTAGTATTTATTATTCTTGCCTCTGTATAAGTGTATTTGTCAATTCCTTTCCTGAGAACAAGGTTTGATTAATGAAGTAGAAAAGAGAGTAAGAGCTCACTCCCAACAAAGAAGCCTAATAAGGGAGGAGACAGTAGAAAGTTAAAGTGTATGAGTAAAAAACAATTTTATTTCATAATTTTGTCTTACACAGAAAGAATACTTGTCTTAATTTCACAATTCAGGAAAGAAAAAAACCTTCAAAGAGGAAAAAAATTAAAGAAAGGTATCTTTATATTGATTTATATTAATTGGTATGTCTAAGAGAAGACATATGTTCAACTTTGCCATACCATGTATGCTTCCCATTCTCCATTTCTCCCATACTAAGTAATACTAAGTAAGACATACTAAGTAAGACATACTAAGTAATTGTCAAGATTATACTTCCCCCACTATTTCAATGTTTTGTGAGACTTCTAAAAAGCTTGACTATAGACTGCTCCTGGCCAGAAAAAATTCCCCCAACCACCCTGGCTTCCAAACCAGAAAACCAGGAATTAGCAAGCTTTAGACTGCAGATATAAGTATGAACCAACATAGATCAGGGCACATATTTAAATTGTCATTTTATTGTAATACTGAAATCTATTTCTATGTCAATAATTCAACTTTTACAACATCAGTCCTGCTGCTTTTATATTTCGAACACAATTCTTTGCGGAGAGAGTAAAAAAGTTACCAAAAACATCTCATGAATTCATTAGAGCAAGTTTTGTAATTAATTTGTAAAGATAAAATGATTATTCTCAATTAGCTTTTCAAGTCAACAATTAATCACCTTATAATCTTATTTTCTTGTCTGCTAAGAGGAGGTGGGGGCAAAAATTAAATGCAGAACAATTATACACCTGTACAAAACTATATCTAAACATTGTTCTTAACACTGAAAGTTTCATTATATTTTCTATAGGAATAGCGCAAGGAAATAAGTGCAATGAAAAAATTAGGTCATACGCATCTTTCTAAGATTCTCTTTTGTGGTACCTGCCTACAAATCACATTAGTCACAAAAAATTCTGAATTCTCTTAGTCAGATGTATTTTGTTTATACCTTTCCAGCTAAAGTCAAGCCAAGGAATGCCATTAAGTCATTCCTCTCCAGCCCTCCCTAGTTAAAAATAAGAAAATATTAAGAAAGATGACAATACAAGTAATAATAGTAAAGACACCAAGAACTATGTCCAGTATCAAATCAAATTATGTTATTTGTTCATAATTAAAATAAAGTTGATATAAACATAATAAATAAATTAGTAATATGGGATTTTTTCTAGATGAAAATTTCTTATTCAACTTACTGTGCTTCTCTTCAGCTTCTTGGTTTCTTTTATTTATTTGTTATAATTTATTACCACCCTTATTAAGTAAACACTATTGATTACCTACTCTTTATATAGACATATTTTAGGGTCAGGAAATACAGCAGTGAACAAAAGAAAGGCCTGTTCTAGAGGGATCTTACTTTCTAATGAGAAATAATGACAAAGTGTTATGTACAATTGCAATGAACTTTATAAAAAAATTAAAAACTGATTATATTGATCTGAGTTAGGGGTTACAGTGAGATCAGGGACGGTTTTTGAAAAGATTAGGTCTGAATGAAGTCAGGAGTAAGCCATGAGAAGACCTAGAGTAACAGTATTAATCAGAGGGAGAGATGGGTGGGGGCAGACAGCAGAGGGTACAGGAGGAATGGATAGGGTTATGGAAGGAGATGTGACTTGGGGTGGCAGATGATGTATTATAGAACTGTACACCTGAAACCTATGTAATTTTATTAACCAATGGCACCAAAATACACTAAATTAAAAAGTTTGAAAATTAGCCCTGGCTGGTGTAGCTCAGTGGATTGAGTGCGGGCCTGCGAACCGAAAGATCGCGGTTCGATTCCCAGTCAGGGCACATGCCTGGGTTGCCAGGCCAGTTCCCGTCAGGGGACATACAAGAGGCAACCGCACATTGATGTTTCTCTCCCTCTCTCCTTCCCTTCCCCTCTAAAGATAAATAAATTAAAAAAAAAAAAAAAGCTGAGTATTCGGAAAAAAAAAAAGTTTGAAAATTAAAAAAAAAGAGAGAAAACCCCCCTAACATCATATTTATAGGTGAAAGACTGGATGCTTTTCCTTTAAGATCAGGACCACAAGTATGTCCACTCTTGCCACCTCTATCAACATTGTACTGGCAGCTCTAGCCAGGGCAATTATGCAGGAAAAATAAATAAAAGATATCCAGATCAGAAGGAAGAAGTCTCTATTTGCAGATGACATGCTCCTGTAATGGAAAATCTGAGGCAATCTGCTGAAAAACTCCTAGACTAATAAATAAATTCAGAAAGGTTACAGGATACAAAGTCAATATATAAAAATCAATTGTATTTCTATACACTTGCATTGAACAACCTGAAAATGAAATTCAAAGAACAATTCCAATAGCAACAGCGTCAAAAATAGAGCAATAGTATTTTGGGCAAAGGGCACAGCAATTACAAAGATGTCATAATTGTCCTATTTTAGAGGAAAAAAAAGGCTAGTGTGAGTGACATGGGGTAGAGTAGAAATGATATAAGGTAGACCTACATAGACATGTGGTACTAGAAAATTATAGAAAAGTGTTTCTTTCTTTTCTTTTGAAAATAATAGGAATATATGAATATTTAAAATGTATCACTTTGGAAATAAGCCAGTCGGAGAAAGACAAATACCATATGATTTCACTCATAAGTGGAATCTAATGAACAAACTGAACTAACAAGGAAAATAGGGACAGACTCATAGATGGAGAGCAGGAGGACAGCTAAGGGTGGGGGAAGTTAGGGGATGGAAGGATTGAGCAAAGAGGACTCATGGGCATGGAGTGTGGTGATTGCAGGGGGTGGGGGGATATAAGGGGACTAAATGGTGATGGAAAAAATACAACAAAAAGTTTTGAAACAGCAAAAATAAAATAAAATAAAATATATAACTTTGGCTAGATAGTTGACCAATTAAAATGTTATTGCTAAAAATAAAATAAAATAAAATAAAATGTTATTGCTATATTAAGAGCAGTAGTCATTAAGAGATGATAATGTCATTATCAGAGAAATGCTGGAAAAAGTCATGAAAAGCAATCAAATTTGAAATATACAGAATACATAATAAGTTGAAAAAATATAACCGAAATATCTTACTTGTAATATGCTAATTTTAACATAAAGAATCAAAAAATACTAATTCATCTATTAATTACTTCAAAAAAGATAAAATGAGAGGTGTAAATTCAACCATATTTATAATAATATTAAATGAGAATGGATTGAACAATTCAGTCAAAAGGAAGAGATTGTCAGAATAGATAAAAACAAGCAATAATATCCAATTCTTTGCTTTCTATAGGAGAAAAGTTGTACATTTAAAAACAAAAAAAAATTGAAAGGAAAAGTTGAAAAAAACTTGTCAGTAGGGGTGGTAGATGCCCATTGAGTGAGCATGTGTACTGTGTGGCCATCACGTTCAAAATGACTGCGTAGAGCAACAAATCTACATCAAATTTTGCATTAAGCTTGAACATTTCTCCACAGAAATTATTTGGATGATTCAGAAGGCCACAGCTATGGGCAACTCCTGAGTGGCAGCTTCATCATGACAACACATCTGTTCATGTGTCATGTCTCATGCAGTTTTTTTGCAAAACATCAAATCACCCAGGTGACTCAGCCCTTCTACAGCACAGATTTGGCACCCTGAGACATCTGGCTTTTCCCAACACTAAAATCACCTCTCAGAGGGAAGAGATTTCAGATCATCAGTGAGATTCAGGAAAATACGACAGGGCAGCTGGTGGTGATTGGGTGAACTGTGTGATGTGCAATGGTTGTCCACTCTGAAGGGGACTGAGGCATCATTGTCCTATGTACAATGTTTCTTGTATCTTGTATCTTCTTCAATAAATGTCTTTATTTTTCAGATTACATGATTGTATAACTTCTGGACAGATTTCACATATATACCAAATAACAAAACAACAAAATGCATAGTGCAAAACTGGGAGAAATGAGAAGAGAAATAGAAAAATCACAATCGTTAGAGATTTTAGTATCACACTTTCAATAATGGATAAAATCCAGGCAGGACATGAACATTGTTTTAGAGGAATGGACAACAATATAAACCAAGTAGACCTAACAAAAATCTGCAGAAGATTTCTCTACAACAGTAGATACCACAGTCTTCTCAAGTGTGCAAAGGACCATCTTCAGGACAGATCATGTTCTAGGCCATAAAAATACAATGTTCAATACATTAAAAATGCTTGAAGTTGTACAGAGAATATTACTGGAGTACATTGAAATTAAATTAAAAATAAATAAAATTTTAAAGAAATTCATAAGTATATGGAATTATACAACATGCTATATAAAAACTATCAAAAATCACAATAGAAATTAGAACTAAAGGGGGGTAGGATCAAGTGTGGCAAATGGGGATGGCCGAGGTTGGGGGGTGGGGGGAGAAAATGGAGATAACAGCATTTGAGCAACAATTTTAAAAATGTGGAAAAAAAAAGAAAATACTTTGAGATACATGCACACAAAACTTGCCATGCCAAAAGTTATATAGTGAAGGAAAGACTCAGAGAGAAGAGATGAACAAGTGTTTAAAGGAACGAAAGCAGAGTTAATGGAACAGTTGTAGGTAGATTAAAACATTTATTTGATGGTGAGAAGATGGGAAGAATATTTTCTTTAAAAAAATTTTTATTATTGTTCAGTTACAGTTGTTCCCATTTTCCCCCATTGCTCTCCCCTGCTCTGTCCACCCCTCTCTCCCACATTCAATCCTCACATGTATTTTTCTTTATAAAATATAAAGCTACATGTCCTCCTGAGAATTAAGAAATAAAAAAGGACAAATTTGAGAAGACAGGAGAAAGTATGAAACAGCCTTCTCAGAAAGTGGCTGATGAATTGCTGATATGATGTGGTAGTATCACTAAATAGTGCCAAGGACATCCTTCATTTTAGTGGCGATAGAAATAAAGTGTCATCAGTCATTAAGTATCCATAATCAGCTTTTTTGTGCCAATGTAGAACATAATTGGACTTAATTGGGTCAGGATTTTACAAAGGGAAAACAAAAGGAGGACAGAGGAGCAAGTGTAGAATTATGCTAGGGAATATACATACACAAACACATATAATACACACACACACACACACACACACACACACACACACCCATATATATATAGTGATAAATAACAGGAGTTCAAGCAATATAAAGTAGAAAGGAGGACATGAGGTAACAGAGAGTGAAAAAGTAGGAGTCAACTGATTGGAGGCGAAATTGTGAGTCAAATTGAAACAGCAATGAGAAGCGATATGAATCCCCATCTTTCCTCCAGGTCCTGTGTTGATGTGGGACAAGAGGGGGGAAAAGAAAGCAAAAAATGAAGAAATGCAAAAATCTCTCCCTTAAAAGGATGTCAGGGAAAGCATGGCCAATATAAAAAAAGATGAAGGGAGAATATATGCTATCCTTAATCTTTGTGATTTTGCTGAGCTCTTAAAACAGATTCTTCAAGGCTTGAAAATTTTCCCATTTTCCAAATTGGCACTCAATGCAAATAAAAAGAGGAATTCTAACTAATGCATTTTTGCTATGATATATCCTTGTTCTTCTAAACTAACAATACAGAGGGCGACCCTGCTATTAGCCCATTTGTCTTGCTGTGTGATGGAGATTCCCCCCTCTAAAATATAATTTGTGGGAATAGCTTATAAATGTATTCTCGGAACAATTTTGATTAAATCCAAATAAATGATAAATAGCATGCTTAAGTCCATTTATATTTATTTCTCCTTTGTTAACCATGTTGGCAACACCTCAAAATTTAGTGCTTTCTGCAAATTTCATTAGCAGGCAATTTATTCCCCCCTGGAGATGATTAATAAAGATGGAAAATAAAACCTGACCTTGCGCCAAGCTCCTGCAGCCTCCCTGCTAGCCACTTCCTTACAATTGGACATACTCCCATTTATCACCACCTTCCTTTGCACCGGCTCAGCCAGCATGCCAAATGACGTGACAGTGTTCATATCCTAGCCAACTTGAGACAGGTTAGAATACTAACTTTTCTGGAACACTCCACTAAGTGCTTCAACTACTGCCTCAATGAAACACAGATTGTATTTCACAATGCTACTAGCTCTGTCCTTCCGAAAACAGACGCAGTGTTTGGCATCATTTATATTTTATATGTCTATATAGCCATATTACCAAGTCTATTGTTCTCTGGGTGTTTATAGATTTCCTTGCAATAGCTGGGGCTTAAAGAAAAATAAGTACTGACATCACACATATCATATCCCTGATTTGTCTCTGCTGTTTGAAGTTTTGCTCCCTGTCTGCTTTGTCTCACTTGCCTGGCATTGGTCCAGGTCTGAATGATATTTCAAATATTCTTCTAAGTAGTTTAACAAATGTCCGCCCACTTTTTCTGCCTCTACGTGATTGTGATTTAGACTATTTTTATATTAATGTTCTCTGAGTTTAAGTTTAAATGTAACCATGAGACCAAATGGTTTGGGTTGCTACCCTCCCCCACCCCATTTATAGTTATTATTGGCAAATTTTTGCCTAATTGATGGAATCAGTTGTAAAATTAGTCTGATTTGGCCATTAGGGTTTAGAATATTAGATTAACCTTTGTTTTTTTTCGAGTTTGTTATTTTATTATTAAACAGTGGTTTAGAAATTTTACAAAAGAAGCACAAGTTAATTTGAACTGCTACCTTGCAAACGTGATTCAAAAATCAGTTCACAATAAAAAGCCCTTGAACTTCAAAAACTGGGATTTTGGTTTTTTCATCATTTTTTCTTTGTTTATTTTATGCATTTCAACATAATAGTAAAACCTCACTAAAATATATGTCTGAGAAAATTTGTCTGAGATCAAACTACTTAGAAAATATTTTAAAAATCATATTAATGTAAACACTGAAATTAATAATTTCTTCAATCTCTTGTTAATTATTATTGACAAAATAATACTTCCTTCAGAATTATTTTGTAAAACTCTCCAAAATATTTGCTTTAAAAATAACATAATTATTGGTAAATAGCTTATGCAAACTCTTAATGGTAGCATATATTTAATAATTTTGATAGAAAAGCTGAATATTGTATCACCTCTGAAAACTAAATGTGAACTTTAAAATAAATTAAACAATATCTTAGAGAAGACTTTATATTTCCCCACAGCAACACAAAAACACCTTGTTACACTCTATTAATACATATATTCAACATTCCATAGCTTCTTGAATGTGACTGAATTTTTCCAGGTGCTTGAGAATTTTGGAGAACTATCATTTCAGTTAATATATTAGTAGTTGGACTACTCATTATGTATTGTACATTTTTGTATATAAGTGTTTTAATACTTCCACTTCATTTTTCTCACTTGTAACATGTTGGTGGGAGTAGAAGCATTTATCTGATTTTTTATCATTCAGGTCTCAGGGGTCACAGAAGTACAAGCAGGAACAAATGCCATAATGATCTGAAAAAAAGTACTAAATAACTGATTTCTTTTTTATTTGTTTCTGCAAATATTTTTTTCCATTTTTTAAAATTTTATTGTTGTTCAAGTACAGTTGTCTACCTTTTCCCCCTACATGCCCCCCGGCAGCCCTCCCCACCTCCCTCCACTGATTTCACCCCACCTTGGTTTTGTCCATGTGTCCTTTATAGTTGTTCCTGAAAACCCTTTACTGTTTCCCCCCACCATCCCCTCCCACCTCCCCTCTGGTTACTGTCAGTTTGTTCTTAATTTCAGTGTCTCTGGTTATATTTTGCTTGCTTGTTTGTTTTCTTGATTAGATTCCAGTTAAAGGTGAGATCATATGGTATTTGTCTTTCACCACCTGGTTTATTTCGCTTAGCATAATGCTCTCCAGTTCCATCCATGCTGTTGCAAAGGGCAGGAGCTCCTTCTTTCTTTCTGCTGCATAGTATTCTATCATGTAAATGTACCACAGTTTTTTTATTCACTCATTTACTGATGGGTACCTAGATTGCTTCCAGGGCTTGGCTATTGTAAATTGCGCTGCTATGAACATGGAGTTGCATAGGTTCTTTTGAATTTGCGTTTCAGGGTTCTTAGGATGTAATGCCAGCAGTGGAATTATTGGGTCAAAAAGCAGTTACATTTTTAGTTTTCTGAGGAAATTCTATACAATTTTCCACAATGGCTGTACCAGTCTGCATTTCCACCAACAGTGCACTAGGGTCCCATTTTCTCCACATCCTCTTCAACACTTGTTGCTTGTTGCTTCGTTTATGATGGCCATTCTCACAAGTGTGAAGTGGTATCTCATTGTGGTTTCCCATTTGATAAAGCAACAAGAAAAATAAAATACCGAGGAATAAACCTAACCAGGGAGGTAAAAGATCTGTACTCAGAAAACTACACAACACTGAAGAAAGAAATTAAGGCAGACACAAACAAATGGAACCATATACTGTTCACAATTGCAAGAATTAACATCATCAAAATGTCCATACTACCCAAAGCAATTTACAAATTCAATGCAATACCTACTAAAGTACCAATGGCATATTTCACAGACATAGAACAAACACTTCAAAAATTTATATGGAACCATAAGTTACCTCCAATAGGTGCAGCAATTTTAAGAATGATTTCTTGTAAAAATTAGTTTCTAATAAATATATCCTTATACCTGAGAAAACACTGAGAGTGAGCTGATGTAAAAGTTTGTTTTTTAGGCAATAGCTTCTTGGGTAGGTCTCATCAAAGTACAAATACTATTTCCATGGTCACAGTTAGGTTCGGGACCTGCAACGAGGAGTGAAAAGGAGTAAAACAAAATACCAGAAAAAAGGAATGTTTGGGGATTAAGAGTCAGGCATTATAGGTAAACTACAGTAACTGAGACAAGAAAAAAGCTTGGAAGCCAAGTGTGAGGGTTTTGCGTAGCGTGTCCAGAAGTTGGGCTTTTCGTGCTTGGAAATTTGAGACTATTAAAGAATTAAGCAAAATTATATGAATAGAGTTGAGATACAAAACAAGTAATTTACCATGGAGTAGGAGCCAGATGAGGGGAAAAAAAAGAGATATAAGGCAGGAAACTAGCTAAATAAATATTTAAAAAACGTGTTATACTCAACAAACATTTATTGCGTTTCTATGGTCAGGCACTCTTCAGGTTGATTAGAATACAGCAGCGAATAAAACAGAACAAAGTCCCTGATCTCACTGAGTTTACATTCCAGTAGCAGGAGACAGACACATAAACAGAAGATAAACAAACAAATAAATAGTGTGTGAGGAGGTATTAAGTGGTTTAGAGGAAAAAAATAAACAGGAAAAGGAAATTAAGAGCATGAGATAGGAAATTAGTAGCATTGTAATTTTAAACATAGCACAGTAGGCTTCATCAGGAAGGGGCATTTGAGTAAAGCTTTGAGTGAGCAGATGATATGAATATCTGGAAGAAACATGTTCCAGGCAGAGAAAGGACCCAGAGGAAAGACCTTAAGGCCAAAGAATATCAGAAAATTCAAGGGAGAAGCAGGAAACTAGCATAGCTGGAATAAGTGGATTAAAGAGCAGTAGAAATGAGATCGTGGAGGGGCATTGGGAAGATCAAACAGGGTCATATAAGATACTTTAAAGACTACTGTGCGCACTGAGAAAACAGAGCTATCGTAAGGTTTAAGCAGAGGAATGACAAAATCTTATTTCTGTTAAAAAAAAAGCAAGTGTTTTAAATAAATGATTAAGTTTTAAGAAAATAATCATATTTGCAAAAATAATTATCCTTAAAGGAAATAACTATGATGATATGGTGAAAACAGATTCTTAGACAGGAACAGGACACAGGTGAAAGTCAGCCCTATTGCAATAATAAAAGATTAAAATTCAGAGGTGACTTGGACAAGATTAGTAGTGGAGGAGGTGAGAAGTTGTAACAAGGACCTGAATTGGGACAGCACTACAAGAAATGGAAAGGTCTTAATTAAGTAAAGGTTGGTAGGGAATATTAACTGTAAGCAGGATATGAGGATGCAGGAGTATTTAATTGCTACTTTCAGTTTTTTCACTTAGGATGACTGAGAGCACTGTATTGCCCTTAAGAGAAACAGGTAAATTGTGGGTGTGTTGGGAGGTAGTTTAAGGAAAAAAACAACTGATTTTAGTCATACTAAATATCACAAGTTAGTAAAACTAGAAGGGCATAGAACACAGAAAAGAGGTTAGGAAAAAACTACACATACGAGGTCTATCCAGAAAAGTCCAATCATTGTTAATATAATGAGAACAGTTTGCACAACATTGATGTAACCTGGCAGCCAAGGAGAGTGCACAGGAATGTGCATGTGTGAACAATGATGACGCCACTGTACTAATCAGTGGGGGTGGTAGATGCCTGTTGAGTGAGTAAATGTACTGTGTGGCCACCACATTCAAAATGACAGTGAGTATAGCAACAAATCTGTGTCAAATTTTGCGTTACACTTGAACGTTCCTCCACAGAAATTATTGAGATGATTCAGAAGGCTGCAGCTCTGGGCACCTAGTGATTGGCAGTTCATCACAACAACATGCCTGCTCACGCATCATGTTTCATGCAGAGTTTTTTGGCTAAACATCAAATCACCCAGGTGACTCAGCCTCACTACAGCACAGATTTGGCACCCTACAACTTCTGGCTTTTCCCAAAACTAAAATCACTTTTGAAAGGGAAGAGATTTCAGACTGTTGATGAGATTCAGGAAAATACAACCAGGCAGCTGATGGCTACTGGGAGAACTGTGTGAGGTCCCAAGGTGCCTACTCTGAAGGGGACTGAGCATCAATGTTTCTGTGTCTTGTATCTTCTTAAATAAATGTCTCTGTTTTTCATATTACATGGCTGGATACCTCTGGACAGATCATGTATATGTAAAATAGTGGACAGATCTGCATGTTGTGATACCTGAAATTATCAATTTCAAGGGGTAGGGCAGCTTTAAAAAAATATATTGCAAATACAAAATTCAGTTTGGGATTTTAAAAGTGAACCACGAAAGTTGAAGTGCAGATGCTTAAACATCACAATGAATTAATTTATGATGATACCAAAGGATGGCTGAAATATTAAAAAAGGGAGTTAGAACTGAGTATCACATTTGGGAACAATGAGACAAGATACTCTTGAAAAGCAGAGATGGTAGAAGAGCCAAGATAAAGCAATGACACTGAGGTCCAGGTTTTCAATTTCAGGAACTAAAGATGACTGGAATGGCCAAAATATATACATGAATTTTGTCTAGATCAGAATGTTTCCTGCTCACTCGGAGCTCAAGAAAGTAAGAAAAGTATGTTCCATTGTGTGTCATTTAAACAATTATACAAGTTTCATAAAAAATAAGCTTTATTTATTTTCAAAATTCTCTATCTAAACTGTTTGGCATAGAAAAAATCACGTATCCTCAACTATACTATATTTCATTTTTTTCATGTATTTAGTGATTTGAATATTTTATAGATACTTTGTGTTGTGCCTTAAGGTAGTGCAATTTAATAGTTATTTTCCCATTTATGAGTCAATCAAAATTGTACTGAGAAATAAGAAAAGCATTATGCTTTTTACATAGCATATACATTTTAAGAATAGGGTCTGAGACACATACACACGAAGCCCATGCAAACTGTGCTCTTGTCTTACTTGAATTTATGGGGGGCGGGGGAGCCCAGGATGTATGAACACTCCTTTTAAAAAGGAGTTTTCACTTTCCCTAATGAATTATAGAAATTCTACATAGTCCTAGCTTCTCTATTTTTCACATTTGATCCCAAAGTTCAGGACTACATTAACCAACTACTCTTACAGAATTATTGTGCAAGTTTACAAAGGCTGTTCTAGAAAATTTTATTTTGAGAAGTAAACTCATTTTTCTGAGGCTAGAAACTGCCAGATTATTTCTCTGTATCACCAACAATAACCATCTATTTTTTGACATTCATATATAGAAAACAAACTCATGATACCAGAAAAAAGGAACTCTGTGCCATTTGGAGGCCTAGGTTTAAATGCAGGGCTCCCCTAAATTCTTGGGTGACTTCAGTCATGGCATCTTACCTTTAAGAGTCTTATTTGTACAGTCTTTAAAAGTAAGAATAACTATGCTTACTCTAGAAGAGTATGAGTTCATGCATGGCCAATGTTATCATTTAAGTCGATTTGTTATCTGCATTTTAAAACCAGTAAGAATTAAACATTGGAGAATCTTAGAATTTATTTTCCAAATTCACAAAATATCAGAAAAAAAGCCAAATAAGCTATTTCATACCTCTTTCCCAGTTTTTGTGTTGTTTTGTTTGTTTTCTCGAAGCCTGACTTGCCACTGAAGTGTGACTCTGTAGAATGAAATAGCCTCAAAAATCTGATTCATCTACTCTTTACCATGTTCCCCATTCAGAGGTATTACTTTTTTCATGAACGAAGGAAACCTCTTCCCTAACCCTGATAAAAACTTCATCTAAAACAATCATTAAACCAAAGTGTAAATGAACCAAATCAAGTGATATCACTTAACAGATCACAAAGTTGTAAGCTAAATATAATGTAAAATATTAGATTTCAAAAATGTAACACTTTGTAAGGAAACTCGTAAGCAGATTTCTTTTTTCATATATTTTTTGTTTTAATTATTATTCAAGTACAGTTTCTTGCCTTTTACCCCCATCCCAGCCCATCCCCCAGTCCTCCTCACCTCCCTCCCATTTCCATCCCCCCTTGTTATTGTCCATGTGTCTTTTATATTTGTTCCTGCAAGCCCTTCCCCTTTTCCCCTGAAATCGCCCCCCCCCCCCCCGCTTCACTGTCAGCCTGCAGATTCCAATTCCACTTTTGTGATGGAGTGGTAAAGTTAGCCATCTTTTATTTTATTTTTTTTCTCATTTTAACATAAAAAGTAAGAAACTAATGTTTATACATTAAATTATTTGTTTATTCACTCAGCAAATATATGTTAATGTAAGTTACTATTCTTTACTTTTTGGATATAAGTTACCAAAAAAAAGTTTCAACCTTCTTGGACTTAAATTAACAGAGAAGAAAAATACACAAATTATTAAATATTATGTCTGATGGCTTTACATATTTGATTAAACCTTAACAACACACATTAAAAGGCATTATCTGCAACAATTGTCATGAAATTGCATGAAGTTAAAAAATGTAACAATGGATATTAGTTGCAGAGCTTTAAACTACACTTAGATGTATATAATTCCAAAAACTATGGTCTTTCAGCCAAACACCCCCCTTAGATTTCTCATGATTGATGATTTCTTTCCCAGTGTTTTCTGTTTCTCAAGAATCCTTTTTACCTGCCTCCAACATGCTTAATTAAGTCTCTCACTTAATGACAAAAATGATCCGTTGACTAAGATCACCTCTAGCCACTACCTCACCTGCCTTCTCCTTTCCACAGCCCATTTTGTTGAAAGAGTGGTTTCAGTCTCTACTTCCTGGCCTGACATTTATGAACTTACCACACTCTGGTGTTCACTCCTATCACTCAAATGCAACAGTGTTTTATTAGTAAATGTGATCACTTGTCAGTCTACATTTACATGCCAGGGCCAAAAAAAATCCATGTCCTCTTGTCAACTATGAAATTCCAATGCAATTAGCATAACATTTCAGGGGACTAAATACAATCAATACTTGGTAGGCATATAAAAAAGCATTAATAAGCCTTGGCCATAAATCAGTATACAGCTGACCTTTGAACAACATGGTTTGAACTGCATGGGTCCACTTATACATGGAATTGTTTCATTAAATACATACAGTACTGAAAATGTATTTTCTTTTACAATTTTTTTAAAAAATTTGTCTTTTCTCTAGCTTACTTTATTGTGAAAATAGAGTGTACAATAAAATAACATACAAAATATGGGTTAATTGACTATTTACATAGTTGGTAAGGTTTCCTATCAACAGTAGTTAAGTTTGGGGGCAGTCAAAAGCTATATGGGAATTTTTCACAATGGGAGAAGGAAGGTTTCACACCTTTAACCTCAGCGCTGTTCAAGTGTCCACCGTTTCCTCAGATCCTCAGGGTCAAGTAAACAGAATGAGTCTGTTCAGATTACCTTATTATTTTTCTATTTTTTCTATTCCAGTTTTCATAGAAGAAAATCCAGAAAGGCTGAATTTACTGATATAAGTGGGCAAGAGAAGCAGGTGAAAGTTTTTAGAAGACAGGAAAATGGATTAGGGCAAAGAAATAGATCAAGTGGAATTTTAAAAGTTTAAAGGCATGACAGAGTTTATATATGCCCTGTTCAGTGGCCACGGAATATATTCTATAAAGATGTCAACATTTTTCAAGATGGTTTGGAATATTATGCTATTTTCATTATCATTTTACATGCTAAGTTGTCTTAGTTTGATTCAAGATATATTTAATAATCAGCTAAATTTGACTTTATTGAGTATAACCTGATATATATGTAAGCATGTCATCTTCCCTTTGACATCCAAGGCATTAAAAATAGTTGCACTGCCTAGACCATTCTTCTCTTGCCTCTGTCCAGAATGGTGATTTGTTGCTTTTTTCTCAGGCCCTAACTGAATCTTTGAAAACACACCCTAGCACCACCAGCCCCAATACTATACACACACACACACACACACACACACACACACACACACACACCCCAAGTCTGGATTAGTTATCTTCTCTTGCTCTCAGAGTATTATGTACCTCCTCACCATCAGAGCACTTAGCACACTGCCCTGTAATTGCCTGGAATTCTCTCCTACTCCCTCAAGTTTCCCCCCTTCTCTCCAAATTGTAAGATCTCCAAGAACAAAGACCATTGTTTCTCTTTCATCATTTTCCTCAGAACCAAGCGTAGTTCCTGCCACACATAAACGTTCAGTAAATATTTGTTGAATGAGTCACTGACTGACTGATTAACTAACTGAAAGACGGACTGAATGAACTATACTACATTTCCATGCCCTCCCAGGAAGCTCTGAAAAACTGTTCACAACTGAAGGGGTGATACGTGCGGAATTTACCCAAGAACATTTTTGCAATATGAAAGCTTGAGCATACTCCTTCTCTGCCACAGTCCCTGCCCTCTAGAGTATAATTAATTTCCTGGAAGTCAGAGGTCATGAAAATTTTGAAAAGGATGATCAAGTGATCATTTTGATTCACTCCCTCATGAACATTTCTGCTACAGAAGGAAAATGTTCCAAAGATGGCACGAGGACATCCAGGCCTAAGTGAGCCACCACAGCCAGTCCCAGACTCTTAGCGCAAGCAAATCCAAATGAGTATCCAAAATCAAATCATATTTTACTAGCCATGGCTCCTTGCTGTAGATGGGTGCTGTAATTTCAGGTTGCATTGGCAATTACACACACGGGCTTTCCTTTGTCCGGGTTTTTGCTTTACTTGACATTTTACTGTCTACAGGGTTCCTGTCAAAAACATTGGTGCTGCAACTATGATGTGCATTTGCATGGTGGCTGAATGTTTTTTTTTGTTTTTTCATTTGAGAAGCTAATTAAATATCTTGCTTCTCTGAATTCTGAGTAATTAATGAAGTGTGTAGGAATTAACAGCTGGAGGTAGCACATTGTGCTTTTCCCCCCTCTATCTTTGTCCATAGTAAGTGCTTAAAATAAGAAAGTCATTCATTATTTGCTCTATTTTCGAGCTTTAATTTGAACAAATGCAAGAAAAATAGGAAAGTAAAGTGGAATACTTGTGTTTGTTATTGTTTATGTTTTGTTTAATTTTTATTTTTCAAATCCCAAGCCCAATAAGTATCAGTATAATTGTAACAGAAGAATTCATGTTGGTGGATACAGCAGAGCTGCCATCGCCAGAATGTGTTGAGTTGACAGAACGCAGCTCAGGGGAAAGTTTCCCTTCTTTTGCTACAAATTCACAAACAGAAACGGAAACTTTCTACATCTAAGTTGCCAGTTCTCAAAATTCTCAGTATATACTGCAAATAGATGTAGATAAAATCAGAGCACACTATCCTAAAACAGATGTCTATGGGTCTTTCTACCCTACAAGAACCCTGAATTGCCAGTGTGCCAGCACAAATCAGTGTTCACGTTAGAAAGAGTGTATATCCATCTCCTTCCTACGTGTCTACAAAATTCCAAATTTTTAAAAGTAAACCAGTTCTCCCAACCCTTTTCTAGAGTCCTGGTTCATGAGATAAGGGACAAGACTTCTTTCAAAAGTAATTTTGATCTTGCTTCTCATGGTGGGTTAACTATCAATATCATTCCAAAGACATTTTTTTTCTCATAAATGTTCTCATTAAAAGAAAGAAGGAGCTCCTACCCTTCTCAACTGTTTGGATGGATCTGGAGAACATTATGCTAAGTGAAATAAGCCAGGCAGTGAAAGACAAATACCATATAATCTCACCTATCAGTGGAACCTAATCAACAAAACAAACAAGCAAACAAAATATAACCAGAGACATTGAAATTAAAAACAAACTGACAGTAACCAGAGAGGAGGTGGGAGAGGATAATGGGGGAAAAGGGAGAAGAGTTTCCAGGAACACATATAAAGGACACATGGACAAACCAAAGGAGGGTGGGATCAATGATGGGAAGTGGGGATGGCTGGGGTGTGGGGGTGTGGGGGGGACTGTGGAACAACAATAAAAAAATGTAAAAAATAAAGAAGTCTCAGAAAGCATTCTCTTCAACGAAGACATTGAGAAATACATTAGTCAGGGAATACCAAAATTCTCTAGAAAATTAGTAGTACCTGTTCTCTGTAAGTAGGGGTCATGGTAGGAGAAGCCCCAATAAAAATGGACTTTTATTTTTATTGTGGGTGACAAGATACCATAGTGGCAGAAGCATTAATCACCACTTTAAATAAATAATGGGGGTTACATTTCATTAAATATTCTTTGCATTAAAAAATAACTCACACTATTACACAATTCTAATGACAACCACGAACAAGGCAATTTTCTATTGTCTTCTCCAAAACAGTTTAAACCTAGGAGAGCTACCATGTCCTCTTAATCATATCACAAGTGCTCCATGTGACAGCTGCCTAATTTACCTTCTAATATACAAGTGAAGCAATGTAGCAAAAAAAAATTGAGTGGGTAAGTACAGTGACCCAAACATACAAGAATTCCAATAAGACTGGGAAAGTGTGCCAATTGACACAAGGTGCCTAAACATTTATGTTAATATTAACCTCTTAAAATAAACCCTCAACTCTGCAAATGTCACTGCTTTCTAAGGTTCAGAAAAGTTCAACACAAAAAAAAAGTAGATTCTCTTTAGAAATAAAAGAAATTATAAATTAAGTCTTATGGAAGAACCTTTTCCCCTGCCTTGAAAATTGCTAAAGCTCCTCCCTTCAAGGAACTAGAGTGGGCTTCCTGTCCTTCACTTAATGTGATGTTAATTATATAGCTGTCAGCTCACCTACTCTATTTAGAAAGCGAGTTGCACATTTTCCAACAACCCACCACTTAGTTCTCTTCCAATTTTTAAATAGTGCTGACTGGTACTTTTTAATTAAGATTTGACAGTTGAAATTTGCATTCCAAAAGCTCATTGAATTCTATGAAATTAGATTGCCTATTTTGATCTACACAAACACACACACACACATACACACACACACACACACACACACACCAGTTATTGCTAAACCACTTTGTTGAACATACAAATAGGCTTTTCTCTGCCTGGGTCTTCAATAGCATAAGTTCCGCAGACTGTAAGCAATTTGGCTTTTAAACCATTGTAAATCAGCATTTGCAATTTGGTGTTCTGTTGATGCACTGTAATTTGGCATGGTAGGAAATCTGTGTAACTGTTAAAATTCTTGCTCTTATCCTATTTATTATTAATTTATATTATCTACAAGTGAAATAATTTGTTCCAGCTTACTGGATGTTATTTTCATAACTCTGTGGCTAATACTGAGATTTTGATATATTGTAAGTAATAGAGACTACATAAATAGAAAGTTGAATTTTCAGTTCACAGGAAAAAAAACCTATATTCATAGAAAAACATGTTAATGACAGCTGTTATTTGCAATAACTATGTTTTAAACAATATTTCTTCTAGACAAAAACTTACTTTATCAACATAAACTTATTTTCCAAATATTTTAATGACATAAAATAAATATCAATTTTAAATATATTTCTTACTCCCTATGCTAGTAGCAGAGATGACTTTTTCAATGCCTATAGGACTTTAAAATATTTCTTATTATGTATGCATGCAGCAGAGAATACCATGTTCATATCATAAACATTGATTTGCTACAAGTAACAGGATTAACCATATTTTGAGAACATTTGTGTTATTTATCCAAAAAGGGAGTTATTTCTAAATTGTATAGGGATATATAATTCTACTTATGCCTAACAACATGTATATAAAAACATGTATATAAAAAATATAGGTAAGTACCCTGGCCAGGAGGCTCAGTTGCCTGGAGTGTTGTCCCCTGCACCAAAGATTGTGGGTTCAATCTCAGGTGAGGGCACATATCTATGTCACTTGATTCCTTGTTAGGACACATACAGGAGGCAACTGATTGATGTTTCTTCCTCACATTGGTCTCTCTCTCTCTCTCTTTGCCTTTCTTTCTAAAATCAATAACATCTTCGGAGGAGGATAATAAAAAAAGAAAATATATATTAAGTAATTAATCAAAACAACTGACTTTGTAAAATCACTGTGAAGTGGAATTATCTCAAATCACCAATACTTCCTTTTGCAATCTGCCAGATTCCAATAATGAAAGGAAAGGTGGATTTGGAAAGAGGAGGCTTTGTTTCCTAAAATATTCATCAACTAAACTTACCCAAGTCAAGCAGAATTATACAATATGAGTCAATGTGTTGCTCTTATTATTTAAACACAATGTTAAGACAAGGTTCTGTTGTGCCCCTTTTCAACATGATCGCCAAACCTAAGTATATTCAATCCTGACGTTCTTAAGATGCTATTGAATGATGAAATTCCCCAGAGCATTTTAAAAGGTTTCAGAACCTACACCACATAATATTCAAAATCTTCAAAACACATTATAAAACTTTTTGACACACAAAGAACCAGAGACATTTTACCAGTTTTCAGAAGAAAGGTTAGTCAACAGATGCTGACCTGAAATAATCCAAATGGGGCACTGTCGGTGTGGTAGTCTGCTAGGGCTGCCGGAACAGAATGTGTTGCTTAAACAACAAAAGTTTATTTTGTTTCTCAGGGTCCTGAAGGTCACAGTCCAAGTTCAAGTTGCTATCAACGTTGGTATCTAGGCCTCTCTTCTGCATATATGCAGAATGACAGAGATACCCAGTGTTTCTTCCCACTATTATCTGGACACCAGTTCTATCAAATTAGAAGCCTCACCCTGTGGCCTCATTTAATCTTTATAATGCCCCTAAAGGCCCTATCTCCAAATTAAGTTATGTTGGGGGTTAGGATATTGACATATGAATTGAGAGGAATACAATTTAGTCCATAACAATTAGACAAAAACATTATAAAATCTACGCTTCATAAAGTAAAGTTGAACATATTTTTAAAAGTTGAAAAAGTAGTTCTTAGTAGATAAATAAAAATGAAGAAAATGAAAATCTTTTCATTGAACAATACAATTTCTTAAACAGTAATAATAACAAGAAGGGTTTAAATAACAGAATGAAAGTGACAGAAGAAACAGTTCTTAAACATGAAGGAGGGTCAATAGAAATTATCCAATCTGAAAAACAAAGTAAAAGTAGTAAATTAATAAAATTAGTAAATAAATAAATCTAAGGAATTCTGATATTATATCAACAATTTCACAAAATATAGGGCAAAGGACTTGGTGCACAAAAATATTTGAAGAAAAATTTTTGAAAATATTTCAAACTCAGTAAATAATCTAAATTTAAAGATTCAGTAAGTTCAACACATACAAACTAAAATAAAATTAAAAGAATTTTGCTTGGATACTTTAAATTCAAACACTGAAAAACAAAAGATAAGAAAGAAACTGTTACCAGTCAGATAAAAGTGACACATTACCTGTAGGAAAAAAACTGAAACAATATCTTTCTCACCAAAAATCCAGAAATGAAGTCATAACATTTTTAAAGTGCCGTGTAAAGTATGTGCCAACCCAGCTTTCCATACCCAAAGAAATCTTTTTGGAGTAAAGAGAAAAAAAAAAAACATTTTCAGGTGAAAAAATACTGAGAGAAGTTTGAGTCAGCAGATCTGTTCTAAAAGAAATGTTAAAGGAAGTTCTTTAGCCTGAACTTAATGACATGAAAGGGAAACTTAGAATATCAAGAATGAAAGAAGAGCAACAGAGATGCTAAATATCTCAAAATACATAAAGTCTGTTTTCTATTCTTAAGTTCTAAATGCTAAATATCTAAAAATATGTAGAAGTTTGTTTTCTACTCTTAAGTTCTTCAAAATATATCAAAGTTCAGCATGCATAAAGTACATCCCTTTCTGGTAACATTTTTAAGGTATGTAGATGAAATAAATTCATGATAACCATAACATAAGGGTGAAGGGGATATAAGGATTGTATCCTTAGATATAAGATCTAAGGATTGTAAGGTACCTACACTTTATTAATAACATGCTAACTTTAAATAGACTGTGGAAATTTAAATATGTATACTGTAATTTGTCAATCATTAAAAAATGAAAATATTTATAACCAAAAACCAATAAATAAATTAAAATATCTCAAAAAAGAGAGAGAGAGAGAATTTGGGAAAGGGAAGATAGAACAACTAAAATCAGAGAGAACAACATGAAAGAAGATAAAAATTTTAAACCGCATCAATAATTAAATGAAATGTAAATGTTCAAACACAACAGTTAAAGATTGTAAGACTGGATTGACATCAATACATATATACATCTACTTTAAATAGGTTGATAGTTAAAATAATAAAGTAAATATATTATGAAAACAATAATCACAAAGTTGGAGTGTCTAAATTAATATCAGCTAAAGGGGACTTCAGAACAAAAATTACCAGCAATATAAAGGTATTTTATGTAATGATAATAGGTTCAATGTAACAGGAAGACATAACAATCCTAAATATGTAGGCACCTAGTAACAGAGTTTCAAAATATCTGAAGCCAGAAAAACTCAAAAGAGAAATAGATAAAGCCACAAATATAGTCCAAAACTTGAACATGTCTCTCAGTGATGCATAGGAAAAGCTGAAAGAACATCTTCAAGGGTAAAATTACATAAAGAGAATTATCAACCACCTTGAGCTCATAAATATCTACAGAAATCCCCTACAGAATATACCTTATTTGCAAGTGCACCTGCAATATTTATCAAAATTGACAATATTCAGAGCCACAATACAAACCTGAATAAATTTAAAGGAATTCAATTTGTTTAAAATATATTTTCTCACTATGGTGAAATTTACCATATTTTTCAAATTATAAGATGTACTTTCCCCCACCCCAAGTTTGGGAGGAAAGTGGGGGTGCATCTTATAGTCCAAATGTAGCTTACCTGGCTCATGGGGGGTGTGGGGGGCAGCGGTGGAATGGGATCACAGGTTATTAAATATTTTACCATGTTTTTTGCTTCAAATTTTTTCCTATTTTCCTTCTCTAAAATCTAGGTGTGTCTTATGGTCTAGTGCATCTTATAGCTCTAAAAATACAATAACTAGAAATCAGTAATAGAAGATTATCTGAAAATGTTCCAAGTTATTTGGAAATTAAAATACATACTCCTAAATAACTATTTGAAGTGTCAAATAAGAAGTCTCAAAGAAAAATGAGAAATTATTTTGAACTGAAAGAAATGAAACTGTAATCTATCAAAGTTCATGGGACACAGTTAAAGCAGTCCTGAAAGGGCTGTTTATAGCATTAACTGTTCATATTAGAAAAGAAAGATCTCAAGTCAGTAATCTAAGCTTCAAAATAAGGAGAATAAGACAAATTAAATGCAAAGCAAGCAGAGGATGGAAATTATGAAGAGCAGAAACTAGTATAATTAAAAACTGAAAAAAACAATAGAGATAATCAATGAAACCAGATGGAAAAATTCATAAACCACTAGCCAGACTAACAAAGAAATATAAGAAAAGATAACATTTACTAATTTTAGAAATAAAAGAGAGGATGTCAAAAAGGATTCTACAGAAAGATGATAAAGTATTACTGAGGACATTCTATAACCATAAATTCACACAGATAAACTTAGCCAGTTTCTTGAAGGACACAAATGAACAAATTCACTCAAGAAAAACTGATAATCTGAATAATCCCATACTTGCTACATAAATTAAATTAATTCTTAAGCCCTGACTGGTCTGGCTCAGTAGACTGAGCGCTGGCCTGCAAACCAAAAGGTCGTTGGTTCAATTCCCAGTAAGGACACAAGCCTGGGTTGCAGGCCAGGTCCCCAGTGGAGGGTACACAAGGGGCAACCACACATTGATGTTTCTCTCCTTTGCTTTCTCTCTGCCTTTCCGCTCTCTAAAAATACATAAATAAAATCTTAAAAGGAAAAAAAAGAAAAGCACACTACCTAAAATATCAAAACCATAAAATACTTAGATACAAATGTAACACAATAGGTGCAAGATATGAATACTGGAAGTTACAAAGCAAGGGTAAAAATCTCAAAGACAAGTAAACTGAAATAAATTATTGTATTAATGTCTTGGAAGACACATATTTTTAAGATACCAGTTTGTATTATGGTGCTACAGAGAAACAAAACCACTGTATGAGAGAGAGGGAAGGGAAGGGAAGGGAAGGGAAGGGAAGGGAAGGGAAGGGAAGGGAAGGGGAGGGGAGGGGAGGGGGAGGGGAGGGGAGGGGGAGGGGAGGGGGAGGGGGAGGGGAGGAGGAGGGGAGGGGGAGGGGAGGGGAGGGGAGGGGAGGGGAGGGGAGGGGAGGGGGAGGGGAGGGGAGGGGAGGGGACGGGAGGGGGGAGGGGCGGAATACAGAGATTTATTTTGAGGAACTGATGCAGGCCATTACAAACACTAGTAAATCCAAAATCTGCAGAGGGGAGAGATAGGCTGATGACTCTGAGAAATCCAGTGCTGCTGTTTCTGACCAAAGACTGACTGCTGGAAGAATTCATTTGAAAAAAATTTTTTATTGTTGTTCATGTACAATTGTCTCCATTTTCCCGCCACCACTTTTCCTACCACCACTGCCAACTCCCACCCTCAATCCTTCCCCGCTTTGGCTTTGTCCATGGGACCTTTATACATGTTCCTTGACCACCCTTTCCTTTCTTTCCCCCATCACCACCCTTCCCCCTCCTCTCTGGTCACTGTCACTTTATTCTTTATTGCAATGTCTATGGTTCTATTTTGCTTGCTTGTTTGCTTTGCTGGTTAGGTTCCACTTATAGGTGAGATCATATGGTATTTGTCTTTCACTGCCTGGCTTATTCCACTTAGCATAATGCTCTCCAGATCCATCCATGTTGTCTTGAAGGGTAGGAGCTCCTTCTTTTTTTCTACTGCGTAGTATTGTGGAAATGTATCACAGTTTTTTGATCCACTAATTTACTGATGGACACCTAGGCTGTTTCCAGCACTTGGCTATTGTAAATTGTGCTGTTACAAACACTGGGGTACATAGGTTATTTTGAATTGGTTTTTCATGATTCTTAAGGTATAATCCTACCACTGCACTTTCTGGGTAAAAAGGCACTTCCATTTTTAGTTTTTTGAGAACATCCCATACTATTTCCCACAGTGGCTGCACCAGTCTACATTCCCACCAACAATGTACTAGGGTTCCCTTTTCTCACATCCTTGTCAGCACTTGTATGTTGATTTGTTTATGATGGCCATTCTGACCAGTGTGAAGTGGTATCTCATTGTAGTTTTAATTTGCATCTCTCTGGTGCCTAGTGATGCTGAGCATCCTTTCATATGTCTCTGGGACCTCTGTATGTCCTCCTTGGAGAAGTATCTGTTCAGGTCCTTTGCCCATTTTTTAATTGGATTGTTTGTCTTCCTGGAGTGGAGTCATGTGGGTTCTTTATATATTTTGGAGATTAACCCCTTGTCCAAGGTAACATTTGTAAATATATTTTCCCTTATCATTGGTCCCCTTTTCATTTTGCTAGTGTTTGCTTTAGCCATGCAGAAGTTTTTTTATTTTGATGAAGTCCTATTTTTCCATTCTTTCCTTTATGCCCCTTGCTCTAGGGGACATATCAGTGAAAATACTGCTATGTGGCATATCTGAGATTTTCCTGACTATGTTCTACTCTAGGACTGTTATAGTATTATGACTTATATTTAAGTCTTTTATCCATATTGAGTTTACTTTTGTGTATGGTGTAATTTGGTGGTAAAGTTTCATTTTTATTTTTTTATTTTTTTGCATGCAGCCATCTAGATCTCCCAACACCATTTGTTGAAGAGGCTATTTTTACTCATTTTATGCTGCTGCCCACTTTATCAAATATTAATTGATCATAGATGCTTGGGTTTATTTCTGGGCTCTCGATTCTATTTCATTGATCAATATGTTTGTTCTTATTCCAGCACCAGACTGTTTTGAATACCATGGCTTTGTAATGTAGTTTGATGTGAAATATGGTAATCCTTCAAATATATCTCAAAATCCTTCAATCCTTTCTCAAAATTGCTGTGACTATTAGGGGTCATTTATGGTTCCATATATATTTTTGAAATGTTTCTTCTATATCTGTGAAATATGTCATTGGTAGTTTAATAGGAATTGCATTGAATCCATAAAGTGCTTTAGGTAGTATGGGCATTTTGATGATGTTAATTTTTCCAATCCATGAACATGGCATACACTTCCATTTCTTTGTGTCTTCCTTAATTTATTTCTTCAGATTTGTATAGTTTTCTGAGTATAGAAGTTTTACTTCCTTGGTTAGGTTTATTCCTAGGTACTTTTTTTTTTCCTTTTTGTTATATAAAATGAGATTTAGTTCCTGATTTATGTTTCTGATATTTACTTGTTGGTGTACAAAAATACCTTCAATTTCTGAATATTGACTTTGTATCCCACTGCTTTGCCAAAGTCACTTATTATGTTCAATAGTTTTTTGGTGGAGTCTATAGGGTTTTCTATGTGCACTATCATGTCATCTGCAAACAACCACAAGCCAATATTCCTGATGAACATAGATGCTAAAATCCTCAACAAAAATATTGGCAAACTGCATCCAGCAATATGTTAAAAAGATCATACACCATAATCAAATGGGATTCATCCCAGGGATGCAAGGATGGTGCAAGATTTGCAAATCAATAAGTGTAATACATCATATAAACAAAAGGAAAGATAAAAATCACATGATTATATCAATAGGTACAGAAAAAGCATTTGATAAGGTACAGCACCCATTTATGATAAAAAGTCTCAGCAAAATAGGAGTAGAGGGAGCATACCTCAATGTAATAAAGGTCATTTATGAAAAGCCTCCAGCCAACATCATAGTCATTGGGCAAAAACTAAAAGTTGTCTGACTAAGATCAAGAACAAGACAAGGATGTCCTCTGTCACCACTTCTATTCAACATAGTCTTAGAAGCCTTATCCACAGTGCTCAGGTAAGAAAAAGAAAGAAAAGGCATCCAAATTTGTACAGTTCATTCTTGTCTGGGAAAAGCCATTCTTTTGTTTTTGTTAGTCCTTAAACTGATTACATGAGACTTACCCACGTTACGGAGAGCAATTTGCTTTACTCAAAGTTCAACAATAGTAATTTTAAACTCATCCAAAAGTTTTATCACAGAAACATCCAGAATAATGTTTTACAAAATATCTAGACATCATGGCCCATAGCCTAGCCAATGTGATGTATATAATTCAGGACTATATCTTCCAGACTAATACAATTCCAGTCATTATTTAAAAAACCTTTTTTTAAAGTCATAACAAGATGATAAAATTTACAAAAAAGCAAAAGTTCTAGATTATTTAAAATAACTTTGAAAATGAAGAATTATTTTGGAGTACTTAACTGCCTAACTTAATGATTTAACATAAATCTACATAGTAATGCAAACAGCATAGTATAAACAGAAGTCTAGATACATACTTAAATAAACTAGACGGAGTCCATTCAAAGACACATACATATATATTTAAGTGACTTGTAATAAAGGAATATAGGCAATTCAATGGAGAAAGACTAATCTTTTCAACAAACTGCACTAAAGAAATCTAACATCTATATGAGGAAGGAAAGAAAGAAGGAAGGAAGGAAGGAAGAAAAGATAGAAGGAAAGAGATGGAGGGAGGAAGGAAGGAGAGTGAGGGAAAAAGGAGAGGGTGTCACCAATATTAATCCATAAAAGTAAAAAAATGTATAAACTGGACTTCATCAAAATTAAGAACTACCTGTAAAAGCATGGTTAAGAAAATTAAAATGAAAGGTGACAAAATAAAAATATCTGCAAAACCCATATCTGATAAATTACTTTTACCCAGAATATACAAAAATACTTAAAATTCAATAATAAGAGAATACAAAAATCAAATTAGAAACAGACAAAGATTTGAATAGACACTTCACCAAAGAAAATAAATGAATGGCAAATAAACACATGAAAGCATACTAAACATTAGGCACTAAGGAAAAGCAAATTACATCTGTAAAGATTTGCCACTGTAATCTATTAGAATGAATAACATTTTCTTTAAAAAATTGAAAATACAAAATGTTGATGAAGAATCTCTTGTCATACTTTTGGAAATACTAAATGCTACAGACATTTTAGAAAACAATTTGTCATTGTCTCATAATGCTAAACCTTTACTTTTCATGTGATCCAACAATCACACTCTATGTATTTACTTAAGAGAAATGACTTGTATACAAATATTTATCATGGTTTTATTCATAATTACTCAAACTTGGAAACAATCCACACAGACTTCAACTACGAATGAATAAACAAAATGTGGTACAGTCATACATATTCAGAAACAAAAGAAAATTACTGATACAAGCAACAATATATGTTCATTGTTGTAAATAAAAGAAGCCAGATTCAAAAGGCTACATACTGGATGATTGCATTTATATAACATCTGTACAAGATAAACTTGTAGTAAGAGAAAATAGATCTGTAGATGCTAGAGGTTGACATTTGGGGAAGGGTTTGACTCAAAGAGACATCACAAAATTTTGTGGCAGTAATTATACAATTGGATCAATCTGTCCAAACTATTGAATTTTACACTAAAAATGTAAATTTTATTCTTTAAAAATAAAATCATGAATTAAATATATTAAAGTAAAATATAGATCAATGATGAGATCTCTCATTTGGATATTTCAGTTCAATTGATCTGGATATTATAGAGCCTAAACATTAATTAAGTTTTGTTTTTAACTCTGTTCTCTATTGATTTTCACAAGAATGCAAGAGGAAGTTCTTATTTTTAATGGTCCTTCATGGGTACTGTATTAGAGTCTCCAGACCCTATTTTTGGAAGCCCAGAGCACCAATATCATAGTTTAGGAAGGTGATTCATTGGGGCATTTGAAAGATCCCTGAGCTGAAAGTTGGAAGCCCTGTATTTGTAATTCTGAGCCTGTCACCTTCTTGCTGCCTGTTCTTGGAAAGTGACATGCAGCTTTGTGGTGTACTTGCTCTGTCTTTAACAAGAGAGGTATGGCTTAGTGATAGCTACACCCTCTTCCATCTCTGACATTCTAGGATACAAAAGCTCAAGATTCTAGCCCTAGATTGATCCTTAACTTGATGTAGGGCTTTGAAATAGTCACTTTAATTCTTCTAAGCCTCAAATTCTTCAACAGTTATTTAGAAATAACACTAAAGACAGGAGTGAAAACCCTCTCTCCCTCTCTCTGTGATCTTACCAGCCAGTAAAGTAGAAACTTCTATTTTCTTAAAAATAATCAGTAGAAACCACTAATTACCCTCTTTCCACTTTTCAGTGACCTTTTGCCACAGGAGTAGGAACAATGTATCTAGTTGCTAAAATGGCAAGACTGGCAAATTAGTCATCTACATTTTTTTCAGTTGTAACAAAGGTAATAGGCTAAAAGGTCACCCCATGAGAGGGGAACCCTTCCCCTCATGGGCTCTCTGCTCTCACCTACAACAAACCTCTTCTCAGCTGGCTGCTGACCCTATTCTCCCCACAGGCAGGTCCCAAGTTGCAGGTTGGTGGTGGTTGTTAAGGAGTGTTCAGAAGTTCATTTTGACCACAAAGATAGTGGAAAAATTACTCCACAATAACTGAATTTCCAGTGTTGAAAAGAGCTGTGAACTTACCATTTCCTGATTTCTAAAGGGTAAGTAGTCCCACTGTGTCTGGTTTCAAGCTATCAAAATAATGTCACTGAAATGGGAGTTGTGAGGAGATGCATAGTTGGCTCTTGGGAACCAGTACTAGTTACTGGCTCTAGCACAGCATTAGCTGTAGATCTAAGTCTTGTACTTCAATCAATTTTGCAAGCAAAAAAGCAGGTACTTGGAAACAAATCTCACCAGTCCGATTCACAAACAAGCAAAAGCTTGATAGTATATTATGTAGGTGAGGCTGTGGTATTAATCATTGATGGGAGTGCAAAACAGTATTAACCTATATTGAGGGAACTTGAACCATATCCATGATGAATGTAAGTATTTTTTTAAGAATTTTTTTTCCTTTTAGATTTTATTTATTTATCTTTAGAGGGGAAGGGAAGGAGAGAGGGAGAGAAACATCAATGTGCGGTTGCCTCTTGTATGTCCCCTGACGGGAACTGGCCTGGCAACCCAGGCACGTGCCCTGACTGGGAATCGAACCGCGATCCTTCGGTTCGCAGGCCCGCGCTCAATCCACTGAGCTACACCAGCCAGGGCTGAATGTAAGTATTTAACTTTAAGTAATCAAACTTCTTTACACTGGATGGAAATGTATTGGCAAACAGGATATTCATATACCTCAACGTATCACAGGTCACTTTTTGAACTATATAAATGGAAACAATTACCTTTAAAATGGAATATGTGTGTGTGTGTGCATTCTGTGTGACTCTGAATTTGTTTTTTGAATATTAGTATTGTGGTCATATAGAAGAATATTTTTTGTCTTAGGAGAAATACACAGAAATGGGGATGAGGAGTCATGATATCTGTACTTGCATTTTTTTGGGTGGGTGAGGAGAAAGAGAGAGAGATCAGTTTGTCGTTTCACTTATTTATGCATTGATTGGTCGATTCTTGTATATGGCCTGACTAGAGATCAAATCTGCAACCATGGTGCATTGGGATGACATTCCAACCAACTGAGATACTCAGCTAAGTTGCAATTTACTTTTAAGTGGATCGGAAAAAAAAAGCTTTTTTATATATTCATATATTCATATACATTATATATTATATATTCATATATTCACATATATTCAATACATATGAGTATATTTTATATATTCAATATATATCATATTCAATATACATGAATATATATTATATATTGAATATATATTATATATTAAATACATATTCAATATATTCATAAATATATATTCACATATATGAACATATGAATATATGATATCTATAATATATTATTATATAATATTATATTATATTTATATAATTTAATATATTATATATTGTATATAATTTAAGATGTATTGTATATTTTATGTTATATATAATATGAATATATGTTATATATTCATATATATGAATAATAAAATAAGAGACATACAGCAAAAATAGAGATTTGTGAATAATTAGTGAACAGAAGTAAACAGGTATGCACTGAATTACTCTTTTAAAATGTTTTATAATTTTGATGCTTTTCATTATAAATTTTTTTCAAAATAAAGTTGAGGGATAAAAATATAATTGGATGTGAGATTAAATATAAGCACACACAGCAGTACCTGAGTATCCACAGGGGACTGAATCCAGGAACCTCTGCCCCTTCCCCCAGGACACCGAAATCCCTAAATGCTCAAGTCCCTTAAAAAGTGTCATAGAGCAATGTATAAAGTCAGCCCTCCACAGCTTTGGATGCCCAGCTGTGTGTTAAAAATACTGTTTTTGTTCTAGGGTCGGTTGAATCTGCAGATATGAAACCTATGGATATGAATGGCTGACTGTGCATACAAGTATGTTTTTGTTGCAGTATTGATGAAACAAAATGTTGTAAACAAACTCAATTTTAATATTAGGAATGATATTGAATGATTTATGATTTCTATATGATGGATACAGTAGATAAAGTAATGATGCAGATTTTTATATTTAATGCAATGGCCTTTGGGTACTGGGATTTCAACTAATTTAAATCTTTTTCTCTTCCCTTACCCCTTTTCTCTAAGTTTTTTTCTGAAATGTTTCAAAATTTAAAAATTGAAATCTGTAAAATACAGCAAATCTGAGAAAATGTTTTAAACATAAAATGCAGGTTCTTTTTAACTTTAGAGGGAGAGAGGAAGGGTGGAGGGAGCGAGAGGGAAAGAGACAGAGATTTGTTTTTCCACTTACTTAAGCATTCATTGGTTGATTCTTGTATATGCCCTGACCAGGGATTGAACCCTCAACTTTGGTGGATCAGGACGATGCTCTAACCAGTTGAGCTACTCGGCCACAAAAGCATTCAGGTATGTCCCACCTGCAGCCTAGGGTGGCTATTAATGCAGCCCAACACAAAATCATAAATTTACTTAAAACCTTTTTGTTGCTCAGTAGTTTTTGTTAGTGTTTGTGTATTTAATGTTTGGCCCAAGACAACTCTTCTTCCAGTGTGGCCCAGGGATGCCAAAAGGTTGGCCATCCCTGCCAGGTCGTTAATGTCTATCAGACCTATGAAAATGTACTTCTTGACTGAGATTCTGTGTCTCCTGAAGACATTTACTGTATCTTCTACAATATGGCTGCTTCTCATTATGTATTTTTTCTAGGAGTCTATTTGTTGGAGAAAATTTCCTCTCCAGAGACAAAATGTTTACAGACTTGATATATAAGTACTTTCTTAGTTTTAATGATCTCCTCAGTACTTATATGTGCACCTAAAACCAGGCTTTTAAAGAACTGGTTTTCAGAGACATAGTGGTATTTTATTGGTGAAAATAAGATCTAGGTATTGGTGAAATAAAATTCTTTTTAAATAAATGTGTAAGTGAATTTTTTGAGAAATCACAATATTTCTTACTCTTTCTTTTTACATCTATATATGAATCACACTTTCTTCTTTACTATAATTTTGTACATTAAATCTCAAATCCCATCAAAGATTACATATAAAGGCAATTCAAATAGTGCCACACTGGGAGAAAATATGCTGATGAATATAAGCTGCATAAAAATTACACTGATGATCTAATAAGAAAGACTGCTTATTACAATTATTTTTACTGCAAAATACTATGAATGTCCTTTATTGCAGATTATTTTACACAAAATATTAAATTGTCATTCACACCCCCCACCCCCAGAGATCAAGTGTCTTTTTAAAAGTTTTCTTTCTCATGCTCTGTTTCTTTTTAATGTAATGATTCTATGATACCAGACACCTCAAAAACCCCAGCTGTAAACTATCTTTGGTAGATCCAAATCTACACTTTGGGGATGAGAATATGCCCTGACCTCTTGCTGTTTTTTGAGATAAATTTAGGACATTGTGTACCACACCGTTATCTTGAGCACAACTCTGTTTTCATACTTTCTAAATCCCTGGATTATTTTTAAAGCATCAGAACAGTTGAAATTCAAAACCTTTGAAATGGTCCTCTGAGAGATAAGTCCCATATACCTTTAGTGCCTCATACAATAATCTCCCCGATGTTCTTCGGGCTCACTAGAAATAGAATCATCATCATAATAAAGCCTCTTCAACCAGGAGGCAGCATGGGGAGCAAGGTCAGGAATGCAGAGCTCATAGGGCTCTCACTGACCGCTCTTAAAACTATGTCACTGCCCCAAGCTGCAGACTTCGCAATCCTTGTTTTGCTTCCTCTGCTGGAAGCAATGAACTCCAACCTAACTCCCAGTGGCACCGTTTGAGAGCACAGTGTGCGTGTCTGCGCTCTCTGGCCTGAACAGAAGAATCAGCAAAGCTCTACAGGAGCCAGAACAAATTTCCCAGAGGATCAAAATCTCTCCATTGCATAAGGAGAGTGAAACATCAGAATTTGCAAAGATTTAGCTAATCTAAATTGTACTATTCAAGACACTTTTTTATGGTCAATTTCTTCTAAGAGTCATTAGTACATAGGTCAAAGAACTTTGGGGTTGGATTAAAAAGAAGAAGGGTCAAATTGATTCAGATCCCAGTGATCTGATAAAAAATAGTTAACATATTGGCAAAAATAACTATAATCACTAACTGACAGGTTTGTCGTGAAAATTATAAAAGATAAAGAGGTTGGCTAAAACAAATAATCAGATTTAAAAATGGGGTAAAAACATAATCACACATCCCACCAAAGAAAATATCCAGATGGCAAATGAGCATATGAAAAGATGCTCCACATCATAGGTCATTAGAAAAATGCAAACCCAAACAACTATGAGATACCACTGTATACCACTTACAATGACCAAATTCCAGATGGTTGACAACACCAAATGCTGGCAAGGATGTGGAGCATCAAGAACTTGCATATATTGCTGGTAAGAAATCAAAATGGGACAGCCACTTTGGAAGGCAATTTGGCAGTTTCTTATAAAAGTAAGTGTATGCATACAATAACATCTCACCATCGCATGTCTTGATATTTATCCAAAGGAGTTGGAAACTTACACCCACACAAAAACCTATACACAAATACTTTTAGCATCTTTATTCATAACTGCTAAAACTTGGAAGCAACCAAAATGTCCTTCAGTAGGAGAATAGATAAACAAACTGTGGTACATACAGACAATAATAAATTATTCAACTCTAAAAAGAAATGAGCTATCAAGCCATAAAAAGAAATGAAAGAAACTTAAATGCATATTACTAAGTGAAAGAGGCAAATATGTAAAGTCTTCATACTATGTGACATCTGGGAAAGGCAAATCCATAGAGACAATAAAAAGATCAGTAGTTGCCAGGGGTTGAGGGAATGGGGAGGAATGAACAGGTAGAGCACAGAGGATTTTTAGGACAGTGAAAATACTCTGCATGATATTATAATGGTGGATACATTTCTGAAATAAGTATAAAAATCATTAAAATGCTTTCCATTCATTGGCACTTAATGTCTGCTTCGTCCTATACTAGGCATTTCAAGTACATTTTCTCATTATTGTCATGATCCTGAGGGGGACAGGTATTGTTAAACACCTTCAGTGGTAGAAGAGATTGCTGTCTGGAGAAAATAACTTTCCCAAGTTCTCATCTCATTAGGAGGCAGAACTGAAGCAAATCTCTGAGTCTACATTTCAAACTGTTACCTAGTAGGTGAAGGATACTGTTGACACAAAATATCAGAGGTTTTTTTTACTGTTCTGAAAAAGACCTTTAAAATAAAAAAATAATCTCACCCAAGGACATATTTATTAATTTGAGAGAGAGAGAGAGAGAGGAAGAAAGGGAGGGAGAGAAACATTGATTGGTTGCCTCCAAAATGTGCCCTGACTGGGATCAAACCCACAACCTTTTGGTGCACAGGACAACACTCTAACCAACTGAACCACCTGCCCCAGGCTGAAGGAGACCTTTAAATGCTTCACAAATCAAAGCTCAATTCAAAGGATAAAATAGAGAAAAATATTTATTTTAACCAAACTATAGATTTTGACAATAATAATAACAGCTTGAATTTTGAATGTTAACTCTAGTAGGGACTATACTGAGGACTTTACATACACTTCCTCCTTTAAATTTCGCAATCCATTTTTTCTTTGAGGGTAAATAAAGTTTAATTGGTGAGACACAGAGACATGCTACCCAGGGTCCTTTTCCAGCAAGAATGTTCTTCTATCCAGGGGTAAAGACTGAGATTAGCAGCCTCCAACTGTCAGCTGCTTTTGAGTCTGCGCTGCCACAGACAGTTGCCTGCCCCAGGTCACACCCTTCCAAGGGTGGTTGTCTGTCCTTGAGTGACTGAGCAAAATGTGGGTAATGATTCTTTGGTCCATGCACAGGACATGCTGATGCACAGTTATCTCTCTCTACAGAGCCCTGGATATAATTGACTAAGACCTTACCAGGCCTGCATCTCTGTTTGATTTCTTCACCTGCCCTACCCTGCCCTCCCACACCCCCATTTCCCATCCTCTTCTTTTCACAGGCATGGATCCCTGCTAAACATCCTAGACTCCAAACTCAGTCAGAGTTTTCTTCCAGGGAGTCCAACATACGGCAACCGACAATACTCAAAATATATTAAACCATAAAAGAAAATTTGTTTCATAATTTTATTTCACTTGGTTAGAAAAAAATACAAATTTATGATTTAGGTTGGGTAACAAAGAGTTTTATAGGTGGGCCTTAAATAATAATCACTTCCTTGTGATGCACTATTAAATTATTTATTTAAGATGCATTCCTTAACTACTTGTTTTTCATCAGTAACTATACTAGACACTGAGGATTCAAAGACAAAGATTTCCATTAAAGGGATAAAAGCAAATACAGTAAAAAATGGGGAATTTAAAAGCATGTGAAGAACTTAGTGAGAATATTCTGCAGGAGGGGTTGTGAAGGGATCCCCCAAACCATCCAGGTAAGTGTGGGCTTTCAAGGATTAGCAGGAGTTAATCCGTCCATACATACATACAAATTTAAAAGATTTTAGCGTAAGTTCTGAATATACTTTTATATTTGAATTTTAAAAATATGTTCCAAATAATGGCTGCATCATTAGAATAAGTACATTATCTCTTAAAGTGACTTTTTAATAAAGTACTTTTTGCATATATACATTTTTATATATTTGGCCTCCCACAGCACTTCCATTAAAATATGTGTCATATACTCTAAAACAGCAATTTTCCGTTGGTGTGCCAAGAATTTTTAAAACATGCAGTACCTGATTATTGAGTCAGAGGGCCCTCACCTCTTTGCCTTAGATGGTCAAAATAAAAAAAAAAAAAAAAAAAATGACAACAGCCAACACAACAACAGCCATTTGGTGTGAAAGAATACAAATTATACCTATTTTATTGTCGGATTGGCAAAAAATATATTTTAGGGTATGATGCAGAATTTTAGTAACTAGTTTATATGTGCCAAGAGATGAAAAGGATTTACAATTGCTGCTTTAGATTGTTAACTATGATATACGTACAATTAATTGTATTAAGATACTATCCTGTAAGTTGTTACACTATATACTCTAGTCTGTCTTCCCAGCGAAATAATGAAGTTCCTTGGGGTATATCTGGCCTATGGATGGTTGTATGTAGAAGCAAGAGAACTTATTAAAGGAGACAGAGCCTGGGCTGACCCCAAATAGCTTTTACTACACCCCCTTGTGCTAATTAAGTGTTGAAGAATGACATCATGATTCATTCTACCCATTAAAGTTCTGTTTCAAAAATAAGTTATTCAGATTCTGTGAACGATGACAGCCCTTGGCCTCTGATAATTCCCCCATGCATCTTTGCTGTATTTTTTTCTTCTTCTTCTCCTGCCCATTCCCTCAATAAATGTCTTTACTGGTGAAAGTAGCCTGTTTTTAGAATTTCTTTCAAGGATGAGGAAAAGAGGTTGAAATCTCAACTTTGACACCCCATCTCTTCCTCCCAAAGCCCTTCTTCTCACTTTAATTAAGCCTCTGTTCTTGGAAGACTGTACTGACAGTAGTTTTTTGACCCCCAATTTTTCAATTTCTTATCCAGAGCCAACCTCATCTCAAGTCCCAAAATTTATGGGCCTAGGAGATGACATATGGAATTAAACTCTTGATAGATTTTTAACAGTGACCTGCCTTTTGCAGTAGCCAAGCCTATCTGTCAGGAGGGAATGTGGGGAAACATGCTTGTCCTCGTACACTTGGGCATCTTGTGTTGCCTCTAGCAAGCTCTCTTTGACCCAGACTGCCCCTCTTCCCTCACCACCCCAACCCAAACCACCCACCACCATGGAGAAGGAGATTCATTCCCCTTTCTGAATGGCCTCGAATGTTAGAAGTTAAGAAACTATGAAACTCTCTTTTTTAAAAAAATTAACAGTGACCAACCTAAAATAAAATGAAACCTTTTGGAATGCTGAATATGAGCAAATGCCCATCTGTTCCCCTCATTGCCTCCTGGAATGTGCTGCTGTTCAGACTAGTTCCAAAACCAGTCTGTATCCACCTATGCACTACTCTAGCACCCTCTCTAAACTTGCCTCCTTGGAAAGACTAACTGTGTTGTTTTTCTTCATTTTGCATCTGTAGGTTTTATTTTGGAGATGCCAGTAACCTCTCTCCTTTGCATAGTAAATAATCCTCATTTGGTCCATTTTCTCATTATCTGTGAAGCATAGCTTCTCTAAACATATTACTCTTTCCTGGACTTCCTCCAAATTTCCTGATTGGCTTCAAGAGAACTTTTCTCCTGAAACAGCATCAGCAATAGTAAAATCATGTCAGCAAAGGGCAGTTTAAACAAATGCATCATCTACTATATAAGAAATTATTTTATAATTGACTATTCTCTTAACTGAAAAATGACATTTTAAGCATTTATAAATATTACCTTGGGCATATATTCAAATTCATAGAATTTCAGAATCTACCTGCTTACTCAGAATCACAAGGACCAATTTATTGTTTTGGGTGCAGAGGCACTTAAACTGTTCACCTGGTTTTCCATAAACATTTTCCCTCGTGGTAATAAATATGGGATATTTTTGAAGCAAGTACCATCCTTGATTTATTACTTTTTGAGAGTAGATCTATACTATTAATTTATTCTAAGATTTGAAGAGTTTCTTTTTTGAAAGACACTATTTTTTGCAACTATATCACTACACATAAAACAAATTTATATATTTCACTAGTGTTAGCCTAGAATAATTAGAACACCAGAACTAAATTTGAATGCAAGTTTAAATCCATATATATATATATACACATACATATACGTGTGTGTGTATGTGTGTATATATATAATGTCTTGGGGGTTGGTTATATACATCTTAGGCATAGAAATTTTAGGTCATACCTCCAACCCTCAAATATTTTTTTCTTCTGTAATTTAACACTTCAGAGACAAAACTTTCCTCTTTTGGAAGGTAGGAAGGTTTTTGTTTTTGTTCAATTATTTCTTAGTTTCTGTTTTATTTGCACTAAATGCTTCCAGAATCTTCCTTTTAAAAAAACCTCTGGAAATTCAACAATTTCATCTTCACATATCTGGGTATGTGTTGTTTTAATAAACATTATATTGGCCTTTTTGATCAATACTGCAGGTCCTTCTTCAGTTCACCTAATCTTTTCTATCTGCTATATTTTTGTTCTGTTTACTTCTTGACTGCACTGTTGAGTGTCAATTATCCAAATGACTTCTCTTTAATCACTTTCATCAATTTTTATTGTTCTGTGAATTCTCTGAAATGTCTTAAATATCTCTAGTGTTTTTTAAAATTATTACTGATTTGGCCTTGTGTAGTCTAGATTCTGTTCTCATATTTTAAATTCTGCTGTAGCACCAATTCTTTAATTTTCTTCTTAAATTTTATACATTCATGTAACATGCTATATTATCCTCTTATTGTCATTAATATTCCTTTTTAAATTAGTTTTAATCATGGTAAAATACATAATATAAAATTTACTATCTTAACCATTCCTAAATATACATCTTAATAGTGTCAAGTATATTCACATTTTGTGCAACCAATCACCGCAACTTTTCCAGCTTGCAAAACTGAAACTGCACACCAGTTAAACAATCCCCCCTCTTCCTCGAACTCCAGCTCCTAGCAACTAACACTCTACTTTCTGTTTCTATAATTTGACTACTCTTGTGTGAAATCATACACTATTTGGCTTTTTGTGACGGACCTATTTCACTTAGCATAATGTCTTCAGGGTTCGTCCATGTTGTAGCAGGTATCAGAAATTTCTTCCTTTTAAAAGATGAATAAAGATTCCATTGTGTGCCTATACTGCATGTGTTTATCTATTCAGGATGGATATTTGGGTTGCTTCTACCTCTTGGCTATTGTGAATAGTACTTCTGTGAACATATAAGTATGCTATTTTCATTAATATTCTTGAGAATTAAAATTGTTCTCCCAAATAATTTGGTTTGGTTACATGTTCCAAAATATGGTCTCACATACTCTGAAAATTATATATTTCAGTATAACAGCATTTTCTATTGATCTACTCTCCCCCCTGTTTACTTATCTTTGAATAAGGACAGATCTACCCAATCTTCTCAGAGACTGGATTCTCAGCAAGTCCCTTCCCTATGATATGAAAAGCATTTGTCACTTTCTTTTAGAAAGTGAGCGGCAGTGTCTGCAGACACAGGTCTATAATGCCAGTTCAGTGCCTCAGTACCCCAAGATAGTTGGTAGGGACGCACAGAACTTTGTCCTGTAAACTGATCCTTGGTTTAGTTAGACCGTTGAAGGAGGAATTTGTTTCCACCATTTCTTTTCCACTTTGCACCTCTTCAGGAACATGATATAGTTTTGTGTAGCCTTTTTCCTAAAATTTCTTCACCCACATGTGAGAGATTGACCTAAAGGAACAGTGTAGATAGTCTACAGTTTTAGTAAACACTCCTTGTATTGAAGTTAAATAAAAGTTACATCTTATTCACATTGTAATTAATCATGTACTTGGCCTACCTGAAAAATACAGTTTAGGACAGTTGAAATTCCATGTTTAAAAAAGAATACCTAAACATGGAAGCTCCTTTTAGCTGCCTAGGATGAAATGAAGTTCCTTACCATGAATAATTTTATGATAGGTAACCTAGAACTTTCAAGTTAATTAAGATCTTGTCATAAATAGTTGAAAATCTTGGAAACTGGTGAGAACTGCTTTACAGCTTTAAAGTACAAATAATTTGTAATTCCTATTTTTCATCATATTAAATTTAAATGGTTTAGAGATCCCACTTGCCAGATGGTGTCACAGTAGAATGTTGGTCCTCTACCGTCTGACCTGCTGGTTGACACATTTTGGAGCCACGATCCTGGGACACCCTGGCATTGCCCATGACAGAAAACTGTTCTACAGACTCTGCTCCCTGAGTCTTTGCTCACTCAACTGTGCCTGCTGGATTCCCCAGGAAGTAACCTTTAGTGCCCACCCCTGGTTAAACCCACAGCCATTTTCCTCACTGAAACTGGGTCAGATTAGCTTGAGGTTTTGCCCTTAAATAATCTACATGATTCTCTACTTTTCCAGGCTCTGAAAACACAACCAGGATACAGCTGACTACTTTCCTTTTTAGCCTCAGTAAATTAAGAGGATGATTCCATTTAGTCCAAGCAACAGGGAGCCTTAGAAGATTGTTTTCCAACTTAACAATTCCTTTTCTAACCCTTTAATCACAAAATTTAATGTTGTCCCTTGCTGAAGGAGGTTGGGTTGCCTCCATAAAGGAAAGAAAAGTGACTCTTTTTCTTTTGTTTTATTTTAGCGGGTGGGAGGAGCGGTGAGAGGACTGAGAGGAAATTTGCATGCCTTAACAGAGATTTTAGCCAAAGAGACTTTTCGTCACTTTTTCAGTGATATCAGAGGGGAAAAATGTCTAATGCGTGCATACCTATTTAAGATGATGATCTTTATATGTGAATAAAGTACTCTACATGGTATTTGAGTGACATAGCAAAAATCTCCTTCTAAGTGAATCTTACTAAATGACTATAGAATGTTTGTGATTCTTTTACATTATTTAAGGCAAAGTATATCTTTGTTTTTTGGTTGCATAATTTTATTGAATTCTTTGATAAGAACAAGGGTGGAATTTTGGTGGTATTTCAATGGAATTACAGCCAGGGTTTTTATTTATTTATTTAGTTTCAGGTTTTTATCTATTTATTTTTTCCTATATTAATCTTTTTTTATTGTTGTTCAAGTACAGTTGTCTCCATTTTCCTGCCATCACTTTCCCCCACCCCACCCACCCCACCTTCCACTCACATGATATCTTTACAGAAATTTTCTATAGAATAAAGGCAGCCCTGTACAGATAGTAGTGGTGCTGGTGCTGGTAGAATAAAACTTTGATATTTTTCTTGCTGGAACAGTAGACATAAACTGTCTCCAGTGAAGTCCACCCTAGGCAATACACTGGAGGTGATGGTGGAGTACCTTCTATGCCTCTAAAATAAGGCCAAGATATATTACTTTGACCCAGAACATAATATGTGAACATACGTGGAATTAGACACTTTTCCTGTATAATCTCACTTAAGCATCTAAATAATATTCAGGGGCAGATAACAGTATGCCAATTCTTGTGTTAGAAAAGAGTCTTAAAGACACCGAGTAACTTGCCATGGTTCACTCAACTTGTAATTAGTGTAGACAGTGTTCAAACATTGGTCAAGCTGATCACCAAGTTTATGTCCTTCATGCTATACATTTATTTCAGCATGAAAATTATTATTCCTTTACATTCTATAAACTGCTCTCTTACAACTTATTAAATTTTCACAACAATTGTAGGAGGTGTCTAAGACCAGTATTAGCCACATTACTCAGATGAAGAAAAATGTTCTGAAAAGTCGGTGACTTGACTGATGAGATCCTTTAGCTAGTAAAGAGGGGAAGACCAAGTCTAGCTGCTACCCAAATCTTTATATTGGCTCACTTGACACACCTAGTGGCACATGGGGCTTCTATAAAGAGAGGTGGCAATGCCGGAGAATTGGGTACCTAGACCAGTACACCCAGGAAAGGTCAAAGGGAATTGCATGAAATGAAAGAGATGGGAAATCACTTTGCTCACAATTTATCTAGTCAAATGCCTCATGTGACTTGTCTTTAAAACTAGACACATGACACAACTAGACCATCAAAGCAACTAAAATAAATATTTGGGGACATGAAACAACCATAGTAATTCTGTCAAACATGAAAGGATAAAATAAAACCCAAAACTGTCTCTTTAGACCTGTAAAAACATAAAAAGAATCATAACTATAAAATACATCCTAGGTTTTTTACAACTTCTATTACAATTCTGTACCACCATTTTCATCCATCACTGTTTTAGGATAGAGACACTGGGAGAAGATGATGTTACTCCTGACACAGTTTTGTACACTAACTATAGCATTCTATGGAATTGTTTTAATTGTTTTCATTTTATATAGCTGTTTTGTGTGTGTGTGTGAACTCTGTTATGCTTTGAAATCAATGACAAGCCATTTGACTACAAGTGCTCAGGATCTGTTTCCCAGGTTAGAGGGCAGGACAATTGATTGTTTTTCTTTGAGTCATACAATGGGTTTCATTAACTTGGAGAACAGTAGCCACTGCGATACCCCAAATCATCCTTCGGACCAAATAAACGGAGGCAATGAGGCATATGTATAGCTGAGAAGTAGCTGGTCAAATAGAATGTCATAGTTATGAGACCTAGAAAAATCTAGGTTACCTTTTACTGGGATTTAGTAAACATTTAACAAGCTTTTCAACCTTTCCAGCCAACCACCACCATCTTATACACAAAGAGAAAGAAAAATTACCAAGTGTGTTTTAAGAAATACACATGTATTTAAAAGGCAATCAGAAAGGAAAATATAAAATGGAGTCAGTCCTTGATCCTTCAGGATCTATTATCTCAGTCAGTGGATTCAGTCTGTAATATTTATGGGGAGTCTCGGTTTTTCTTCTGAGTCACACTCTTCCTCATTGAAAAAGTCAGAAAGAACTTTCTATGGCCATGGCACTATAATGTCTCAGTTTGCAATCATTAAGACTATTGGCTTCCTACTCCACTAATCATCTAGTCAGAGCCCCAGAAAGCCCCTACTGACCTCTAGGTTGCCAAGTCCAATTAACACCCTTCTTTTTCCTGGGGCACTCTTAGCACCAAACTGCTGTCCTCCATTCCTTCTAATGGTTCATTCTCAGCTGCCTTTGCCAGCTCTTCTCAACCCAAATAATTAATACTAGTATTACCTGGGATGTATTCATGGCCTCAAACTCTCATTTACAATCCTGAATCTTTTCTCTAAACTTGTAAAATCATAATTTGTATGAATCACAGCCATTCAAACCCAATTCTTGGTCTCCTAGAAGCCTCTTCCTTTTGTTTTCCTTCTATTTTGATCACCTCAGTAAGTGGCAATTTCATCTATATATTACTGAATTCTGAAACCCTACATCTATTCCATCACATGTGTCTTTAATTCTACATGCAAGATATTTCTTAAATCTAACCAGTTGTCTTCACCCCCATTGTACCTACTCTGCTACACTTCTAGTCTAGACAATAGGAAAAGCCTCTTATTTGGACATACTACTTCAATTCCCCCTCCACTTAGCAGCCTCAGATCCTTTTATAGAGCACAATTGCCCCCACTTTCCTACCACACTAAAAATTCACTGTGCAATCACCTCTTCTGCCCCTTCTTCTCCTGGGAAACTCCAAATCACCTTTCTTTTCCGAGATCAAATCTTACTTCTTCAGAAAGACCTTTGCTGACCTCACAATATAAATTAAATCTTTCTCATTATTACATTTCATAAAACCTGTATGACACTTAAATGTAATACAAAATGATGTTAAATTATACTTACCTTGAAAATTCAGCTGAAGACTAAAATTGAAAATAATAAAACTGTAACCCCACATTCTCAGGAGAGTTACAGGACTTACCAAAAGGTATTCATATTAATTGTTCAACCATCAACCCTCACCACCAAAGTCTAGGGGAAAAAAAGAAGAGGAATAAATCTTTTAAGACTCATTGAGTAGAGATTTCATTCCTTCTTTGCAAGGGAGTAGAGTTTCTTTCGCAACTCCAAGTCAAATGAAGGGTAAAAAGATGAGTTGTTCAGTTCCAAAATTAATGAGAATTTGGTACTTTAAAGGCACTAAGAATTGCAATTCAAGTGGATCATGAATAAAATAAATTTTTTAGACATTGCTTTTTTTAGGAATCAGGCATATTTCTAATGATGGTCAAATGAAACACACGAAAAGGATATGAGCTGAAATAAGACTTTTTAGGGTGGTGATTAAAAGCAAAAGTCTCGACTGAGTCCTGAGAAATAACACATGGGACCTTTGAAAGCCAATGGAGCTAAACCTGACACTTAAAAAATATTTTACTTTTTTTTATTACAGTTATC